>CM077161.1:32419452-33842233 GCA_039583875.1 Platanthera guangdongensis
GAGCCATAGACACCGGAATTAGCTCTTGCACCAATTGGATCTGAATCCTTCCTCCCAGTACGCGGCAATCCTGGTTAACTTCTCTGAATACACCGCAAAGTCCCGGACCACCGATATTTCGGCACCATGTCTTGACCTCCACCATCTCGTAGAACACCTTATAGACCTCCTCTCTAAGAAGTTTTGACTCAACCATAGTTAAAAGTGGACAATTACATGTGATTCCCCATATGGGCACACCACAGCTTCCGCTGCTTAGTTTTCCCCAAACTAAACTCGAGCGGGGGTGACTCGGGTTAGTGGACATCTACTATTCCATTCGAGGTTTCCCTCTGATACCAGATTGTAAGACCCACTTTTTTTGCAAAACCAACAGGGTCTTATGCCCTGAACCTGCCGCTTTGCGGTGACACTAACAAACCCGGGAAGGTCGTCACTACAGAACGTTGATACTGCCGTCCATGCCATGCCATCGCAGAAGAGGAGAGTAAGTACATGAGTAAAATAAAACTCAATGCTGATCCACCAGAAATCACATGAATATAAATAAATCTCCATGAAGGGAGAGTCCAAAGTAACAATAAATCAAGTATTAATAAAAAGGGCTCATGCCCAATACATCATGATCCTCACTACAAGTCACTCAATGTGGAAGCAAATCTATAATAAGTACTAATGATCGGGACTCACTGTCCCTGCTGCCTGAACTCTCTTGCTAGACTGTCCCGTCTCCATGCGCACCGACCTCTAGGGCTGCATCTCCTGGTTCGGCTCCACGATCCCTAAAATGATTTGGTCAACGACCGTTAGTCTAAATCCAGAAACTTGTAATTTTCCTAATCATTTGGCATATTATTAATTTTCACAAAAATTAGGCCATGAGTAATTTTGAACATAAAGTACTAGATTTCCTTAAGTTATAGCCACTTAAAAATTATGAACACTATATGATAGCAAAATATCAGGGAATACCAAATTTCATAGATTTTCATAAATGTATCAGCCCCTAAATATTAATTCAAGATAAAAAAATAAATAGGATTAAAGAGAGAATTACCTCAAAATATTATCCAAAAATTACACAAAATTTATCGGGGCTTTAATATGATCATAAATCATCACTACTAAGTTTCATAACATTCTAAGTTAGTTTAACCACGATTTTATCAAAACCATCCTTAGGGACAATATAAAGGTTATAACTACAAGTATGAGCTAATTTCTTCCAAACATCCTACAATAATTTCCAGAGACTCATATTATTATAAAAACTCTTCTACCAAATTTCATAAGGATCCAAGGTCATATGACTCCTCAATATTTTCATAAAAGGAATAGGCCTAAACTATCCCTAATTGGTTTAAGTTGTGTGCCGAAGTCTAAATGTCACCAAATTCTTTTCTTGGGCTATTTACCATCCTTGGATTATATGGACTAAACCCCAAGTCCATACATGGACATATCACACCATGTCCTTCACAAACCCTCAAAGCTCAACCTTAAGGTTTGAACTAGGGTCCTAGGGAAAATCCACCCTAATCCACCCCAAACTCCATGTGAGGGTGTTTACACTAACCTTGGGGCTCTGGCCAAAGTCCCAACCCCTTTGGGTGAGAATTGGCCGCTCCATGACCCAAGCTCACTCATGCCCTAATTAACCCTTTAAGGTCCATATTTTGGTCTCACCAAAATCTATCCAAATCAAACCCAATTGTACTGAAATTTTTATAAGAGTCATGTCATGACCCTAAGAGGCAGACACCAAAACATTGATGGGTTTAGTGGTCATTAAACCCCTTAAATAATTCATACATGGTTTATTAAATTTTGACAAAAACTTTAGGAACCTTTTTTACAAAATTCCCATTTTGGATATGTTATAGATATAAGTAAGAGTGACTCCCAAACAAAATTTCAAGTCATTTGGATGGCTGGATTGATGGGGGCACTCAAAACAATCTCTGATCAAGCCTAGGTATAGAGCTCACCAAAATGAGTGTTGTGGTCTGACCTTAACTCCAAATTACTTCAATCCAATTTTAAATTATACGAGACTCACATGGCTACAACTTTTATATGGACCACTCTTTCTGTAGGTGAACCTAAGTATTTTTAATAATTAATTTAAAATAGCCCAATAGTTGTGACAGAAGATGAAATAAAATGAATTAATGGAATGAATCTTAAAGCATGATTGGATGGCCCTGACTTCGTCTTCTTCCTCCAGCCAAAGGCCATGATTTACCGAACCTGAAGCATCTTTTCAAGCCATTTGTCATCCATCCGGCCACCTCCCTGGCCGGCCACCACCACCACATCCGTTGAGGTGGGGGCTATCGTCGGGCGGTGGCACGTCCGCCGGAGGGTCGGTTTCCGGAGAACCCGAGAGGTAAATTTTCATGGAAAATCTGGAATTTTTTATCTCCAATCGGGCTCAATTAAGCCTGATTTCTCTCCTAAATGATCTAAGATTCTAGCCCACGAAGAAAGGAGTAAAGGAGGACCTTAGTGGAGGGTTGTTGCCTTGCCGATCGCTGGGTTGCTATGGACGTTGGTGGCGCTTTCGGTACTCTGCAACTACACAGCCAACTAGCTCGGCTTCTTCAGGGGAAGGGTGGAAAATTCTCCTCTCAGCCTGGTGAAGCTTTTTAAAAAACCAAATGGGTAAGAGGAGGGGTCTAACTTCAATGGCCATTAATGGCCATGGGGGAGAGGTTCGGCCATGGTATAGCCCTCTGAATCCAGCCTTTGTACGGCCTGGAAACCCCTTGATCTTCTCCTAATTCATCAGGGGAGATGAATCAAGCCTTGGGGATGAAGAGAGGAGGCCCCTTGGCCTTCAAAGACATGAATGACCCTCTTTCTCTCTCCTCCATTAAAGGGAAAATTAGCTTTCTCTCTCCTAGTCACCATTTCCAAAAAATGAATGGCATTCCATGTAAATATCAGCACCTAAGGTTGGTGGGGCCACTCCAATTTGGCTTAGCCCAAGTGGATTGGGCTAGGTTGGATCAACTTGAGCTAATTTGACCTAAACTAAGGTTAAGTTGACCTTTGTCAATTTGACCTTTTGGGTTGACCCCAATGGGTCCTTGGTGACCCATTGGCCTCCCCTAAGGTCCAGGAAGCCTTGAGCAGGGTTGATTGGGCACCTTGTAGCCCACTTGACCCTTATTTAGGGCACTTTGACCACTTTATTGTTTAAGTTGACTTTGGTCAACTTGAAGACTTGGGTTGACCCAAGTGTGTCCTTAGTGACCCAATGAACCTCCTAAAGGGTTATAGAGGTTTAGTTGGGGTCAAATTGGATAAGGGAAGGTCCTCTGGCCTTAGATAGGGCACTTTGACCATTTTAGGGTTAGGGTTGACTTTGGTCAACTTGACCTTTTTAATTGACCCCAATGGATCCTTGGTGACCAAATGAACCTTTTAAAGGGCTAGGGATGTTGTGGTGGGGTTAAAGAGTCAAGGTGAGGCCCTAAAGTCAAACCTTAGGTTAGGTAATTGGAAAGTGTTATTTGCAGACCATGATGATCTGACCTTCATTCCTAGGTTCACTTAGTCTTCTTGGGATTCCTAGGGTTTTTGTCATGACCTAGTCATGACAAAACCCCTCCTAGAGGTATAGTTGTTTGAGGGATGTTACACTAAGATAGGTGATCTTTAGATCACTGAGTTGTAGGGCTTTGTGCCTGAGCTGTAGGTCTTGGAGGAGACTGAGTGGTCCTGTGAGATCGTGTTGTAAGCTCTTAGGAGCCGAGATTGGAGAAGTGTCTTGTCTAACAAGCTGTTAGAAAGGTGGGAGGGAAAGTGAATATACCTATAATCTGGGTAACCACTAAAAACATTGTTGGTTGTGTTGTGTTCTTGAAAGCAAGCTAACTAAGTTAACTCAACACACCTAAAACAAAAAGAAAAATAAAAGATAGTCACAAGAGACTAAGAAACCTATTCACCCCCCCCCCCCAGGTGATTTAGCTATCCTTGAAATTAAAGAATTTCAAGTGGTATCAGAGGGAGGTTGCTCAAAAAGTACATAACTGTCTGAGTAGATCCCCATGGATAGCTAAAAGGGTTGTACTTATGGGTTCAGGAGTGAACCATAAGGAGTGGAGCTCAATGGAGCTTCAAGTTTGCAGAAAGGAGAACTTTGGGACCTGGAAAGAGAGGGTCACACAGTTCATGGATGCCTCTGATCCTAGTTTTTTTTAACAGTTCAAGAAGAACCATTCATCCCTATGAAGGTCTCTTACTTAGATACAGATGTCCAAACTCCAAACAGTCATACTGAAATGTCTAGAGATGAAATCATCTTGGCAACTATGGACAAGAAGGCACAAAACATCATTATTAGTGCCTTAGATGACTCCACCATCCAGAACTTGGTCCACGGTAAGACAGCCAAAGAAATGTGGGACACATTGACTGTCTACATGGAAGGCATAGAGGAGGATGATAAGGAAGAAGATGTCAACTGCTGCTATGGGCTGATGGCTAGGTCAGATGAAGAATCCTACCAGGATCAGCCTGGGCCAGAAAAGGTACATTCTCTGTCTACTTCTTCTTATTTTTCAGATTTTGAGACCAGTCAAGATTCTGAAGCATCTTCATCCAGTGATGATGATGACTCTGAGTCTGAGGTAGATATCAATCAATTGATTGATAAGTATGTTGAAATTCTGGAGGCTTTAAGAAGAAGCAAGAAGTTGTCCAAAAAGCAAGCTGAGGACATTACCTCCCGTCAGCTAGTTGCTGCCCTGCAGGCTGAGACAGCATCTTTGTTGTATCAGAAGGCTAGGGAAGTCAGCCAACTAAAGGCTATCTAAATCATCTAAATTGAGACCATAAGCCAGAAGAAAAAGATCATCTTGAATCTTGAAGAGAAACTCCTAAAGGATAAAAAGATTGTGGCTAATTTAATAAGCCCAAAACAGTGCTGCCACTGGTCGACTCCTTTACCTCTCAAAAAGATAAGAGAGGCTTGAGGTCTAAGTGGAATTCTAGAGTTGGTCATTCCAAAGGGAAAGGCAAGGCTCCTGTAGTGCCTCAGGCTACCTTTCACAAGGTAATCCTCCCTTCCAATAGGCATGACCAAGAATGCATGTTTGGCCACTAGAAGAATGGCAATTCTCCTTATAAGAGTACAAATGTATCTTACAATGGAAGAAGGAATGGCATGGGTTTGAGTGCATAGAAGGCTCCCCATGAACAAGTTCAAATGGTCCATCTTGGACTACTTGCATTTGGTGTTACAGCCCCCATATTCAAGAAGATGGCAGTGGCCTTAACTCAAGCCCAGCCAGTAAAGGTTCAGACCAAGGGTAAGTCTGTTAGCAGTCCATATCTAGATATCTCTGATGCTATATACAGTGTAACACCCCAAAGGAGTAGGAAGTAATAGGCTATAAGATCGAACAGCATTCGGCGAACGTCGAACAGCGTTCGGTGAACGTCGAACAACGTTCGGCGAATGGAGAACATCAAACAGCGCTAGGTGAACGTCGAACAGCGTTCGGTGAAACGTCGAACAGCGTTCGGTGAAACATCGAACAGAGTTCGATGAATGTGGTTCTGTTATGTGTTATGTATTCTTTCAGCAAACGTTGAACGTATTTCTCGAAGTCTAAAGTGTGGAACTTTGTTCGACAAAATCAGCCCCGTTCGACGACTTATCGAAATAAGATATCACCGAGTGGCGACTCGTGTCAGATGGCTGGTGAGCGGCCAGTGAGCGCCGGTTGACTTTTCAACCCAAATCTTGTCCTATGCTTTATTTTGAATGAGACATCATGTGGCTGGGATTAGTCCCGAATCCACTTAACCAGAGAAGAATAGGAAGGAGGTTTCATTCTCTCTCTCTCTCTCTCTCTCTCTCTCTTCATCTCTTGATTTTCCTTGAGTAAAATGGTAGAAGAAGCTAAAGAAGAGCTGGGCTGAGCTTTGTGAGCTTACTGAAGGAGATCTTGTGATTGGAGGCCAGATCCGAGGATAGATCCACAAAGGGGAAAGTGAGGCGCTCACTTCTATCTGCGTAGAAAAGCTTCGCCATGGATCCGAAGAGAACTACGAGGGTAACGAGTTTCTCCCATACAAGTGAAGTCCTCAATATGCATACTTGCATAGATCTCCTCACCAAAAGTGAAAAAAGGTGGATTCCAATAGGTAGATCGGTTTGATCCCCATATATTCCTGCATATAGATCCGGAAATGTGGAGTACGGAATATGCATGCTTGAGAAGCTCATTTGGACAAGTTGGTATGGATTGGTGATGTTTATTTTGCATGTCGGAGAAGACTTTGTGGCTATGCATGTGATGTACGGGTGATATACGGGGTCTAGGGGTGTGCAGGATGCTGCATCAAATACTGGAAGCATTTCCAGGAAAAGACCAAGAAAAAAGCAAAGTCTGGAGAACTGTGGTTTCCGCCGGGCGACAGTGATTGTCGTTGGCGATAACTCCCAGGGAGCTACAATGTTGTGAGGCCTGTCTTTAAGAGACCTGCGGGCCATTGTATGTAAAGCTGTGAGCTTAAATTTGCTCAGCAAGGGTGGGTACCATCATGAAATGGTAAAGTATGATGAGTTGTACCGTGGAGGACAACTACTGTGCCATCAAGTTAAGTATCTCTGAACGACTGAGTCGTTAAGTTAAGTACCTCTAAATGGGCAGTTGGTCGTTAAATTAAGTATGTAATACCCCCTATCTATCACATAGCATATAGCAGTAGGTCCGGCCGGGGCCCGACGTCGTATGCCACATACAGACCGGGTGGTTACTCATGGAAACCATCCAACCAATCAACGTCCTACACAGAGCATTCTAGCGGAAGTAGTTTATAAAGGTTGCAAATAAGAACCCAGCACTAAAGCATGAATGTCCACTAATCCAAAATAGGAATGTATTACAAATACCAACATTAGCCTTAAGGCCTTCCAAAATGTTTCACTTGATATTACATGATTTACAAACCACGACACGCAGGCCGGTCATGCATGAATAAAACAGTAAACACTTCCAAATAGGCCTTCGAGGGCCGGCTTCGCACTTGGGCTTTAGCCCGCTATTTACCGCTTGGTGTAGCAGCACCTGCAAACAACAAACCACCGCACGGTGGCAAAACAAGGCAACGGTCTGCAATGCTGACCAAATTATAACGATCCCGCCCCCAGCTCGGGGCGGCGATGCTCCTTCCCTGCATTTCATTAGCATAAGCGAGCAATATAACAACTCAATGCATCACAGGCGTTGGCACGCATGGCCACACGCCCCGTGCTCTCAGGGCATATTCTCGGTGATCGCAGTCTAAGCTGCTAACTCACCACCATCTCCAGGACGGCAATAACTCGTGAGCAAAATGGTCTTTTAGGCAGACGTTACGACACTTTAATGTCATCAACAGCCTATGTAACGACACTTTAATGTCATCGACAGAAAGACCCGACCTCTATGCCCTCGGCATAACGCAGGAACGGTTCCCACTCAACCCATTGCTCACTTGCCACGACACTTAAATATCATCGGCACGGGTTAAGTTTCCCCAAAGCCCGTGAATCGAACGTACGATGTTACATAACCCAGTTATGTACTAATTGGCACCTAGGCCCACAAGTTGGCAAGATCACGCATCCGCCCAGTTTTCCGGGTGCACCTTTGGGTTAATCCCCAAGGCTCCCTGTTGCAATCTACCACGTAGAAAACCCGAAAAACAATTAATCGCGCGGAGTCTTCTCCGGCATTTATGCAATGCAACATCACCGATCCAGACCAACATGTCCGGGTAGGCTTCACACATCATGCCTATGTCCGTTCTCGCTTACGGACTCTAAACAATGGGGACTTCACATATCTACCCGAAGGAACGCCTCCAACTCACCGCAAACTCGCGAGAGCGGGCTTCCTATGCAAAGAAGGAGAGCTACTCATGCTCAAGAAGAGAATCGTTACCCTAGCGTTCCTCTTTGGCGCTATGGAAAAGTAAGCTGATGTAAAGCGCCGTACTAGCTTTACCTCCGTAGATCCGGAGTCGGCTCGCGATTTGGAGCTTCGAAGCTCCTCCAATGGCCGGATCTAGCTCCTTCTTCCTTCCTTGGATCTCCTCTCTCTCTAAGCTTTTAGAAAGATAATAACTTAAGAAAAGTGAGGGTTTCTAAGTCCAATCCCGGGTATATCCCTTCAGGAACAACCCCCCAGCCGTTGGATCATCAATTAAAGAAATGAACGGCTTTGATTCGGGACTGAAATGCCCAAACTGGACCGCACACGGCCTGGCACACGCCCGTGTCCAGGGACGTGTGCCTCATTCGCCGTCAAAATCGACTCGCCTGGAACAACACAGGGGTATCGAACACGCCCGTGTTCGACCTGATACGCCCGTGTTCCAACTGACATAGTCGTGTGGCCGGCCGTGTACCCCCATCATTTTTCCCCGAAAACAACCCGAGCACTGCACGGGTTCTAGGACACGCCTGTGTCCTTTCCCGTGTCAACTCGACACGCCTGGGCTCCAGGACATGTACACGGTCTCGACACTCGACACTTCATCGAGCAAAGATCGTCGACCTAATGACACGGCCTTGGACACGCCCGTGTCCTAGGCCATGTGCCTTGCCTCGACACAATGTCGAGCCCAAAGTGTCGACTTCCCGGGACGAGTGTCGACACGGGTTGACACGCCCTGCGACATGCCCGTGTCGCAGGCCGTGTGCCATGTCTCGACACTTCGTCGAACGCAGAGTGTCGACTTCGCGGGCTAAGTGTCGACACGGGTCGACACGCCCTGCGACACGCCCATGTCGCAGGCCGTGTGCCCAGTCTCGACACAATGTCGAGACCAAAGTGTCGAATTCCCGGCTCAGTGTCGACACAAGCTTGACACGCCCTGGGACATGCCCGTGTCCCAGGCCGTGTGCCTGCAGCCAGAACCCATAACTGGCCCAAAACGTCCCCCGTCGCTCCTTTGAGTTTCCGGGCGTTACAAAGTACCTCTAAATGACGTAGTCATCATGTTAAGGACCTCTGAATGACAAAGTTAACCGTTAAGTCATGGACCTCTGAATAGTGGTGATACACGGGAAGACATGTACACCAAAAAGGTGCCCTGAGTGCATGGGGTATGTGGTCGTTGAGCCTACGTCTGTGGTGATTGGTGATTAAATTGCACGTGGTAAATTACACTATATATATATTTGATGCCTTGTTTACAGGGATGGAGAAATGCCGCCCCGAGTAAGGGTGGGATAGTTATAAACAGGTCAGCAAAATACTGACTATTTCTTTGTTTGCCATGTTTTGGTGGGCCCTTTTGTGCATGTGATGGAGAGCCAAGCGGGAAATAGCGGGGTGAAGCCCTTATGCTACGAGTGGCTGGCACTTGAAGGCCCAAAGGCGAACTTTACTGTTTTCATGTGTGGCCAGCGTATCTGCCGTTCTATAAAGTCACTTTTTTTGTTAAATGAAACAGTTATAATAAGGCACAACCAACACATGTATATATATATATATATATATATATATATATATATATATATATATATATATATATATATATATATATATATAAATACATATCATTCATGTTGTGTAGTGGACATTCTTGTTGCATTTGAGTTCATAAACTAAAATGCTTCCGTTAGAATGCTCTCTGTTAGGGTGCGCTCTTAATTGAACTTGGATTTGGAAACAATATGTAATCTCCTTACCTGTCTGCATTATATGGCGTCAGGCCCTGGCCGGACCTTCTGTCATATGCTATACGACGGATGGGGGCGCTATAACATTTGTATCAGATTCTGTTCTCGGTCATCCTTCTTTTAATTCTTGGTCGAATTATTTTAAGGGGTGGTCAGCACGTGTAAGACCCCTCCCCCTTACCAAGAAGGCCCCCGGTCTTATGCCTAGAACCGTCGTCTTACGGTGGCACTAACATACGGGTTAGGTATCACCGCAAAACGCCGATCCTGCCGGCTAGTACGATCATATAACCTGTTCGGCCAAATGAGAGAAAGAAGTAAAAGCAGTATATAAAAACAACTAGTCCACAGGTCACAGCACTATCAAATCATAATGAAAGCACACAAGTCCAGAATGAGTACATCAAATGTGAGAAAAAGGGCTTATGCCCAGTACATAATCACAAATCTTTCTCTCACAAATGTCAACATGCGGAAGCTATGCTATCACTAGAAGTCACATCCCACCTGACGACGGGCTGCAGTAGTGGTAGGTAGTGGTGGTATCAGCTCCTCATGTCCTTCCACCTCGTCCTGCTGGTACTCCCTCTCCCTGAGTTCCTAAAATGATGGTCATACCGACCGTTAGCCAAAAATACTAAGTCGTTTCTTCCACACCTCGCCCCGCAACTCCTAAGCACCGAGCGGGAGGACAAAGCGGAGGACAACAAGGGGTATAGCAAAGGAAACAGGTGGCAGTGAACTATACTAAAAAGTACAAATTTGTCAGTTATTTCTACTGTAACAGTTCTATATATAAGGTATATGAAAGGTATGAAGAACTGAACAGAAACAAGTAAAGTGTTATTAGTAAATAATTACTAAAAGTAAGCAGAGTAAAGACAGCAAGTGAAATAAGCTACTACTACCATCACAGAAGTACCTTAACTTATGTGAATACCTATACAAACTTATAAGTTAAGGTTTCTAGAAATATAACTTTTCATATAAAAGAGCTCATACTAATTTATATGATAAGGATCTATGATGCGTATGACCTAGTTATGAATGTATGATATGCATGCATTTTATGGATCGTGTAAGTGCAACTCACGTACCCGACTCTGTGATCATAGACCTTTAGTTCCCACTTTTCGAAGCTAGCATCACTCTCTGGTACCACCGTTGTGGATACGACAATAGTGGAGCGGGCGTCTCCACTCCTAGGTGGGTATACACACTACCGGGCCTAGACCTCCCATACGCCTTTGTACACATCCTCGGTGCACTCTAGAGTCTTTGCGTACTATTTGCTGGCTACCCACCAGTCTTTTTGTTCTAGTGTGCGTTCTTGGGGATAATCCTCCAGACTGTAGTGTAAAACAACCCACTGGCCCCTCAAACCCTCACACCTCGCCAGTGTCACCGTACTGCCATCGGTTTGACGATTGGCCCAGTACCGCATGACCTGCCACAGGTTTATGCACATGCAAGATAATCCAACTCGAGCCTCCAGCTCGCATGACCAACCCGTCCTGAATCCCTCTAACCCATCATGGGTAAGATTGTCCATTAGTGCCTTTATTCTAAATCCCTCCAACCCATCACGGGTGAGATAGCACATTAGTGTCTTTATTCTAAATCCCTACAACCCATCACAGGTGAGATAGCACATTAGTGTCTTTATTCTAAATCCCTCCAACCCATCACGGGTGAGAATGAACACCGATGTCTTAGCTTATTAGACTACTCTTATATAGTGTTCGGTATACCTAGCAGTTTAAGGTTAATCCCAGGACATCCCAGGGCATGCCCGGTGAAGGGCTGTCGAGGGCACTAGGAGCTATGATGGGTTTGTTGGAGTTACCATGGTGATCTAGAAGTGGTCAAACATGTAATCTCACTGCCAATGCGATATGAGCCTACAGGGTCGCACATAAGAGATGTGGAGAAGTTGGATGATTGACTGTGTTGGTAAAGGTTACCAATCACCGACCTGAATGGGGTTATGGGCAAAGTGTTGCCTTAAAGGATTGTTGGGTTGGGCAAATGTTACCTTGAAGGATTGGTAAGAATAGTCGACCGAGGGTCGACGATAGTCGACCGCGGGTCGACGTGTATCGTCGACCGCAGATCGATGGTTATCGTCAACCCACGTTCGACGTGAATCGTCGAGTATTGTACTCTGATTCTCGCCGTCTGATACTCGCCGACTGATTCTCGCCGATCCTAGGTGATTCTCGCCGATTGATTCTCACCGAATCTGCTAGGTGATTCTCGTCGATTCTGGAACCCTAATTTTCTGGGTGGTCTGCGGATAGCGATATTCCTAAGTCTGTTTATGCCTTTGGTATAAATAGATACTTAGAGTTTTCGGGAATGAGCTCTGATCGAATCGGATGCGATTGTCGGCCCTTTGACCGAGATGAAAGCGACGGAAGTGTTCCGCCGTTCTTCGTTCGTTCCGCCGTTCTGCCGATCCCGAATCCCACCGCCGTTCTTCGTTCGCTCCGTCGACCTCCTCCTCTCTGGCGATTGTTGCTGGTGTTGCTATTCCTGGCGCGGACCTAGCAGTCCATGGAAAAGCAAGGTGTGGTCATTCTCCTTCCCGATTATCCGTGCAACGGAAAAGTCGGTGTTCTCCCGCTCGTGTGGATTTCTGCAGAGACGTGGATATCATTCCACGTAGAACTCGCCACCAGCAAGAACACGAAGCTTGGAGCATCTCCGTTGAGTTGTGACTCAACGCCACCGAGGTAATTTTTGCCTAGTTGTATGTTAACTTCTTGATTCAACTACCATGTCCCAATCCCATCTCTTTTGGGTTTTTCTTGATGTTTTTATTCTTCCGCTGCGTGCACAAGTGTTGTGCCATCCTCCTAGAGAAACCCATCAGTGGTATCAGAGCCAGGTTGCAGCCATGATTGTTGTATTGGAAGTTGTGTTATTCCAGTGCGTGTAAACCTAGGGATTTAGAAGTGTTCTAAATGTCTAGATTTAGTCTTGGTACCCCGCCAAGAACTTCTGGGATTTCGTAGAAATTTCTAATTGTTAGAAATTGTAGTCTCCTTAGCAGTAACCATCCCTCGAGATTGTTTTGGATTTTGAATCCAACATAGAGAGATGAGCTTGTCTACTACTTTAAGTTGAGTTGTCTTTGATTTTGTCCAATGCATGTAAATCTGAGGATTTGGAAGTTTCCGGATGTTCAGATTTAGCCCTTCCTTCTATCAAATGTTGATGGTGTCAGGTTGTGCACATAAGGGATGCATGTGGTTTTAGAAAAATTATTTTTCTTTGGATGTGCACATTGATCAAATGTTGATCATGGTTAACTGTTAACCTATAATCAAAATCCCTTCATCAAATATTAAGTGTTCGGATGCCTTCCGATGGATGACACTCTTCCTGCCTCGATCGATGAAGTGTGGGCTTGCCAAAGCAAGGTGCATTAATCTATCTTGGTAAGGGTGGGAGCAGATAATTGTGATATCCCACTGTCAACATCGGGTCCAGCTTAACTAGGTGACCTCAAAGGTTGAGTGCCTAGAGGCATAGGGTTGGCATGCACCATATGATGGACGCGAGTAAGGAGTTATTCACCAACCATACAAGAATTGCATGAGAATGCAATTGGCAAGCGTTGCCTACCTAAATAACCGCATCGTGAGAGGAAAGCCAAAGCTGACTCATTGTGTTGGTGAAATACGGATCTTGTCCACTAAGAGAGTAGCTCGCATGAACTCTTTGAATTGTTAGTGAGGGCTATCATTTCGAATAAAATAGTGGGAGTGTTTTAATTGAAGTCCAAATTAAAATAAATTGTATTTGAAATTTTGGTACTGATTTTATTCTGCATAAATTCTTATAGAATTCCATGGCAAGTGTTTCACACTCCACGTTGTCTCTGAGAGCCATCCTTGAGAAGGATAAGCTCAGTGAGACTAATTACATGGACTGGTACAGGAACCTGAGAATTGTTCTCAGGCAAGAGCGAAAGCTCTATGTCTTGGAAGAAGAAGCCCCTGAGGTGCCGACCGGGAACTCTTCCCGTGCTGAGAAGGATGCTTATAAGAAGTATACTGATGATGCTTTAGATGTCGAATGCCTTATACTTGCCACTATGAACTCTGAGCTTCAGAAGCAACATGAGAACATGGGGTGCAAGGAGATTGACGAGCATCTCAAGAAAATATTTCAAGGGCAGGCTCGTCAAGAGAGGTTCGACTTCACAAAAGCGTTATTTCAGTGCAAGATGGGAGTTCGAGACTCAGTAGGGACTCACGTACTCAAGATGATTGGGTATATAGAGAACCTTAAAAGGCTGGGTTTTCCTCTTGGTCAAGAGTTGGCGACAGATCTGATCCTACAATCGTTGCCGGACAGTTATGAGCAGTTCGTCTTGAACTACAACATGAATGAAATAGACAAGACACTGCCCGAACTCCTAGGCATGTTGAGAACTGCCGAAATCAATATGAAGAAGGCCAAGCCTGCCAGCCCCATACTGATGGTGCATAAGGGCAAGGGCAAGACCAAGGGCTCTAAGAAGACGAAGGTGGGACCTAAGTCATATCTTGAGCCCAAGTCTTCTGCACTGATGAAAAAGAAAAGCACGGTGAAGGAAGGGAAATGCCACCACTGTGGCAAGGCTGGTCATTGGAGGAGGAACTGTCCTTCGTACATTGAAGGTCTGTAGAAAATGAAGGGAGGTATGACTTCCGCTTCAAATGTTCACGTTATAGAGATAAACCTTTCTGCTCCTTCATCTTGGGTATTGGATACTGGATGTGGTTCTCACATTTGTACAAATGTGCAGGAACTAGGAAGGAGAAGATTGCTGAGTAAAGGGGAGGTGGACCTCCGCGTCGGCAATGAAGCAAGAGTTGCTGCTGCAGCCGTAGGGGTTTACCGTCTTTCTTTGCCCATTGGGCTTGTAATAGAACTAGATAATTGTTATTTTCTTCCGGCCATAACTAGAAACATTATATCTATTTCATGTTTGGACATGATTGGATTTTCTTTTATAATTAAGAACAACTGTTGTTCTATATTTAAGAATGATGTTTGTTATGTTGTAGCCCAATTATTTAATGGTCTTTATGTTTTGAACTTGGACCATCTGATCTGTAATGTAGAAAATAATAAAAGACTAAGAACAAATGACTCGAACCCTACATTTCTCTGGCATTGTCGTTTGGGCCATATCAACGAGAAGCGCATATCCAAGCTCCATAGAGATGGACTTTTGGACTCATTTGATTATGAATCATTTGAGCGATGCAAATCTTGTTTGTTAGGCAAGATGACTAAAGCTCCTTTCACTGGTTATACTGAGAGGGCTGAGGATCTCTTGGGTGTTGTACATAGTGATGTATGCGGACCCATGAGTTCCATGGCTAGAGGTGGGTATTTCTACTTTGTTACATTTACTGATGATTTCAGTAGATACGGATATGTGTGTCTTATGAAGTGCAAATCCGAGACCTTTGAAAAGTTCAAAGAGTTCAAGAATGAAGTAGAAAACCAGTTGGGTAAAAGGATTAAAGCACTCTGATCTGATCGAGGTGGCGAATACCTGGGTCATGAGTTCTGTGATCATCTAAAAGAGTGTGGTATTGTATCACAGCTCACTCCACCTAGAACACCACAACATAATGGTGTGTCTGAGAGGAGAAATCGTACTCTGTTAGACAAGGTACGTTCGATGATGAGTCATGCAGACTTGCTTGTTTCCTTTTGGGGTTTTGCTTTAGAGACTGCTGCAATGACATTGAATCGCGCTCCAACGAAAACGGTTCCGAAGAAACCATATGAGATATGGACTGGGAAGCGTCCTAGTATGTCGTTCATTAAAATTTGGGGCTGTGAGGCATACGTGAGACGTCAAATGCCTGACAAGCTGGAACCCAAATCGGATAAATGTTATCTGGTGGGATATCCTAAGGAAACAAAAGGGTATTACTTTTACCTACCGTCTGAGGGCAAAGTGTTTGTCGCAAGGACTGGTGTCTTCTTGGAGAAAGAGTTCTTATCAAGAAAGACTGAAAAGGTAGAGCTTGAAGAAGTTCAAGAACCAAATGTAGTGAATGAACCGGAATTGGATTCTGAGACAGTACTACAAGATGTTGTAGCTAGAGAACCTGCTCAAGGAACACAAGTCCTACGTAGATCTGGTAGACCGAGGTTTGAGCCTGAGAGATATGGATTTCTCGTATCTCAAATAGGTAATGTGTTGCTTATGGATCATGATGATGAACCAGCAACCTACCAAGAGGCTATGAATGGACCGGACTCCGACAAATGGCTTGAGGCTATGAAATCCGAAATGGACTCCATGTATGCAAACCAAGTTTGGAACTTGGTGGAACCACCTGAAGGGGTACGACCCATAGGGTGCAAGTGGGTCTTCAAGAAGAAGACCGACATGGATGGGAATGTACAGACATTCAAAGGGCGACAGGTGGATAAGGGTTTGATGAATACGATTATGATAGGCTTTTTACTATCATAATTGTAATCATGTCTACCATTTCCTGCCCTTTTTGTGTTGATTTCATGATAATAGCAAAGAAACTGTCGTATCATAGATAAAAGAGCGTATTTAGAAGTCTTTGGCAGTTCTTGTAATAAACCATTTACTGAGTCTATTATTTTTCTATTGCAGGTAATGCCAACCAATGGACCTAAAAGTCTCGGAGCAAACAGAGGAGTTCACGGAGTCTACATGGCTGATGACAGGACGAAAATTTGGTGCACATGGCTAAACACAAGGCCGTGTGCCTACCCGTGTCCTATGCACCTGGAGCTGAAGAGTTTGGGCGCAGACGATGGAACCTCACATGGCTCGACACACGCCCGTGTGCCTACCCGTGTCAGCTTTGCACACGGCTGACAACCAACCCGTGTCTGAAGAACACGGCCGCACACGGCCGTGTCCATACCCGTGTCATCTGACACGGCCCACTACCAGACACGCCTGCTCGTGGGAAACCGTCCAGGAACCGCCTAGGAACCGTCCACACGGCCTGCCACACGGCCGTGTGCGACCCCGTGTCCAATCTGTTTGCAAGGGAACTATAAATTTCCTATAGAAAAATTTGTCAAGAACTTTTGGATTTTTTCTGGATTGGAGAACTGCTGGAGGCCGAAGGGGAGCATCCAAGACAAGGAGGATTGAAGTGTATTCCTATGTATTTTCATTTAATCATTAACCCCTTTGAATCCTTTCTTTCTCTTGATGATCCATCTTCAATTTATGTTTTAATTTGCATGAATTTCTCTTTGAACATTCTAGTAATCATGTATCACCTTGTTTATGTTACATTTGTAGTATTTTATTTGTGTTTATGTAATCAAACAAAGAGTTTAATCCTCCTTATGAACTTCTTATTTGTTTTGCACAAATTTAATTTGCAATTGGCTAGATTGAGAAATTGGTTCTTTGCAATGATTTTGGTATGTTCATATTGTGATGATAATTCCCTTTGTAATTCAAACTTAATGATCGAGAGATATTTTGTTTGGAAAATTAGAACACGAATAAAAGGATTCATGTTAATTTAGAAATAAAATCCATGAATTTATGTAGTAATAAAGGTATTTTACTTAATGCGAACTTGAGTGTTGTGAATTGTTCGAGAGAAAATTTATTATCTTAGGTTTAGATTTGGAATTGCTCGAGAGAGAATTTTGATGAAAAATTAACTTTTACATTACACGAATGTAATAATCTTTTCATGTCATGATCGCTTAAAATTGAACTGATAAATGAAATTGTTCATGTAATTATTTAGAAGCTTCATGTTTTTATCGTTTTTATTTCTCCAATACTGAATCATCCAATTGGTCATAGTTAGGTTAATGTAGTTTAAATATCACATTTGTTTAGAGGTATGATAATAAAGGGTGGGTGAGTACGAATAGTTGAAACGACCCTGTGGAATACGACACGAGATGTAGATTTCTCATATATTACGATTGATAGGTGCGCTTGCCTGAATGCTAATTCAATCTAGTTAAGTCCATCTACATAATTGTATTAGAATGTAGAATGAAATCACATTGAGTTATTACTTGTTAGCAAGAAAAATCATCAAGTTTTTGGCGCCGTTGCCGGGGATCGTTTTCAATATTTTGAAATCCTAATCTTTATTGATCTACCAATTTTCATTTATATAGTTGTAAATTAGTATTTGAATAATTATATTGCGTAATATTTTTTTTTGTAGTCTGTTAGTCTATGACCAGGGGCAGAAATTCTGGGCTAGCACCATTTCATCCTGACCCAGAACGAATTCTCCATAACACTAACTTAAGGGACGTGGGAATTAATACCACAGATATTTCAAACGGACTATTAGAAGAGGAGACAGTAAACCAAGGAGAGAATCATCTTGAAAACTTAGATACTATGGCCAACCAAAATGAGCAAACCATGTCTGACTTTGCTAGACCTAACCTCCAAGGAACCGGGTCGAGCATCGTTAGACCACCGATAGCTACCAATAATTTTGAATTGAAGCCTATTGTGATACAGATGGTTCAACAGTATGTCCAGTATGATGGCTTGCAAGATGAGGATCCTAACACCCACTTGGCCGGATTCTTAGAGATATGTGACACATTCAAGATCAATGGTGTTTCCAACGACGCCATTCGATTGAGATTGTTTCCATTTTCTTTAAGGCATAAGGCGAAACAGTGGTTGAATTCCTTACCTAGAGGGTCGATCACTACTTGGGACATGATGGTTGAGAAGTTTCTGATGAAGTACTTTCCACCAGCGAAGACTGCGAAGTTAAGGAATGACATTTCTACGTACATTCAATTGGAGTCTGAATCGTTGTATGACACATGGGAACAATTCAAGGAGTTGTTAAGGAGATGTCCCCACCATGCTCTACCTTCATGGCTTCAAATTTAGACCTTCTATAATGGTCTAAATCCAGCCACCAAACAAATGATTGATGCGGCTAGTGGAGGAACTTTGAACAACAAGACACCTGAAGCGGCTCAGCAGTTGATAGAGGACATGGCAATGAACAATTACCAATGGACTACAGTAAGACAAAAGCCTAGCAAGCCCGCAGGAATTTATGAAGTAGATGCCGTCACCGCCTTAGCAATCCAAGTGGAGAAACTTCACCAAAAGATGGACAACCTTGCCTTAGCATCACCTTCTATGACACCTCAACAATGGGACCCTTCATGCACTGGAATGCCTGGATGTGAACCGCAAGTTCAAGAGCATGTTGACTATATGGGTAACAATACTAGGGCACCTTTCAATCAAGCCAACAACCCATATAGCTCTACATATAATCCTGGATGGCGAAACCACCCCAATTTCTCTTGGGGAGTACAAGGAAATCAAGGGAAGCAGCCCATGTTTGGACAACAACCACAGTTGGAACCAAGGAAGCCTACATTGGAAGATGTGCTTACCAAATTCATGCAAACTACCGATGTAGCCTTCCGAAATCAAGAGGGTTCAATTCGGAACTTGGAAAATCAGATTGGTCAGCTTGCAAGGATGGTTTCTGAAAGGCAGCAAGGAACACTTCCAGGGAATACAGAGATAAATCCAAGGGAGCATGCAAAAGCCGTTCAATTGAGGAGCAGAAAGGAGTTACAAGACCCAAGGCCTGCAATGGAAGCACCCAAAATGGAGTCTAGCGGCGAAGGACCAAGCGAGATGAATGTACAACCGATGGAGTACCAACCAGCATTACCATACCCAGCAAAGCATAGCAAGGAGCGCATGGATGCGCAGTATGGTAAATTTTTATCTATGTTTAAGCAATTACATGTTAATTTACCTTTTTCTGAAATTATTCAAATGCCTAAATATGCAAAATTTCTTAAGGATTTGATTTCTAATAAAAAGAAAATAGAAGAATTATCATTAGTAACATTAAGTGAAGAATGTTCTGCTATTTTGCAAAATAAATTACCACAAAAACTTAAGGATCCCGGTTCATTTTCAATTCCATGCTTAATCGGTGATTTACAAGTAAATAAGGCTTTAGCAGATCTAGGAGCAAGTATAAATTTAATGCCTTATAAACTGTATCTGAAACTAGGCCTAGGAGAACTTAGCCCAACAAGAATGAGTATTCAATTAGCAGATCGATCGGTTAAGTATCCTAAAGGAATAGTAGAAGATGTATTAGTTAAGGTAGATAAATTTATATTTCCTGCTGATTTTGTTATTTTAGATATGGATGAAAATATCGAAGTACCACTCATACTAGGTCGTCCATTTCTAGGTACATCTAGAGCACTTATTGATGTTTTTGATGGTAAATTAGTATTGCGAGTAGGAGAAGATGAAGTCACTTTTCAAATTGGCAATACTATGAAACAATCCTTAGATAACAATGATTATTGCTATTTTTCTCATGGTATTGACGACTTTATGTCTTCTATAAATTCTAATTTTTATTATAAAGATCCTTTAGAAATTTGCATAACTAACAATTATCTAGAAGATGATAACAATGATGACATTATTGAACATTTATTCTTTCTAGAAAATTGTGTTGCTATGAATAGAACAACGGAATATAGTTTAATTACTGAAGGAGATCATGAAATTCTTAAGAATAATACTAAGGATCCACCAATAGTAGAATTAAAAAAATTACCGGATCATCTTGAGTATGCATTTTTAGGAACAAATTCTTCGTACCCAGTTGTCATATCTTCAAATCTTTCCAAACTTGAGAAAGAAAAATTGATAACTGTATTGAAGAAATGTAGAGGTGCAATAGCGTGGCGAATATCTGATATAAAGGGTATTAATCCTAGTTTTTGCACTCATAAAATTCTTTTGGAAGAAAACTATAAGTCGTCTATTCAACCGCAACGTAGGCTAAATCCTAATATGAAAGAGGTAGTTAAGGCTGAAATTGTAAAGTTATTAGATGCTGGTATTATATATCCTATTTCGGATAGTTCATGGGTTAGTCCTGTCCAAGTAATTCCTAAGAAGGGTGGCCTGACCGTAGTAGCAAATGATAGAAATGAATTAATTCCAACGCGAACAGTAACAGGTTGGCGTGTCTGTATAGACTATAGGAAATTAAACGATGCCACTAGGAAAGACCATTTCCCTCTTCCTTTCATTGACCAGATATTAGAACGCTTATCAGGACACTCTTATTATTATTTTCTAGATGGACTTTCTGGATACTTTCAAATTCCCATAGCACCAGAAGACCAAGAGAAAACAACATTTACTTGCCCATTTGGTACCTTTGCCTATAGACGTATGCCTTTCGGGTTATGTAATGCGCCCGCCACATTTCAAAGGTGCATGCTAGCCATCTTTAACGAGTATGTTGAAGATATCATGGAAGTGTTCATGGATGATTTTTCGGTTTTTGGCGACTCTTTTGAGTTGTGTTTGAATAATTTAGAGAAAGTTCTTAGGAGGTGTGAGGAGACGAACCTAGCGCTTAGTTGGGAGAAGTGCCATTTCATGGTACAAGAAGGGTTAGTACTTGGCCATAAAATTTCAAGCCAAGGAATTCAAGTAGATAGAGCAAAAATAGAGACCATAGAAAAATTGCCACCACCAACCTCCGTAAAGGCAGTGAGAAGTTTCTTAGGACACACGAGATTTTACCGCCGTTTTATTAAAGACTTCTCTAAAATAGCTAAACCACTTACAAGGCTTTTAGAAAAAGACACACCTTTTATTTTTGAACAAGAGTGTCTACATGCCTTTGAGTTCTTAAAAGAAAAATTAATTAATTCTCCTATTATGATCGCACCTGACTTTAGTCAACCATTTGAGATCATGTGTGACGCTAGTAGTTTTGCGGTAGGGGCTGTTTTAGGACAACGCCGAAACAAACATTTTCACCCAATATATTATGCTAGTAAAACACTTAATAATGCACAGGAGAATTATACAACTACTGAAAAAGAACTCCTAGCAGTGGTATTCGCCTTTGATAAATTTAGACCATATTTAACATTGTCCAAAGTGGTAGTTTATACGGATCACTCTGCACTTAGATATTTGCTAGCCAAAGCGGAAGCAAAGCCTCGTTTAATCCGATGGGTTCATCTTCTACAAGAATTTGATCTAGAAATTAGGGATAAACGAGGAGCGGAAAATTTAGCGGCAGATCATCTTTCACGTTTAGAAAACCCACTACGATTAATGTTAGATGAGTCTGAAATTTCTGATACATTTCCAGAGGAATCATTATTTGACATATCTACCAATATACATCTAGATTATCCATGGTTTGCAGATTATGAAAACTATCTTGTGGCTAAGGTCCTTCCAAACGACTTTTCATATCAGCAGAAAAAGAAATTTTTCTCTGACTTGAAATATTACTTTTGGGAGGACACTTTTCTTTTTCGGATATGTGCAGATTCTGTTATAAGAAGGTGTGTATCAGCGGAGGAAGGTTGGAAGATTTTGGAGCAGTGTCATTCAGGTCCTGCTGGTTGTCATTATGGAGCGAATCGCTCCGCTAAAAAGGTTCTTGATTCCGGTTTTTATTGGCCCCTTCTATTCAGGGATGCCCAAAGGTATGTGCTTTCATGTGATTCTTGCCAAAAAGCAGGTAATATTTCTAAATTACATGAAATGCCTCAAAAATTTATCCTTGAATATGAAGTATTCGATGTGTGGGGTATAGATTTTATGGGACCATTCCCAGTTTCTTTTGGGAATAAATATATTTTGGTAGCTGTAGATTATGTATCAAGGTGGGTTGAAGCGCAAGCTTTGCCTACTAATGATAGTACGGTTGTAATTAGATTTTTGAAATCCTTATTCGCACGATTTGGCACACCACGTGCACTTATTAGCGATAGGGGTTCACACTTTTGTAATCTACAACTAGACAAAGTATTAGAAAAATATGGAGTTACACATAGGATAGCCACTCCATATCATCCTCAAACTAGTGGGCAAGTTGAAGTTTCCAATAGAGAGCTTAAGAGAATCTTAGAAAAATCTATAGAAGGGAATAGGAAGCAGTGGTCTAGGAAACTTAACGACTGTTTATGGGCCTATAGGACCGCCTACAAAACACCTATAGGGACCACCCCCTTTAGATTAGTCTACGGTAAATCTTGCCACCTACCTATAGAATTAGAACACAAATCATATTGGGCAATACGCTCCTTAAATTTTGACACTAGTTCTATAGGAGAGAAGCGTAAACTTCAACTTAACGAATTAGATGAGTGGAGAACTATGGCCTATGAGAACTCCCGGATTTATAAGGAGAAAACCAAACTATTTCATGACCGTCACCTTCGTAAACCCAAGGTATTCCAAAAAGGTGACCAAGTCCTCCTTTATAATTCCAGATTACGATTATTCCCAGGGAAGTTAAAGTCTAAGTGGTTCGGACCCTTCAAAGTTAAAGAAGTCTTTCCCTACGGTACCGTCGAGTTAACTCACCCAGAGAAGGGAGATTTTAAGGTTAATGGTCACCGACTTAAGCCTTATTATGGTGAAATCCCTATGGACTTCGCTCGTCTCGAGACTTGCCTCCATCTAGATTAGTTTCATATTAACTATAGTAGGTGTTTTTAAGTATTCTTGTTTTAGTATAAATCTATTTAGTTGCAATGAAAAAAAAAATTAAAGAAAAAAAAAATTTAATGAAAAGAAATTTCCATCAAAATTTTAATGAAAAAAAAAGGCGGGAAAAATGAAGAAAAAAAAAATTTTTCTGGAGTGGCACACGGCTATCCACACAGCCGTGTGCGTGGCCGTGTACATGATACAGGCTCAGGCCAAGCCGTGTGGAATTAATTCCGCAAAAGGGCAATTTCATCCCGAGCACAACACGGGTTCGCACCAACCCATGTTCCTAGCCGTGTTCATCGGTCTCGACGATCGTCGAGACCGATGTGTCGAGACACCGAACACGGGCGTGTCGGATTCCACACGACCGTGTCACCTACCTACCCGTGTTTATGTACCGTGCCAGCTGCAACACGGGTGCACACACGGCCGTGTGCGCACCCTTGTTCCCATTTTTTACACGGACCGACGCACCCCATGTTCCACGAGGTTGCAGATTCCCTAACACGGGTTCACACACGCCCGTGTGCGAACCCGTGTGCACCCCCTATAAATAAGGCCGTGTGGATTTTCTTTTGTGGTCACTCCAAACCCTCTCCCAGCACCAGTCATCCCGTGGCCTGAACTCAAAGGCTCCATATTTTCTCAAATTCTCGTCCCCCTTCACTCGCATTTTTCCCCATCTACGTCATGTCTTCCGGAAGAAGTGGAGGTCGCCGTCGCCGACCGGAATTACAAGTCTCAACGGAGAGGCGGGATGCCGCTGCTCCGCTAATTTTCACAGATGCGTCGCACACCACCCGCTTCAACCGCTTGCAATCAAAAAAATTTCAAGATATACGTATGATTGATTGGAGCGTACTTGAGGAGATAAACTTAGCTGGAGATGTCAGGGAGCTGATTTCTGTAACGGGGTGGAGTCAATTTTTTGCCATAGTGGAGTTAGGCTTTAGGGAACTCACCTTAGAGTTCCTATCTTCATTTTATTCCAGCTTTAGGCCTAATTTCATCGACGCACCGCACGCGACCGAGGGGATAGTTTCATTTCGAGTGGGTGGCACATTTTATACACTCACCATGCTCCAATTCACCCAATATTTAGGGGTGTATGAGGAGTCGTTCCTTTTTAGTGCGGCCTACCCCGAACTCCACTTCGATCTCCCCAACCGCGATATGGCCGGTGCTATCTGGCGCCAGATTTCCTTTGATACTGGCGCCTACGAGGCCAAAAGATCTAAGGCATCTAAATTGATTTCCCCCGCACTCCATTACATCCACCATCTACTCAGCCACACGTTGAGCGGTCGGGGCGAAAGCTCCGGAGTTGTCAGTAGGCAGGACCTGTTATACCTCTACAGTATGACTTCACGATATCCTCTACATCTTGGTTATCTTCTAGCCCAGTACATTCTTCATCAGGCTGACACCCCTCGTATAGGGTCTATTTGCATAGCACCCTATATTACTCGCCTCGTGAAGAATATGGGCATCTTTTTAGCCCTCCCCCAGATGACAGTGGTCGCAAAGACCGTGCCTATCACGATGGCTAGTCTTCGCGCCCTCCGCCTCGTCACCGCCCGTCAGGGCCGGGGAGAGGTTATATATTCTATTGCTCGACGTGGACCGCATATACATGATGACAGTGATGATGAGATAGATCCTGACCTCGACGAGCCATTGGTGCCCCCACCCCATTCCACCTATGCTCACGGCGAGTCATCTACTGCACCTCCTCCACCTCGTTCACGGTACTCGCGCGAGTTCCGATAGTTTTTCGAGACCGAGCTCTCGCCGCGTTTATAGGACATTAAGGAGGCACATCAGCGGACCGAGGATCTCCTCACACAGATTAGAGACCACCTTGGGATCGCCCCTCGCCAGCCGCCAGCTCCAGCACCGCCTTCCTTCCCGGACGATTCGACAGGCCACCATGAGTACTTCTGATATGTATCGATATAGTTCTATCTTCATATATCGTATCTGGTATTTTTTTTTATATCAGTGTATTCAGTTCTATCAGCTATTATATATCAGTGCATTCCATTACAGCTCCTGTTTCTTTACTGTGCTCTTCTACTTATTATACTAGCAGTTTTTTTTTCTCTTATATCATCATGAAATCACTCTATGTCCGCTTTTTACATTGCACTGAGGACATTGCAAATCTTAAGTCTGGAGGTAGAATGGTTATTCATGTGGTTACAATTGATTCTAATCTGCCTATCATAATACTCAAGTTTGTCCCCCTACAAATTTTGTTGATCTTTTAAGCTCTCATTATTCATTCATTTGGGATTATAAATATTTAATTTACCTTCGCACACTGATTAAAATGAATTGATGTAGACTCATAGAGTATTCAACTTTGTTGATTTTGTAATTAAGCATAGAAATTTTTTTTAGCTTAATTTTCTCTATATAATTTAATTTTAAGATTACTCCTCTATATTAGTAACTATCCAACACTCTATTTTAGAAAATATATTTATCTATAATAAAGTGAGTCGATGAGTGTAACATTTTTATAATTTGGTATTAGGGTTTTAAAATTAAAAATTACTCCCTATTGATGGCTAGGACTCACCCTCTAGCATTCCTCAAAACATTACATAGGTTAATTAGTAAGGGCGGAAATGACTTAGGGCTCCTATTGGATAGCTTGAGCCTTGTTATCCCAACACCTTTAACATGATACCCTTGCACACCCAATTTGAACCTAATCCCCATCCTTTTGATGCTCTACTTTTAAAATTCACCAAGGCCAAATCCCTACCTATTAGCACACCTATCATTGATGCCTGCTTGGAATGATTTGTTCATTGTGATATGTGGCCTGAGTGCGTGTATACGTGCACCCACTTGGAATTATCCCTACTTTGAACCCAAAAAAAAGACATAGTGATATGTGGCCTGAGTGCGTGTATACGTGCACCCACTTGGAATGATCCCTACTATGGTCCCTTGGTTAAAATAAATATATATGTATATAAAAAAAAATTAATAAATAGAGTGTCCTTCAAAATGTGGGAAATATACACATTGCAAAGTCTGGGGGTGTTTGCATAAAATTGAAATATGTTAAGGCATCTTCCAACATAAGGCTCAATCAAGATTTAGGTGTGAAAAATTCATCGAAATTATCCTTGATTACCTCACCTTTAATCTTCTATCATAAGCCAAAAAGGCTACACCAAAATTCAAGTCCTAAGGATCCAACCTTACTAATTCTAAATTGTGTTGTGATGAGGGTGTAAAAAGGGTAAGCTCATGATTATCAGTAAGAGTACTTATAAGTTTTGAAACACTAATACGTATCTTATAGAGATTGTTATTTTCTCCTCATATTTATTAAAGATGATTATACTTTTATTTCTAAAAGCGAGTGAGAGATAGTTAAAATGATATATTAGAGGAATTTTAAGATAAATTTATATTTAGAAAAGTCTGCTAAATTATTTCCTATGCGATTACATCATCAAAGTTCTCTTAAATTCATAGCAACCAGTGTGCGGAGGCAAAATTATTTAATGGTAACCCAGGTGTTTGAATTAGTTTGCTTAGGGACAAGCAAACATCTAAGTCTGGGGGTATTTGATGAGTACGATTATGATAGGGTTTTTACTATTATAATTGTAATCATGTCTACCATTTCCTGCCCCTTTTGTGTTGATTTCGTGATAATAGCAAAGAAACTGTCGTATCATAGATAGAAGAGCGTATTTAGAAGTCTTTGGCAGTTCTTGTAATAAACCATTTACTGAGTCTATCATTTTGTTATTGCAGGTAATGCCAACCAATGGACCTAAAAGTCTCGGAGCAAACAGAGGAGTTCACGGAGTCTACATGGCTGATGACAGGATGAAAATTTGGTGCACACGGCCAAACACACGGCCGTGTGCCTACCCGTGTCCTATGCACCTGGAGCTGAAGAGTTTGGGCGCAGACGATGGAACCTCACACGGCTCGACACACGCCCGTGTGCCTACCCGTGTCAGCTTTGCACACGGCTGACAACCAACCCGTATCTGAAGAACACGGCCGCACACACGGCCGTGTCCATACCCGTGTCATCTGACACGGCCCACTACCAGACACGCCTGCTCGTGGGGAACCGCCTAGGAACCGCCTAGGAACCGTCCACACGGCCTGCCACACGGCCGTGTGCGACCCCGTGTCCGATCTGTTTGCAAGGGAACTATAAATTTCCTGTAGAAAAATTTGTCTAGAACTTTTGGATTTTTTCTGGATTGGAGAACTGCTGGAGGCCGAAGGGGAGCATCCAAGACAAGGAGGATTGAAGGGTATTCCTATGTATTTTCATTTAATCATTAACCCCTTTGAATCCTTTCTTTCTCTTGATGATCCATCTTCAATTTATGTTTTAATTTGCATGAATTTCTCTTTGAACATTCTAGTAATCATGTATCACCTTGTTTATGTTACATTTGTAGTATTTTATTTGTGTTTATGTAATCAAACAAAGAGTTTAATCCTCCTTATGAACTTCTTATTTGTTTTGCACAAATTTAATTTGCAATTGGCTAGATTGAGAAATTGGTTCTTTGCAATGATTTTGGTATGTTCATATTGTGATGATAATTCTCTTTGTAATTCAAACTTAATGATCGAGAGATATTTTGTTTGGAAAATTAGAACACGAATAAAAGGATTCATGTTAATTTAGAAATAAAATCCATGAATTTATGTAGTAATAAAGGTATTTTACTTAATGCGAACTTGAGTGTTGTGAATTGTTCGAGAGAAAATTTACTATCTTAGGTTTAGATTTGGAATTGCTCGAGAGAGAATTTTGATGAAAAATTAACTTTTACATTACACGAATGTAACAATCTTTTCATGTCATGATCGCTTAGAATTGAACTGATAAATGAAATTGTTCATGTAATTATTTAGAAGCTTCATGTTTTTATCGTTTTTATTTCTCCAATACTGAATCATCCAATTGGTCATAGTTAGGTTAATGTAGTTTAAATATCACTTTTGTTTAGAGGTATGATAATAAAGGGTGGGTGAGTACGAATAGTTGAAACGACCCTGTGGAATACGACACGAGATGTAGATTTCTCATATATTACGATTGATAGGTGCGCTTGCCTGAATGCTAATTCAATCTAGTTAAGTCCATCTACATAATTGTATTAGAATGTAGAATGAAATCACATTGAGTTATTACTTGTTAGCAAGAAAAATCATCAGGGTTTCAAGCAAATTCATGGTATTGACTATGATGAGACCTTTTCCCCTGTTGTCATGGTAAAGTCCATAAGGATATTGCTTGTTATTGTTGCGTATTATGACTACGAGATCTGGCAGATGGATGTCAAAACGGCTTTCCTTAATGGAAACCTCCTTGAGGAAGTGTATATGACACAACCCGAGGGTTTTGTATCCCCAGATGAAACCACTAAAATATGCAAGCTGAATAAGTCCATCTATGGACTGAAACAGGCCTCTCGAAGTTGGAATCTTTGTTTTGATGAGAAAATCAAAGAGTTTGGTTTCATCAAGAATGAAGATGAGCCTTGTGTTTACAAGCGAATCAGTGGGAGCATTGTTGTCTTCCTGATATTGTATGTATATGATATACTGTTGATTGGGAATGACATTCCTACCCTGAAAGTTGTTAAGAACAACCTAGGGAACTGCTTTTGAATGAAGGATTTGGGTGAAGCGACTTATATACTCGGTATTAAGATCTATAGAGATAGATCGAAGAAGTTGCTGGGTTTGACCCAGAGTACGTACATCGAAAAGGTGTTAAAGCGGTTCAACATGCCTGAGTCCAATGAAGGATTTTTGCCCATATCTCATGGTGTGAATCTCTCTAAGGACCAGTGTCCAAAGTCTTGTGAAGATAAGGACCGCATGAAGTTTATTCCATATGCTTCGGCAATTGGATCAATCATGTACGCGATGTTATGTACTCGACCCGACGTCTCCTTTGCTTTGAGCATGACTAGCAGGTATCAGTCAGACCCCGGTGAGTGTCACTAGATTGCAGTCAAGAATGTCCTGAAGTACTTGAGAAGGACTAAGGATGTGTTCTTGGTGTATGGTGGAGAGGAAGAGCTCGTTGTAAGTGGTTACACGTATGCTAGCTTACAAACTGATAGAGACGACTCCAAGTCTCAGTCAGGTTTTGTGTTTTGCCTGAATGGAGGAGCTGTGAGCTGGAAGAGTTCCAAGCAAGAGACAGTTGCTGATTCTACAACAGAGGCCGAGTATATCGCCGCAGCTAATGCGGCGAAGGAGGCTGTATGGATTAGGAAATTCATCGGCGAGCTTGATGTAGTTCCTAGCATTGTTGGTCCCGTAGTTCTCTACTATGATAACAATGGTGCAATTGCACAATCTAAGGAACCTAGATTCCATCAGTGCTCCAAGCACATACTTCGGCGGTTTCATCTTATTCGTGAGATTGTCGAACAAGGAGATGTGAACATTTGCAGAGTGCCGACTGAGGAGAATATTGCGGATCCACTGACAAAGCCTCTCGCGCAGAGAAAGCATGATGGTCATACTAGATCGATGGGTATACGATACTTAAATGATCAACTCTAGTGAGAATCTTGTGGATTGCATGAAAACATGTATTTTGTTGGCCATTTGTTCATATGATGAACAGTGTACCTAGTTTTTCTCTTACAATTAATGGCAAGTTCTTTTATTATGAGTTTTTCTATATGATAGTTAAATGTTAACATAATAGATACCCTTAGAATGTTCGCTTCCATGGGACATCAAGTACGTGACTTGAATGTGAGAGCCTATGATTTATTTGAAGCTTCATTCTTAAAAGGTCCCTGGTCGAGTATCATCATAGAAGCTAAGGGTGATGATGGTACATGAAGGCTAGCACGTGCGTTGACTGATGACCGGTTCTCATAGGTCATGATATTGTGATATCAAGTCATCATGTGGGTACTTGTTAGTGAACAAGTTGTACTGGACAGACCCAACCTGAGACTACTCTGTGGATTGTCATCCAAGCGTGTCACGAGTAGGTCTCAATTGACAATGGTGTTGTGGTCCTTTGACCTGAAGTCATAGCATTCATCAAGTAAGGAAGAGCGTGCTTTGATGCCATCTAAAGTCTTCCTTGAGAAAGGTTGATGATAAGGGTGGTTGTTGGGCATGTTATGAATCATTTGGGCGTTTGTGTGTGAGCAGATATGGGATTTGTCCTCCTGTATGACAGGAGTTGCATCCATGGGCCCCTTGATGGAACTGGACTGAAAAATGCATGCCCATGCTTGGTTGAGTCAATATGTGATATTGGACTCACCATTCTCTGGAAGTCCGTCCTGGATCAAGAAACTTGGATTGAGCTATTACGAGGGTGACACGGTCCATGCCTCTAGTTCTTTCCGGATGTAAGGGACAAAGGGACAAAGACAACGCTGATACATTGATCATAAAGGCTTATGAGTTATAAACTCTTATTGCTTGGGGAGCAATGATGCATTGCTAGATGCCGCTCATTGTTTGTGAGGTTTTTGGTTTGATACTTTCAAGATCAAGTGGGAGACTGTTGGAGTTACCATGGTGATCTAGAAGTGGTCAAACATGTAATCTCACTGCCAACGCGATATGAGCCTGCAGGGTCGCACATAAGAGATGTGGAGAAGTTGGATGACTGACTGTTTTGGTAAAGGTTACCAATCACCGACTTGAATGGGGTTATGGGCAAAGTGTTTCCTTAAAGGATCGTCGGGTTGGGCAAATGTTGCCTTGAAGGATTGGTAAGAATAGTCGACCGAGGGTCGACGATAGTTTCGGTCGACGATCGTCGACCGCGGGTCGACGTGTATCGTCGACCGCAGATCGATGATTATCGTCAACCTGTTGGAACCAGCTTCCCGGTCCCTCCTAGAGTTCGAAACAAGGATGCAGCCCACACGTACTCTCCCTGCGCTACCGTCCTGACGAGAGTCAATCACCTGAAAACAGACCGAGGGGACTCAGCTTGGAGGTCCCGCCTCTTACCCGGAAGAACTGGGAGTCTTCCCCTCCCTAGCCAGTGCTGAGCTAGGTGCCTGAGAGGAAAATAGTGGAAAGGTTCAACAACCTTCTCAGGCTATCGGTCTATTTATAGGCCTCTGAATCTGATCTGCAAATATCACTTCTAAATCAACCTGAAATGACCAAAACACCCTGAACTGGGTCTGCCAACAGCCGAACTCCGCTGTTCTGGAGAGCTATATGCAGGCCTCCAGGGGTAAAAATGTAAAACTATCTGGGGCACAAAGGTAAAATCCCCCTTGTGGGTAAAAAGGTAAAGACCATCTTTTTTCATGTGGCGAGTGGGGAGGGGCTCGTCAAGTTTTAGGGGATCTCGCCTGTGGGCTACTCGCCCGCGCCCGGAGGCCTCGTCTAGCGAGCTCTCGCCTAGCGAGGTCTCGCCTAGCGAGGTCTCGCCTTATCTCCCGTCTCGCCGGACTTCCTTCCTTGCTTTGTTGGGCTACTCGCGAGCCCAAGGTTGTACACAATCCCCGCTCTTTACGAGGTTGCCCTAACCTCGGAAAGACACGTCCAACCGTGGCTCGCGATGCCAAGATTCCTTCATGAGAATCTTGGGTGGGCCCCTCCTCCCCTCATACCGCCTATAAATATGAGGAGAAAGCCTGCATTTGGAACTCTTTTACTTTCATCCTTTCTTCCTTCGGAATGTCTCATAGTCAAAGTTTCCGCGAGCGTCTTGCGATTGTGCGAAGGCGAAACAAAGCCGGCACGGATGCCCTTTTTCCAGATCTGGGACGCACTCCCCCCGTAGCCTCTCCGCCCTCTCGCACAAAGAAAGTGAAAGCTGTCTGCGCTCCTCTCTCGGCGGGCGCAACCTCTTCGGCCGCTCCGATAGACAACCCATTCTCTTCCTCGGGGGGGAGGCAGGTGATCACGTTATCTCTCCTTTCTCTTGTTTCGCCTGTCTGACTATGCTTTCTCAGGGAAGTTTCGCTGATTCGCCGGTGCCTGCCGATCCCCCTGATAATGTAAGTCAAGTTCCTCAGCGCATAGACTCGCCCAAGGTGGCCTCTCCACCTCCCTTGCGGAGAGAAAACCTCTCGCGAGTTGTGGGGAACCCTCGAATCCCAAGTAAGATCTCATCCCTTCTCGCCTCTTGGTTGATTCGCCTTCTTTCATTCGGCTTGCGCGGGCTCACTATTGCTTTTGATCTCTCGCTACTTTCGCAAGCATCCATTTTGATTCCGATACTGAGGAAGCTCCCGCGTCTCCTCCCCTCTCACCTCTTCCTCATCCGGGCGAGATCGAGGACTACCTAGGTGATCCCATGGACCCTCTGGAATTGAAACGGAGGACTGCCCGGATGTTCCGCAAATATACACACATAATCCGCGAGATGGAGCTCGAGAAGTAAGCCTCCGACCGGCGCATGGAGTGGATTGAAGCAGATCACCACCGCCTTTCCGCAATGGTGGAAGCGGACGGGGTGCTAGACGGGACCGACCCCCAGGCCATACTGAACGAGACGGATGAACATATCCGTCTCGCGCGCCGCGGCGTGATCGCCGCTCGCGCCTTTCATCTTCCTGGCCGCCCGCCATGTGCGGGAGGAAAAGATGGCCGCTGGCAGTGGGTGCGGAACTAAACTATACCAGTCCCGTCTCGCCTCCTCCGGATCTCGTTCTTCTTAATGTCGCTGTTTTATTACTGCTATGTTGGACAAACTTATTCGGGCGAGACGCCCCCTTCTGCGGGACGATTTATTTTTTGACTTTTGGTCACGCAATGGTCGTATCATGCCGTCTTTTCATTATCGCCATGATTAGATATTACTTTATTTTATTAATCCTGCAATGATGACTTGCCTCGAAAGGATGTCCGCGGCGCCTCTGCCTCTTGGGTTATAGAGAGAGAGTGAGAGAGGGAGAGTGAGATAAGAGAGAGAGAGAGAGAGGGGGAAAGAACGAGGCGCCGGGATGTCCCCTCATTTCCCGCCGCCTTACTTTCCCGCCCTTTTCTCTACCCCTTATAAATACCTTCAACCACTACCACTGCCCCCTCACTATTCTAAACTGTTCTTTTGATCCCGGTTCCCGTTTCTCCTTTGTCATCTCGCGCCTCTCTCTCCGCGCCATCCATTCTTTCTTTTGCCGCTCTCTCGCCAATCATGGGGAAGAAGAAGACCGAAGAGGGCGAGGGACGCAGCTGCTGCGGGAAGCATTTCGTCGACCATGACTTCCCTCTCGGCAGACTGCCGGAGGAAGACCACGCTCGCTTCGCTCGCGAGTACCTCTCCGATAGCTAACCGTCTCGCCCGCCTAAGGTGGGCGAGTGCATCAACACCTTTTATCCCAACGAGCTGGCTTTCCCGGTCTCGCACTTTGAGGCGGGGCTGAGGCTTCCCCTCTGGTCGGAGGTCAAATTGGTGCTGAAGTACTTCGGGGTCGTCCCGGCCCAGTTCAACCCCAACGCCATCTCCATGCTGGTCGCCTTCGCCTACTACCTGCGGCGAGAGCATATCGAGTTTATTCTAACCGCCTTCCGCAAGCTGTTTGTCTACCACGCCAAGGACGATGACATTTCTTACTTCACAGGCCAAGGCCTTAAAGTATGCGAGACACCGAACAAGAACCACCATTGGTTGACGCGGTTCGACTTCATACGCGGGGATCTGGGAGGCATCCCCCTCACCCCGGTATCCCCTGCAAAGTGTTATTATGATACCCCCAATGTGGGGGTGCCGAAAAAGAACTCTGCGATTTCTTCGTGGGGAAGAATTTTGAAGTCCAATACCTGCGGCGAGACCTGGACTCGCTCCCCGCCGTTTTCCCGGGCAAAGGTACACCTCTATGTCCTTCTGCCCCCCTTAAATTCTTACCTTCCGCTGACTGTCACTTTATCTAGGAGAAAGGACCGTCCCCGTCCATCCCCCGTACCAGAGCAATCGAGCTCTCGCCTTGGCGAATATGGCGGCGGAGGCTGCGAAAGATACGCTGACCCCTGTTGCCAAGAAGAGGCCCGCGGGCGAGGGTGCCTCTCGCCTCAGCCCCAAGAAGAAGAAGAAATCCGTGTCCTTCGAGAAGGAAAAGCCGGCCAAGAGAAGAGAAGAGCTAGTGGGGTCTCTATCCCCTATCACCCTGTCGTCTCCCTCGCCTCCGCGACGACCCGTCTCGCCAGCCCGCGAGACGGTCTCTGCAGAACCAGCTGTCCGCAGCCGGGTTCAGCCCTCTCAGCTTCCTCCTGGCGAGGCTGGCTCGTCCAGCCGCCCGGCTCCCGCCTCACACCCTAACTATAATATGGGGCCCGCGACGGAGTATGACGCCGGCGAGCCGGTTCTGATATGGGAGCAAGACCTCAACCGCGTGTCAGTGTCCACCCTTCTCCCTTCCTGGAAGGAACAGTACCACCCCACCAGCCATGCCTTCACCCTAGGCTTTGGGCTGTATGGCGGTATTGGCTCCGAACCTGCTGACAACGAGGCATCGCGGGACCTCATTCTAAAAAGCGCCCACTCGCAGTTTCGCTCCCTGGAGCTCGCGCACCGTGTCTCGCGCCGTCTCGTCTTCAACAACAGGAAATGGAAAGAGGCGGAGACCGGTCTCTCCGCGGAGCGCGAGAAGTCCATTGACCTGGAGAAGCGGTTGAATGTTGCCGACAAACTCCTTGCACAGAGCCAGGGCGGCGTGGTAAGTTTCCTTATCTTTGCCCTGCTAGCCTTACCCTTGCTCCTTATAGTCCCTTACTTTCCCCCCTCCCGCAGGATGCCGAGACGGCTAACAGGATGCGTTCGCGTATCGAGGAGCTGGAGGGGGAAAACAAGAAGCTGAAAGCCGAGAACCTTCGCCTCCGGAGCAGTGCGACACCCCCACCGGATCAGTTTCCCGTTCCTTCTCGATATTCCGTGGATGAGGTGGAGGCCATCTGCCGGGACTCAAACATCAAGATGGCGGAGGTTGTCCTCAAGATGATGAAGGAGCTGGGAGTGGTGCGCGCTGATGCGGAGACATTGACCGTCCGCGACCTAGTCCCGCGCTTGTTTGACAAGTCAGACGATAGCGCCTCCTCTGACAACGAGTAGTGCACGATCCCCTGCAATGTCTTCCTCTCGCCCTCTTCTTTTTGTCTAACACTTATGATTCTGGTTCCCTTTCTTAAAAGGAGAGCGAGGCGTCTCTGCCTTATTAATTTTTGTTTAAAACTTTTCATATACTAACGGCCGCTTCCCTCTTTGGGGCGTTGTGTGTAATAGTTACTCAGGAGGTACCTTTTTAGATGTTATTTTAATTGCTACCTCGATCATCCACCCTCTCGCTTAGCTACTAGTCCAAGGTGTAGGGCTATTTTTTGGGATGCTGTTTAATTACTACTTTTATTGCCTTCCATTTCGCTTAAAAAACCCGCGTGAGGCACCCTTTATCGCTTTTTACCCGTCTTGATTACCTCCGCTAGCGCCACACCGCGAGATCACCTCGCGCCGGGATCCCTGGGTCCTGCTGTCTCGCCCAGTTGGTTTCGGCCACTTCAGCTCACTTGAGCCTGGGATGAGGAAAATCCTCCCGCCAGTTGCGAGACCACCTGTGGCGAGTACCGGCCAGGGACCCTCTTCCCTGGCCCAATTCCTGGCCCCTCTCTGTTTTAGGGACTATCACCCTTTTGATGAACCATGGATTTTTTCCTCACGCGAATTCTTACCCTTAGAATTATCCCCTCAAGTGAGTACCGCCCTTCCAAAACACCCTCAACCACCGAGCGAGCCTACAGCCCTGCCAGCTAGATGGGAGCCTGGTCAGCGGGTCTGCTCGGGGTCTCCTCTCCAAAACACCACCAACCACCGAGTGAGCCTACAGCCCTGCCAGCTAGATGGGAGCCTAGTCAGCGGGTCTGCTCGGGGTCTCCTCTCCAAAACAACACCAACCACCGAGTGGGCCTATAGCCCTGCTAGCTAGATGGGAGCCTGGTCAGCGGGTCTGCTCGGGGTATCCTCTCCAAAACACCACCAACCACCGAGTGAGACTACAGCCCTGCCAGCTAGATGGGAGCCTGGTCAGCGGGTCTGCTCGGGGTCTCCTCTCCAAAACACCACCAACCACCGAGTGAGCCTACAGCCCTGCCAGCTAGATGGGAGCCTGGTCAGCGGGTCTGCTCGGGGTCTCCTCTCCAAAACACCACCAACCACCGAGTGAGCCTACAGCCCTGCTAGCTAGATGGGAGCCTGGTCAGCGGGTCTGCTCGGGGTCTCCTCTCCAAAACACCACCAACCACCGAGTGAGCCTACAGCCCTGCCAGCTAGATGGGAGCCTGGTCAGCGGGTCTGCTCGGGGTCTCCTCTCCAAAATACCACCAACCACCGAGTGAGCCTACAGCCCTGCCAGCTAGATGGGAGCCTGGTCAGCGGGTCTGCTCGGGGTCTCCTCTCCAAAACACCACCAACCACTGAGTGAGCCTACAGCCCTGCCAGCTAGATGGGATCCTGGTCAGCGGGTCAGCTCGGGGTCTCCTCTCCAAAACACCACCAACCACCGAGTGAGCCTACAGCCCTGCAAGATAGATGGGAGCCTAGTCAGCGGGTCTGCTCGGGGTCTCCTCTCCAAAACACCACCAACCACCGAGTGAGCCTATAGCCCTGCCAGCTAGATGGGAGCCTGGTCAGCGGGTCTGCTCGGGGTTGTTTCTACGAATCATCTCGCCTCTGGTGCCTCACAAAGGTCACCCGCACTTTCATCGCATCAAGAAAGAACATCAGGATGGTAAGCATTACACATTAATAACAATAAAAGGTGCGATGGAATAGAATGCTATGGATAAAATCTCTTCAAATCATCACCACTCCGGGCTTGCTCGCGAGATACCCCGTCCACATCCTGGAGGTGGTACCCTCCTGACTTTAAGACTTCTTTTATTACAAAAGGACCCTCCCAATTGGGGTTCAGTTTTCCTACAGAGGCTCCTCTACCCGCCGCATCAACCTTTTTTAGGACCAAATCTCCTTTCACAAACTGTTTTACCCTTACGTGCTTGTCGAAGTACCTCGCCATCCGGCGCTTGACCTCCTCCTGCCGGACCATGGCTAAATCCCGGAGCTCCTCCACGAGATCCAACGAAAGTCTCTGTTCTTCTTTGTTCTCTTCTCTCCATCCTTCGGTTCCTTCCCTTGCTGCCGCTACTCTCGGTGATGTGACCTCAAACTCGACAGGTATGACGGCCTCTGAGCCATGAGAGAGCTTGAATGGGGTTTCCCCCGTGGCTGTGTTTGGTGTGGTCCTCAAGGCCCATAGTACTGAAGGCAGTTGCTCGACCCAGCTTCCTCTCAAATTTTCCACCTTTTTCTTCAATAGATTGACAATAACCTTATTAGCCGCTTCGACCTGTCCGTTACTCCGTGGATGATGAACAGAGGCGAAGCGGAGATCTATCCCCAAAGGAATGCAGAAGTCCACGAACTCCCTGCTTGCAAACTGTGGTCCGTTATCCGTCACAATGGCTAGGGGCAACCCATGCCGGCAGATGATCTCCCCCCAATACGAAGTTCTTGACTACCTGCGAGGTTACCTTAGCCAATGCTTTCACCTCCAGCCACTTCGAAAAGTAGTCCACCATGACTATCAGGAATTTCCTTTGGCCACTCGCTTGGGGGAAGGGGCCCACCAGATCTAGTCCCCATATAGCGAAAGGCCAGGGAGCTGTGATGGTCCGCAACCTCTTGGCCGGCAGGAGCTGAAGGGGGGCAAATTCCTGACATTTTTGACACTTTTTTACGTATTCCTCCGCATCTCTCCGGAGGGTGGGCCAAAAGTACCCCTGCCTCAGCACCCTCCCTTCTAAAGTCCGGCTCCCCGAGTGACTCCCACATTCTCCCGAGTGGATCTCTTGCAGAACCTTGGGAGCCTCCTCCTCTGACACACATCTGGCCAGCAGACCCGATAAGGTTTTGCGATATAGAACTTCATCCTTCAGCAGGTAATACGCCGATTTGTATCTGGTATGCTTCTTGTCTAGTTCCGTTGCGGGTAACTGCCCTGATGCCAGAAAGGTGATAAAGGGGTCCATCCACGACCTCTGCTGGCATACTTCCATAAGCTCCCCTTCCACTATAGACGGTCTGAAGAGTTCCGTCACCGTTCCCCCGGCTCGAGGGCCATGTTTGGCGAGTTGGTCAACCTGAGTGCTCTCTTCCCTCGGGACGTGCCGAATGGAGAAGCTTCGGAACTGCCCTATGACGTCTTTGACCTTTCCTAGATACGACTGGAGGGTGGGCTCCCTTGCCTCGAACTCCCCTTTGATCTGGCCTGCCACCACCATGGAGTCTGTCGAGGCCTCAATGTCTTGTATGCCCAGCTCCCGGGCTAACCTGAGTCCCGCAATGACCGCCTCATATTCCGCTTGGTTGTTGGTGATTGCGAAATGGATCTTCAAGGCCTGCTCAATCTGGGTCCCTTCCGGGCTAATCAAGACCACTCCTCCTCCAAAGGAATTTCTCCCTGACGCTCCATCTGCTATCATCTTCCAGGTTGCCTGGGGGGACGCCTCCGTTTCCTGGACCTCCACTATGTAGTCTACCAGGAAATCGGCCACCGCCTGTGCCTTTATGGCGAGCCGAGGGACGAAGGCGAGATCGAATTCACTGAGTTCTATTGACCATTTTGCCAACCTCCCCGAGTGCTCTACTCCCTCCAGGATGCGACGGAGGGGGTGATCCGTTACCACTTGTATGGAGTGAGCCTGAAAATACGGCCGGAGCTTTCGGGCCGAGATGATGAGGGCGAACGCTAACTTCTCAAGAATGGGGTACCTGAGCTCCGCTTTTTTCAGGACCCTGCTCACGTAATAGATCGGAAATTGTTTCTTCCCTTCTTCTCTCACAAGGATAGAGCTCACCGCCACAGCGCCTACCCCCAAATATAGAAATAAGACCTCTGCTTGCCTTGGTCCCTGGAGTAAGGGCGCCTGGGTAAGCTGTTGTTTTATGGCCTGAAAAGCCGTCTCGCATTCCGAGGTCCACTCGAATCTCTTGCCTCCTCGCAGTGTTCGGAAAAAGGGCGAGCACCTCTGAAAGGGGAAACTAGATCTAATATACTCTAGAGGGGGTGAATAGAGTATATGGTGCTTTTTATAAACACAAAGAAAAACTTTTTCAAAGCTCTACAACAATTGTTGTAATGAGTGTAAGCAGGGAAGCAGAAATAAAACTAAGCTATGCAACAAACTAAGCACAAGAAAATCTAGGCCAGAAACAAAAAAAAAAACATGCACAACCAGAAGACACAAGGAAATATAGTGGTTCCCCAACTTGGGTACATCCACTCTTCTACCACCCTAGGTAGGAATCCACTGCAGGATGAGTTGATCAGGTGTCCTGGGCACCAATGAGCTTTTGATAAGGTGCTCAAAAACCAAATCAGATTTTTTGATCAGGTGTCTTGCCACCAATGAGCTTTTGACAAGGTGCTCAAAAACCAGATTCAAACTTTTGAAGGGAGTTTGAAAAACCCTTTACAGAATGGGGTTGAGAGAGTGATGGAAGTCTTCTCTTTCTCAAGCAACTGAGAAGACTATGTGGATTCAGTGATGTTGTCAAAGCTCCCCCTGAGTCCTTGATATCTTCAGGAAGATGAGCTTTGCTGAGGGTGATAGGCCTTCAAATGTAGATCTCCAGCAAAAGATGATTTCAGCAAGCTGAAATGTTGAGTGTCTGGAGTCTTGAAATGATGTTGGCCTTGAGCACTTGAGAGCTGAAGAGATCTGAAGATTTGTTTGAAAGCTTGATCTCTTTGAGAAGTGTTCTTCAGAATTCTTGTTGACAGAGGATTTTGAATATTGTTCTGTAATCTGTATTGTGTGTGTGTCTTCTTCTTGTTCTCTGAATCTCTTGTCTATTCCCTCAAAAAAAAACATTCTTCTTTTATTCTCTGTATAGAATATTATTCTCTGTCAAAGATAGCCGTTGGTCTGCATTAATTTCAGCCTTAATTGCATAATTTCTCTAAAAGAAAGTCCACTGATTTGTTCCTTGAAAAATCCCTTGAAACTTGCTCCAGAAGTAAATAAAAACGGCTGGCAGATCTTCTGAATTAAATGCAGAATAACTTCTATCTAATTTGAATTTGAACTTTGAAAGATAACTGAAATCGTCGAACTGAGCTCTGCTATCGTCGAGCTGAGCTCAGCGAACTGGAAACAGCAAGCAGCAAAGAAATCGTCGATCTGAGCTCAAAGATCGTCGAACTGAGCTCAGAGATAAAGATCCAGTACAGAGTCAAAACCGTCGAACTGAGCTCAGCGATCGTCGAACGGAGTTCGACGATATTGAGAAGTTGAGCTCAGCGATCGTCGACCAGAGCTCGACGATATAAGGAGGGTTGAGCTCAGCGATCGTCGAATGGAGCTCGACGATCTGTCAATAGTTGAGCTATACGATCGTCAACCGGAGTTCGACGGAACGTCGTGCTGAGCTCGACGATTTGGACTTGGTCTCCAGAAAAACTTGGGTCTTCAGGGCAGCTTCCAAACCTAGACTCCTGATCCCTTAGACTCAATTCTACTTGACCTATAATCTATACATAAGGTCAAAACATAGATTCCTAGAGACATAGTGATCCTGACCCAAATTAGTAATAGGGTGTTCCAACAATCTCCCCCTATTTGGGTTAGGAAAACTATTTACAGACATTGAAAAACAAACAACATCAGACAGAAAAACATAAAAACAACAATAGCAAGACACAGAGCAGAACCATCACAGATATATATATGATATCCAGAAGGCAGTCACAGAAGTCAAGAATTATCACCTTACAGAGTTATTCCTTTTCTTTGCCTTTTACCATTTTAATTTCTCTGTTGGGATTTAATGCTTCCTGTTTGGATCTTGTATCATCAGCTGCACCCAAATAGATCTGCTTTGAAGCCCTGGGAACCAGTGCAGCTGGATGCAACTCCATGTACCTGTCTGCATCAAAAAACTTACTGGAAGCATATCTTTCTAACTCTTTTTGCCTCTGCTCTGACATGGTGGATATGTTGGAGGTGTCTAGCCCTTGTTCCTTTGCTTTCTTTATCTGATCTAAGGCAGCCAGTTCTTTCATCCTTGCAGTCCAAGCCATAGGATTTTTCTCAGGATCCTCAAATGGAACAGGTGGCTCATACCTGTTGGAAGAAGTTTCTTGAGGGGTCCTGGCAGTCACTGTATCTTTGAGCTTGTAGGGAAAAGGACCAGAAGATGTGTCTGATGGAACATGTCCTCCCCTAGAATAAGGATGCTGCCTGGAGTGTCCTTTAGAGTAAACCTGAGTTTCTCTTTGGTTTCCCCTATATCCTCCCCTTCTAGAGTGAGAACCCCTAGAATGGCTTTCCCTTTGATAAGTTCTTGCATGAGGCTGGTAGGGAGCCTGGCTTCTAGCAGGGCCTGATCTTACAGAGCTGCCACCTGCACCTGCATCAGGTGGAGGTGGTGGAGGAGGATGAGGGTGCTTGGACTGAGAAAAATCTTTATCAAGCTTCCTCTTCTTCTTCATTGCCTTTAACTGGTTCCTGGAGAATTGCATCCAATGCTCAGAGATTGGGCAATTATGCAGAATATAGTATGGAACATCATTATCATCTCTGACTTTGGCAGGAGGAACTCTCTTCAAGGCCTTACTTCTTGCCTTTCTTTTCCTTGCAATTGTGGCAGATGAGTCATCAGAAGCAGTAGCATAATCCTCAGATTCAGAGCTTTGTTCATCATACAGTGCATCAAGCTTTTTCATCAAATCCTCTTTTAACTGGACAGCAGCTGATGGGGCAGAAGATACAGAAACAGGAGGAGCAATAGGAGCAGCAGCAGATGTTACAACAATTACAGGAGCAGCAGCAGCTTCAGAGATGATAACTTCTACAGCAGTGGCAACTTCAGAGGTAGCAACTTCAACAGCAGGCTCAACATCAACAGCCTCTGTCATCAGAAAATCCTGTGAGAAGGGCTCAACAGCAGCAATTGAAACAGTTTCTTCCTCAGTGGCAACAGCAATTCCAGAGGTAGACACAGCATTGTCTTCAGCAGCAGAAGCATCAGCATCATCATAAGCAGCAGTCACTGACTGAATAAAATCAGAGAGGATTCTGGGGTCACAACAGGAGAAGGGCACTAGAGCCCTGGTCAAGTCTTCTGACTGGGCAGCAAGAACCTCTGGGGGCTGGACAGTATAGACTTCTGGAAGGCAGCTGAAGTAAGCAGGGTCAAAGGTAGACAGCAAAGACCTTAGGTCTATGGCAAGAACTGGAATGGCAGCAGCAGCAGACACAGAACCAGTGGCAGTAGCAGTAGCAGAAGCAGCAGCAGCATCAGAAACACCAGCAGGAGGAGCAGCAGCAGCAACAGCAGCCTGGAAGCTGGCTTCATAGGGCATCTCCCCCTGCCTGGATGCAGAAACCTGTGCATCAAGGCACACTGCTGGGGGTGCTGCTATGGGGGTAAGGAAAGAGGACAGCCTGGCAGAGAGAGCTGCCACTGATTGTTGCAGAGGAGCTAAGGAGGCCTCCATGAGAAGGGAGAGCCTAGGAGCAAGGAGCTCATACAACAGATCAGCAAGGGCTGGGAGATCTACATGCTCAAGGGGAGCAGAGGTAGAGGGTACAGGGATGGCTGAGGGAGCTGGAGGAGGAGGGCTGAAGGGTGGAAGGGATGGCTCAGGAGAGGGTATGGTAGAGATGGAGGGTATAGGAATGGAAATGGAGGGAGTGAAGGTGGGTTGATCAATAAGTTGATGGAGAAGGTCTTGGAAAGTTGTTGAGGTGGTGGGAAAATCTGGAGGAGAGGAGGGGGAATCATCCATGTAGGATTCATCCAAGAGAGTGAAGGATGGAATGGATGTAGAGGAGGTGACATCTGGAGGTGGATAGGAGAAAAGGGGATGGAAGTGGTCTGCTGGAGGAGAGGAAATTGTTGCTGGGGATGGAATTGAGGTTGGAGAAGGGCTGGATATGGTAATGGTGGAGGCTGGAATGGTGGAAGGAGCTGGGGTTGGGCTTGGAGGAGGGGAAGCAGCAGCACTAGCAGGCAGGTCCTCTGCAGGGGCAGAGGCCTGTGGTGGAGTGACTCTTAGAGTCCTGGTGCCTGAGGGGCCAGAAGAAGAGGGCCTGCTGGGCTTGGAGATTTGCCTGTCCCATTTCCCAAACAGGGCACAGGTGAGTCTCTTGGATGCATTGATGTGCACTCCAGAGGAGACTAGCAGGGCAGGGCAGTTAGCCTGGAGGAAGATTCCCAGAATTCTTCCAAAGTTCACAAAAGTCTTATTTATCTTTTTCTTCAACAAGTCAAAGAATACTTCTCCCCAGTTCAAGCTTTTCCTGTCCACAAGAGCTCCCATAAGGCAGAGCTGGTGTCTGGAGATTGTATCATGAGCAGAATGCTTTGCCAAAAGGACTTTGCCTACTACATCAGCCAAAAACCTGTATTCCACAGACAGGTTTCTCTTAAACAGTTTGCTAGGGTTCCCCTCAGGATGACCCATCCTGGCAAGAACATCAGCAAACTCTTCTCCAGAAAGGTCAGCAGAGTCTTCACCATTCCTGAAGCCAAAAACTTCTGTCAATACTGCTGGAGTCAGAGGTACCTGGGTGCCACCAATGGAGCCAACTATGGTGTTTGTGTCCAGGTTGTGGGCAGTGTAAACCCATTCTTTAATCTCATCTGAGGCAAGTTTGATTCTGGTTGACATCAAGGCAGTTAATTGCTGATCTTTGAATAGGGTGAGAATATCTTGGAAGATTTGATCTGTTGTGTTGAAGGAATCGAAATCGATGTCAAAGCCGGCATCAAATTTCATGGCGGCGAGCACAGCAACAGAAACGGCCATGGTACCTGCAAAAATCAACAGACAAAACGACCAAGTGTAGAACTGCTTGGAGGGAAGAAAAGTTTGCAGAGAAATTGAAAGCGCAAGAGAGAACGACGACGAAAAAATGAGTTTTATATTAGGGTTCGACGCAGAAAAGGAAAGATCGTTGAACTCAGTTCGACGATCGAGGCTCCTAAAGGAATCTGAAGAGACTCCAAAATCGTCGATCTCCGTTCGACGATCTGGAAAGGCGTCGAGCTTCATTCGACGATCGTTCAGTGAACAGAAACGTCGAGCGCCGTTCGACGATCGTTGACCAGAGGAGATAGTCCATACTATCAGAGGGGCGCTGAACTCAGTTCGACGATTCTGGAAATCGTCGAACTCCGTTCGACGATCTGTGGGGAAATCGTCGAGCGCAGTTCAGAGATCAGAGAATTTCTAGATACTAAGAAAAATCAGAAATTTTGCCTAGTCTTGGTCAATTTTAGCTTTCAAAATCTTGGGTTTTATTTGAGACTTCCTCCATCTAGCATGCCTAACTGATTTAGGAAGAAAGTATGTTTCTTTTCATCCAGAGGCTTGGTGAAAATATCTCCCCTTTGTAAATCAGTTGGGATGTATTGCAGTTCAATTTTGTTCTTTTCAACATTATCCCTTAAGAAATGATGCCTAATCTCTATATGTTTTGTCCTACTATGGAGAACTGGATTTTGAGCTATGGAGATAGCACTTGTATTGTCACAAAATATTTTTGACTTCTCTAAGTTGTAACCATAGTCTAGGAGTTGATTTTGAATCCACAATATTTGTGAACAACAACTGCCTGCAGCCATATATTCAGCTTCAGCAGTTGAAGTTGACACAGATGTTTGCTTCTTACAAAACCAAGAGACAAGTCTATCACCAAGGAACTGACAAGTTCCACTGGTGCTTTTCCTGTCAATTCTGCATCCAGCATAATCAGCATCAGAGAATCCAGTTAACTCAAATGCTGAATCTTTTGGATACCAGAGTCCTAGATTTGGACAACTTTTAACATACCTAAGAATCCTCTTTACTAATGTGAGGTGTGACTCTCTAGGGCTAACTTGGAATCTAGCACATATGCATGTAGCAAACATTATATCTGGCCTACTAGCTGTAAGATACAGTAAAGAGCCAATCATTGCTCTATATGTTGTCTGATCAACAGGTTTCCCATGTTCATCAGCATCCAATAAAGCATTGGTAGGCATGGGTGTTTTCATACAAGATGCCTCAGACATGCCAAATTTCTTAACCAGCTCATTAGCATATTTGGTTTGAGAAATGAAGATGCCCTCAGCATGTTGTTTGACTTGCAATCCTAGGAAGAAGGATAGCTCACCCATGCTACTCATCTCAAATTTAGAATGCATCAGGTTAGAAAACCTTCTGCACAATTTTGAGTCAGTAGAGCCAAAAATGATATCATCTACATAGATTTGTACTAGTAGGGTATGGGACTTATGGGTTCTAATAAAAAGAGTTTGGTCTACTCTACCCCTTATAAAACCATTTTCCAAAAGAAAGCATGCTAGGGTCTCATACCATGCTCTAGGAGCTTGCTTGAGACCATATAGTGCTTTATTTAATCTAAAAACAAAATCAGGATGAGTTGGAGAGATAAAACCTGGAGGTTGTCTGACATAGACTTCCTCTTTGATGTCTCCATTTAAGAAGGCACTCTTGACATCCATCTGATAAACCTTGAATCCTTTGTGAGCTGCATAAGCTAGAAATATCCTGATGGCTTCCAATCTTGCAACAGGTGCAAAAGTCTGGTCGTAGTCAATTCCTTCTTCTTGAGAATATCCTTGGGCAACTAGCCTTGCCTTGTTCCTTATGATTATTCCTTGATCATCCAGTTTGTTTCTGAATACCCATTTTGTTCCAACAATGGAATGATCCTTAGGCTTGGGCACTAGTTCCCATACTTTGTTCCTCTCAAATTGATGCAACTCCTCTTGCATTGCAATGATCCAGTGTGGATCATGCTCTGCATCTTGAATGGACTGAGGTTCAATTTGAGAAAGAAAGCAGGTGTGCAACAGGTTTTGGTTGACCTGATTTCTGTTTTGCACACCAGCTGAGATTTCTCCAATTATTTGGGTAATTGGATGGTCTCTTAATGTTACTAAATCAACAGGGGGTGTTGATTGTTCACCAACCTGTGTTGTTGTTTTCTCTTGTGGTACAACAACTGGCTCTTCAAGTGGAGCTTCAATGTGTTGAGCATTGCTTTCGTCTTCACTGCTTTCTTCTTCTTGAGCAACCTGTAGCTTGTTCATATCTTCAACTAGAGAGTGTTCCTGCACAGGTTCTATGGTAGAAGAAATCTTCTCCTTGAAAGACATGTTAGTTTCATCAAAAGAAACATGAACAGATTCCTCAATTTTCAATGATGATTTATTATATACCCTATAGGCCTTGCTGATCATGGAGTATCCCAGAAACACTCCTTCATCAGCTTTGGCTTGAAATTTTGCTAGATGTTTCTTATCATTATTGTGAATATAGCAAATGCAACCAAAAATTTTGAAATAGTCAACTTTAGGTTTCTTCCCTTTGAGTAATTCATAGGGAGTCTTTCCCTTCAGTTTATGTATCAGACTCCTGTTCAGCACATAGTTGGAGGTGTTCACTGCCTCTGCCCAAAAGGATAGAGGTAGATGAGCATCTGACAACAATGTAGTGGCAGATTCAATAAGGGTTCTATTTTTCCTTTCAGCTACCCCATTTTGTTGAGGGGTTCTAGGAGCTGAGAAAGTATGCCTGATCCCTTCACTCTGACAGAACTCTTGCATAAGAAGAGAATCAAACTCTGTCCCATGATCACTTCTGATCAGGGCAATGTGAGTATTGAACTCAATCTTTACACATTTGAGAAACTCTGTCAGACACTTAAAGTTATCAGACTTCTTCCTTAGAAAGAACACCCAAGTGAATCTAGAGAAGTCATCTACAATCACCAAAGTGTAGGATTTCCCTCCTAGGCTTTGTACTGTGATGGGTCCAAATAGATCCATGTGTAACAGATACAATATCCTAGGTGAATCACTCTTATTAAGTGACTTAAAACTGTTTTTAGTTTGCTTGCCTAATTGACAAGCCTTGCAGAGTCCTTCCTTCTTGTAGGGGCCAGAAGGTAGTCCTCTAACAAGGTTGTCCTTGGATAGCCTACCAATAGTTCTAAGGTTTAGGTGTCCTAATCTTTTATGCCATAAAACATTTGGTCTACAAACTGAATTGAATAAGCAGATATCTATAGTAGTTGAAAGAAAATCTACTAGGTAGATGTTACCTTTCCTTATACCTGTCAACACAGTTGTGTTGTCCTCTGACTTGATTTTGCATAGAGTTTTGCTGAAGGTCACCTGGTAGCCTTCATCACATAGCTGACTGATACTGATTAGGTTGTGCTTCAGTCCTTCCACATATGCTACCTTCTTGAAGGTTACTGAGCCAATCTGGACTGCACCATATCCTTTAGTTTGTCCAAAGTTGGAGTCACCAAAGATAACTTTGGGTCCAAGCTTGGCTTTAAAGGAATTAAGGTTGTCCCTGTTCCCTGTCATGTGCTTTGAGCATCCACTATCCAAATACCATTGCTGGTTAGGTGTTGGATAGGTCTTCACCTGCACATAAAACAATTTACTTGTTTTTGACCCAGTTTACCTTGGGCCTAGGTTGATAACCTTTAAATTCAGAAATAAAGGACATCCCTGGCTGACTCTTATATCCTTCAGGATGATATCTCCTTGGAGGTAAAATCCATTCAGTATAAGGGTTAAATGTTTGGGATGAGAAACCCTCAAGATTCAACTTTGATTTGCCTTTGAAAATTTTTCCACTGCTCTGACCTCTGTTCGACGATCTTGGAGCTGAGTTCGACGATCTTGGGTTAGATCGTCGAGCTCCGTTCGACGGTCGACTATGGCTGAGGTCAGGAATGTGAGATCGTCGGGCTGCGTTCGACGATTCTGGCTGAGATCGTCGATCGGCGTTCGACGATTTTCCCTGAGATCGTCGAGCTGCGTTCGGCGATCGTCGAGCTTCATTCGGCGATCGTCGAGCTTCGTTCGACGATTTCTGCTGGGACTTAAATTTTTGAGGCAGATCAGAATTTTTCCTGGCAACCTCTACAACTCCTTTTCCCTTGTTAGATATAAACTTGATGGGAGTTGTTAGGACTATAGGTTGGCTGGATGAAGCACCCAAGCCCAGTGTACTGTTAAGTCTAGAGTTCACTGTGCTTGTGATGTCCATCAGCTTGATGCTTCTCCCATTAAGGGATTCTTCAAGCTTCTTGGCCTCAGAGAGCTCACTTTTCAGTGTAGCTATCTGTTCCCTATAGTTCTCCAACTCCTGAGAGAGTTTGAGGTTTTCTGACTTTAAGCCATTGTGTTCAGATAATTGATTTCTGAGAGAGATGATCTCTTTCTCAGACTTTAGCAGATCTAGACACAATGCTTTAAATTCAGATTTAAAATCTTCTGAATTAAAATCAAAAGTGCTGATTACCTGATCTTCTTCAGGTTGAGTCTCTGAGTCTGACTCTGACTCTTCTTCCTCTGAGTTGTGCTGTGAGGCATTAATTGCCATCATGCAGAATTCTTTTTCCTCTGCATCATCCTCATCATCACTTGAGCTGGAAGAGGTCTCTGACTCTTCTTCAGTCTCACTCCAGGATTCAGCAACAAATCCTTTCCTTGTGTGCTTATTTTTGCTGGATGAGGGTTTGCTATTGCCACTCCTTTTGGAGTCTTTCTCCTTTCTTCTCTCCTTTCTTTCCCTTCTGTCCTTGTTCTTGTTCTCTGGACAGTCAGGAACTATATGCCCTGGTTTCCTGCAACCAAAGCAAATAATATCTTTATTATTGCCAATGGACTTGTCATACCTTGGCTTGTCCTGATCCTTGTATGATCTTCTTCTGAAATCCTTTCTGGCCATCTTATAGAATCTTTTGGCCAGCAAGCTGAGAAGTTCATCATTGCCTGTTCCTTTTTCTTCAGGCAACTCTTCAGTGGCCTTGAAGGCTATAGTCTTCTCTTTTCTTGTGACTGGAGAAGCAGCCTTCTGTTCTTCCTCTCTGTTCTTGATGAGTAGCTCATAGGATTTGAGCTTGCCCAATAAAGCTTCAGTTGTGATCTCATTCAGACTTCTGGCATCTTTAATTGGCCAGATTCTTGAGTCCCAAGTGCTGGGGAAGCACATTAGGATCTTGTCATTGAGTTCTGTCAGTGAGATTTCTTTGTCTAATGTCCTCAGTTCACTGACAATCATACTCAGTCTATTGTACATGTCTCCCACTGACTCTGTTTCTCCCTTCTTGAAGTTCTCATATTGGGAGATGAGATGGGATCTTCTGTCCTTTCTCTCATCAGCTGAGCCAGAGACAATTTCTGAGAGCTTGTCCCAGATCTCCTTGGCTGAATTACATTCAGCTACCTTCTGAAAGATGTCATCTGACATTGTCTGAGCTAGAATGTTCATTGCTTTGGCATCAGCTACTTTCCATTTCTTTATGTCAGCATCTGTTCCTGAAGGAGGTGGAACAGCATTTGTGCTTGTACTTTCTGGAGGTCTTGGACACACTGTCAAAACAGAATTAAAAATGTCCTCGTCAATAGAATTCATGTAGAGTTTAATCCTTGCTTTCCAAAGTGCAAACTTTGACAGATTGCACACTGGAGGTCTGGTGCTTGCATAATCTTTGTTCTGGGCCATAACTTGTGCAAACAAAGTCTAAAAATAAAATATAAAAGAATGATCTAGATTGGGATCTTGGGGTTCAGGTGTTAGCCTGTACAACCAAACAGATATGGTATGTTTAACCAACCTCGCTCTGATACCAATTGAAAGGGGAAACTAGATCTAATATACTCTAGAGGGGGGTGAATAGAGTATATGGTGCTTTTTATAAACACAAAGAAAAACTTTTTCAAAGCTCTACAACAATTGTTGTAATGAGTGTAAGCAGGGAAGCAGAAATAAAACTAAGCTATGCAACAAACTAAGCACAAGAAAATCTAGGCCAGAAACAAAAAGAAAACATGCACAACCAGAAGACACAAGGAAATATAGTGGTTCCCCAACTTGGGTACATCCACTCTTCTACCACCCTAGGTAGGAATCCACTGCAGGATGAGTTGATCAGGTGTCCTGGGCACCAATGAGCTTTTGATAAGGTGCTCAAAAACCAAATCAGATTTTTTGATCAGGTGTCTTGCCACCAATGAGCTTTTGACAAGGTGCTCAAAAACCAGATTCAAACTTTTGAAGGGAGTTTGAAAAACCCTTTACAGAATGGGGTTGAGAGAGTGATGGAAGTCTTCTCTTTCTCAAGCAACTGAGAATACTATGTGGATTCAGTGATGTTGTCAAAGCTCCCCCTGAGTCCTTGATATCTTCAGGAAGATGAGCTTTGCTGAGGGTGATAGGCCTTCAAATGTAGATCTCCAGCAAAAGATGATTTCAGCAAGCTGAAATGTTGAGTGTCTGGAGTCTTGAAATGATGTTGGCCTTGAGCACTTGAGAGCTGAAGAGATCTGAAGATTTGTTTGAAAGCTTGATCTCTTTGAGAAGTGTTCTTCAGAATTCTTGTTGACAGAGGATTTTGAATATTGTTCTGTAATCTGTATTGTGTGTGTGTCTTCTTCTTGTTCTCTGAATCTCTTGTCTATTCCCTCAAAAAAAAACATTCTTCTTTTATTCTCTGTATAGAATATTATTCTCTGTCAAAGATAGCCGTTGGTCTGCATTAATTTCAGCCTTAATTGCATAATTTCTCTAAAAGAAAGTCCACTGATTTGTTCCATGAAAAATCCCTTGAAACTTGCTCCAGAAGTAAATAAAAACGGCTGGCAGATCTTCTGAATTAAATGCAGAATAACTTCTATCTAATTTGAATTTGAACTTTGAAAGATAACTGAAATCGTCGAACTGAGCTCTGATATCGTCGAGCTGAGCTCAGCGAACTGGAAACAGCAAGCAGCAAAGAAATCGTCGATCTGAGCTCAAAGATCGTCGAACTGAGCTCAGAGATAAAGATCCAGTACAGAGTCAAAACCGTCGAACTAAGCTCAGCGATCGTCGAACGGAGTTCGACGATATTGAGAAGTTGAGCTCAGCGATCGTCGACCAGAGCTCGACGATATAAGGAGGGTTGAGCTCAGCGATCGTCGAATGGAGCTCGACGATCTGTCAATAGTTGAGCTATACGATCGTCGACCGGAGTTCGACGGAACGTCGTGCTGAGCTCGACGATTTGGACTTGGTCTCCAGAAAAACTTGGGTCTTCAGGGCAGCTTCCAAACCTAGACTTCTGATCCCTTAGACTCAATTCTACTTGACCTATAATCTATACATAAGGTCAAAACATAGATTCCTAGAGACATAGTGATCCTGACCCAAATTAGTAATAGGGTGTTCCAACAACCTCTCCCCCGCTCGAGAGAGGAACCTGCTTAGCCCGGCCAACTTGCCGGTGAGGCGCTGGACTTCCTTAACATTCCTGGGGGACTCCAATTCTAGGATTGCTCTTACTTTTTCAGGGTTGGGCTCCACTCCAGATGGAGTGAGTAGGTGTCCCAAGAATTTTCCCCTGCTAGCACCGAAAACGCACTTCAGGGGGTTGAGTCTCATTTTATACTCCCTTAGGGTTTCAAAGGTCTCTTCCAGATCTAGGATATGTGCCCCAAGGTCCTTGCTTTTGATCATCAAGTCGTCTACGTAAACCTCGAGATTCCTTCCTCTCTGCTCTCGGAAAATCCGATCCATCATCCTTTGATAGGTCGCGCCCGCATTTTTCAAACCGAAAGGCATCATATTAAAGCAGAAGCATCCATCCTCCGTGACGAAGGTGACGTCCTTAACGTCCGGAGGATGCATGCGTATTTGATGGTACCCAGAAAACGCATCCAAGAAACTCATAAAGGGGAAACCGACGGCTGAGTCAAACAGCGCGTCGATTCGGGGCAGCGGGTAACAATCCTTGGGGCATGCTTTATTTAAAAGAGAAAAATCCACGCACATTCTCCACTTACCCTCCCCTTTTTTGACCATTACAACATTACTCACCCACCCCGGATACTTACAGGCGGACACAAACCCCGCCTTAAGCAATTTTTCCACTTCCTCTCTAATAGGCCCGGCCATCTTGGAAGCGATGGCTCTCTTCTTCTGTTGTATGGGGCGAGTGTTGGGGTCTAGATTTAGGCGGTGACAGGCGACTTCTGCATCGACCCCTGGCATGTCCGCGACGCTCCATGCGAAGACGTCAATATTTTTCTGTACGCAGGTCCTGATCTTCTCCCGGTCCTCCGGGGTGAGCTCGCCACTGATTTTTATCCTTTCTTCCCGGCCTTCCTTGGTGCGTATTTCTACCTCCAGGACTTCCACGGCCGCTCTCAACCTTGATGGCTCTTCCTCTCCTTCCTGCTCTGCCTGCACATCCTGCTCCTTGGCTTTGCCTTCTACGCTGGCCATTCTCCTCTCTTCCCCCGGCTGCTCCGCCTCCCACTTGCTTGCCTCCTCTTCCTCCTGTCGTGAGGCCCTTCTCTTTCCTGGCCGGACCTCCTCCCCGGACGGCCCTCCCTCTTCTCCCCTCTGCCTTCTCTCTCTCCTCTCCACCTATCCTTTCAGCTCCTCTCCCCCTGCTGCATCCGTCTTTTCGTCCTCCTTTCCAGCCACTTCCAGCCTCTCCACCATGTCCCAGTTCCTCACCATTTCTCCCTCTCCCTCCGCTCTTTCCTCCTCCTTTTCTTCTACCACCACCGTCTCCCCGAACTCCTCTCCCGCCATTTCTGGCTCCCCCGCAATGCCTCCCACCATTACTACTTCTTCCTCTCCTCCAGCATCTTCCTCCTCTCTTTGCTCTTCCCCATCCCCCTGTTCTTGTTGTAATTGCTCCATCCACTTTCCCAACTCCTCCGCGTCTCCCTGCTAGGAGATGGTGTTCACTGCCGTCACTGAGCTCCCATTGTCTACCAGGATCCGCGACATCGTGAAGTTTTCAATGGCGGTTCGTATCACAAGTGCGTCACAGAAGGGGTCCTCATGGTCAGGCATGTCTTTTCTTGAAAAGGTAATCTTCTCGTCTGGAGGGGGGGATTGCGAAGTTGAGGCGACGCTTCGGCGGTACATAGTGTGAAGGCTAGCCTTTCGAGCCGCCTCTATCCCCACCCCCCATTGATCACTCCAATTCCCCTGCGGTCTCCTTCATCTGCTCGATCCACGCAGCGATCCTCTTCTCCAGTGACTGTTACTTCCTCTATCCTCACCGGCCTAGGCTGCTCTCCTGCCCCTCGAGTTCTCCTCATCTTTAAGAAGTCTCGGCATGTAGCCATTGCGTGACCTTCCTCCTCGTGGAAGTCACAATAGGGCAACGCCACCTTCCCCCCTGTCTTCCTTCCCGAGGGTTCCTCCTTCTCCCTGCTCCTGCTCCTCTTCCTCTCTCCCGGCCCCTTCCTCTGCCTCGGCCGATGGCCATGGCCTGCTGCGGAGGTGGTAGGGGTGGTCTATGACCATACCCCCACCCCTGCTGGTGAAACCTTCCCGGTCCTCCCTGTTGGTTCCTCCCCCCTTGGGGAAATCCCCTACCTTGTCCTGGGACTGGGCCTCCCTGCTGCCTCCATCCCAGCTCCGGATAGGCCTGCGCCCATGGCTCCTCTCTTCTCCTCGCCTCCGGTTGCCTCCCACCTGACTCTTTTGATTCTACCTCAGTAAGCCTTGCTAGCTTCTTTGCAAAAGCTGGGTTCGTCGCCTCCATCGCTATTTCCTTTGCCGCCTTCTCCATCAAGCCCTCAAAGGACAGCGGCGCCTTCCGGGTGAGGCTCATCTTGAAGAATCCTTCCCGCAGTCCCACCGTGAAGGCCATCTGGAGGGCAAACCCCGACACCTCCTGTATATCCAGAATCTCATCTTTAAACCTGTCCACGTACTGAGCCAGCGACTCCTCCGCCTTCTGCTTAATTAAGAAGATCGACTCCGGGTTCTTTTTCCTTTTCTTAGATGTGGAGAACCGGAGCTGGAAACTCCTACTTAAGTCCTCGAAGCAGTATATCGAACCTGTTGGGAGTTGATGGAACCAGTCCCTAGCTTTGTCCTTTAGGGTGATTGCAAAAAGGCGGCACTTAAACGCGTCTGTCATGGGTCTGATCGAGACAGCGTCTTCGAACCACTGCAAGTGGTGGAGAGGATCATCCTTCCCTACGTAGTAGTTCATCTCGGGCTCTCGGAAGCCCTCGGGGACGGGAGCGGACAGGATCAGCTCGCAAAAAGGGGACCCTCTCGCCGCAGGTCTCGCTGCCCCTACTCGCGCGACGACCTCTCCTGGCGAGATGGCACTCGCCGGGCTTGGGAACAGCTCCCTTCCCGCCATGTCCCTCCCGCTCCCTTCCATCATCACCTCCTTCCCCGGCCTTCTCCCCGAGGCATCCTCTCCTACTCGCGTCGAGACGAGTTCTTCCTGAGTCGCGAGGGCTGGCACTGGAGGCAGTGGAGTTGAACAGTCTCCCTACCGCGAGATCCCTTGCAGTAGATCCATGATCCCCTTGATCGAAGCCATAAACTCCGCTCTCCCTACAAATCCCCCCTGGTTGTCCGACTCCCCTCCTTCTCCTTCTCCGTGATCTCCCGCCATGTGGTTGCTCAAGGTTCTTCTCTGAGGGCTACGTTCCACGCTCACTGCACCAAAAATGTTGGAACCAGCTTCCCGGTCCCTCCTAGAGTTCGAAACAAGGATGCAGCCCACACGTACTCTCCCTGCGCTACCGTCCTGACGAGAGTCAATCACCTGAAAACAGACCGAGGGGACTCAGCTTGGAGGTCCCGCCTCTTACCCGGAAGAACTGGGAGTCTTCCCCTCCCTATCCAGTGCTGAGCTAGGTGCCTGAGAGGAAAATAGTGGAAAGGTTCAACAACCTTCTCAGGCACCTTATCGGTCTATTTATAGGCCTCTGAATCTGATCTGCAAATATCACTTCTAAATCAACCTAAAATGACCAAAACACCCTGAACTGGGTCTGCCAACAGCCGAACTCCGCTGTTCTGGAGAGCTATATGCAGGCCTCCAGGGGTAAAAATGTAAAACTATCTGGGGCACAAAGGTAAAATCCCCCTTGTGGGTAAAAAAGTAAAGACCATCTTTTTTCATGCGGCGAGTGGGGAGGGGCTCGTCAAGTTTTAGGGGATCTCGCCTGTGGGCTACTCGCCCGCGCCCGGAGGCCTCGTCTAGCGAGCTCTCGCCTAGCGAGGTCTCGCCTAGCGAGGTCTCGCCTTATCTCCCGTCTCGCCGGACTTCCTTCCTTGCTTTGTCGGGCTACTCGCGAGCCCAAGGTTGTACACAACCCACGTTCGACGTGAATCATCGAGTATTGTACTCTGATTCTCGCTGACTGATACTCGCCGACTGATTCTCGCCGATCCTAGGTGATTCTCGCCGATTGATTCTCACCGAATCTGCTAGGTGATTCTCGCCGATTCTGGAACCCTAATTTTCTGGGTGGTCTGCGGATAGAGATATTCCTAAGTCTGTTTATGCCTTTGGTATAAATAGATACTTAGGGTTTTCAGGAATGAGCTCTGGTCGAATCGGATGCGATTGTCGGCCCTTTGACCGAGACGAAAGTGACGGAAGTGTTCCGCCGTTCTTCGTTCGTTCCGCCGTTTCGCCGATCCCGAATCCCGCCGCCGTTCTTCGTTCGCTCCGTCGACCTCCTCCTCTCCGGCGATTTTCGCTGGTGTTGCTATTCCTGGCGCGGACCTAGCAGTCCGTGGAAAAGTAAGGTGTGGTCATTCTTCTTCCTGATTATCCGTGCGACGGAAAAGTCGGTGTTCTCCCGCTCGTGTTGATTTTTGCAGAGATGTGGATATCATTCCACGTAGAACTCGCCACCAGCAAGAACAGGAAGCTTGGAGCATCTCTGTTGAGTTGTGACTCAACGCCACCGAGGTAATTTTTGCCTAGTTGTATGTTAACTTCTTGATTCAACTACCTTGGCCCGATCCCATCTCTTTTGGGTTTTTCTTGATGTTTTTATTCTTTCGCTGCGTGCACAAGTGTTGTGCCATCCTCATAGAGAAACCCATCAGGGTTGAAATCCCAAGGCTCCCTTTTGCAAGGATATTTATTTTTATTTATGTCTACCCATGATCCATTCCCAGCTCTCGTTGTTACCTTGGAACGAACCTAATGGATTTAGTTATTATTGGGGAATCGGCGGTCTTCCACCGGTCTCCGTTCTAACTACTGTCCTTGAGGTCTTGCACTCTATCGCTCGATATTATAAAGTGACCCACTAGACACCAATCAGGGTTTGTCTTCCCAATATAGTCACCAACTCAACCCTATATCTTATCCCCTGTGGGTCTCAGTGACATGAACTATATTTTTGTTAAGCGTACCCATGACCTATGTTGACCCATATGACGTGTCATCCAAACTCTTCGGTCAAATGTTCCTAATTACATATCATGGTTGTTATGATGTATGATAATGATGCAACTAAGTTTCATTATTTTTCCAAGGGGTTAAGGGACCTAAATTAATTCTTTTAATTTTGCGACCGGGTTACCTTGAACCTGAAGTACTACATATAATGGTTCAACGTGCTTGAGGTTTTCACTAGGTGTCCCATAAGGTTAATTAATACTGCGTGCCAAGTTTCATAATATTTCCATGCAAGTTTCTATTTATTTCACATTTAACAATAAAATTCCAACTCAACCACTTTACAAATAAAGTACCTCAACTACTCAACCAAAAATTCTGAGAAACTTAGAGGGTGTTCATGTTGATATAATAAGGCTAATTATAGAATTTCCAAATCTTAAATAATGATCTGACCTATCTTTTAGCCATTTAAGCAATATTACCAAAATGTCATTATTAGGGTTTTTAACATATAGGTACATCTAAAAATTCTCAAATAATTTATCAGAAACCAAAACACAACAATAAAGCACTGTAAAAGTTTTCATAATTTTAATACACTAATTTCCCATATTTTTAATTTATTTCCAAAAGGGGCAAAATGGTAAATTCTACAAAAAAATCCAAGGGAACATTATTAAACAGTGCCATAAATTTTTCCAGGGGTGAACTTTGCCCTAGCAGAGGTTGTGTCAAAAATCCATAATTTAATGAATTTATTTGCCCTATTTTCCAAATTTATTTCCTAACTAGACACATTTTCCAATAAATTCAAATAATGGGATTTTTGATCCCAAAAATCCCAAATATTCCATGGAAGGTGTATTACATTCTTATGAGTCTCTGTCCAGAGTTTCATGGACTTGCAATGACTCAATTGGTCTAAATTCACATTTTTTTCCCATTTTTGTTATTGGCACCCCAAATTTGAATATGTCAACCTATGCATGTGGGAATTCCCAAACATGCAGAGGTCAAAATGACCTGAAATTTTACCATTGATTTGTCTTGACCTAAAGAACCTCCCACCCAAATTTAGGGGCATTTGGAGTCATATGTCTTCAAAAATACACTTAATTTAATTTCTAATGTTTCATCAAATACTATAGGAAAATTCTGACCAAAAATTCCCATTTTTGGTCAGACACTAGTTTCACACAAAACACAAGCCTGGCCAAAATTTGAAGTCATGGTGACTTATGGTTTGGCTTGGGCATTTATTTTAAAATCTGTCATAGTCTAGGAGCAGTCTTGGTAGATTGGACCTACAGGGAGCCCTACTACTCCAAACTTCAAGTTTAGGGTGTCAAAATAAATTTAAGACCTAGATCTACAACTTTTATGTTGGTGTCTAGTTCTGAAGTTGTCTCTAAGGGACATATATTTAACATGCAAGTCACTATAAATGTGTGACAGAAATAATACTGTTCATATTAATCAATATAATTAATCGGCCTAGAATTAAATGGACGGCATCCGTTTATCGTCTCAAACAGCCAACAGTTGAGATTGAACCGTCCTGGGTAGATTTGCTAGCCATTTTCCAGCCACCTAGGCTGGCGCCACCACCAGCGATTATTGCCACCACCTCCGTTGAGGTGGTCGTGGATAGCGTTTCCCGACGGTGAGGATGTCGGAGGCGTCTCCTCCGGCGATCCCGAGCAAGAAGAAAAACTCGAGAAAATTCACACACTCTCTCATGGTATCGGGCTTGATTGAGCCCGATGTCTCGCCTAATTGAGCTATAAAGCTAGCACGGGGTGAGGTGAGGTGAAACAGACCTGTTGCCGGGCTTGGCGGCGCATGCGCTGGAGGTGCTCCATGGCCGAGGCTTGCTCCGGCAAACTAGCTCAATTCTCCATTTCTCCAGCAAAAGCCTTGCTCCAGCAGTCGAATTCCACTCGTTTCCTCCTCCTGAAGCTGATGGTGGGCTCAGATTTGGCTAGGAATGGCTGTGGGAGAAGTTGGAGTTCAGGGGGTGGTCGGCCATGGCTTTGGAATTTTCTCCTGGCCACCAGGTGTCGCCAAACCCCTCCACCTTGCTGGAATAACCCTTGGAAGCTCAGCCAATAGCTTGGGTAGAGGGAAGGAGGGTCACATGGCCTCCATCTCCTCTCTTCCTCTCTTCTCTCTCCTCTTTTTCTCCAAAATATCTAAATTACCCCCATGCATGCATTCTCTCTCCAATTTTAGGAGGGTAGGGGCTATCATTAACCATTTAGGCTGGTCATGGGCCTTGACTCATGGGCTTAGCCCATGAGGGGGGGCTTGGTTGCCTCTTCTCTCTTTTAGGCCACTTTGTTGACTTGTTGACTTTTAGGTTGACTTGGTCAACATGGTGAGTGGGCTGACCTCACTTGGAGGGTCATAGACCCTATGGCACCACCCAACTTGGGTTGGGCTAAGGTGATGCCCTACTTGGGCTAATTGGGCCTTTAAGTGTGGGTTGACCAAATTAGGGTTTAGGGTTGACTTGGGTCAACATCGGTCAATAGGTGACCCAAAGATGTGGCTTATGGTTCACTTAGGTTGTTATTAGGGTTAGGGGTGCAGTGGTGGGACCAATGTGCGGCTAAGACCCCAATTTGGGCTAGTTTGACTTGGGTTAACTTGGGCCCTATAGTGGGTTCCATGTGACTACACCCTAACTCCATGGTTCAAGCCTAGTCTAAACCCATGCCCCCACCACATGTCCTAACCCAACCTAAGTAGAGGGGTCTAATTGGAAATGAGATGTTACAAACCCCAATAAACAAAAGAAATAATTTCGTCCCCGAAATTTAGGTTCGGGTCTATTGGGTTTCTAAACATAAAAAAATTAAGTACTTTAGACAATAATTAAAGTGTTACCTGAGGTAAAAAGCTCTGGGTGCCGCTCTAGCATCAGATCCCTCAACTCCCAGTTTTGCTCCTCCCGTCCATGGTTGGACCACAACACCTTCACTAGGGGAAGCTTCTTCTTCCATAGCACTCGGACCACAGTATCATCGATCGGGTGTGGCTCCAAACTAACTGATCTGTCAGATACTAACGGGCCTGCTGTAGTGGTGATATGCTTCTCCGACCAAAGGAGATATCTCCGTAGCGAAGATACATGGAAGACGTCGTGCAAGGTCCCTAACTCTGGCGACAGCTCCAGCCTGTAGGCCAAGGGGCCGATCCGCTCCAGGATCAAATATGGCCCCATATATCGAGGGTTGAGCTTCTTGTGCCTCCGCACCCGAGAAACACCATGCATCGGACGTATCTTCAAGAACACTTTGTCCCCCACCTAGAACTCCACCATCCGATGTCGCGCATCATACTACTTAGCATGTCTACTTTGAGCCTCCAGCATCCGGTCCCTGATCAGTCATATCTGAGCATCCGTATCCTCAATGTACTCTAATCCAAGTCCCCTGGGGTCCTCATCCTGAACCCAAGATAGCGGTGTCTGGCACTTTCTCCCGTAAAGAGCCTCAAAAGGTGTCATCTCAATGCTCGTCTTGTGATTGTTGTTGTAGGAGAACTAGACCAGTGGCAGCAGTCTCTCCGAGGGCCTCCTTGTATCCAATATATACAATCGTAGCAGATCCTCCATGGTCCTGATGGTCCGCTCTGTCTGACCGTCGGTATGTGGATAAAAAGGGGTGTTAAAAGCAAGCTGAGAAACCAAGTACACCTGCACCGCTCTCCACTCCCTGGAAGTGAATCGACCGTCACGATCCCAGACAATCGTCCTGGGAACCCCATGGTACCTGACAAACTGTTCCACAAACAACCTCACCAATGCAACAACTGAGTTGTCCTTCCTGATAGGTATGAACCAGGCCACCTTGGTCAGTCTGTCGACAATGACCCAAACAGAATCATGCCCGAGTGGGAGCGAGGGAATCCGTGCACGAAGTCCATGACAATATCCTCAAAGTTCCACTCAGGGACCGGCAGTGACTGTAGTAACCCTCCTGGGCTCTTGCACTTTGCCCTTACACGCGGGCATGTCTCGCAGTGTGTCACATAGATGATGATCTCCCTCTTCATTCCCGGCCAATACATGCTCCTTCGCAGATCCGCTGTCTTCTTGGTGATACCGGGGTATACTGAGTATCGAGAACAGTGTGCCTCCCTGAGTATATCCCCACGGATACCACCTCCTGCGGGTATATAAACACGACCACAGAAATGAATGAGGTCATCAAGCAAAGAATAATCACCTGTCCTGCCCCCTTCCAGGGCTCTGAACACCGACTCCAAAGCTGCATCTAACCTCTATTGTACCTCGATGCGCTCTCGTATATCACACTCTACAATCAGAGAGTTTAAGTACTCCCGATAGATCTCCGGCTGGGACTTGGAAATGATAGAAATGTGCGTATCCTCTAACATCTACAGCAGCTCCATAGACATTACCCGAGTCTCTGGTACTAAGGTGTTGGCTCTCCTACTCAAGGCATCTGCCACAGTGTTCTCCTTCCCCGGATGGTAATGCATGGTGTAATCATAGTCGCATAAGAATTCAAGCCGCCTCCTCTGGAGCAGGTTCAGGTCTTTCTGCTTGTCAACATACTTGAGGTTCTTATGATTCGAGAAGATGTCACAATGAACCCTGTATAGGTAATGTATCAAGATCTTTAATGCAAATACCACCTCCCCGAACTCTAAATCATGTACGGGGTAATTCTATTCATGCTTCTTCAATTGTCTCGAAGCATAAGCGATGACATGTCTGTGCTGCATCAAGACTGCACCCATCCCCTGATAAGAGGAGTCAGTATAAATGTGAAACCCTTCCTTCCCAGATGGAAGTGCAAGGATGGGGGAAGAGGCGAGGCTGTCCTTTAGTTCCTGAAATGTCGCCTCGCACTTCTCCGTCCAAATAAAAGCTGCCTCCTTCTTCGTCAAGGATGTGAGGGGGAGTGCTATCCTCGAGAACCCCTCCACGAATTTGCGATAATATCCTGCGAGTCCCAGAAAACTTCGTATGTCTGATGCTGACTTTGGTCGAGGCCAATCTCTAACTGCTTGCACATTGGCTGGGTCCACGGCCAACCCTGCCCCACTGATAGTGTGCCCCAGGAATGCCACCTCTTGCAGCCAGAACTGGCACTTGGAGAACTTAGCATACAATTGGTGCTCTCTCAGCTTCCCCAAGACCAATGCCAAATGTTGAGTATGGTCCTCCTGTGTCCGGGAGTAGATCAGTATATCATCGATGAAGACTATTACAAATCTATCCAGGTAGTGCTCGAAGACGTGGTCCACTAGGCTCATGAATGCAGAAGGCGCATTCGTGAGCCCGAAAGGCATCATCGTGAACTCGTACAATCCATAGCGGGAACTGAAGGCCATCTTCAGAATGTCCTCCTCCTGGATCTACATTTGATAGTAACCAGATCTCAAATCCAACTTGGAGAACCAGAAGGCTCCCTGAAGCTGATCAAAAAGCTCGTCGATCCGGGGCAGCGGGTTTGTGTTCCGGACCATCAACCGGTTAGACTCCCGGTAGTCGATGCAGAGACGTGGTGAGCCATCCTTCTTCTTGACAAATAACACAGGTGCTCCCCATGGCGATGAGCTCGGTCTGTCAAATCCTGACTCTACCAATTCCTCTAGCTATGTCTTGAACTCTGCTAGCTCCTTTGGGGCCATCTTGTACGGTGCCCGAGATACGGTTCTCGCTCCTGGCACCAACTGAATGCGGAAGTCCGTGTCCCTGGCCGATGGCAATCTGGGCAATTTCTCCGGAAATACATCGGAGAAATCCCGAACCACCGGGATGTCCACAATAGAAGCCCCTGCACCCACCATCTCTAAGCAGATAATGTATACTTCCTCTCCATGCTTGTGGGCTTTGACAGCCTATACAGATGATAATAAAAGATTGGAGACAAGTCTAATACCTTCGACGATGACGTGGGAGTCCCCGTGCCTCAATGTGATCCTCCTCGACGGGCAATCGATCTGGGCATGGTTACAATGCAACCAAGTCATGCCCAAGATCAAGTTGAAATCTGGCATCCTTAGGATCGTTGTAGGCTCTTCAAATGTATTTCCTCCAATTTCTTCCTCCATATTTCACTTGGCAGATGATAATAGTATCGATCCATCAGGTAGCCTCACCCTCATCGTCGAGCCCGTGAATCATTCCACGCCATCCAGTCCTTCCACAAAGGCTTCTGATATGAATGAGTGCGAAGAACCCGTATCAAGTAGCGTATGAGCGGGCTTGTCCTTGATAAAGACTATGCCTGAGGCTGATTTGAGTTTCAAATGGGTAGTTATACTTCATGGTTAAGTACTATATAAAAAAATGTCTTAATTTCGTAATATTATTTATGTTCCTGTGATGACGTCTTCAGGGTTCCTCGGCTCGGCAAGGTCTAATGTGTAAACCTGCTCTTGTCCTCTGCCTCAGCCAAAAGGTCCTCGGCCACGACCTCGACCTCGACCTCGTCCTCGGCCTCAACCCTGCTGTACTGGAGGGGCCACTGGAGGTGGAGGAGGTGGAGGAAGTGGACGAAACTGATGCGGGCACACGGATCTAATGTGGCCCAGCTGATGGTACCCGAAACAAACTACCGGTTACTGGCCACGATCATCCTACCACATCTGGCCATGTGTCTGTGGTGGTGTAGGAGCTGGTGCTGCATGGGGTCTCTTCTCTTGCCTGTAGTTGAGACGATAACGTCCCCCACCTCTCTTGTGCCTCATGACTCTGCCTCTTTGTGAGCCCCGGCTATTCTCCCCGAAGAACGACCAATCCAGTGGTATCTTTCCCCTACTCTGCACCATCAGCTGGACTACCTCCAGCTTCTTGGCCATCTCTATGATTTGAGCTGAAGTGCCATGAGAGATGAACAGTAGGGCCTGTCTCAAATCGTCTCTAAGGCCCCGGTAGAATCTCTTTGCGTACCACTTATCATCTGAATCATGTATCCCTGCAAACCTGGCTAGATGGTAAAACTTCCTCTAGTACTCAATCACTGACCTGGTCCCATGTTTGAGGTTCAAAAACCTCTCTTCTAGCTCATCCTGGTCTGTGGTGGACACAAAAAGGTCCAAGAATGCCTCGCCGAACTCCTCCCAAGATATATCTGACAGATCCCTATCTGCATAGGTGGAGTCTAGCATGGACTTCCACCACCTCTTTGCATAGGCATCCAGTGCAGAAGTTGCCAAATGAACTGCTTGGCTGACAGGGTAGCTGATGCCTGCCAGCATCTCCTGTATATCCTCGAGCCATTCCTCGGTATTTATCATATTCTCCGTCCCGTGGTACATAGGCGGGGATAAACTCTTGAATGCACAGAGCCAATTTGATCCCAGATTTAGCAGCGGTGCCAGAACCTGCTGGGCTCTGAAGGCCTCAAGAATGGTCGTCATGGTCTGGTCCATCTCTGTCTGTAGAAAAGGAGTGGCATCCGAAAGGGGAGGGACCACATTCTATGGTACGGCGACATGTGGAGGTTGCATAAAGGTAAGGTTTATATTAGAATTGGCCTGACTCGGCCCCCAGTCTTATGCCCAGAATTGCTGTCTTACGGTGGCACTACCACACAGGTTAGTCGGCACCGCAACATGCCGATCCTGCCGGCTAGTACAGTCATATAACCTATTCGGCAAAATGAGAGAAAGAAGTAAAAGCAGTATATAGAAACAAGTAGTCCACAGGTCACAACACTATTAAATAATAATGAAAGCACACAAGTCCAGAATGAGTACATCAAAAGTCAGAAAAAGTGCCTATGCCCAGTACATAATGACAAATTTCTCTCTCACAAATGTCAACATGCGGAAGCTATGCTATCACCAGAAGTCTCGTCCCACCTGATGACGGGCTGCAGTAGTAGTAGGTAGTGGTGGTATCAGCTCCTCACGTCGTGCCACCTCGTCCTGTTGGTACTCCCTCTCCTCGAGCTCCTAAAATGATTGGTCACACCGGCCGTTGGTCAAAAAGACTAAGTCATTTCCTCCACACCTCGCCCTCACAACTCCTAGGCATAGGGCGGGAGGACAAAGCGGAGGACGACAAGGGGTATAGTAAAGGAAACAGGTGACAGTGAACTATACTAACAAGTACATATATTTCAGTTATTTCTACTCTAGCAGTTCTATATATAAAGTATATGAAAGGTATGAAGAACTGAACAGAAACAAGTAAAGTGTTGTAAGTAAACAAGTACTGAAAGTTAGCAGAGTAAAGACGACAAGTAAAATAAGCTACTACTACCATCATAGAAGTACCTTAACTTATGTGAATGCTCATACAAACTTATAAGTTAAGGTTTCCAGAAATATAACTTATCATATAAAAGAGCTCATACTAATTTATATGATAAGGATCTATGATGTGTATGACCTAGTTATGAATGTATGATATGCATGGGTTTTATGTCTCATGCAAGTGCAACTCACGCACCCGACTCTGTGATCACAGACCTTTAGTTCCCACTTTTCGGAGCTAGCATCACTCTCTGGTACCACCATTGTGGCTACGGTAGTAGTTGAGCGGGCGTCTCCACTCCTAGGCGGGTATACACACTATCGGGCCTAGTCCACCCATACGCCTCTATACATATCCTAGGTGCACTCTAGAGTCTTTGTATACTATTTGTTGGATAGCCACCAGTCTTTTTGGTCGAGTGTGCGTTCTTGGGGATCGTCCTCCAGACCGCAGTGTAAAATAACCCTCTGGCCCCTCAGACCCTCACACCTCGCTAGAGTCACCGTACTTCCATCGATGTGACGATTGGCCCAGTACCGCATGACCCGCCACAGGTTTATGCACATGCAAGATATTCCAAATCGAGCCTACATCTTGTAGGACCAACCCGTCCTGAATCCCTCCAACCCATCACGGGTAAGATTGCTCATTAGTGCCTTTATTCTAAATCCATCCAACCCATCACGAGTGAGATTGCATATTAGTTACTTTATTCTAAATCTCTACAACCCATCACGGGTGAGATTGCACATTAATGTCTTTATTCTAAATCCCTCCAACCCATCACGGGTGAGAATGAACATCAATGTCTTAGCCTATTAGACTACTCTTGTCTCGTGTTCGTTATACCTAGTAGTTTAGGGTTAATCCCAAGTCTGCCCAGGCATGCCCGGTGAAGGGCTCTTGAGAGCACTAGGAGCTATGATGGGTTGAAATCCCAAGGCTCCCTTTCGCAAGGATATTTATTTTTATTAATGTCTACCCATGATCCATTCCCAGCTCTCGTTGTTACTCTGGAACGAACCTAATGGATTTAGTTATTATTGGGGAATCGGTGGTCTTCCACCGGTCTTCCTTCTAACTACTGTCCTTGAGGTCTTGCACTCTATCGCTCGATATTATAAAGTGACCCACTAGACACCAATCAGGGTTTGTCTTCCCAATATAGTCACCAACTCAACCCTTTATCGTATCCCCTGTGGGTCCTAGTGACATGAACTATATTTTTACTAAGCGCACCCATGACCTATGTTGATCCGTATGACGTGTCATCCAAACTCTTGGGTCAAATGTTCCCAATTACATATCATGGTTGTAATGATGTATGATAATGATGGAACTAAGTTTAATTATTTTTCCAAGGGGTTAAGGGACCTAAATTAATACTTTTAATTATGCGACCGGGTCATCTTGAACCTGAAGTACTACATATAATTGTTCAACTTGCCTGTGGTTTTCACTAGGTATCCCATAAGGTTAATTAATACTGCCTACCAAGTTTCATAATATTTCCATGCAAATTTCTATTTATTTCTCATTTAACAATAAAATTCCAATTCAACCACATTACAAATAAAGTACCTCAACTAATCAACCAAAAATTCTGAGAAATTTAGAGGATGTTCATGTTGATATAATAATTCTAATTACAGAATTTCCAAATCTTAAACAATGATCTGACCTATCTTTTACCCATTTAAGCAATATTATAAAAATGCCATTATTAGGGTTTTTAACATATAGTTCATCCAAAAATTCTCAAATAATTTATCAGAAACCAAAACACAATAATAAACCACTGTAAAAATTTTCATAATTTTAATACACAAATTTCCCATATTTTAAATTTATTTCCAAAAGGGGCAAAATGGTATATTCTACATAAAATCAAAGGGAACATTATTAAACAGTGCCATAAATTTTTCCAGGGGTGAACCTTTCCCTACCAGATCTTGTGTCAAAAATCCATAATTTAATGAATTAATTTGCCCTATTTTCCAAATTTATTTCCTAACTGGACACATTTTCCAATAAATTCAAATAATGGGATTTTTGATCCCAAAAATCCCAAATATTAAATGGAAGGTGTATTCCATTCTTATGAGTCTCTGTCCATAGTTTCATGGACTTGCAATGACCCAATTGGGCTAAATTCACTTTTTTTCCCAATTTTACTATTGACACTCCAAATTTGAATATGCCAACCTTATGCATGTTGAAATTCCCAAACATGCAGAGGTCAAAATGACCTGAAATTTTTACCATGGATTTGTCTTGACCAAACGAACCTCACACCCAAATTTGGGGGCATTTGGAGTCATATGTCTCCAAAAATACACTTAATTTATTATCTAGTTTTTCATAAAATACTATAAGAAAATTCTGAACAAAAATTCCCATTTTTGGTCAGACACTATTTTCACACAAAACACAAGCTTGGCCAAAATTTGAAGTCATGGTGACTTATGGTTTGTCTTGGGCAATTATTTTAAAATCTGCCCTAGTCTAGGACTAGTCTTGGTTGATTGGACCTACAGGGAGCCCTACTACTCCAAACTTCAACTTTAGGGTGTCAAAACAAAGTTAAGACCTAGATCTACAAATTTTATGTTGGTGTCTAGTTCTGAAGTTACATGTAATGGACCTATATTTAACATGCAAAGTCACTGTAAATGTGTGATAGAAATAATATTGTTCACATTAATCAATATAATTAATCAGCCTGGAATTAAGTGGACGGCATCTGTTTATGGTCCCAAACAGCCAACAATTGAGATTGAACCGTCCTAGGCAGATTTTCTGGCCATTTTCCGGCCACCTAGGCCGGCGCCACAACAGGCTATTATTGACACCACCTCCGTTGAGGTGGTGGCTAGCATTTCCCGGCGGTGAGGCTGTCGGAGGTGGCTCCTCCGGCAATCCCGAGCAAGAAGAAAAACTCGCGAAAATTCACATATTATCTCATGGTATCAGACTCGATTGAGCCTGATGTCTCGCCTAATTGATCTAGAAAGGTAGCACGGGGTGAGGTGATGTGAAACGGACCTGCAGTCGGGCTTCGTGGCGCGTGCGGTGGCGGTGCTCCATGGCCGAAGCTTGCTCTGACAAACTAGCTCGATTCTCCATTTCGCCAGCCAAAGCCTTGCTCCAGCAATCGAATTCCACTCGTTTCCTCCTCCTGAAGCTGATGGTGGGCTCAGATTTGGCTGGGAGTGGCTGTGGGAGAAGTTGGAGTTAAGGGGGTGGTCGGCCATGGCTTTGGAATTTCCTCCTGGCCACCAGGTGTCACCAAACCCCTCCACCTTGCTGGAATAACCCTTGGAAGCTCAGCCAATAGCTTGGGTAGAGGGAAGGAGGGCCACATGGCCTCCATCTCCTCTCTTCCTCTCTTCTCTCTCCTCTTTTCCTCAAAAATGTCTAAATTGCCCACATGCATGCATTGTCTCTCCAATTTCAGGAGGGTAGGGGCTGTCATTAACCATTTAGGCTGGTCATAGGCCTTGACTCATGGGCTTAGCCCATGAGGGGTGGGCTTGGTTGCTTCTTCTCTCTTTTAGGCCACTTTGTTGACTTGTTGACTTTTAGGTTGACTTGGTCAACATGGTGAGTGGGCTGACCTTACTTGGATGGTCATAGACCCTATGGCACCACCCAACTTGGGTTGGGCCAAGGTGATGCCCTACTTGGGCTAATTGGGCCTTTAAGTGTGGGTTGACCAAATTAGGGTTTAGGGTTGACTTGGGTCAACATGGGTCAATAGGTGACCCAAAGATGTGGCTTATGGTTCACTTAGGTTGTTATTAGGGTTAGAGGTGCAGTGGTGAGACCAATGTGTGGCTAAAACCCCAATTTGGGCTAGTTTGACTCGGGTTAGCTGGGGTCCTATATTGGGTTCCATGTGACTACACCCTAACTCCATGGTTCAAGCCTAGTATAAACCCATGCCCCCACCACATGTCCTAACCCAACCTAAGTAGAGGGGTCTAATTGGAAATGAGATGTTGCAGCACGTGTATGTACGCTACAGTGATAATATAACTGAACTCATTAATGTCCACTTAGGAATGAAAATACACTTGTTTGCGGAACTAGTACGTTCATATAATTGCTTTTGGAAATATTCATCATTCGTTAATTGTGTGTTTCATATTGTAGGTGACTAGAAGTGGTGTGGGGCAGCAAGAACCCCAGCTCTCGGTGGAGAGTAATGGACCAAATGAGGAGCTAACATCTCCTCCTTCGGTGGATACAATTCGGTTGGTCGCTAAATTCGTGTTCACAATTATGAATGCGCAACTAGGGGGTTAGAGACAACCTCCTATTCCTGCGATGGTTCAGGAACCTGTTGGCATGGATGAGCGCGTAGCGGTGAGATAAGTGGTCATTGAGTCAGTGGCCGCTAAGCTAGCAATGGAGAAGCAACTAAAACATGTCATGAATTTCAATCCCCCTGTATTTATGGGTACTAGAACCCTTACATAAGCCGAGGATTGGCTCTCAAGAATAAAGAGGGTCCTAACGGCAACTGAAACAGAAGAGTGGTAAAAAGTCATTGTGACTACCTTCTTGTTGGATGTTGAGGCAAGACTTTGGTGTGATGAGCTGGAGCTGCGGCAGTTTGCTCGTCGGCCATTGAGCGAGATCTCAATGGAGGAGTTCTCAAGGTGTTTTCTGGCGAGATATGTTCCATCGGCATAGCGGATTACGATGGAGAACCAATTTACAAGGCTAACTCAAGGTGAGAGGTTGGTGGATGACTACATGCACGAGTTTACGAGATTGGGAAGATATACAGCCTTTACATTTGCAGATGAGGAACAAAAAACAAACCGGTTCTATAAAGGGCTGAGAGATGACCTGCGGTTGCTTCTCTCAGGACCGATGACGTAGGGTTTCCTTACCTTGGTCAATACGGCCTGTTCCCTTGATCTGGACATGAAGCGTGTACAACGTAAGAATGATTTGGCAGGGAAGAAGATAGAGTTCAAGGTACCTAGTTCTTCAAAGTCTGGGTTTCAACGGTGGAAAAAGAAGCCTAAACTTTTGTGCTTGCTCCTTCTTCTATTGCGTCTGGAGCAGCTTCGGGGAGAGGTCCGCCCAAATGCTATACATGTGTAAAGGTGGGTTATATAGCTCTAAATTGCTGGAGTGACCTTCCAAAAGGGGAGAAAAAGATAGGTGCATCTTATGTTGAGAAGGGAAAAGCAGTGGTGGAATCTACTGCATCCCAAGCGCAACCTCGAGTTTATTATCTTGGCCAATAGGAGGGCATAAAACAAAGTGACGTCGTAACAGGTATGAGTTAAGATATAGTTTTTACTGCTTTCCATACTTAATACCTTATGTGTTGCTTGTGTGTGATTGGTTTGATTTAAGTTTTGTCCTGATTTTGGAGTGTCCGGCGAGAGCACTGTTGGATACAGGAGCTTCTCATTCTTTTCTGTCGGAAGACTTCATGGGTAGTATTGGAGTGCCTTCGTTTACGCCGACAGATCGAGTGAATGTGTTGCTACCTAACGGGTGCTTGATGCGCGCTGATTGAGCTTGTTGTGTTGAGGTGTGAATAGGAAGTTAGGACTTTGGATAGGAAGCATCATTGCTACCGATATCGGAGTTTGATGTAATCATTGCTATGTACTAGCTCTCAGAGCAGTGTGCCTATATAGATTGCAACGCTAAAGAAGTCACACTGGGGCAGGACACCGAACGAGAGACTAAATTCGTTGATATGCGAGGATCGAGCAAGACATTGATGTTTGCTATCCATGTAGTCAAGGAAGTTTGGAAGGGTGCGGGGTTGTTCTTCACGATGTTGGAGGCTGTTGAGCCGAGGTCCACTGTGAGTGATGTTCCTATTGTATTGGAGTACGCTGATGTGTTTCCAAAGGATCTTTCAGGGTTACCGCCCCATCGGGAGATTGACTTCGCTATTGAGTTGGTGCTAGGTGCGAAACCTATGACCCACTCGCCGTATCGTGGTGCACCAAAGGAGATGGCAGAACTAAAGGTTCAATTGCAAGAGTTGCTGGAGCAAAGCTATATATGCCCAATTATGTCACTTTGGAGCGCACTGGTCCTCTTTGTGAAAAAGGACGGAAGCTTGCGGCTATGCATTGACTATCGAGAACTGAATAAGTTGACGGAGAAGAACAAGTATCTGATTCCACAAATTGATGACTTGTTTGATCAGCTAGTGGGATGAACTGTCAACTCAAAGCTAGATTTGAAGTCTGGCTATTACCAGTTGAGGATTATGGAATGTGACTTTCACAAGACAGCGTTCGGTACACGCTATGGTCATTATGAGTTCACTGTAATGCCGTTTGGGTCAACAAATGCGCCATTGGTATTTATGGACCTAATGCACCGAACATTTCGAGAGTACTTGGATTTATTTGTCATCGTCTTTATTGATGACATTTTGGTGTACTCTCAGTCTGAAGAAGATCATGCGAACCATTTGCAAATGGTGTTGCACGACCTGAGAAATAACAAGCTCTACGCCAAGTTCTCGAAGTGCGAGTTCTGGTTATTGTCAGTGGCCTTTCTTGGCAATGTGGTTAATGGAGAGGCATTGTGATGGATCCTGCGAAGATAGTTGCGATACGAGAATGGCCATTATTATCTTCTGTAGCCGAAGTCAGGTGTTTCCTTGCACTGGCGGACTACTATAGGCGTTTCATAGAGAACTTCCACAATGGCGGAGTGCGCACGAGCTTTTGAGGAGTTGAAAGGTCATCTGACTATGGAGCAAATCTTGACGACGCCATGTGGCTCGGACGACTATGAAATTTATAATGATGCATCAGTGAGCGGCTTAGGCTGCGTTGTTCTTCAGTTTGGTAAAGTGATAGCATATGAATCATGCCAGTTGAAAGTACATGAGCAGAACTATCTCGTCCACCACTTGGAGTTGGCGGCGGAGATTTTTGAACTTAAATTGTGGCGTCACTACTTATATGGCGTGAAAGTTGACATCTTCACGTACCATAAGAGCCTTAAGTACCTGCTGGATACGTAGGATCTCAATATGTGACAACTGAGGTGGATGGAGTTCCTTGGAGACGACACCTTCCAGATTCATTATACTCCCGGGAAGGGAAATGTGGTCGCAGATGCCTTGAGTTGTAGGACTCCGGCAAGAGCACATTGGTTGCAGATCCATGATGAGCATCTAATCCAGGAGTTGGAGGCTTTAGATATCTCTTGTATAAACAAGAATACTATAGCAAGTGCATGCCTGAAGTGGACGGAGGTACAGTATGACCTTGCGAACATGGTTCGACGAGAAACAGAACTGGATGAATGTCTACAACGCTATGTAATTAATGGGTCAAATGCCCAATTCTCCTGGGATGACAGACTTTTGCAGAAAGGTGATCGTTTGTGCATCCCGAATATGGGTAAATTACGTGAAGAATTATTGTATGAGGCACACTTTACGAAGTATTCAATCCACCCAGGAAACACAAAAATGTTTAAGGACATGAAAAGGATGTTCTGGTTGCCGGGTCTGAAGAAAGATATAGCCCATTACGTGGCAAAATGTCAGACTTGCGCCTTGGTAAAAGCTGAATGTCAGAAACCTGGAGATTTCCTGAAGTCGCTATCTATTCTAGAGTGGAAGTTTGATGACATTTCGATGGATTTCGTGCACGATTTTCCAAGATCACAACGCGGGAACGATTTAATTTGGTTTTTTGTAGACCGGTTGAATAAAGTGTCCCACTTCATTTCGAACAAGAGGGACGATTCAGTGAAAATCTTGGATAAGCTTTATGTTGAGCAAATAGTACGATTGCACGGTGTGCCCCGTAGCATCGTTAGTGATCGAGATGGGCGTTTTACTTCGAATGATTGGAGTCTAATCCATCAATTGTTAGGAACAAAACTAAAATTCAGTGCGGCCTTTCATCCGCAAACGGATGGCCAGACTAAGAGAACCAATAGAACAATATAGGACAAGCTCCGTATGCGTTCCTTGGATTTCGCCAAGAGGTGGGAAGATCACCTCCATATGGTAGAGTTCGCCTACAATAATAGCCATCAAGCTAGCATAAATATGGCGTCTTTTGAAGCTTTGTATGGTAGGAAGTGTCATACACCATTAGCTTCGGCGGAAACAGCCGAGTCTAAGTTATATATGCATAAGGAAGTCGAAGAGGCTAATTCGACGATACGCTCTATCCGGGAGAGGCTACTGATAGCCCAAGATAGGCAAGCAAAATACTACAACGCCAAACATCAAAATGTGGGGTTTGTAGTGGGCGATTGGGTTTAATTAAAGATCAAGCCAATCAAAAGTGTGTCAAGGATTCGACGCTTGAAAAGGTTGAGTCTGAGGTATCCTGGTCCATTTGAAGTGGTGGAGCGAATTGGAGAAGCTACCTATCGGTTAGCTCTATCGGCGGAGCTAAGTGGTTTGCACGCTGTGTTTCACATATCGGTGCTGCGAAAAGCTATGAAAGAGCCAGCTGAAGTGACTTTGAATGATCGAGTACCAGCCGAATCTGGGCTAACGACGAAGGTTAGGCCCATTCAGATCGAGGATACGGTGGTTAAATAGCTGCGAAACAAGATAATCGGGATGGTAAAGGTCCGGTGGGACAACTGTGGCCATGAGGAGCTGGCATGGGAGCAGGAGAAAACCATGCGTGCTGAATTTCCCAAGTTGTTTGTATAAAATGTTGCAACATTTTTGTGAAGGGCATATATGTTGTAATATATTTGTGGATGTCTTGTATATAGTTGTATCCAAATTTTGGGACAAAATTTCTATAAGGAGGGGAGTATTGTAACACCACAAAGGAGTAGGAAGTGACAGGCGAACGTCAAACAGCGTTCGACGAACGTCAAACAGAGTTCGACGAAATGCCAAACAGCGTTCGACGAATGTGGTTCTGTTATGTGTTGTGTATTATTTTGGCGAACGTCGAACGGATTTCGGGTAGTCTAAAGTGTGGAACTTAGTTCGACGAAATCAGCCCTGTTCGATGACTTGTCGGAATAAGATATCGCCGAGTGGCGACTCGTGTCAGATGGCTGGTGAGCGGTTAGTGAGCGACGGTTGACTTTTAAGCTCAAATCCTGGCCTTTGATTTGTTTGAAGTAGAGATCATATGGCTGGTATTAGTGCCGAATCGACTTAACTAGATAAGACTTGGAAGGAGGTTTCATTCACTTTCTCTCTCTCTCTCTCTCTCTCTCTCTCTCTCTTCATCTCTTGATTTTCCTTGAGTAAAGAGGAAGAAGAAGCTAAGGAAGTATTGTGCTGAGCTTTGTGAGCTCGTTAAAGGAGATATTATGGTCGGAGACTAGATCCGAGGATAGATCCACAAAGGGGACAGTGAGGCGCTCACTTACATCGGCGTAGAAAAGATTCGTCATGGCTCCGAAGAGAACTACAAGGTTAACGAGTTTCTCTCGGACAAGTGAAGTCCTCAATATGCATACTTTCATGGAACCACTCACCAAAAGGTGAAAAAGGGTGGATTCCAATGTGTAAATCGGTTTGATCCCCATATATTCCTGCATATAGATCCGGAAATGTGGAGTACGAAATAAGCATGATGTGATAAGCCCATCTGGACAAGTTGGTCTGGATTGGAGATGTTTATTTTGCATTCCGGAGAATACTCTATGGCTATGCGTGTGATATACGTGTGAAATCCGGGGTCTAGGGATGTGCACGATGCTGCATCAAAGTACTGGAAGCATTTTCAGGAAAAGACCGAGAAAAGATCACAGTCTGGAGAACTGTGGTTATCGCTGGGCGACATTGACTGTCGCTAGCGATAGCTCCCATGGAGCTATAATGTTGTGAGGCATGTCTCTAAGAGACCTGAGGGTCATTGTATGCAAATCTGTGAGCTTAACTTTGCCCAACAATGGTGGGTACCAGCCTGAAATTGTAAAGTATGATGAGTTGTGTCGTACAGTCCAACTACTGTGCCATAAAGTTAAAGTACCTCTGAACGACAGAGTCGTTAAGTACCTCTGAATGGGCAGTTGGTCGTTAAGTTAAGTACCTCTGAAGGATGTAGTCATCAAGTTAAGGAACTCTGAACAACAAATTTAACTGTTAAGTCGTGGACCTCTGAACGGTGGTGATACACGGGAAGACATGTACATCGAAAAGGTGCCCTGAGTGCACGGGTCATGTGGCCGTTGAGCCTAAGTCTGTGGTGAATTGTGCTTAAATTGCACATTATAAATGCCATTATATATATATATATGATGCCATGTTTGCAGGGATGGAGAAATGCCGCCCCGAGTAAGGGGTGGGATCATTATAAACGGGTCAGCAAAATGCTGACCGTTGCTTTATTTTCCACATTTTGGTGAGCCTTTTTGTGCAGGTGCTGGAGAGCCAAGCGGAAAGTAGCGGGTTGAAGCCCTTATGCTGCAAGTGGCTGGCCCTTGAATGCCCAAAGGCAAACTTTACTATTTTCATGTGTGGCCGGCTTGCGTGCCGATGTATGAAGTCTGTTTTTGTTAAATGAAACAGTTGTAATAAGGCTACAACCAACACATGTGTTATATGTATATATATATATATATATATCATTACTGTTGTGTAGTGGACATTCTTGTTATATCTGGGTTCATAAACTAAAATGCTTCCGCTAGAATGCTCTTCGTTAGGGTGCGCTCATAATTGAACTTGGATTTGGAAATAATATGTAATCTCCTTACATGTCTGCAGTATATGGCGTCGGGCCCCGACCGGACGTTCTGTCATATACTATACGACGGATGGGGGAGTTACATACATCATGTCATCTACAAAGAAGACTTCTGCAAATGGCAGTCAGAGCTAGCCAAGAAAGACTACTGAAAGTCTAACCTTCATTCAGATCTTATCTAAAAGGAACTTGAAGAAGGCTGTTGCACCTCTTCCTTATGTTCAGTCTACAATTAAACATATTGCAGGACCTGCTCAGAAAAGAAGATACAACATTCATGAATGTTGGTGTTGTGAAAAAGTGGGCCACTTTACAATAAATTGTTGGCATAACCCTAGTGTACCAAGGGCAAGGGTAAGTCTTCCTAACAGAGCTAGTGTTATTCTACCTGTAAGAAAATCTGCAGGAAGGCATGTATATTTTTATGCTAATCAAAACCTAGGACCCAAAAATTATTGGGGTCCTAAGGTAAGGTAAACTCTGTTTTGCAGGATAGTCCAAGTGCACATACCCCCATGTGGTATTAAGACAAAGGATGTTCCAGGAATAAGACTGGAACAAAGAGCAAATGAACCTAAGATATGTAGTTGAGAAGTTGGAGATGGATAACTTGACCATCAAGTTCCTCCTACTGCCCAAGTTGAAAATGTTGTTGTGAGCTTTCCTAAAGAGGGACAAACTACACAGACAATGGATGAAGACTAGCTGGATCCATCCTTTAAAGTTCAAGATGTCTGAGTGGTGGGACATAGTACTATTGCCACTTCAACAGATCAGTGAGGAGAAGAACAAGATGGTTGTACTCATCACTATGGAAAGCACTAGAAGTAGCTTTTCTGAGAGCAGCAGGAAAGGAGCACATAATGCTCATCTAAAAAGTTTCTCAAGTGGTATCCTCAGCTGTCAAACTCTTTTGAAGAAACAATAAGAGAAATGTATGCTAAGGTTTCAGTGTCTTCTGAACCTGCAGCAAAGTATGTCCAAGTCAGTAGGTTTTATGGACAGGATATGTGTAAATTTTAAGGGGAAGACTGTCAAGCTAGATGCTCCTATTTGGGGAGCATGTTTAGTCAAGGGTGCTGGAGAAGCTTGTGTCTTACCTAGAGAATCTCCAGTATAGATTAGATCAGCATAGCTGCTGAAGACCTGAATGTCTCTATGGATAATGCTAAGATTGAGGGGGAGATTCCAACAAATCTCCCTTCTTAAGATGATAAAAGTGTCATTGAGATGACTAAAGATGCTTCAAAGGATAGTGATCTATCTGGATGAAGAGGTAGATCAGCCCAAGATCTCCCTGTCCTATAATATTGTCTCCCTTACCAAAGAAGTAATAATGGGGGGGAGAAGGTAATGGGAGTTGGCTATGATTAAATGGGAGTATGCTGTGCAAGCAGAGATGGTATACAAAAGTGGCAAAATAGTCCAAGTGGTATACAACCAACTCAAACAGTCAGGTGCTATAAAGAAGAGACATGTGCCACTAGTGCTACACAGTACACACTGCCTACTTTCCTAAATAGGCTTGTGTGTGTGTATCAAGATAGTTAGAGCTAGAGGCAAATATATTGCTGAAGAAGTGGTAAAGATCTGGCTCAGCATGAAAAAACTTTCAAGTAGTTGGTCACTGAAATAGATCTGGCTCAGCAAGAAGAGGGAGCAGTGAAAGAACAAATCTTTCTCCTCCTAACATTACAAGAAGGATCATAACAAATTTAATAAGATGCTCTCCAAAGGAGACAAGGAAGATCCCAAACCGAGAAAACATATTTCTCTAACCTAATATGTTATTATTGTAGCAAGGCTGGGCATATCAGTGGTGACTGCCAAGTTAGATGAAAGGAGAACAAGTGAGAAGAAGCACCTCCACCACAGGGTGCAAGGAAGATAGGATAAGCAAGGATGAAACCTATCAAATCTTAGGAAATATACTGACTACTTGGAGCAACAAGAAAGAAACCAGTCTTGCAAACTCAACTCCTGAATCAGATCAAATATCTGTTGGGAGCTACTGTGTTCATCTGTTGTGGATCCAGCATCAGTTGCATGATATCAGGACCATAACCTCCAGATAAGCGGAACTCCTTTATATTAATATTCTACTAGTATAATCTAAATTGCTAGGAATCCTGTCTCGCATAGCAGGACTATGCATATTAAGATTAAGTATCAGTTAGTCATGGAGCATGTGGAAAAGGAAGAACTCAGTCTTTAGTTTTTCCCCACAGACATGCTAGTGGCTGATATCTTTACTAAGCCACTAGATGAAGTCGAGTTCAACACCTTGAGTTGGGTATGTTGAACTTGGTAAAGCTTCAGTTGCTCAATGTTAAATTTTCTATTGCAGAACTCACCTCTCTTGTAGGTAGACAAGTCTCCAAAATGGTATCAAGACTGTCAAGTCTGACATTTGATATCAAGACTCTCAAGTGATATCAAGTAGTATCAAGACTAAGATTGACTCAAGTGTCTAGTAAAGGGAATGATAGCAGATGCTCCAGTTAAGTGGGATAGAGTCAAGATGCTCCTGTTGAGGGGGAGCAAATTTAGAAGTTGCAGGAACTAGTTCAGCTTCCTGTTAAGAAGGAGCCAACAACTGCAGTTGATCAAGAATCATCACAGCTGATCAGCAGGTCCTTGGGACTATGCACATACTGAGGGGGAGATCAACCCTAGTGGATGGTAGATGTTGTGCAGTCACTGCTGCTGCTATAAAGACATGTTGTTATAGTATAAGAGGAAAAGCCGACACCTCCCTTACTATAGCTCCATTCTGCAGAATATTTAAGTGGTATAGGAGTGGCATTGGCTCAAGTGGAACAATATTAGTAGCTAGCTCAAGTGGCTACAGTGATGTGTTGTATCAATGTTTCAACACATAAGGTATGACTTCTAGTCAAATAATTTGTTCACTAGGATAATTTCTCAAGTGCTATCAACACTGGATTTTATCAAGTGATATAACATCAAGAGTTAATCTCTCCCTTGATGCTATCACCTCCCTCATTTGAACTTTTTTTTGAAGAATCCAGAAAGGGGGAGAGGTAGGCAATACCTTAAACCCTAAAGGGAGAGGTGTAGATGATCTGTTAAGATCCTATAGGGAGAGGTAGGCAATACCTTAAGTAAGGGGAAAGAGGGTGTGCAATACATGCCAAGAGGTCAATGTGGAAGCAATACTTGACATGACCAAGTCATATTAAGTAAGTGCATGTTGCTTGGAAACATTCAAGTAATATAAAGAGACAATGTTGAGTCATTACATAGTATGTTTCCACCCTCAAAGGGTTGAGGAAAGTCCTCCACTTAAATGTTAAGTAGTGAGGAGAGCTGTAAGTTGCTTTGATTTTTCAAGTGGTATGAGAAATATTACAGCTGCTTCTAAGTTTTATATATATTATATGTAAATGTTTCTTAGTATTGTTTGGTATTCTGCAGTTTTCAAATAATGGGAGATTGTTGGGAATATTGCACTCAATATTCCCTAGATTTGATTTTAAGAGACATCACCATCAACACTAAGAACATAATTGTATTTGATGTTGTTTAAGCTCATCATGTGCAAGATGTTTCTTGGAACAAGGTTAGACAGGTTGTCTAAGAGATGGTGACAGGTGGAGAGACAGAAAATCTGTCAAAGTATAACGCCCCTGAATTTTGATAATTATTTGATGAGGTAATGTTATAGTTATGGCGTCAGGGCGTTACTTTTTAACGTCGATTTGACGGCGCGACGCAGTTAAGACATTTTCGCGTCTGTTCGGTCGAGTCTGTCAAATTCTTGAATTCTTGTGGTAATTGGAAAATTTGGCATTTGGAAATTAAGTTAAATAATTTTGGACTTGCTTGACAAGTTTCATTGCGATCCGAGAGATATTCGGGCCTCGGCGATTTTCCGAAGTTTTGTAGAATTTATGTTCGACGTAGACTTTGAAAATTAATATCTCGGGAATGGCTCGTCGGATTTTGATTTTGACTTCGCTGTTGGGTTCGTAGCAGCAGTGTTCGTATACAGTGCGAGTTTCGTTTAATTCGGCGCGCGTTTGGGCCTCCGTTCTGAACTCGTGTTTCCTTGTTCAAAAATATATAAATATGATTATTTTAATATTAAAACACTATTCAAAAATGTAATTTGCTATTCATCTCTATAGTTTGAATTTTTTGATATATTTGTAAATTTTACTGTTCATGTAATGAAATTGTCGAGTAGTCTGGCTAGTTCTCGAGTACTCCATCCCTTCTTCTCGAGTACTCCATTCCTTCTTCTCGAGTACTCCATTCCTTTTTCTCGACTACTCCATTTCCTCTTCTCGAGTACTCAGATTCTTCTTCTCGAGTAGCCTGTTTCTTGTTCTCGAGTACTCTGCCTTTTGTTCTAGAGTACTCTAGCCCTTCTCGAGAATTCCATTCCAGTCTGCGTTTGGGCGCAGTTTTGAGGGTCAAAACGGTGTCGTATAGAAAAATGGTTAAAATTTGTTCGTCTCGACGAGATCTACAACTTTTATGTTGAGCACTTTTCTATTTGGACCTATCTTAAACCTTTATTTTCATTTTTCCGCATGCACGTACATAAAATGTCCGCTTCCTTCCTTTTTAGACAGAATAATTTATAAATACATGTATATATATAAGTATATATTCTTATACTAAAGGATAATTAGAAAGATAAAAGAAAACTTCATCTTCTTTCTCATAATTAGACCGAACCGAAACCAGAGCGGCGACTCCCTCTCGTTCGTGAACCTTCCGGTGGCCGCCGATGGTGCTCTGGTGCTCGAAATCTTCCACCGAATATAGATCCGGAAAGCTCACGTCGAGAGCTACGCCATCGTGGTAAAACGTTCCCCATTTCTTGAGTTTTCTCGTTAGGGTTTTTGGCCATAACCTCTATTTCGGGCATTTTTGTTCAGATTTCGACTCCTTCCGTCTTCTTTTGTACCGATCTGCGACGTGGAGTTGTTTAGAGAATTTTTCCGATAAAACCAAGGCAAGTGGTGGTTTTACTCTGTTTTTCCCTTTCTCTCTTCTTCCTAATCTTGATGATATGTTTTTAACCTCATTTTATTTAATCTTTCTGTACTGTTGTTATTTCAATTTGTAGATATATTAAATTTTTTCCTTTGAATCCACTTGTGTTATTAGTTTTTGTCATGATGATTCAATCTTGTAGCGTTGTAGTGATTTGATGAAAATGTTTAATTGTTGGCTTTAATCGTTCCTAACTATTATGTAGGATGTGCTAAGAGTTATTTAGGACTGTGAAATCTTTCGTGGGGTTGATCAACCGCTTCTTAATCTAGAAATGTCTAGTAGAATCTGATGTTCCAAGTCCTGAGATATATTTTACGTTGGATTTTCTTGATTGCGGGAGTTAGTGGACGAAACCACCTCCGTAGTGTTTGTTTCCTTTATTAGTATCCCGTGAAACTCTACCGGGTGTTTGGAACTATTACAACCCGCATTTTACACCTCTAAAGAGTAAGGGAAAAATGCGCCTCTTGATGCCATGTAAGCAAGGGATAACTGCGGACGCTCAGGCAAAACTTCTACTTAACCATGAAGAAAGGTAGTTGAGCTATATTTAAATGAAGTCATTAGATTACATGGAGTGCCCATTAGTATTGTATCTGATCGAGACTCCAGGTTTACGTCTCGCTTTTTGAAGAGTTTACGGGAAGGTTTGGGTACTGATCTGCGGTATTCCACCGCCTATCATCCGCAGGCAAACAGTCAAATGGAAAGAGTGAACCAGATCGTGGAGGATATGATCAGATGTTACATTTTGGACCACGGGGGAGCATGGGATAAACAACTCAGATTGATGGAGTTTGGATACAATAATAGTTATCAAGATAGTTTGCAGATGGCCCCGTTTGAGGCCTTATATGGGAGGCGATCCAGAACTACCTTGTTTTGGGCCGAGGTCGGTGAGAAACCGTTGTTGGGTCCTGAAGCATTAGAAGAAATGGATGTTTCTGTGAAAATTATTCGGGAAAAGCTTCGGATAGCGCAGGAACGATATGAGAAGAATGTCAATCGGCGTAAAACTGATTTAGAGTTTGCTGTAGGGGACATGGTGTTTCTCAAAGTTTCCCCGATGTCTGGAGTTAAAAGGTTTGGAAAGAATCATAAGTTGGACCCGAGATATGTGGCATCTTTTAAGGTTGTCGAGCGTATTGGTGTATCAGCTTATATGCTGGATTTGCACGCAATTTTTCCTGGTGTGCATGACGTGTTTCATGTGAGCCAGTTGCTTAAATGTGTGCTCAGCGACCGGCAGATTCTTGATGTTGTGCCCAGTTGGAGCCCAATCTTTCTTATGTTGAGATGCTCGTTCGTATTTTGGATTCTCAAGATCGAGTGTTGCGAAAAAAAACCATACTAATGGTTAAAGTTTTGTTGCAAAATCAAGACGTCGAGAGCGCGATATGGGAATTGGAGTCGGCGATGAGAGAATCTCATCCGCACCTCTTCTCTTAGTTCTGGTATGTCTCTATGTTTTTGGTGGTGTTTCATTTTCTTGTTTTGGTTTGGTTTTGGAGTTGAGTTAAGTTTCAGGACGAAACTTATTTTTAAGGGGAGTGATTGTGACGCCCCCGAATTTTGATAATTATTTGATGAGATAATGTTATAGTTATGGCGTCATGGCGTTACTTTTTAATGTCGATTTGACGGCGCGACGCTGTTAAGGTATTTTCGCGTCTGTTCGGTCGAGTCGGCCAAATTCTTGAATTTTTGTGGTAATTGGAAAATTTTGAATTTGGAAATTAAGTTAAATAATTTTGGACTTGCTTGGCAGGTTTCATCGCGATCCAAGAGATATTCGGGCATCGGCGATTTTCTGAAGTTTTGTAGAATTTATGTTCATCGTAGACTTTGAAAATTAATATCTCGGGAATGGCTCGTCGGATTTTGGTTTTGACTTCGCCGTTGGGTTCGTAGCGGCAGTGTTCGCCTACGGTGCGAGTTTCGTTTAATTCGGCTCGCGTTTGGGCCTCCGTTCTGAACTCGTATTTTCTTGTTCAAAAATATATAAATATGATTATTTTAATATTAAAACACTATTCAAAAATGTCATTTACTATTCATCTCTATAGTTTGATTTTTTGGATATATTTGTAAATTTCACTGTTCATGCAATGAAATTGTCGACTGGTCTGGCTAGTTCTCGAATACTCCATTCCTTCTTCTCGAGTACTCCATTCCTTCTTCTCGAGTACTCCATTCCTTCTTCTCCAGTATGCCATTTCTTCTTCTCGAGTACTCAGATTCTTCTTCTCGCGTAGCCTATTTCTTGTTCTCGAGTACTCTGCCTTTTGTTCTCGAGTACTGTAGCCCTTCTCGAGAATTCCGTTCCAGTCTGCGTTCGGGCGTCGTTTTGAGGGTCAAAACGGTGTCGTATAGAAACATGGTTAACATGAAATTTATTCGTCTCGATGAGATATACAACTTTTAGGTTGAGCACTTTTCGATTTGGAGCTATCTTAAACCTTTATTTTCATTTTTCTGCACGCCCGTACATAAAATGTCTGCTTCCTTCCTTTTTAGACAGAAAAATTTAGAAATACATGTGTATATATCTTTGCCATATATATATATATTCTTATACTTAAGGATAATTAGAAAGATAAAAGAAAACTTCATCTTCTTCCTCACGATTAGACTAAACCGAAACCAGAGCGGCGACTCCCTCTCGTTCGTGAACCTTTCGGTGGACGCCGACGGTGCTCCGGTGCTCGAAATCTTCCACCGAATATAGATCCAGAAAGCTCTCGTCGAGAGCTACGCCATCGTGGTAAAACTTTCCTCATTTCTTCAGTTTTCTCGTTATGGTTTTTGGCCCTAACCTCTATTTCGGCTATTTTTGTTCAGATTTCGACTCCTTCCGTCTTCTTTTGCCCCGATCTGCGACGTGGAGTGGTTTAGAGAATTTTTCCGGTAAAACCAAGGCAAGTGGTGGTTTTACTCTTTTTTTCCCTTTCTCTATTCTTCCTAATCTTGATGATATGCTGTTAACCTCATTTTATTTAATCTTTTTGTACTGTTGTTTTTTCAATTTGTGGATATATTAAATTTTTTCCTTTGAATCCACTTGTGTTATTAGTTTTTGTCATGATGATTCAATCTTGTAGCGTTGTAGTGATTTGATGGAAATGTTTAATGTTTATCTTTAATCGTTCCTAACTATTATGTAGGATGTGCTAAGAGTTGTTTAGGATTATGAAATCTTTCCTGGGGTTGATCAACCGCTTCTTAATCTATAAATATCTAGTAGAATCCCATGTGTCAAGTCCTGAGATATATTTTTTGTTGGGTTTTCTTGATTGTGGGAGTTAGTGGACGAAACCACCTCCGCAGTGTTTGTTTCCTTTATTAATATCTCATGGAACTCTACCGGGTGTTTGGGGCATTTGAGGTGAATGGTGGAGTGTTTAGTCTCCCCGGCCTTTAGACGGATAATTGTCTTTGGGGTTGTGTCCAGCTGAGTTGACCACCCTGCCCATTTTGGATTGTTTGGTGGAGTTGACCACAAGAGGCTAGTAGGGGTTTGTTCCTTTTCGGATGATTTAATCATGACCCCTTTTTGGCCTTATAGTCTTGTGCATTTGCGGTGCTTTTGTGGTACGTGACGTTTCACGTAAATGTTTCCTTTGGCTTTTGTACATTTCTGTTGTACTTTAATTAAGTATTTTACTTTGGATTTGGGTTGGTACCCCTCGACTTTGTTTACTTTTGGCTTACTTTCCGTCATTACTTGTACATTCATGCTGAGGTGTTCTGTCTTTGGAATGCCTCCGGTTCAGAGCTGTAGCTGGTAGCCGTGATGGTTTTGGAGTTTCTGAGCAGCACTGTTGGTTATGTTCTTTGCCTCGCCGTAGTGATGTAGTTTGTTGTTTTTATTTATTCACTAGTTCAGACATACTTTACTTTTGTGGGTTCGTGTCAGTTTGTTGACGCCCACAAGTTTGTTATGTTTTTTTAGATACTTGCTAGCTGCCTAGCTTTCTTTTTGCGTGTTTGGAATACTTGCTCTCTGGGATGTTTTGTGCTAGGAATGTATGGTAGGTATTTTCAAGTATAAAATAAAACTACTACTATAATCTCATGCATTGTACGCTTTTAGAATGTTAAGTCACTATATTTAACGATCGTACAAATCTACTTTTATTGCTATTATAAACTTAGAACTTGTACACCTTGAGGTGTCCTTTGGGAACCTCTAAGCTCTTGTAGGATGCCTAATCCAATAAAAGAAGTATTTTTCCACAGCATTTAACTACTTTTTTTTGGACTAGATAAGCCACTAAGTCGAGGGATACGACTATCTACTATACTTAAATTGATTTTAACTCTAAATAACTTAAAGAACCTTTCTTCATGTTTAAGTAGGAGTTTTTCATGAGCGTCCGCAATTATCCCCTGCTGACGTGGCATCATAATGCACATTTTTCCCTCACTATGATATACTTATTTCGCGGTGAAAAATGAGGGTTGTGACACAAAGTTCACAGGCGTTGAGTGAGGACAGCTCACTCAACGCCAGATGCAAAGGAATGTGCTTAAGTCCACAGGCATTGAGTCAGGACAACTCACTCAACGCCAGATGCAAAGAAATGTGGTTAAGTATATAAGCATTGAGTGAAGTAAGCTCACTTAACACCATATGCCAAGGAAGGATGCTGGCAAGGCAGAAAAGTGGCTAAGTCCACAGGCGTTGAGTGAAGCCAGTTCACTCAATGCCATACAACAAAAAGCGTCGAGTAAAGATATGGACAGTCAAAGCCCAGTAGTCTGCGAATTAATTCTGCGGCTACGTCCACGAGCGTTGAGTGAAGGCAGTTCACTCAACGCCATTTAACAAGAAGTGTCGTGTGCTGTCAAAGCTTCAGCATTGGCAAGCAGAAAGATCGACTAAGTCCAGAAGCAACGTGTGAAGACAGCTCACACGACACCATAGAGAAGAATGTGTCGTGTGATGAAGGCATTCACGACGCCTAAGTAGTTAAGACTACAAAAGTCTAGATAGCATTGAGTGAGCTTACTCACTCAACGCCTAGTGACAGAAAATATGTCAAAGTGTTTTGACATTGAGTGATGAAGGATCACTCAACAACTAGTGACATAAAACTATCTAAGTACTTTGGTGTTGAGTGATGAAGGCTCACTCAACGCCTACTGGTACAAAAAGATTGGTTATGGCCAAAAGCACTAAATGAAGCTCATTCACTCAATGCTCTCAACACCTGAGATGCATAAATATTGGCTAAGGCCAAAAGCGTTGACTGAAGCTTGTTCACTCAATGCTCTCAATGCCTGAGATGCAGAAAGATTGGCTAAGGCCAAAAGCGTTGAGTGAAGTTTATTCACTCAACGCTCTCAACGGCTGAGTATGATAGAAATTTGTCTAAGTGTTTTGGCATTGAGTGAAGCTTGTTCACTCAACGCCTATACTAAAATGTTTGAATTTGACGAAGTTCATAGATGATGACGTCAGCAAAAGTCAACAAAGTCAACAAAATTCAAAATAAGGCGACATGGCTACGATACACGACAAACGGCGCCACGGCCCTACTGTACGACTTTTGGATGTTAAAGTAAAGGTGCAGCTGTCAACTTTAGTGGGGCCCATAGGTCAAAATAGCCATTTATCGGCAAAATAAAAAAGGCAAAGACCTGATCAAAGAAATTAGCTTTCGGGAAATAGATGGACTTCATGTTCTTCCTCGACCATTGTTGTAGAGCTTTGAAGAATAATTTCTAGCCATCTGATCTAAATGTTCTAAAGTTAGCTGTTGACATCCTCACCATCAACAACAAGTTCAGAGACATTTCTCTGAAATAAAAGAAGTAGCAAGGTCTAACCTAGTTGAAGCTGATCTGAAAGTCGATCCAAGTTGATGTAGCTATCTTCACCTGTTATAACAAGTTCAAAAGAAATTTCTGAGGTAAAAGAAGGATCAGCAAGGTTTACCCTTGCTGCAGCAACTGGAAGCAAATAAAAGTTCCAGAAGATAGTTAGTTGGTTGAAGCTACAGGACACATCTTGTCTTCAACATCAAGATCAGAAAGTTCACTTTTTGAGGAAGAATAAGAAAAAAGTAGGGCTGAGATTATCTCAGCTCAAGGAGCAGCAAAGGGCCAACCCTAGCTGCAGTACTTCACAGCCCAAGCAGAGTAAATCCTGAAGATCAATTTTTGGTGCTGTGAAGAAGAAGATAGGGCTGAATCTACTCAGTCCAGGAAGGGAAGAAGAAGTAGAATAGTTGTTCTGCTAGTTACTTCTAGCACAAGAAAAAATTCTACACTTGTTGTTGTGAAGAAGATAGGTATGAGACTTTCTCAGTTCAGGAAGCAGTAGGCTCAGGGACTATTTCCCTGGAGTCAAAGTTGGGCTAAGTTTATCTTAGTCCAGGAAGGTTGGCATAGAGATATTTCTCTTCTGTCAAATCAACTCACCAATCCACTTCCATTCAATAGGATCCAGTCTTGGATCTGAGCTGTAGGGCCTTTGTGCATGAGATTGTAGGATCCCTACTGTGGATCTAAGGTAAGGCTTCGGCCTAAGAGTAGGATCCAGTTTGGATCTGAGGTAGGGCTCTTGATCCTGAGGTAGGAGAGTCATTCTCTTTGAGTGTAGGACCTTTGGGTCTGAGGTAGGATACAACTTTGGATCTGAGGTAGGGCCTTTATGCTTAAGATGTAGGAGAGTCATTCTCTCTGAGGTAAGGCTGTCCTCTCATCTTGAGTTGTAGGGCCTCTGGGCTTGAGGTAGGTGGTCTTTGGATCATTGAGTTGTAGGGGTTTCTGCCCGAGTTGTAGGTCTTGGAGGAGACTGAGTGGTCATATGGGATTGTGTTGAAAGCTCTTAGGAGCCGAGATTAGAGAAGTGCCTTGTCTAACAAGCTATTAGAAAGGTGGGAGGGAAAGTGGATGTACCCATAATCTGGGGAACCACTATAAACATTGTGTGTTGTGTTCTGTTCTAGAAAGCAAGCTAACTAAGCTAACTCAACACACTTAAAATACAAAGAAAAGTAAAACATAGTCACAAGAGACAAAGAAACCTATTCACCCCCCCCCCCCCCCGCTCTAGGTGATTTAGCTATCCTTGAAATTAAAGACTTTCAAAAACAAATCTCCTCCCCGGATCCATATCTTGGGGATAAGCACACGCACCCAACAAAAGTAGATAGCCGAAGTAAGAGAGAGATAGCACATCATTTCATATATAAGCTAGGAGCACCCATAAAAGGAGGTGCAGAATTGTAAAACTGGAATAGCAGCTGCAATATACATCAGTTATAATTAATGTTCCACTAGCACATTGGTATATCAGGTATTCACAACTTGTATTAATACAACAAGCATTCATAGCCAATCACACCGCAGGCATTAACTATCATGCACACACCGCAAGCATTCACAGCCGCGTAAAAGATCATATGTCGACATAGTATGGACCGCTTCTCTTCAAGCAGGGTAGTCGTGCCAAGTGCTCAACAGTGAGGTCAGTCCTTCTACCAAAAGTAATCTAATCTCCATATCGAGAGATATTCCATGCTAAAGGTCTAGAGCATATGCCTTCATGGGCGCTGCTCGGGCTTGCTCAGCCCTGCTGACCTCTCCTACCAGCTCTACTCCTTCGGCCTCTCTGACCCTATCCACGCGCTGCTTGTCTTCCTTAAACTGCTCCTAATCTTATCCTTCCTGGAGCCTGTGGGCAGAAATCTCTCCTGTGTCCCGACTATTGGCACAGAAAGCAGTTCCCTGCAAAGAGAACGTCTTGTCGAGCTACTGGCGTGGACTGTGGTACTGGAGCTAGTCTGGGCTCCTACTGCGGTGTTGGAGGTGCTGGTGGGCGCCTAGAAGGCTGCCTATGTAGTCTCTGTCTGTACTCTCTCTCCTATCTATGGGGAGCAGCTCCTCTATCTCGTCCTTGACCTCTAGGGACCTCGACATGTCCCCAGCGCTGCTGGGCCACCATCCTCTGGTCTAACTCCAATACAACAGCGTGAGTTATTATAGTGTGGAAGTCAAACTGAGAGATCATGATCATGGCCTGTCACTAGTCGTCTCGCAGGCCTCAATAGAAGCGAGCAACCCTATCTTTGTTAGTGCCTGCAAGGTTCCCAGTAAAATGAGCCAGGTGGATGAACTCTGTCTCATAGTCTGCCACCATCCTATTACCCTAACAGATGTGCAGAAACCTCTCCTACAGTGCAGCTTGGTCGGCGTACGAGATGAAGTGCTCTAGGAATGCCTCTGAGAACTCCCCCAAAGGATAGTGCTTAACAGTCGTCCTCTGAATGTCGAGCGAATGGCCGCTCTCCACCAGTCTCTAGCATACCCCTCTAATATGGTCACAACTACTGACACTGCAACTACTGTCGGGCATATCATGCCTACTAATAGCTCCTATAATCGCTCCACCCACTCTTCTGCCCATATGCTAGTCTCTGTGGCTGTAAAGGTGGGAGGCCTCAGCCCCTGAAAAGTTGTTAGTAGGTCAGTGGGTACCATAGACTATTGTAGTGGTTGTGCTGAAGCTGTCCGGAACATTGCCAGGATAGCTGTCAATGTTTGCACCAAATCGGTCTCAGCAAACTGTACAACTATAGGGGTAACCAGGTCTGGAGGTGGGGTTGCAGGGACAAATCTTCTAGAGGAGTATCTCCCATTACAGGACTCTGGTATGTCTCGAGAAGTAACGTGAAACAAGTGTCAGTATTTTGCAAAAGTACGGGAAATTTGCAAAAGATTGGCAAAGAGGAAACGAAGGTGTGCAGGCATGCTATCGCACAGTCTAGAATACCAAAGCCTCTACATTACAGTCTACTAGGCTTCTACTTCATGGTTCGTCCCGAACCAAAGAACAAATTAAGGAACAGAGGGATCCTGAGACTGCTCCATAAGGACGGATTGTGATCCCTCTGATCCATTTGTAAGACCCACCCCCACCCCACCTACCCCCCCCCCCCCCCAACATTTTCCCGGGTCGGGCCATAGGGGATCTTACTAGCCCAAGATGTCCACCTAGTGCTCCTAAAGGGGTAACAACCCACACTACTAAGCACTAGTTGGCCACCTTGTTCGGCTTGAATCACAACATTCACATCTCATTACAGAGTTTTGCGGAAGCATTAATAGAAAGCCTCAACAAATATATATAACAATATATATTCAAAATAGAACGCAAAAGGTTGTAGCCACTGTTTATACATGAAGCCAGTATGCTATAAAATTACTACAACTAACAGCTCCTCACTCTCTCAATCATGCTCACTAGTACTCACATCTCAAAACTCTAGAGACAATGAGGCTACCTCTATACGGTCAGTCCTATCAGCTGGCATATCATCCTATAGCAGTTGGTCACTACGGTGCTCCATCTCCTGTGAATGGTTATTAAAATAATCGTTAGTCACAGAGCTAAGTGGAAATAAATCTCCTCCCCGGATCCATATCTTGGCAACGAGCTCACGCACCCAACAAAAGTAGATAGCCAAATCAAGAGAGAGTTAGCACAGTATTTCATATATATAGGCTAGGAGTAAACATAAAAGGAAGTGTGGCATTGTATAACTGGAATTGTAGCAGCAATATACATCAGTTATAATTAAAGCTCTACTAGCGCATGAGCATACAAGTATTCACAACCTGTATTTATACAATATGCATTCACAGTCGTACACACACCGCAGGCATTCACAGCCACGCACACACCGCAGGCATTCACAGTTGCGCACACACAGCAGGCATTCATAGCCGTGTAAAATACCCTATGTCGACATAGTATTGACCGCTTCTCTTCAAGTAGGGTAATGAGACCCGCGGGCCTCACCAATGTGGTTGTCGGTGACAATGTCCAGTCCTGCCACTTTTGGGGGTGGTCGTACCGCACAACACAGTCCCCAACGTACAATCTCGTGTAATCTTAGATGTGAGCGACATACGGCGATTCAATATTTTGGCCGACCAGCGGAGGAAACCCAACGGAAAAAAACGGTCGGTCACCTGTGGTACTCATCTCCCTATCGCCTCGAGTCGTCGAACTTCCCGCACCGGTACAATCTGGTCTGCGGAAGTGGCTGACTCGCCACAATATATCGTAAGCAATTTACAAGCAATCAAATTTATCAATTTTGCTAGCATGCACCAGGTCTACAGAAGCTTTCCCTACTATGCTTTTAAATAATTCGAGCAAACGGCACTTGGCTCGACTTTCGATAAGGAGCGAGGGAGAACTTTATTTAGGGCTAATTTTGTAGGAACATCTCAACTCCTATTATCCCCAGCTAAGGCTTAACTTATCAAATAACTGGCCGTCAGAGCAAAACTCGTGCTTAAAATAGTAAATTGTAAAAACAAAAGTGAGGTAAAAGAAGCTGCTGATAGTATAGTTGTAGAATTGAAATATTGTAATGAAATAGGACCAGTAGGATACTGGTGTAGTACTGAACTGAAAGAACTGAACTGAAAGTAAGTACTGAAAGTAACTTGACCAGTATGAGACAGGAATAGTACTTTAAATAAAAGAACTGAACAGAAAGTAAATAAGCAGGATCAGTATGAGACTGGAATATTGAAAGGAAGTATTAAACTGAAACAAAGGAGCTGGACTAGTGCTAGACTAGAATAAATCATAAAGAAAATGGTTAGTAGTCCAATCACTCCATTCAGGAGGCTTCAGTTCCATCTCCGTTCATATGAGACAATTTCAGTTTCATCTCCGTTCTCAGGAGGCAAGTTCAGTTCCATATCCGTTCTCAGGAGGCATGTTCAGTTCCATCTCCATTCTCAAGAGGCATGTTCAGTTCCTTTTCAATTTTTAGGAGGCTTCTTTGAGTTTCACCCATTGTTAAGATCTGATAATAATTCAGTTGTGCCTTTCGACAATGGCTTACTCGGATTAGGAGGCTTATTATGAGTTACACCTTTATTATTCATTCGATAATAAATATTAACTCGATTGTTTGCATCGGATCGAGTCCAAGAATCTCGTTAGAGAGCACATTTTTTCTCGAATTTCATCCTTAAAAATTGTTTCCAACACATGAGAGAAATTCTTCACAAAAAATGAGGTTGGGGATTGTTTTACTCGAAGCTCGTACTTTCATCTTCCGAGTCAACCCAAAATGCTCAAGTGTTATTTTAAGAACGAGCGCTCGGTGGTTTTGCAAAAAACTCGAAATACTCGAAGATGAAAAATCTTGCCTCGATATCACTCGTCGACTAATCAATTGAACTTAATATTCAATGTATAAAGTAGTCGCGCACTTTGATTTTCATTTTATAAGAATTTGAGCAAATAATTTTCTAAGCGCGTCCCTAAGCTCCAAGAAATTCTAAAATCTTTAAATTTTTATCTCAAGATTTCTAAATTTTAATACAACCTTTAAAAAGGCCTAAAAAGAGCTTAGTAAATTTTCCAAAATTTTCCAAAATTTTCCGAACAATTTTGGGTCTCTAAATTGGACAAATAATTTTTATTTAGGCTTTTAAAAATACAAAATTAACTCAAAAGATTTCCAAAATTTTTTAGTAGATTTCCCTCATCAAGAGGAACATTTTTTATGTTTAAAACTTTTTCGGCAGGCATCTAGTTTAGCCTCAGAAAAATTAAAAACTCCTTTTAATTATAATTTTATAAAAATTTATAAAATTATAAATAAATATATAAATATTTATTAAAATTATAAAAATATAAATATTTATAACTTCTTCCCCGCCGCTGTACAGAGGGCCAGTGCCAAAACTGAGTCTTTGCGGGCCTTCCCCGCTACCGGCCAGTCATGGCTCCGCCCCCAGCCGACTCCCCGGGGGTGGGCGCTCCCTTCGACGGTTGTCCGGCTGCCTGCCGCCGTGGGCCATTGCCAGAGCTATATTTTTATTTTGAAGAGAGGGAAGGGGGATGACAGTGGCGGCGCTCCGGCCGCCGGAGCTTGCATGTGATGCGTTCAGAAGATAGGGAGGAAGGAGAGGAGATGTTTTCCACCATATTTCTAGGCTTTCGAGGGCTCTCGGCGAAGTTTCCATGCGAGGTGGAGGAGGTGGCGGTGGAGCTCGGCTGAGCTTTTTTCGGCGAAGCAGAGCTCCAACAGGGGGTGGCTGTGTTTGGTTGGAGCTGGGGAGGGGAATGTAATGCTCTGGTGGAGTTATGTCCTTTAAATAGAGGGAGGGGAGAGCCCCTCCCTCCTCTTCTCCTTCTTGGCCATGGCAACCTGAGAATGTTTGTGTAAGACACCCCTCCCCCTCCCGAACCTTTGCCCGTGTCGGGCTGGATGGGATCTTACTGCCCAAGGCGTCCACCTAGTGCTCCCCAAGGGATGAGGACTCACTCCAGTAAGCACTAATTGGCCACCTTGCTCAGCTTGAATCATCACATTCACAACACATCACAGAGTACAGCGGAAACACTATCAGGAAACCACAGTAAATATATGTCACAATATATATTTAACAAAAGTGCAAAAGGTCGTAGCCACTGTTTATACATAGAGCCTGTAGGCTATAATATTACTATAACTAGTAACTTCTCTCTCTCTCTTAACTCTGCTCATTGGTACTCACGTCTCAAAACTCGGGAGATGACGGGGGTGCTTCTGCTCGAGTAGTCCTATCAGCTGGCGTATCATCCTGCAGCAACCGGTCACTACGGTGCTCCATCTCCTATGAATGGTTATTAAAATAATCGTTAGTCACAGAGCTAAGTATAATCAAATCTCATCCCCGGATAGATATCCCGGGGACAAGCACACACACCGAACAATATAAGATAGCCGGAGCATGAGAGAGTCAGCTTAGCATTTCATAAATAAGCTATGAGCAAATGAAAAGGAATACAACATGATATAACTGGACTAACAACATTAATTTACGTCAGTTATATTTTATTTACTCTACTAGAACAGCAGCACAGTGGGTATACAAAACATGAATGAGCTTCGCGGGTCTTCAAGCTACGTACACATCGCAGGTTTTCACAGCCGCGCACACATCGGAGGCTTTCACAACCGCGCATACATCACAAGCTTTCACAGTCATGTACACATCGCAGGCCTTCACAGCCGCGCACACATCGTAGGCTTTCACAGCCGCGTACAGCACCCTATGCCGACATAGTATGGACCACTTCTTTTCAAGAAGGGTTGTCAGCCCCGTGGGCCTCACCGATGTGGCTGTCGGTGACAGTGGCCAGTCCTACCACTTCTGGGGGTGGTCATACCGCACAACCCATGTCCTTACGTACAACCCCGTGTACTCTTGGATGTAAGCGACATCCGGCGATTCCACATTTTGGCCGACAAGTGGAGGAAACCCAACGGGCAAAAACAAAATGGTTGGTCACCTATAGTACTCATCTCCTAGTCGCCTTGAGTCGTCAAACTTCCCGCACCGGTATGAACGATCTGCGAAAGTGACTGACCCACCGTAATTTACCACAAGTAATTTACAAGCAATTAAATTATTAATTTACTGGCACGCTTCGGGTCCACAACGACCTTCCCTACTATGCTTCAAATAATTCGGGTAAGCGGCATTCGGCGCGACTTTTGACAAGGACCGTAGGAGCACTTTACTTGGGGCTAACTTAGGTTGAAACTCATGTTATCCCCAACTAAGGCTCAACCTATCAAATCACTGCCCGTTAGGGCAGGACCTGTGCTTTTAAAATAGTAAATTGTTGAAACAAAAGTGTGGTAATAAAAGCTAATGTTAGTATATAAGCTACACAAATTAAATGTTGTAATGAAACACGACTAGTATCAAACTAGAGTAGTACTGAACTGAAAGTACTGAAAAAAACTGGTCCAGTACAAGACTGGAATAATACTTAAAAAAAATAAACTGAACTGAAAGTAAATAGTCATGACCAGTACGAGACTGGAGTACTGAAAAGAAGGTACTGAACTGAAATGATTAAATGAACGGGACCAGTGCGAGACAGGAATAAAACATAAAGAAACTGGTTAGTAGTCCAATCACTCCATTCCGGACGCTTCAGTTCCATCTCCATTCTCAGGAGGCTTAGTTCAATTTCATCTCCATTCGCAGGAGGCTTAGTTCAATTTCATCTCCATTCTCATAAGGCTTAGTTCAGTTTCATCTTCGTTATCAGGAGGCTTAGTTTTGTTTCAACCCCGTTCTAAGGATAATTCTTTGGGGTTTTACCCATTAATCCAGTCCGATAATAGTTCAGTTGTGCCCCTTATTAATGTGGCTTAATCGGACTTGAAGGATTTATTAAGGGTTACACCTTTATTATTCGCCGAGAATAATTTACAGTTTCATTGCTCGTACTTGACTTTTTGAATCTGTTCAAGTTGCTCGAGAGCTTTGTAACGTATAAAAACGAGGCTCTCAGTAATTCCACGAAACCTCAGATTACTTAGATCTTGGCACTTGCCTCGATCACTCTCGTCAGTAAAACAGTTTGAACTTAGAATATGACTTAAAAGTGGTCGCGCGCTTCGATTTCCATTTTTGAGTAATTTGGGCGCGTAAATTTCTGAGCACGACCCTAAGCTCCAAGAAATTGGAAAACCTTCACTTTAATCATAAGGCTTCGAAATTTTTATACAACCTTTAAGAGGACCTAAAAAGAGCCTAGTATTTTTTCCAAAATTTTCCAAGCAAATTTGGACCTCTAAAATGGCCAAATAAAATTCATTTGGGCTTTTAAAAGTACCAAAACAACTTCAAAAAAGTCAATTTTTGTGGAGGAAGCCCTTATCATGGGGAACAACTTTCATGTTCAAAACTTTTTCACTAGGAGCCTATATATTTTTTATATAAAAATATACAAGGTTTTGATTAAGAATTTGGTCTGCAAATAGCATATCAAGCCTGATCTTGCGACCAGGATTGAGCCATATAGAAGAATTGGCCAGCGCTTTGCCACAGCGGATCAACCATAGATCCACTATGGGGGGCACAAAAAATGAGGTGGGGAGGGAATTAAGGCAATCATTGTCGTCCATATCATCACTGAGAATGGATGGCGATGATCCTTTCCAGTCAACAGTAAGGTGGTTGCCTTCTGCCACAACCGGCCAGCCACCGAGGACACCAGTGCCACCCCCGATCGACTCTTTGGGTGCCAGCAAACATTTGGGGGGTGGTACGGCGGCGTGCCGCCGCCGGACACCGCCTGAAATTAACATCCCGAGAGCAGGGTGGCGGTGGCTCTGCTTTCAGCGTCGCTGCGCCACCCTACCTCTCTGGTGCTTATCCCAACTATGATGCCAACACTGGTCGGCACGCCGGGGGCAGGTTTCCTCTCTTGTGGTGGCCCGTCAACCAACCGCCGCCGGCCGCCGCAGGAGCTAAAATAGAGGAAATCTACGTTTCTGGGGTGTCGCCGGAGTGGCATTTTCCAGCAGCACCTCGGCCTTCAACCACTGAGGAATGTTATCCCCGGTGGTTTAAACCTTCCCCAGCGCTACTGTCGGCCCTGGGAGTGGGTAAACTCTCACAACCACCACCCGACCTAGATCTTAGCTTGGGTGGTGTCGGCGGCGCTCCGGACGCTGGGAGGTGCTTGCAACACGTCCAAAGGATGACGAAGGAGGAGGGGAAGAGTTTCCACCTACAAGGAGGGGGCTTGGGAGGGTCTCGGTCGAGCCTCCATTGGAGGTGGCGGAAAGCTTGGGTGGTGGGAAGATTTTCCGGCAAGCTGGGGTTCTAGTGAGGGCTCCATGGGCTCGAGTGGACTGGTGTGGAGGGAAGGAGTCCCGGCAAGGCATTTTAGAGGCCTGGGGAGGGTGGCCATCCCTCCCCTAGCTAATGCGGGATAAATCCCTATTAGGGGAGGAGCTCTTCTCCTCCCCTCCACTTGGGCTGGCCAGGCGGCACCTCTTGAAAGGCCAAGCGCATCCAAGTGCTTCCTTCTTTGGGCTTGCCTTAAGTGGGCTTGGGTTTAGAGAAAGGAGAAAAGTAAGAGAGGAGGGTTCTTGGTTTTTTTGTCATGGGCCCATTTAACGATGCATTGCTGGTTTGGGTGGCACAAGGAGTGAGCGGTGCGTAGAGCCTTAGCCATTAGTAAAGAGAAGGTGAGCACCACTTTGGATAAAAGTCCAAAAATTGGATTTTTAGCGGGGTTTGATGAAAGTAAACGACCCTAGGGTGGGTCCCCCCATGCTGGTTAAAGTCAAAGTGAGTCTATGACATTAGGGGTCGGGTCAAAGTTGGGGTGTTGCGTCATAATTTGTGTGTGCGCGCTTTTCAGTGCACAATTATGCTTGATTTGAACACGAGTTGACTACTCGTGTCAGAAATTGACCAGGACAAACTCTGTTGACTTTGTATTGACCATACGAGTCCAATGCCACTGACTAAGGTCGAATCAGAGTTCGTTTGCTAAATACCCAAAATCTGCGCGTCGTGGCGCGCTAAAACGGTCAAAATGTGTATATTCGTCGTTATACTTCGGATTGCAACGCAACGAGTTCCAATGCGTTCATATCGGCTATGCGAAACCATAAAACTGACAGAACTCAAATCAGAGTTCTCTAGATTATTATCCAAAAATCTCGTTTTCGCGACGTTTTACGAGGAACAGTCATATCCACCATATGACCTGAAATTCAACTGAACGAGCTGACAGAACTCTAATCTGAGTTCTCTAGCTCGATATCCCCGTCTGGGGTTACCTCGTACCTTGGTATGGGTCACAGGTAGAGGTTCGGGTCACTTTATTAGGGCCCACTAGGGTTCCGGTGGCCCAATAAAAGTCGGGATGTTACAGTTTGAGCCATGGTTACTCCAACTCCATGTGAGTTTAAGGGGGGGCTGGCAGCACTTTAATGGTCGGTTGTATACCCTAGGAGTGGGTAGGGGTTAAAGTTCATTTATACCATGTGGGGGCTTGCTTTTAGATAATAGAAAGAGAGATAAGGAGAGAGAATTTTGGCTCATCCTTGGCAGGCAGCATCCATCTGAATGGACAAGGACAACCACGTGTCCTCATCTTTATTAACCCAGATTTGACCGCTCTCCTGGTTTTCCTGAAGTCTCGGCAGCAAGGCTTTCTCCAGCCATATGTCTGCCTTCCCGCGGCCTTTTCACAGGGTATCCTTAGAAGCAACCGTCGATAAGGTGCGGACCAGTTGTTGGTCTAACTGCTTAGTCGTGTAGTTAGGAGATTTTTTTCCTCTTTTTTTCCCTGTATCTGGTCACCACTGCCCATTTATCCTGTCCCCGGGCAGCCGATATTTTTAGCCCTGCCCGTTTGGGCAGGCCCCCAAGCCTATAAATAGGCGTAAACAATACTGGCTAGTTGGAGGAAGTACAAATCCCGAAGCTAGCCGCTTGTGGCAGCGGACTCAAACTCTTCTTCTAGCAGATACCAGTTCGCTTGGGTTCTTCATTTTAACCATTGTAACAGATTTCCTTCTAATCAAAGAAAATCTCATCGCAGGAGTGGCATTTTAGCCGTGGCGGGCGAACTCTGTTGTTGTTGCAGGCAGCGGCCTCCCTCTTTCTCTTTTCCCTCTCGGACTTATCCGCTTGTCCAAACCGCTAATAACTGACTATCCTACAGTTCCTCCACACTCCATTCTATTCGCAGAACCCGGAGGCACATTTCATGCATCAACATTTAACACGCGACCTTCAGATTTCATTTAGTTGGTTAAGTCGTCAGTTAAGAGATGTCATACAGCCAAACCGTCGAGAACCTCGCTTCTTCAAGTCCTAGAGAAGATTCTCTCTGGGAAGCCTTAGAATAATAGTATAGGGAGACCACCCATTAGTTCTAGGCGATCAACCAAGCCCTAACCGCTATTACGCAGCGACTAGTTTCACATTCCTCACCAGTGTCGGTCACTTCGGTTAACTCCACACCAGCACTACAGATTTCGCAGACTTATCTGCCGGCAGAGCTGCAAGTCTATCCTCCTGCTTATCTGCTGTTCTATCAGGCAACCTACCCGCCAGGGCAAGCCGCGGATCCTTTGCGGACACAAGGTGACTAGTTTGTCGCTCGTCATGACGTTTTCCGGGAAGCCGCTCGGGGAAGTCCAGCAAGATCTTTGAACTTTCAGGGAAGTTATCCTTACCCTCCAGCTCCTGCCCTCGTTCATCCAACGACAACTTTTCCTTTCTATCCACCTTATTTTGCATCTACTGCTTACGTTCCATATTTTTCATTTCCTTATGCTCTAGGGGAACAGGTAGATCCGTCCCCATTCACAGAAAATGTTCGAAAAGAATAAACTCTTGCTCACTTCACAGGACCCCGATTACCAATCTATGTTGGAGATTCTGACCCAGTAGCACATCTGCAAGATTTTGAGTCAACTATTACCCTGAAGACACTTACAGATGCTACCAAGTGTAAACTCCTAGTAACTTCCTTTGATGGACAAGCAAGAGAGTGGTTCTACGAACTACGTCCCCAATCTATTGCATCCTTTGTTGATCTAATAAGAGATCTTCTCCTTAGATTTTCCACCTCTACAAAGAGAAAAAGTGGTCCAGAAGCATTGTTTGAGATCAGACAACGAGAGCATGAGACTTGGACTCGTTTTGTAGATCACTTCTAGAAAGAGATTTTGGAAATCCAAAACATTGATCCAGAGTTATACAGAGTTACTCTGATTAGTGGATTAAGATAAGGACCGCTCAAGTTTGAAGCCAACATCTGAATGTCGAGGACATATCAAGGCATGATCAGTCTAGCCAACATGTACATTCGGGGAGAAAAGAACAATCCTGGTTATGTCTCAAGGCTCGTCATAGAGAAAAAAATCTTCTCTTACATCTAAATCTTCAAGATCTCCTCGGAAGGACTTCCAACCTAGAGCAGGGAAGGAAAGAAATTTTCATCGTCGTCGGCATATTTTCCCATGCCAAGATAGATTTCGAAACAAAAGATTGCAACTACCTATTCCTCCAACATATCCAACTTCAGCTCCGCAAGCAGCTTCCATCTATCAACAGGAAAATGATGACTTGCAAGAATCTGACATTTATAGGGTCATGAAGAAGTGATTCAAGTCATGAAAGGCAAGCCTAGCTATAAACGACCTTACCAGCCAACAGACCAAAGATCCAAAGACGATCCTTTCTGCAAATTCCACAAGGAGAAAGGGCATCCTACTGAAAAACGTAGGACACTTTGCCAATTAGTGGAAAGGATGAGGAAGCAAGGGAAGTTTCGTGATTTTGTCCAGAAAGATGACTCCTCCTCACTCCCATCTACTTTTAAAGGCAAGAAAGTAGCTAATATCCCACTTGGCTCAAAAGGGGTGAATCAAATCAACAAAGACATCAACATCAATATTATAAGCGGGTGATCAACTCCGATGATGAAGGCACCCTCGGGGAATTTCAATGCTGAGCTGAAAAAGGATAAGGCAACATCCAAAGACTTCTTCTATTAGCTTACTAGTTGGGTTTTTATGTGCTTGTTGAACATTTATTCTGGCACATTTCTGAACATTCGTCCATTCATTTCAATGCCTCTTTCAGAGAAACAATACTGACACTTTTCCTTATTTTGGTGCTCCACCTCCTCTCTATTTTCTCTTTGCCAAAGGGATCGCTGAACCAAGGAGATATCGTAGAGTCTTGCTTGACACCCCCCCCCCCAGTAGGTTGGTTTCTGGCGTAACACCACAACGACCACATATAGCGGGGAGTGTTTGCATACGTGCTCTGGGAGCCATCCAATCTGTACGGACAAACTTCAGGGCTTCGGATCCTAGATGGTATCTAACACACAGCGCGCATCAATGGAGGTCCTAGTGTGTTAGCTCTATTGTGCTCTCATAGGGATACATTATAGCTAAGATGATCATCGCTTGGTAAGCAATGGCACTCAGGTGTAGCCTTGTCTCTGTGATCATCTCACGACGTTATAGTCGAACACTCCAAGGTTGTAAGACCCCCCCCCCCCTTTTTTTTTTTCTTTAAAACCCCAGGGTCTTAGGCCCAGAACCGCCGCCTTGCGGTGATACCTTCGCACCCGGGAAGGTCGACACTACAAGACGCCGATCCTGCCGGCCAAATCGATCGCAGCTGACGCTAAAGTAGAAGTATAAGAGAAGACAAGTCCACAGCATATCACATATATATATAAAAATCTCCACAATGGGAGTGTCCATAGAATAGTAAAGTGTACAGAAATAAAAAAAAGGGCTGAAGCCCGGTACATCAATATCCTCACTACAGATCTCTCATGCGGAAGCAAAACAAAACAACTACTAGAAGTCAAAACTCACGGTCCCAGCTGGCTGTACTCCTGAGCTAGACTGCCCTATCTCCAATTGCACCGGTCTCCTGGGATGCTCCTCCATACTCGGCTCCACGATCCCCTAATATGATGTGGTTCGAAAACCATTAGTCTAAAAGACTAAGCCCTATCGTCCCCCACCCCTTCCCCCATGCTCCTAGGCACCGAGCGGGGAGGAAGAAAGGAAAGGACGTGAAAGAGGAGAGAAATCAAAAACAGGTGACAGGAGGACCTAGCTAGCAATTTATAATCAGGTTATAATGAGCAAAGTAAGAAAGGAATATAACCTTCACTTATGTGAATACACATAAGCCAAGGGATCTTCTACAAGGCTCCCATCGTATAAAATGTCCCATACCACTTTATACGTTGGGGTGTCGGTTATCACAAGCAGCATATAAATATTGAAATAACCTTAATTTATAAACTTGCCCACACAAGCTTATAGATCAAGGGGTCGTTTTGCAGGGCCTAATGTATAAGCGTCCCATACCACTTATACTTTAGGTGTCAGGGTTAAATGAATCGATTATGCTATGACATGCAAGTGGGTATGATGGACATGCAAGTGCAACACACACACAACGACTCTGTGATCACAGACCTTTAGTTCCCACTTTTTGAGAGCTAGCATCACTCTCAGGTACCACCGCTGTGGCTACGGCAGCAGCGGAGCGGGCGTCTCCGCTTCTAGGCCGGTATGCACACTACCAAACCTTAGACCCCTCTCATACGCCTCTGTACACGTCCAAGGTGCACTCTAGAGTCTCGCGTACGTACTTTGCTGACAACCCGTCAGTCTTGTTGGGTCGGATGTGCGTTATCGGGGGTCGTCCTCCAGACCGCAGTGTAAAACAACCCACTGGCCCCTCTAACTCTCACAACCGCCTGGTGCACCGTACTGCCATCGGTGTGACGAACGGCCAGTACCGCATGCCCCGCCACTAGATTTATGCACATGCAAGTTTATCGTATCAGAACCGAGCCAAAGCCCCCCCGGACCATCCCGTCCGTCACAAGTATCAACCGAGCCAAAGCTCCCCGGACCATCCCGTCCGTCACAAGTATCAACCGAGCCAAAGCTCGCCGGACCGAAACGTCCGTCTCTTATTCCAAATCTCATCCCTTTGAACACCGCGGGATGGCGCCCCTTTGAACACCTCGGGACGACTTAACCATTTCCAATACTTGCCCAACTAGTGAGTGCAGTGTGAAACCCTATTTACTAAATTACTCTTTTGATTTGTTCTTTAAGATTTACGTTAACCCAGGACTGCCCCCGGTATTCCCTGTGAAGGGCTCTCAAGGGGCACTAGGAACTGTGTTGGGATTACGCCCAGCGTTCCCTTTCGCAAGGTACTTATTATTATTATTGGTTGATTTCCCTTACCCAATACCTTCTCATATTGCGATAGACTAATCCTAGGGTGGTTTAGACCTTTCACTCTCGCGGGAACGACGATCTTTCGTCGAACTCGCGTACCTCTAACACACATCAACTCGATTCCCGCACTCCTTAGAACTTTCTCTGGTGACTCATCTACTTTCATTCCAATCCGTCCAGCTCGACTAACTCTACACTAATCCAACTCTGATCCTAATACGACTTTTCCCCAAATTACTATTTGCAGACCAACCTATACTAAGAGATGTTTGTGATAGGATGTCCTTCAAATTTTCATCTGAATGACCTAGAATTATTACCGGAGTCCTATCATGACCTAAATGATTTAATTCCAGAATATTATATTTTTCTCAATTAATCTCCTATTTAAATAAATTCTTACAAATGCCAATTATTGTCAAGTTGATCATGAAGTATCTTAAATTATGATCCCACTGACCCAAGGAATTTTTCATAAGTTATAGAATGGTAAAATAATACTGTCAGCCAAGTTTTATAATTTTCTCTTCAATTTTTTTCTATTTATCTCCTAAATAATTCAAAATTCACATATTGGATATTTTTCAAAGGAGGTATAAGGAATTCATTTCCAAAAATTCTAAGAAATTTCCAGCAAGCTCATAATGTTAAAAGAGTGCCACAAACAGAATTTCACTAATTTTCAAGTAACAATGGCTATAAACTTTTATTTCTAAATAATTTACCAAAATGTCATTATGAAGATTTAAAAATTTGTGGTTCATCCAAAAATGCTGAGAAAATTAATCAAGGCTATTTATACTCAGATATGTCATCAATAATTTTTTTCATAATTTTCTACTGAGTATTTGCAATAATTCTAAATTAAATGAAATAAGGGCAAAAATGTAATTACCACATTCCCCTTATCAATATTCCTCAAACAGAGACATAAACTTTTTTTAGGAGTTAAACATATCATGATATTATTCTTGACAAAATTTGGGGAAATAACTAAGTGACAAACCTAATTTCAACATTTATTCTTCAAAAGTCCTATTAATTCAATAATTCCAAATAATGAGATTTTTTGACTCCAAAAATCCCATTATTTCAGTGAGGGGTAAAACTCATCCTAATAGGCCACTGAAATTAATTACATGAATTTAGCATGATCCAAATGGGCCTAATACTCAAAATTTCAAAAATTACTATTGGCACCCCAAGCCTAAGCATGTTCATCATTTGCATGTGGGATTACCCACCATACATTGGTCCAAACTTGATGAAATTTAAAATATATATTTATAATGTCCTGAAGGACAAGCCACCAAAATTTGGGGCATTTTAGAGTTGAATTAACCCAAGAATCACCTAAACAAACCTAGGGGTAATTTGGTAATTCCACACTAATTTTAATTCCAATTAATCCCATTTTTTGGCAGGACCTCAATATGCCCTAAACCCGTTACTCTCCAAAATCTCAGGTCATTTGGGCCTCTGGATGGGCTTGGGCATCACTTTCAAATTTCTGCATTTTGCTATTTGCAGCCCAAGGCCATTTAATTTTTAGATCTTGCATGTGAGATATCTCAACCTGCAGAGGGTTAAATTGTCTAATATTTCTACCATATGTCTAATATACTACTAAGGGCAGGCCACCAAAATTTGGGGCATTTTGGAGTTGATATGCTCCAATTATCAACAAAATTTAATTTATCATAATTTGACTAAAACTATAGCATTATATTCCCCAAAAATTTCCATTTTTGGGGAGGGCCTAGATATTCCTAATTAGGCCACATTCCCAAAATTTCAGCCCATTTGGACTTAGGGTTTGGGCAGCGCACCCATTTTAGTTTCTGCCCTACTCTAGGACCAGCCCTAGGAAAATGGCTCTATAGGGCAGTACACTTAACCAAAAATTATGTGTAACATGTCATATTAAAGGTGACTCCAAGACCTACAAATTTCATGTTGAGACCATTTTATGCAAAAGGATGTAAGTGCCATACAATTGGCATGCAAAGGTCGGTTATAAGAGATATAAAATGACACTATTCATTAATTAAATAAATCCAGAATTTATATATATGCATGGCACTAATCCTAAAGCAAATCCGACGGCTGCTGTATTTCTTCCCCGATTCGACTGGTTTTCTGCCCGAACTTCACGGGCCTTTTCCCGGCCGCCTCCGGCGGCGCCTCCACCGGCAAACTTCTCCTCTCCCCTCACGGTGGTGGGGGCGAGCTTTTCCGGCGGCTAGGGCGGCCGGAGGTGGCGGCGCCACCTCACCCGAGAGCTTCAAAATAAGCCATTAATGGCTGAAAAGTAAGGTTTTGCTCGGGCTCATTCGATCCCGAACCCTAACCTAGGTATTCCTAAGATCTAAGCATGAAGAGAGAGGTGAGGGAGGACCTTCCCGGCGGCCTTGCAACGTGAGGAGCGGCGGGGAACCATGGCGGCGGTGGCGGCGGTGGCGGCGCTTCTCCCTTGGTTTTCACGGCTAGGGCTCGGTTTTTCTCTCTCACTCTCTGCTGCTCTCCTTGTCCTGGGAGAGATGAAACTGAAAGGAGAGAGGGGAAATGAGGAGATGAAGTATAGAGGTGGGTGGGTGATAATTCCTATGTGAGAGGTGGAGGGTTTGCCTTGTTTTTGTCACCATGCATGCATGGGTGGGTTCCACTCCATTCCAGCTCCTTCTTATGACTCAATGGGTCGGCCAGCCCATGTGGGGGCTGATGGCATGGGTCCAAGTGGCTCATTTCCCTTAAACACCCTTAAATACCCCTTTCTCTCTCCTAAATTATTCTTTAAATTTTTGAGATTCTCTCTCTCTCTCTCTCTCTCTCTCCTAGTCACTAAGTTGGCTGGTAACTCTCATATTGGCAGCCCACATGTTTATTTCATCCACCAAAATATGGTTAGCCCAAGTGAGTTGGGCTTGAGCTTGAGTTAGCACATTTGGGCTAGCTTGACCCAAACCTAGGCTATGGTTGACTTAGGTCAATTTGGTCTTTGAGGTTGGCCCAAATGGGTCCTTAGTGACTCATTGGCCTCCCCTAAGGCCTAGGTAGGATTGTATTGGCCCTTTGGAGGTCACTTGACCCTTAAGTAGGGTACCTTGACTACTTTAGGGCTAGAGTTGACTTTGGTCAACTTAGCCTTTTTGGTTGGCCCCAATGGGTCCTTGGTGACCCGTTGGCCTCTCACTATGGTTATGAAGGTATGTGTGGGGTCCACTTGGCTAAGGGAACTTCAATTGGCCCTTGTGTAGGCCAGTTTGACCCAATGTAGGCTAGGTTGACCCATTTAGGGTTAGAGTTGACTTTGGTCAACTCAGCCTCTTGGGTGGACCCCAATGGGTCCTAGGTGACCCTTTGACCTCACTCTAGGGTTAGGTGGGCTTGGGTGCGGTCCACTTGGCTTGGGGATGGTCAATTGACCCTAAGTAGGTTGGTTTGACCCATTTAGGGTTAGGGTTGACTTGGGTCAACTTAACCCTTTTGACTGCCCTCCATGGGTCCTTATTGATCGAATGGATCTTACCATGGTTTGATGAGAACATGGTGGGGTCTTGAAGTCTTGGTGATGCCCCATGGTTATCTTAAACAAAGGTTCAGGAATTTACTATTTGCACACCATAGTGGTCTCAGCCACATTCTTAGGTTTCCTTGGTCTTCTTGGGCTTCCTAGGGTTTGGTCATGACCTAGTCATGGCCAATAACCACACTTAGGGGTCTAGTTGAAAATGGGATGTTACAAATCCCAATAAACAAAACAAAGATTTCGTCCCCGAAATCGAGGTTAGGCCTACGGGGATTTCTACCGAAGAAAAGAAACTTGTAACATCCCATAAGAAGTGGAAGATTACATTTCGATGCCATGGTTGCTAAGCGGGGTTCAAAGGGAAAAACCTAAATATACGACCAATTCGCCCAATTGGCAAAGTCAAGATCCCAATAAACAAAAGATTAGCCCCTACTCTTCCTAGGGCAGCCTTACTAGTTTAAAAAAAAAAGAAAGTAAAATGAACATGTTGAGAGGTTGTGAGGTATACCTGACTAAATAGCTCTAGATACCTTTCCTACATCAGGTCCTGTGGCTCCCAAGTATGCTCCTCTCGTCCGTGGTTCCTCCACAGGACCTTGACTAGCGGGATCTTCTTGCGGCGCAAGACTCGTATCCCCTGGTCGTCGATCCGTATCGGCTCCAAATGTATAGATCGATCCGAAGCTACCGGCCCATCAGTGGCCGTAATCTGCAACTCCGGGCGTAGTAGAGCCCTCCTGAGTGAAGACACGTGAAAGACGTCATGCAAGCCGGCCAACTCCGGTGACAGCTCCAGCCGGTAAGCTAATGGACCGATCCGCTCCAGGATCTTGAACGACCCCATGTACCTCGGGCTAAGCTTCTTCCGCCGACCACGTACTCGTGAAACCCCATGCATCGGCTGGATCTTCAAGAACACCCGATCCCTTGCCTGAAATTCCACTAGACGATGTCGAGCGTCATAATACTTCGCCTGCCTGCTCTGCGCCTCCAGCATTCTATCCCGTATCAGTCGTACCTGCACCTCAGTATCCTCGATAAAGTCCGTGCCCACAATCTTTGGACCCTCGTCTTGTATCCAAGACAACGGAGTCCTACATTTCCGCCCATACAACGCCTCATATGGAGCCATCTGTATACTAGACTGATGACTGTTATTGTACGAAAACTCCACTAGGGGCAACATCCTCCCCCAGGACTCTCCACGGTCCACAATACACAGTCTCAGCAGGTCCTCCAGTGTCCGGTTTGTGCGCTCTGTTTGCCCATCTGTCTGGGCTTGGAGGCAGCAACAGAACTGTCGCTGGAGCTTCGAAGGGTTTTCCGCTTATCCATGCCTCCAGGTTGCAACGGGATGATGCGAACAGCTCCGACCCGTCAGGTAGGCGTATCCGTAACATCTGGGCGGTGATCCTCTCCACGCCTCCTAACCTTTGGATAAAGGTCTCCGACACAAACGAGTACGAAGCACCCGTGTCGAAGGGAGTGTGTGCGGGCTTGCCGCAAATGAAGACGATGCCTGTAATAACTTGCTCCGGGTTCCTGGGTTGAGCCAGGTCCATTGCATAAATCTGCTGTCCTCCCGGCCTGCGATCTCTACCCTGATATCTGTGTCCTTGGACACGTCCTCGGCCTCCAAAATGCTGAGTCGGTGGGGCAATCTGTGGTGCTGGTGGAGGCATCCCTCTCACGGGACAATTTCTCTTGATGTGCCCCACCTGATGGCAGTGGTAACATTCCGACGGAGTGTAAGCCCCACCTCCCAGTCACTGCACATCTCTCATCTGAATAGGCTGAGGGGCCATCGTCACCTGCCCCCTCGACTCCTGCCTCACCTCCTGTCGAGGCTGATCCTCCACCTTCTGTACCTCTGGCGCACGACCTCGCCGCTGATCGTTTCGGGCTCCCCGGCTCTGATCCTCCGTTGGCCGTTTCCGGCCTCTGGTGGTGAGCCAATCTGCCTCTAACCTTTTTTTTTGCCATCTCCAGAATACGAGTGATAGGCCCGTCCGAAACGAAAAGAAGTGCATCCCTCATGTCTTCCCGTAAACCTTTGTAGAACCTCTTGGTGTACGCTGCCTCATCTAGCCGGTAGGAGTCTGCAAAACGGGCCAGATGGTTGAATTCTCGATGGTATTCCACCACCATCCTGGAACCTTGCTTCAACTGCAAGAAGCGGTCCTCCAGCTCATCTCGGGCCGACTGCGGAACAAAGTGCTCCAACAGCATGAGCCTGAACTCCTCCCACGTAACCTCGGCAGCCTCCCTATCAGCAAAGGTAGTCTCCAGAACTGTCTTCCACCACCGCTTGGCATGGGACTCCAAGCAGGAAACAACCAGTGGCACCCTCTCCTCCCAAAGGCTCCGTATCCCTGTCAGCATCTCCTCCATGATGTCTAGCCATTCCTCTGTCCGAACTACCCCCTCTGTCCCCAAGTAGGACGGGGGAGAGAGTCCTCGAAAGATGCTGAGCCAGTTGGCTCCCGGAATAGGCTGCGGAGCCGGGGCCTGTTGGTTCCTAAAGGCTTCCAGGATAGCCGTCAGAGTCTGTCCCATGTCAGACTGTAGGAATTGAGTGGGAACCGGCGGCGGTGGTGCAACTTCTGGAATCTGTGTAGGCAGTACTAGAGGTTGCGTCACAAAATTTATCGTCAGAACTTTTTCAACCTTAACTAAAATGGACAATTATATATGTGATCCCCACATGGGCATACCACTGCTTCCGCTGCTTAGTTTGTCCCCAAACTAAACTCGCGCGGGGGTGACCCAGGGGTTGTGGACTGTTACTTTTGGATCGAGGTTTGCCTTTGATACCACTTGTAAGACCCCCCCCCCCTTTTTTTTTCTTTAAAACCCCGGGGTCTTAGGCCCAGAACCGCCGCCTTGCGGTGACACCTTCGCACCCGGGAAGGTCGACACTACAAGACGCCGATCCTGCCGGCCAAATCGATCGCAGCTGACGCTAAAGTAGAAGTATAAGAGAAGACAAGTCCACAGCATATCACATATATATATAAAAATCTCCACGATGGGAGTGTCCATAGAATAGTAAAGTGTACAGAAATAAAAAAAAGGGCTGAAGCCCGGTACATCAATATCCTCACTACAGATCTCTCATGCGGAAGCAAAACAAAACAACTACTAGAAGTCAAAACTCACGGTCCCAGCTGGCTGTACTCCTGAGCTAGACTGCCCTATCTCCAATTGCACCGGTCTCCTGGGATGCTCCTCCATACTCGGCTCCACGATCCCCTAATATGATGTGGTTCGAAAACCATTAGTCTAAAAGACTAAGCCCTATCATCCCCCACCCCTTCCCCCATGCTCCTAGGCACCGAGCGGGGAGGAAGAAAGGAAAGGACGTGAAAGAGGAGAGAAATCAAAAACAGGTGACAGGGGGACCTAGCTAGCAATTTATAATCAGGTTATAATGAGCAAAGTAAGAAAGGAATATAACCTTCACTTATGTGAATACACATAAGCCAAGGGATCTTATACAAGGCTCCCATCGTATAAAATGTCCCATACCACTTTATACGTTGGGGTGTCGGTTATCACAAGCAGCATATAAATGTTGAAATAACCTTAATTTATAAACTTGCCCACACAAGCTTATAGATCAAGGGGTCGTTTTGCAGGGCCTAATGTATAAGCGTCTCATACCACTTATACTTTAGGTGTCAGGGTTAAATGAATCGATTATGCTATGACATGCAAGTGGGTATGATGGACATGCAAGTGCAACACACACACAACGACTCTGTGATCACAGACCTTTAGTTCCCACTTTTTGAGAGCTAGCATCACTCTCGGGTACCACCGCTGTGGCTACGGCAGCAGCGGAGCGGGCGTCCCCGCTTCTAGGCCGGTATGCACACTACCAAACCTTAGACCCCTCTCATACGCCTCTGTACACGTCCAAGGTGCACTCTAGAGTCTCGCGTACGTACTTTGCTGACAACCCGTCAGTCTTGTTGGGTCGGATGTGCGTTATCGGGGGTCGTCCTCCAGACCGCAGTGTAAAACAACCCACTGGCCCCTCTAACTCTCACAACCGCCTGGTGCACCGTACTGCCATCGGTGTGACGAACGGCCAGTACCGCATGCCCCGCCACTAGATTTATGCACATGCAAGTTTATCGTATCAGAACCGAGCCAAAGCCCCCCCGGACCATCCCGTCCGTCACAAGTATCAACCGAGCCAAAGCTCCCCGGACCATCCCGTCCGTCACAAGTATCAACCGAGCCAAAGCTCGCCGGACCGAAACGTCCGTCTCTTATTCCAAATCTCATCCCTTTGAACACCGCGGGATGGCGCCCCTTTGAACACCTCGGGACGACTTAACCATTTCCAATACTTGCCCAACTAGTGAGTGCAGTGTGAAACCCTATTTACTAAATTACTCTTTTGATTTGTTCTTTAAGATTTACGTTAACCCAGGACTGCCCCCGGTATTCCCTGTGAAGGGCTCTCAAGGGGCACTAGGAACTGTGTTGGGATTACGCCCAGCGTTCCCTTTCGCAAGGTACTTATTATTATTATTGTTTGATTTCCCTTACCCAATACCTTCTCATATTGCGATAGACTAATCCTAGGGTGGTTTAGACCTTTCACTCTCGCGGGAACGACGATCTTTCGTCGAACTCGCGTACCTCTAACACACATCAACTCGATTCCCGCACTCCTTAGAACTTTCTCTGGTGACTCATCTACTTTCATTCCAATCCGTCCAGCTCGACTAACTCTACACTAATCCAACTCTGATCCTAATACGACTTTTCCCCAAATTACTATTTGCAGACCAACCTATACTAAGAGATGTTTGTGATAGGATGTCCTTCAAATTTTCATCCGAATGACCTAGAATTATTACCGGAGTCCTATCATGACCTAAATGATTTAATTCCAGAATATTATATTTTTCTCAATTAATCTCCTATTTAAATAAATTCTTACAAATGCCAATTATTGTCAAGTTGATCATGAAGTATCTTAAATTATGATCCCACTGACCCAAGGAATTTTTCATAAGTTATAGAATGGTAAAATAATACTGTCAGCCAAGTTTTATAATTTTCTCTTCAATTATTTTCTATTTATCTCCTAAATAATTCAAAATTCACATATTGGATATTTTTCAAAGGAGGTATAAGGAATTCATTTCCAAAAATTCTAAGAAATTTCCAGCAAGCTCATAATGTTAAAAGAGTGCCACAAACAGAATTTCACTAATTTTCAAGTAACAATGGCTATAAACTTTTATTTCTAAATAATTTACCAAAATGCCATTATGAAGATTTAAAAATTTGTGGTTCATCCAAAAATGCTGAGAAAATTAATCAAGGCTATTTATACTCAGATATGTCATCAATAATTTTTTTCATAATTTTCTACTGAGTATTTGCAATAATTCTAAATTAAATGAAATAAGGGCAAAAATGTAATTACCACATTCCCCTTATCAATATTCCTCAAACAGAGACATAAACTTTTTTTTAGGAGTTAAACATATCATGATATTATTCTTGACAAAATTTGGGGAAATAACTAAGTGACAAACCTAATTTCAACATTTATTCTTCAAAAGTCCTATTAATTCAATAATTCCAAATAATGGGATTTTTTGACTCCAAAAATCCCATTATTTCAGTGAGGGGTAAAACTCATCCTAATAGGCCACTGAAATTAATTACATGAATTTAGCATGATCCAAATGGGCCTAATACTCAAAATTTCAAAAATTACTATTGGCACCCCAAGCCTAAGCATGTTCATCATTTGCATGTGGGATTACCCACCATACATTGGTCCAAACTTGATGAAATTTAAAATATATATTTATAATGTCCTGAAGGACAAGCCACCAAAATTTGGGGCATTTTAGAGTTGAATTAACCCAAGAATCACCTAAACAAACCTAGGGGTAATTTGGTAATTCCACACTAATTTTAATTCCAATTAATCCCATTTTTTGGCAGGACCTCAATATGCCCTAAACCCGTTACTCTCCAAAATCTCAGGTCATTTGGGCCTCTGGATGGGCTTGGGCATCACTTTCAAATTTCTGCATTGTGCTATTTGCAGCCCAAGGCCATTTAATTTTTAGATCTTGCATGTGAGATATCTCAACCTGCAGAGGGTTAAATTGTCTAATATTTCTACCATATGTCTAATATACTACTAAGGGCAGGCCACCAAAATTTGGGGCATTTTGGAGTTGATATGCTCCAATTATCAACAAAATTTAATTTATCATAATTTGACTAAAACTATAGCATTATATTCCCCAAAAATTTCCATTTTTGGGGAGGGCCTAGATATTCCTAGTTAGGCCACATTCCCAAAATTTCAGCCCATTTGGACTTAGGGTTTGGGCAGGGCACCCATTTTAGTTTCTGCCCTACTCTAGGACCAGCCCTAGGAAAATGGCTCTATAGGGCAGTACACTTAACCAAAAATTATGTGTAACATGTCATATTAAAGGTGACTCCAAGACCTACAAATTTCATGTTGAGACCATTTTATGCAAAAGGATGTAAGTGCCATAAAATTGGCATGCAAAGGTCGGTTATAAGAGATATAAAATGACACTATTCATTAATTAAATAAATCCAGAATTTATATATATGCATGGCACTAATCCTAAAGCAAATCCGACGGCTGCTGTATTTCTTCCCCGATTCGACTGGTTTTCTGCCCGAACTTCACGGGCCTTTTCCCGGCCGCCTCCGGCGGCGCCTCCACCGGCAAACTTCTCCTCTCCCCTCACGGTGGTGGGGGCGAGCTTTTCCGGCGGCTAGGGCGGCCGGAGGTGGCGGCGCCACCTCACCCGAGAGCTTCAAAATAAGCCATTAATGGCTGAAAAGTAAGGTTTTGCTCGGGCTCATTCGATCCCGAACCCTAACCTAGGTATTCCTAAGATCTAAGCATGAAGAGAGAGGTGAGGGAGGACCTTCCCGGCGGCCTTGCAACGTGAGGAGCGGCGGGGAACCATGGCGGCGGTGGCGGCGCTTCTCCCTTGGTTTTCACGGCTAGGGCTCAGTTTTTCTCTCTCACTCTCTGCTGCTCTCCTTGTCCTGGGAGAGATGAAACTGAAAGGAGAGAGGGGAAATGAGGAGATGAAGTATAGAGGTGGGTGGGTGATAATTCCTATGTGAGAGGTGGAGGGTTTGCCTTGTTTTTGTCACCATGCATGCATGGGTGGGTCCCACTCCATTCCAGCTCCTTCTTATGACTCAATGGGTCGGCCAGCCCATGTGGGGGCTGATGGCATGGGTCCAAGTGGCTCATTTCCCTTAAACACCCTTAAATACCCCTTTCTCTCTCCTAAATTATTCTTTAAATTTTTGAGATTCTCTCTCTCTCTCTCTCTCTCTCTCCTAGTCACTAAGTTGGCTGGTAACTCTCATATTGGCAGCCCACATGTTTATTTCATCCACCAAAATATGGTTAGCCCAAGTGAGTTGGGCTTGAGCTTGAGTTAGCCCATTTGGGCTAGCTTGACCCAAACCTAGGCTATGGTTGACTTAGGTCAATTTGGTCTTTGAGGTTGGCCCAAATGGGTCCTTAGTGACTCATTGGCCTCCCCTAAGGCCTAGGTAGGATTGTATTGGCCCTTTGGAGGTCACTTGACCCTTAAGTAGGGTACCTTGACTACTTTAGGGCTAGAGTTGACTTTGGTCAACTTAGCCTTTTTGGTTGGCCCCAATGGGTCCTTGGTGACCCGTTGGCCTCTCACTATGGTTATGAAGGTATGTGTGGGGTCCACTTGGCTAAGGGAACTTCAATTGGCCCTTGTGTAGGCCAGTTTGACCCAATGTAGGCTAGGTTGACCCATTTAGGGTTAGAGTTGACTTTGGTCAACTCAGCCTCTTGGGTGGACCCTAATGGGTCCTAGGTGACCCTTTGACCTCACTCTAGGGTTAGGTGGGCTTGGGTGCGGTCCACTTGGCTTGGGGATGGTCAATTGACCCTAAGTAGGTTGGTTTGACCCATTTAGGGTTAGGGTTGACTTGGGTCAACTTAACCCTTTTGACTGCCCTCCATGGGTCCTTATTGATCGAATGGATCTTACCATGGTTTGATGAGAACATGGTGGGGTCTTGAAGTCTTGGTGATGCCCCATGGTTATCTTAAACAAAGGTTCAGGAATTTACTATTTGCACACCATAGTGGTCTCAGCCACATTCTTAGGTTTCCTTGGTCTTCTTGGGCTTCCTAGGGTTTGGTCATGACCTAGTCATGGCCAATAACCACACTTAGGGGTCTAGTTGAAAATGGGATGTTACAAAGGTACTCTCAAGTCGTGCCTTCAGGGGATCCACAATGTCGCGGATCTTTTAGGGCGAGCAATGTTATAGACCTTTTTGGCACAGTTGGCCTAACTGATCAACGTAGCTTGTAGCCCAAGGCATGAGAGGAGTGTACCCGTCGTTCCTTCTCAGGATCGTGCTTTTTTTACCTTCTAGGGGAATCGCGGTTAGTCCGCCTTTAGTAGGACTACACCTTTGATGATCTTTTATGGCGAGCAATGCTATAGACCTTTTTGGCGCACTTGGCCTAACTGATCATCTCAAGGTGTAGACTTCTCTTTTGAACTGCTTTTTATTCTCAGGTTGGTTGATTACCACAAGATTATCTGCTTGCATACGGTTAGGTCCAGAGGATAGATATTATCGGTTAAATTAGCCTATCTGTCGAATTTTGTGGTCTTATTTACTCTACTATCAGCTATCTAGTCGCAGCTCAACATATGAATTATTTGGTTTTCACCTCTCTGTGCAGCTTATACTAGTTGGGACAAACCGATTAGCTCCTTGCAGCTTCAAGGTCATTCTTTATCTACTTGGCCTGCAATTGATCGGCTAGGTGACAATCGTAGTTAACCGCTTCAACATTATTGTTCATCGAATGTTTATGCACAATATTTAAAAACAAAAGCGGGTTTATTCATTGTCGGTTAACCGTGCGGTTAAGATCTATTCTAGCAGACCAATACTTGAAATTATTGCTGGATTTCATATAGTAGTACTCATGTCTAACCGCACGAGCAGATTATTGTCGTATCTTAGTAACTGATTTGTCTCATCTTGCAATAAGCTAAGTTGGATTTTCCTTAGCTTATTCTATCATACTACTGCTAATTACTAGCCGTTCGGGAAGGAGTTCCTATCACATTACATGCTGTTATAAAATTCTGTTTAAGAGTATTCGAAACTGCAGCGGATAGTTTCTTATCGTACTATCTATGACTGATTGGGAACATATCTCAGAATGACTCTAACATACTCTGGAGGACAACGCGACAATGAATTTTTATTCGCATTAAACATTCACAACCATTAAAAGTTCTATTTGCATATGTTATTCTTATTATACTCTTCTTGCTGGTGTTTAACTCTTTCCAGTTAAGATTATTTGAAAGTGCTCAGTTGTCTACCTAAATCACCTAGAGGGGGGTGAATAGGTGAGTTGTGCGTCTTTTTGCGGAATAAAAAATTAGCGAACTATGCACAAAAATCTACCAAGCATTCACAGACGACAAGAGATTTATAGTGGTTTCCCAACCTTGTGTACATCCATTTTCTACTCACCGATCTAGCAAAGCACTAGACTCAGCTACTCCACTATCTCGGATTGAAAACCAATCCTACGCCTCGGAACAAAGTTCCTACAATCTCGATCCACAACACGGATCTACACTCGGAAGATAAAAACTTCCTACAACTCGGAGACAAAAGCTCCTGCACTCGGAAAGGAATCTCCTACAAGAATAAATTTAGAAAATGAGATACAAACATAATATTTCTCAGATCTGGAAAATCTCGGCCAAGGTCTTCTTTCTTTGATCTTTGCGGATTTTTCAGAAATTGTTGAAGAAGATGCACAGCTAGATCTGGATCTGAGGTTTCTTTGACTCACACGATCCGAGAGATGATATGAGTTGAAGAGTAATCTCGATCTATAAGTCAACTTGATATGAATCTTCTTGAACGCAAGCTCTAGGCGATTTGCACGATGAAGGTCGGCGCCAGCTTCCGTTTTTGGACAGATAGAATTTCAATTCAGATTTCTTAGAATAAATCTTGACAGCTTGTTAGGGTTTGTCGAATTTAACAAGACCTTATATAAGATCTTTCTAACGGTCATAATTAGCATTAATTACGTACACGTGGACCAATCACGTCAAGGCATTTGAAAATCCTGTCGGTTATGGACTTAGCGAAATTCTGGAAAAATTTGCTGATTTACTCGAGAAAAAGATGGGCTACTCGAGTGCTAGGTTGAGATCTCGAGAGGATAGTAATAGACTACTCGAGATGAATTCTTTGAGAAAATTCAGAACAAAACTTATAGACACTCGAGTGGAATAAAATTTACTCGAGTTCTAGAAGTGTTACACGAGAGGTGGAGAAGAACTACTCGAGTACTAGAAATATTACTCGATAGGTAGAAGGATTACTCGAGTCAAAGACTTGGCGAATTTTTCTGGGAGATGAAATCTGGTTACTCGAGTACTGGATTTAGATTACTCGAGAAGTAGATTGGCTACTCGAGTATAGTAATCTTACTACTCGAGTATAAGACTTGGAAAAATTCTGAGAGTTAAAATCTGGTCACTCGAGTACTGGAGCTGGACTACTCGAGAAGTAGAAAGACTCCTCGAGTACATGACATTGACTACTCGAGTGGGGTAACAACAACACGAGAACTGTCCTTCTGTAACTTGAGGCAATGGAATTATCTACTCGAGTGGTTAACATGACTACTCGAGTAAAGTACTTAGAATAAATTTTGAGAGGAAAACTGTTAACTCGAGAATAAGAGAAAGTCTACTCGAGTAATGGACTTGGCCACTCGAGAGCTATGTCTATACTACTCGAGAGCCATTTCCCTTACTCGAGTACAGACAGCCTTACTCGAGTATTTACTAAGTGTTCAACTCGAGTACTTAAACTTCTACTCGAGTGAAAGACTTAGAAAAATTTTCCTTCAAGAGAATTTTCCTTTCTTCAATAAAATCAGCAACACTTCTTTCACCAATCAATCCTAGTGATTGAAACATGAAGTGTGTCCCAATAGAGAGGCTACACATGAGTCAACACCATGGATCACACAATGAGGGATTACATTGTATGGTCCTGTGTTTGGTGACCCATTTTAGACTGACATTGTTCTACACTTGGCAATTTAGTCTTGCAAACACATAACTCAGACAACACATCAAATACAACTTAATTCATCTTAGTTCAAGGGTGACTTCATCAAATCTGGGTTATTGTGGATACGTTACCCAACATTATTTGACAGGTTATCAAGATGCATTCTGTTAGAACCATCTTATTGCGCGACAACAAAGCAAGAGTAACCGCTCGGATATGTATATTTTTCGGCCATCACAGAACAAACAGGTAGAATATGAAATGTCATTTATATTGTCAAAAACATATGTCCTATACCCGCGCGGTTTACAAAAAATCTCACTGTCGGGTCCTATAAAGCAGAAAATTTATACAACTTTAGTATTCTTCTTTTGAGGCTCCGAGTCGCCCAATGTTGATGAACTCGAAGAACTACTCGATTTCGTGGAGCCTGGGCCCAAGGATTCCTCTTCGCTTGAGCTGTTGTCCTTCTCGGAATTTTTATCCTCATCAGCCTCAGCGGGTAGATCTTCTTGTTCGCCCACTGCTTCAGTATCTTGCAAGATTTCATATATCACAACCCTCGCAACCTCATCCCGTGCGGCCTCCACCTCGTAGAATGCGGGGAACAGCTCGTCAAAGGAGACTTTCTCATGTTCGGCTTTAAATGCTTGTCGCTGCCTTAGGATGTCGATCATGTCCTCCCCTCCTTCCCGCAGGTGAATGGCTATTTCATGAAGAAAGGCTGGGTTTTCAGTATCATAGGCTTTCTACATAGGTAATATAAAAGGTAAATTCGCGATTAACTTAAACTAACCGCAAAGGTTGCCATGTAAAAAATCTTACTGCATTTTTCTCCTTTAACTTCTTATTCTCTTCCTTGAGCTTCTCAACTTCCTCCTCTAGCTGCTCATTTTCGGTGAGCACTTCGCCTAGAGCTTCGGCCACTTAGAGGTCGGTGACATAGCTTCTCGCGTGAACTTGATCGGCTAGAGCGGGAAGCTTTTTGTTTGGTATTGACTGCAAGTCGGCCAAGTTCTTCTTGCCGACTAGGGCCCAGCCGACCGCATGAGCGTGTTTCGTTATCTTCCTTCTCTTCCACAAGGGAAGAGCGGTGGATACTTGGACATGTTTGTCGCGATTGTGCCACTTCATGACTGGTTTGCCGCGCAGGTCCTTCAGCTTCTCTCCGATCCCGTGAGGTGTAAAGGATTCATCGGAGTCAAAACCCACGGCTACATCTTTCTCTTCGCGGCGGCTTACTTCTCATTTTTTCCGCACCTCACTCTAGGCGAGGATGTGGCCTTCTGGTGTCGCCGGTTTACTCTCCGGAACTTTTATAGTTGCTGTAAAGGGAAAGTAATTAGCAACCCGGTAAGCCAGTTGATCATAATCTTACCGCATAAATTACTTACTTTCATCAATAGGCCATTTATCCACCCTTGGGAGCATATGGATATAATACCTAATGTCTAGCCGCAATCTCGCAAGGAATCCAGCGATCTACTTCTCGACACCCTCCACATTAAACCACTTGAATATACTGGTTGCCCGAGCCTGGGGGCGGACAGGAAGAAGGCCCAGATTCCCCTCAAACATGAGGAATCGGGTAGACCAGTTCATGACTTATTCGGCAAGTTCACCACTTTCATTCCCGTGCAGCCAAAGTAGACTACACCCTTGAAGACACGGCTATCTTTCTTGCTGGTGGTAATCGAGCGGATAACAAAGCAGTGCCGGAAGAGATCCATCATAAATTTTGCCCGCTCTGTCCGCAGGTATATGATGAAGCTCATCACCGACGCCACTGTATTTGGTGAGAGCCGGTCGGGTACAATGCCGAAAAAGTCAAGGATTTCGACAAGTTTTATTAGCGGAGGCAAGGTAAAACTGTAATTAAAATGGTCGATCGGGATCTCCACCAACTTCCTGCCTGAAGAGTTAATCCGCTCATCCTCTCGAGGTAGTCGCGCGACTACATCAGGGCTCGCCATATGGGTTGCGACAAAGCGGCCTAGCTCCGCTTCTGTTATTTCTGATTGTTTGTGCTCGGCATCAAAGAAAGCTGCAGCTGCAGAAACTCGCACGGGTTCCATGAAATCTAGTCGCATGAATCAATATTTTGAAATTCTTCTGTATAAAGCGGAGTCAAGTTTTATTTATAGAACTTATTAGAAAGCAGCAAGCCGCACGACTATACAGGAAAGCCGCACGGTCAAGAACTGTACCTGCAGATTAGTTTTTTTTCATGCTAATGGAAGAGTTTAACCGCAGTAATCATAACGACAACATATCATTTAAGGAAATTCAATCCAGATCACGCAGATAAAATAAATCAAACCACAGAGTATTAAAATATTAAACAATAGCAATGCTTCAGCGACCATCAGGTCAGTTCGTTCAAACGTATTTACAGTTCGCGGTCTCTCTCCTCTCGTCGTTCCTCTCCTCTCTCTACGGGATCCCTGTCGATATTAGCCACTTGGTCGCTCACTTACACTAATACTGACATAGCGGCCACCAAGTGGTGAGTCAGAACATTCTGAGCCCGGTGAATCCGGGAGGCATCCCAAGCTATGCGGCTCATGGGAATAGATGGCTCATTGATAATTACCTATTCTCCAGGCTACGCGGGTAGGGATGCCTTTCTGGCCACCGGGGTAGAAGTTTCTCCCCTAGCGGAACTGTGATGTGATTGTCGCGGTTTCTCCGAACTCGTGAAATTAGGTCGTCGACTCCTTTCTCTTCCCATTGACTCTTGATATCTTCTCCTATAGCGGCCAGCATCCTTTTCAGCTCTTTGAAGTCGCCTCGCTTGAGTCCTGACTTGGTCCCGTACAATTCTTTCTTCCTCGCGGCAAGCCTCAAGCCCAGTGGGTAACATCATTTCCATCCTGTGACATGCATCCAGCTCCGCTGATACAGCTTTTAGTCGCCTCTCTGAAGCCTCTTCGAAAGCTTTCGGCGATTGCTCCTCGACCGCGAGCTGCGCCTTTAGCCGCTCTAAGTCCACGTACAGCTCGGAGAAAGACCTCTGGCCTTCATCTTCCTGAATTCTCTGCACGGACTCATCCAGGACGGTCGTGGAGCCTTCTCCAAAGTCTAAAACAAAAAGCGAGCAAGCGGTCAGAACAAAGTTTACCGGGTGGCAAAGACAAGAATAGCATTGCTTTGAGAAAAGACACTAGATCTCTGGTTCTCTTCATCCCTAGTCGATTGAATGACTAGGAGGCTAGGAAGCACATGTCGCTGCAACCTCTCAGGATCAATCCTCTTTAGGTGTTGTTCCCTTAGAACTCTTTCGGCCCGCCTGTTCCTATCTAGCTCTTCGCGCGACAAGAGGATATCATCGGTGTCAGTTATTATACAGATATATCTTTTTATCCGCGATGGTTCTTGGTAAGGTGGAGGGATTCTTATGTCCTTTAGGGCAGGTTTGATCTTACCTGTAACACCCCCTATCTGTCGCATAGCATATAGCAGTAGGTCCGGTCGGGGCCAGACGTCATGTACCACAGACAGACCGGGCGGTTACTCAATAGAAACCATCCAACTAATATCAACGTCCTACATAGAGCATTCTAGCGGAAGCAATTAAAATAGTTGCATTAGTAAAGAACCCAACACTAACATGAATGTCCACTAACAAGCCACGGAATGAACATACAAATACGCAAGTACAATATCCTTAAGGCCTTACAGTTGTTTACTCAAATAGAAGTGTTTTCCAAACCTCGGCACGCAGGGCGGCCATACATGAATAAAAGAAAACACTAACCATTAGGCCTTTGAGGTCCAGCACAGCAAATTGGGCTTTAGTCTGCTATTTACCGCTCGGCTCCGCAGCACCTACAAGCACAAACCACCGCAACGGTGGCAAACCAAAGCAACGGTCAGCAATGCTGGCCAAATTATAACGATCCCGCCCCCAATTCGGGGCGGCGATGATCCTTCCCTGCACTTTATTAGCATAACCAAGCAGTATATATATACATTACATCACAGGCGTTGGCACGCACGAACACACGCCCCGTGCACTCCGGGCACATTCTCGGTGAACCGGTCAATGTCACGTCAATTTAAGCCATACACACCCCGGTCTCACCACCGCCACTTTGACAGCCAAACTATGAGCATTTTGTCTTCCCGGCATGGGTCGCGTCAATTTAAGCCATAGACCGCCGAAGACCCTCATCTATGCCAACGGCTCACACCGAACGACATAGAACGGGTACGGTTCCGCCTAACCCGTGCTCACATCACAACGACAATTTAAGCCATATGCGCGGGTCAAACTTCTCCGAGTCTCGTTTCTGTTACACACTTCACATAACCCGGTTATGTTCAAGATGGATCCCAGGCCACCATATTGGCAGAATCACGCATCTGCCCAGTTTTTCGGGTGCACCTTGGAGTTAATCCCCAAGGCTCCCTGTTGCAATATACCTCGTAGAAAACCCGAAAAACAAACATTCGCACGGAGTCTCCTCCGACCATTCAAGCAATGCAACATCACCAATCCAGACCAACTTGTCCGGGTAGGCTTCACACATCATGCCTATATTTATTCTCGATTACGGAATCTACATGTACACAACGGGGACTATTCATGTCTACCCGAAGGAACGCCTCAAACTCACCGCAAACTCGCGAGAGCGGGCTTCCCTAAGCAAAAGAAGTAGAGCTTCACATGCTCAAGTAGAGAATCGTTACCCTAGCATTCTTCCTTGGTTTCATGGAAATGTACGCTGATGAAAAGCACCGCAATCTCCTTGCCTCCGTAGATCCGAAGTCGGCTCGCGATTTGGAGCTCTGAAACTCCGCCGGCAACCGGATTTAGCTTCCTTTATTCTTCCTTGCTCTCCCCTCTCTCTAAACTTTAGAAAGAGAACCACTCAAGTGAAATGAGGGTTTTAAAGGCCCAATCCCGGGTATATCCTAGTAGGAACAACCCCTAGCCGTCGGATCCCAAAAATAAGGAAACGAACGGCTACGATCCGTAGCTGAAATGTAAAACCTGGGTCGAACACGGCCTACGACACGCCCGTGTCCAGGGCTGTGTCCCTCATTCGCCGTGAAAGTTGACGCGTCTTGAAAAACACACGGGCACCCGACACACCTGTTTTTGTCCTGACACACCTGTGTCAGCCAGTACACGCCCGTGTTCCCGGGCGTGTTCCTCCATCAACACAGGACTAACACCAACCCGAGACTTACACGGTTCTTGGACACGCCCGTGTCCTATTTGACACGCCCGTATCATACCCGAATACGCCTGGGCTCCAGGTCATGTTCACAGTCTCGACATTTCATCGAGCGCAGTTCGTTGACCACCCGACACGGCCTTGGACACGCCCGTGTCCTAGGCCGTATTCCGTGTCTCGACATTTCGTCGAGCGAAAATCGTCGACTTTCCTGGAAGATCGTCGACACGAGCTCGACGCGCCGTGTGACACGTCCGTGTCTCTGGCCGTGTTCGATGTTCGACGATCGTCGACTCTATAATTCGTCGACCTCTCGGCCAAATCATCGACCCAACCACGACAGGCCCAGGGACACGCCCGTGTCCCAGGCCGTGTGCCCCCTGCCAAATTCCAAATTTGGCCTAGAACGCCTCTTGTCGCTCTTTTGAGTTTCTGGGCGTTACAAATCTCTCCCTCTTAAAAGAATTTCATCCACAAAATTACATAGAGGAAAGATAAGCATAAAACTTAAACGGTAACTGAGCAAAATAACTCCGGGTACTCCTCAAGCATAGTCTGCTCTCACTCCCAAGAGAGCTCCTCCCGACCGCAATTATCCCAACGGACCGTGACCATCCCGATCTCTTTATTGTGTAGCCGCTTGACTTCTGAGTCCTCAATACGTACGGGCTTGACCTTCGTCGTCAACCCACTATCGACCGGCACTTGATCGACCGCGATCACTTGCGTAGGCTCTTGCAACGCCTTCCGTAGCACCGATATATGGAATACATCATGTAGACCACTAAGCTCCACTGACAGCTTCAACCAGTATGCTGCTTCACCAATCCGCTCCAGAACCTCAAACGGTCCAAGGTACCTCGGGCTTAGCTTCTTCAAGCGCCGCACCCGCGAGACACCCTTGAACGGCTTGATCTTCAAGTACACCCAATCGCCAACAGCGAACTCCACGTTCCTGTGCTTGGCATTATAGTACTTAGCCTGGCCGTCCTGAGCGATTAGCAACCTCTCCCGAATGGTTCTCACCAAAGAAGTAGCATCCTACACCTCTTGTCGCTTGTATAATTTTGACTCGCCTATTTCCAACCAAGACAACGGCGTGCGACATCTTCTACCATAAAGGGCCTCGAAGGGCGTCATTTGTATGCTTGCCTGATAGATTTTGTTGTACGCAAACTCCACCAAGTATAGGTGGTCCTCCCACTGCTTTCCAAAGTCCAGGACACACATGCGAAGCATGTCTTCCATCATCCTATTGACCCTCTCGGTCTGCCCATACGTTTGTGGATGAAAGGCTGTGCTAAAACTCAGCTTTGTTCCCAACATCTACTGCACCAACCTCCAATCGTTGGACGTGAACCTCCCATCCCGGTCACTCACGATGCTGCGGGGCACACCGTGAAGCCGTACTATGTTATCCATATACAGTTTTGCCAATTTCTCAATCGGATCATCCTTCCTATGCGGAATGATGTGCGACACCTTCGTTAGACGATCTACCACCACCCAAATGGCGTTGTTCCCCTTTTGCGACCTTGGCAACCCATGCAGAAAGTCCATAGTAATGTCGTCGAACTTCCACTCCGGAATAGGGTAGGAGTTCAAGAACTCTCCCGGCTTTTGGCACTCCACATTCACCAAGGCGCAAGTTTGACACTTCGCCACGTAAAGTGCCACATCCTTTTTCAGTCCCGGCCACCAGAACAATTTCTTAACATCGCGGTACATCTTCGTGCTCTCCGGGTGAATTGAGTACTTGGTATAATGCGCCTCATACAACAATTCCACCCGTAAATTGCCCACGTTTGGGATGTACAGACGAATGTCCTTCCAAAGTAACCCATCCTTAACGATGAATTGGGAATTTGACCTATCCAGAGCTTCAACCATGATCTGCTTCATGTGGACATCCAAATCCAAAGCCTGCTGAATCTGATCAGCCAGGTCATACTGGACTTTAGTCCAATTCAATAATGCTTCAGCACTTGACTGCTTATCCACGAAAAAGATCTCCAACGCCTCCAACTCCCAAACCAACTGCTCGAAGCATCGCTATAAATCTCAAAGCCTTCGGTCCCACTCGGCGAACTCAGCACAGGCGTCGTGGTCAGCCGACACTTCAACTCCTCAAAAGCTCGTGCGCACTCCGGTTTCCAAACGAACTTCTGCTCCTTCCTCGTCAAAGTATTGAGAGGTAATGCTATCCGCGAGAAGTTCTCCACGAAGCTCCTGTAATAGCCGGCAAGCCCCAGAAAACTTCGGACTTCCACTACCGTAGAAAGTTCAGGCCACTCTCGTATCGCAACAATCTTCGCCGGATCCACTGCAATACCCTCTCCACTCACTATATGACCGAGGAATGCCACTGAGGACAACCAAAACTCGCATTTCGAGAACTTGGCGTATAATGTATTCCTCCTTAGCGTCTCCAAAACCAAATGAAGATGCCTGATGTGATCTTCCTCACTCTGCGAGTACACCAAAATATCGTCGATGAAGACGATTACAAAATGGTCCAAGTACTACAGGAAAATCTTGTTCATCAAATCCTTGAACACCGACGGCGCATTGGTCAGCCCAAATATCATGACCGTAAACTCGTAATGCATGCATCTCGTACTGAACGTTGTCTTAGGGATATCACTCTCCCTTATTCTCAGGTGATAGTAACCTGACTTGAGGTCCAACTTTGAGTACACCGTCGACCCGACTAACTGATCAAAGAGATCATCAATCCTTGGGATCAGGTACTTATTCTTTTCCGTTAACTTGTTTAGCTCTCGATAACAATACATAGCCTCAAGCTCCCATCCTTCTTCTTAACAAAGAGGACCGATGCGCTCCAAGGCGAAGAACTTGGATGCACATATCCTTGATCCAACAACTCTTGAAGTTGCACCTTTAGCTCCACCATTTCCTTAGGCGCTAGCCAATACGGGGATCTTGACACAGGCTTCGCACCTGGCACAAGATCAATCGTGAAATCTAACTCCCGTTGAGGAGGGGCTCTAGGAAGATCACCAGGTAACACATCAGGGTACTCTGATACCACTAAAATACTATCCAACGTAGGCTTTGGCTTTGCAACCTCCACTAGCATAAAGAACAACTCTGCGCCTGCACGAACCGCCTTCACCACCTGAAGGGCAGACATCAACGTCTTGCTCGACCCTTTCACGCCCGTAAAAGTCGTCTCATGACCTACTCCCAACTTGACTTCCTTGCGACCGCAATCAATATAAGATTGCTGCTCCGAGAGCCAGTCCATGCCAAACATAACGTTGAACTCCACCAGCGGTAGTAACGATGCTTACAGATCGAACTCTTGATTCCCAATGCGAATCTTAACACTGCAGATTTTATCCACGTGCATCGAACACCCATTCGGTAACAACATATCCAACGTGTCTTTCGCCATCGAAGAAGGTACTCCGATGCAAGATATGAATCCTTCGGACAAGAAGGAGTGTGAAGCTCACGTATCAAAGAGTGCTCTTGCGGGATTCTCACAAATCAAAACAAATCCTAAACAAGCACTGGTAAGGTAACATGCACATAACAAGTATAAAACAATTTGGCTTGCTATAAATTTAAACCATACCTGTCACCACATTCGCTTGTTTAATGGCCTCCTATTGAGCAAGATTATAAACCCTTGGTTGAGGCAGAGCATAATGAGACGCGGTTGACTTCACCGCCTTGCCCTTCTCTTCATATGTTGCTCTCGGCTTCCTTTCGGACTTGGGACGTCCGCTCTAGCAGTCACGGGCAAAGTGCCTCGGCTTCCCACAAGTAAAACATGCACCCGGGGTCCGACCCGTAGTCGCCCCAGAAGCACCAGAAGAAGGAGCTGGACCCGAAGTCCTAGCCTTCTTAAAGAACTTACGGTACCCAAACTTTGAGGTAGTCAGCACCTTGAACTCCGTCTTTTTATCACCAAAGCTTTTCTTCGCTTGAACATTCTTCATGTCCTTCTCCAAGGACCGGGCCGTGTTGACCAGGGTCAAGAAGCCATGGGTCATCGTCCCTGAGAGTAGTAGCCTCAAGTCATCTCTCAGACCTTCGTAGAAACGGTTGGTCTTACGCTTCTCATTCGTGAATGTATAGATAGCATACCGACCCAACCGAGTGAATTCGTGGAGATACTCATCCACGCTAATCTCCCCTTGTACCAACCGGTGGAACTCGCTCTCCAAAGCTATCCTCTGCGTCGAAGGGAGGTACCTAGCCAAGAAAAGTCTTGAGAACTCTTCCATCGAAACGTCTTTAAGTTGTCTTCCTCTCAAGAGATGCAGCTCCAAACCCTCCCCACACAGCCTAGCATCTCCATCCAACAGGAACGTAGCTATAGTGGTCATCTACCACTCCTCCGTCTCTGTTGCTGTCAAGACTCTCTTCACTCAGGAGAGCTAATCTTCAGCTTGTGATGGGGTTCCCAACCCCGAGAACACTGGAGGATGAAAGCTCATAACGTGTTTGAGCTGTCTCTCGGTTGCCCTCATCGGTACCAACGGCTCCACTACTACCTGCTCCACTCTTCTCGGCTCAACCTCTAGAAGAGGTACCTGCTCCATCGCAGGAGCGGGCTGCTGCATCTACCTTGCAAGTTGTGCATTGATCATGGAAAACACTTATTCGACAACTAATCGTATTGTTTCAGCCGATGGAGGTGTTGCAAGAGCATCATTTGGTGCACTACTAGGCTCAGAAACTCGGTGTTCTGACAACCCAGCACCGCTTCTGGTCACCTATAGTTGTACAAAACACCGTAAAGCGACCAAACAAAATTGCAAAACACAATTATAGGAATGTGCTGATTCCTCAAACACGTGTATTTTCATTCCTAAGTGGACATTCATGGGTTCTTTTGATGTTATAACGATGACGCACACACATGTGCTCACCACCCCTTAAAAAGAATTTGCCCACGAATTCATTTTAAGCCTGACCGAAACCAGTAGTCTGATACCAAATTGTAACACCCCCCCCTATCCGTCGCATACCATATAGCAGTAGTGTTGAAACCGGAGACCGGTTTCTGTGGAGTTCGAGGTCCCAAAAGAGGGGTGACCGCGCACCTACTACACTCGAGTGAACAATCGAGACTCTAGACTAGGAATGTGAGGGACAGGCCCAAGGTCTTAGCGTGGAGGTCCCACCACACACCCGGAAGACTAACGAGCTCTTCCCCTCCTATGCCAAATGCTGAGCTGATTGGGCACCTTTGGAAGGCTCTCTTGGCCAACCAGAACCTCTAGGGAGGCTCTCAAAATTCACTCCCTCTTAACCAAGGATGACACCTCGGGTTTGTGCGAAACGCCCTTTAACTGTCCTCCTAGTAGCATAACCTCGCCTAGCAGTTCTATTCCCGCAGCCCCTTTTGGACTGCCGCCAACTTAACACAAGCCTTCAAGGGCAAGCAAAAACATCGCGGGCATCTCAAATTACAGGAACGTACGTTCCATACCTCGGCACGCAGGCCGGCAACATAAACAAAAAAGACCTTCTAGGGCCGATACAAACTTGGGCTTAAGCCCGCTGCTTTCCACTATATAAAGAATGCACAACTTCCTCGGAGTCTTCTCCGGGAACCCCAGAACATTGCCAATCCGGCTCATACGTCCGGATGGGCTTCACACAGTATGCCTAAACCCGTACTCACGCTTCCGGGCACTAAATGAAATAAACTGCAGGGACGTACACGTCAACCCGTCGGAGAGCACCCTTCCTCAACCCATTGGCGAAGAGGGGCCTCCATGCAAATATGTAAATTTAGGGCTTCACATGCCCGAGGGAGAAATTTCGTTACCCTTGGCGCGGATATTGGCGGAGTCGCGGCCGCGTGTCTTGCACGAGGCTCGATGCCCGGTGAAGGGCTCCTAGCTGATTTTTCTGATGGCGGTGTCGGCCCTAACCCTCATCACAATCTTCTCGTGGCCCAACGTTGCTGGAGAAACCCGGTCCCTATTTCCTTGGCCGAGCCCTTGCTGGAGGAGATGGAAAAATACATCCTCTTGATCCGTTTTTCTGGTGGTGGCCGAGCCCTCGCAGGGAGGAGAACAATGACTCCCGATCTTCATTTTCTTGGCCGAGCCTAGCCGTATATGGACGATCAATGCCTTGCTCCAAGCAGCCGTGGTGGTGGTCGGGCTCCCTTCCCGGTCGAGCCCTGCTCCAGGCCGTGCCCTAGCTCCAGGCCCTGCCCGGGCATCCGGCGGTCGTGCCTTGCCCCAGGCGGCCGGCTTTTTCTCCAGGCGGCCGAGCCCCACCTGCAGGCGGCCGGTTCTTCTTCCCTTGCTGCTTCACCGAGAGAGAGAGGGATCGAGGAGATCGGGGAGAGGGCCAACCTGCGGCTGGCTCCTATTTGCGTTTTCTATCTCTTGCCCGATGCCCTACCCCCCACTTAAAATCCCCCTGCCTTCATCCATCTCAACGTATATATATAAACCTATATATATATCCTAAATATATATATAAACATATATATAATAAATATATATTATAAATAAAAATACATATACATAGTAAATATATATATATTTTTATAACTCAAAACTTACAAACTCCACACGCGCGTACGAGAGCCCGCACGTCCTCGAACAGGGCTGCACCAAATCGTCGCTCGCAGTACGTCCCGAGCCCGCTCCCTAGAGAGGATCCCACTCGGCCGGGTACAGGGTTGTACACAATCCCCGCTCTTTTCGAGGTTGTCCAAGCTCGAAAAGAAATGTCCAACCCCAAGTACTCGGCGAGTGGGTTCCGACTCAAAAAACGTTTGAGAGAATTCCCCACTTGGAGATAAAAAGAGCTCCAGGCCAGGGCTTAAATAAGAATCAACTCACTATCATGAACATGCGATAAAAACCAATCTATTTAAAAATCCAATCAGATTACCAATTGATGCGGAAGTCAATGGCAGTACATGTTTTGAGATGCATATTTCAGATGGGCATACCTCTTATAAATACAATGATTTTGCTACCTCCCAAATATTTTATGTATCAGCAAGGTCAACATTAAAAGAAATAAGATCGGTAATGTTATTTTTCATGTCGCGAAAGAGGATGATGTTTTTGATCTGGCAGACTTTGCAAATAATTTAACTATTTTCATAAGACATGAAACAAGTGATGTATTAAGATCAGTCTACTCACTTCATCAAAAGGAAACTATTGATCTAAACTATGGTTTAAACTATGATTCTTCTCCTTTTGCAGAAGCATAGCACACTATCTTGCTTTTCTATGAGATCAAACCCTTTCCAAGACCTTTTCCAAGTCCAAGTCCTTTCCCCCCAGGTGTGCATACCGCCCTGCCCAGCTAATGAGAGCCTGAGCAGCGAGTCTACCCGGGGCCGAGCAGCACTCGGGGTCCCTTACCCCCACAGGCGAGCCTACGGACCTACCAGCTGGATGGGAGCCTGCGCAGCGGGCCTACCTGGGGCCGAGCCAGGCTCGGGGTAGTGCAAAAGTCTCCAAACAACCTCCAACCACCGAGTGAGCCTACAGCCCGACCAGCTTGACGGGTGCCTGGTCAGCCGGTCTGCTCGGGGTCTCCTCTCCAAAACACCTCCAACCACCGAGTGAGCCTACAGCCCTGCCAGCTAGATGGGAGCCTGGTCAGCGGGTCTGCTCGGGGTCTCCTCTCCAAAACACCTCCAACCACCGAGTGAGCCTACAGCCCTGCCATCTAGATGGGAGCCTGGTCAGCGGGTCTGCTCGGGGTCTCCTCTCCAAAACACCTCCAACCACCGAGTGAGCCTACAGCCCTGCCAGCTAGATGGGAGCCTGGTCAGCGGGTCTGCTCGGGGTCTCCTCTCCAAAACACCTCCAACCACCGAGTGAGCCTACAGCCCTGCCAGCTATATGGGAGCCTGGTCAGCGGGTCTGCTCGGAGTCTCCTCTCCAAAACACCTCCAACCACCGAGTGAGCCTACAGCCCTGCCAGCTAGATGGGAGCCTGGTCAGCGGGTCTGCTCGGGGTCTCCTCTCCAAAATACCTCCAACCACCGAGTGAGCCAACAGCCCTGCCAGCTAGATGGGAGCCTGGTCAGCGGGTCTTCTCGGGGTCTCCTCTCCAAAACACCTCCAACCACCGAGTGAGCCTACAGCCCTGCCAGCTAGATGGGAGCCTGGTCAGCGGGTCTGCTCGGGGTCTCCTCTCCAAAACACCTCCAACCACTGAGTGAGCCTACAGCCCTGCCAGCTAGATGGGAGCCTGGTCAGCGGGTCTGCTCGGGGTCTCCTATCCAAAACACCTCCAACCACCGAGTGAGCCTACAGCCCTGCCAGCTAGATGGGAACCTGGTCAGCGGGTCTGCTCGGGGTCTCCTCTCCAAAACACCTCCAACCACCGAGTGAGCCTACAGCCCTGCCAACTAGATGGGAGCCTGGTCAGCGGGTCTGCTCGGGGTCTCCTCTCCAAAACACCTCGAACCACCGAGTGAGCCTACAGCCCTGCCAGCTAGATGGGAGCCTGGTCAGCGGGTCTGCTCGGGGTCTCCTCTCCAAAACACCTCCAACCACCGAGTGAGCCTATAGCCCTGCCAGCTAGTTGGGAGCCTGGTCAGCGGGTCTGCTCGGGGTCTCCTCTCCAAAACACCTCCAACCACCTAGTGAGCCTACAGCCCTGCCAGCTAGATGGGAGCCTGGTCAGCGGGTCTGCTCGGGGTCTCCTCTCCAAAACACCTCCAACCACCGAGTGAGCCTACAGCCCTGCCAGCTAGATGGGATCCTGGTCAGCGGGTCTGCTCGGGGTCTCCTCTCCAAAACACCTCCAACCACCGAGTGAGCCTACAGCCCTGCCAGCTAGATGGGAGCCTGGTCAGCGGTTCTGCTCGGGGTCTCATCTCCAAAACACCTCCAACCACCGAGTGAGCCTACAGCCCTGCCAGCTAGATGGGAGCCTGGTCAGCGAGTCTGCTCGGGGTCTCCTCTCCAAAACACCTCCAACCACCGAGTGAGCCTACAGCCCTGCCAGCTAGATGAGAGCCTGGTCAGCGGGTCTGCTCGGGGTCTCCTCTCCAAAACACCTCCAACCACCGAGTGAGCCTACGGCCCTGCCAGCTAGATGGGAGCCTGTTCAGCGGGTCTGCTCGGGGTCTCCTCTCCAAAACACCTCCAACCACCGAGTGAGCCTACCCCCTAAAAATAATAATCTCACACCCTACCTACTTGAAATGCTACTACTAACGTTGAGGAACAAATCTGGCACTAGATAGCTCAAAAGAATTGTATAAAATCCTGTGCAACCTCAATCATGAAAGACACCATTATCATCAAACTCCTGTAAGATGCCCACAATGCATGCAAAACTATAAACAACAGAAACTAAACACCTCTAGTGATGCCCATCCTGAGGCAAATCATTCTGGATCTCAATAAAGTCATCTACACTAAAACTATTGCACAGAAAAACATTTCAAACAGCCAATGTCAATGCTTTCTTTGCCAAAACTATTGCACAGAATAGATCAACCTGCAAATGCCAATTCTCTTTCTTGATACCTTACCTTCTGGGTAATCGGTTCAGAAAAATGCAAGGAATTAAAGCAGATCAAAAGTCCTTGTTGAAGAAAGAACATCAAAATTCACTACGGCCCGCCATACTTAACTCCAACACCCAGAGGAATCAAAGTAAAATGGGAAACTCTATTGAAGGTCAAAATCGGCGTGCTTTCCTAAAGGAGACATAACATAGAACAATATTCACACTTACATCAGAGAGTACGACCACTACCGGTAGAAGTACTTTTCAGCGTTGAAGGTATACTCGAAGGAAATTAACAAATTTTGAGATAGAAATATCAACATCAAATGGAACTTCATAGTGCAAGGGAACTTGGAAGTAAGAGGTATCTAAATTAACTGAATCCAAATTAGCAGAAAAATACTTGCCTCTAAACTTTCAGCAATTAAATAGCCCAATGCAGCTCCAATGATCTGCATCACTTCAGGTATGCCAGAATGATCCCTCGCCATAGTAGAATAGTTTCTTCTCGAAAAAGGTAAGATTCGTGCTCATAAAATTCAAATTTGAGATCAAACTACAAATCAAATACGCAAGTAAAAAAGAATTAAATGCATAAAGACCTAAACAAATGGATAATAAGCCACAACTAGCTTTGATTGATAAAAAATATTTCTTGCTCGTCTGCCGGTTTGATCAGAAGTCCACAAGTGTCATCTTAACCTAAATGGTAAGGATCAAGGAGTTCAGCAGTACAGATCAGTAACAAGATGCTTCAGGGTATTTGCTTATACTGGCGATTAACAACTTGAAACATGTTCTAGTGCTCTCAATCCAGGATCACGTCGACAATGCACTACATGATCAAAAAAGTAGCACCTTCTTGTCAACATGGCTTCACGGATCTCTCTTCATCCATATTTTCTTCCGTTAAATATGGCTCAATTATTACCGACAAACTTGAATATTTGCACCAAAATTCTTCATGCAGTGCTGAATCAAAGAGGTCACGAAAATACAGCCCATGAGCAACAAACTAAATTCCAACTCCAGCAAATGCAAAAAAGGAAAAAAAATAGAAATGCTAATGGGGTATAGTCATCGCAACTAATATTCCAGCCTCGGTCATAGCTGATCTCAGCAAAATCTATTAGCAAAAATGAATCCAGTAATATAGTCCACAACATTCATGTCATCAAGAATGCCACCCAAAGCTAGTAGCTTGAGCAATTTAAATAGTTGGTGATAAAAATCTACCACAATCAATTTGAGCAGCTTCTCTATATCAATTTGACACAGATCCATGTGCAACCAGCTATAAAGGATAGCCAGGGGAGAGAATTTGATATGGAATTAAATACATTGTGTGATATCATTTGCTATTCTTGTTAGCGAGAACTGATCCACACCACTTTGCCTGCTCGTTCCAAGAAACATTAGGAGCGCATCTACTACAAGCTTCCCTAAAGCACGTTTTGATCTCCATGATAGAACATCTTATGTGATCTACATGTATCTTTCTTGTTTTACTATTCTAAATCATAATTCAAAATCTCAGTTCTCATATCTTATCCCCTTTGGTATTTTTTTGATAGAATAAAATCTTATAATATCATTGATGTATTGGGCTCTCATGTCTATACTTGCAATTAGAGATTTATAAATAATCAACCAACCTCAAGTAGGATTTCAACTAAGAGAAACACGGTAAATAATCTTCGCTTGGTTCGTTATACACATCACTTTACCTGTACTGTGTTACGTGGTAATACGGTAAGTATTCTTCGCTTCCTTTTCATAAATATGCTTGTCATGGGAGGGTAAACGATTGAGCCTTTAGTAATTAGTTACCTGCTAATTTTTCCTGTATAAATCTAAAAACCGAAATTACGCTTCTATTTCACTTATAGCAAACATCTCTTTGCTTAACCATGACAAATGTTCAGGGGAGTTATGAGCAAGTGTGGTGATGATTGGTAGTGGTATTGGTGGGTTATGCTATGCTGGACTTTTAGCTAAATACAGTCAGGATGCTATTGCGCCGGAAAGTCATGATGCATCTGGAGGTGCTGCTCATTCATCTGAAATTAAGGGCTACACGTTCAATCCCGGTCCCTCTTCGTTCTCCGGATTTCGCTCTACAGTTTCGCAAGCAAACCCCCTAGCACAGATGAATTAGTTATGGTCCGTGGCTGCAGTGGTACTCTTTGGTTTTACTGTTCTTTTTACTCCCACCTCTCTCATTATAAGACACACATTTGAGAATAATTGTTAATATACGTTTTCTAAAACTTAGATGACTCGCATAAGTCTGAACCCAGTATGCTAGTGCTAACACTTCAACCTCTCGACTGTGCACTTTCCAACCTCAAAATTTTAGCTAGTGGGAAATTATTTGAAGACGTACTTCTCAACCATGAGAGTTTATACTTTGGCATTTGAGAAACATTCGAGATGAAAAGTCAAGATGGTGAGGAGCGACAAAAGAGGAGTGGGAGGGGACTTCTTTCATCACATGACCTTTGCCGTCACTTTGTTCCTCTTCTATAGCATGACGTTCGACTGAGTTTTTCTGTGCTGGTCACTCACCACGCTCACCGCACCATAAATGTTGAAACCGGAGACCGGTCTCTGTGGAGTTCGAGGTCCCAAAAGAGGGGTGACCGCGCACCTACTACACTCGAGTGAGCAATCGAGACTCTAGACTAGGAACGTGAGGGACAGGCCCAAGGTCTCAGCGTGGAGGTCCCACCACACACCCGGAAGACTAACGAGCTCTTCCCCTCCTAAGCCAAATGCTGAGCTGATTGGGCACCTTTGGAAGGCTCTCTTGGCCAACCAGAACCTCTAGGGAGGCTCTCAAAATTCACTCCCTCTTAACCAAGGATGACACCTCGGGTTTGTGCGAAACGCCCTTTAACTGTCCTCCTAGTAGCATAACCTCGCCTAGCAGTTCTATTCCCGCAGCCCCTTTTGGACTGCCGCCAACTTAACACAAGCCTTCAAGGGCTAGCAAAAACATCGCGAGCATCTCAAATTACAGGAACGTACGTTCCATACCTCGGCACGCAGGCCGGCAACATAAACAAAAAAGGCCTTCTAGGGCCGACACAAACTTGGGCTTAAGCCCGCTGCTTTCCGCTACATAAAGAATGCACAACTTCCTCAGAGTCTTCTCCGGGAACCCCAGAACATCGCCAATCCGGCTCCTACGTCCGGATGGGCTTCACACAGTATGCCTAAACCCGTACTCACGCTTCCGGGCACTAAATGAAATAAACTGCGGGGACGTACACGTCAACCCGTCGGAGAGCACCCTTCCTCCACCCATTGGCGAAGAGGGGCCTCCATGCAAATATGTAAATTTAGGGCTTCACATGCCCGAGGGAGAAATTTCGTTACCCTTGGCGCGGATATTGGCGGAGTCGCGGCCGCGTGTCTTGCACGAGGCTCGATGCCCGGTGAAGGGCTCCTAGCTGATTTTTCTGATGGCGGTGCCGGCCCTAACCCTCATCACAATCTTCTCGTGGCCCAACATTGCTGGAGAAACCCGGTCCCTATTTCCTTGGCCGAGCCCTTGCTGGAGGAGATGGAAAAATACATCCTCTTGCTCCGTTTTTCTGGTGGTGGCCGAGCCCTCGCAGGGAGGAGAACAATGACTCCCGATCTTCATTTTCCTGGCCGAGCCTAGCCGTATATGGACGATCAATGCCTTGCTCCAAGTGGCCGTGGTGGTGGTCGGGCTCCCTTCCCGGCCGAGCCCTGCTCTAGGCTGTGCCCTAGCTCCAGGCCGTGCCCGGGCATCCGGCGGTCGTGCCTTGCCCCAGGCGGCCGGCGTTTTCTCCAGGCGGCCGAGCCCCACCTGCAGGCGGCCGGTTCTTCTTCCCTTGCTGCTTCACCGAGAGAGAGAGAGGGATTGAGGAGATCGGGGAGAGGGCCAACCTGCGGTTGGCTCCTGTTTGCCTTTTCTATCTCTTGCCCGATGCCCTACCCCCCACTTAAAATCCCCCTGCCTTCATCCATCTCAATGTATATATATAAACCTATATATATATCCTAAATATATATATAAACATATATATATAATAAATATATATTATAAATAAAAATACATATACATAGTAAATATATATATATTTTTATAACTCAAAACTTACAAACTCCACACGCGCGTACGAGAGCCCGCACGTCCTCGAACAGGGCTGCACCAAATCGTCGCTCGCAGTACGTCCCGAGCCCGCTCCCTGGAGAGGATCCCACTCGGCCGGGTACGGGGTTGTACAAGTAGGTCCGGTCGGGGCCCGACGCCATATATCACATACAGACTAGGTGGTTACTCAATTAAAATAGTTGCATTAGTAAAGAACTCAACACTAGCATGAATGTCCACTAACAAGCCACGGAATGAACGTACAAATACACAAGTACAATGGCCTTAAGGACTTATAGTTGTTTACTCAAATAGAAGTGTTTTTCAAACCTCGGCACGCAGGCCGGCCATACATGAATTAAAGAAAACACTAAGCATTAGCCCTTTGAGGGCCAGCACAGCAACTTCGGCTTTAGCCCGCTATTTACCACTCGTCTCCGCAGCACCTGCAAGCACAAACCACCACAACGGTGGCAAACCAAAGCAACGGTCAGCAATGCTGACCAAATTATAACGATCCCGCCCCCAATTCGGGGCGGCGATGCTCCTTCCCTGCACTTTATTAGAATAACCAAGCAGTATATATATACATTGCATCATAGGCATTGGCACGCACGGCCACACGCCCCGTGCACTCAGGGCATATACTCAGTGAACTGGTCAATGTCATGTCAATTTAAGCCATAGACACTTCGGTCTCACCACCGCCACTTTGAAGGCCAAACAATGAGCATTTTGTCTTCCCGGCATGGGTCACATCAATTTAAGCCATAGACCGCTGAACACCCTCATCTATGCCAACGACTCACACCGAACGACATAGAATGGGTACGGTTCTGCCTAACTCGTGCTCACATCGCAACGACAATTTAAGCCATATGCGCGGGTCAAACTTCGATGAGTCCTGTTTCCGTTACACACTTCACATAACCCAGTTATTTTCAAGTTGGCTCCCAGGCCACCATGTTGGCAGAATCACGCATCTGCCCAGTTTTTCGGGTGCACCTTGGAGTTAATCCTCAAGGCACCCTGTTGCAATCTAGCTCGTAGAAAACCCGAAAAACAAACATTCGCACAGAGTCTCATCCGGCGATTCAAGCAATGCAACATCACCGATCCAGACCAACTTGTCCGGATAGGCTTCACACATCATGCTTATATCTGTTCTCGATTACGGACTCTACATGTACACAACGGGGACTATTCATGTCTACCCAAAGGAACGCCTCAAACTCACCGCAAACTCGCGAGAGCGGGCTTCCCTATGCAAAAGAAGTAGAGCTTCACATGCTCAAGTAGAGAATCGTTACCCTAGCATTCTTCCTTGGCGCCATGGAAATGTACATGGATGAAAAGTGCCGCAATCTCCTTACCTCCGTAGATCTAAAGTTGGCTCGCGATTTGGAGCTCCAAAACTCCGTCAGCAACCGGATTTAGCTTCCTTTCATTTTCCTTGCTCTCCCCTCTCTCTAAACTTTAGAAAGAGAACCACTGAAGCGAAATGAGGGTTTCAATGGCCCAATCCCGGGTATATCCCAGTAGGAACAACCCCCAGCTGTCGGATCCCAAAATAAGGAAACGAACGGCTACGATCCGTAGCTGAAATGTAAAACCTGGGACGAACACGGCCTGCGACACACCCGTGTCCAGGGCCGTGTCCCTCATTCTCCGTCAAATTCGACGCATCTCGAAAAACACATGGGAATCCGACATGCCCGTGTTCGACCTGACAAGCCCGTGTTCCCAGGCGTGTTCCTCCATCAACACAGGACCAACACCAACCCGAGACTAACACGGTTCTTGGACACGCCCGTGTCCTATTTGACACGCCCGTGTCATACCCGAACACGCCTGGGCTCCAGGCCGTGTTCACAGTCTCGACATTTCGTCGAGCGCAGTTCGTCGACCACCCGACACGGCCTTGGACACACCCATGTCCTAGGTCGTGTTCTGTGTCGTGATATTTCGTCTGGTGAAAATCGTCGAATTCCCTGGCAGATCGTCGACACGAGCTCGACACGCCCTAAGACACACCCGTGTCTCAAGCCGTGTTCGATGCTCGATGATCGTCGACTCCAGAATTCGTCGACCTCTCGGCCAAATCCTCGACCCAACCACGACACGCCCATATCCCAGGCCGTGTGCCCCCTTCCAAATTCCAAATTTGGCCCAAAATGCCTCCTGTCACTCTTTTGAGTTTCGGGGCATTACATTACTTGTTCGCAGAAGCTTGGCGCCCAGCTGGAGATCAGCTTCAGGTTGTTCTTCTGAACTAACCGGGTGACCGCTGGGTTCACTAGCGGTCAGCAGCTTCTTCCCGACGAGTAGTTTTTCTCGCAGCTTTACCTTCTCATCTCCTTCAAAGGGTGCTGGGCTTCTTCTCCAAGTTTTATGAACAAGATTTCCAAGTCGGAATAATTCTCGGTGGCCTGGTGGCGGTTAACGATTTCTTCAACCTCCTGCAATAAACTGCAGTCAGCAAGAATAATTGAGTTAACCGCAGAGCCATCCTCTACTTCAAGGAAGCGCTCAAGCTCCACCAGCGCGACAACCTCTTGTGGTCGCTCGGATACCTCATTTTGGCTAGTCGCCAACTTGAGGACCGAGTATCTCTTGTTTACTCTCTTCTTTTGCCGAAGAGTCTCCTTTATCCTCTCCTTAGCAATCGAAGCTGGCATCTATTTCCTCTTCTTCGTCGGGATTGCGGCAATCACCACATCCATGTTTTCCCTCAGCTTGTCGGCAACATTCTTGGCCGCCTTCTTCACCTTGCTGATGGTGTCAGCAATCTCTTCGTCTTCCTGCTCGATTTTGGCAGTGGAGTCCGCCTTGCTGTCAGCTTCGATAGATGACATTGACATGATGTCCACGTCCGGGGTTGTAGATGGTTGCGGAATTGAGGCAGGGGCGTTTTTAGGAAGCTTGTTGCCCGCTAAGTTCTTATCCAGCTCTTCAGCGAAGATATCTGCAACCTTGTGAACATGTTGATCTGGTATCCGCTCAGCAAGTCTCTCAGTAGCCGAGCTTGATGATTGTCCAGCCTCAGTGGACTTGGCCTCCAGTTTCCCAAGTAGTTCCTCGCTTAGTCGGTGCGGTTTCAGCAAGACTACCGTCCCAGTCTCCATTTTTGGAGACTTTTCGCCGCCTTCACGGCCAGCAGATTCTTCTCGCGATGACTTCGGGGAGACAAAGATATTGCTGCCCGCCCTTGCCAAAAGGCTCTTCCTTGCAGACATCACGGTTAGCAAAATTTTAACCGATGTTGGGGAGAAGTGACCCGTCTCGAAAGCTGTTTTGAAAAATAGCTTCTGCATCAGTGATATAGCTCCTAGCGCATTTACTGCGTTTGCATTCAAGCGGTTAACTAGTATATTTTCCAAATTCCTCAGAATTTAAAAATGTGCGGGGATCATGTTAATCCAGATTTGACTGCGCTCCTAGTTTTCCTCAAGTCTCTGTGGCAAGGCTTTCTCTAGCCGTATGTCCGCCTTCCCAGAGTATTCTCGCAGGGCATCCTTAGCAGCAACTGTCGAGAAGGTGTCGACCAGTTGCAGGTCTAGCCACCTAGCCGCGTGGTTATGAGGTTTTTCTCCTCTTATTTCGCCCTGTATCTAGTAACCGGTGCCCGTTTCTCCTGTCCTATTTGGGCAGGCACCCAAGCCTATAAATAGGCGTGAACAGTACTGCCTAGGTGGAGGAAGTGTGAATCCCAAAGCTAGCCGCCAGTGGTAGCGGACTCGAACTCTTCTTCTAGCGGATACCCATTCGCTTGGGTTCTCCATTTTAATTATTGTAACCGATTTTATTCTAACCAAAGGAAAGCCCGTCGCAGGAGTGGCATTTTAGCCTCGGCGGGCGAACTCTATGGTTGTCACTGCCAGCGATCTCCCTCTTCCTCTCTTCCCTCTCGGTTTTATCCGCTTGTCCTAACTGCTAGTAACTAACTATCTGACAGTTCCTCCACCCTCCATTCTATCCGCATAACCCGGAGGCGCATTTCTTGCATCAACAATCTTGTAGCATAGTTTAGGTGGGCTTGGGATTTGGAATTGAGAAAGAGAGAGAAAGAGAAGGAGAGAGGCTCTCTCTCTTGACTCGGCCTCAAGTTGGGGCATTTGAAAATAAATTCTCTTAAGAAAATTTGGTTTTTAGAGATGTTTGATCAAAGTAAACCATGGGGTGGGTCCCCTATGCTGTTCAAAGTCAAAATAGGTCTAACTCACTGGGGGTCGGGTCAAAGTTGGGGTGTAGAGTCACAATTTGTGTGTGTGCGCTTTTCAGCGCATGATAACTCTCGGTTTGACCATAGATTGACCACTCGTCCTTGAAATTGACCAAGACGAACTCGATTGACTTTGTATTGATCATACGAATCCAATGTCATTGATCGGGGTCAAATCGAAGTTCGTTTGCTAAATATTCAAAATCTATGCGTCGAGGCGCGCTAAAATGGTCAAAATGCTCATATTCGTCGTTAGACTTCGAATTGCGACGCAGCAAGTCCCAATGTGTTTGTATCGACTATACAAATTCATCGGAACTGACAGAACTCAAATCAGAGTTCTCTAGCTCAATACCCTGCCTAGGGTTGTCTCCTATTGGGTCACGGGTAGAGGTTTGAGTCACTTTTATTGGGCCCACTAGGGTTCTGGTGGCCCAATAAAACTCGGGATGTTACAGTTAGCCCTACACACAGATCCACCGCTGGATCCTACCTCAGAGAAGAACTCTTCTACAACTCAGATTCTCAACTAGAATCCTACAACACAGGCCCCAAAGGCCCTACAGCTCAGATCTACAGAAAAGATCATACCTCAGCCTCTATAGTTTAGGCTTACACTCAGATCAGTTAAGATCCTACAGAAAGAAAGGTTGATTGTTGGTTTTGATTCACTCCATAGAAATAATCTCTGAGTTTGTCTCTTCCTTAACTGAGATGACTCAGTCCTATCTTCTTCACAGCTACAAGGATGGATCTTTAAGAATGTTCTGCTTGAGCTGTGAAGCAATTGTTATTAGGGCTTGCTCTGTTCCTCCTTCTAACTAAGAGAGATAACTCACTAATCTTGTTGTTTAAGGTGAGAATGACAACAACTATCTTTCTTAAACTTTCAAATCAACAACAAAAGTAATTTCTTCAAGCTCTGCAACTTTGTTCCGAGGAATAAGACGAAGCTATCAATTTCCAAAAGTTAATTTCTTATTCCTTGGAATATCACTTTTGTATCCCGCCGTCCAATGGCTCTTTGAGCAGTGGGAGCACCTGGAGTTGGTAGATGCAACTTCTCTTTTGCATTAATTGTTGTATAATAGGCAAGCGATAACATTTGAATTACTGCTGACGTCATCATGACCCAGCACCTGTGGACTTAGCCAAATTCAGATCAATGGACCCAACAGAAGGTAAATGTGACAGAACCTAAAACAGTCATCTATAAAGGTGATTGTATACTTCCTTCTCCCTCTAGTGACAAAACTTTTAAAATCCGCACACCCTCGTCATCGGCATCGAAGCATTCGACAGTTTTATTAACAACGAGGAGAGGGGGTTCTTCGACTAGGCTCACCCCTCTTGAACTGCAAGGAATGTCTGCAACTTCTTTGCCTTTTGAGGTTGCTGGATCAGGGCGATCTTCTTTGGGAAGCAGGTCATGCATCTTACCCTGTCGGAGCATCCTTTGCACAAGCTGGCGGAGTGCTCGACAGTTCTCAGTCAGGTGACCTGGCGCTTTGTGGAATTCGCAGTAAGGCTCTGAATATCTAGACCTTTGATCGGCTGGCCGGTAAGGCTTTTTGTAGCTAGCCCTATCTTTCATGATCTGGCTTGCTTCTAGAACGACTTCATCTAGTTCGGACTCGTGCAAGTCATTGCCTTGCTGTTGATAAACTGGAGCTGTTTGAGAAGATGGAGCTGGTGGTTGTAGCATTTGATCTTGATCACGATCACGGCTCGGGAAGGGATATCGATGGCGTTGAAATCTTCTTTCCCTTCTCGAGTGAGTTGGGAAATCTTTCCGAGGTGATCTCGGAGGCTGCTTGCGAGGAGGAGAGTCATTGATAGAAGCCTGGAGACGAAGCCCGGGTTGCTCTTTTCGCCTCGGATGTATGAGTTGGATAAGGAAATCAACTCTTTATATGTTATTGGCGCTCGGACATTGGCTTCAAATTTGAGCGGCCCTTCACGGAGACCGTGGATAAGAGCCACTCGGTACATTTCTTGGCTAACAATCTCGATGTCCAAAATTTCTCTTTGGAAACGATCAACGAACTGAGACCAAGTTTCATTGCTGCGCTGCTTGATCTCAAAGAGGGCTTCAGGACCGCCCTCTCTCTTGGTTGAAGTAGAGAATCTGAACAAGAACTCCCTTCACAGATCAACGAAGGAAGTGATGGAGTGAGGGCGAAGACCATAGAACCAGTCCCTCACTTGCCCATCAAAAGTTGTTACAAGGAGCTTGCATTTGGTTGCATCTGAAAGAGTTTTGAGAGCAACGGCAGATTCGAAGGCTTGAAGATGCTTCACTGGATCAGTCTCTCCGGTGTAGATTGGTAACCGGGGTTCTCTGAAATTTGCTGGAGTTGTTTCATGACAAACATTCTCTGCAAATGGAGAAGGCTCTTCCTGCTCTCCTACAACATAAGGATAAAAAGGAGCATAAGCTGCAGCTGCAAAAGGAGCAGGAGGGTAAAAGGGAAAAGCTGCTGCAGGAGGAGCAAATGCAGGAGCGGCAGAGTAAGGGTGACTTCCCTGAAAGTTGAGAAATCTAGCAGGGCTTCCCCGGGCTGCTTCCCGGAAGAAGTTTTGGCGAGCAACAAACTCTTCATCTTGAGGTCGCAGAGGAGTTGCAGGCCCTTTCGGGAAGGTTGTTGTATAAGTAGGATAGACCGGCGGGCAAGCTGGAGGGTAAGCTTACTGATGCTCCAATGTTGGTGCTCGATTGATTGGAGCAACTGGAGCAGCTGGAGCTGTTGCTGGTTGAGAGTCTAGCAGCTGCGTGATCATAGCGAGCATTTGGTTTATAGCTTGGAACTGTTGAGCATTCTCACGGCGCGATTGCTCAAAGGCCTCCCAGAGAGGATCATCTCTAGGACTTGGAGCAAAGTTCTCGGCTGGTTGACGATCTGACATGACAAACTGTCACTGTTCACCGTCTATTCGTATCTGAAGGCCGCGTGTTAACTGTTGATGCGCGAAAGAGGCACCGGTCAGTTAACACGGAGGGGGTGTGTTCTATCTCACAAGCTAGGTGGAGAAGAGGAAAGAAGGCTGCGGGGGAAGATGAAAGAAGGAAGCTTCTGAGTGCTCGAGAGTGGAGCAAACGCTTGTCAAGGAGTTGCGGGGATAGAGGAGAGGGCACTGAGAGCAGTCGGGAAGGCTGATGAGAAAAGGAGGTTGATCAGGAGCTGTCGAGCAGACGGGTACTTGGACGGTTGTGCTTGCAGGTTGATGCCGAGAGGAAGCTGAGCTGAGATGAGAAAAAGAGAGGGGGGGCGCTAGCAGCGGCAACAGCAGACTTCGCCCGCCGCGGCTTAAACGTCACTCTTGCGACAGACTTTCCTTTGATTAATAACGCTAGTTGCAACTTGCTAATACACCCTTACAAGAAAGCTATAAAGGGTACAAGAAGGAAGCTGACGACTAAAGAAGAAGTGCCAGAAGAGGCCGAGCGGACTGAAGAGCGTAGCTGGCAGGCCGCGCGGTTCAGGGAATTGGGAGACCGCGCGGACTGCAGAACCAGAGGCCGGCAGGCCGCGCGACTAAAGCATAGAGGGCGGTGCGGACTGAGAAACGGAATCCGCAGGAGGAGGGCTTGCTGGCTGACTTCGAGCGTGAGCACCTTGGCGATGATCCCCCCTCCCTTATGAGAGGCATGGGGGTCTATTTATAGGCCCAAGGAGGTAACGGCTTGCGCTGACGTTACCCCCGGTGAGACGGTAACTTGAGCGAGATGGAGACGGAGTCCGCCGAGTCCGCATTAGGCCGCGCGGACTGGGGCTTGGTTCTGAAGCCAGTGCTGCTGACGGCAAAATGGGAGACTTAGTGGCGAACTGCGATGCAGGTTCGTGGAGTCCGTCACTGCTGAGCTGGGACCATCCGCCTGCTGCTGTGGTGGCGGATGTTGGAGGCCAAGCGGCGGACTGTAAGGAGAATCCGCTGAGTCCGCCGCTGCTGAACTGAGCGAGCTGTAAGGGGTGCGAGCAGGAGAGTTCCCGCGGAGTCCGTCGAGTCCGCACGAGGTTATGCGGACTGGGACTATCTTCTGGAGGATCTGCTGCCCGGCGGACTGGAAGGAGTCCGCTACTGCTGACTGAGTCCGCGCCAAGGCCGCGGACTGAGGAGGAGTTGACCCTGCTGCTGTCGAGAAGCTGGCGCTGGCCAAAGGCGGACTGCAAAGAGAGTCCGCCGAGTCCGCGAGTGCTGTAAAGCTGAGTCCGCTTACGTTGGAGATGGAGCCTGGCTGTTGCTGTTGTGGTTCAGCGGTGAAGGCGGACTGGAAGTCACGACCGCACTTCGAGTCCGTCGAGCTCGCGATGAACGAGACGTTGCTGCTGGTCTGGCGGGTAGCCGGCTGGCGGCCTGGGGCTGGTAGGTAGTTGAGTCCGGCAGAGAGAGTCCTGCGGGGACAACCTTGCGCTTAAGCTAAAAGGGGGGCGGCCTGTAGGGGCGGACTGCGGAAGCAGTCCGCGGCCCCTGCCGACCAAGGGAAGGAGCGCGGCCACGTCGGTCAGACCGCTGAGACCGCGCTAGCCGCGCGGCCTGACCGGACAGAGAATTCTGTCCGCCCTCCCTAGGGCATCACGGCCTCCAGGAGGAACCCGGGGCAGGCCGCGACGAGCGAGCTGGCTGCCTTGGGAAGGATCGCCGATTTCGGGGTTAACAGTTAGGCTAGAAAATGCTTCAGAGCACTTCGAATGTTCATATCAGTAAATATGTTTCTTTCCATGAATTGTAGAATGTTTAAGGATTATATTTATTTGGGATACTAGAGATATTCTTATGACTATATACATTGAGTACATAGCTAAATAGCATTCCATTAGTTTCAAACTTATAACATGAAAAATTTATGTTGTTCCATTAGTAGTTCAAATAAAGTAGCAGTGACACCACCATTTATATTTGATTTTTTGTGGAAATCAATAAAATTATATGCATCTCTTTTAGTAAATCACAAATTCTAAAAGATAACATATTTTAGAATTAGAGGTTCATTGGAGGTTCTGATTCTTGCTTCTGACATTTACTTTAATATATTACCACTCCCCATCACGAAAGTCTGATGTGAACAGGGAAAGTGCTGCTCATTTTTTGTAGTAAGAGGATGATTGTGCTCCTTCACAAAATTGTCAACGGTCAAATTTTTGCCTTCTATATCAACATTTAAAACATCTGAAATTTGTTATAGTATCCAGACGCTGATATTTGAATTTTGATACTTGAACGTTTTCCATTCTTTTTGAAGAACAAAACAAGCAACAGGAGAGCAAAAGGAGAATAACTTCTTGCGTTTATTCATCTGACGAGTACAATTTATAAAGAATTCCAGGAGGAGGAATTAAATGACCTACAATAGAAAACTGTCACCAATAATCTGGAAGTCAAACTTCCAATAAATGAACATACTTCATGGTTGGAAAAGGAGAGCCATTTGAATACAGAAGTTTCCATCCATTCATGCAGACTTTGACATTTTGCTTTCACAGTTAATACCCGCCCACATGCGAACCGGTTGAGGGCCAACAGTGAGCTTGAAAAAAATAGTGTGATGTCGAGTCTTGTCATGTCTTTTAGTAAATATATCTGCAATTTGATTTTGTGTGCTGATATGAGAGATGTGCACAGCTCCAAAAATAACCAGTTCCTGAACGAAGTGTTAATCAATATCAAAATGTCTTGTGCGAGCATGAAACACCAGATTGTGAGACATAAAAATAGTGGACTGGTTGTCATGGTACACCATTGGAGAGTGAAAGAGAGCAACCCCAAGTTTGCGAAGGAGGAATGTAATCCATCTTAAATCTAACTCGAGCCCGGCTAGTGCTCAGTACTCAGCTTTTGTGCTTGACAGAGAAACGGTGGGTTGCTTTTTAGCAGTCCAAGAGATAAGGTTGGGTCCAATGAACACACAATATCCGATCATGGAACGACGATCATCCGGATCACCTGCCCAATCTGCATCTGTGAAGGCCCGAAGGGAATAGTCCAATGATTTGTCAAGAGAAAATCCATGAGTAATGGTGCCCTTGATATATTGAAAAATACATTTTACAGCTTGAAGATGAGTTGTGTGTGGAGCATGCATGTATTGACAAACTTGGTTTATGACAAATGCAATATCAGGGCGAGTGAGTTTAAGGTATTGTAAACAACCAACCATGCGACTGAAAAAGGATGGATCAGAGAGTGGATCACCCTCATAACGCGTGAGGTGTTGTTGTGCAGGTAGAGGAGTATTACATGGCTCACAACCAGCAAGGTCAAATTTTTGTATGAGATCAGAAGCATAACGAGCTTGGGATACTGTGAGAATGGTTGGGGAGCGTGTGACCTCAATACCAAGGAAAAAATTGAGGGAACCAAGTCATCCAGTGGAGAATGTGGAGCACAATTAATCAATAAAATGTAAGACATTGGTGGGGTTGCTACTGATGACAATTAAATCATCAACATACACAAGAATATATAATGTCCCGGTAGATGAGTGTCTAATGAATAAAAAAGTATTGACTTGACTCGAAAAGAAGCAAAGAGTCATACGAAAAACATATAGTCAATGATACCATGCACATAGGGATTGTTTTAAACCATGGAGTGCACGATGGAGTTTGCAGACTTGCATAGGGAATGATGATTCAACAATTCCCGAAGGTTGCATCATGTATACGTCTTCACTAAGAATTCCATTGAGAAAGGCATTACACATATCCAGTTGATGGAGCTCCCAATCTCGAAACAGTGCCAAGCTTAGGATGATGCGAATAGTGGTTGGTTTGATTACCGGACTAAATGTTTCATCTTAGTCAAGTCCTTCTTGTTGGAAAAAACCACGAGCCACTAAGCGAGCTTTGCAGCGTTCAATGGATCCATCAGTGTTGTGTTTTAGTTTGTAAAGTCATTTACAACCGACAATATCATGGATGGTTGAACAGGAACCAGACTCCATGTTTGATTTTGATGTAGAGTGCACATTTCATCTAGCATTGCCTGACACCATTCAGGCACATAATGATAGAGGTTTTCAGAGATGCAACCAAAGCCATAGACAAGAGATGGCGAGTATCGTAGATTATTTCGTTGATACCGCGAGTTTTTGGTGGTGGCGAGGTGGAGGTTGGAGATGATTGTAGGTCATGGGATGAAGTAATAGATGTGGGTGAGGACTCTTCATTATGTTGGTTGGAATCAATGTTATTAATGGGCTGAGAAGAGCAGAACTCATCATGATCCTGATGAAAAGAGGATTCAGTAGAGTACTCTTTGGAAGGTGGGGTAGAGGAGACGGCCTCAACGGGAAGTTTATTATTAGTTTGGGGAATAATATTAAGAGTCCGAGTTGATAATGTTGGGGAGAAGAGATCACATGTGTGTGATGGACTGGAACTTGCAGTGTCTGCTGAAGTAGAATGACACAAAAAAGGGAATGTGTGAGAAGGGGAAAATACAGACAATCGAAGGTCTTGAACATAGAGTAATCTGGTGTGCGATGAAGCAAAATTTCATAAGGCGATTTGTAGACAAGTTGTTTCATCAGAAGCCGATTAATTAGAAACGATAATGTATTGAACGCTTCGAGCAAAAATTTGCTTGGGAGGCGGGCTTGAGAAAGCAAACATTTCCCCATCTCGCTAATATGGCGATGCTTGCGCTCGACTAAGCCATTTTTCTCCGGAATGTACGGGCATTTGATACGGTGGGTAATGTCGTGAGTACTCAATATGGTTATAAAGAGTTTGCCAGTAAATTCTCCACCACCATCTGTTTGGACAGATTTAATGTGATGGGATGAGAGATTTTCAATAAGCATTTTGAACTGAGAGAAGGTATACATGACATCAGACTTGCAAACAAGAGGATAGATCCAGTCATATCGAGAAAAATCTACAACAATAGAAATGAAATAGCGATCCAGACATAGATAGTGAGGGTGAAGGTCCCCAAACATCAAGGTATTATAAAGCTAAAGGAACATTTTATTTATGAGTTCGAGGATGGAAAACGAGCTTACAAGCTTTTCCAATTGGACACACATGGTACATAGAGGGTAGTTTAAATGAAGTTCCACAAATAGGGATTTTTTTGTTTTACATAAGAGTTGGAGAACATCTGAGCTAGGATGACCAAGACGATTGTGCCAAATATTAGGATTGGTGTGTTCCCCAATAAGAGTGAGAGATCCTGGAATGATAGAAGAGTCATTGATTTGATAAATCCCACTCGTACTAGTTCCAGATAGGAGGATTTCCTTCGTATGGTGATCCTTGGCACAAAAACCAGAATGATCAAATTCAAAGAAACAATCATTATAGCGAGAAAATTGTCGAACAGGTAAAAGATTTTCAGGAAGATGAGGGACACACAAGACATTATTAATAAGAAATTGATGAACATGAGAGGAGAAAGATGTGGAACCCAAGTGTGAAATAAGAAGAGAAGTACCATTTCCAGAAAGAACATTGTCGACTTCGTTGTACGACACAAGATGAGACATCAAGGAGGTAGAATTCGTCATGTGGTTGGTAGCACGAGTGTCAAGGCACAAGGATGACGGAGGGGGGGGGGGGGGGGGGTGGCGGTGCGGAGGAAGCAATATAAGCTGTGTTTTGTCGATGAAGGCATGTGTGAGCACTATGTCCAGATGTTTCACAAATTTGACAAATAATTGATGTCTCTGCTGAAAGTTCTTATATTCAAGGTAGCTAGCAACTTAGAGGGGGTGAATAGGTTTATCTAGGTCTTTTAGATTTTAATTTTGATTCTTCTTAAGTTACTTTGTGAGTGATCAGTTGAATGTTTTTAAGTACCTGCAAGCCAACAACAATCATAGAAGAATACACAAGTATTTTATAGTTGTTCCTCAAAATTATGAGTACATCCACTCTCCTCCCACCTTGCTAACTTCCTGCAAGTCAAGGAACTTCTCCAAACCAATGCTCCAAGGAGCTTACACCTCAGATCCCACAGGATCTCTCATTCTCCTCCAAGACCTACAGCTCAGCCACAAGGGCATACAAATCAGTGATACAAGTATCACCTACCTCAGGCAATTAAGCCCTACCACTCAGGCTATGGAGGATAGCACTACCTCAGAGCAAACTTGCCCCTACAACTCAAAGAGATTCACTCACCTACAGCTCAGGCAATATTTCCCTACTACTCAGTGAGTAAAAACTCACCTACCTCAGATACCTGTAGGATCCTACCCTTAGAGAGGAGCCCTCTCCTATAGCTCAGGTATATTTGCCCTACCTCAGTCCCAAGGCCCTACAGCTCAGATCCAGAAGGATCGTACAACAAAAAATAATTTAATTAACTTTGACACAGAGAAATTTCTCTGTGTTAACAACTAGAACTGAAAAAGTTTTGCTCTAACTCTCCTCACAGCAGAGAAAAAGTTTGTTGGGAGAACTTAAAAGCTTATTCCTAAACTTGTTGTAGAAGACTAAAGATCTGTTGATCTAGAGTCTTCAAGCAGCTAACTGAACCAGCCAAAGGCAGAAGGTTCTTCTTTCTTCAGAACTATTTCTAATCTTACTGTGGCAGATGGAGACTGCACAACTATCTGAACGTTTCTTGCTGGAAAGCTTCAAGCTTTTTACATGCAGCAATGGAAAGGAAGATGAAGACAGCTACTCACTTTTGAAGATGATAAAAGCCCTAAAAGTTATCTCTGACTTGGCCCCATCTCTTCCTTTTGTAGTTTGTCGATCAACGGCTCTTAGAGATCGGTGGGCCCCACTTGTAGCTTCCAGTTGCACCATGCTTTAACGGAAGAAGACATATAGTAGCTTCATGACATAGTTTGTCGTGTTCAGTAGCTTCCCCGTACCTGATTTGAACTTATTTGACTTTGTCGATTTTGCTGACGTCAGCACCTGTGGACTTAGCCAAAAGTGAGCATCACTCAATGACAAAACACTTAGACAAAACATTGTCTATCTAGGCGTTGAGAGCGTTGAGTAAACAAGCCTCACTCAACGCATTTTTCCTTAGCAAAAACGCGTTGAGAGCGTTGAGTGTGTCTTCATCACTCAATGCTTTTTGCAACTTAGGCATTGAGAGCATTGAGTGAGCACGCTTCACTCAACGCTTTTTGCCTAAGCCAATTTTCTGAACTTAGTTTGACGAACTGAACTGAGTTCTACGAACGGTGAGCTCAACTCGACGAACTCTGAACTCAGTTCGACGAATGCTGTACTGAGTTCAACTCACAACTTATTTGACTTAGGCGTTGAGTGAATGAGCTTCACTAAATGACAAAACACTTAGACAAAACATTGTCTATCTAGGCGTTGAGAGCGTTGAGTAAACAAGCCTCACTCAACGCATTTTTCCTTAGCAAAAACGCGTTGAGAGCGTTGAGTGTGTCTTCATCACTCAATGCTTTTTGCAACTTAGGCATTGAGAGCATTGTGTGAGCATGCTTCACTCAACTCGTTTTGCCTAAGACAATTTTCTGAACTTAGTTTGATGAACTGAACTGAGTTCTATGAACGGTGAGCTCAGCTCGACGAACTCTGAACTCAGTTCGACGAATTCTGTACTGAGTTCAACTCCCAACTTTTTTGCTGTGTGGCGTTGAGTGTTTCTTCAACACTCAACGTCAAACTACTTATCCATATATTTGCCTTTAGCTACATGGCGTTGAGTGAGTTGACTTCACTCAACGCTTGTGGACTTAGCCACTTTTCTGCTCATTTCAACTTAGGATTTTACTACTTTAGCCTGTCTCACAGCTTTTTGTTGTATGTCGTTGAGTGAGTTGACTTCACTCAATGCCTGTGGACTTAGCCACTTTCTCAGCTTACCACTACTTTGGCTTTGACTGTATAGGCTTCACTTAGCACTATAAGTCATCTGGGTTGAGTGAGTCACCTTCACTCAACGTCCGTGGACTTAGATAGATTTCTGTTAGCCCACTCCTTAGGTAAGAGTTTACCTGACTTAGCCACTTAGTCTACTTATGTATCTCATTGACAAGATTAACTTCCTCAAATATAGGACATTGTGGGCAATGGACCCAACAATCTCCCCCTATTTGAGGAAGTCAAAACTCTTAAGCAAGTGAGTCAATGATTCAGTTGGCTAATTTCCCGAGTTTTTTCATCCAACAGATTTGTTGTTACAATCTGTTGGGCAACTACAAGCTTAAGAGAAGAAATTTCTTTAGCCTGCTTTTTAGACAACTTTTTGCACTTCTTAAAGGCATTCAGAAGTTCCTCATACTTATCAATCAATTGATGACATCTCCTTCAGATCCAGAATCATCTTCACCACTGGGTGAAGAGGATTCTGTACAAGGACTGGTCTCATACCCAGACACAGAAGCAGAATCAGGTAGAGAGTGTACCTTGCTTGGACCGGGCTTATCCTGACTGTCTTCTTCAACTGTCATTGCCATCAGCACTCTATAGCTATGGACATAATCTTCATCCCCTCTAAGTCACTGTAAGACATTGTGAGAGGGGCCCTGATACCTATCCTTACTCAAGGACAAACATCTTTTGCTGATACAGTGACATTTTTAACAGAAGAAGCAATAACTAGCCCGATGTAGGCATCTTCTTTTTCAGACTCAGATGATGATGAGTATGTCCAGCTCTTTTCCTTCTTGGCAATGAAGTATTTCTCCTTCTTTCATTTGTTCTAGTGCTGCTTCTTCTCCTCAGTCTTCTTCCTCTTCACTGGGCAGTCAGCTATCACATGTCCAGCTTTGCTGCAACAGTAGCAAACAACTTTAGAAGAATTAAATTTAGCTGGTTTAGAATCATACCTGTCAGTCTTGAACTGACTCTTCCTGTGAGAGGAATTGGAAGGCCTCTTCTTCATATGCTTCTTCTTCATCAGCCTCTGGAGTTTTCTGGAGAAGGCTGCAAAGTCTTCATCAGACATGCTGATGTCTGATGCCTCTGAGTCTGAGCTATCTGACTCAGGTGGTCTTCTTCGTGGAGAAGTAATCCTCTCCTTGCCCTTTTGGGTGATTTCTGCTCTGAAGGCCAAGGAATTTTCCATGGCAAAGGTTTTCCTGGTGGCATCCTCCTCTTTTCTGGCAGCTAGCTGCATCTCATAGGACAACAGTTTTCCAAACAATATTTGGGGAGGAGTTTCGGCAAGCTTAGCCACCTCTCTTATGACAGAGATTTTAGTATCCCAGTCTCTAGTGAGAGATTTGAGAAACTTGCCATTTATTTCATAATTATTGAAACCCACTCATAAGTCTTCAACTCATTTGTGGTCCTGTAGAATCTTTCATAACAAGTAGTTATGTTCTCCTTCAGGCTTTTCCTGAAATCCTCATACTCTTGGTTGTGCAAAGACTTGATATCATCCCTTACCTCTTCAGTACACTCCATGTAGAGCACAAGAGTGTCACACATCTCTTTGGAGGTCTGGTATTGAACCAAGTTCAGAAAAGTTGAGTCATCTACGGCACTGACAATGATGTTCCTTGCTCTCTTGTCCAAGCCACCAAAGAAGACCCCATCTTCTGTCATTTCAGAGTATGTCTTTGGTACCTAGATGTTGGCATCAAGATCAGATACCTTCATAGGAATGACAGGTCCTTCCCTGACTTTTGCAAAGATCATTGGATCATAGGCTTCCATAAATAGCCTCACCGTCTCCTTCCATATTTCAAAATACTTCTTCCTACGGATGGGGAATTTCATGGATCTCAACTCTCTCTTGCTCTCTCAAGCTACCTTTGGAGATCACTCAAATTGTTAAATCCCTTTTTTAGCAACCTGCCTCCGATACCACTTGAAAGTTCTTATATTCAAGGTAGCTAACAACCTAGGGGGTGAATAAGTTTATATAGGTATTTTAGATTTTGTTTTTGATTCTTCTTCAGTTACTTTGTGAGTGATTACTTAAATGCTTTTAAGTACCTGCAAGCCAAAAACAATTACAGAAAAACACACAAGTATTTTATAGTAGTTCGCCAAAATTATGGGTACATCCACTCTCCTCCCACCTTGCTAACTTCCTGCTATTCAAGACATTTCTCCAAACCAATGCTCTAAGGAGCATACACCTCAGATCCCTCAGTATCTCTCAGTCTCCTCCAAGACCTACTGCTCAGCCACAAGGGCCTACAACTCAGTGATACAAGTATCACCTACCTCAGGCAATTAAGCCCTATCACTCAGGCTATAGAGGATAGCCCTACCTCAGAGCAAACTTGCTCCTACAACTCAGAGATATTCACTCTCCTACAGCTCAGGCAATATTGACATACTACTCAGTGAGTAAAAACTCATCTACCTCAGATCCTAGCAGGATCATACTCTTAGAGAGGAGCCATCTCCTACAACTCAGGCAAATTTTCCCTACCTCAGTCCTAAGGCCCTACAGCTCAGATCCAGAAGGATCCTACAACAAGAAATAATTTAACTAACTTTGACACAGAGAAATTTCTCTGTGTCAATAATTAGAGCTGTGAAATTTCTGCTGTAACTCTCCTCATAATAGAGAAAAACTTTGCTAGGAGAGCTCAGAAGCTTACTCCTGAACTTGTTGTAGAATACTAAAGATCTGTTGATCTAGAGTCTTGAAGCAGCTAACTGAACTAGCCAAAGGCAGAAGGTTCTTCTTTCTTCCGACTATTTCTGATCCTGCTGTTGAGGATGGAGACTGCACAGCTATCGGAACTTTTTTTGCTGGAGAGCTTCCAGCTTTTTACATGCAGCAATGGCGAAGAAGATGACGACGGCTGCTCACTTTTGAAGATGATAAAAAACATAAAAGTTATCTCTATCTTGGCCCCATCTCTTCCTTTTTTAGTTCGTCGATCAACGGCTCTTAGAGATAGGTGGGCCCCACTTACAGCTTCCAGTTGCACCTTGCTTTAATGGAAGAAGACGTACAGAAGCTTCACGGCATAGTTTGTTTTGTTCTATAGCTTCCCTGTACCTGATTTAAAATTAGTTCACTTTATCGATTTTGCTGACGTCAGCACCTATGGACTTGGCCAAAATCGAGTATCAGTAGAATAGGCATTGAGTGAATGAGCTTCACTCAACGCTAAAACACTTAGACAAAACTTTGTTTATCTAGGTGTTGAGAGCATTGAGTGAACAAGCCTCACTCAACGCATTTTTTCTTAGCAAAAACTTCCTGCTTCTCTGGCATTTAGAGCGTTGAGTGTGTCTTCATCACTAAATATTTTTTGCCTTGAAAAGCTTTCTGTAACTTAGGTGTTGCGAGCGTTGAATAAGCACGTTTCACTCAATGCTTTTTGCCTTAGCTAATTTTCTGAACTTAGTTCGACGAACTTAACTGAGTTCTACGAATGGTGAGCTTAGCTCGACGAACTCTAAACTCAGTTCGATGAATTCTGTACTGAGTTCTACTCACAGCTTTTTGCTGTGTGGCATTGAGTGTGTCTTTAACACACAATGCCAAACTACTTAGCCATATATTTGCTTTTAGTTGCATGGTGTTGAGTGAGTTGACTTCACTCAACACCTATGAACTTAGCCACTTTTCTGCTCATTTCAACTTAGGCTTTTACTACTTTAGCCTGTCTCACAGCTTTTTGTTGTATGGCGTTGAGTGAGTTGACTTCACTCAATACATGTGGGCTTAGCCACTCTCTCAGCATGTCACTGCTTTGGCTTTGACTGTATAGGCTTCACTCAGCATTATAAGTCATCTGGTGTTGAGTGGGTCACCTTCACTCAATGCCTGTGGATTTGGACAGATTTCTATCAGCCCACTCCTTAAGTAAGAGTTTACCTAACTTAGCCACATAGGCTACCTATGTATATCATTGACAAGATTGACTTGCTCAAATCTAGGACAATGTGGGAAATGGACCCAACATCGGCCGACTGAGGAAAGTGGGGTGGTTGATAGGATAGGGGTAAAAGCAATGGTTGTTGAGACGGTCGTGGAGCAGGCCTAGGTGCCCATGGCACCGGATGTTGTTGGGCAGTGATGGAGCTGGCTGTGGGGTCCAAGATTGATGGTGATTATGTACTTTTCCACATCTCTAATGAGTATTGTATGAGTTGCATTGACCTTGGGTATTGTTGGAATAATTGGGAGATTTAGTGTAGGTATTTTGTTGAGCGGCAAGGGCAGTGGCATCACGAAGCAACTGCAGCTCAGGAATTTGTTGATGAAAGTTTTCCGCTTGGATTAATAGTTCATAGAGGGTGTCAAACAAGCACTTGGGATTGAGGTAAAAATATGGGACGAAATCTTGATATTCCTTCTTGAGGCCATAGAGAATGTGGTCTATGTTGGAAACGTGTATGTGTCCACTCTCAATCCCAACTCCACAATCTATTCCCCTTAACTCCAAAAACACAAGGCCAAACTTACGAGACCGCCACCACAGACCGCCTACCCGCGCGGTTAGACTCCTGCGAGTAGCCTTCTCGCAAAGCGAGCTCCACCCAGGTGACCTGTGCCCCTATCTCGCGAACCGCAGTGGGTAGCTCTTCTCCACGCGAGCTGCACCTAGGCGAATGGGCACGGCGAGACCAATCCGGCGAGACCGCCTTGGATTGCGGCTATACCACTACACGTGATCACACAAACCGCGAGCACCTTGCTCTCCAAATTCTGCGAGCCGCGCTCCTCCCGCGAGTACAAGCCGCGAGCACCTCCTCGCGGCGAGATCACCAAGCCCTGCGAGAACTTCAAACCGCACGGCTAGAACTTCAAACCGACCGGACCACACTCCAGCGCTGCAGCGCTCCTCTCTCTCTAAAACAGAAATATGAAAGAATGGGAGAATTTTTCTTCTATTCAGCAAACTTTACAAGCAATACAACAAGCCTATTTATAGGCTAGAGCAACCAATCAGAAACCGCCAAGTGGCGCCACATTAAATACCACTCCCAACTGCCGTCTCCTAACATTTAAAAATACAATAACATATAATAATAACTTAAAAGTAGTTTTGACTAGTTGACCCGGTCAACATAATCAAACTCCAACACACTCCCCCTCAATCTTGGCAGCACATGCCAAGTTTGCCTTTGAGCCGTAGGAACGTCTCCACCTTCAGCGCTTTAGTGAAGATATCCGCAACCTGTTCTCCGGTCGGGCAATATACAACTTCCACCGTCTTCAGCTCCACCTGCTCGCGGAGGAAGTGATACCTTGTTTCAATGTGTTTGCTACGCTCGTGTAGCACTGGGTTCTTTACGAGCTGGATGGCCGACATGTTATCCACAAACATGGTTGTTGGCCCATCCATTCCTTGATGTAGACTTTGCAGTAGATTCCTTAGCCAGATAGCTTGGCAGGTGCAAGCCGCCGCCGCAATGTACTCAGCTTCGCAAGATGATAGCGCTATCGTGGATTGTTTCTTTGAGCTTCATGAGAACGCCCCCGTTCCTATGTTGAAGGCATACCCGGAAATGCTCTTTCGGTCATTCACATCCCCGCCATAGTCACTGTCCGAGTAACCTATCAGCGTCAGCTCCTCTTCGGTTGAATACTTCAGCCCATGGCCTCTTGTCCCATTTATATACCTCAGTATCCTCTTCGCCGTCGTGAAGTGGTCTTCCTTCGGTTCTTCCATATGTCTGCTCACCACCCCGACCACATACATGATGTTTGGTCGACTGAAGGTCAAGTAGCATAGACTACCCACCAAACTCTTGAACAAGGTGGAGTCCACCGCTCCTTCCTTCGATTCCTTACTTAGCTTCTGCCATGGATCAGCAGGAGTGGAGATAGACTTGCTACTCTCCATCCTGAACTTATTCAGTATCTCCTCAGCGTACTTCTTCTGAGAGATGAAGACGCCATCTTCACTCTACTTCACCTCTACTCCCAAGAAGTAGCTTAGCTCTCCCAAGTCCGTCATCTCGAACTCCTTCTTCATCATTCCTCTGAACTCCTCGTACATCGTAGCGTTATTCCCTGTGAAGATCATATCATCCACGTATAGGCACACAATCATCATGCCGCCATCCTTATCCATCTTGGTGTAGAGTGTGAATGAATTGGTTCCTAAACACCTAGAGGGGGGGGGGTGAATAGGTGCAAATCCTTTTTATTCTAAGGAAGAACTTGTAATAAAGTTAGTTAACTAAAACAGATATTTCTACAGCTATCATAGCACAGAATTAATAATATCACACACACAAACACAGATTGCACACTGATTTATAGTGGTCCCCAAGGTCTGGGTACATCCACTTTCCCCCTTCACCTATCTAGCACTGTGCTAGATTCGGCCTAACTTCTTTCCTTCTTCTCAGATCCTCAGATCTTACAGCTCAGAACCCAAACAAGGCTCCTACAACTCAGAGTGAGTCCACACTCCTACAGCTCAGGCAATCTGCCCTACCTCAGCCTTCAACAAGGCCTACAACTCAGAGATAACAGTCTCCTACAACTCAGGCTCACAGCCCTACCTCATCCTACAATAAGGCCTACCACTCAGAGAACTATTTCTCCTACAACTCAGCCTTTATAAATTAGGCTTACAACTCAGATCTTAAAAAGATCCTACAACAAATAGATGTAAATTTAAAGTTTAACCACCATCCTGGTTGAGAGAGAAAGGATGGACAGTTTCTTTATCAGTTCTTGACAGAATCTGATGATAGAGATCGACCTGACTTAGCTTTCTTCAAAGCTTCTTGAATCTGAACATAGTACAGTTGATTTCCTTTGAATTTGATCTTCAATCAGCTTCTTTCTTGAAATTCAGAAATCAATCTGAATCCTTCTTGGCAGACTGGTTCAAACTCTGCACTTGAGAGACTTTTTGATGTAAGTCCCTTTCTTCACTTGAATAGATGGAGCACTCTCTCTCCAATTTCTTTTGAAGATTCTTCTGAATTCTCCTTTGAATTCTTTTGACAAAATCTGAGTAGATCACCACTTCAGAATGTCTTCTTAGATCTTCTGTTGAAAATCTTCTTCTGGTTTTTCATTTTTCTTATGTGTGTAATACTTCTTCTTATTGTTGTTTTTTGTTGATAGAGAATGTCCTTATATAGACTTTCTCCATGGTAACCGGCTGATCCGGTTTCTAACGAACTTCTGACAGCACTGACAGTTGCAGTAGACCGGTTGGATATGACAGCTGTCAAGTCTTCTAGTCATTTCTTGAAACTCTGTCTCTGTCAGCAAAGTGTCGAGACTGGACTTCATCATGTGTCGACACAAGTAGACTAAGTGTCGACACAAGCCTTGGTGGTGTCGACACAGCTCCCTTGGTGTTGACACTGCTTCTTTACACAGCTTCTGTAGAAAGTGTCGACACTAGTTCTGTTGTGTCAACACAGTCACTTCTTCTCTTCGCAAAAATCAACTTTGTTGAAACTCTGCTATGTGTCGACACAAGTCCTGTGTGTCGACATAGTTGATGTCGACAAATCTTTTCTGTGTGTCGACACTACCTCTTTGTGTTGACACAGTTTCTTCTGGTGTCGACTCAACCTTTCTAAGTGTCGACACAGTTGACTCCAAGTGTCGACACAGCTTTTCTCCAGTGTCGACACAAGCCTTCATAAGTGTCGACACAACTTCTTCTGGTGTCAACTCATGCACTTAGAAACTTTTACCTGCATTTCTGCATTTTCTTAACCTGCACATATAAAATCAAAATAACATCAAATACACCTTGATGCATATCATTGAGTAAGGTGAGACTTCTTCAAATCTGGTACACATTTTCCAATGTACCCAACAATCTCTCCCTATTTGGAGAAGTCATAACCCTTAGTCAATGATATACACCATGTAACAACCCCATCCATTCATATGGTATATTCTAGAAGGTCCGGCCGGGGCCCCACAGAATATATCACAAAACAGTCGGTGAAGGTACAGGATGATACCAGAGTAGCGCTAGCGCACCTATCACAAAACATTCTAGCGGAAGCCTAGACTACAACTTGAACTCCTCATGAATGTCCAAACATAAAACTCCACATTTTATACAAGATAGGAATGTCTGACAATAAGTACAAAGCGTTGGCCTTATAGCCTTACAGGGCTATCAAACAGTGGCCTAAACAAATTGGCGTGCAGGCCGGCCACAATAAAAGCAAACACCCAAAAGAAATACAGATAGCCTTTGAGGGCTAACAGCAGCAGCAGCAACACCAGCAGGTATATCAACCTCTATGCGTCCCGCTCGGTTCTCCAGCACCTGTACAGGGACAATCCACCCAACGGTGGCAAACAAAAGCAACGGTCAGCGTTCAGCTGACCAAATTATAACGACCCTACCCCTTCTCTTGGGGCAGCGGTATTAAAGTATGGCAAGCTATATCATCAAAAGGTGCGTACATGCACACAAGCCATCACAACCGTTCGCCACCCGACCCAACGGTCCGTGCACTCAGGGCACATTCTTGGTGTTCTGGCAACCTCTTGCCCACCACCGTATCAGGGTCACAACCCAACGGTCAATCTCTTGAGCATTTACTCCATGGCGTGCAGCCGGAGTTAGTCTTAGGACACCGGGATGGCCCGTAGCCCCCCGTTGTGTCATGGCGCGCAGGCCGAAGACTCTTGCTATGCGCTCCAACAGACCGCACCTTTGGTCTCACATCGGACGGACATAGCGCAAGTCGGATCCTCCACCCCCCGTTGCTCAAATCGTCTTGCCTTCTCCGAGTACAGCGTACTCATGGCTATATCAAAGGCGCGGGTCGGTCTCACCAATCCTGTTCCTGGCATTCAAGCCTGGGCATATCTCGATACCCATTTCCTTAGCACAACAGCGGGTCTTTCCTGGGCCTCCCAGTACTTCCTGTGACTCTCTTCACAGGTGGACACCGCACAAGCATAAATGTCAGGGGTCTTTCCTGGGCACACCAGTACTTCCTGTGACTCGCTTCACAGGTGGACACCCTATGACATCAAGCATCACAAAAAGGGCCTTTCCTGGTCCCACCAGTACTTCCTGTGCCTCAATCACAGGTTGGACCCAAAACCATCACATGGCTATTTTTCCTGGGCTACCACCCCAGTACTTCCTGCTACTCCTTTTCGCAGGCATAACCCGTAGACTCCGTACACTACACGTTTATCACGGAGTTTTCTCCGGTTCGTATGCAACATCACCAATCCAGACCAACCTGTCCAGATGGGCTTCACACAGCATGCCTATTCCGTACTCCATTTCCGGATCTATATGCTAACAAAGGGGATGTCAAGCATCCACCCACGGATTTCCAAAACCAGCCACCTCTTGGTGGGGGAAATCACAAAATATGCCAAAAAGGAAGCCTTCACATGGCTAGGAAGAAAAGTCGTTACCCTTGACGACCGCTTCGGTGCCATGACCTCAAAGCTAGCTTGCAAGACTCGCAAGAGCGTTTCCTCCGCAACGCCGGCTTCGGATCTCTCGTCGGTAAACCGCAGCACCACCACCAGCAGCCCCCCTTTCCTTCTTCCTCCTCCTTTCTCTCTCTCTTGCTCTCTTAACTTGAAGAAAGTTCAAGGCCAAAGAAATGAGATTTCTTTCTCTGATTTCGGCCCTTAAGAAAAAAGAGGAAGATGTTTCAGCCCTTGGATCCAGACTGAAGGAATGGACGGCCACGATTCTGCCAAAAACACAGATTTTGACCCGACACGACCTCTGACACGGCCGTGTGCCAGGTCGTGTGCCTCAAGCGGTGGTCAATAGACTTATCCAAACCAGTGACAAGGCCCATGGGACACGCCCGTGTCATGGGTCGTGTCACCAACACGCCTTTCGACACGCCCGTGTCTGTGGCCGTGTACCTGGGTGAAAAAAATCCCAAATCATCCCGAGACTTCACACGGCCTGTGACACGCCCGTGTCCCAGGCCGTGTGCCCAGACACGGCACAAAGACACGCCCTGTCGAAAATCCTTCGGCGGGCTGAGTTCGTCGACCCGATTTGACACGCCCTGTGACACGCCCGTGTCACAGGCCGTGTGCAACTTCTCGACACTCGACACACACGTCTCGACACTCGACGATCGTCGAGTAAAAATCGTCGAGCACGCGACACGGCCTTGGACACGCCCGTGTCCTGGGCCGTGTGCCTCCTCTCGACACATCGTCGAGAGCAAAATCGTCGAGACAAAGCCCAATTGTCGACACAACCTCGACACGCCCTGCGACACGCCCGTGTCGCCGGCCGTGTCACCTGACACGCCCTGGGACACGCCCGTGTCTTCGGAAATAGGATTTTTTGGGTGACACGGCCTGGGACACGGGCGTGTCCCAGGGCGTGTCAGGTGACACGGCCGGCGACACGGGCGTGTCGCATGGCGTGTCGAGGTTGTGTCGACAATCGGCCTTTGTCTCGACGATTTTTGTCTCGACGAGGTGTCGAGAGGAGGCACACGGCCCAGGACACGGGCGTGTCCAAGGCCGTGTCGCGTGCTCGACGATTTTTACTCGACGATCGTCGAGTGTCGAGACGTGTGTGTCGAGTATCGAGAAGTTGCACACGGCCTGTGACACGGGCGTGTCACAGGGCGTGTCAAATCGGGTCGACGAACTCAGCCCGCCGAAGGATTTTCGACAGGGCGTGTCTTTGTGCCGTGTCTGGGCACACGGCCTGGGACACGGGCGTGTCACAGGCCATGTGAAGTCTCGGGATGATTTGGGATTTTTTTCACCCAGGTACACGGCCACAGACACGGGCGTGTCGAAAGGCGTGTTGGTGACACGGCCCATGACACGGGCGTGTCCCATGGGCGTGTCACTGGTTTGGATAAGTCGGTTCCCAAAACAACCCGAGACTTCACACGGCCTGGCACACGGCCGTGTCAGAGGCCGTGTCGGGTCAAAATCTGTGTTTTTGGCAGAATCGAAACCTCCCTCTGATACCAAAAATGTAACAACCCCATCCGTTCATATGGTATATTCTAGAAGGTCCGGCCGGGGCCCCACAGAATATATCACAAAACAGTCAGTGAAGGTACCGGATGATACCAGAGTAGCGCTAGCGCACCTATCACAAAACATTCTAGCGGAAGCCTAGACTACAACTTGAACTCCTCATGAATGTCCAAACATAAAACTCCACATTTTATACAAGATAGGAATGTCTTACAATAAGTACAAAGCGTTGGCCTTATGGCCTTACAGGGCTATCAAACAGTGGCCTAAACAAATTGGCGCGCAGGCCGGCCACAATAAAAGCAAACACCCAAAAGAAATACAGATAGCCTTCGAGGGCTAACAGCAGCAGCAGCAACACCAGCAGGTATATCAACCTCTATGTGTCCCGCTCGGTTCTCCAGCACCTGTACAGGGACAATCCACCCAACGGTGGCAAACAAAAGCAACGGTCAGCGTTCAGCTGACCAAATTATAACGACCCTACCCCTTCTCTCGGGGCAGCGGTAATAAAGTATGGCAAGCTATATCATCAAAAGGTGCGTACATGCACACAAGCCATCACAACCGTTCGCCACCCGGCCCAACGGTCCGTGCACTCAGGGCACATTCTTGGTGTTCTGGCAACCTCTTGCCCACCACCGTATCAGGGTCACAACCCAACGGTCAATCTCTTGAGCATTTACTCCATGGCGTGCAGTCGGAGTTAGTCTTCGGACACCGGGATGGCCCGTAGCCCCCCGTTGTGTCATGGCGCGCAGGCCGAAGACTCTTGTTATGCGCTCCAACAGACCGCACCTTTGGTCTCACATCGGACGGACATAGCGCAGGTCGGATCCTCCACCCCCCGTTGCTCAAATCGCCTTGCCTTCTCCGAGTACAGCGTACTCATGACTATATCAAAGGCGCGGGTCGGTCTCACCAATCCTGTTCCTGGCATTCAAGCCTGGGCATATCTCGATACCCATTTCCTTAGCACAACAGCGGGTCTTTCCTGGGCCTCCCAGTACTTCCTGTGACTCTCTTCACAGGTGGACACCGCACAAGCACAAATGTCAAGGGTCTTTCCTAGGCACACCAGTACTTCCTGTGACTCGCTTCACAGGTGGACACCCTATGACATCAAGCATCACAAAAAGGGCCTTTCCTGGTCCCACCAGTACTTCCTGTGCCTCAATCACAGGTTGGACCCAAAACCATCACATGGCTATTTTTCCTGGGCTACCACCCCAGTACTTCCTGCTACTCCTTTTCGCAGGCATAACCCGTAGACTCCGTACACTACACGTTTATCACGGAGTTTTCTCCGGTTCGTATGCAACATCACCAATCCAGACCAACCTGTCCAGATGGGCTTCACACAGCATGCCTATTCCGTACTCCATTTCCGGATCTATATGCTAACAAAGGGGATGTCAAGCATCCACCCACGGATTTCCAAAACCAGCCACCTCTTGGTGGGGGAAATCACAAAATATGCCAAAAAGGAAGCCTTCACATGGCTAGGAAGAAAAGTCGTTACCCTTGACGACCGCTTCGGTGCCATGACCTCAAAGCTAGCTTGCAAGACTCGCAAGAACGTTTCCTTCTTCCTCCTCCTTTCTCTCTCTCTTGCTCTCTTAACTTGAAGAAAGTTCAAGGCCAAAGAAATGAGATTTCTTTCTCTGATTTCGGCCCTTAAGGAAAAAGAGGAAGAGGCTTCAGCCCTTGGATCCAGACTGAAGGAATGGACGGCCACGATTCTGCCAAAAACACAGATTTTGACCCGACACGGCCTCTGACACGGCCGTGTGCCAGGCCGTGTGCCTCAAGCGGTGGTCAACCGACTTATCCAAACCAGTGACACGCCCATGGGACACGCCTGTGTCATGGGCCGTGTCACCAACACGCCTTTCGACACGCCCGTGTTTGTGGCCGTGTACCTGGGTGAAAAAAATCCCAAATCATCCCGAGACTTCACACGGCCTGTGACATGCCCGTGTCCCAGGCCGTGTGCCCAGACACGGCACAAAGACACGCCCTGTCGAAAATCCTTCGGCGGGCTGAGTTCGTCGACCCGATTTGACACGCCCTGTGACACGCCCGTGTCACAGGCCGTGTGCAACTTCTCGACACTCGACACACACGTCTCGACACTCGACGATCGTCGAGTAAAAATCATCGAGCACGCGACACGGCCTTGGACACGCCCGTGTCCTGGGTCGTGTGCCTCCTCTCGACACATCGTCGAGAGCAAAATCGTCGAGACAAAGCCCAATCGTCGACACAACCTCGACACGCCCTGCGACACGCCCGTGTCGCCGGCCGTGTCACCTGACACGCCCTGGGACACGCCCGTGTCCCAGACCGTGTCACCCAAAAATTCCTGTTTCCGACCTTTGGGCTGTTACACACCATTTATAATAAACACACATTATGATGTATAAAAAAATTATATGACAGGGTAACTTATAAACAAAACATGTATAAAATAATATCACAGAATAATGATGCAAACATAATGAGCATTAATCATAGTTTTGTTTAAACTTTCAAAAGTTTCTTTACAATAGTTTACATAGTTTTTTTAACACTAAAGATTACAATGTTGTAAAATTTAGTAAATCTATCCTAAGGCTGCTCAGCCTCCTTGATGACTATTCTTTTGCCTGATTGGATCTTGGATTGAACTGGAGTATCAGTATCTTCAGCTGGCTTCTTGCCCTTCAGATCTTTCTTCTTTTGTTCTTGAGCCCTTATTCTTTGCCTTTCAAAATAGTGAAAAGGCTTTGAGAAATACTTGCTAGGCTCCTGAGCATTAGGAGGTAGCTTCCCAGCTTTTTCCTTTCTTCTATACTGCAAAATGGCTTCCTGTGTAGCTTCATGCTTTTGTCATTATTGCTCTGTATACCATTTACCCCTGTCATGGGTCTTGTCTTTTACAGCCTTCCAGGCAGTCAATATGATATTCTTTGAAGTAGGACTCCACTGCTCAAAATCAGGCTTCAACTCATCCTGTTCTCTGAATCTCTTCTTTGACAGTTGAGCTTCTTGCTCCTTATTCACAGCTGCCTCTCACATTTCTACCTTTTCAAGGATAACATTTTTAGCACCCTCTGAAGGGTTGTACATTGATTGTACTTCTTGCTGAATCATCTCAAAATCTGCTGGAGGGTAAATAACCTGAGCAACTTCAGGTTGATCACCTTCTAAATAAGCAGGTTGCACACCTGACTCAGCTACATTATCATCATCACAGAGGGGTGGATATCCAAGTGTGGCTCTAACGCTATTAGATATCCATTTAGTATGCTCTGAGCCTGCTTTGACTAATACTCTCTCCCCCCTTTATGACTTCTCTTTCAATGTGATCTCTAAGGTCATCTTTCTGAAATCTCACTTGTTCATCTAGATAATTAACACCATCTTTATAAAATGACCTTATTTTCAGGAGATGAGCTGAAATGATCTTTTGTGAAGTCGTAATAGCTGATTGTACATCAGTTAATTCTTCCTGGAAGTGTTTATCAAATTCTGACTTGGATGTAGCACTTGCTTCAGTCTGTGTAGCAGCAGTATTCTTTAATTCTGTGACAATCACATTATGTGATTTAGTTAGATTGTCATTCATCCTCAGTTGATTTTCAAGCACATAGCCTTACTTAACAGCAATATCATCAACTTGAGTCTTTATGCCTACTTGTTGTTTGTCAAGATAGACTACAACATTGCCACCTTTGTGAAAGCAATATGTCATTTCCTTTTTGTTTTGATTTACTTCAAATCTTATGGATTTGATATCTTGTACCAAGGAGAATTGTAGATCTTTGTGGGTTTCATCCATATATTTCTCCATGGCTATCCTTTGTTCATCCAACTTCACTTGCAAGGATATCAACAAAGAACTATAATCAGTTGTTGGGGCAGGTTGAAGAGCAGTTTGTAAAGCCCTTTTATAGTTTTGGGTTCTCCTTTTGAAAACCATCAGCTTTCTCTTTTTGGCTTGTATTTCTGCTTCATCTTTAGAAGCTGAGGTACTGGCTATATCAACTCTTTCCTTAGAACTAGGAGGCAATTCCTATTCAGTCCTAGGTAGCTCCCCCTGAGTCCCTTGCTCCTCCCCCTCAGTCATGACATACTCCCCCTCAATGTTAGCTTGCTCCCGCCCAGTTTCAGCTTGCCCTATATCACGGAACAACTCTTCAAGGGTAAACTCTTGTTGAGTTGGGACTGGAGATACTCTTATCTCTGGAGCATCAGCAGCTGCAGATGTATCCTCCAAGATAACATCCTGTGCTTGATTGTTGAGTGTTGTGGTCTGGTCAACATCAACCAAAGACACAGTTAGTATTTCATCCTTATTAATGAAAATTGATTGTTTAATTTCTTGGATTTCCTCAAGTATAGTTTGAGTAGCCATTTCACTTTCCAAGTGTGTTGGATGTTCCTCAAGATGAGGCTGCCCCTACACCTGAGCATCATCTACAATTTCTTGTGCAGGAGATTCTTCAGGAATCTCTGGCCTCTCTTCATCAGACATGTCCTTTGTTAAGACTCCGTCCCATCTGGAGATCATCCTTATATCCATCCTTCTCATATGGTTGCTCTTTGAACCAGCAGTCTGTTTCATTACTTCTGGAATTATTCCAGCCAAGTATAGACTCAGGATTCTTCTCAGATTTGGCTTCTTAATACTTTCCTTAATCTTTTCAAAGATTACTGCAGACCAATCTGTGTTTAGTTTGTAGATAATCCTGGTCATCAGGCTGAACATATAGGCTAAAATCCTATCATGCCCCCTGGCTTGCAGAGAATGACTTTTCCAACAACTTCTGAAAGGAATTTGCCTTATAGATTCATCCATTTTCTATTCATTGCAGACCCACTCTTCATGGTGGAATCCAATCCACACCACTGAAGTGCTTCCCTAGTCTTAGTAGAAGGTACTTCCTCTTCTTCTTGTGTTCTTGGATGTTGAAGAGTTTTCCTTAAGCTATTCAAGGTAAGTTTAACTTTAGCTCCCTGAACTATAGATTCGATCTTAAGTCCAGTCGAATCTAAAGTAGCTGTGCCATAGAAATCCAGTATTTCTTTCTTCCAAATCTTTGTAGGTTCAGATACCAGAAATTCTAAACCATTTTATGCAATTAGGGTTACTACTGCTTTAATTTCGGGTTCCGCATTATCAAAGGCATTGCGTACCAGCTCATAAGCTTCGTTGACATTCTCTTCAAGCTTTGGCGCCATTGGGGTTGAGTGAAAGCTTAGATTGAGAAGAGAGAAGTTGTCGACACAGGGTTTTGGTCTTGAAAATATGGAGAGTGTGTCGACAGGGTTTCTTATTGACCTATTTATACCCTTCTATATAATGAAGGTCAAAATTCGCGTCAAAAATCTCTTAATGTGTCGACACAGTTAAAATGTGTCGACACAGACTTCAAATGTCTCGACAGAAGTGTTGACTTCTATATGTCGACACAATTCTATTTGTCTTGGTCGAGTTCGACGAAGAGCCCGTGAAGTCGACGATCTGAGGTCGACGAATCTGCGCTCGACGATATGTGTCGATTCTGTGCTCGACGAAATCTGTGTATTGATTCTAAGGGTCGACACCACTTTTGGATATGTCTACACTACTTCTCTGAAGTGTCTACACCAACTTTCTGGATGTGTCGACATCACTTCCCTGGAATGTCGACACCAACTACTATGTGTCGACATAGACAGCTTTTTGTATCGACACCATTTTACTTAGCCAAATTTGTTAAGCTAATTTATGTTCAACATTCCTAATTCAATTTTGAAATTATTGAATTTAGTTTCATCTAAAGGCTTTGTGAACATGTTAGCAATTTGTAAATCAGTGTTAAAAAATTATAAAGAAATATTTTTTTTCTCTACATGATCTCTAAGAAAATGGTATCTTATTTCTATATGTTTTGTTCTACTATGACAAACATTTTTATGAGCAATAAAAATAGCACTAGTAGAATCACACAATAAAGGAGTTCTACTTACCTGAATACCATAATCTTCTAACTAATGTTGTATCCACAACAGCTGTGCACAGCAACTTCCTGCAGCAACATACTCAGACTCAGCTGTGGAAATTGCCACACTAGTCTGCTTCTTACAGCTCCATGACACCAGTCTTCCTCTTAGAAATTGATAGGTGCCTGTTGTGCTTTTCCTATCTACTCTGCAACCTGCAAAGTCTGCATCTGAATAGCCCATTAGTAAAAAATCTCTATTCCTAGGATACCAAAGGCCTAGATTAGGGGTGCCCTTAAGATATCTCAAAATCCTTTTGACAGCAGTAAGATGAGATTCTTTAGGGCAGGATTGGTACCTAGCACAGACACATGTAGCATACATGATATCTGGTCTACTAGCAGTCAGATATAGGAGAGAGCCAACTATCCCTCTATATAAAGATTCATCTACAGGTTTCCCTGCATCATCTTTGCTTAGAGACATACTTGTCCCATTGGAGTTCTCATGGTAGTGGATGATTCCATACCAAACTTCTTAATTAACTCCAGGGTGAACTTAGACTGGGATATGGACAAGCCATCTTAAGTCTGTCTTACTTGGAGTCCCAAGAAGAACTTAAGTTCTCCCATACTGCTTATTTCAAATTTCCCTTGCATAAGTTTTGCAAACTTTCTACAAAGGTTATTTTTAGTAGAACCAAATATTATGTCATCAACATATATTTGAACTAGGATGATCTTTCTTTTGGATTCTCTAAGAAATAGAGTCTTGTCTATTTTCCCCCTTGAGAATTTGTTCTCAATGAGGAAATTAGACAGGGTTTCATACCAAGCCCTTGGAGCTTGTTTTAACCCATACAAAGCTTTCCTAAGTCTATAAACATAATTAGGTTTGAGTGGATCAACAAAACCTAAGGGTTGTTCTACATAGACCTCCTCTTTTAATTATCCATTTAAGAATGCAGACTTAACATCCATCTGGAACACTCTGAAGCCTTGATATGCTGCATAGGCTAGAAATAGCCTGATAGCCTCCAACCTTGCCATAGGGGCAAAAGTCTGATCAAAGTCTATGCCCTCCTCCTGTCTGTATCCTTTGGCAACTAGTCTTGCCTTGTTCTTCACTATGATCTCACTCTCATCAAGCTTGTTTCTATAAATTCACTTTGTCCCTATGACATTATGGCCCTTTGGTTTTGGAACCAAATCCCAGACCTTGCACCTTCTGAATTGATTTAACTCCTCCTGCATAGCATCAATCCAGTGAGGGTCTAGAATAGCTTCTTCAAATATCTTGGGTTCCACTTGAGATAAGAAGCTTGAGCAAAGAACTGTGTTTAAGTTCCTGCTCCTTGTTTGTACTCCATGTCTTGGATCACCAATGATCTGGTGTGTAGGATGATCCTTTAACTATCTAACTGCTGGAGGTAATCTATCAACAGTTTGACCTTCTTCAATTTCTTCATTATGCTGCACCTCATGGTCTTCATTTTCCTATCGAGTGTCTTATACTCGCTCTGGACAACAACTACCATTTTCCTCATCCTGCTTTGCAGTTGGATCTTCTCTAATAGTAAGCTGGTCCATCTTCTGCTGTATGCCTGTGGAGCTACAAGAATTACTTGGCAACTCACTGTTAATAAGTCTAGATTCATCAAATATGACATGAACTGACTCTTCTACAACTTGAGTAGCCAAATTGTAGACCCTATAAGCCTTACTATTGTTGTTGTACCCAACAAATATCCCATCTTGGGATTTGACAGCAAACTTAGTTATGTGAGATTTGCCATTGTTAAGCACATAGCATTTGCAACCAAAGATTCTAAAATAGGATAAGTTTGGTTTTCTGCCTTTCATAACCTCATAGGGTGTCTTTTTGTGGCTTTTGGTAATGGAAGTCCTATTGAGCACATAACATGCAGTGTTTACTGCCTCAGCCCAGAAATATTCTGCGAGAGAAGTATCACTCAATAGTGTTCTTCCAGCCTCAATCAATGTCCTATTCTTTCTTTCAGCAATGTCATTTTGCTGAGGTGTTCTAGGTGAGGAGAATTCCTGATGAATCCCAAATTCTTAACACAACCTTGTCATACTTTCAGATTGGAATTCAGTTCCATGTTCACTTCTGATTTTGACCACTAAACTATCTAATTCATTCTGAATTTGTTTGACAAAATTGTAGAAGACATTTGGGGTTTCAGATTTCTGCCTCAGAAAGAATACCCATGAAAATCTAGAATAGTCATCTACCACCACAAAAGTATAGACCTTCCTACCTAGACTATGAACTGGTATAAGACCAAATAAATCCATATGCAAGAGGTATAAGCACCTCACTGAATATTTGGTTTCTAGGCTATGAAAGGAGGATCTAGTCTGCTTGCTTTTTTGACAAGCTGAGCATATCCCATCCTTATAACACTTAACTTGAGAACCATTCCTCACTAACTTTTTACTAAAGAGTTGGCCAATAGTCTTGTAATTAAGATGAGATAGCCTCTTGTGCCACTTGATATAATGAGAGGTTTTCTCATCAGCCACAAGACAGATAGGAGAATTCTTATTCTCACACACAAAATCTAGGCAATACACATTTCTTTTTCTATAGCCAGTCAATATGACTTTTTTATCACTTGACCTTTTGATAAAACACCCATTCTTGACAAATGAATGTCATATCCTAGATCACTCAGTTGACTTATGCTTAATAGGTTATGTTTCAAACCCTTTACATAGGCCACTTGAGTGATTGTAATTGAGTTGTTAGAAATGTTACCAAAACCTTTGATGACTCATTTTTTAGAACCACCAAAGATTACTTTAGGCCCATTCAGCATGGGTGAGTAGTCCTTCAGCAATCCCCTTATTCCAGTCATGTGCCTGGAACATCCACTGTCCAAGTACCATATAGGGGCATGATAACTTGGACTCACCTGCAACAAATATTACTTAACCTTAGAACCCAAATAACTTTTGGGTCCTTGGTTCAAGTTAGCCTGAAACTTAACAAATCTGTCTACAGCTCTTCTAACAGGCAGACTGCTATTCTCCTTGACACTGGTGTTGTGCCAACAGTCTAAGGCAAAATGGCCTATCTTACCACAACACCAGCACTCAAACTTATTATACCTCTTTTTAGGTACAATCTTAGTTGTATTGCTGACAGCAGATCTTTTGTTTTGTGCTGGGACTTTGCCTTTATTATTGGACTTAGCAGCCCATGCAGTTCTCTTAAAGCCTATTCCTGTCTTACCCTTTTGTGACACAAAGTCATTTATTAAGAGTAGGATAGATTTTGGCTTAGAAAAAACTAGCCACAATCTCCTTCTCTTTCTAAAGTCTATTTTCCAGATTTTTAATCTGATCATTTTTTAATGTGATTGTTCCCATCTGAATAACTGTTATGTTTTTCAGCTTGGCAATCTCATTCATCTTTTGATCCAGCAGCTTCTCTGAATCAGATGCAGCCATCTTAAGAGCTGTAATTTCCTTAGCCTGATGTTTGGCCAGGTTTTTGCTTCTCTTGAGTGCCTGCAGCAAATCCCCATATTCATCTATCAGCTGATGAATATCTCCTTCAGATTCAGACCCATCTTCATCTCTTGATGGAGATGCATCTGATTCTGACCCAGTGAAGTAATCAGAATCTACAGATACACTTTTTACCTTACTGGGGCCAGGCTGATCGTGGTACTGGTCTTCTTCAGACACTGCCATCAATCCTTTGCACTGATGGTCCTCTTGCTCATAGATAGAGTCCAGTAATTGCATGAACTCATCCTCTTCTTCTGTTGCAAACAAACTAATATATGCCTCAGCCTCAGATTCAGATTCTGAAGTTGATTGATCTGTCCAACTTTGCTCTTTCTTAGCTACCAAGGATTTCTCCTTCTTGCTCTTGTGTTGTGACTTCTTTTTATTAGCAGTCTCCTTCCTTTTATCTGGACAGTCAGCCACAACATGTCCTGGTCTGTTGTAGCAATAGAAAATAATTTTTGATGTAGTTGACTTGCTGGCTTTTTCCCATTCTTGTCCTTCCTGGATGATTTCCTCTTCGGATAATAGTCATCCTTGGACTGAGATGAGGATGGCTTAGATTTCCACTGCTTCTTCTTTAAAAATCTCTGGAACTGCCTTGTGAATGTTGCAAAGTCTTCATCAGAATTATTGTTATCTGTACTGTGATTATCAGAATTTTCTGAAATCACTTCTACATCTTTCTTAAGAGATGATGAAGACATTCTCCTATTCTTCCTTGTGGATTCTACCTTGAAGGCCACTGAATTTTCTCTGTATTCACCCTTTGTATTTTTCTCTTCCTCCTTTCTGGCTAACAGCTGCATCTCATAAGACAGCAATTTTCCAAACAGTGTTGGAGGTGAAATCTCTGCCAGTCTGACCACTTCCCTTATGACACAGATCTTTATATCCCAATCCTTAGTCAAAGACCTAAGGAATTTGTCATTCAGTTCATATATATTGAATATTCTTCCATAAGACATTAATTCATTTACAATCATGTAGAACTTCTTATAACATTCAGTTATACTTTCAAACTTGGTCTGTCTGAAACTCTCATATTCTTGATTAAGGAAAGACTTTCTATCTTGCCTAACCTCTTCAGAAACCTCCATGTAGATAATCAATATGTCCCACATCTCCTTGGAGGTTTTGCAGTGAATTAGATTCTGGAATGTTGAATCATCAATGACACTCACTATAATATTCTGTGCTCTTTTATCCATTGTAGCCAAGATGATCTCATCCTTAGTCATCTCTGAAAAATCCATTGGAATTCTTTGATTGACATCAAGAACAGAAACCTTCATTGGAACATATGGTCCTTCCTTAATAGTTATATAGATTCTAGGATCAGATGCCTCCATAAATAATCTGACCCTTTCCTTCCATATTCCAAATATTTCCTTTCTGCAGATAGGCAATTTCATTGAACCAAGTTCTTTATGGTTTTCTCCTGAACCCATCTTCTTTAACTTAAGTCTGCCTTACAGATCTCACTCAGACTGTAAAGTCTATCTTTGAGGAACCTGGCTCTGATACCACTTGAAAGAATTGGTTCCTAAACACCTAGAGGGGGTGAATAGGTTCAAATCCTTTTTATTATAAGGTAGAACTTGTAATTCAGTTAATTAACTAAAACAGATATTTCTACAGCTATCACAACACAGAATTAATAATACCACACACACAAACACAGATTGCACACTGATTTATAGTGGTTCCCCAAGCTCTGGGTACACCGACTTTCCCCCTTCGCCTATCTAGCAGTGTGCTAGATTCGGCCTAACTCCTTTCCTTCTTCTTAGATCCTCAGATCTTACAGCTCAAAACCCAAACAAGGCTCCTACAACTCAGAGTGAGTCCACACTCCTACAGCTCAGGCAATCTACCCTACCTCAGCCTTCAACAAGGCCTACAACTCAGAGATAACAATCTCCTACAACTCAGGCTCACAGCCCTACCTCAGCCTACAACAAGGCCTACCACTCAGAGAACTATTTCTCCTACAACTCAGCCTTTATAAATTAGGCTTACAACTCAGATCTTAAAAAGATCCTACAACAAATAGATGTAAATATAAATTTTAACCACCATCCTGGTTGAGAGAGAAAGGATGGACAGTTTCTTGATCAGTTCTTGATAGAATCTGATGATAGATATCGACCAGACTTAGCTTTCTTCAAAGCTTCTTTAATCTGAACACAATAGGGTTGATCTCCTTTGAAGTTGATCTTCAATCAGCTTCTTTCTTGAAATTCAGAAATCAATCTGAATCCTTCTTGGCAGACTGGTTCAAACTCTGTACTTGAGAGACTTGTTGATGTCAGTCCCTTTCTTTACTTGAATAGATGGAGCTCTCTCTCTCCAACTTCTTCTGAATATTCTTCTGAATTCTCCTTTGAATTCTTTTGACAAAATCTGAGTAGATCACCACTTCAGAATGTCTTCATAGATCTTCTGTTGAAAATCTTCTTTTGGTTTTTCATTTTTCTTATGTGTGTAATACTTCTTCTTATTGTTGTTTTCTGTTGATAGAGAATGTCCTTATATAGACTTTCTTCATGGTAACCGGCTGATCCGATATCTAACGAACTTCTGACAGCACTGACAGTTGCAGTAGACCGGTTGGATATAGCAGCTGTCAAGTCTTCTAGTCATTTCTTGAAACTCTATCTCTATCAGTAAAGTGTCAAGACTTGACTTCATCATGTGTCGACATAAGTAGACTTAGTGTCGACACAAGCCTTGGTGGTGTCGACACATCTCCCTTGGTGTTGACACTGCTTCTCGACACAGCTTCTGTAGAATGTGTCGACACTAGTTCTATTGTGTCAACACAGCCACTTCTTATCTTCACAAAAATCAACTTTGTTGAAGCTATGCTATGTGTCGACACAAGTCCTGTGTGTCGACACAGTTGATGTCGACAAATCTTTTTGGTGTGTCGACACTGCCTCTGTGTGTCGACACAGTTTCTTCTGGTGTCGACTCAGCCTTTCCAAGTGTCGACACAGTTGACTCCAAGTGTCGACATAGCTTTTCTCCAGTGTCGACACAAGCCTTCATAAGTGTCGACCCAGCTTCTTCTGGTGTCGACTCATGGACTTAGAAACTTTTACCTGCATTTCTGCATTTTCTTAACCTATACATATAAACTCAAAATAACATCAAATACACCTTGATGCATATCATTGAGTAAGGTGAGGCTTCTTCAAATCTGGTACACATTTTCCAATGTACCTAATAGAGTGCATATTCATGCGGACTCTTCTGATAACCATGCTTCTGCAGATAAGTATCTATCCTTCCATTCCAGGCTCTAGCTCCCTGCTTCAGCCCATAAAGATCCTTATCCAGCTTGCAGAATTTGCTCTCCTGCCCCTTCACCGCATACCCTAGAGGCTGCTCGACGTACACATCCTCCTCCAGGTAGCCATTCAAGTAAGCAGAGACCACGTCCATCTGCATTATCTTCCACCCATAATGTGTTGCTAGCTCGATGATTAGCCTGATGATGTTTTTTCGCGCCATTGGGGCGAAGAACTCATCATAGTTCACACCCTGGACTTGGCGGTAGCCCTTCACAACAAGCCTTGCTTTGTGTTTCTCCACGCCTCCATCTTTATTCTTCTTCACCTTATACGCCCACTTCACCACGAGGGGTTTGTGGCCTACAGGTGGATCCACCAGCTTCCAGGTGTCATTCTTCTTGATGGAGGCTATCTCCGCATCCATCGCCTTTCTCCAAGTTTTTTATTGAGCGGCTTCTTCGTAAGAGCACGGCTCAACATCTGCAAATAAACAGTATAAAGAAAAATTGTTATGAGTTGGAGCCGTCTCTTCATAGATCTCCTCCAACCTCCTTGTCCGAGGATTAGGACGATCATCCTTGGTTCCACTGGTGCTTGCTCCACCAGATCTTCCTCTACTCGTACTTGCTTCACTTGAGTAAGGCGTGAGAGCTCCCCCCGATTCCCTGCTGGGTGGTGATGGTGGCTCAGCTCCACCCATCTCAGCTTCATCTCCCTGACCACCCTCTTCTTCATCATCATCGAAGAACATCCCCTTGATGTTCCTCACCTCTTCATCCCAGCTCCAGCAGCGGTCTTCCTCAAACACCACATCCCTTGAGATGATGACCTTCTTCGTCACTGGGTTGTACAGCTTGTACTCCTTGCTCGCAGGAGCATAGCCTACGAAGATGCACTTCTCGCTCCGGTCATCCAGCTTCCTTCTCCTCTGGTCCGGGACATGGGCATAAGCCACACACCCGAAGACCGTTAGGTGCTTCACGCTTGGCTTCCACCCACACCATGCTTCAAACGGCCTCTTGAACTTTACACTCTTAATTGGGCAACGATTCAGTAAATACACTGCCACCTGTACTGCCTCTGCCCAATACTTATTAAGTAACCCCTTGCCTTTCACCATACTCCTTGTCATATTCATGATTGTCAAGTTCTTTCTCTCTGCCACTACATTCTGCTGAGGTGAGTACGCCGCCGACAGCTGATGAGATATCCCCCACTCTCTACAGAAGTTATCAAACAGTATAGAGGTGTACTCCCTACCTCTATCTGTCCTAAGCACCTTCAGTGGCTGCCCACTCTCCTTCTCAGCCATTGCCTTAAACTCCCTGAATTTGTCAAGCGCCTCGTCCTTCTCTCTCAGAAAGTACACCCAACACTTTCGACTGTAGTCATCCATGAAGGTAATGTAGTATTTGCTGCCTCCAACTGAGGTCGTCTCAAACGGACCTGCTATGTCTGAATGAACTAGCTCCAACTGCCTTGTCGCCCTTCGGGACTTTCCACCCTCTAACGTTTCTCTCTTATGCATTCTTTTGGTACATGTCTTACATACCTTTTGAGGAGGCAAGATCATAGGCAACCCTTCTACCATCTTGGAGTGGGATAGTAACTTCAGGCCTGTGAATCCCAGATGGCCCATCCGGTGGTGCCACAGCCAAGCTTCCTCTTCTTCGTCTGTCTTCACAAGACATGCCGTCTCCTTGGTATCCATACTTAGAGGAAAGAGGAGATTCGTCGCCATCTTTACCCTCACCACCTCTCCTCCTTGACTATCCTTCATAGCTAAGGTACTATCCCTCAACAGGACACGATAGCCCTTCTCTACCAGCTGCCCAAGACTTAGGATGTTACTCCTTAAGCCTGGCACATAGAACACATCGTTGATATGCACCTCCTTCCCATTCATCGTGACCGCTATCACACCTCTTCCTTCCATAGATATCTTCGAGGCATCACCAAAGATGACTTCACCACCATTTCCCTCAAGGCTGGTGAACAGCTCCTTATCTCCACACATGTGGTTGCTTGCACAAGTGTCCAAGTACCACACTTCGTTCCTCCCTCCTGCAGTACCTTGGATGGTAAGGAACATCATCGGGTCGCCACCTGTGTTACTTGCCTCAGCATAGTGGTTAGCTTCTCCTCCCTTCCTTGGAGCCCAACAATTGTAGCTCATATGCCCGAACTTGTTACAGTTGTAACATTGAGTCTGGGACATATCTCCTCTTCCTCTTCCTTGACCTCTTCCCTGGTCCCTTCCTTGTCCTCTGCCTTGGCCTCTCCCTTGGCCTCTTCCTCTTCCTCCTCCATCGTGTCTCCATCCCCGAGGTAGTTCCGCCTCCTTCTGGTTGTACTGATTTCTTCTAAAGTCTCTTTCACCTCTTCCTCTTCTACCTCTTCCTTGGTAGCCTCGACAACGCTTGCCTCCTCCTCTTCCCGAGCTTTCTTCAAAGTTAAGCTGAGTCTGGAGTGCTTTTCCCAAGCCACTCGACTCCTCATCATCCTGCAGCATGCGGTACTCATGGGCTTGCAGCGAGCCAACAAGCTCATCTACTTCCATCACGGTGAGATCCTTCGACTCCTCTATGGCTACTACCACGTGCCTGAACTTCTTTGACATAGATCGCAGGAGCTTCTCCATGAAACTAACATCATCAGTCACCTCTCCATTCCTCTTCATCTCGTTTGTGAGCGTCCGCAGACGGGTCACATAATCACCAACTCTCTCCGAGCTCTACATCTTCAACACCTCATATTGACCTCGAAGAGATTGCAGCTTCACTTTCTTTGCTTTGTCAACTCCCTGCATGGAGCGTTGCAATATCTCCCATGCTTCTCTCGATGTCCCTGCATCAGAGATATTCTGAAACGTCACCTCATCAACTCCTTGGTACAATAGGAATAGGGACCTCTTGTCCCGCTTCTTTACTTCCCTCAACGCTGTCTTCTGAGCGTTAGCCAACGCTGCCTCTGCTTCAGCAGTAAGCACCTCGACTCCCTCTTCAACTATCTCTCATAAATCTTTGGAGGCGAGTAGCACTCGCATTTGTATACTCCAATTTCCATAGTTCGTTTTGGTCAACTTGGGGACTTGCCCCGACATTACACTTCTCATCTCCATCTCTCCTTGTTACTTAACCTTCCGAGCCAACTCTCAGAGGATTGCAACCTCGCTTTGATACCACTTGTTGGAAACGTGTATGGGTCCACTATCAATCCCAACTCCACAATCTATTCCCCTTAACTCCAAAAACACAAGTCCAAACTTGCGAGACCGCCACCACAGACCGCCTACCCGCGCGGTTAGACTCCTGCGAGTAGCCTTCTCGCAAAGCGAGCTCCACCCAGGCGACCTGTGCCCCTATCTCGCAAACTGCAGCAGGTAGCTCTTCTCCACGCGAGCTGCACCTAGGCGAGTGGGCACGGCGAGACCAATCCGGCGAGACCGCCTTGGCTTGAGGCTAGACCACTATACGCGATCACACAAACCGCGAGCACCTAGCTCTCGTAGTGAGATCTTCAAACTCTGCGAGCCGCGCTCCTCCCGCGAGTACAAGCCGCGAGCACCTCCTCGCGGCGAGATCACCAAGCCCTGCAAGAACTTCAAACCGCCCGGACCACACTCTAGCGCTGCAGCGCTCCTCTCTCTCTAAAACGGAAATATGAAAGAATGGGAGAATTTTTCTTCTATTCAGCAAACTTTACAAGTAATAAAACAAGCCTATTTATAGGCTAGAGCAACCAATCAAAAACCGCCAAGTGGAGACACATTAAATACCACTCCCAACTACCATCTCCTAACATTTAAAAATACAATAACATATAATAATAACTTAAAAGCAGTGTTGACTAGTTAACCCGGTCAACATAGTCAAACTCCAACAGTCTAGGAGGTCTGAGTCGGAGACGACATCGCCGGCAACTTGAAGAGCATCCGCAGTTGATTCGGCAAGCATGAGGTAGTCACTCGTGGACTAATGGGGTTGTTGGCGAAGTGAAAATAAGCGATTCTGAAAGTGTAAATATATATTATTTTGAGGTGCTGAGACATCGAGATCGAAGGCTGGCCCAAGCTTCAGGGGCGGTGGAGTAGCCACACAAGAAAGAGAGGATTTGAACAGCGATTGTTGTTTGTATCCATGAAAGAACGAGACTTGACGCATTCATCGAGTAGGTGTAGTCTGTTGGAAGCGATAAAATGGGCACACACAACTCAAGAGAGAAGCAAAACAACTTATATTATTAATTCCAAGACAATACACAAATTACAAAACTGAACTCGTCTAATTACAACTCAACCACTTCACTACACTACACTACCCAGATTAGGGTATTACAACTTCACTTCTACACATTTTTAACCGCATAGATGTCCACAAGAAGAAGTTTGCTAGCAAATTTAAAATTGTCCGCTGATATCTTTAATTTGCTCTGGAGCTACGCATGCATGCGATTTTTCTCTTCCCAATGGGAGACCGCAGCCTTTTAGAAATGCAGTCCGCAGCTTTTAGGAATGCAGTGAAAATTTTTTTCGCACAAAATTAACCGCAACCTATTTGATTTATTTCCTTGCAAGGCTTCCGCTTATCTGTAATTTTGTCCGCAAAAAGAGGCCGCAGCTTTTGCTGGCTCCACCTTGGCAGGCTTTTTGCTCACTCCTTTTCTTCCGCAAAAATGAAGCCTATTTATAGGCAAAATCATCAAATGACAAAACGCCACGTGTCCACTCCAAACAATGAGCCGTTTCAATTTTTTTCTTATCAATTACGCCTCCGCCGTTCACCCACCATTTGATATATTTTATTATTATTATTTTAATATATATATACACACACGCCAACAATCTCCCCCTCAAACACGGCAGCATATGCCGAGTTTGCACTTGCATTTTAGGAACGTCTCGGTCTTCAACGCCTTGGTAAAATTATCTGCTATCTGCTCTCCTGTGGGGAAATAAACTAACTCCACCACCTTCTGCTGCACTTGCTCTCGAAGAAAGTGGTACTTTGTTTCGATATGCTTGTTGCGCCCATGCAGCACTGGATTCTTCGCTAGCTGAATTGCAGACATGTTATCCACATACACCTTCACAGGACCATCCTGTGCATGGTGCAACTCATACAGGAGATTTCTCGACCAAATTGCTTGACACGTACAGGCTGCCGCTGCGATATACTCAGTTTCGCAGGTAGACAAGGCGATCGTTGCCTGATTCTTTGAACACCATGAGAACACTGTTGTTCCCATATGAAAAGCGTATCCAGAAGTGCTCTTCCTGTCATTCACATCTCGTCCGTAATCACTATCAGAGTACCCGACCAGCTTCAACTCCTTTGCAGTTGAGTACATCAAACCATGATCTCTCGTCCCATTCACATACCTCAAGATTCTCTTCGCTGCTGTGAAGTGATCTTGCTTCGGCTCCTCCATATATCTTCTAACAACTCCAACTACATACATGATATCGGGCCTAGTGAAAGTCAGGTAGCGTAGACTTCCAACTAGACTCTTGAACAACGTTGAGTCAACTGCTTCTTCCTTTGAATCCTTCCTCAGCTTCATTCCCAGATCAGCAGGAGTAGAGATAGCCTTGTTATTCTCCATCCGGAACTTCTTCAGAATCTCTTCCGCATACTTTTTCTGAGAAATGAAGATCCCATCTTCACTTTGTTGTACCTCAATGCCCAAGAAGTAAGTGAGTTCTCCCAGATCAATAATCTCGAACTCCTTTTTCATCGTCTTCTTGAACTTTTCAAACATAAGAGGGTTGTTGCCAGTGAATATCATGTCGTCAACGTACAAGCACACGACCATGATATCTCCATTCTTTTCCACCTTCGTGTAGAGTACATACTCATACGGGCTCTTCATTTACCCGTTCATCTGGAAGTATCCATCAATTCTTTCATTCCACACACGAGGCGCTTGCTTCAACCCATACAACACCTTCTTCAATGTGTAGACCTTCCTCTCTTGGCCTTTCACTTCATATCCAGGAGGTTGCTGCACGTACACATCTTCTTCCGGGTATCCATTAAGAAATGTGGACTTGACGTCCATCTGACAGATCTTCCACTTATATTGAGCAGCTAGTGCAATGATCAGTCTGATAGTGTCTATCCGCGCCACTGGAGCAAAGACCTCGTCATAGTCCACTCCTTGAACTTGCCTATAGCCTTTCGCGACGAGTCTTGCCTTGTGCTTCTCCACTTCTCCATCCTTGTTCTTCTTCACTCTATACACCCATTTCACACCAATGGGCTTATGACCTGCCGGCAGAGTGACCAACTCCCAAGTATCATTCCTTTTGATGGATGTCATCTCTTCATCCATTGCTTTCCTCCAAGTCTTCTCTTGAGCAGCTTCATCATACGAGTATGGCTCACAATCTGCTAAAAGACAATATAAAGAAAAATTAGCATGAATTGGCTCTGTCTCTTCGTAGATCTCCTCCAACCTTCTCATCCTAGGTTGAGAACCATTAGAAATGCTCCTGCTGGTGCTTGCTCTATCAGAATTGCTTTTGTTGGTGCTTACTCCACTAGAGTATGGAGTCGAAGCTCCCCCTGAATCTCTGCTCGGTGGTGATGGTGGTTCAGCTCCACCATCCTCAACTTCAGCTTCATGACCACCTTCTTCATCATCATCATAAAACATACCCTTGATGCTTCTCTCTTTCTCATCCCAGCTCCAACAACTGTCTTCCTCAAACAAGACATCTCTTGAGATGATCGACTTCTTTGTCACAGGATTGTATAACTTGTAAGCTTTACTCATCGGAGCGTAGCCTATAAATATACACTTCTCGCTCTTGTCATCAAGCTTCTTCGCTTCGGATCAGGGATGTGAGCATAAGCTACACACCCAAACACTCTCAAGTGTTGCACACTTGGCTTCCATCCACTCCATGCCTCATATGGAGTCTTGAACTTCACACTCTTTGTTGGACATCTGTTCAGCAAGTACACAGCACATTGTACTGCTTCAGCCCAGAACATCTTCGACAACTTCTTCTCCTTTATCATACTTCTCACCATATTCTGAATTGTCAAGTTCTTTCTCTCAGCAACTCCGTTCTGCTGAGGCGAGTATGCTGCAGTCAACTGATGAGCAATCCCATGCTCTTTGCAGAAAGCATCAAATAACTTTGAGGTGTACTCCCCACCTCGGTCAGTTCTGAGTACCTTCAGGTACTGCCCAATCTCCTTCTCTGTCATTGCCTTGAACTCCTTGAACTTGTCAAGGGCCTCAGATTTCTCCTTCAAGAAGTAAACCCAACACTTCCGACTAAAATCATCAGTGAAGGTAATATAGTATTTGCTTCCTCCAACTGAGGCAATATCAAACGGACCAGCAATGTCCGAATGAACCAGTTCAAGCTGTCTCCTTGCTCTACGAGACTTTCCTCCTTCAAAACTCTGCCGCTTCTGCTTTCCCTTTGTACAAGCTTCACAGATCTTCTGTGGTGGTAAGATCTTAGGCAAACCTTCCACCATCTTCGCATGTGACAGAAGCTTCAGACCACTGAAGCCTAAGTGACCCATCCTATGGTGCCACAACCAGGCTTCTTCTTCCTCTTCAGTTCTTGCTAGGCATGCCGTCTCCTCGGCATCCATCTTCAAAGTAAAGAGACGATTCGTCGTCATCTTTACTTTCACCACCTCTTTGCCTTGATGGTTCTTCATAGCCAACGAACCATCCTTCAACTGAATGCAGTAGCCTTTCTCTACCAACTGTACAAGGCTTAAGATGTTACTCTTCAAGCCAGGAACATAGAACACATCGTTGAGATGCACTTTCTCTCCATTGAGGGTGACCACTATCAGTCCTTTGCCTTCTACTGAGATCTTTGAAGCATCACCGAAGCTAACCTCACCAACACTTGGTTCAAGGTTAGCGAACAACTCCTTCTCACCATACATATGGTTGCTCGCTCCTGTGTCCAAGTACCAAACATTATTTCTACCTTCTTTAGCTCCTCTGTAAGTCAAGAACATCATTGGATCACCACCCGTGTTTCTTGCTTCAGCATAGTGGTTGGTCTCCTCATTCCTCCTTGGAAGTCTGCAATCATAACTCATGTGCCCAAACCTGTTACAGTTGTAACATTGTACTTGTGTCATTCCTCCACGACCTCTGCCTCGGCCTCTTCCACGGCCTCTTCCTCTCCCATCTTGCTCTCTACCTTGAGGTTGCTCCGCCTCTCTGTGGAAGTTCTGATGTCTTCCTCCTCTTCTTCCTCTGCCCCTGCCTTGGTAGCCTCGACCTTGCTGGCCACCTCCTCTTCCTGAACTCTCTCCAAAGTTCAGATGAGTCTGAAGTGCTTTCTCTAAGCCACTTGACTCTTCATCTTGTAGCATGCGGTATTCATGGGCTTGCAGTGAGCCTATGAGTTCATCAACAGATATCTGAGTGAGATCTTTTGACTCTTCTATCGCCACTACTATATAGTTGAACGTTTTTGACATCGATCGCAGAAGTTTCTCCATGAAACTCACATCATCAATTGTCTCTCTGTTGCGCTTCATTTCGTTTGCAAGCGTCCGCAGACGAGTAACATAGTCACCAACTTTCTCAGAGTTTCGCATCTTCATAACTTCATACTCTGCTCGGAGAGATTGAAGCTTCACCTTCTTTGCCTTGTCAACTCATTGCAAGGAGCGTTGCAAGGTTTCCCATGCTTCTTTAGAGGTTCTAGCATCCGAGATCTTCTCAAAGGTTGCTTCATCAACCCCTTGATATAACAAGAACAATGCCTTCTTGTCTCTCTTACTTGCCTCTCTCAGTGCCGTCCTTTGTGCGTTAGTCAACGCCGCCTCTTGCTCAGTAGTCTGCTCTTCATACCCATCATCAACAATCTCCCAAAGCTCCTTTGATGCTAGCAGCACTCTCATCTGGATGCTCCAGTTCCCATAGTTCGTCTTCGTCAACTTGGGAACTTGACCCGGCATAGCATTTACCATCTCCATTACTGCGATCTCTTCAACTCTGCTGAGTTACCACCAAGGTTCGGAACCTTGCTCTGATACCACTGTTGGAAGCGATAAAATGGGCACACACAACTCAAGAGAGAAGCAAAACAACTTATATTATTAATTCCAAGAGAATACACAAATTACAAAACTGAACTCGTCTAATTACAACTCAACCACTTCACTACACTACACTACCCAGATTTGGGTATTACAACTTCACTTCTACACATTTTTAACCGCATAGATGTCCACAAGAAGAAGTTTGCTAGCAAATTTAAAATTGTCCGCTGATATCTTTAATTTGCTCTGGAGCTACGCATGCATGCGATTTTTCTCTTCCCAATGGGAGACCGCAGCCTTTTAGAAATGCAGTCCGTAGCTTTTAGGAATGCAGTGAAAAATTTTTTCGCACAAAATTAACCGCAACCTATTTTATTTATTTCCTTGCAAGGCTTCCGCTTATCTGTAATTTTGTCCGCAAAAAAGAGGCCGCAGCTTTTGCTGGCTCCACCTTGGCAGGCTTTTTGCTCACTCGTTTTCTTCCGCAAAAATGAAGTCTATTTATAGGCAAAATCATCAAATGACAAAACGCCACGTGTACACTCCAAACAATGAGCCGTTTCAATTTTTTTCTTTTCAATTACGCCTCCGCCGTTCACCCACCATTTGATATATTTTATTATTATTATTTTAATATATATATATACACACATGCCAACATAGTCTTCGTTGATTACTCCATCATCAGTGTGGGAGGGGGTGGGGAAGAGGTGAGCATTTCATCGAGATTATGAATCTGTAGGATACTAAGAAATTGATTGCTTCATAGTGTTGAGGTATATTGATATTAGTGTCTAATGGGCTACTTAACGGGTTGGTTAGGATCCGATAGGAATCCAAACCCGTAGTCGGGGATTTAGGGTTTCGCCTATAAATACCCCGCTGGGGGCAACGGGTAGGCCATTCCAAACTAGATGGTCACGCGGATGCTTCGAGCACTCTAACATTCTCGAAGTTCTGCCCTAGCCCGCTCCCGTCCCGTGACCGATCCCGTCGCTCCGTCGTTCGCGATTTTTCTGCACCGCTTCATCGATCGGGAGAAAGATCTAGCCGCATCGATCGTGAAGGAGTCGTTCGCGACTTTCAGCAGCCGCCGCCACCGGTGCAAACCCGGCAGTCTCCGCCTCCTGTGTCTGTTCGCGATTCTAGGTCGAAAAAAAGGAGATCGTCCGATCTTTCCGCCGCTGCAGGTTACAAAGGAGAGATCGCTGTTTGGACGTGATCGGGAAAACCAGATCTCGCCGGATCGGGGCTGATCTCTCTGCACCGCTAGGACCCTGTTCTGATCCAGATCGATAGATCTGGTCTATCCCGTGACAAGCTCACCAGATTTCGTCAGATCTATCCGCCGGAGCTCTATTCCTGTCGGATTACTCAGTGATCGCTGACCCTGCGATTGAGGACTGGGAAAATCAGATTGGCCCTGTTTATCTTCCTGCATCGTCTTCTAGATCTGAAGATCGACTTCCAAAGAAAAGGCAGGGAGGTGACGCCTCTTCTCATTGGTGCATATAGGAGATCAACAGGGATAATTCCTCTTCATCCAGATCAAACGGAGATCCACTCCAACAAATTTCCTCGAATTCAGACATAGAAGGATCACAGTTTTTGTATTCCAATTCAAGGAATTTTTTGCTTCTGAACCCTGAAAGTTCTGTTGCTGGATCTCTTGTTTTTACGGAGCATCGCCGTTTTTGGAGGATCAATTTTCCTGGATTGGATCCGAAGACCGTCATCGTCTCGCTCAGGTGATCTCTTTCTAGTATTTTTCTGCTTGTAATTTATATTGCTAGTAGAACTATTTTGTGTGGAAAGAGACACGAAATGTCAAAGGCGATCAGTCACTCCTCTCCCGTACCGATGATCAAGCTGGAGAAGTTCTCCAACGCCGAGTTCAGTGCCTGGAAACACAACACACAGTTCGGCATGAAGTACCTGAACATCTTCTACACAGTGCCGACTGTCTTTGAAGAATTCAAAGGAAGTGATGTTGAAGATCAATGGGTCAACGACGAGGACTTCTGCAGAGATTACATCCTGAATTGCCTCTCCAACAGGCTTGCAGAGACGTACAACAAGATGCAAAGGGCCAAGGAGATCTGGGAAGCCTTAGAGGAGCAGTTCAAGGAGGAGGAGAATATGTCCAAGACGCACCTGGTGGACAAGTTCATGGCATTCACCTTCACTGAGGAAAGGGAAATCCTGCCACAGGTTGCTGAGTTTGAAAATCTGGTGGACAAGCTCAACAGTGAAAATATCCCTCTACCAGATGGATTTGTTGCAGGGGCGATCATTTTCAAATTGCCCTCGGCCTGGTATTCCTTCAAGACTGAGATGTACCGGAAGAAGACGCAGGTGAGTCTTAAAGACCTCAAGCGCTTCATCTGCATTGAGGATGAGAACCGGACTAGGCACGCTATAGAGACGATCAGCAAGCAGTCTTCCACTGCTAACATGATCACGCACCCTAAGCGGAAGCCTAAGCCTGGCAAGACTCGCCCACCGACCAGTGCACCCGCAGTTGCTGCCACCAGCAAATAAATTAAGAAGAAATTCAAAGGCAAGTGCTACAACTGCAATAAGTGGGGTCACTGCGCTTCCGAGTGCCGTCAGCCCAAATGGGGCGAATCCAGCACACCAAGAACCAATAATCAAGCCAACATGGTTCATCAGACTGCGCCTACCGACTTTGTTGCCATGGTCGGTAACGGGACGGCCAGTTCAGAGTGGTGGCTCGATTCAGGTGCTACCTGCCACGTCTGTCACAATCCAAAGCTTCTGGAGGATGCACAAGAGGTGCAAGAGACTGTCACTATTGCAAATGGAGCTGTAGCTGACGTGCTGAAGATCGGCAACGCTACCTTGACTCTCTCCTCAGGTAAAACTCTTACTTTGAAAAATGTTAAATTTATACCAACATTAGCTGCTAATTTAATTTCAATTAGTCTGTTGTGCGATGCAGGTATGTCTTTTAACATTAGTGGTGGTCGGGTAACCCTTATGGTTCACTCACATTACTTTGGTTGCGCATATGTCGTTAACGGGATGTATAGGCTGAGTCTAGCACACGAGGTAGTTAATCAGGTTAATTCTAATCTGATAGATCCTAAGACTTTACATGCAAGACTAGGACACGTCAATTATAGAAAACTTCTCCTACTAGCTAGAACTCACAACATACACCTCGACACAAAAACCAAATTTGAAAAATGTGAAATTTGTGCTCAAACTAAGATAACTAGAACACCTTTTAGTCAGGTTTCTAGGAGCACACAATTGCTAGAGTTAATACATTCCGATATTTGTGACTACAAAAGTTTTGTCACTCGAGGCGGTTGGAAGTATCTGATAACCTTTATCGACGACTACTCTAGATTCAGTCACATTTACCTTCTTAAAACCAAAGATGAAGCATTTGAAAAATTCCGTATTTTCAAAAATAGGGTTGAAAATCAACTTGACATGAAAATAAAAAGGCTAAGAAGTGATAGAGGAGGAGAATACGTCTCGGGGGAGTTCAGAGATTTCCTTGCCAGTAATGGCATAATACCTGAAACCACCGCTCCATATTCCCCACAATCCAACGGCATCGCTGAAAGGAAAAATAGGACTTTAACAGAAATGTTGAACTCCATGCTGTTGACTGCTGGCATGACTGCGGCCTATTGGGGTGAAGCCGTCCTCACGTCAAATCATATTCTTAATAAAGTTCCCCATGCAAAGTTGACTAAGACACCCTACGAGCTTTGGTTTAAGAGGCCTCCTAGATTTGACAATCTTAAGACCTGGGGCTGTATCGCTTATGTTAGGATACCAGACTCTAGAAGAGCAAAGATTGGACCCAGGACTAATACCTGCGCCTACCTAGGATGTGCAGATGATAGTGCTGCAGACAGGTTTCTGGATCTCTCCACTAATACTGTAATAGAATCAAGAGACGCTGTCTTCTTTGAGGATAAGTTCCTTAAGGACAAGAACCTGACACTGCCAGGTCTGCCAGCCACTAGTACTGAGCCTTTAGTTGAGCCAGGACAACGTAACTCTGACACTGAGCCTGTAGACACGAGTGGTTTAGATACCAGAAGGCTATCTCGTAGAGAGAAAATGCCTAAAAGCTTCGGTACAGACTTCGTGACTTACCACGTTGAAGCTGATCCATCCACTTATAAGGAAGCGATGCGATCTAGAGACTCTCTATTATGGAAAGAAGCCATAGACGAAGAGATGAACTCTCTCATGCAGAACAACACATGGACTTTGGTTGATCTGCCCAAAGGGGCTAAAACCATTGGCAATAAGTGGGTTCTGAGGAAGAAGCTAAATCCTGATGGGAGTATCGCAAAATACAAAGCACGTCTAGTTGCCAAAGGCTTCACTCAAGTGAGTGGTGTAGACTACTTTGATATATACTCACCTGTATGTCACTATGCGACTATTAGGATTCTTCTCGCACTAGCATCTATTGAACACTTCACTGTTCATCAGATGGATGTCAAGACTGCATTTCTGAATGGAGATCTGACTGAGGTGATCTACATGCACCAGCCTGAAGGGTTCGTCATAGAAGGTCTAGAAAATAAGGTCTGTAAGTTGATTAAGTCACTATACGGATTGAAACAAGCACCCAAAATGTGGCATGAAAAATTTGACACCTGTGTAAAAGGCTTGGGTTTCAAATCCAGCCTATCAAATAAATGTTTGTACGTTAGAACAAGTGCAAATAAAGTAGCCATCATATGCTTGTACGTTGATGACATGCTAATTCTGGGCACTGATTAGTCTGAGGTGAAAGACGTGAAAGTTGCCTTGACGGCACAATTTAGCATGAAAGACCTAGGTGAGGTGAAAACCATCCTAGGAATGGAAGTGAACTTTACAAAAAAGGGTATTACCCTGAGTCAGAGTCACTACATTAGGAATCTACTGGAAAAGTGGGGTTATGATAAGAGCAAAAAGGCTGAGACTCCATACGATTATAACAGTAGACTGAAACCGAATGAAGGTTCAGCTATCAGACAGTTGGATTATTCCAAACTCATAGGAAGTCTCATGTACATTACTACCTTCACTAGACCTGACATAGCCTTTACGGTCGGCATGTTGAGTAGATTCACACGTAACCCTGGGAAGGACCACTGGGATGCCTTAGACAGACTAATGAGATACTTAAAGTTTACTGAGAAGTATGCTTTATGTTACAGTGGGCATCCTCCAGTACTTGAAGGGTACTCCGACGCATCTTGGTGCTCGGAAATAGCTGATTGTCGATCCACTAGTGGCTTTGTGTTTACACTAGGAGGAGCTGCTGTAGCTTGGAAGTCTAAGAGGCAAACGTGCATTGCACTATCCTCTATGGAATCGGAACTCTATTCTCTCGCTTCAGCTGGAGAAGAAGCAGAGTGGATAAGAGATCTGATATTGGACATTCCAATGACGAGTCTGAAAATGCACTCTATTTCGATTTATTGTGACAATCAGGCCACAAAGACCATTGCTACAAATACATTGTTCAATGGCAAGCGAAGGCAACTTAGGATGAAACAGGCCTGGTTGACCTATCTCACCAGTCAGGGGATAATCTCCCTATTGGACGTGAGATCAAAAGATAATGTAGCAGATGTCCTTACTAAGGGCTTATGCAAGGTTCTCACATCTAAAAAATCGGGGGAGATGGGATTAACGTCCATTTAGGAGGACTTAATACCTAGCTTATGTTTTAAATTTAAGAACTGTTGTCTGCTTACATTCAAGCATCTACGTTGAGCACACTAAAGTATTTCAGATGTTATCTGATGAAAGCTAGAGGTAAGATAGTTGCCAGTCATTCCAAATTTGATGACTTACGTAACTATTCTTTGCCAAAGGCTGAATTGGGTATCATTCCAAAAAGGAGTACTGAGGTTGCTGATATGTGTCCTGATATTATGATTATTAGTTATATCATTCCAAACTTGATGATATAATAGTCACAGCTTGTTGTATCATTCCAAACTTGATGATATAGCATAATTGTGGAACGTTAAAAATAATCTTAATAATCGAAGGAACATGGTTTGATTCTATGAAATCAATTAATCTAATTTTGTGTAAATTAGATAGAGATGCTGTTTTGGAATTCTTTCCTCCCAGTTAGAGTATTAAGTTCACCCGCTGTTAGAACTAATCACTTTATTTCTGTAAATGTTTGAATTCATAGAGATTTGTCTCATGACATTCTTGTTGTAATTATTTGCAGGAAAAGTGGAGATTGGAGGAGAGACAGTTGATTTTGACCCAGATGATGATGATCTACTTTTCGCTTAGATCAATTATCGGTTTGAGCTTTCCAGTTTATTGCTTTTTCATGTTTGGAACATTTGGTTTGAGTTTAGTATTTTGTCATCTAAAACTTATATTTATATTTCTGGAAAAATTCTTGTTTGTTTGGTCATTATTAACTTTTGGATAAGTAGCACCTTTCTTATGCTAACACTTATATACAATATAGAAGGAGATTGTTGAGGTATATTGATATTAGTGTCTAATGAGCTACTTAACGGGTTGGTTAGGATCCGATAGGAATCCAAACCCGTAGTCGGGGATTTAGGGTTTCGCCTATAAATACCCCGCTGGGGGCAACGGGTAGGCCATTCCAAACTAGATGGTCACGCGGATGCTTCGAGCACTCTAACACATAGGAGGTAGTTATCCTTAGTTAGATGTATGTTGGCAAAAAGTGATTGAGGATTAAACGTTAGGGGAAGAACATGTTTGATTGGGACAGATGGGGAAGCAGGGGGGAGTGATGAGGCATCCATGGATCCCTCTGATACCATAAAGAAAAAAACAAGCAACAAGAAAGAAGGAAAATAACTCCTTGTGTTTATTCATCTGACGATTACAATTTATAAAGAATTCTAGGAGGAATTAAATGACCTACAACAGAAAACTGTCGCCAATAATCTGTAAGTCCAACTTCCAATAAATGCACATACTGCATGCAAAGTTTCCACCCATTCTTGCAGATTTTGACGTTTTGCTTTCACAGTTAATACTTTTTTACTGTAACCTAACAACAACAATATTCACGCATTTTTAGGATTTTTGTGTTAGGCCAACAAATTATGTGCTCTTTTACGTATGCTAAAACCGAGCTTACTCGCATAGGTTAGTACATCTCATATGCTCCATCATCAGTTTACCCTACTTCAAATAAACGATCCTTCACTTTTTGTGCAGCCTATCAACCGAAGATGATATACAAAAACAACTTACAGAATTTAATGGAGATCAAATTTAGTCTATGAAGACTAAATTGATCTCCACGAAAGTTTGATCAGTTTGCTGTCTGTGGAGATCAATTTGATCTCTATGAAGGTTAAGTTGATCTCTATGAAGGTTCAATGAAAATTATCTTTGATCTTAAAAACAGGAAATACCAGTTCAAAGCAACAACACAAAAGGATTCATAAAATGTAAGACAATACCTTATCTTGCTCCATTTTGTAGATCTACAAATAAGAAAAGGGAATACGAGGATTGGGGTTGAAGAGATTGGTTGCAGGTTGTAGACGAGATGACAAAGTTGTGAGGTGAATAACCTAGAGATGAATTTAGAGCAGAGTAATAATAAACCAGCTTTGAAGAATAATCGTGTGGTTTAGAATTATTTGGCGTCATTTTATTTATTTTCCCGATTTTGCAATGTGTCCGAACGAGGCTTCACCCGGGAGCAGATATTGCAACATCGTTTCTCCCCACTTTCTTCCCCGCGATAAAGAATGACACTGCCCATCGCTTTCCCTCACCACTGATCCCTTCTCACGCTCACCAATCTCCTACCGTCGAAAAAATTCAAGGTGCGTTTCTCGCGCCTACCTTTAGGTGCTCGCGCGATTAGGAGCCGTCCGATTGGCAATCAGATGTTTCAAAATATGCTCGTTTTTCTCTATTTTTTCTTTTTTTTAATGTGAATATAATACTATGTTGTTTGCCGTCGGATTGCCGGTCCTACGACCAGACTTACGTGAGCCCCTAATGGAAGGCGTGGGATACTCACCCAAAATGCACTCATTTACCGCAGTAGACCCCTTTTTATTCTGTCAAAACCCAGTCAACTCATTCCGCCAAAGTCACTTGATTCCTGCTGTCGTCTCCCCATGATTGGACTCCCTCTAATTGTAGACCACTGAAGACCACCGATTCTTACCACCAAAGCCTGTCGACGCTAGCCAACTTTTTCCAGAAACCAAATAATTTCCGCGAATTTTTGGCACTTTGCACCCCAGCTTTAAAATTTTGGCACTTTGCACCCTGCAAATATGTTTTGCTTGGCAGATTGCACCCTATTATTATTAAATCAGTTTTTCGAATTCATTTAAAATTTTATTTTTTAATTCTGTGGGCAATTTGGGCATATCCCCCTAAACCTAAACCTAAAATCTTGAAGCGTAATTCACTCGTCCCTAAATTCCCGAACAACACTCATGTGCACCATTCGGCTCCACCCTCGCCACCGCTCCTCCGGGCAATCTCTTCTCCAGTGATCTCTTCTCCGACTTTCTTTCTTCCAAGTTCAAGGAGAGAACCTCCTGTGGCTGCTCTGCTCTATTTTATCCGGGCTACTCGCCGATCACTTGCATAAGAACCGACGTGTCATGTGCGTTCTCGCCGTTACGACCTCCTTCTCCGGCGATCGATCACCACATACTTGTTTACTAGTCCATGGAGGTGCCCTGCTGCTGCAGCCCACGATCTCGTCGCTGCTACAGTGCTCTCCTAGTTGGTATAAAACTGTAATTCCTAAATTTTTTAGGCTTGGTTGTTTACTTTGTGAAACATTTGAAAAGCCCTAATTTTTGTAGGTCAAACATTCCCTCCCACGATCTCACCGTTACGACCTCCAACAACGGCAATTGATTCTGCTGCTGCAGTGCTCTCTTGGAATGTATAAAAATTTTGATTCATAATTTTTTTTAGGTTTGGTTGTTTACTTAGTGAACCCGTTTAAAAAGCCAATAAAGAAAGCAGAGAGTGTACCCATGTTTATAATGTGCAAAGTGCCAACAAAGAAAGCAGAGAGTGTATATAATCAACATGATTTTTCAGGCATATCTGTTGATTTCTTGCCCAAGTACATGAATATTTGTCATTTTCTTTGGCATATTTGATTTTTATGGCATATCTGATTATTTCTATGGCATAATCGACATGATTTCTATGATATATATAATCCCGAGTGCCAAGTATATAGAATATCAACATGATTTCTATGGCATATCCTAATTATAAATATGTTGTATAATGTGCAAAGTGCCAAGAAAAAATATAGATTAATGTGTTTATTGTTGAAACCGAAAACTCGGTCTCTTGTGGGGTTCACCCTTGGGGAAGGGGTGATCGCACACTTACTTCTCTCCTGCAAGACAAACGACGAAAGAAACGGAAACTGACCCAAGGGCTCGACGTGGAGGTCCCACCACACACCCAGAAGATATTAGAGCGCTTCCCCTCCTTAGTCAAAGGCCGAGCTAAGGCTACCTCAGAAAGCGCTAGAAGACTAGGAAACAAGTGAGCCTGCCTTCTGAGGTACCCCTTGGGTCCTATTTATAGATTTCTGAAAATGGCCTGCAAATAGCCAACCTCCGTTGTTCCAAACAGCTATGTGCATTCCGGGTTGGCCTCCCAACAACGTAACTCCGCTGTTCTGAAATGCTATGGGCAGAGCAGCGGGGGCAAAATGGTAAAAAAAAATAATGGGTCGTTGGGCGAGTTCCCCCTTAAGCTTCTGCTCGCCCGGGATGGCGAGTATGAGTTCGGCTGGTCCTTTCGGGCCTCAGTGAGTATGGGCCCGGCTGGCCCTACTCACCGGCTCCACCTGGCGAGTGCGAGCCTTTTAGTTCTATTCACCCCTGCTGATTTCACCTCGCTTGGGGGAGCTGGGGTTGGCGAGCGCTGACCCCTGGAGTGCTCGCCTGGGACTAGGGCTGTATGATCCTGTGGGTCGGCCATTAAAAAATTAAGCCCAATAAATACTGAGTTCCGTTCGACGAATGCCGAGCTCCGTTCGACGAACGCCGAGCTCCGTTCGACGAGCTGTGGACTAGGCGGGCTTCTCTCAATGACAAGGCAGAACGACGTTGTCTGCACTGACTGGTGCTCGCCGCTTCTACCTATCTTCTGGCGAGTGCCGGCCCGGCTAGCCCTACTCGCCTGTCATTAGCCGGGATCGCATGGGCGAACTGAGGGCTACCGAGCTCTGACCCCTTTGGTGCTTGGTCGAGGCTTGAGAAAAGAGTGTCGGCCGGTCTGGTTCCTGGCGACCTCACTCGCCGGATACGGGGTTATACACAATCCCCGCTCTTTTTGAGCTTGGTAAAGCTCGAAAAAAATCATCCTACCCCAAGTGTTTGGCGAGTGCGACAAGAAATAGAGAGAATCTTCGGGTGGGGTCCACATGCGGCTATATATATATGCCTGCACACCTGGGTGACTTTTGTCATTCCCCTCGCTCTAACCCTGCCGAGATGTCAATCCCTAAAGAGATCCAAGAGAGGCTCGCCCGAGTTTTCGAGGCCTCCTCTGCTCGCATTTCCAGCCTGACAGCGGTTCCACTTGTCATCCCGCAGAGTGGCTCGGCCGAGCCCAATCCTGCCAAGAGGGCGAAACCATTTCCACAGGCTGCCCTGGAGCACGGGACCGGCTAAACCAATCTGACTGCCTTTGAGAAGGGAAAAAATATTGTTGACCTCTGCACTGACCCAGACAGCCAATCGGATGACGCTGAAGATTCTGTGTCACGAGCCAAGAAGACCCTTGGTGACTTGCGGCTTAGAACTCCATAGAATCGCCCTCGGGACCCGTCACCCCCCTTCGGGACCCTGAGGCTGGACTCGCAGATGGCGAATTCGCCGGTTCACGGCCCTTCCCCTCAGCGGCTTGCCAAGACTACGGGGGGAGGTATTGAAGCCATCCCCGTTCCGAGCTTCAACCTCCTTTTGCCAAGAACACACTGCCCAGGCCGCAGTAAGAATCTGAGATTGGTCCCTCCCTGCACTTTCTTGGGGGTGTCGAGCTCGTCAGGTAAGTCGGCCTCTGGTTTTTGTCCTATAATTTTCTGGGATACTCACCTTTCATACTGATGCTTAACTGTCTTCACAGCTCTTCCCAGCCAGTCCGTGGCTGAAGAGTCTTTGCGACCAACCTGCTATTCCCCCCTCCCCTCTCCGAGCTCGCTAGACTCCTATCTGGGCTCTGAAGTGGAGAACGGGGAGCTGACGAGGAGGAGGATCGGTTCTTCAAGAAGTCGGTGCGTGGCCTGCGCCAGGTGTAGGAGGTCAACGAGGTGCTGCAACGTGACTACGTGCGGCTCGCGGACGAGGTGAGGGGAAACCTGGCCGGCGAGGCGATGTCCCCTTCCCGGCTTTTGGATGAGATTGATGAGGGCCTCCTGGTCGCTTAGAGAAACTCGGGGCAGATTCGCGAGCTCCTCTGCTCGCGGTAATCTGGGGGGTGGTGGATGCGAGGCCGGGGTAGATAGAAACGGCTTCATTGTTGAACCTACTGGCACTCGCCTCCTGACCCCCTCAGCTCGCGCATCTTGTTCCTTTTTTTCTTATGTACCTGATTTATTAAAACAGTATTCGTTCCTTAGCCTGTAATAACTTTGGATATTTTTTAGATTTTGATGATTGGTGTCCGAATAATAATATATAGCCCTTTACATTCAGCTCGGCATGTGATGGGACAAGTCATAGAAGTCGACGAGCTGGGGTTGTCGAGCTGGGATAGACGAGCTGGACTGATCGGTCAGCTCGGCCTTAGATTTCTTTTTTCTATAAATAGCCCCCCTCACCAACCCCGTACCACCGCCTTTACTGCCTTCATACTCCCTCTTTTGCCCTCTTTCCTTCTGTATTCACGTTCTAACCCTCCCGTGAGCATGGGTAAGACAAACCCTGACGCCGACGACCGCTTAAAATGCGCCCAACATTTCATCGAATATTTCTTCTTTGAGGGGAACACTACTGAGGCAGAGCTTACCAAATTCGTCACCGACTACGTCCCCCCTGGCTTCGAGGCACGCCGGCCCAGGGAGCAGGAGGCCATCAACACTTTCTACTCCGACGAGCTCGCCTTCCCCATCTTGCATTTCGAGGTGGGGTTGTGCTTACCACTGTGGCTGGAAATCTGCCAGATACTGAAGTACTACGGCGCGGTGCCCGCGCAACTCAAACGTCATCGCCATAATGGTGGCGTTCGCATGCTTCCTCCGCCGAGAGTGAATAGAGTTCAACCTGAATGTATTCAGGAAACTCTTCACCTACAAGGCGACTCCGGATGGTGTCTCCTACTTCGGGGGCTCATTCATAAAAGTTCGCGAGATCGCGAACAAGCATCACAACTGGATGACCAAGATCTCCTTCTTCAAGGGAGATCTCGACAACATCCCATACTCCCCCCAACAAAAGTGTGAGGATGTGTACCGCCCTCCAACCGTGTCCGGCAACGACACTGAGCTCCACAAGTTTTTCCTCCATAAGGATTTCGAGGTCGCCTTCATTCGAAGGAGCCTCGACTCTCTCCGCCCCGTTCTTCCCGGCGAAGGTATTTTCCTCTTTCTTTTTGCTCAACCCGCAAACCCGCCATTTGCGGACTCGGGATTATTCTCTGACCCCCTCCCTCGCAAGAGGGCGGCGGCGGCGGCCTGCTGAGATGAGCTGGCTTCCTCCAAATCCTCATCCAGCAAGAGGCGACCTGAGCCTGCGGAACCGAGCTTGCCCCGTCGCCAACAACCACCAAAAAAGATGAAGAATGCAGTGGGGGTTCCCCGGGCGAGACATCAACAACAACAACAAAACCCCAAATACATGAGCTCGCCCGAGACCATCCCGGACGGGTCGCCGGAGAGCCCGCTGAAGGAGATCACGAGCAAGGGGCAGGGGGTGACGAGTCCTCTTCTCTCCCTGCTGCAAAGAAGACGGCCTGTGAGCCATCCGCGCCGAAGGACCATCCCCTCTTTGGCTTCGTGGGAATGTGGAAAGACTCGGCCGACGAACCCATGGTCCAGTGGGACAAGCTAGCCCATCGAGTCTCCATCTCAACCCTTCACCCTTCTTGGGTTGATGAATTGTAAATATACGTATTTTTGTGCACATTAATTTAGTTATTTTCATTTATTTTCGTCGTTTTTACTTATTTTTGTTCAATAAAATGCTTCTAATCTTGTAAATTTACTACTAACTTGTTTTATTTTATTTTTCAGAAAAAATTCCAAAATCTGCCAAAATTGGGCAGTACACGCCCGTGTCATTTGAGTCACGCCCGTGACCAGGGCGTGACAGCTCAAATTCTGTGAAGTTGCAAATTTCTGAAGTAAAAAGCTTGACACGCCTGGTGTCACGCCCGTGTCACCCGACACGGGGCGTGACCCAAGCTCGTGTCCTCTCCACTCGACACTTTCCGCTCGACGATTGTCGAGTGTCGACACCAACCGACACGCCCAGAATCACGCCCGTGACCTAGGGAGTGACCTTTCCGACAAGATGCTGCCGAAGACTTTTGACGCAACCCGCACTGGTTCTACCTCCCCGACACGCCCGGAGTCACGCCCGTGACCTAGGGCGTGACATCCTCGAACTCAGCCCGAAGTCAACTTTCCTGTCCAATCGTCGGCCGCCTTCATGAATAGTACTGACACGACCCCCCTACACGCCCGTGACGGAGGGCGTGTACTTAGAATTTTTTGCCTATAAATTGCCCATTTTTGTAAGGTCCAAGGGTTTAGTTTTTTGGGCCATTTTAGTGTCTTTTTGTGGGCTGCATCCGTGGATTCTAGTGCTATGTAAGGAAATTTTTCCCTCCTTTATTTCATGTTTTGTTTTGCTTTATCTTTTAGCTTTGTAATAGCTTGATAATTTTAATAAAAATATTAGATTTTCCCTCTCTATATAGCATGAAAATTCATTTGGATGGCTTACTTCTTTCCCTTTTTATCCTTGGTTTCATCTCTGTTCTTCATTTATGAAAAGTGTGTGTGTGTGTATGAGTGTAACATGTTTAATATTCATGTTTTTAATTTGTCTTCATGATAGGTTTTGTAGTAGATTTCATTTCCAAGCATGGTATGATATGGTTATCTCATCTTCAACATGTTCTTCTTTAATGTTTTTTTTGTTTATTATTTCATACTTATGTATTTGTAAAAGAGATTTGAAAGTGAATTTTATTTTCTTTTCTTAGGTTTTTTGTAGGATTGTAAAACCTCTTTTTGTTCTTTTCATTTTCTTTTTCACTTTTTTATCACTTTCATGAAAACATAAGAATGAAAATCTTGTAATTTTAATTTTCCAAAAACTTTGGTTTTTAATTTGTTTTGAAAAACTTTTGTCTTCTAAAAATTGTAATTTCTTCTTTTTATTTGTTTTTGGCAAAACCTAAGCTTGAAAAAGTAAAAGTTTTAATTTTTAGTTAACTTTCATTTTGCTTTCAATTTGTGTGTGTGAGTGTATGAGTATAACTTTTTATTGCTTTCCTCATTTATGAAGAGTGTGCGAGTGTAGGTGTTAAATTTTAATGCTTTCTTTTAATGCTTTGTTCAAATTATGTAGAGTGTGTGAGTGTAGGTGTTAATTTAAATGCTTTCTTGAAATTCATATGGAGTGTGTGTGTTTGTGTGCATTTATTTCCGCCTACTCGTTAAGAGTTAAATGGCGCATCGTTTTCATTTTCAGTCCTACTCTTTTGAGTAGGACTTGTAATTTTCTTTCTTTATTTTTCCGCCTACTCACTTGAGTTAAATGGACGGACTTTATTTCCCGCCTACTCGTTTGAGTAGGACTTGTACCTGCATTTATTTTCGCCTACTCGTTTGAGTTAAATGGCGTGTCTCCTGTAAATATTTGAGAAAGCCCTGTAATCGCATTTATTTTCTCCTACTCGTTCGAGTAGGACTCGCTTTCATTTTAGTCCTACTCGTTTGAGTAGGACTTGTAATTTTCAGCTTTTATTTACCGCCCCCACACGTTTGAGTGGGACTCGCAATTTCAATTATGCAAATTTCTTTTATGTGTAACCTAGTTTCTATTTAATTTATAATTTGGAGTGTGCGTGAGTTCTTGTTTTAGCTAACTTTTCAGTTTTCTAAATGTTTGTTATTTTTCTTATGTCCCCTTCTTATAATCATTTAGCGTTTAATTTCGAACTGGCGACTCATTAAATTATAAAGCCGTCCACATACCGATGTGTGGCTAATCGCTATTAGCCTCGGCATCGAAGAGCTTGGGGACATTTAAAATGATTTCTAATAATTGAAGCTCTTTATTTTCATTTTAATTTAAGGACTTAAGGTTTACCACGGGTTAACGACGCGTAGGACCACATATCGATGTGTGGGCCCTATTTTCGTAGTCCATATGCTAGCTAGCCGAGAGGCCATTCATATGGACCGATCACCCCTGGGTAAATAGAGTTGCGTGCATACCCTCGAAAGAGGACAAGCGTAATTCTACCGGATTGGGTTCCCCACCCAATAGCGGGGTTCTTAGCGTAAAGCGGGCGTTAAGAGGAATCCTTCGTCGGACTAACGTTCGGTCGAATAGTCTTAACGTTTAGGTGAGCAATATCCCTATAGCTAGGTGAGCTCACATTTGTGGAACCTCCACGGCCAAGTTGCCTTTTATTAATTTGAAAACTAAGTCCTATAATTATTAAAAATTATTTTAGTCTTAATCCGATTCGATGCTGAGCGTTAACCCTTCAGCGAATATTTTCTAAAACGTTTTTTCGCTCCTTTACTTTTTCCGTCTTTACTTTACTAAAAAAAAATTCACCTTACTTTCAGTAAAATAATAGTTCTCCCGGAGGAGTAAGAATAGTCAACACGACCCCGAGAACAATACGACCTCGGTATTCCCCCCAATATCGAGTACTACTTGCGATAGGTGCACTTGCGTACCTCAGCAAGCCCACGACAATCGACTCACCGAACCAACCACAGTAAGAGTCTGTTCGCGGGCCCATCATGTTTTTGGCACCATTGCCGGGGAATCTACTTTCTTCGAGTTGCTATTTCGAATTCCGGAGTCTATTACTTTTACTTATTTTCTATAAAAAAACTAAAAACTTTATTTAAAAAAAACGAAGTTTATTTTGTTTTATTTTTGTTTGGGTGTATGACCCATGGACAACCCTCCGAGTCTGAAGATTTTGACTTCGACCCTGAGATCGAACGCTCTCTTGCGCGTATTCGATCTCAACGCTGAAATCCTTCTTTAGATCCCGAGGAATCTATCGGAGAACCTACTGTTGTAGTTATGGCCACGCCTAACCCTGCCCCGACGGCCGAGCGTACTATGTCTTATTATGCCCGGCCTAACCTGGATGATTCTGGGTCGAGTATTGTTCGCCCTGCGGTGGCGAATAATAATTTTGAAATAAAGTCGAGTGTCATTCAAATGGTCCAAAACGTCGTGCAGTTCGATAGAATGCCGGATGAGGACCCGAATGTCCACTTGTCCAATTTCTTGGAGATATGCGACAACTTCAAGATTAATGGCGTCACTGATGACGCCATTCGCTTGCGCTTACTTCCTTTTTCCCTTAAGTCCAAAGCCAAGGCGTGGTTGAATGCCCTCCCGCGAGGATGTATCACCATGTGGGCTGAGTTGACGGAACGGTTCCTAAGGAAGTACTTTCCGCCTGCAAAAACTGCAGAGTTGCGGGCAGACATTTCTTCGTTTGTGCAAAACGATCCTGAGTATCTATACGAGACTTGGGAACGGTTTAAGGAATTCCTCCGCCGGTGCCCGCACCACGCGCTGCCAACGTGGTTGCAAGTTCAAATTTTTTATAATGGGCTGAATTTTCAGACGCGTCAAATGATTGACGCGGCTGCCGGGGGTACTCTAAACAACAAAACCCCCGAGGCCGCCAAGGCTTTATTCGAAGAGATGGCTATGAACGCCTATCAATGGAACGTCCCGCGAGGACGCCCAAAGCCGGCGGCTGGTCTTTTTGAAGTGGATGTCACTGCTCTCTTGACCCTTCAAGTTGAAAGGTTAACAAAGCAGGTGGCGGAGATGTCTGCTGCCTCCTCCACTCCGCCTTCTTTTATTCCCCTAACGTCTGCGTAGCTGAAGAGTTCGTGGACTTCATGTGAAATTCGGGTCGTCCTCCCTTCAACCCCAACAACAACCCTTATAGTAATAACTATAATCCGGGTTGGAGGAATCACCCCAACTTCTCGTGGAGCAACCCGAATAATGCTCAGCGTCCCCCTATTTCTTATGCGCCCGGATTTCTTCCTCCTCCTCCTCTTCCGAAACCCTCCCCGATGGAGGAAAATTTTTCGAAGTATATTGCGTCCAACGAGTCAAATATCCGGAACATCACCGGATCGCTAAAAACTCTCGAACAATAGGTTGGACAGTTGGCGAGGATGATGTCCAAGCGCGCGCTCGGGGCACTGCCGGGAAACACGGAGCCCAATCCGCGGGAGAACTCCAACGCTATAACCCTCCGTAGCGGAAAGGAGGTGGTCGATCCAAAACGGACCGACCCTCAGGTACATATTTCACCTCCGACCCCTCTTCCCCTTTCTTCGCTTACGCCGCCTTTACCAATTATAAAAGAAAAAATTATTTTAAACAAGGCCCTTCCATATCCGCATAAGTTAGATAACGAGCGTAAGGACGCGCAATATGAAAAATTTATTTTATTATTAAAACAAATTCACATTAATGTTCCTTTTTGCGAGGCTACCTCGCAAATGCCCAAATATGCGAAATTTTTAAAAGAACTACTTTCTAATAAACGTAAATTAGAGGATATTTCGCATGTATCTCTCAACGCTGTCTGCTCGGCGGCCCTTATTAATAAATTGCCCACAAATCAAAATGACCCGGGACGGTTTTCCATCCCGTGCCTTTTTGGCGATATATTAGTAAAGTACGCCTTAGCTGATTTAGGGGCTAGCATTAATCTGATGCCGTTCTCGCTCTTTTCACGTTTAGGTTTGGGTACTCCTAGTCCTACGAATATGCGCATCCAATTAGCGGATCGCTCGGTTAGGTTCCCTATCGGGGTAGTGGAGGACGTCCTTGTCCGAGTCGACAAGTTTACCTTCCCGGTAGACTTCGTCATCTTAGATATCGAGGAGGACGCCGAGGTACCAATAATACTCGGTAGCCCTTTTCTCGCCACCTCCCGCGCACTAATAGATGTTAGTAATGGTAGTCTTCTCCTCCGAGTAGGCGATGATCCGGTTACTTTCTCTATTAATCCCTCGATGGACAATTTGTCATCGAGCGACGATTTCTGCTACTCTTTAGATACCTTTTTTGGAGATCGTTCTTCTCCCGTTTTCGAGTCCGTATTTTTAAACGACGATATTTATGTGCTCGAAAATTTTAAATGCGATGAGGATACTTCTTTAGACTTGCCTTTCGAAGCAATTGGTAAGAAAGACATAGACATTAAAACCTCCCTAGAAGAACCGCCCATCCTAGACCTCAAACCCTTACCCGCATCGCTCAAATACGCATTTTTGGGAAAAGGCGATATGCTTCCCGTTATCATTTCTTCGGACTTGAGTGATTCGGTGAGGCCGGCTCGTCTCCCATCCCCTTGCCCGTTGATGCTAAGAGTGCTCGTGATCAAGTTGTTGTGGATGATGATCAAGTTGCTCGTGACCAAGTTGATGCGGCGCAACATAAAGATGCTCGACGACCTTCTACCGCGACTCGTGACCTTGGTGGCTACAATCTTCGTTCGCGGCGGGCTTAAGCCCTTTCCTTATTTGCACCTTTATTTTCCCAGTTTAATGTTATAATTATTTCATGTTGTCTTTTATTTTGGACATGTTTAATTTTTGGTGTGCTCATAGCCATCCAATAGATGATAAATTGGATGGCTAGATTTATTTTGCTTGTTTTGGGACTTGCCTATATATAGGCTTATTTGATGAGAAATGAGGGCATGCTATTTGAAAACCTAAATTAATCCTCTCTTGAGAATTTCGGCCACCTCCCTTTGGGATTGCCGCCCCCCCCCCCCCTGTATCCTCCTTCTCGTCCTTGTTAGCCAATCGCTTGGGTGATCCAAGGCTTGTGAAACGCGGAGGCGGATGCTTCTCGGTGTGACTCCGGCGAAGAAGAAGGTTGCCGCTCGGTGTGACGTCGGTGGTGCGTGGACGTGTGACTCTTCCACTTTCCTTGTGTGATCTTCACCCCATCTTGGGGAGGGTAATATCTACATCTTTCCTTTGTGAGTTCTTGTGAGATTTGGAATGGATGCAATGGCTTTTTATCCGCGATCTTGAATACGATCTTTTGGATTTAATCGAAAACCTTCTTGCGTTTATTTTCGAAACCTTGCAAGAAGCCGGATCGGGTGGATCCTTTTGCTTGAGGAAGATCTTGGCATATAGTTATTGATCTTCCTCTCAAAAAGGTGTGGCGACCTTTGCTTTCGATCTTCAGTGGGAAAAGATTGGACTTTAATTAGATAGTTGCTTTTAGTCCACTCCCCTCCGCGTGTTTGTGCGGGATGACGGTGAATCGTGCGGCTAGAATGTTTGTGTTAGGACGCGTTAGAACGTGTTACGTGGGCTTGAGTTGTAAGAAAATCCGTAAGTTATTTTAATCCGACGAATCCCTACATCAATTTGGTATCATAGGGAGGTTCTCGTCAGTTTCCTAATTGGCACTCCTCCCCCGCTCAAAATTCAAATTTCAGATTTCGGAATTCAAATTTCGAATTTCAAATTTCAAATTTTAAATTTCAAATTTCAAAAAGAAATTCAAAATTCAAATTTCGAATTTCAAATTTCAAATTTCGAATTTCAAATTTCAAATTTCAAAATTTCAAATTTTAAATTTCAAATTTCAAAAAAATTTCAAAATTCAAATTTCGAATTTCAAATTTCAATTTTCAAAAAAAAATTCAAAATTCAAATTTCGAATTTCAAATTTCAAATTTCGAATTTCAAATTTCAAAATTTCAAATTTTAAATTTCAAATTTCAAAAAAAATTCAAAATTCAAATTTCGAATTTCAAATTTCAAATTTTAAATTTCAAATTTCAAAAAAATTCAAAATTCAAATTTTGAATTTCAAATTTCAAATTTCGAATTTCAAATTTCAAATTTCAAAATTTCAAATTTTAAATTTCAAATTTCAAAAAAATTCAAAATTCAAATTTCGAATTTCAAATATCGAATTTCAAATTTCAAATTTCAAAATTTCAAATTTCAAAATTTCAAATTTCAAAATTCAAAAAAACAAAGAGAAAACTGCGCTCTAGCCTTTGGTTTTTAGGGTGTTAATGCGTACTCGGCACGGTATGGATTACACGAACCCGTCTACCACCACTATGGCTGAACACCCTGATGAGGAAACTAATCCTACGGCTATCACTGAGCTTAGGCAAGAATTAGGAGAGTTGAGGGGTTTGCTGACAGCTCTTTTGGCGAACCAAGCTGCTCAAACACCACCACCACCTAACCATGGACAAGCCCCCCGACCACCCCCGGTGCATGTTGCGGAACATGATGGGTACTTCCCCGGAGCAGCCAGTCAAGTTCCCGATCTGGAAAGAGAGTTCGATATAACAAAAGCGATTCGTATGGAAGCCCCCTCTTACGATGGTATGGGAGACCCCCAAGTCTTCCTTACATGGGTGGTTGACATAGAATGCTATTTTGATTGGTATCACCTTACCGATGAGCAAAAGGTTCAAGTAGCTCGTATGAAATTAAACGGGAGGGCCAAGACCTTTTGGTTAAATGAGGAGCGACGTTTAGGGACCGGTCATGGTGTACCCCTAGTTGGTTGGACGGTTATGAAAAATTTGCTCACCGACCAATACGTGCCCGCTTACCACCGAACTCAAATGTTCGACGATCTTGCCACCCTTCGGCAAGGTCCAAAATCGGTGGCTGATTACATGGGTGAGTTAAAGGATAAGATGGTGCGGTGTGAGATCCAAGAGATGCCAGAGGTTACGCTTTCTAGGTTCCGTAAGGGACTTAATCCGGACATTCAGAAGAAGCTTCTTCGATATGGCCACACTGATATTAATACTACTTTCAATGCCGCTTTGGACATTGAAAAACATCTGGCCATGAAAACCCAACCCCGTTACTCCCAACAAAAGGGAAAGGCCCCCATAGGCGCCCTTTCCTCCACTTATTATGATAAGGGTAAGGCGAAGGTTGGGGAGTCCAAACCAATTGTCGTGACTGCGAGAAACCCTAGGCAGCCTAATAGTGAGAGAATCCCTATTGGCAAGGTGAGCAAGGCTAACACCACGTGTTACTCTTGCGGTATTCAAGGCCACTATGCCTATGAGTGCCCCACCAAGGCCAAGGCTACTTTAGCTCTTCTAGACGAGTCCACTAGTGACTTTGCAGATTTAGTGATTGAGGCAGATGAGGGTTATGAGACGGATGGTCTGCCTAGTGATATGGAGGATGGACACCTACTTAGTGTTATGTGTTGTATTCTGACGACCCCTCGCCGGTTTGACAATTGGAAGAGGTCCACTATTTTCTCCCTCATCTTTAAGAGTGGGGACAAATATTGTAAGCTCATCATTGATAGCGGCAGCTGCATGAACGTTGTTTCCGAGAACGCCGTTATGCGGATGCATTTGGCTACCGAGCCTCATCCTACCCCTTACCAAGTGTCTTGGTTCAACAAGGTAACCATACCGGTCACCAAGCGTTGCCTAGTTCCACTTACGATCAAGTCATATACGGATGAGGTGTGGTGTGATGTCATCCCTATGGATGCCTGTCATGTGTTGTTAGGCCGCCCTTGGCTCTATGACCGTGATGTCACCCACTACGGGAGGGCAAACACTTATGAGTTCAAATATAATGGGAAGGTAGTCACGTTAAAACCCACGACCCCAAAGGAACTCAATAGCCCGAGTACGGATACCACAATCCCAGTCAAGAAGAAATTGGTAAGCCTAATGGGTAGGAGAAAATTTGAGAGGGACCCCTTTGTGGATGGGATTATTTATGCATTGGTTCTTTTGAATAATAATAAAGAAAATGGGGTTTTACAAGATTTACCCAAAGAATTAAAAAAACTGCTGGAAGAGTATAAGGATGTCTACCCGGACGAGTTGCCCCCTACATTGCCCCCTCTACGTGATATCCAACATGCCATTGACTTTATGCCGGGCGCCTCATTGCCTAATCAGCCCCAATATAGGTTGCACCCCGCAGCCCATGAGGAGCTCTAAGCCCAAATTTCGGATTTATTGGCAAAGGGGTTCATTAGGAACAGCAAGAGTCCGTGTGCGGTCCCGGCTTTGTTGGCTCCAAAAAAGGATGGTACGTGGCGTATGTGTGTAGACAGTAGAGCCACAAAAAAGATCACTATCAAGTATAGGTTTCCCATCCCTAGATTGGACGATCTTTTGGATATGTTGTCTGGTGCCTCGATCTTCACGAAATTGGATTTGCGGAGTGGTTACCATCAGATTCGGATACGTGATGGGGATGAATGGAAAACTACATTTAAATCTAAGGACGGGCTCTACGAGTGGTTGGTCATGCCATTTGGGTTGTCAAATGCTCCAAGCACCTTCTCACGAATGATGACCCACGTATTCCAACCATACATGGGACGATTTGTGGTGGTGTACTTTGATGACATATTAATTTATAGCACCACTTTTGACTCACATGTGTCTCACCTACGGATTATTCTATCTACACTTCGGGACGAAAAATTATATTTAAATTTAAAGAAGTGTATATTTTATGTAAAGGAAGTGGAATTTTTGGGCTACCTGGTTGGATCTGAGGGAATAAAGGTAGACCCCAGTAAGGTGAAATCAATTCTGGAGTGGCCCGAACCCACAAGCTTGAGAGACGTTAGGAGTTTCCACAGGTTAGCCTCATTTTATAGACGATTTATTAGGGATTTTAGTACTATTATGGCTCCCGTGACGGAATGCATGAAAAGGGGTGAGTTTAAATGGACCCCAGCAGCTACCCAGGCATTCCAACACATTAAGAAGATGATGACTGAGGCTCCTATTTTGCGCTTACCAGATTTTAATAAAGTACTTGAATTGACATGTGACGCATCCGGAGTAGGAGTAGGAGGTGTCTTAAGCCAAGAGGGACACCCAATAAGTTATTTTAGCGAGAAATTGGCGGGTGCAAAACTTAATTATTCCAATTACGATAGAGAGTTCTATGCAATTGTTAGATGCCTACACCAGTGGAGACACTATCTCCTTTCCAAGGAGTTCGTGATTCTCTCTGACCATGATGCACTTAGGCACATTAATGGGCAATCTAAAATCAGCCCCCGTCATGCAAAATGGGTATCTTATCTGCAAGAGTTTTCGTTCACCTTAAAACACCTTAAGGGCACTGAAAATCGTGTGGCCGACGCGCTTAGTAGAGTGACACTTTTATTGTCGATCATGGAAGTAAAGGTTGTCGGATTTGAGAGAATAAAGGATGAATATGCCATGTGTCCTGATTTTGGAGAAGTATATCTAGCGGCACACGATGACTCACCAATGATAGTGTCAGCATATGTATTGAGAGACGGTTATTTATTTCGGCACGCTAAGCTATGTATTCCCCATACCTCCCTACGCCATCACATAGTATGGGAACTACATAGTGGCGGGTTGAGCGGCCATTTTGGGCGGGATAAAACGATAGCCTTAGTCGAGGAGAAATTCTATTGGCCTAAACTTCGCGTTTTAGTTGGGAAAATCGTGAGTAGCTGTCGGGTTTGTCAAGTGTCTAAAGGGGGAAAGACTAATGTGGAACTATACACTCCGTTGCCTATTCCATCTAGACCTTGGGAGGACGTGAGTATGGACTTTATTTTGGGGCTTCCTCCAACCCAGCGACGACACGATTCCATTTTTGTGGTGGTTGATAGGTTCTCTAAGATGGCTTATTTCATACCCTGTAGTAAGACTAATGACGCGTCTCACATTGCAAAATTATATTTTAAAGAGGTGGTGAGTCACCGCGGTGTTCCTAATACCATTGTCTCGGATCGCGACGTTAAATTCACAAGTTATTTTTGGAAGACGCTTTGGACATTAATGGGAACGAAGTTGTTGTTTTCCGCCGCCTATCACCCACAAACTGATGGGCAGACGGAAGTGGTAAATAAGAGTTTGGGAAACTTGTTGCGTTGTCTTGTGGGTGACCACAAAGGCACTTGGGATTTGCTCCTCCCCCAAGCCCAATTAGCCTACAACAACTCTACCAATCGGTCTACGGGTATGTCACCAAATGAAGTAGTGCACGGGTACCTTGCGAATGTGCCCATTGACTTGATTCCGTTACCTCCATCTTATCATACAAGTCAATTTGCACAATCTTTTGCCGAGCACATACATGACTTACACGCCCAAATATGAACAACTTTAGCTACCACGTATGACTCGTATCGATCCCAAGCGAATTTACATCGAAGGGAGTCTAACTTCCAAGTTGGCGATCTTGTTTTAGTGCGCCTTATTCCCACGCGGCTGCCTTCTGGCACCGTTAAGAAGTTGACACCAAAGTGAGCCGGCCCGTTTCGAATTATTAAGAGGCTAGGAGATAATGCGTTTGTTTTGGATTTGCCGACGGATTGGGGTATTTCACCCATTTTCAATGTTTCGGATTTAACGCCGTATGTTTCCATTCCAACTGAGTTGACTTCTACGCCTTCTTTTTCCCCCAATATTTCTTCCTCCACAAATGTCTCTTCTGGGTTTGTGAGTGGTAGTTCCGTGAGTCATTCTTCCATTGCACCTACAGGCCTAGCGCCGGGTGGTAAGTCTTCTACTTTGCTTCCACATGCTGATATGTTTCCTAGATTTCCCCGTACATTTCTTGTCCCAGCTCAGGTACTTGAAAATGGCTACACTTCTCCAGCTGATGGCGGCCATCGCTACTTCCTCGTTCGTTGGCGTGATCGTCCGCCCTCCGACGACTCCTGGGTTATTAAGTCGGATCTCTTTCGCTTGGATGAGGACCTCCTCCGCCGCTACCTTGCAGCCCACTCATCGGTGTTGAGTGACTTTAAGGAGGGGAGGATTGATTCCGGCTCGTCTCCCATCCCCTTGCCCGTTGATGCTAAGAGTGCTCGTGATCAAGTTGCTGTGGATGATGATCAAGTTGCTCGTGACCAAGTTGATGCGGCGCAACATAAAGATGCTCGACGACCTTCTACCGCGACTCGTGACTTTGGTGGCTACAATCTTCGTTCGCGGCGGGCTTAAGCCCTTTCCTTATTTGCACCTTTATTTTCCCAGTTTAATGTTATCATTATTTCATGTTGTCTTTTATTTTGGACATGTTTAATTTTTGGTGTGCTCATAGCCATCCAATAGATGATAAATTGGATGGCTAGATTTATTTTTCTTGTTTTGGGACTTGCCTATATATAGGCTTATTTGATGAGAAATGAGGGCATGCTATTTGAAAACCTAAATTAATCCTCTCTTGAGAATTTCGGCCACCTCTCGTTGGGATTGCCGCCCCCCTCATCCTCCTTCTCCTCCATGTTAGTCAATCGCTTGGGTGATCCAAGGCTTGTGAAACGCGGAGGCGGATGCTTCTCGGTGTGACTCCGGCGGAGAAGAAGGTTGCCGCTCGGTGTGACGCCGGTGGTGCGTGGACATGTGACTCTTCCACTTTCCTTGTGTGATCTTCACCCCATCTTGGGGAGGGTAATATCTACATCTTTCCTTTGTGAGTTCTTGTGAGATTTGGAATGGATGCAATGGCTTTTTATCCGCGATCTTGAATACGATCTTTTGGATTTAATCGAAAACCTTCTTGCGTTTATTTTCGAAACCTTGCAAGAAGCCAGATCGGGTGGATCCTTTTGCTTGAGGAAGATCCTGTCATATAGTTATTGATCTTCCTCTCAAAAAGGTGTGGCGACCTTTGCTTTCGATCTTCGGTGGGAAAGGATTGGACTTTAATTAGATCGTCGCTTTTAGTCCACTCCCCTCCGCGTGTTTGTGCGGGATGACGGTGAATCGTGTGGCTAGAATGTTTGTGTTAGGACGCGTTAGAACGTGTTACATGGGCTTGAGTTGTAAGAAAATCCGTACGCTATTTTAATCCGACGAATCCTTACATCATTCGGAGACTTCCGATTTATTGGAAGTTTTATTTAAACATCGCCACGCAATTGCGTGGCAAATCTCTGACTTAAAGGGGATTAGCCCCTCCTTTTGCACCCATAAGATTTTTCTTAACGATAATTGCCGCAAAACGATTCAGCCGCAGCGGCGTCTTAACCCAAACATGAAAGACGTCGTTAAAGCCGAAATTATTAAGTTATGAGATGCGGGGATTATCTACCCTATTTCGAACAGTGCATGGGTTAGTCCCGTGCATGTCGTGCCCAAGAAGGGCAGTCTTACCGTAGTGGCAAATGAGCATAACGAGCTCGTCCCAACTCGTACTGTTACGGGTTGGCGAGTGTGCATCGATTATAGAAAACTTAATGATGCCACCCGCAAGGACCATTTCCCTCTGCCATTTCTGGACCAGATTTTAGAGCGTTTATCCGGTCATCCGTATTATTGTTTTCTTGATGGTTTATCGGGGTTTTTCCAAATCCCCATTTCCCCCGATGATCAAGAGAAAACAACTTTTACTTGCCCGTTTGGCACCTTCGCATATCGAAGAATGCCATTTGGACTCTGCAATGCACCGGCTACATTCCAAAGATGTATGCTAGCGATCTTTGGCAAGCTAGTAGAAGACATTATGGAAGTCTTTATGGATGACTTTTCTGTTTTCGGACGCTCTTTTCCCGATTGCCTTCACAATTTAGATCGTGTCCTTCAACGGTGCGAGGACACAAGCCTTGTATTAAATTGGGAAAATGCAACTTTATGGTTCGAGGAGGTTTGGTCCTCGGCCATATGATTTCGTCTAAGGGGATAGAGGTGGATAAGGCCAAGATAGAAATTATAGAAAAATTTCCGCATCCAACAAACGTAAAATCTATTAGGAGTTTCTTAGGCCATGCGGGATTTTATCGACGCTTCATTCAAGTCTTTTCAAAAATAACAAAGCCGCTTACTCACCTCTTGGAAAAGGAATCACGTTTCATCTTTAGTAGCGAATGCGAGTCCGCCTTTAATTTAATAAAACAAAAACTTATCACTTCACCAATATTAGTGGCCCCTAATTGGTCCCTTCCGTTCGAAATTATGTGCGACGCTAGTGATATTGCCTTAGGTGCCGTTCTTGGCCAACGCGTAGAAAAACATTTTCATCCTATTTATTACGATAGCAAGACGCTCACTTCCGCACAAGTAAATTAAACGACAACGGAAAAAGAACTCTTAGCCGTCGTTTTCGCTTTTGATAAGTTTCGCTCGTATATAACGCTATCTAAAGTTATCGTTTTTACCGATCACTCCGCACTTAAATAATTATTAGCTAAAAATGATGCGAAGCCCCTCCTTCTTCGATGGATTCTCCTCCTACAAGAGTTTGATTTGGAGATCCGAGATAAGCGGGGAGCGGAAAATCTAGCGGCAGACCACCTCTCCCGTTTAGAAAATCCGGGTGCGGAAGCGCTCGTCGAATCTGAAATAAATGACAGATTTCCCGAGGAACGCCTCCTTGCCATTCATAAATCTTCGTCATCTTCACCTTGGTTCGCAGATTTTGCAAATTACTTAGTAGCGCGGGTACTTCCAAAAGAGTTTTCAAGTCATCAAAAGAAGAAATTCTTTTCTGACTTGAAAAATTTCTTTTGGGAGGACCCATTTCTTTTTTGTATCTGCGCGGACCAAGCGGTCCGAAGATGCGTTGCGGGTGTGGAGTGCTTGCAAATTCTTAAGCACTGCCACGAGGGTCCAGCCGGGGGGCATTATCAAGCCAACCGGACTGCTCGGAAGGCGCTTGAGGCGGGCTACTTTTGGCCCACTCTCTTCAAAGACGCGCATAATTTGTGCGCGCATGCGATAGCTGTCAGCGGTCGGGTAACATCTCTCGTCGCGACGAGATGCCCCAAAATATTTTTTTAGAGTGCGAAGTCTTCGATTTATGGGGCATAGATTTTGTTGGCCCCCTACCTCCATCTTTCAAAAATATGTATATTTTAGTGGCGGTGGACTACATATCAAGGTGGGCGGAAGTGCAAGATCTCCCCACCAACGATGCGCGAGTCATCGTACCATTTCTTAAAAAATTATTTTCTCGCTTCGACACACCTCACGCAATTGTTAGTGATAGGGGAACGCTTTTCTGTAACGCTCTTATGGCTAAGACGTTAGCTAAATACGGAGTCACGCACAAGCTTGCCACCCCCTACCACCCGCAAACAAGTGGCCAAGTTGAGGTAGTAAATCGATAGATTAAGCGAATTTTAGAAAAAACCGTTTCACTAAATAGGAAAAATTGGTCTGTTAAACTCGACGACGCGTTGTGGGTGTATCGGACGACATACAAAACCGCAATTGGTTGTACGCCGTTCCGGTTAGTATACGACAAAGCGTGCCATTTACCCGTAGAATTAGAGCATCGCGCTCTTTGGGCTTTAAAACTCTTAAACCTCGACTCCAACTTAGCCGCTCAGAATAGAAAACTACAACTAAACGAGCTCGATGAATGACGTGCGAACGCTTACGAGAGCAATAAATTCTATAAGGAGCGCTCTAAGTTATATCACGATCGAAAAATCAAGTCCCAAAAATTATTTTCTCCGGGCGATCTTGTTCTTCTTTACAATTCACGTCTTAGGCTTTTTCCAGGTAAACTAAAATCTAGATGGTCCGATCCCTTCCTAGTTGAAGAGGTTTTTCCATATGGAACCGTACTCGTCTCCCACCCGGAAAAAGGTTCGTTTAAAGTAAACGGTAATCGGTTAAAGTCTTATATAGCAGGCGACCCAGTGATCGGTTTTAGCGAAACCATAACTTTCCTCCACATTATAAACCCGCCAAAATAGTCAAGCTACACGACTATAAACAAAGCGCTCCTGGGAGGCACCCCTCGCTTATCTTTTTCGCTCTTTCCTTATTATCTTTGCTGCTTTTTCTAATAAATGCAGGGTTTTTGATCGGCCTCCCCCTACGCGTTTCAGGGAAGCTTCTACCCCCCCTCTCTTTATATATTGTATATATTGTCTTCCCTCTTGTTCCGCATACTTGCGTTACAACATTGGGGACAATGTTGGACTTAAGTATGGGGGTATTTTGGTGCTTTACTTTCTGCACTTCAATTTTTTCTGCATTTCAATAATACAAAAAATACATATAACAACAAAACAAAAACAAAAAAATAATAATAAAAACATCTTAAAAATAATAAAAAAACATCTTAAAATGAAAAAAATTTCAAATGAAAAATCCAAAAAAAAATTTTCTCTTTTTCCCAAAAACTCAAAAACAAATTAAAAAATATATAACAAAACAAAAAAAAATAATATTTAGTTTCACTTTGTAAATATTTTTTTATTTTTAGTACATACTCTTTTCTCTCTCCCCCTTCCTCATTCTTGTAAAAACCTCTTTTTTTCTCCCATATTTTTGTACATAGAATGAAAATTCTCTTAAAAAATACAAAAAAAAAGATAATAGTTCAAAAAAAATTTTCAAAAAAAATTAAGTAAAACAAAACAAAAATACAAAAAAAAGAGATAATAAATGAAAAACAAAAAAAAAAGATGATAAAAACTATAAAAATAAAAAAAAATGTTTTGAAACAAATAATTCAAATATTTCATCCTTAATTTTTCTGCTATCCAAAAATTCAGTTTTGAGTTTATTTGTATGTGAATTTGATTAATTCTTTGTTCACTACCCGTTTGTTAATTATTGATTGAAAAATTTAAATAGTCGGGGTTAAGTTTTAAAGAATTCATTATACTTTGTTAAAAATAACGAACTCGTTTTAGGCACTACTTCTAATTTTTCATTGATATGAGCACGTATATTATGTTAGGAAATAACGACTATAGAATTCAATTATACTTAATTTTAGCTTTCTAAAACATTGGAACGTACAAATTATTAAGGTTGCTCTCAAAAGTTTTTAGGAATAAAAATCTAGTTTTCCCTTCTTCCCTTACCTTTCATGACCTATTTGGCATGAAAAATTTTATCCTTAAAAGATCCTATGTCAATGGGAATAAGATTTCGTTCCGTAAATGAAAGTCCACCTAGTGTCGGCTATGTGCACCTATGGGGGGGGGGGGAATAGGTGACGTGTGGTTCTTTTGCGGAATTTACAGGTGTACCTGCACAATGAAAACAACAAACACAGCACACAGAATACACAGCAAATTTATAGTGGTTCCCCGAATTGGGTACATCCACTTTCCCCCTTCGACCTATCTCCCCAACAAAGGACGACTCGGTCACTTCACCAACGGGATTGAAATCCAATCCCTGCACTAACGGAAGGAGCCCTTCCACACGTGAGAGTCAACACTCCCACAAACTGGGTTGCACCCAACCCTTACAACACGGAACAAAAGTTCCTTTACAACAAAAGTAAATATGGAATGTATATGAAATACAAACTTCTTTCGGAGACTACGGTGTTCCTCTTCGTTCGACGACGTGTTCTTGAAGTCGATGAAGAGTCTACAATCTTGGTCCCTCTTGGAGAGGATCTCCCCGTAGCCGGCGGCGGCAACACAAGCGGCGGCTAGCTTCGGGATCGGCGGCTACGATGAAGAACGGCTGCAGAACTTGGAGATCCAAACTTCGTAGCGAAGCAAACTCGGTCTACCAACGGTCACTCTAGGATCAGTCGTCTCGATCGATTCGGACGGGGAAGTTTTTCCCGGTCAACAAATCGAGAGACAAGAGATCTCCGGATAGACGCGTGAGACTCAAGCTTTGCTAAGCTTCTGTCACCGGAGATCGGGAAGAAGAGCGATCTGCAGCGGTGACTACTTGACGCGAGCGGCGGCGGCGGAGCGGAGCGATTTCACGAATTTAGGGTTACGTCGAGGCTCGGTTTTCTTTTTCTCTTGTCCGCCATTTACTGTTCAAAATACCCATGTATTTATACTATAGGATTCTCAAATATGACCGTTTGTGGGACCCACAAATGAAATCCCCAAAATCTGGTTCAAACAAATCCAGAAGCAGAATCCGGTTCAGCAGCATTCTGAGAAAACGCCAAGTAAAAATCGGCGAGAATCGCAGACGATTCTCGACGAATCGACGAGAATCACCAAGTGATTCTCGACGATTCGTCGAGAATCGTTTGTGATTCTCGTCGAGTCACTTGTCGATTCTCAACGAATTGGACTTTGTATTCATGGGCTGCTTGACCACTGGTTCGGCGGGAATTACAAGTGATTCTCGTCGAATCTTACTTGGCACCATTTTGAGATGGCCAGAAGGAGTCGGCGAGAATCACTGATGATTCTCGTCGATTCGACGAGAATCACCTAGTGATTCTCGCCGATTCGGCGAGAATCACTTGATGATTCTCGTCGAATTTGCCTTGGACGATTTTTCGTCTTCCACCTAGGAGCTGCTCCTTGATCCTCCATGCTCCTTGTCTTCTCTTGCATATGAGCGGCCCTGTACTTGAAAGTAAGTGCACTCCAATAGAGAGAGAACACATAGGCCAACACACTGATCTGCTCAACGAGGGATTACGTCGTGCAGACCCGTGTATATTGGCCTACTGCACCCTGACATTGGTGTGCACTTAGCGTGGAGAAACTGCAAGTACAACTTGAAAGAGTTTATCAAATACATTGTGAATTCATCTTAGCTTGACAGGTGGCTTCCTCAAATCTAGGTAATCGTGGATACAATACCCAACAATCTCCCCCTATTTGACGAAGCCAAAACCCTACTAGCTAAGATGAATAACACTTATCAAATAATAATTATAGCATTTAAAAATTAAATATGCAACACAAGGGAATATATGCAATCAGAATAGGACTTGAGTCATTCACACATTCAAGAATATATATATATACCAAGAGAAATATATTCACATATAATTCAGAATTGTTCATATGACAGTAATAATCATTAAACGTTCTTAAGACACAGTGACCAGCTATAAGATAATGACTATTTGTCCTTAGCTACGTCACCCTTAAGAGTTTGAGCCAAGTACTTTTTGCTTTGCCTTTCCATGTATTCCTTGGGCTTCGGGTAGTACCTAGGAGGAGCAACTTTGTCTGGATCCTTGTTGTTTCTGAAGAAAATGTTGCGTTTCGCTTCAAATGCTTTGTGCGTCTCCCATTCATACTGGCTATATGATTCATTTCGATTTATCTCTCCTCTTTCTTGCAGCCGGAAGGTGTCTAAGATGATGTTCCTTGAAACTGGGCTCCACCTTTCGTTTCTTACATCCTCCTCACTCAGTCTGATCCTCTTTTCAGTTGGTGTCTCCTTGGAGGTCCCTTCCTGAGCTCTCCTCTTGGCCTTGGCTTTTGCTAAAGCCTCCTGGTCAAACATACTCCTCAGCTTAGATTTGGAGATGGCCCTAGCATCAACTTCATCAGTGAAAATTTCTGCAGCACTTGTACTTACAGCCTCAGCAATATTTACTTCCTTAGCGGCCTTAGAAGTCTCAGGAACCTGAATACCGGCAGGTTGGTCAGGTAGGACGACGCCCAACGTGCCCAGTGCCTGTTGTAGCATCCACCAGCAACTCTCATAGACGTATTTGCTTGATTGGGCAAAGTTTGCATCCATGCTTTCTTGGAGCTCGGCCAGCTTAGCTATATACTCTTTCTCCCCCTTTTTGGCTTCGTCAGCTATGCAGTTGGCATACGAGTGCAGAGAGTCATCAATATGCTTAGTTGTCTTGCTGAATTCAGTGATTAGGGCCTGCTGATTGGCATTTAAAGTGACCATATTACCATCAAATTTCTGAATATTGTTGGCTACAACGTGTGCGTTCTGATTGACAACAGCCAGAGTATCAGTATTCTTTTTCAAACCGGCCATTAACAATGTGACAGCTTCGCCGGCCGCAGTATACTTTTCTTCGAATTTCTTTTCCATCACATCCAGCTTATGGTTGATTTCCACCATATTCTTCAGCATGAGATCTTCAGAAGTCTTAATCTCTTGCAGCATTGTTTTCTGAGCTTTATCAAAATAGGTTTTAAGCTCATTCACGATACCCTGAATTATGTGTACGGTGTGAATGGCTAGGTCATCGCGTAATGGAATAGCCAGAGGCACTTCTTGGCCTTGCTCTTGCTCGTCAGCAGACGCATCGGTGGAGCTGGATACCATCACAGTCTCTACAGGAGGAGTGTGGGCGGCCTCTGTAGATTTATTTAACTCCCCCTCCAATGGTGCAGACTTATCAGGAGGAGGTTCAACAGTATCTGGAGACTCAAGCACTTCATGCCCCTCATTTACCTCGTCCTCTCCGTCCTCATCCAAAACTTCATCCATAACAGCAGCTTCTTCCACTTCTTGATTGTTTCTGTTCAGGACCTCCTCATCCTCCAACCCAGGTTCACTTTCTTCATGAACTTCGGCCACCGCATCCCTGGCAACCTGGGCGATGTCAGATATTATATCCATATGAGAGGGTAGAGTCTCCCCCTCGATTCCTGCAGTCACAGTATCAGGAATTTCACCGGGGGAGGCTGCTGGAGATACTTCCTCTTGCTCTTCCACAGCCGGCTGCCCGATGCGCCGCTCCCATCGATCAAACAGAGTAGCATCCATCTTTTTCAAGTAATGGAGAGGGACTCCTTTGCTCATGTCGAATTTGTCTCCGTTGAGCTGGTTGAGATATAGACTGATGATGCGGCCGAAGCTTGGAGTGCCCAGAGTGTCCTTGATCTTTTGGAACATCAACTCTCCCCAGTTGAACCTCTTTCTGCAGACCACAGCTATGAGAATTTTGAACATATCTCCGGAGATATGATCATGGGAGCCTGGCTTGCAGATGAGTACTTTTCCTATGATGTCAGATAGGAGCTTCCCTTCTTCATTCATCTCTTTTCTCTTAACTGATCGAGTGCCTCTTGGTAGACCGCAGAACAAGAGGGTTCTGGCTTTGTCCTCATCCTCCAGATAGTCTTCCTGCTCCGAACTTGAAAGCTGCAGGTAGCGAGTTAGCTTACTGGCAGACATCTTTACTTTTGTCCCAGCCACCTTGCTTTTGATGACGGAGTCTCTATCTCGGAGTCTTGCGGAAGAGAAGAACTCCAGCACTTCTTTATCTAGGACTTTGCAAGGATGCTCCAAGACGAAGGTTAGCCCAGCCTCTTCGAGCATAAGAATGATATTTCGGAACTCGTCCGAGGCATGAGAAAAACCAGTGCGAACCAGCTCGCAACCAGAAATCAAGCCTGCAGTCGTCCTTGGAGCCATTGAGGATCTAGACAGAAGCCCGACTCTAAGCATTAGTGAACATTCAAAAAGAAGGCATCACTTGGGGTTCGGCCTTGGAGCCATTGAGGAGGAGGTTACCTAAGGGCTTCGGTGGAAGGAAGAGTATCCTGTGGGAAACACAGCAGCGATTCGCTCACTTCGACGAGAGCGTCGGAGGGCTGCGGGTTTCGGCGAGAGTCGTCGGGATCCTTTCGAAGAGAACTTTGCGAGACCCTAGCGGGAGCCAAGGAGAAGACCTCACGAGCTGCTGTCGGCGGAAGAACTCCTGCGGGTTGCGGAGAATTGGCGAAGCTCCTGCGGGTTGTCGGAAGAGATCTTGCGGGAAGAGTCGGCGAAGCTCCCACTGTGTTCACCAGGGTGTCGGGGTACTTTCTGCAGCGTGACGCGGGAGTTGTGAGGAAGGTGAAGGGTTTTGCGGGATTTAAACTATTCGGCGAGATTTGTCAAGAATGCGAAGGGTCTTGCGGTATTTGACTGATTCGGCTTAGTCAAGTTCGGCGGGATTCAGGAGATTTGATTAATTCGGCATCTGATACTATTTATCTGATTCGAAATTGAGGGGTCTCTTGACTAGGGATTTTCACATTTGAGAAGCTTGCAATATTTTAGAAATTTTCCGATGTCAAGTCAATAACAAGAATGCTAAGTACAAGTATATTCTAAAGTCAATCTATTTGAATTTTATTGAGGTTTTTGCAAAGTCTTCTTAATGTCAATTGTATGTTGTCGAGATTTACAACGATATGTCTTCGTTAACCCTTTATTGAGGTGTAGAGGTTTGCATGCATCGAGTTAACCAATCCTTAGACGTGCATACATACACTAATATACAACGAAGGATCTGTATATGATGAGATATATAAGTATATATATTTTGAATGAGGATCCATTATGACACAAGTCCTTGAACTGATCAAAATTACCTGAGATTTTGAGAGTTATCGTCTTATTCCCACAGGTAGAGCATATTAGTAGCTTAAAGTGAGTATGCTCAACAGGTAGCACATCTGTTAGTGCAGACGCTTGTTCCAGGTTACCCTTGACCCACCTACTGTCTAGTTCCCATAGTATTCATGGGGACCTAGACTACCCTGCAAAACAGAATTACTTTACCTTAGGAACCCAAATCATATTGGGTCCTAGGTTTCTATTAGCATAAGCATGCAACTGCCTTCCTTGAGAAAACCTGTCTGGAAGACTGCCTCTGTCCCTATAATGTGGATAAGCCCTTGCTGTGGGCACAGAGAGGTTGTGCCAACAGTCAATGGCAAAGTGTCCCACTTTGCCGCAGCACCAACAAGAGTGAATGTTGTATCGCCGTTTTCGACCTGATCTAGTGACTGATGTAGTCACGGTCCTAGGTCTCAAGGGGATAGGGCATGTTCTTGTTGCACAATTTCCTCTTCCATCGAGGCATGATGAAGGGTGGAATGAATGCATGATGTGAGCGTTATGAGGCCGAGAAGGTGGTGCCATTCTTTCAGGCATCTTCCTTGCTGAGGCTCCATGACGCCTGACATCATGACTTCTATTCTCCCTATCCCGTGTCCTCGAATGGAGAGAATTCTTCTGTGAACTAGGACATGCAGATCCACACTTTGTTGTGGCAGTGGCCGTGAATACAAAGGGCTCAGAATGAGCCTTAGGTATTTCCACATGGGTGGCCATGACGCCTCTTGCACTATGGATGTTTCCACATGGGGACAATTCACCCTTGCAGTGACCACGATTATTCCTGTGGTCATACCTGAAGGCACGATGAGTTGCCTTCCCGCTTGGAGTGGGAGGTCGGAACACCGTTTCCCCATTTCTCCATCCCTGGATAATCCGGGAGATCCACCCGGTTTCTTGTTTTCTCTTTATAGCATCAACTTTGGAAAAGTTAGATACTATACGTCTCTCATTATCTAGACTATTCTCTAGAGTTGAGATCTTAGAGTCCTTGACCTTGTTGGACGCCAATTGGAGAACCAACAAGATCTTCAGTCGAGCAATCTCTCAAGCTTGCTCCTCAGCAAGTAGATTGCTTTCCTGAAGGGCTCTCTTCAGGGAATCAGTATTTTCTAGAGGAGAGCAGTTTCTGTCTTCAGAAAAGTCAAAAGATGTGGGACAGGATGAAGATGATACCTGCTCATCTGGGTTATTGTCATTAGAATCAGTGACCAATATTTCATCCTCGTCGGAGCTGCTTTCCTCACTATCTTCTTTAGTCTCTGACAAGGATACTGGAGCTCTGATGCAATCCGAAGGATCCTTGCAGTCATCTTCAGAAGTGAGGACCCCCACATACGCTTCATCCTCTGATTGGCAGCATATTTCAGCATTCTCTGACCCCCCCATCAGCTCTGAGATCATCATCCACAGAGATTTAGCCGTTTTACATTTTTCCAACCTAGAGCGAGAGGCTCCATACCAGACATCCATAATAATTTGTCGAATCCTCTGGTCCAGTTGGAAAAATGAGAGGTCCATCTCTGTCATCTCAGCAATGCACATGGGCACTTGGATCCCCGAGTCGGTGGTCTTCATGGGGATAAACGGACCCTCTTCCAGGATGAGGGATGCTCGTGGATCGATGGCATCCAGGTGAAATAACACTCTCATCCTCCAGATAGGATAATAATCCTTTGTGCATGCAGGGAGTTTGAGTGGCAATACGTCATAATCCAGATCCATGCTTCTGACACTGGTGGCAGGATTCACCTCAAGGTGTTAGCCTTTTTGTTGAGGAACCTCGCTCTGATACCACTTGAAAGTCCACCTAGTGTCGGCTATGTGCACCTATGGGGGGGGGGATAAGTGACGTGTGGTTCTTTTGTGGAATTTACAGATGTACCTGCACAATGAAAACAACAAACACAGCACACAGAATACACAGCAAATTTATAGTGGTTCCCCGACTTGGGTACATCCACTTTCCCCCTTCGACCTATCTCCCCAACAAGGGACGACTCGGTCACTTCACCAACGGGATTGAAATCCAATCCCTGCAATAACGGAAGGAGCCCTTCCACACGTGAGAGTCAACACTCCCACAAACTGGGTTGCACCCAACCCTTACAACACGGAACAAAAGTTCCTTTACAACAAAAGTAAATATGGAATGTATATGAAATACAAACTTCTTTCGGAGACTACGGTGTTCCTCTTCGTTCGACGACGTGTTCTTGAAGTCGATGAAGAGTCTACAATCTTGGTCCCTCTTGGAGAGGATCTCCCCGTAGCCGGCGGCGGCAACACAAGCGGCGGCTAGCTTCGGGATCGGCGGCTACGATGAAGAACGGCTGCAGAACTTGGAGATCCAAACTTCGTAGCGAAGCAAACTCGGTCTACCAACGGTCACTCTAGGATCAGTCGTCTCGATCGATTCGGACGGGGAAGTTTTTCCCGGTCAACAAATCGAGAGACAAGAGATCTCCGGATAGACGCGTGAGACTCAAGCTTTGCTAAGCTTCTGTCACCGGAGATCGGGAAGAAGAGCGATCTGCAGCGGTGACTACTTGACGCGAGCGGCGGCGGCGGAGCGGAGCGATTTCGCGAATTTAGGGTTACGTCGAGGCTCGGTTTTCTTTTTCTCTTGTCCGCCATTTACTGTTCAAAATACCCATGTATTTATACTGTAGGATTCTCAAATATGACCGTTTGTGGGACCCACAAATGAAATCCCCAAAATCCGGTTCAAACAAATCTAGAAGCAGAATCCGGTTCAGCAGCATTCTGAGAAAACGCCAAGTAAAAATCGGCGAGAATCGCAGACGATTCTCGACGAATCGGCGAGAATCACCAAGTGATTCTCGACGATTCGTCGAGAATCGTTTGTGATTCTCGTCGAGTCACTTGTCGATTCTCAACGAATTGGACTTTGTATTCATGGGCTGCTTGACCACTGGTTCGGCGGGAATTACAAGTGATTCTCGTCGAATCTTACTTGCCACCATTTTGAGATGGCCAGAAGGAGTCGGCGAGAATCACTGATGATTCTCGTCGATTCGACGAGAATCACCTAGTGATTCTCGCCGATTCGGCGAGAATCACTTGGTGATTCTCGTCGAATTTGCCTTGGACGATTTTTCGTCTTCCACCTAGGAGCTGCTCCTTGATCCTCCATGCTCCTTGTCTTCTCTTGCATATGAGCGGCCCTGTACTTGAAAGTAAGTGCACTCCAATAGAGAGAGAACACATAGGCCAACACACTGATCTGCTCAACGAGGGATTACGTCGTGCAGACCCGTGTATATTGACCTATTGCACCCTGACATTGGTGTGCACTTAGCGTGGAGAAACTGCAAGTACAACTTGAAAGAGTTTATCAAATACATTGTGAATTCATCTTAGCTTGACAGGTGGCTTCCTCAAATCTAGGTAATCGTGGATACAATACCCAACAGTAAACATAGGCACCCAATAATTTTAAAAGATTATATATGGAGTAAGAGGATAAAATTCATTACTCCTACAAATATACATTGGGTTAATTTTATTCTTATGAAGTTGAAAAACAAAAATCATATTAGGAAAATAAGATTTCATTTTCCTAATAATCAGAAAGAAAAAAATGGAGGTTCGAGAAAAAATTACCTCACCTCAAAAATCAAAACCCTCTTCATAAACCCACTACCCCCTTAGCCAATTACACGATTCTAGAATTAATTCAAAAATCTTTTTGAGAGCATAATTAGTAAATTGTATTACTTCCAGTAGCACTCGTATAAGCTAGAGTTCTTATAATTCCAAACTATTTTCATTAATCTAACCATTACAAATGTTGTCTTCTATTTGATTGCATCAAGAAGTCTTTTGGCCAAAACTTTTGCGCTATTTAATTCATCTACATAATTTTAGGACTTAACTCTTACACCCCGTATATTTATTTCGATCTCTCTTATAATTGATTAAGCGATAGCTAAACTTAAAGTTTTTTTTCTATTCCTTATAGATTCACCTCAAACTTTTGCTCTGGAATAGCAAAAGCCTAAGTATGGGGGTATTTGATGAATTGTAAATATACGTATTTTTGTGCACATTAATTTAGTCATTTTCATTTATTTTCGTCATTTTTACTTATTTTTGTTCAATAAAATGCTCCTATTCTTGTAAATTTACTACTAACTTATTTTATTTTATTTTTCAGAAAAATTCCAAAATCTGTCACAATTGGGCAGTACACGCCGGTGTCATTTGAGTCACGCCCGTGACCAGGGCATGACAGCTCAAATTCCGTGAAGTTGCAAATTTCTGAAGTAAAAAGCTTGACACGCCTGGTGTCACGCCCGTGTCACCCGACACGGGGCGTGACCCAAGCCCGTGTCCTCTCCACTCGACACTTTCCGCTCGACGATTGTCGAGTGTCGACACCAACCGACACGCCCAGAGTCACGCCCGTGACCTAGGGCGTGACCTTTCCGACAAGATGCTGCTGAAGACTTTTGACGCAACCCGCACTGGCTCTACCTCCCCGACACGCCCGGAGTCACGCCCGTGACCTAGGGCGTGACATCCTCGAACTCACCCCGAAGTCAACTTTCCTGTCCAATCGTCGGACGCCTTCATGAATAGTACTGACACGCCCCCCCTACACGCCCGTGACGGAGGGCGTGTACTTAGAATTTTTTGCCTATAAATTGCCCATTTCTGTAAGGTCCAAGGGTTCAGATTTTTGGGCCATTTTAGTGTCTTTTTGTGGGCTGCATCCATGGATTCTAGTGCTAGGTAAGGAGATTTTTCCCTCCTTTATTTCATGTTTTGTTTTGCTTTATATTTTAGCTTTGTAATAGCTTGATAATTTTAATAAAAATGTTAGATTTTCCCTCTCTATATAGCATGAAAATTCATTTGGATGGCTTACTTCTTTCCCTTTTTATCCTTGGTTTCATGTTTAATATTCATGTTTTTAATTTGTCTTCATGATAGGTTTTGTAGTAGATTTCATTTCCAAGCATGGTATGATATGGTTATCTCATCTTCAACGTGTTCTTCTTTAATATTTTTTTTGTTTAGTATTTCATACTTATGTATTTGTAAAAGAGATTTGAAAGTGAATTTTATTTTCTTTTCTTAGGTTTTTTGTAGGAATGTAAAACCTCTTTTTGTTCTTTTCATTTTCTTTTTCACCTTTTTATCACTTTCATGAAAACATAAGAATGAAAATCTTGTAATTTTAATTTTCCAAAAACTTTGGTTTTTAATTTGTTTTGAAAAACTTTTGTCTTCTAAAAATTGTAATTTCTTCTTTTTATTTGTTTTTGGCAAAACCTAAGCTTGAAAAAGTAAAAGTTTTAATTTTTAGTTAACTTTCGTTTTGCTTTCAATTTGTGTGTGTGAGTGTATGAGTATAACTTTTTATTGCTTTCCTCATTTATGAAGAGTGTGCGAGTGTAGGTGTTAAATTTTAATGCTTTCTTTTAATGCTTTGTTCAAATTATGTAGAGTGTGTGAGTGTAGGTGTTAATTTAAATGCTTTCTTGAAATTCATATGGAGTGTGTGTGTTTGTGTGCATTTATTTCCGCCTACTCGTTAAGAGTTAAATGGCGCATCGTTTTCATTTTCAGTCCTACTCTTTTGAGTAGGACTTGTAATTTTCTTTCTTTATTTTTCCGCCTACTCACTTGAGTTAAATGGACGGACTTTATTTCCCGCCTACTCGTTTGAGTAGGACTTGTACCTGCATTTATTTTCGCCTACTCGTTTGAGTTAAATGGCGTGTCTCCTGTAAATATTTGAGAAAGCCCTGTAATCGCATTTATTTTCTCCTACTCGTTCGAGTAGGACTCGCTTTCATTTTAGTCCTACTCGTTTGAGTAGGACTTATAATTTTCAGCTTTTATTTACCGCCCCCACACGTTTGAGTGGGACTCGCAATTTCAATTATGCAAATTTCTTTTATGTGTAACCTAGTTTCTATTTAATTTATAATTTGGAGTGTGCGTGAGTTCTTGTTTTAGCTAACTTTTCAGTTTTCTAAATGTTTGTTATTTTTCTTATGTCCCCTTCTTATAATCATTTAGCGTTTAATTTCGAACTCGCGTCTCATTAAATTATAAAGCCGTCCCCATACCGATGTGTGGCTAATCGCTATTAGCCTCGGTATCGAAGAGCTTTGGGACATTTAAAATGATTTCTAATAATTGAAGCTCTTTATTTTCATTTTAATTTAAGGACTTAAGGTTTACCACGGGTTAACGACGCGTAGGACCACATATCGATGTGTGGGCCCTATTTCCGTAGTCCATATGCTAGCTAGCCGAGTGGCCGTGCATATGGACCGATCACCCCTAGGTAAATAGAGTTGCGTGCATACCCTCGAAAGAGGACAAGCGTAATTCTACCGGATTGGATTCCCCACCCAATAGCGGGGTTCTTAGCGTAAAGCGAGCGTTAAGAGGAATCCTTCGTCGGACTAATGTTCGGTCGAATAGTCTTAACGTTTAGGTGAGCGATATCCCTATAGCTAGGTAAGCTCACATTTGTGGAACCTCCACGGCCAAGTTGCCTTTTATTAATTTGAAAACTAAGTCCTATAATTATTAAAAATTATTTTAGTCTTAATCCGATTCGGTGCCGAGCGTTAACCCTTCATCGAATATTTTCTAAAACGTTTTTTCGCTCCTTTACTTTTTCTGTCTTTACTTTACTAAAAAAAAATCCACCTTACTTTCAGTAAAATAATAGTCCTCCCGGAGGAGTAAGAATAGTCAACACGACCCCGAGAACAATACGACCTCGGTATTCCCCCGAATATCGAGTACTACTTGTGATAGGTGCACTTGCCTACCTCAGCAAGCCTGCGGTGATCGACTCACCGAACCAACCACAGTAAGAGTCTGTTCGCGGGCCCATCAGCCGACCACAAGCTCTCCACCGGTCATGCCTACCGACTCGGCTTCAGCCCTTATGGCCGCAAGGATGCCGATGCCTATAAGGGCATGGCCTTGCGGTAGCTCGGGCACAAGGGCATGAATGCCCATAAGCGGGCCTTAGAGCTTCATCATATAATGATCCACCGCAGCTTCAACCTCGCAACCACCTCCAGAAAGCCGAGCAGGCACGAGACGCCGCCAAGGAAAAGTCCGTTGAACTGGAGAGGCAACTCGGCATCGCCGAGAACTTACTCGCCCAAGCTTCCGGCAGGCTGGTAAGCATCGGGCCGCTTCCTCTGTAAGATCCCCCTCCCCCTTACCAAGGAGGGCTACCAGATCTTATGCCCAGAACCGCCGTCTTACGGTGGCACAAACTCACGGGTTAGTCGACACCGCAACACGCCAATTCTGCCGGCTAGTACGATCATTTAACCTGTAGGCCAATATGAGAAGAAAGAAGTAAAGCTGTATATAAAACCATCAGTCCACAAGCCACATAGTACAATCATATAAATGAAATGAAAAGTACATCACTATAGTCCACAGAAGAGTACAAATGAAAGAGTAAAAAGGGCTTATGCCCAGTACATCAAAGTCACTCTCTCACAAAATAATAAATGCAGAAGCTATACTAAAACATCAGATCTCGTCCCACCTGAGGACGCACAGTAGTGGTAGTAGCCTGCTGAAGCGATATCTGCTCCTCATGTCCTGCCTCCTCGACGTGCTAGTGCTCCATCTCCACGGGCTCCTAAAAATAGTTGGTCACCGACCATTAGTCAAAAAGACTAAGTCGTTTCCTCCGCACCTCGCCCCGCAGCTCCTAGGCACCGAGCGGGAGGACGAAGCGGAGGACAACAAAAGGGGTAGCAAAGTGGAAGCAGGTGACAGTATCTAACTAGAGTTGTAATAAGTAATGTAGCTCTACTCTAGCAGTTCTAAGTACGGTACAGGTAGTAAGTAAGAGCAGTGCAGTAAAGGAAAGTAAAGAACAGTAGTATGAACAAGTAAATAAACTAAACTACCACTATACTATCATCACAAACGTACCCTAACTTATATAAATGCCCATACAAATATATAAGTTAGGATTTCCAGGAAATTTAACTTATCATATAAAAGAGCCCATACTAATTTATATGATAAGGATCTATGAAGCGTATGACCTAATATGGATGAATGATATGATGTAATTTTATGCGCAGGCAAGTATAACTCACACACAATGACTCTGTGATCACAGACCTTTAGTTCCCACTTTTTGAGAGCTAGCATCACTCTCGGGTACCACCGCTGTGGCTACGGCAGCAGCGGAGCGGGCGTCTCCGCTTCTAGACCGGTAGGCACACTACCAAGCCTTAGACCCCTCTCATACGCCTCTGTACACGTCCAAGGTGCACTCTAGAGTCTCGCGTACGTACTTTGCTGACAAACCCGCCAGTCTTGTTGGGTCGGATGTGTATTATCGGGGATCGTCCTCCAGACCGCAGTGTAAAACAACCCACTGGCCCCTCTAACTCTCACAACCTCCTGGTGCACCGTACTGCCATCGGTGTGACGAACAGCCAGTACCGCATGACCCGCCACGATATTTATGCACATGCAAGTATTTCATTCCAAGCCTCCCGCTCGCAGGACCAAGCCCGTCCTGAATCCCTCAAACCCAAACCCGGGTGAGAACGCACATTAGCGCCTTTATACCAACTCCCTCAAACCCCAAAACGGGTGAGAATGCGCATTGGTGCCTTTATACCACCTCCCTCAAACCCCAAATCGGGTGAGCATATATCATGAATCTCTCCAACCCTACACGGGCGAGAAGGTACAACAATGTCCTAACCTATTAAACTACTCTTGTCTACGGGTTATTATACTTAGAGATTTAAGGTTAATCCCAGGACTGCCCCCGGTATTCCCTGTGAAGGGCTCTCAAGGGGCACTAGGAACTGTGTTGGGATTACGCCCAGCGTTCCCTTTCGCAAGGATATTTGTTTTAGTTGATGGCTACCCATGTATCTCCCCAGCTCTCTTTATTGTTCTAATACAACCCTAGCGACTTAAGGTGTTACCGGGAAACCGACGGTCTTCCGCCGACCCCCACTCCAGTTGCTAACTAAGACTTGCACTTTTGATCCCTCACTAAGACAACTCTACCCACCAGGGTAATTCATATTGAACTCTCTTATTTCTGCCGATAATCAATCCCCTGGTAACCCCTAAGGCAAGACCTATTTGTGTTATATGCAGACCATGTCCTATGATTACCCTAAAAATGTGATCTTCCAAACCTTAAGGCATGTTACCTCTAAATATTTATCCTAGGGTGGTATGGACTAAGGGAACTATCCTATGAATCCTCATAATTTTTCTTGGCCAAATAGTCCTTTATTTAAATCTTTTAATTTAAACACTAGGTCACTTTACACATGAAGTAGTATGATTTAACATCCTCTGACCTAAGCAATTTTTCCTGAGTTGTATAATGATAAAATATTGCTGCCTACAGAGTTTAATAATTTTCCTTTAATTATTTATTCCCATTTCTTATTTAATACCAAATTCACATAAATTCCATTTTCCAAATGAAGTATAGGCAATATGTAATCAACAATTCCAGGAAAATTACAGAACATTTAGAACACTAATTTATGACTATTGGCAGAGTCTCATCAATTTGTATTGTATAATGGCCTATAAAATTCCATTATAACATATTTACCAAAAATATCATTGTATTAATTTAACAACTAACAATGCATCCATTAATTCTGAGAAATTCATACAAAACTAATAATACCATTTTATAGCAGCAGAATAAATTCCAAATTTTTCTGAGGTACATTCCATCATTTCAAGAATTAATAAGATAAGGGTAAAATGGGCAATTTAAGATATCTAATCCAAAAGCTCTTCAAAACAGAGGGATCATATTTTTCCTAAGTCAAATGTAACATTATCTATGCTTTGGCAAAATTTTAGGATTTGTACTTGAGGAAAAACCTATTTTCCAATTTTATTTCCAAAATAGCTATATTTAAAATAAATTCCAATAAATGGAATTTTTTATTCCAAAAATTCCATGATTAATTTGAGGGATGAAATTTACCCTAATGAACCACTGTAAATAATTTCAAGATCTTTACATGTCACCATTGGGCTAAATACACCATATTTGGGTTTTTGCTATTTGCACACCAAGGCAAAACATGAGCTAACACATGCAAGTGGATTCTCCAACATTCAGTGAACCCAAGGTGCTGGAATTTTTATCATGCACCAAGTATGTCCCCATTGACCTACCACCAAGATTTGGGACCATGGGGAGGTGTAAAACTCCATATATTTCACTTATTTGTATTTTGATATTTTGGCAAAAACTATAGGAAAATTTTTGCTAAAAATTCCTACTTTTTGGCAGGGGCTACGTATGCCCTAATCATGCATGTGCCCAAAATATGGGGCCATGGTGACTAATGGTTTGACCTGGGCATCCAAATTAATTTCTGCCCTACTCTAGGACCAGTCCTAGGAGAAATGTCCTACAGGACTGTACACTATACCAAATCACATCTTTAAGGTGGAAAATTAAAGATAAGACCATAAGCTACAATTTTCATTGAGAGACTAAGTTATAGAAATGCCTCTAAGAGGCCTAAAAACAACATGCAAGGTGATTGTAATTGTGTGACAGGGATTTCACTATTCATCATATAAAATTTAATCATATAAATATCATTGCACGAATCTTAAAGCATAAACCGACGGGATCGGTTCATCGTCCCCAATGGATTGACGGCTACGATTGCATTTTCCTGGACGATGTTGGCTGGCGTTTTTCGGCCAGCTGAGCCACCACCACCGCCGGCGGATATCGCCACCACCTTCGTTAAGGTGGGGGCTAGCGTTTTCCGGCGGTGGGGCCGCCGGAGTTGGCTCCTCCGGCAAACCCGAGCAAGAAGAAAAAGCCCGGCTTTCTCCATTTTTCTCTCATGGCATCGGGCTTGATTGAGCCCGATATCTCCCTAAATGGATCTAGAAATCTAGTACAGGAAGAGGCGAGGCGAAACGCACTTAAATTGGGGCTTGGCTGCGGGTCAGGCGGCGGTTTGCCGTGGTGGTGGTGCATCGGAGAGCTCCACCCCGAAAGCTCGATTCTCCACCGTTCTCCATGATCCAGCACTCGATTTCCACTCCCCTCTATCTCCTGAAGCTTCTGGTGAGGTCTGTTTGGACTGAACTTGGCTGTACATGGAGATACACCTTAATTAAGCTCGGTTTGAGCTTTGTTTGCTCCGCCCAGCTGCCAAGTGGCACACATCCCCGGTTTTCTGCTGGAAATGAAGAGAGGAGGTCGGCCACCTGGTTTTGGGCAGTTAAAACCATCTGATGGGGTGGCCATGTGGTCACCATTTCCTCTCTTTCCATTTTCTCTCTCCTCCTACTCTTAAAATCCCAATTTTACCCCCTTGCATGTATTCTCTCTCCTGATTTAAAGGGGTAGGACTGGTCTTGTTCACTTGGGCTGGCCATGGGCCAATTTTGGTGGGCTTGGTCCAAGGGAAAATGGCTTGGACTTCATTTCACTCCTTTAGGTCAATTTGTTGACTTGTTGACTTGGGGAGTTGACTTGGTCAACCATGGTGGGTGGGCTGACCCTACTTGGTGGAAATGGGTCTAGTGGCACCACCCAACTTGGGTTGGGTCAAGGGGGTGCCCTACTTAGGCTAATTGAGCTTATGAGTGTGGGTTTGACCAATTAAGCCCAAGGTTGACTTTGGTCAATTTAGGTCAAAGTGTTGACCTAGTGATATGCCCTAGGGTCCACTTAGATTGTCTTTAGGGTTAGGGCAATGTGGTGGGGTCATGGAGTGGCTAGGGTCCCCACTTAGGTTAGTTTGACCTAGTTTGACTATGGTCCTATAGTGGGCCCCCACATGGCTACCACCCACTACCTAGGGTCAAACATAGTTGGACTTCCTTAAATCTCACCCATGCCTAACCCAATCTAAGTTGAGGGGTCCAGAAGTAACATGGAATGTTACATCCTCCCCTTTTAACTTAGAATTTTTCGTCCTGTTATTAACGTGTTTCCTTTCTCTTCTTCAGGATGCCAAGGCCGCTGAGGATTTGCGGGCTCTCATTGCTGGGCTGGAAGAGGAGAACAACTAGCTGCACGCCCACCTTGCCAGGGTGGAGGGGGAGAACGAGGCGCTGAAGGTGGAGAACAAGGGCCTCCATCGCGAGGTCCGTAGCCAAGCGCAAATCTTCTTTCCCCCGGGCAGCAGCGAGCCCACCTTACAGTATAAGAGCCCAATTATCTTTGGCGAGGCCAACGTTGTTGAGACGCTGCGGGTCAATTCAATTGAGTCCGCTGAATGCACTCTTCAAATGATGAAGGATACGGGTGTGCTGGTGGAGGGCTGTGAGGAGATCACGACCCGGGACCTCATGTCGAGCCTGTTCCCGGCGATGCCTCCTAGCGAGAAGGAGGACAGCCTCGACCTGCTCTTCGGGAAGGGCTTCCAAGATGACCTGTCTGCTGGAGGGGGCAAAGATCGCCAGTCCCGCGGGGAGGGGGGGGGGAGGGGGGTTGAAAGCTCTTTTTCTTTTTTTAGTAATCTCTCTTAGGAGAGCTCCCCTTGTAATCAACATTATACAATTGAAAATAGTTTTGATATGAATTTTGTCTTTACTTTTTCTTTTTTCAGGGCTTCCCGATTGTGACGTACTTGCTTGCGAGCTCTCCTCCTAAGTCGAACTCACGAGGATAGAACTTACCATTAGGATGGATGTTAGGACTCGTTTCCGATAGTAGACCTTGAGAGCTTGTCAGCCCTAGACAATCCGAGGGTGGACTACTCACCGCACTGGGCTCACCACCCCCCAGCTAGCTCGCAAGCTGCCTTTTTTTTACCAATGTGGAACCAAAATCGCCAAAAAATTCATAAGTAAAACTAAAGGGCGGTGAATTGCCCTGCCGGAGCCTGCCTTCCTCGGTGGGAGTCAAGGACGGCTCGTAATCCCTTTGCCGAGCTGGGTTTGCAAGTCCCGACTCACCTATGTAGATTCTTCTCTTCCTGCTTTTAGAAAGGACATACTTCTTAAGTAATATCTGGAGAGTATAGGACTTCCCCGAGTGACATCCAGCCCTGCCAGCTAGGTGAGATCCTGACAGCAGGATCTGCTCGGGGTCTGGGTAGACGTCGTCAAGTGACATCCAGCCCTGCCAGCTAGGTGAGAGCCTGACAGCGGGATCTGCTCGGGGTCTGGGTAGACACCATCGAGTGACATCCAGACCTGCGAGCTAAGTGAGAGCCTAGAAATGGGATCTGCTCGGGGTCTGGGTAGACTTCATCGAGTGACATCCAGCCCTGTCAGCTAAGTGAGAGCCTGGCAGTGGGATCTGCTCAGGGTCTGGGTAGACGCCATCGAGTGACATCCAGCCCTGCCAGCTAAGTGAGAGCCTGACAGCGGGATCTGCTCGGGGTCCGAGTAGACACCATCGAGTGACATCCAGCCCTGCCAGCTAGGTGAGAGCCTAACAGCGGGATCTACTCGGGGTCTGGGCAGACGCCATCGAGTGACATCCAGCCCGGCCAGCTAGGTGAGAGCCTGGCAGCGGGATCTGCTCGGGGTCCGAGTAGATGCCATCGAGTGACATCCAATCCTGCCAGCTAGGTGAGGGCCTGGTAGCGGGATCTGCTCGGGGTCCAGGTAGACGCCATCGAGTGACATCCAGCCCTGCCAGCTAAGCGAGAGCCTGACAGCGAGATCTGCTCGTGGTCCGAGTAGACGCCATGGAGTGACATCCAGCCCTGCCAGCTAAGTGAGAGCCTAGCAACGGGATTTGCTCGGGGTCCGGGTAGACGTCATTGATTGACATCCATCCCTACCAAGTAGGTAAGAGCCTGGCAGCGGGATCTGCTCGAGGTCTGGGCAGACGCCATCGAGTGACAACCTAACTAAACTCTAATACGTTAAATAACAATAAATAAGGCGTTTAAACCATCAATAAGACACATCAAGAACGATCAAACATATCCAGACAAAAAATTGAGTTCACCATGACAAAACATCACAACATCATGTGATCATTGAGAATGTTAAACATAATAATAATTTGGAAGAACAAGTGTAGAAAATCTTAAAGAACATGAAAGCATAGCCGTTACCATCAAATCGGACAAGGAGAAAGGAGGGGAAACCACCACTTGCCTTGGATAAAAACAGAAAAGTTCTCTGAATCACTCCACGTCGTAGATCGGGGCAAAAAGATGCGGGAGGAGTTGAAATCTAGACGAAAAATGGCCGAAAAAGAGGTTAGGGCCGAAAAACCCTAACGAGAAATCTCAAGAAATGGGGAAGATATTACCACGATGGCGTAGCTCTCGGCGAGAGCTTTCCGGATCTATGCTCAGATGAAGATTTTGAGCACCGGAGCACCGTCGGCGGCCACCTGAAGGTTCACGAAATATATTTTCTCTCTCACGCTCACGCCGCTCTGGTTCGGGAGGAAAGATCGAAGAAGATGAAGAAATTTTCTCTGATATAAATATGTATATATATATATAAATATATATAAATATACATATATTTATAAAATGTTCTGTCCAAAAACGAAGTATTTACGCCTGGGTGCGCGGAAGACAAAAATAAAGTTTTAGGATGACTTCAAATCGAAAAGTGGACAATATTCAGGTTGTAGATCTCGTCGAGACGCACAAATTTTATGTAAGCCATTTTTTCATACGACATCGTTTTAATGATCAAAAAGGCTCCCGAACGTAAACTGCAACGGACTACACGAGAACAAGCTTACGGGTACTCGAGAGGTAGAAAAATGGCTACTCGAGTAGTTTAAAATGGCTACTCGAGTAGTTCAAAATGGCTACTCGAGTAGTTCAATATGGCTACTCGAGTAGTTCAAAATGACTACTCTAGTTCAAAATGACTACTCGAGTAACTGAAGAAGCACTCGTGTAGGTAAGAAAGATTACTCGAGTAGGTAGAAATGACGACTCGAGTAGGTGAGAAAGATTACTCGAGTAGATAAAAGATCACTCGAGTAGGTAAGAAAATCACTCGTGAGCAGAAGAATTTTTTACTCGAGTAGAGAGGGAGAAGCACTCGAGAGAATACAAAACAGAACTTGAGTAAGAACTTAAATCACTCGAGAGGCAGAAACTAAAATTGCATAAACCGTAAATTCTTTACAAATATACCCAAGAAATTTAACTATATAAATGAATAGTAAAAGACATTTTTGAATAATACTATATTATTAAAATAATCATATTTATATATTTTGAATAAGGAATCTACGAGTTCAAAACGGAGGCCCAAACGTGCGCCAAATTAAACGAAACTCGCACCATAGGCAAACACTGACGCTACCAACACAACGACGAAGTCAAAACCAGAATCCGACGATCAATTTCCGAGATATTAATCTTCGAAGTATACGACGAACATAAACAAATCCAAAACTTCAATCGCGCGCCGAGACTCCAAAAACGCTCGGATTGCGATGAAATTTGACGAGCAAATCCAAAATTACTTAACTTAAATTTCAAATGCAAAATTTTCCCATTACAACAAGAATTTGGCCGACTCGACCGCATGGACGCGAAAATGCCTTAACGGCATTGCGCCGTCAACTCGACGTTAAAAGTAACGCCACGACGTCTTAAATATGACATTGCCCATTCAAATAAAATCATCGAAAAAATTGGGGGCATTACAGTCACTCTTCCTAAAAAGAAGTTTCGTCCTGAAACTTAACAGAACTCCAAAACCAAATCAAAACGATAAAATCATACATAACTGAAAACATAACGACATACCCGAAACTAAGAGAAGAGGTGCAGATAAGATTCCCTCATCGACGATTCCAATTCCCATGTCGCGCTCTCGACGTCTTGATTTCTCCAAAGAATTTTGACCATAGGGATGGTCTTTCTCTGTAACACACGCTCTTGAGAATCCAGAATACGAACAGGTTCTTCCACATACGTAAGGATGAGCTGAATCTGGGGCATCGAGTCGAGGACTTGACGATCGTTATAAACACACTTCCGCAACTGGCTCACATGGAACACATCATGGACACCAGGGAAGGTTGCAGGCAACTCCAGCCTATAAGCTGACACTCCGATGCACTTAAGAATATGGAAAGGTCCCACATACTGGGGGTCTAACTTGTGGTTCCTTCCAAACCTTCTAACGCCAGACATCGGAGAAACCTTCAGAAAAACCAAGTCTCCAACGGCAAACTCCAGATCGACCCTTCATTGATTAATATACTTCTCATAGCGCTCTTGAGCCACACAGAGCTTTTCTCGAATATGAGTTACAGCACAATTCATCTCCTCAAGGGTTTCCGAACCTAGCAACGGTCTCTCACCAACTTCAGCCCAAAACAAAGGAGTTCTACAACGCCTCCCATATAAGGCCTCAAACGGGGCTATCTGCGGACTCTCTTGATAACTATTATTGTATGCAAACTCCATGAGTCTGAGACGCTCATCCCAAGCACCACCATGTTCTAAAATATAGCACCTGATCATATCTTCTACGATCTGATTTACCCTTTCCGTCTAACCATTTGTCTACGGATGATAGACGGTGGAATACCTTAAATTGGTACCCAACCCCTCCTGTAAACTCTTCCAAAAGCGAGACGTAAATCTGGAGTCTCGATCTGATACAATGTTAATAGGCACTCCATGTAATCTGATGACCTCTTCAAGATATAGCTTGGCTATCTTCTTCATCGAATACCCAATCTTAAACGGAACAAAGTGAGCACACTTTGTCAATCTATCGACTATCACCCAAATAGAGTCGTGCCCACAGGGAGATTTTGGTAGACCGGTGATGAAATCCATTGAAATACTCTCCCATTTCCAACTTGGAATATCAAGGGGTGTCAACTTACCACCAGGCCTTCTATGATCAGCCTTAATACGCTGACACGTATAACATTTTGATACATACTTGGAGATATTATTCATCATCCCCGATAACCAAACAATTTGCTTTAGATCTTTGTACATTTTAGTGGAACCAGGGTGGTAGGCTACACTGGAACCATGAGCTTCAGCACAGATCTTAGCTCGAATATCGCCAAAGGTGGGGATGCAAAATCTACCCCGGTACTTCAAGGTATCGAACTCATCCAAAGAGAAATCAGGTAGCTCTCCCTTCACAGTTCTATTCCAGAGGTACAACAAATCAGGATCATCCTTCTAATGTGCTCGAGTAAAGGAAATCCAAGAGGGTTCTTCTGCTTCTAGACTAGTAGGCACAGTACTACTCCCAACCTCAATATCATCAACAGGAATTCTTCCACTAAGGACTGTACCGAGAGATTAATAATTTTAGCGGTCTTTCTACTCAAAGCATCGGCTACTACATTAGCCTTTTCTGGATGATAAAGAATTTCCACTCCATAATCCGCCACATATTCTAACCACCGACGCTGATGTAGATTTACTTCCTTCTAAGTGAAGAAATACTTCAAACTCTTATGTTCTGTATAGATTTTGCACAGCGCACCATACAATAAGTGTCTCCAAAGCTTCAGCGCATAAATTACAGCAGCAAACTCCAAATCTTGCGTAGGATAGTTTCTCTCGTGAATCTTTAGTTGCCTCGATCCATACGCAATCACCTTACCATTTTGCATTAAAACACAACCAATTCCAATATGTGACGCATCAACATACACAACATACTCAACTCCTTCAGTAGGTACGGTTAAAATCGGAGCAGTACATAATCTCTTCTTCAACTCTTGGAGAGCCTCTTCACACTTATCACTCCAAATGAATGCAGTATTCTTCTGAGTAAGTCTAATTAGAGGAGCAGATAACACCAAAAACCATTCCACGAATCTTCTATAATAGCCAGCCAGGCCTAAGAAGCTCCTAATCTCCTTAGGTGTAGAAGGTCTCTCCCATTCCATCACAACATAAATCTTGGTCGGGTCTACAGAAATACCGTCCTTGCTTACAACATGACCCAGAAAGGACACCTGAGGTAGCCAGAACACACATTTGCTCAGCTTCACATATAACTTATGCTCCCTCAGGGTCGACAAAACCAAACGCAAATGTTGTGTATGCTCCTCAACATTGCGGGAATACACCAAGACGTCATCTATGAATACAATAACGAATTGGTCCAAGAAATCCTTAAACACCCTATTCATCAAATCCATGAAAGCAGAGGGTGCCTGACCCTAAAAGACCAAGCCCATATACGTTGGGCCTGGCTAGGCAGGCCCCAAAAATCACAGAGAGGGCGTAGTTAGTCCCCTAGGCCTAGCATGGGCCTATCACAAGCCTAACTAAACTCAAACCGAAAGACATCACCAAAAACTCATAATGTCCATGCCGCGAATGGAAAGCGGTTCAGGGAATATCTGCCTCACGAATCCTTAACTGGTGGTAGCCTGAGCGAAGATCGATCTTTGAAAATACTGAACTACCACGCAACTGATCGAACAGATCATCAATCCTTCGCAGGGGATATCTATTCTTAATGGTTACCTTGTTCAATTCCCTATAATCGATACAAATCATCATCGATCCATCTTTCTTCTTGACGAACAAAACAGGAGCACCCCATGAAGAATAACTTGGTCTAATAAAACCACAACTCAGCAACTCATTGAGCTGAGTACGCAAATCATCCAACTCACGCGGAGCCATACGATACGGTGCTTTGGCAATAAGACGAGTACCTGGCTCGACGTATATCACAAACTCTATCTCCCTTTCAGGAGGAAGTCCTGGAAGACTATTAGTAAATACATCTGGAAACTCTCGCACCACCAAGACATCCTCAGGACGTGGTGTAACAAAAGCTCTTTCCAGAGCAGAAATTGAAACTAAAAATGCCTCGCAACCAGACTCTATAGCATGACAAGAACGTACCGCAGAAATGACAAGGGAAACTTTGTCCTGAAATCCATAGACGCTCATAGGTTGGCCTTCGTCCATCCTAAAATCCAGTCGCTTAACCTTGCACTGGATTACCGCATCATACTTGGACAGCCAGTCCATGCCCAAAATTATGTCGAAGTCAGCCAGATCTAAAATCATCAGATCCGCAAAGGACAGAAAATTGCCAAGATAAATAGGGCATCTCAGAACTCCTTGGCTAGATATCACCAAATCACCGGAGGGAAGCTTGACATTGTAGGAGTCTCCTTATCGATCCACATTCAGCCGATGTTTATCAACAAATATCCGGGCCACGAAGGAATGTGTGGCACCCGAATTGAAAAGAACACGCGCCCACCTATTCCGCACCTTAAACTCCCCTGATATCACTTGCGTAGAGGTTTGAGATTCCTTGATGGTCATCACGTTCAGCTTTCCTTTTTCCTTTATCCAGGTTTGGTGGTGGCGGCAGAGCTCGAAGTGGGGCAGGATGCATTGGGGACTGAGTCTGGGGGCACGAAGACTTCTGGTGTCCCTTCTGTCTGCATTGGAAACAAATCCTTTCTTTCATCCAGCAACGACTCACATCATGGCCCTTCCTTGCATAGAACGAGCACACTAGCTCTCCCGTGGGTGCACCTTCGATGGCGTGCACCTATTGCTGCTTCAGGGTGGCAGTCCTCTTGAAACACCTCTCATAATGGTGGTCAGGATGACCACAGAAGCTACACACTTTCTTACCTTTCTTTTTCTGAAAAGGTCCAGATGCCTTGTAGCTACCATCCTCAACGCCTTTCCTTTTCTCTTTCCTCGCCACAGCACCGCGGTTCTTGGCATTTTCAATCGCCTCAACTTTCATTGCGTCTTCCACTGCCTCAGCAAAGTTCTCTACTCTACAAGCACATGCCAACTGCTGGACATCGCTTCTTAGTCCTCCAAGGAGTCACTTTACTCTACCCTCTTCCAAAGCTACCAAATCGGGGGCAAATCTGCTCAACTTGCTAAACTCAATCTCGTACTTGCTCACGGTGAGCTGTCTATGCTTCAGATGCAGGAAGTTATTCATCACGCGGTGCTGCTTGACCGAGGGTAGAAACTTCTTCAGCAACATCTTAAAAGACTCCCAAGAACAGTCTTCCTTCAGACTCTCTCTTTCCCAAATCCACCAACTCTTTGGCAGGACTTTTAACTAATAGGCTGCAATCATCACCTTCTGATCTTCTATAATTCCGGAATACGAAAACATCTCCTCGATGGAGATGATCCAATCATCTAAAATCAAAAAGTCGGTCCTAACCGTTGGAAGTGCGATATGAAATTCATTTTTGGTGGTATTGTCATCGGTGGCACCAGAGGAGCAGGGGTATCGGGCACGGCTTGGCCCAAGGCAGGCTCTTGCACTAGAGGTTGCTGCGCGGAAGCGGCAGACAACAAAGACTCAATTTGCGGTTGCATCACAACTAATTGTCTCAATAGAGCCTCATTGCTCTGACGCAGACCATCGATAATCGCATCACTTTGCGCACCTGATGACTCACCATCCAACTGCGGAGTCGACCTCGTCACATTATGCTTTGGAGGCATTTCTAAAAAGCAAATGGACAACTCATCAAAATCCTAGCTTACAACAAGGCAACACAACTAGTTCAGACCATACTTAAAAGACACTTGTTTATGCTACAACTTGCTCTGGGATTTTATAATGATGTTATGTCCTACTTAGGATGATATCCTCTCATCCTATTGACTCTTGTGCCTATGACATGAATGCATGAGTTCTTCATTCTTATTTAAAATCATGTGTGTACATATGTCATCATGTAAACCTTAACTTAGCACGCGTGATTATGCGATGATATGTAATATATGTAGTGTTATGCATTCTAAAAAGGCCCTAATGCATATTATGAGCAGCGTACACATGAAATGTTATGTATCCCATACAACATAACATCGCATGCAACGAGAAAAGAAAACATGCTAATGGGCACTCATATGATGGTGGTTATGCATCCCATACTACATAACTGTCACATGTTGCCACCAAAGGTGGATCCATATACAAACACATAATATGCATCACATACTACATAATATGCCCCGTGTACTTCTTATCATGCTATGAGTGTAGTGACTATGCTTCAGCTAAGGCGTACTGATGGCACATCGGTGTGTGTATGAAATGTCACTAAACAACCTACACTAACAAGGGAAGGTTGCCCGACCAATTGTCAAGCAACCTCCCTCTGATACCAACTGTCACAACCCGTATTTTCACTGCATAAAATAATTTATCAGAGTAAGGGAAAATGCGCGTCATGATGCCGCATCAGCAGGGGATAACTGCGGACGCTCAAGCAGACACCAACCTAATCATGAAGAAAATTCTTTAAGTTATTTTAAGGAAAATCAGTTAAGTACAATAGTTAGCCGTATCCCTCGGCTTAGTGGCTCATTTAGTCCACGAATCAAAATATAGTTATACGCTACGAAAAAAATACTTGTTTAGATTGACTCAAACATCCTACATGAGTATAAACGTCCCCAAAGGACAACTCATGCTATACAAGACTCTAAATTTATAATAGTAGTTAGGATAGCTTTTACGGTCGCCAAATATAACAGGTTAGAGTTTTTAAATTATGCAGTGCATGAAGTAATAATAATAGATTTTATTCTTAAAAATACCTAACATGCATTCCTAGCATAAATCCTCCCAGAGAGCAAGTAATCCACATCCACATATAAAGAAATAAGCAGCTAGTAAGTATCAAACAAATAACAATTCTGTGGGCGCCAACAACTGACACGAACCCACTTACAAAAAAGTAAGTCTGAACTAGTAACTAAGTAAACAACAATCTACCTCGCTGAGACAAGGTAACAACCACGACCAACACTGCCGCCCAGAAACTCCAAAACTAGCTCTACTATCTGCTACTGCTCTGAACCTGAGGCATTCCAATGACAGAACACCTCAGCAAGAAGGTACAAATGGCGGCAGAGAATTAATAAGCCAAAATAAACAAAGGTCAAAAGGGGTACCAACTCAAGACCAACAGTACTGAAATAAAGCACAAAAAGAGGAACAAGTCATCATCGTGGAAAAGAACTCTTACATGATTCGTCACGTACAACAAAGGTACACCAGACGCACGAGGCTATAGAGTGACAACATGAATAATTCGTAAGGAAGAAATACAAAACCTTTATTAGGCACCTGTGGTCGACTCTACCCAAAAACACGGGCGAGGTGGTCACTCGTGGACAGACCGCCCAAAAACACGAGCGAGGTGGTCACTCTTGGGCACACCCACACGAATATAAAATCTGTCTAACTGCGAGGGAGTCTCATACTCTCCACCATACACCGCAGACACCCAAAAATAAGGTAGCCTTCCATAGGGCTCTAATGAATGCAACAAACACTGCGGAGGTGGAATCGTCCACTAACTCCCGCAATCAAGAAAACCACCAAGAAAACACCGCATATCTCGAGATTTGGCTCGACAGATTCTGCTTGACATTACTAGATAAAGGACATGCTTGATCAACCCTTAGGAACGATTTACAAATCTAATTAAACTCTAATATGTTCAATAACGATAAATAATGCGTTTAAACCATCAATAAGACACATCAAGAACGATCAAACATATCTGGACAAAAAATTGAGTTCACCATGACAAAACATTACAACATCATGTGATCATTGAGAAGGTTAAACATAACAATAACTTGGAAGAACAAGTGTATAAAATCTTAAAAAACATGAAAGCGTAGCCTTTACCATCAAATCAAACAAGGAGAACCGAGGGGAAACCACCACTTGCCTTTGTTTAACCGAAAAAATTCTCTGAATCACTCCACGTCGTAGATCGGGGCAAGAGGATGCGGGAGGAGTTGAAATCTAGACAAAAAATGGCCGAAAAAGAGGTTAGGGCCGAAAAACCCTAACGAGAAATCTCAAGAAACGGGGAAGATATTACCACGATAGCGTAGCTCTCGGCGAGAGCTTTCCGGATCTATGCTCAGATGAAGATTTCGAGCCCTGGAGCACCGTCGGCCGCCACCGGAAGGTTCACGAAATATATTTTCTCTCTCACGCTCACGCCGCTCTGGTTCGGGAGGAAAGATCAAAGAAGATGAAGAAATTTTCTCTGATATAAATATGTATATATATATATATATAAAGATATATAAATATATATATATATATAAATATACATATATTTATAAAATGTTCTGTCCAAAAACGAAGTATTTACGCCTGGGTGCGCGGAAGACAAAAATAAAGTTTTAGGATGACTTTAAATCGAAAAGTGGCCATCATAAAAGGTTGTGGATCTCGTCGAGACGCACAAATTTCATGTTAGCCATTTTTCCATACGACATCGTTTTGACGCACAAAAAGACTCGCGAACGTAAACTGCAACGGACTACACAAGAACAAGCTTACGGGTACTCGAGAGGTGGAAAAACGGCTACTCGAGTAGTTCAAAATGGCTACTCATGTAGTTAAAAATGACTACTCGAGTAGTTAAAAATGACTACTCGAGTAGTTCAAAATGACTACTCGAGTAGTTCAAAATGACTACTCGAGTAGTTCAAAATGACTACTCGAGTTGTCATTTTTGACTACTCGAGTAGTTCAAAATGACTACTCGAGTAGTTCAAAATGACTACTCGAGTAGTTCAAAATGACTACTCGTGTAGTTTAAAATGACTACTCGAGTAACTAAAGAAGCACTCGTGTAGGTAAAAAAGATTACTCGAGTAGGTAGAAATGACGATTCGAGTAGGTGAGAAAGATTACTCGAGTAGGTAGAAGATCACTCGAGTAGGTAAGAAAATCACTCGTGAACAGAAGAAATTTTTACTCTAGTAGAGAGGGAGAAGCACTCGAGAGAATACAGAACAGAACTCGAGTAAGAACTTAAATCACACGAGAGGCAGCAACTAAAATTGCATAAACCGTAAATTCTTTACAAATATACCCAAGAAATCGAACTATATAAATGAATAGTAAAAAACATTTTTGAATAATACTATATTATTAAAATAATCATATTTATATATTTTGAATAAGGAAACTACGAGTTCAAAATGGAGGCTCAAACGCGCGCCGAATTAAACGAAACTCGCACCATAGGCAAACACTGACAACGACGAAGTCAAAACCAGAATCCGACGAGCCATTCCCGAGATATTAATCTTTGAAGTATACGGCAAACATAAACAAATCCAAAACTTCAATCGCGCGCCAAGACTCCAAAAATGCTCGGATTGCGACGAAACTTGACGAGCAAATCCAAAATTACTTAACTTAAATTTCAAATGCAAAATTTTCCCATTACAACAAGAATTCGGCCGACTCTACTGCACGGACGCGAAAATGCATTAGCGGCATTGCGCCGTCAAGTCGACGTAAAAAGTAACGCCACGACGTCTTAAATATGACTTCGCCCATTCAAATAAAATCATCGAAAAAATCGGGGGCGTTACAGTCACTACCCCTAAAAAGAAGTTTTGTCCTGAAACTTAACACAACTCCAAAACCAAATCAAAACGATAAAATCAGACATAACTGAAAACATAACGACATACCCGAAACTAAGAGAAGAGGTGTGGATAAGATTCCCTCATCGCCGATTGCAATTCCCACGTCGCGCTCTCGACGTCTTGATTTCTCCAAAGAATCTTGACCATAGGGATGGTCTTTCTCCGTAACACACGCTATTGATAATCCAGAATACGAACACGTTCTTCCACATACGTAAGGTTGGGCTTAATCTGGGGCATCGAGTCGAGGACTTGACGATCGTTATGAACACACTTCCGCAACTGGCTCACATGGAACACATCATGAACACCAGGGAAGGTTGCAGGCAACTCCAGCCTATAAGCTGACATGCTGATGCGCTCAAGGTCTAACTTGTGGTTCCTTCCAAACCTTTTAACGCCAGACATCGGAGAAACCTTCAGAAAAACCAAGTCTCCAACGGCAAACTCCAGATCAACCCTTTATTGATTAACATACTTCTCATAGCGCTCTTGAGCCACACAGAGCTTTTCTCGAATATGAGTCACAGCACAATTCGTCTCCTCAAGGGCTTCCGGACCTAGCAATGGTCTCTCACCAACTTCAGCCCAAAACAAACGAGTTCTGCAATGCCTCCATATAAGGCCTCAAACGGGGCCATCTGCAGACTCTCTTGATAACTATTATTGTATGCAAACTCCATGAGTCTGAGATGCTCATCCCAAGCACCACATGTAACAGCCCAAAGTGCAGAAACAAACATTTTTGGGTGACACGGCCTGGGACACGGGCGTGTCCCAGGGCATGTCAGTTGACACGGCATGCGACACGGGCGTGTCGCAGGGCGTGTCGAGGTTGTGTCGACGATTGGGCTTTCTCTCGACGATTTTTGCTCTCGGCGATGCGTCGAGAGGGAGGCACACGGCCCAGGACACGGGAGTGTCCAAGGTCGTGTTGTATGCTCGACGATTTTGTCTCGACGATCGTCGAGTGTCGAGAAGTGAGTGTCGAGTGTTGAACACGGCCTGTGACACGGGCGTGTCACAGGGCGTGTCAAATCAGGCGACGAACTCAGCCCGTCGAGGATTTCGACAGGGCGTGTCTTTGTGCCGTGTCTGGGCACACGGCCTGAGACACGGGCGTGTCACAGGCCGTGTGAAGTCTCGGGATGATTTGGGATTTTTTTTCCCCAGGTACACGGCCACAGACACGGGCGTGTCTGAAGGCGTGTTGGTGACACGGCCGTGTCCCGTGGGCGTGTCACTGGTTTGGATAAGTCGGTTGACCACCGCTTGAGGCACACGGCCTGGCACACGGCCGTGTTCGAGGCCGTGTCGGGTCAAAATATGTGTTTTTGGCAGAATCGTGGCCGTCCATTCCTTCAGTCTGGATCCAAGGGTTGAAGCTTCTTCTTCTTTTTCCTTAAGGGCCGAAATCAGAGAAGAATTCTCACTTTGATTTGGCCTTCATCTTTCTTCAAGAGAGAGAAAGAGAGAGAGAAGGGAGGAGGAAGAAGGAAGGGGGCTGCTGCTGGTGGTGTTGCGGTTTACCGACGAGAGATCTGAAGCCAGCGTTGCGGAGGAAACGCTCTTGCGAGTCTTGCAAGCTAGCTTGGAGTCCATGGCACCGAAGCGGTCGTCAAGGGTAACGACTTTTCTTCCTAGCCATGTGAAGGCTTCCTTTTTGGCATATCTTGTGATTTCCCCCACCAAGAGCTGGCTGATTTTGGAAATCTATGGGTGGATGCTTGAAATCCCCTTTGTTGTGCATATAGATCCGGAAATGGAGTACGGAATAGACATGCTGTGTGAAGCCCATCTGGACAGGTTGGTCTGGATTGGTAATGTTGCATACGAACCGGAGAAGACTCTGTGATAACGTGTAGTGTACGGAGTCTATGGGTTATGCCTGCGAAAAGGAGTAGCAGGAAGTACTGGGGTGGTAGCCCAGGAAAATAGCCATGTGATGGTTTTGGGTCCAACCTGTGATTGAGGCACAGGAAGTACTGGTGGGACCAGGAAAGGCCCTTTTTGTGATGCTTGATGTCATAGGGTGTCCACCTGTGAAGCGAGTCACAGGAAGTACTGGTGTGCCCAGGAAAGACCCCTGACATTTGTGTTTGTGCGGTGTCCACCTGTGGAGAGAGTCACAGGAAGTACTGGTGTGCCCAGGAAAGACCCGCTGTTGCTGTGAGGAAATGGGTATAGTGAAATACCTAGGCTTGAATGCCAAGAACAGGATTGGTGAGACCGACCCGCGCCTTTGATATAGCCATGAGTACGCTGTACTCGGAGAAGGCAAGGCGATTTGAGCAACGTGGGGTGGAGGATCCGACCTGCGCTATGTCCGTCTGACGTGAGACCAAAAAGTGCGGTCTGTTGGAGCGCATAGCAAGAGTCTTCGGCCTGCGCGCCATGACACAATGGGGGGCTACGGGCCATCCCGGTGTCCGAAGACTAACTCCGGCTGCACGCCATGGAGTAAATGCTCAAGAGATTTACCATTGGGTGATAACCCTGATACGGTGGTGGGCAAGAGGTTGCCAGAACACCAAGAATGTGCCCTGAGTGCACGGACCGTTGGGCCGGGCGGCGAACGGTTGTGATGGCTTGTGTGCGTGAAAGCACCTTTTGATGTTATAGCTTGCCATACTTGTGATATGATATGCCTGCAGGGAAGAATACCTCTGCCCCGAGAGAAGGGGTAGGGTCGTTATAATTTGGTCAGCTGAACGCTGACCGTTGCTTTTGTTTGCCACCGGTGGGTGGATTGTCCTTGCACAGGTGCTGGAGAGCCGAGCGGGATGCATAGAGGTTGATGTTCCTGCTGGTGCTGGTGCTGCTGCTGCTAGCCCTCGAAGGCTAGGTGTGTTCTTTTGAGTGTTTTCTTTTATTGTGGCCGGCCTGCGCGCCAATCTGTTTTAGGCCACTGTGTGAAAGCCATGTAAGGCCATAAGGCCAACTCTTTTGTCGTGTTGTAAGACATTCCTATATGATAAAATGTGGAGTTTTATGTTTGGACATTCATGAGGAGTTCAAGTTGTAGTCTAGGCTTCCGCTAGAATGCTTTGTGTTAGGTGCGATGCGCGACTCTGGTATCATCCTGTACCTTCACCGACTGTTTTGTGATATATCCTGTGGGGCCCCGGCCGGACCTTCTAGAATATATCATATGAACGGATGGGGTTGTTACATTTTTGGTATCGGTTGTCTTGGTCTTTCCCTCTCGACGTCGTGGCCGACTTCTTTTGTGGGGTGGCGAGCACGTGTTTGTGCAAACCAAAGTCTACGATGAACTCCTGAATGTCCATGATAGGAATGCATATTTGTGTGTTTGGGGAACCTGCGTGTTCTTCTTTTGTGTTGCTTGCTTGGGTAAGACCGCTAATGTATGTGTCTTGTCCACCTTTAGGTGACACGGAGTGGAGCTGGGCCGTCTGAGCCCCAGCGTTCTGATGAAAGTACGGCACCAGCCGCGGTGCCTACACCTCCATCGTCTGCAGAACATGTCCATTTAGTTGCGGAGGCCTTATTTACCATGATCCAAGGCCAGCCCCTTAGGCAGGAGCAAGCGGCTGTGCGGCCAGAGCAGGTGGCGGCGAGGCCTGAACCTGTAGTGGCTTTGGTTCCTCGAGCGGCTGAGAAGTAGCTAACGCGGTTTATGAGCTTCCATCCGCCTACGTTCTCGGGAGCAGGAACCCCAACGCAGGCTGAGGATTGGTTATCGCACGTCAAGAGAGTGATGACGGCGATAGGAACGGCGGAGCATCAGAAAGTTACCTTGGCCACCTTCTTGCTTGAAGGAGAAGCGCGTTTATGGTGGGATGAGATGGAGTTGCATGATTTGGCGGGTCGTCCGTTAACCCAAGTGTCGATGGAAGAATTCTCTCGGCTCTTCCTAGCGAAGCACCTTCCTGTGGCGCAACGGATAGCCATGGAAAATGAATTCCAATGGTTGACTCAAGGTGATGGCAGTGTTGACGCGTACCTGCATGAGTTTACTCGCTTGGGGCGGTATGCGGGTTCGATTTTTGCTGATGAGCAGAGGAAGACTAATCGGTTCTATGAAGGACTGAGGGACGAGCTGAGGTTCCTTGTGTCTAGTTCTGTGAACCAAGGTTTCCAAGCATTGGTTGACACTGCAACCGCGATGGAAAAGGATATGAAGAGGGTGCAAGGGAAGAGAGCTTTGGCTGTGACGCAACCGGAGTGGAAGGCGCCCCGATCAGGAAAATCATTTTATAAGAAGAGATGGGGTAAGAAGTCCAAGCCTAGTGGACAAGCTCCTTCATCAGTTGCATCGGGAGCAACATCAGGGGCAACCTCCAAGCCAGAAACTCGTACCTGCTTCAATTGTGGTAGGATGGGGCATATTGCGCGAGATTGTCGGATGCCGCCAAAGAGTGAAAAGAAGGCGGGAGCATCGTATGCGGAAAAAGGAAAGGCGGTGGTGGATTCTTCTGCCTCGCAGGCGCAACCCCGGGTCTACAATCTTGGCCTGCAAGAGGCCATCAAGTAGAGTGACGTGGTCACAGGTATGAGTTTAGTTTTGCTGATGCGATTGTTTATATGCTTTGCTTAGTATGCCTATGTTTGTGGTTTGTGTGTGTGACATGGTTGTCATAGGCTTTGTGATGATTCGGGACACGCTGGCGCGAGCACTGTTTGATACAGGGGCATCGCATTCTTTTCTGTCTCGTGAGTTTCTTACGCGGCTTGGGATACCCAGTCGTGCAAAGACAGATAGCGTCAGAGTGGTGTTGCCGAATGGCTGTTGGATGCTTGCGGATCAAGCTTGCGATGTGGCGGTTCAGTTCGGAAGTCGGGATTTTCGTTTAACCACATTTGTTTTGCCAATATCGGAATTCGATGTGATTTTTGGTATGGATTGGCTTGCGGAGCAGCATGCCATGATTGATTGCCAGTCCAAAGAAATCACGTTGGGCCAGAATACCGAACAGAAGACCAAGTTCGCGGGTCTGCGAGGAGTAGGCGGGACATTGATGTCTGCACTCCAGGTAGTCAAAGCTGTTCGGAAGGGTGCAGAGTGTTACTTTGCACTAATTCAGGCTGTTGAGCCTAAGGCCACTTTGTGCGAGGTTCCGATTGTGGCAGAATTTACTGATGTGTTTCCCGCGGATCTCCCTGGGCTACCACCCCAGCGGGAGATTGACTTCACAATTGAATTGGTGCCAGGTGCGAAACCCATGGCCCGCTCGCCATATCGCGTTGCGCCTAAAGAGATGGCTGAGTTGAAGGTTCAACTACAAGAAATGCTAGAGCAAGGTTATATCCGCCCAAGTATGTCACCTTGGAGCGCGCCTGTGCTCTTTGTAAAGAAGAAAGATGGTGGGTTACGGTTGTGTATCGATTACCGTGAATTGAATAAGCTGACCGAGAAGAATAAGTATCCTATACCTCGGATTGATGAGTTATTCGATCAGCTGGTGGGATCTACCGTCTATTCGAAGTTGGACCTGAAGTCTGGTTATTACCAGTTAAGAATTCGGGAAGGTGACATTCCCAAAACCGCATTTGGAACGCGTTATGGGCACTATGAGTTCACAGTCATGCCCTTTGGATTGTGCAATGCGCCCTCGGTGTTTATGGATCTGATGCACCGTATTTTTCGCGAGTACCTGGATCTGTTTGTGATAGTGTTTATTGATGATATACTGGTATACTCGAAGTCCAAAGCTGAGCATGAGATTCACTTGCGATTGGTGTTGAATACGTTGAGGCAAAATCAGCTCTATGCCAAGTTCTCGAAGTGCGAGTTTTGGCTATCGTCAGTGGCATTTTGGGCCATGTGGTGAGTGGAGCGGGCATTGCAGTGGATCCAGCGAAGATAAGAGCCATACAAGATTGGCCAATGTTGTCTTCCGTGGCCGAAGTCAGGAGTTTCCTTGGACTTGCGGGCTACTATAGAAGATTTGTGGAGAACTTCTCGCGGATCGCTTTGCCGCTAACCACACTGACGCGAAAGGATCAGAAGTTCGTTTGGACGTCAGAGTGCGCACGAGCTTTTGAAGAGCTAAAGGTTCAGTTGACCATGGCGCCGGTGTTGTCTTCGCCACGTGGAACCGACGGATTTGTGATTTATAGTGATGCCTCAGGGAGCGGCTTAGGCTGCGTTCTTCTGCAGAGTGGAAAGGTTATTGCTTATGGCTCACGCCAGCTGAAGGTGCACGAACGAAACTATCCCGTCCATGATTTGGAATTAGCGGCGGTGATTTTTGCACTCAAGCTGTGGCGACACTACCTTTATGGCGTGAAGGTGGAGATCTATACCGATTATAAGAGCCTAAAGTATCTATTGGAGCAGAAAGACTTGAATATGCGACAACGAAGGTGGTTGGAGTTCCTTGGGGACTACACTTTCGAGATTCACTATACACCCGGGAAGGGGAATGTTGTCGCGGATGCCTTGAGTCGGCGAGTTCCGGCTAGAGCAAATTGGTTACAAAGGCATGATGAACGTCTTATCCGGGAGTTGGAAGCATTAGAGATCTATTGTGTTGACAAGAGTTCCACTGCCACTGCATGTTTGAACTGGACCGAGGTGCAATGTGACCTTGCGGACCGAGTTCGACGGGCAACGGAGTTGGATGAAGATCTCTTACGCTATGTGAATGAAGGGCCAGAGGGCAAATTCACCTGGATTGATGGTCTTTTGCGCAAAGAGGGCCGTTTGTGCGTCCCGAATGTGGGGAAGCTTAGGGAAGAACTGATGTATGAAGCACATTATACCAAGTATTCCATTCACCCCGGGAGCACAAAGATGTTCAACGATATGAAGAAGCTTTTCTGGTGGCCAGGGCTCAAGAAAGATGTTGCCCTGTATGTAGCCAAATGTCAAACATGTGCGATGGTGAAGGCGGAATGCCAAAAGCCGGGCGGTTATTTGAAGTCACTGCCGATCCCAGTGTGGAAATTTGATGATATTTCCATGGATTTTGTGCATGGGTTGCCAAGATCGTAGCGAGGAAATGATTCCATTTGGGTGATAGTTGACCGGCTAACAAAAGTAGCACATTTTCTCCCGAACAGACGGGATGATTCAGTTGAATATTTGGCCAAGTTATATGTTGATCAAATTGTGCGGCTTCACGGTGTTCCTCGGAGCATCGTAAGTGATCGAGATGGGCGATTCACGTCAAATGATTGGAGGCTAGTTCACCGACTGTTGGGCACGAAATTGACTTTCAGTACGGCCTTTCATCCCCAAACGGATGGCCAAACTGAACGCACCAACAGAATAATGGAGGACATGCTCCGAATGTGCGCCCTTGACTTCGGAAAGAGATGGGAAGATCATCTCTATATGGTAGAGTTTGCATATAATAACAGCTACCAGGCAAGCATTGGGATGGCACCATATGAAGCCCTATATGGAAGGAAGTGTCGTACTCCCTTGGCTTGGGTAGAAGCGGGCGAAGCTCGGGTTGTTAAACCAAATGAGGTTGATGAAGCAAACTCAACCATTCGGACTATTCGAGAGAGATTGCTGATTGCTCAAGATCGACAAGCGAAGTACTACAACGCCAAGCACCGGAACGTAGAATTTGCGGTTGGCGATTGGGTCTACTTGAAGATCAAGCCATTCAAAGGTGTCTCCAGGATTCGACGATTGAAAAATTTGAGTCCAAGATATTTAGGTCCTTTTGAAGTGGTTGAGCGAATTGGCGAAGCGGCTTATCGGCTAGCTCTGTCGGCGGACTTGGGTGGGTTACATGATGTATTTCACATCTCGGTGCTTCGGAAGGCCGTGAAAGATCCAGCTCAAGTGATCGCGGATGATCGTGTGCCGGTGGAGTATGGGCTAACAACGAAAGTTAGACCCATTCAGATCGAAGATCGAGCCGAAAAACAGTTGCGGAACAAGACGGTCGGTATGGTGAAAGTCCGATGGGACAACTGCGGCCGTGAAGAACTGACATGGGAGCGCGAGCAAACCATGCGAACAGAGTTCCCTGAGCTGTTTGTGTAATCTGTAGCAAGAATGTTGTAACATACATTTTCATATGTGTTGTCACATTTTTCTTGCTGTTTCTGTTGCTTTCCTGTCTCTGAATTTCGAGGACGAAATTTCTTGTAGGAGGGGAGGATTGTAACAGCCCAAAGTGCAGAAACAGACATTTTTGGGTGACACGGCCTGGGACACGGGCGTGTCCCAGGGCGTGTCAGTTGACACGGCATGCGACAAGGGCGTGTCGCAGGGCGTGTCGAGGTTGTGTCGACGATTGGGCTTTGTCTCGACGATTTTTGCTCTCGGCGATGCGTCGAGAGGGAGGCACACGGCCCAGGACACGGGCGTGTCCAAGGCCGTGTTGTATGCTCGACGATTTTGTCTCGACGATCGTCGAGTGTCGAGAAGTGAGTGTCGAGTGTTGAACACGGCCTGTGACACGGGCGTGTCACAGGGCGTGTCAAATCAGGCGACGAACTCAGCCCGTCGAGGATTTCGACAGGGCGTGTCTTTGTGCCGTGTCTGGGCACTCGGCCTGAGACACGGGCGTGTCACAGGCCGTGTGAAGTCTCGGGATGATTTGGGATTTTTTTCCCCAGGTACACGGCCACATACACGGGCGTGTCTGAAGGCGTGTTGGTGACACGGCCCATGACACGGTCGTGTCCCGTGGGCGTGTCACTGGTTTGGATAAGTCGGTTGACCACCGCTTGAGGCACACGACCTGGCACACGGCCGTGTTCGATGCCGTGTCGGGTCAAAATATGTGTTTTTGGCAGAATCGTGGCTGTCCATTCCTTCAGTCTGGATCCAAGGGCTGAAGCTTCTTCTTCTTTTTCCTTAAGGGCCGAAATCAGAGAAGAATTCTCACTTTGATTTGGCCTTCATCTTTCTTCAAGAGAGAGAAAGAGAGAGAGAAGGGAGGAGGAAGAAGGAAGGGGGCTGCTGCTGGTGGTGTTGCGGTTTACCGACGAGAGATCCGAAGCCAGCATTGCGGAGGAAACGCTCTTGCGAGTCTTGCAAGCTAGCTTGGAGTCCATGGCACCGAAGCGGTCGTCAAGGGTAACGACTTTTCTTCCTAGCCATGTGAAGGCTTCCTTTTTGGCATATCTTGTGATTTCCCCCACCAAGAGGTGGCTGATTTTGGAAATCTATGGGTGGATGCTTGAAATCCCCTTTGTTGTGCATATAGATCCGGAAATGGAGTACGGAATAGGCATGCTGTGTGAAGCCCATCTGGACAGGTTGGTCTGGATTGGTGATGTTGCATACGAACCGGAGAAGACTCCGTGATAACGTGTAGTGTACGGAGTCTATGGGTTATGCCTGCGAAAAGGAGTAGCAGGAAGTACTGGGGTGGTAGCCCAGGAAAATAGCCATGTGATGGTTTTGGGTCCAACCTGTGATTGAGGCACAGGAAGTACTAGTGGGACCAGGAAAGGCCCTTTTTGTAATGCTTGATGTCATAGGGTGTCCACCTGTGAAGCGAGTCACAGGAAGTACTGGTGTGCCCAGGAAAGACCCCTGACATTTGTGTTTGTGCGGTGTCCACCTGTGGAGAGAGTCACAGGAAGTACTGGTGTGCCCAGGAAAGACCCGCTGTTGCTGTGAGGAAATGGGTATAGTGAAATACCTAGGCTTGAATGCCAAGAACAGGATTGGTGAGACCGACCCGCGCCTTTGATATAGCCATGAGTACACTGTACTCGGAGAAGGCAAGACGATTTGAGCAACGGGGGGTGGAGGATCCGACCTGCGCTATGTCCGTCTGACATGAGACCAAAAAGTGCGGTCTGTTGGAGCGCATAGCAAGAGTCTTCGGCCTGCGCGCCATGACACAATGGGGGGCTACGGGCCATCCCGGTGTCCGAAGACTAACTCCGGCTGCACGCCATGGAGTAAATGCTCAAGAGATTTACCGTTGGGTGATAACCCTGATACGGTGGTGGGCAAGAGGTTGCCAGAACACCAAGAATGTGCCCTGAGTGCACGGACCGTTGGGCCGGGCGGCGAACGGTTGTGATGGCTTGTGTGCGTGAAAGCACCTTTTGATGTTATAGCTTGCCATACTTGTGATATGATATGCCTGCAGGGAAGAATACCGCTGCCCCGAGAGAAGGGGTAGGGTCGTTATAATTTGGTCAGCTGAACGCTGACCGTTGCTTTTGTTTGCCACCGGTGGGTGGATTGTCCTTGCACAGGTGCTGGAGAGCCGAGCGGGACGCATAGAGGTTGATGTTCCTGCTGGTGCTGCTGCTGCTGCTAGCCCTCAAAGGCTAGGTGTGTTCTTTTGAGTGTTTTCTTTTATTGTGGCCGGCCTGCGCGCCAATCTGTTTTAGGCTACTGTGTGAAAGCCATGTAAGGCCATAAGGCCAACTCTTTTGTCGTGTTGTAAGACATTCCTATATGATAAAATGTGGAGTTTTATGTTTGGACATTCATGAGGAGTTCAAGTTGTAGTCTAGGCTTCTGCTAGAATGCTTTGTGTTAGGTGCGATGCACGACTCTGGTATCATCCTGTACCTTCACCGACTGTTTTGTGATATATCCTGTGGGGCCCCGGCCGGACCTTCTAGAATATATCATATGAACGGATGGGGTTGTTACACCACAATGATCCAAAATCTTTCACTTGATCATATCTTCTACGATCTGATTTACCCTTTCCGTCTGACCATTCGTCTGCGGATGATAGGCGGTGGAATACCTTAAATCGGTACCCAACCCCTCCTGTAAACTCTTCCAAAAGTGAGACGTAAATCTGGAGTCTCGATCTGATACAATGCTAACAGGCACTCCAAGTAATCTGATGATCTCTTCAAGATATAGCTCGACTATCTTCTTCATCGAATACCCAATCTTAAACTGAATAAAGTGAGCACACTTTGTCAATCTATCGACTATCACCCAAACAGAGTCGTGCCCACGGGGAGATTTTGGTAGACCGGTGATGAAATCCATTGAAATACTCTTCCATTTCCAACTTGGAATATCAAGGGGTGTCAACTTACCACCAGACATTCTATGATCAGCCTTAACAAGCTGACACGTATAACATTCTGATACAAACTTCGCGATATCATTCTTCATCCCCGACCACCAAACAATTTGCTTTAGATCTTTGTACATTTTAGTGGAACTAGGGTGGTAGGCTACACTGGAACTATGAGCTTCAGCACAGATCTTAGCTCGAATATCGGCAAAGGCGGGGACGCAAAATCTACCCCGGTACTTCAAGGTATTGAAATCATCCAAAGAGAAATCAGGTAGCTCTCCCTTCACAGTTCTATTCCAGAGGTGCAACAAATCAGGATCATCCTTCTGATGTGCTCGAGTAAGGGAAATCCAAGAGGGTTCTTCTGCTTCTAGACTAGTAGGCACAGTACTACTTCCAACCTCAATATCCATCAACATGAATTCTTCCACTAAGGACTGCACCAATAGATTAATAATTTAAGCGGTCTCTCTACTCAAAGCAATGACTACTACATTAGCCTTTCCTGGATGATAAAGAGTTTCCACTTCATAATCCGCCACATATTCTAACCACCGACGCTGGTGCAAATTTAGTTCATTCTGATTGAAGACATACTTCAAACTCTTATGTTCCGTATAGATCTTGCACAGCGCACCATACAATAAGTGTCTCCAAAGCTTCAGTGCATAAATTACAGCAGCAAAATCCAAATCTTGCGTTGGATATAGTTTCTCTCGTGAATCTTTAGTTGCCTCGATCTATATGCGATCACCTTACCATTTTACATTAAAACACAACCAAGTTCGAAGTGTGACACCTCAACATACACAGCATACTCAACTCCTTCAATAGGTAGGGTTAAAATCGGAGCAGTATATAATCTCTTCTTCAACACTTGGAAAGCCTCTTCACACTTATCACTCCAAGTGAATGCAGTATTCTTCTAAGTAAGTCTAGTAAGAAGAGCAGACAACACCGAAAAACCTTCCACGAATCATCTATAATAGCCAGCCAGGCCTAAGAAGCTCCTAATCTCCTTAGGTGTAGAATGTCTCTCTCATTCCATAACAGCATAAATCTTGGTCGGTTCTACAGAAATACCGTCCTTGCTTACAACATGACCCAGAAAGGACACCTAAGGTAGCCAGAACTCACATTTGCTCAGCTTCGCATATAACTTATGCTCCCTTACGGTCGACAAAACCAAACGCAAATGCTGAGTATGCTCCTCAACATTGCGGGAATACACCAAGACGTCATCTATGAATACAATAACGAATCGGTCCAAGAAATCCTTAAACACCCTATTCATCAAATCCATGAAAGCAGAGGGTGCATTGGTTAAACCGAAAGACATCACCAAAAACTCATAATGTCAATGCCGCGAACGGAAAGCGATTCGGGGAATATCTGCCTCACAAATCCTCAATTGGTGGTAGCCTGAGCGAAGATCGATCTTTGAAAATACTGAACTACCACGCAATTGATCGAACAGATCATCAATCCTTGGCAGGGGATATCAATTCTTAATGGTTACCTTGTTCAATTCCCTATAATCGATGCAAAGCCTCATCGATCCATCTTTCTTCTTGACGAACAAAACAGGAGCACCCCATGGAGAAGAACTTGGTCTAATAAAACCACAACTCATCAACTCATCGAGCTGAGTACGCAAATCATCCAACTCACGCGGAGCCATACGATACGGTGCTTTGGCAATAGGACGAGTACATGGCTCGAGCTCTATAACAAACTCTATCTCCCTTTTAGGAGGAAGTCCTGGAAGACTATCAGGAAAGACATCTGGAAACTCTCGCACCACCGAGACATCCTCAAGACGTGCTGTAACAAACTCTATTTCTAGAGAAGAAATAGAAACAAAAAACGCCTTGCAACCAGACTCTGTAGCCCGACAAGCACATACTACAGAAAAGACAGGGGAAACTCTGTCCTGAAATCTATAGACGCTCATAGGTTGGTCATCGTCCATCCTGAAATCCAGTCGCTTAGCCTTGCACTGAATGACCGCATCATACTTGGACAGCTAGTCCATGCCCAAAATCACTTCGAAGTCAGCCAGATCTAAAATCATCAGATCCGCAAAGGCCAAAAAATTGCCAAGATAAATAGGGCATCTCAGAAATCCTTGGCTAGATATCACCAAATCACCGGAGGGAAGCTTGACATTGAAGGAGTCTCCTAATCGATCCACATTCAGCCGATGTTTATCAACAAATCTCCGGGCCACGAAGGAATGGGTGGCACCCGAATCGAAAAGAACGCCCGCCCACCTATTCCGCACCTTAAACTCCCCTGATATCACTTGCATAGAGGTTTGAGCTTCCTTAATGGTCATCACGTTCAGCTTTCCTTTTCTTTTATCCAGGTTTGGTGGTGGCGGCAGAGCTCGAAGTGGGGCAGGCTGTATTGGGGACTGAGTCTGGGGGCACGAAGACTTCTGGTGTCCCTTCTGCCCGTACTGGAAGCAAATCCTTTCTTTCATCCAGCAACGACTCACATCATGACCCTTCCTTGCACAGAACGAGCACACTAGCTCTCCCGTGGGTGCACCTTGGATGGCTTGCACCTACTGCTGCTTCAGGGTGGCAGTCCTCTTGAAACACCTCTCATAAGGGTGGCCAGGACGACCACAGAAGCTACACACTTCCTTACTTTTCTTTTTCTGAAAAGGGCCAGATGCCCTACAACTACCATCCTCAACGTCTTTCCTTTTCTCTTTCCTCGCCGCAGCACCGCGGTTCTTGGCATTTTCAATCGCCTCAACTTTCAGTGCGGCTTTCACTGCCTCAGCAAAGTTCTCTGCTCTATAAGCACATGCCAACTGCTGGACATCGATTCTTAGTCCTCCAAGGAATCACTTTACTCTACCCTCCTCCGAAGCTACAAAATCGCTCAACTTGCTAAACTCAATCTCGTACTCGCTCACAGTGAGCTGTCTCTACTTCAGATACAAGAAGTTATTTATCAGGTAGTCCTGCTCGACCGAGGATAGAAACTTCTTCAGCAGCATCTTCTTAAAAGATTCCCAAGAACAGCCTTCCTTCAGACTCTCCCTTTCCCGAATCCACCAACTCTTTGTCAGGCCTGTTAACTAATAGGCTGCAATCATCACCTTCTGAGCTTCTATAATTCCGGAATACGAAAACATCTACTCGATGGAGATGACTCAATCATCTAAAATCAAAAAGTCGGCACTCTCATCGTAGGTGGGAGGTCCCAACCGCTGGAAGTGCGACATGAAATTCATTTCTGGTGGTATCATCATCGGGGGCACCAGAGGAGCGGGGTATCGGGCACGGCTTGGCCCAAGTCAGGCTCTTGCACTAAAGGTTGCTGCGCTGAAGCAGGAGACAACAAAGACTCAATTTGCGATTGCATCGCAACTAATTGCATCGACAGAGCCTCATTGCTCTGACGCAGACCCTAAATAATCGCATCACTTTGCGCACCTGATGACTCACCCTTCGATTGGGGAGTCGACCTCGTCGCAGGATGCTTTGGCAGCATTTCTAAAAAGCAAACGGACAACTCATCAAAACTGTAGCTTACAACAAGGCAACATAACTAGTTCAGACCATACTTAAAAGACACTTGTTTATGCTGCAACTTGCTCTCGGATTTTATAATGATGCTATGTCCTACTTAGGATTATATCCTCTCATCCTATTGACTCTTGTGCCTATGACATGAATGCATGGGTTCTTAATTCTTATTTAAAATCATGTGTGTACATGTGTCATCATGTAAACCTTAACTTAGCACGTGTGCTTATGCGATGATATATAGTGTATGTAGTGTTATGCATTCTAAAAAGGTCCTAATGCATGTTTTGAGCGGCGTACACATGAAATGTTATGCATCCCATACTATATAACATCGCATGCAATGAGAAAAGAAAACGTGCTAATGGGCACCCACGTGATGGTGGTTATGCATCGCATACTACATAACCGTCACATGTTGCCACCTATGGTGGATCCATATACAAACACATATTATGCATCCCATACTACATAATATGCCCCGTGTAATTCTTATCATGCTATGAGTGTAGTGACTATGCTTCGACTAAGGCATACTGATGACACATCAGTGTGTGTATGAAATGTCACTAAACAACCTACACTAACAAGGGAAGGTTGCCCGACCAATTTTCAAGCAACCTCCCTCTGATACCAACTGTCATAACCCGCATTTTCACCGCATAAAATAACTTATCAGAGTAAGGGAAAATGCGCGTCATGATGCCACATCAGCAGGGGATAACTGCGGACGCTCAGGCAGACACCAACCTAATCATGAAGAAAGATTCTTTAAGTTATTTTAAGGAAAATCAATTAAGTGCAATAGTTAGCCGTATCCCACAGCTTAGTGGCTCATTTAGTCCACGAATCAAAATATAGTTATACGCTGCGGAAAAATACTTGTTTAGATTGACTCAAACATCCTACATGAGTATAAACGTCCCCAAAGGACAACTCATGCTATGCAAGACTCTAAATTTATAATAGTAGTAAGGATAGCTTTTATGGTCGCTAAATATAATATGTTAGAGTTTTTAAATTATGTAGTGCATGAAGTAATAGTAAAAGATTTTATTCTTAAAAATACCTAATATGCATTACTAGCATAAATCCTCTCAGAGAGCACGTAATCCACATCCACATATAAAGAAATAAGCAGCTAGCAAGTATCAAACAAATAACAATTCTGTGGGCGCCAACAACTGGCACGAACCCACTTACAGAAAAGTAAGCCTAAACCAGCAACTAAGTAAACAACAATCTACCTCGCTGAGATGACGTAACAACCATGGCCAGCACTGCCACCCAGAAACTCCAAAACTAGCTCTACTATCTGCTACTGCTCTGAACCTGAGGCATTCCAAAGACAGAACACCCCAGCAAGAAGGTACAACTGGCGGCAGAGAATTAATAAGCCAAAATAAACAAAGGTCAAAAGGGGTACCAACCCAAGACCAACAGTACTGAAATAAAGCACAAAAAGAGGAACAAGTCATCATCGGGGAAAAGAACTCTTACGTGATTCGTCACGTACAACAAAGGTACACCAGTCGTACGAGGCTATAGTGTGACATCATGAATAATTCGTAAGGAAGAAAGACAAAACCTTTATTAGGCACCTGTGGTCGACTCTGTAAGACCCCTCCCCATACTAAGGAGGCTCCCGGTCTTATGCACAGAACCGCCGTCTTACGGTGGCACTAACGCACGGGTTAGTCTACACCGCAACACGCCGATTCTGCCGGCTAATACGATCATATAACCTGTAGGCCAATATGAGAAATGGAAGTAATACATAGAAGAGTACAACACAGCTAGTCCGCAGTCACAGCACAACTCATATATATATATATATATATATGAATGAAAGAGTACACAGTCCACTATGAGAATAAAGATATGTAGAGTAATAAGGGCTTATACCCAGTAGTACATCATATGAATAAACTCTCCGCACAAAATATCAAACAACGAAAACTAATCAACTAATCTCGTCCCACCTGAGGTAGTGCTGTAGCAGTAGTAGGTGGTATTAACTCCTCACACCCTGTCACCTCGTCCTGCCGGTCGTGCTGGTGCTCCATATCCTCGAGCTCCAAAAAATAGTTTGGTCACCGACCATTAGTCAAAAAGACTAAGTCATTTCCTCCGCACCTTGCCCCGCAACTCCTAGGCACCGCGCGGGAGGACGAAGCGGAGGACAATCAGGGGGTAACAAAAGGAAGCAGGTGACAAGGGAAACTAAGCTACCAAGTAAGAGTGTGAGCAGTAAATCTACACTAGCAGTTCTATGTATATATCATGAAAGTAAAAGCACGTACAATACAAGTAAGTAAAGAACTATAAGTAAGAGCAGAAAAGTAAAGATATGCTACCACTACACTACCATCACAAACGTACCTTAACTTATAAAAATGCCCATACAAATTTATATGTTATGGTTTCCAGGAAATTTAACTTATCATATAAAAGAACCCATACTAATTTATATGATAAGGATCTATGAAGCGTATGACCTAATATGAATGAATGTTTATGACGCAATTTATGCAACAGGCAAGTGCAACTCACACACAATGACTCTGTGATCACAGACCTTTAGTTCCCACTTTTTTAGAGCTAGCTTCACTCTCGAGTACCACCGTTATGGCTACGACAGCAGCGGAGCGGGCATATCCACTTCTAGGCAGGTATGCACACTACCAAACCTTAGACCCCTCTCATACGCCTCTGTACACATCCTAGGTGAACTCTAGAGTCCTGCGTACGTACTTTCTAACAGCCCGCCAGTCTTGTTGGGTTGGGTGTGTGTTATCGGGGGTCATCCTCTAGACCATAGTGTAAAACAACCCACTGGCACCTCAAACCCTCACACACGCCTGGTTCACCATACTGCCATCAGTGTGACGATCGGCTAGTACCGCATGACCCTCCAATAAATTTATGCACATACAAGTATTTCATCCTAAGCCTTCAGCTCGCGGGACCAACCTGTCCTGAATCCCTCAACCCCTTCACGGGTGAGCTGCAACATATATCGCTCCAACCCATAGCAGGTGAGAATGCACAATAGTGCCTTTATTTAAAAACCCTCAAACCCATCATGGGCAAGAATGAACCACAATGTCTTAACCTATTAGACTACTCTTGTCTACGGGTTATTATACTTAGTGATTAAAGGTTAATCCCAAGAATGCCCAGGGTATACCCGGTGAAGTGCTCTCGGGGGCACTATGAACTATGATGGGATTACGCCCAAAGCTCCCTTACTCAAGGATATTTACTTTAGTTAATGACTACCCATAATTCACCCCCAGCTCTCGTTATTACTCTTAAGTGATCCTAATGACTTTAGATGTTCTCAAAAGGGCGACGGTCTTCCGCCTGCCTCCACTCCAGTTGCTATCCAAGGGCTTGCACTTTTACTCTTGTCACTAAGACAACATTACCCACCAAGGTTATTCTCCAATCGTAACCTCTAGCTCATCTATCGATCTATCCCCCGGTGGTCCTTATAGTATAACCTACTTATACTATGCGCAACCCATGACCTAATACCACACCGAAATAGAACTTCCAATTCCTTGGGCCACCTGCCCCTAATTATTTATCCTAGGATGGTATGGACTAATGAAGTGAGCATGTTGATTTTCATAATTTTCTTAAGTAATTAAAGCCTCTAATTAAATCATTTAATTAATCCCCTAGGCCATTTAATACATGAAGTATTACAAATATTAATCCACTGACATAAGGAATTTTTCCTGAGTTGCATCTTGGTAAAAGATTGCTGTCTACCAAAATTTATAATTTTCCTTTGAATATTTCTATTTATTCCTTAATTAATCCAAAACTCACACAATTGTCATTTTCCAAATGAAGTATAATGAATACATTACTAAAACTTCTAGGAAAATTACAGAGCATATATATCATTAATGTAAGGCTAATGACAGTGTTTCATCAACCTCTATAATGTAATGGCCTACCAATTTCAATTCTTAATAATTTACCAAAATGCCATTATAAGGTTTTAAAAATTACTGATTCATCCAAAAATGCTAAGAAATTTATACAAGATTATTCATGGTCAGATATATCACCAAGAAAGTTTCCAAAATTTTGCTACTAAGTATGTTCACCAATTTGCTAATTAAGTAAAATGAGGGTAAAAAGGTAATTTTCACATAACTCCTATCAAAATGCGTCAAACAGTGACATAAAAATTTTCAGGAGTTATAACTAACATTATATTGACCTTGACAAAAATTGGGGATTTTATCTCAATGATGAACCTATTTTTACATTTATTTTTCAAAAGTTCTATTATTTCAAAAATTCCAAATAATGGGATTTTTGCTTCCAAAAATCCCATTATTACAATGTGGGGGTATAATTCACCCTAATGAGCCTCTGAAATCAATACCATGATTTTTTGGATGTTCCAAATAGGCCTAATACACAATATTTCAAAATTGGATATTTGCACCCCAAGCCTATGTATAATCAACACATGCAAGTGAGTTTACCCAACATTCATTGGTCCAAATGTGCTGAAATTATTACCATGCACATGTATAGTCTCCGAGGACATGCCACTAAAATTTGGGGTCATTTGGAGCCATAACCCTCCAAATATTTCATTTATTTAATTTTGTGTATTATGAATAAAACTATTGAAATATTTTCCCTAAAAATTCTCAACTTTTGGCAGGGAGTATATATGCTTTATATAAGCTCATGCCCAAAATTTTGAGTCATAAGGACATCTGGTTTAGCATGGGCATTGGTTTTGGTTTCTGCCCTAGCCTAGGACCAGACATAGGAAAACAAAAATATAGGATTGTATACTGCACCAAATTATAAGATTAAGGTGGCAAAATAAATTTAAGAGGAAGGGCTACAACTTTCATCGTAATCACCATGTCTAAAAATGCCTCTAAGGGGCCTAAAATAGCCATGCAATATTACTGTATAAGCGTGACAGAATGTATATATATATTATAGTTTATTTAATTTAATAAATATCGGGTTGCACGAATCTTGACGCAAGAATGGACGGAATCTAGTCGTCGTCCCCAATCAGCCAACGGCCCAGATCAATTTTCACTGGGCCGACTTGCCTGGCTATTTCTGGCCAGTTGAGCCACCACCACAGCCGACGGATGTCGCCACCACCTTCACTGAGATGGTGGCTAGCGATTCCCGTCGATGAGGCCACCGGAATTGGCTCCTCCGGCGAACTCGAGCAAGAAGAAAAGCTCGAAAAAATATCCATTTCCTCACATGGTATCGGGCTCAATTGAGCCGGATGTCTCCCCTAAAGGATTTATAAAGCTAGTACGAGTAGAGAGACGGCGAAACGGACCCAAATCAGGCCTTGACGGCGAGTGCGGCGGCGGTTGGCCATTGTGGAGCTGCTCCAGCGATCTCCTGCTCAAAATCCCATTTCTTCACCAAAAGCTCTGCTCCACGACTCGTTCTCCACTCGTTTCCACTCACTGAAGCTGATGGTGTGGTCGGTTTGAGCTGGAAATGACTGTATATGGAGATACAACCAAGGTGAGCTTGGTTTGGGGATTTGGAGGCTTCACCCATGGTACCAGCTGGCCACCATGCTGCCAAAACCTGCTGGATTTTCTGAGGAGGCCGTCCGACACCTTTTTGGGCAGAAGAAGCCAAGGCCAAGTGGCCTCGTCCTCTTAATCCCACATTCTCTCTCCTCTTTTAGGTGAATTCCCCAAAATGCCCTTTTGCATGTGACCCTCTCTTCAAAACCAGAGGGTAGGGGTGGTATTTGACCACTTGGGCTGATAATGGGCCAAGTTTGGTGGGCTTGGCCCAAGGAGAGTGGGCTTAGCCCTCATTTTCTTTTTTAGGTCAATTGTGTTGGCTAGGTTGACTTTGAGTTGACTTGGTCAAACATGATGAGTGGGCTGACCCCACTTGGTGGTCATGGGTCTAATAGCACCACCCAAATGGGTTGGGTCAATGTGGTGCCCTACTTGGGCTAATTTGGCCTATAGGTATAGGTTTGACCAAATTAGGGTCATGGTTGACTTTGGTCAATTAGGGTCAAAGGGTTGACCTAATGACATGTCCTAGGGTCCACTTAGATTATTTTAGGGTTAGGGCAATATGGTGGGGGTCATGGTGTGGCTAGGGTTCATATTTAGGCTAGTTTGACCTAGTTTGACTTGGCCCTATAGTGGGCCCCATATGGCTACAACCCACTACCTAGGGTCAACCTAGCTAATTTCCCTAACACACACCCCATGCCCAACCCAATCTATGTTAAGGGGTTTAGAAGTAATATGGGATGTTACAGACTCTACCCAAAAACACGGGCGAGGTGGTCACTCGTGGACACACCGCCCAAAAACACGGGCGAGGTGGTCACTCTTGGGCACACCCACACGAATATAAAATCCGTCTAGCTGCGAGGGAGTCTCATACTCTACACCATACACCGCAGACATCCAAAAAATAGGTAGACTTCCACAGGGCTCTAATGAAGGCAACAAACACTGCAGAGGTGTAATCGTCCACTAACTCCCGCAATCAAGAAAACCACCAAGAAAACACCTCATATCTCGAGATTTGGCTCGACATATTCTGCTTGACATTACTAGATACAAGACATGGTTGATCAACCCTTAGTAACGATTTACAAATCTAATTAAACTCTAATACGTTCACTAACGATAAATAAGGCGTTTAAACCATCAATAAGACACATCAAGAACGATCAAACATATCCGGACAAAAAATGGAGTTCACCATGACAAAACATTACAACATCATATGATCATTGAGAAGGTTAAACATAACAATAACTTGGAAGAACAAGTGTAGAAAATCTTAAAGAACATGAAAGCGTAGACGTTACCATGAAATCAGACAAGGAGAAACGAGGGGAAACCACCACATGCCTTGGTTTAACCGGAAAAGTTCTCTGAATCACTACACGTCGTAGATCGGGGCAAAAGGATGCGGGAAGAGTTGAAATCTAGACGAAAAATGGCCGAAAAAGAGGTTAGGGCTGAAAAACCCTAATGAGAAATCTCAAGAAACGGGGAAGATATTACCACGATGGTGTAGCTTTCGGCGAGAGCTTTTCGGATCTATGCTCGGATGAAGATTTCGAGCACCGGAGCACCGTCGGCGTCCACCAGAAGGTTAACGAAATATATTTTCTCTCTCACGCTCACGCCGCTCTAGTTCGGGAGGAAAGATCGAAGAAGATGAAGAAATTTTCTTTGATATAAATATGTATATATATATATAAAGATATATAAATACATATATATATAAATATACATATATTTATAAAATGTTCTGTCCAAAAACGAAGTATTTACGCCCGGGTGGGCGAAAAATAAAAAATTAAGGTTTAGGATGACTTCAAATCGAAGAGTTGCCAACATGAATGTTGTAGATCTCGTCGTGACGCACAAATTTCATGTTAACCAGTTTTTCATACGACATCGTTTTGATGCTCAAAAAGGCTCCCGAACATAAACTACAACGAACTACACGAGAACAGGCTTACGGGTACTCGAGAGGTAGAAAAACGGCTACTCGAGTAGTTCAAAATGGCTACTCGAGTAGTTCAAAATGGCTACTCGAGTAGTTCAAAATGGCTACTCGAGTAGTTCAAAATGACTACTCGAGTAGTTCAAAATGACTACTTGAGTAATTGAAGAAGCACTCGTGTAGGTACGAAAGATTACTCGAGTATGTAGAAATGACGACTCGAGTAGGTGAGAAAGATTACTCGAGTCGGTAGAAGATCACTCGAGTAGGTAAGAAAATCAATCGTGAACAGAAGAAATTTTTACTCGAGTAGAGAGGGAGAAGCACTCGAGAGAATACAGAACAGAACTCGAGTAAGAACTTAAATCACTCAAGAGGCAGAAACTAAAATTGCATAAGCCGTAAATTCTTTACAAATATACCCAAGAAATCGAACTATATAAATGAATAGTAAAAGACATTTTTAATAGTACTATATTATTAAAATAATCATATTTATATATTTTGAATAAGTAAACTACGAGATCAAAATGGAGGCCCAAACGCGCGCCGAATTAAAAGAAACTCGCACCGTAGGCAAACACTGATGCTACGAACACAACGGCGAAGTCAAAACCAGAATCCGGCGAGCCATTCCCGAGATATTAATCTTTGAAATATACGGCGAACATAAACAAATCCAAAACTTCAATCACGCACGGAGACTCCAAAAATGCTCGGATTGCAACGAAACTTGACGAGCAAATCCAAAATTACTTAACTTAAATTTCAAATGCAAAATTTTCCCATTACAAAAAGAAATCGGCCGACTTGACCGCATGGATGCGAAAATACCTTAACGACATTGCGCCGCAACTCGACGCTAAAAGTAACGCCACGACGTCTTAAATATGACGTTGTCCATTCAAATAAAATCATGTAAAAAATCGAGGGCGTTACATAGGTGACTTTTTAAAAATTCCTTTGCAATTCTTTGTCCCTTATTACATAGCAATAATACTATCACAGTTTATAACACACACAACATAAGTAAAGAACAATTCACAACGCAAAGCACACATTTAATTTATAGTGGTTCCCCTATCTATGGTACATCCACTTTCCCCCTTCTTCTCACTTGCAATGCGCTATATAAGGTTATAGTTCCTCCTTCTCAACTCGGATCCAAAGATCCTACAGGCTCAGTTTCTGTCAAGAAACTTACACTCAAATCAAATGTTCCTACCTCAGAGATTCCCTCAATCTCCTACCTCAGGCCCTCTCAAGTGCCCTTCCTCAGCCTTTATAGAATATGCTTACAACTCAGTGATTTACCCAAGCCACCCACCTCAGGTCCCTCCAGAACCCTACCTCAACCTTTATAATTTAGGCTTACAATTCTCAGAGAAAAGATTCTCCTACCCACTCAAATCTCTAGGAGTTCATATAGTATAACGGGATAAAATAAACTTCAGAAAATAGAAAAACTGTAATATGATATATCTGTTTACACAGATTCTTCAAATCATCTACAATTGGATTTCTTCTTGATAGATCTGCAGCCTGAAAATTTCTTCTCTAAATCAGCAATCTTCTTGATGTTGATCGGCGTGAACACCTTGAAGATGTTGTTGTTCAGATACAACTTGATCTTCAGATCAACCTAGAAAAAGGGATCTGAGGATCTTCTTGATGACCTTCATCTTCTTCATCTTTCTTGAATATGTCGCCTGGTTAGGACTTGGAAGAAATTAGAACGAGAAATTCTGATTGCTTGATTTGATCTGTCGGTTCTTCTTTTTTGATTTGACTCTCTCGCATATCTCCATTTTGTGAAGGCAATACATCCTATTTATAGACTTCGTAGATGGCTGGATTCTGTTTGATGATGTTAGCAACATACATCAAATCCTTCCTTCTATTTTTGTTGAAGTATGAGTTTACCACAACTGACTTGAAAGTTCTGACATGTCTTGACATGTTTAGTGTTGACTCAGCATATTCTGAACCATAAGCATCAAGATGTTCCTGATGTCTCAACACATGTGTCGAGATATCTTAGAAGTCTCGACACATTCTAACTTGGAATAATTTTCATCAAAAGCTAAAAGTGTCGAGACAGTTAACTTGTCTCAACACACCCGTTATCTGTGTTGACATCTCTTTATACTGCCTTGTGTCGAGACAGTTAGATTGTATTGACAGACATTGTCTGCTATATCGACAACTTCTCATTCTGCCTTGTGTCGAGACAGTTAGATTGTCTTGACACACTCTGTCTGCTATGTCGACAACTTCTGATTCTGCCTTATGTCTCGACTGTGAGATTGTCTCGACACAATCTGTCTATTGTGTCGACATCTTCTAATTCTGCCTTGTGTCGAGACAGAGAGATTGTGTCACAACCCGCATTTTCACCGCATATAAAAAGCTTATCAGAGTAAGGGAAAATGCGCATCATAATGCCATGTCAGCAGGGGATAACTGCGGACGCTCAGGCAGACACCAAACTAATCATGAAGAAAGGTTCTTTTTGAGTTTTTTTTAAGGAAAATCAGTTAAGTGCAGTAGTTAGCCGTATTCCTCGGCTTAGTGGCTCATCTAGTCCACGAATCAAAATATATTATACGCTGTGGAAAAATACTTGATTAGATTAACTCAAACATCCTACATGAATAAAAATGCCCCTAAAGGACAACTCATGCTATACAAGACTCTAAATTTATTATAGTAGGAAAGATAGCTTCTACGGTCGCTAAAAATAACAAGTTAGAGTTTCAAATTATGCTATGCATGAAGTAATAGTAGTAGATTTTATAGTTGAAAATGCCTAACATGCATGTTAGCATAAATCCTCCCAGAGAACAAGTAATCCACATCCACCTTTAAAGAAATGAGAAGCTAGCAAGTATCAAACAACTAACAATTTAGTGGGCGCCAACAAACTGACACGAACCCACGAACAAAAGTATGTCTGAACTAGTAAAACTAAACAAACAACAAACTACCTCGCTATGACGAGGCAACAACCACGACCAACATTGCCGCCCAGAAAACTCCAAAACCAGCACTGCTAACTGCTACTGCTCTGAACCTAAGGCATTCCAAAGACAGAACACCTCAGCAAGAAGGTACAAATGGTGGCAGGAAAAAATAATAAGCCAAAATAAACAAAGGTCAACAGGGGTACCAACCCAAGACCAAAAGCACTGAAGTAAAGTACAAAAGAAAACAGGGCATAAACAGGAAAAGTGCTCCTACGTGATTTGTCACGTTCCACAAGGGTACACCAGACACACAAGGTTATAAGGTGACTACAAGAATATTTCACCAGAAAGAAAAATACAAAACCTTTATTAGGCACCAGTGGTCGACTCTACCCAAAAACACGGGCGAAGTGGTCACTCTTGGACACACCACCCAAAAACACGGGCGAGGTGGTCACTCTTGGACACACCATCCAAAAACAAAACAGATATATAATCCGTCTAACTGCGAGGGAGTCTCATACTCACCACCATACACCGCAGACATCCAAAAACCAGGTAGACTTCCACAGGGCACTAATGAAGGTAACAAACACTGTGGAGGTGGAATCGTCTACTAACTCCCGCATTAAAGAAACCCAAAGAAACCACAACACAAATATCTCGAGATTTTGGCTCGATAGATTCTACTTGACATTACCGAACTCAAGGCTCGGTTGATCAACCTCTAGGAGCAATTTACAATCCTAGATAAATTCTAACACGTTTAATAATGAAAGGTAAGGCATGCATAGACATCACTAAGATCCATCGGGAACGATTAACCAAAACCAGACAAAATCGGGCTTTCCAAGACAAAACCTTACAACAACAAAGGATCGTTGAAACGATTAAGCCTAACAGTGATTTGGAAGAATAAGCGCAGAAAATTTTAAAGAACATGAATGCATAGCCTTTACCATCAGATCGGACAAAGAGAAACGAGGGGAAACCACCACTTGCCTTGGTTTTACTGGAAAAGTCCTCTGAATCGCTCCACGTCGTAGTTCGGGGCAAAAGGCTGCGGGAGGAGTTGAAATCTAGACAAAAATGGTCGAAAAGGGGTTAGGGCCGAAAAACTCTAACGAGAAATCTCAAGAAACGGGGAATAAATTACCACGATGGAGCAGCTCTCGGCGAGGGCTTACTGGATCTACAATTGGTTTGCGAATTCGAGTACCGGAGCACCGTCAATGGCCACCGGAAGAAATAAGGACGGACAACCTCTTTCTCGCTCAGGACGCTCTGGTTCAGGAGGAAAAAAAAAGAGTCGGAGAATATGAAGAAGGTATTTATACTAAAGGTGATAACAGGACGAAGAAACAAATAAATCGGGTTTAGCTGAACCAGTTTTCCCGAGATAGAAGGAAAGGATGACTCGAGTACTAAGGGAATTACACGAGTACTGCACGAGGATTACTCAAGCACTAAGGTACATACTCGAGTATTGCATGGGGATAACTCGAGTACAAGGGCACTGACTCAAGTACAGCAAGGGGGAACTACTAGAGTATAAGGGCACTTACTCGAGTACGGCAAGGGGGAACTACTCAAGTACAAGGGCACTTACTCGAGTACAGCAATGGGGAACTACTCGAGTACACGGGAGGAAAAATTACTCGAGTGCTAAAGGAAGACAACTCCGTTCGATTCTTGGTTGAGCTCAGCTCGACGTTCATCGAACAAAAGGAAAAACTCCACTCGACGAAATCTGTTCGAAAAATCGTCAAACACAGAACGCAGGCCTGATCGTCGAACTCGATTCGAAGATCGCTAGAGCTACAGCAAGCTCCACTCGACGCTTCGTCGAGCTCAACATGACAATCGTCGATCGTCGACCTCCAAATAGCATCCAGAAAAAAAACTACAATCGTCGATCGTCGACCTCCAAACAGCGCCAAGAAAAGAAACACAATCGTCGAGCTCCACTCGACGATCGTCGAACTCAGAACAGCGCCAAGAAAAGAAACACAATCGTCGAGCTCGATCGTCGAACTCCGAACAGCGCCAGAAAAAGAAACACAATCGTCGAGATCCGCTTGACGATCATCGAACTCCGAACAGCGCCAAGAAAAGAAATGAAATAAGGTTGGGTTCGACGAAAACCCACACCTTCAGGAGGGCTTCCCGGGAATCAAAACAAGCTCAAGGCATAAATATAGAAATTGCCATGTTCATATAGTTGAACATGGAAATATGAGATCCAAACAGAGGCTCAACGCGCCGAATTAAACGTAACTCGCACCGTAGGAAAACACTGACGCTACGAACACAACGGCGAAGTCAAAATCAGAATCCGACGAGCCATTCTCGAGATATAAATTTTTTTTCAAATCTTACGACAAACATAAACAAAACCCAAAACTTCGATCGTGCGCCGAGACTCCAAAAATGCTTGGGTTGCGACGAAACTGGACGAGCACATCCAAAACTACTCAAATCCAACACTCGACGTTAAACGTAACGCCACGACGTCATAAATCTGACGTTGCCCAAACAAATAAAATCATCGAAAAAAAATCGGGGGCATTACAGTCACTCCCCCTAAAAAGAAGTTTTGTCCCGAAACTTATCACAACTCCAAAACCAAATCAAAATCGATAAAATCATGCATAACTGAAAACATAGCAACATACCCGAAACTAAGAGAAGAGGTGCAGATGAGATTACCTCATCGCCGATTCCAATTCCCACGTCGCACTCTCGACGTCGTGATTTCTCCAAAGAATCTTGACCATAGGTATGGTCTTTCTCCACAACACACGCTCTTGAGAATCCAGAACACGAATAGGTTCTTCCACATATGTAAGGTTGGGCTGAATCTGGGGTATCGAGTCGAGGACTTGATGATCACTACGAACACACTTCCACAACTGGCTAACATGGAACACATCATGGACACCAGGGACGGTCGCAGGCAATTCCAGCCTATAAGCTGACCCTCCGATGCGCTCAAGAATCTGGAAAGGTCCCACATACCGGGGGTCCAACTTGTGGTTCCTTCCAAACCTTTTAATGCCAGACATCGGGGAAACTTTCAGAAAAACCAAGTCCCCAACGGCAAACTCCAGATCAACCCTTCGTAGATTAGCATACTTCTCATATCGCTCTTGAGCCACACGAAGCTTTTCACGAATGCGAGTCACTACACAATCCATCTCTTCATGGGCTTCTGGACCTAACAACGGTCTCTCACCAACTTCAACCCAAAACAATGGAGTTCTACAATGCCTCCCATACAAGGTCTCAAACGGATCCATCTGCAGACTCTCTTGATAACTATTATTGTATGCAAACTCCATGAGTCTGAGACACTCATCCCAAGCACCACCATGATCCAAAATATAACACCTGATCATATCCTCTACGATCTAATTTACCCTTTCCGTCTGACCATTAGTCTGCGGATGATAGGCGGTGGAATACCTTAAATCGGTACCCAACCCCTCCTGTAAACTCTTCCAAAAGCGAGACGTAAATCTAGAGTCCCGATCTGATACGATGCTAACAGGCACACCATGTAACCTGATGACCTCTTCAAGATATAACTCAGCTATCTTCTTCATCGAGTACCCAATCTTAAATGGAATAAAGTGAGCACACTTTGTCAGTCTGTCGACTATCACCCAAATAAAGTCGTGCCCACGGGGAGATTTTGGTAGACCGGTGATGAAATACATTGAAATACTCTCACATTTCCAACTTGGAATATTAAGCGGTGTCAATTTACCATCAGGCCTTCTGTGATCAGCCTTAACAAGCTGACATGTATAATATTCCGATACAAACTTTGCGATGCCATTCTTCATCCCTGACAACCAAACAATTTGATTTAGATCTTTATACATCTTAGTGGAACCAGGATGGTAGGCTACACTGGAACCATGAGCTTCACCACAGATCTTAGCTCGAATGTCGCCAAAGGCGGGGATACAAAATCTACCCCGATACTTCAAGTTGTCCACTCGTCCACAGAGGAATCAGGTAGCTCTCCCTTCACAGTTCTATTCCAGAGGTTCAACAAATCAGGATCATCATTCTGATGTGCTCGAGTAAGGAAAATCCAAGAGAGTTCCTCTGCTTCTAGACTAGCAGGCACAATACTACTCCCAACCTCAATATCCATCAACAAAAATTCTTCTACCAAGGACTGTACCGATAGATTAAAAATCTCAGCGGTCTTTCTACTCAAAGCATCGGTTACTACATTAGCCTTTCCTGGATGATAAAGAATTTCTACTTCATAATCCACCACATAATCTAACCACCGACGCTGGCGCAGATTTAGTTCTTTCTGAGTGAAGACGTACTTCAAACTCTTATGGTCCGTATAGATCTTGCACAACGCGCCATAAAATAAGTGTCTCCAAAGCTTCAGCGCATAAATTACTGTAGCAAACTCCAAATCATGCGTAGGATAGTTTCTCTCGTGGATCTTTAGTTGCCTCGATCCATACGCGATCACCTTACCATCTTGCATTAAAACATAACCAAGTCCGATGTGTGACGCATCAACATACACAATATACACAACTCCTTCAGTAGGTAAGGTTAAAATCGGAGCAGTACATAATCTCTTATTCAGCTCTTGGAAAGCCTCTTCACACTTATCACTCCAAATGAAAGAAGTATTCTTCTGAGTAAGTCTAGTTAGAGGAGCAGACAACACCGAAAACCCCTCCACGAATCTTCCATAATAGCCAGCCAGGCCTAAGAAACTCCTAATCTCCTTAGGTGTAGAAGGTCTCTCCCATTCCATCACAACAGAAACCTTGGTCGGGTCTACAGAAATACCGTCCTTGCCTACAACATGACCCAGAAAGGACACCTGAGGTAGCCAGAACTCACACTTGCTCAACTTCACATATAACTTATGCTACCTCAGGGTCGACAAAACCAGACACAAATGCTGAGTATGCTCCTCAACATTATGGGAATACACCAAGACATCATCTATGAAGACAATAACAAATCGGTCCAAGAAATCCTTAAACACCCGATTCATCAAATCCATGAAAGCAGAGGGTACATTAGTTAAACCAAAAGACATCACCATAAACTCATAATGTCCATGCCGAGAATGGAAAGCGGTTCGGGGAATATTTGTATCACGAATCCTCAACTGGTGGTAGCCTGAACGAAGATCGATCTTTGAAAATACCGAGCTACCACGCAATTGGTCGAACAAATCATCAATCCTTGGCAGGGGATATCTATTCTTAATGGTTACCTTGTTCAATTCCCTATAATCGATGCAAAGTCTCATCGATCCATCTTTCTTCTTGACAAACAAAACAGGAGCACCCCATGGAGAAGTACTTGGTCTAATAAAACCACATCTCAGCAACTCATCGAGCTGAGTACGCAACTCGTCCAACTCACGCGGAGCCATATGGTACGGTGCTTTAGCAATAGGACGAGTACCTGGCTCGAGGTCTATCACAAACTTTATCTCCCTTTCCGGAGGAAGTCCTGGAAGACTATCAGGAAAGACATCTGGAAACTCTCGCACCACTGAGACATCCTCAAGACGTGGTGTAACAAAAGCTGTCTCCAGAGCAGAAATAGAAACCAAAAATGTCTCGCAACCAGACTCTAAAGCACGACAAGCACGTATCGCAGAAAAGACAGGGGAAATTCTGTCCTGAAATCCATAGACGCGCATAGGTTGTCCATCGTCCATCCTGAAATCCAATCGCTTAGCCTTGCACTGGATGACCGCATCATACTTGGACAGCAGTCAATGCCCAGAATCACGTCAAAATCAGACAGATCCAAAATCATCAGATCCGCAAAGGCCAGAAAATTGCCAAGATAAATAGGTCATCTCAGAACCCCTTGGTTAGATATCACAGAATCACCAGAAGGGAGCTTGACATTGAAGGAGCCTCCCAAATGGTCCACACTTAGGCAATGTTTATCAACAAATCTCCGGTCCACAAAGGAATGGGTGGCACCCGAATCGAAAAGAACGCGAGCCCACCTATTCCGCACCTTAAACTCCCCTAAAACCGTAACATACATAACTAAACAAACGATAACTAGGGCAACAATGATAACTAACAAGGATAAATTAAATTGAGGCTAACCTGATATCACTTGCGTAGAGGTTTGGGCTTCCTCGCTGGTCATCACATTCAGCTTTCCTTTTCCTTTATCCAGGTTTGGTGGCAGTGGCAGAGCTTGAAGTGGGGCATGCTGCAGTGGGGACTGAGCCTGGGGGCACGAAGACTTCTGGTGTCCCTTCTGCCCATATTGGAAGTAAACCATTTCTTTCATCCAGCAGCGAGTCACGTCATGACCCTTCCTTGCACAGAGCGAGCACATAAGCTCTCCCTTGGGTGCACCTTGGATGGCATGCACCAGCTGCTGCTTCAGAGTAGCATTCCTCTTGAAACACCTTTCGTAGGGGCGGCCAGGACGACCACAGAAGCTACACACTTCCTTACTTTTCTTCTTTGAAGAAGGGCCAGATGCCCTGGAGCTACCATGCTCAACGCCTTTTCTTTTCTCCTTCCTTGCCGCAGCACCACGGTTCTTGGCGTTTTCAATCGCCTCCACTTTTAAAGCGGCTCCCACTGCTTCAGCATAACTTTCAGCTTAGTAAGCGCATGCCAACTGCTGGACATCGCTTCTTAATCCTCACAAGAAACGTTTCACTCTACCCTCCTCAGAAGCTACCAAATAAGGAGCAAACCTGCTCAGTTTGCTAAATTCAATCTCGTACTCGCTCACGGTGAGCTGTCTCTGCTTTAGATGCAGGAAGTTATTCATCAGGCGGTCTTGCTCGACCGAAGGTAGAAACTTCTTCAGCAGCATCTTCGTAAAAGATTCCCAAGTACAGCCTTCCTTCAGGCTCTCTCTTTCCCAAATCCACCAACTCTTTGCCAGACCTTTTAACTGATAGGCTGCAATCATCACCTTTTAGGCTTCTAGAATTCCAGAATACGAAAACATCTCCTCGATGGAGATGATCCAATCATCTATAATCATAAAGTTAGCACTCTCGTCGAAGGTGGGAGGTCCCAACCGCTGGAAGTGCGATATGAAATTCATTTATGGTGGTATCGACATCGGGGGCACCAGAGGAGCAGGGGTATCGGGCACGGCCTGGCCCATAGCGGGTTCTTGCACTAAAGGTTGCTGCGCGGGAGCGGCAGACAACAGAGACTGAATTTGCGATTGCATTGCTACCAATTGTCTCGAGAGAGCCTCATTGCTCTGACGCAGACTCTCGATAATCGCGTCACTTTGCGCACCTAATGACTCACCCTCTGACTGGGGAGTCGACCTCGACGCAGGACGCTTTGGCGGCATTTCTAAAAAAGCAAACGAACAAATCATCAAAATCCTAGCTTACAACAAAGCCACACGACTAGTTCAGACCATACTTAAAAGACACTTGCTTATGCTGCAACTTGCTCTGGGATTTTATAATGATGCTATGTTCTACTTATGATGATATCTTCTCATCCTATTGACTCTTGTGCCTATGACATGAATGCATGTATTCTTTATTCTTTTTTTTTTGATTTAAAATCATGTGTGTACATATGTCATACCGCAAATCTTTAGCTTGACACGTTGTGCTTATGCAATGTTATGCTATGCATGATTGTGCAATGTATTCTAAAAAGGCCCGAATGCATGTTATGAGCGGCGTATGCATGAAAATGTTATGCATCCCATACTACATGACATTCTCATGCAACGAAAAAGAAACGTGCTAGTCGCATTCATGTGGTGAGTTTATGCATCCCATACTACATAACCCTCACATGTTGCCCCTATGGTGGATCCATATACAGACACATATTTTGCATCCCATACTACATAATATACCCCGTATACTTAATGTTATGCTATGAGTGTAGTGTTCGTGCTTCAGCCAAGACGTGCTGATGACATATCGGTGTGTGTATGATATGATGCTAAACACCTAATACAAGCAAGGAAAGGTTGCCTGACAAATTATCAAGCAACCTCCCTCTGATACCAATTATCACAACCCACATTTTCACCGCATATAAAAAGCTTATCAGAGTAAGGGAAAATGCGCGTCATGATACCACATCAGTAGGGGATAACTGCGGACGCTCAGGCAGACACCAAACTAATCATGAAGAAAGGTTCTTTTTGAGTTATTTTAAGGAAAATCAATGAAGTGCAGTAGTTAGCCGTATCCCTCGGCTTAGTGGCTAATCTAGTGCACGAATCAAAATATATTATACGCTGCAGAAAAATACTTAATTAGATTAACTCAAACATCCTACATGAGTAAAAACATCCCTAAAGGACAACTCACGTGTAACACCCCCATCTGTCGCATGACATATAACAGAAGGTCCAGCTGGAACCCGACGTCATATACCACAGACAGTCGGAAGGGTTACCAAATGCATAATTAAACCATCCAATTAAGACTACTCGTCCTACACAAAGCATTCTAGCGGAAGTATTTACAATTGAAAGAACCCAAACTTAAATCCATCAAATATGAATGTACACAGGTACAACTACAGGAATGAAACCCCAAATACACTGAAACGGGTACATGGCCTTATGGCTTTACAAATGTTCACTTAATATAACATGTCTTACATATATCGGCTCGCAGGCCAGCCACACATGATAAATGTAAAAACAACTATTCTACGACCTTCTAGGGCCAGCACAGCTGTAACGCCCTGAAACTCAAAGGAGCAAAGGGGGACATTTTGGGCCAGTTTTGGTTTCTGGCTGAAGGCACACGGCCTGGGACACGGGCGTGTCCCAGGGCGTGTCAAGCGTGTGTCGACACTTAGCCGCGAAGTCGTCGAGTTATTCTCGACGATTCGTCGAGAATGGGGACACGGCCTGAGACACGGGCGTGTCGCAGGGCGTGTCGACCCGTGTCGACACTTAGCCGTGAAATCGTCGAGTTATACTCGACGATTCGTCGAGAATGGGCACACGGCCTGCGACACGGGCGTGTCGCAGGGCGTGTCGACCCGTGTCGACGAGCGTCAAGGTGAAATCGTCGAGATTCACTCGACGATCGTCGAGTCAAGGCACACGGCCTAGGACACGGGCGTGTCCAAGGCCGTGTCATCCAGTCGTCGTTCTCCCCTCGACGAAATGTCCCGTGTACACGGCCTGGGGGCCCAGGCGTGTCAATGTGACACGGGCAAGGACACGGGCGTGTCCTAGAACCCGTGCAGTGCTCGGGTTGAAAACGGGGGAAAATCATGGTGTACACGGCCGGCTACACGGCCGTGGCAGCTGGAACACGGGCGTGTCAGCGCGAACACGGGCGTGTTCGATACCCGTGTGCGGGTTCAGAAGATTCGATTTTGATGGCGAATGCGGCACACGGCCTTGGACACGGGCGTGTGCCAGGCCGTGTTCGGTCCAGATTGGGCATTTCAGCCCCGAATCAAAGCCGTTCGTTTCCTTGGTTGAAGATCCAATGGCTGGGGGTTGTTCCTGGGAGGATATACCCGGGAGTTGACTTAGAAAAATCCATTTTTCTTACCTTTTCATCTCTCCAAACCCTTGGAGAAAGAAGAGCTAAGGCAAGAGGAAGAGGAGCTAGATCCGCCATTGGAGGAGCTTCGGAGCTCCGAATCGCAAGCCGACTCCGGATCCACGGAGGCAACACAAGTGCGGTGATTTCTATCTGATTACATTTCGATGGCGCCAAAGAGGAATCCAAGGGTAACGATCCTCACTTGTGAGCATGATAGCTCTCTTTCTTAGCATAGGAAGCCCTCTCTCGCGAGTTTGCGAAGAGTTGGAGGCGTTCCTTCGGGTAGATATGTAAAGTCCCCGTTGTTTAGAGTCCGTATGCGAGAACGGACGTAGGCATTTTGGTTGAAGCCTACCCGGACATGTTAGTCCGGATCGGTGATGTTGCATTGCATAAGGCCGGAGAAGACTCCGTGCTATTGGGTGTTTTCGGGTTTTCTACGCGGTAGATTGCAGCAGGGAGCCTTGGGGACTAACCCAAAGGTGCACCCGGAAAACTGGGCGGACACGAGGTCTTGCCAACTTGGTGGCCTGAGTGCCAACTTGAACATAACGGGGTTATGTGACTTGTGTTAGAATGGGACTCGGTGAAAGTTTGACCCGCGCATATGGCTTAAATTGTCGTTGCGATGTGAGCACGGGTTAGATGGAGCCGTACCCGCTTTATGTCGTTCGGGTTAGAGAGACCTAAAGTTACATGGCACTCGCCGTTGGCATAGATGGGGGTCTTCGGTGGTCAATGGCTTAAATTGACGTGACCAATACCTTGAAGACGAATTGCTCATAGGAATGGCCGTCTAAGTGGCGGTGGTGAGTCCGGAATGTTAATGGCTTAAATTGACGTGACATCGACCGGTTCACCGAGAATGTGCCCTGAGTGCACGGGACGTGTGGCCGTACGAGCCAACGTCTGTGATGAATTGGCTATGGTTATATGCATTGCTCGCTTGTGCTAATGAAATGCAGGGAAGGAGCATCGCCGCCCCGAATTGGGGGCGGGATCGTTATAATTTGGTCAGCATTGCTGACCGTTGCTTTGTTTGCCACCGTGCGGTGGTTTGTTGCTTGCAGGTGCAGCTGGACCAAGCGGTCAATAGCGGGCTAAAGCCCTTTTTGCGAAGCTGGCCCTCGAAGGCCCGAATGGAAATGTTTCCTGTTTTACTCATGTATGACCGGCCTGCGTGCCGAGGTTTGTAAATCATGTATTAGTCAAGAGAAATATTCTGTAAGGCCTTAAGGCCGCTTTTGGGTATTTTGTAATAACATTCCTATTTTCTTAGTAGTGGACATTCATGCTTGTTGCTGGGTTCTTGTTTTATAACTTATATAAACTGCTTCCGCTAGAATGCTCTGTGTAGGACGTTAAGATTGGTTGGATGGTTTCCATACGTAACCACCCGGTCTGTCTGTGGTATATGGCGTCGGGCCCCGGCCGGACCTACTGCTATATACTATGCGACGGATAGGGGGTGTTACAACAGCAACATGGGCTCCAACCCGCTATTTGGCGCTCGGCTCCGCAGCACCTGCAAGCACATACCACCGCACGGTGGCAAACAAGGAAACGATCAGCTAAAAGCCGACCAAATTATAACGACCCTGTCCTTTACTCGGGACGGCGGTGCTCTTTCCGTGCATAACATTAGTCCAACAAAATAATATACCGCAATTATATTTCGCCACAGGTCTAGGTTCGCACGACCAAACACCCCGTGCACTCAGGGCACATTCACGGTGAACCCTGACCAATCAGTGCATTCACCACCACCCCCAGGATGGCAACAACATGTGAGCATTTAGCCTATCTGACCACCGTCTAAGGCTCCGACTATGCCTACGACCAGTGCCCGTCTTCGGATTTCTCGCACCGTACCACATAGCCTAGGTCCAATTCCCGTTGCTCACGCCGCATATAAAATTTAAGTCCCACGCGGGGGCCAAGCTTCTCTCGGATCCCAATTTTTCCAAAACAATCTCATAACCCAGTTATGATCAAGGCCGGTTCCCAGACCGCCAAGTTAGAAGAACACGTTTCCGCTCAGTTTTCCGGGTGCGCCTTGAAGTTAGCCTCCAAGGATCCCTGCTGCAATCTACCACGTAGAAACCCAAAAAACCCAAAGCACGGAGTCTTCTCCGGCAAAACATATCAAATGCAACATCACCGATCCAGACAAAACACGTCCGGGTAGGCTTCACAGACAATGTCTATGCCCGTGCTTACGATTCTGGAGTCTATATGCAACACAACGGGGACTATTCACATCAACCTCAAGGAACACCACGCACTCATCGCACACTCGCGGGAGCGGGATTCCCTATGCAAAAAGAAAGAGCTTCAAACGCTCAAGTTGAGAATCGTTACCCTTGTAGTCCGTTTTGGCGCCATGGCAAAACTACGCGGACAGAACTCTTCGCAACGACCTTTCCTCCATGGATCCGCTATCAGACTTCGAAACGGTGCTCCGGTGCTCCGCCGACGGCCGGAAACCTCCTTATTCTTCCTCTTCTCTCTCACTTTGGAAGGAGAAAGCTTTGGAGAGAAAATGAGGAATTAACCCCCTATTCCCGGCCTTAACAAAGCAGGATCTCAACTGGGCCGTCAGATCTTAATTAAAGAAAACGAACGGCTCAGATCTGCACAAAATTCTCCAGACCTGGGCCGAACACGGCTTGGCACACGGCCGTGTCATAGGCCGTGTGACTCGATCCAGGCACGATCGTCGAACTGAGAAATGCACACGGGCTACGACACGCCCGTGTCTCACCTGACACGCCCGTATCGGGTTCCTCGACATGCCCGTGTTCGGGGATGTGTCATGCATAACCGCCACGGCAACAGACACGACCCAACTGCACACGGGTAGGGACACGGGTTGGCACTTGCCCGTGTCGGATGACACGCCCGTGTCATCCGGCCGTGTCCTTCTCGGGATGAAAACAACCAAAAATCACCAGTCAGACACGGCCTTGGACACGCCCGTGTCCTAGGCCGTGTACCCCCATACAGGCACCAAAAACCCTTTTTTCGCGACCGACTCGCACACAATATTCGGGGCGTTACAAATCTCCCCCACTTAAGGAATTTCGTCCCGAAATTAAACAAAGGTACACAAAATCTAACTGATACCTGAGTGGAACAACTCGGGGTATTCCTCCAACATAGCTTGCTCTCGCTCACAAGAAAGCTCCTCACGTTCGCAATTATCCCATCGGACTTTAACCATTCGGACCTCCTTGTTGCGGAGTCGTTTGACTGCAACATCTTCAATTCATACTGGCTTGACCCTTGTTGTTAACTCATAATCAACCGGTACCTGATTGTCTGCAACGATATGGGAAGGCTCTTGCACTGCCTTACGCAACACCGATACGTGGAACACGTCATGCAGCCCACTCAACTCCGTCAACAGCTTCAACCTATACGCCGCCTCGCCAACATGCTCCAGGATTTCAAATGGTCCAAGGTATCTCGGACTCAGCTTCTTCAAGCGTCGAACCCGCGATACACCATTGAATGGCTTGATTTTTAGATATACCATGTCGCCAACGTTGAACTCCACATTTCTATGTTTGGCGTTGTAATACTTTGACTGTCTATCCTGAGCAATCTTCAGCCTTTCCTGAATTGTCCGTATCATTGAAGTGGCGTCTTTCACCGCTTGACGTTTATACAACTTCGATTCGCCTGCCTCCAACCAAGATAACGGCGTACGACACTTCCTCCCATACAAGGCTTCGAAAGGAGCCATTCCAATACTTGCGTGAAAGCTATTGTTGTATGCAAACTCCACCATGTACAAGTGATCCTCCCAATTTTTCACGAAATCTAGGATGCACATGCGAAGCATGTCCTCCATAGTCCTGTTGACTCTCTCGGTTTGGCCATCTGTCTGCGGGTGAATGGCTGTGCTAAACTTTAGCTTAGTACCCAACAGACCATGCACCAACCTCCAGTCATTCGACGATAAGCGTCCATCACGATCACTAACAATACTGCGAGGTACACCATGCAATCGTACAATATTATCCACGTAGAGTTTGGCTAACTTTTCCACCGGATCTTCCTTTCTGACGGGGATAAAGTGCGACACCTTTGTCAACCTATCTACGACCACCCAAATGGCGTCATTTCCCTTCTGCGACTTCGACAAACCGTGCACAAAATCCATAGATATGTCGTCAAACTTCCATTCTGGGATAGGAAGGGATTTCAACAAACCTCCGGGCTTCTGGCATTCCTCTTTCACCAATGCACAAGTACGACACTTGGCCACATAAAGTGCCACATCCTTCTTCAAACCCGGCAACCAGAATAATTTCTTCATGTCTCTATACATTTTCGTGCTTCCTGGGTGGATTGAGTACTTGGTATGATGAGCCTCATACATCAACTCCTCCCGAAGATTATCCGCACTAGGAACGCATAGACGACCGTCCTTCCTTAGCAACCAATCTTCAACCACAAACTGGGAATTTGACCCATCCAAAGATTCATCCAAGATCTTCTTCATGCTGCTATCCTGAACCAAGGCCTGCCGAACTCTATCCGCTAGGTCACACTGCACCTCTGTCCAAAACAGTTTCGCCTCGGCACTAGACTGCTTATCGACACAAAATATCTCCATTGCCTCCAACTCTTGGACCAATCTCTCATCATGTACCAATAACCAGTTGGCTTGTGCGGGAATCTTACGACTCAACGGATCCGCCACTGCATTTCCCTTCCTAGCCACATAATGTATCGTGAAGGTGTAGTCCCCTAAGAACTCCATCCACCTCCGATGCCTCATGTTCAGATCCTTTTGGTCCAACAGGTATTTCAAACTCTTATGATCAGTGTAAATATCAACCTTCACACTGTACAGATAGTGCCTCCAAAGCTTTAGAGCAAATATCACGGCCTCTAACTCTAAGTCGTGGACCGGATAATTCCTCTCGTGAACCTTCAGTTGTCGTGAACCATAAGCTATCACTCTCCCATGCTGTAGCAGAACACAGCCCAAACCACTGCCAGAAGCATCACTGTAGATCTCGAACCTTTCAGTTCCATTTGGCGAACATAAAATGGGCTCCGTGGTCAACCGCCTCTTCAACTCTTCAAAAGACTGTTCGCACTCCGTAGACCACACAAACTTCTGATCCTTTCTTGTCAACGTCATGAGTGGTAATGCTATCCGCGAGAAGTTCTCTACGAAGCGCCTGTAGTAGCCAGCAAGCCCCAGAAAACTCCGGACCTCTGGCACTGTAGTCAAAGTAGGCCACTCTCGTATCACCACTATCTTCGCCGGATCCACAGCTATTCCTTCTCCACTGACAACATGAACAAGGAACGCTATCGAGGATAACCAGAATTCACACTTGGTGAACTTTGCATACAACTGGCTTTTCCTCAATGTCTCCAACACCATGTGTAAATGCTTGTAGTGATCCTCCTCGCACCGCGAATACACCAGGATATCGTCGATAAATACTGTCACGAAATGATCCAGGTATTCTCTGAACGTCCTATTCATCAGATCCATAAACACGGATGGCGCATTCATCAACCCAAACGACATGACCGTGAACTCGTAATGCCCAAACCGCGTACTGAATGCTGTCTTTGGGATGTCGCTCTCCCTTATCCTCAACTGATAGTAACCGGACTTCAGATCTAACTTCGAATATACTGTTGATCCAACCAACTGATCAAACAGATCGTCAATCCTCAGGATTGGATATTTGTTCTTCTCCGTAAGTTTGTTCAATTCCCGATAATCGATACAAAGCCGCAAGATCCCATCTTTCTTCTTGACAAAGAGAACTGGTGCGCTCCAAGGCGACGAACTTGGACACACATAAACTTGCTCTAGCAACTCTTGCAGTTGCACCTTCAACTCTGCCATTTCTCTTGGAGCTATCCGATAGGGGGAGCATGACACCAGTTTGGCACCTGGTAGCAGCTCTATAGTAAAGTCTATCTCCCGCTGAAGAGGGGCTCCTGGGAGATCATCTGGAAACACATCAGGATACTCGGACACAACTGGGATGCTGTCCAAACTAGGCTTAGGCGTCGAAGTCTGCACTAGAGTGACATACAGTTCTGCCCAAGACCGAACTGCCTTGAACACCTGAAGGGCCGACATCAGAACTTTCCCTGACCCCTTCATGCTCGCAAAAATAGTCTCCCGATCAGTGTCCAGACCCAACTTGACTTCTTTACGGTTGCAATCAATGCATGCACTTTGCTCCGAGAGCCAATCCATACCGAAGATTACATCGAACTCCACTAATGGTAGAATCAACGCCTGCAAATCAAACTCCCGGTCTCCAATTCGAATCTTCACAACACAAATCCTATCCGCACGCATGGAGCACCCATTAGGCAACAACACATCCAACTTGTTTTCTGCCATCGAGGATGGAACTCCGATGCACGTTACAAAGTTTTCGGACAAGAAGGAATGTGATGCTCCCGTATCAAAAAGGGCTCTCGCCGGAAACCGAAAGATTAACACAAAGCCTAGCACTAGCAGATGTAAGCTAACAAATACAAAGGTGACAATTATAAAAGTTAAACCACTGTAATTTAACTCATACCTGTCAGCACGTCCGCTTGCTTTATGGCCTCCTGCAGACCAAGGTTGTAGACTCTAGGCTGGACTGGAGCACGATGGGATGCGGTTGACTCCACCGCCTTCCCTTTCTCCTCATAAGTCGCTCCAGGTTTCCTCTCGGACTTTTAACGTCCGCTCCAACACTCCCGAGCAAAATGCCCCGTCTTCCCGCAGTTGTAGCAAGCTCCGGGGACTCGACTTGTAGTTGCCCACGACGCATCAGCCGAAGGGGCTGAGTTCGAAGTCCTCCACTTCTTGTTCCATCTGCGGAAACTTGACTTGTTATTTGGCATCTTGAACTCGGTCTTCCTTTCTCCTGGGTCCTTCTTCTCTTGAACTTTCTTCGCAGCCTTTTCCAACGATCGGGCCGAATTGACCAAGGCTAGGAATCCCTGCGCCTTAGGCCCAACAAGGAGTAACTGTAAATCGCCGCGAAGACCCTCATAGAATCAGTTGGTCTTCCTCTCTTCTTCTGTAAACATAGCACCAGCATAACGTCCCAACCGTGTGAACTCATGCAGATATTCGTCCATGCTTCTAGATCCCTGAGTCAACCCAAGAAATTGACTCTCCATCTCCAACTTCTGAGCAGAGGGTACAAATCTGGCTAGGAACAATCTTGAAAATTCCTCCATCGGCACATCCGCAAGTTGCCTTCCCACTAGAAGATGAAACTCCATCTCGTCCCACCACAGCCTCGCTTCACCTTCCAAAAGAAAAGTCGCTATGGTGGTCTTCTGCCACTCCTCAGTTATTGTGGCCGTCAAGACCCTCTTTATGGAAGAGAGCCAGTCCTCAGCTTGAGTTGGCGTTCCAACCCCATTAAACCTCAGAGGATTAAAGCCCATCACATGCTTTAGCTGCCTCTCCGTAGTTCTTCTCGGCTCTACTAACTCCACTGCTGCGCATTCCACTACTGTCGGCTCTGCCGCCCTAATCGGTTCTTGTTCATTCACAGGAGGTGCGCGATGCATTTGCCTTGCAGGTTGGGCATTTATCATTGCGAACACGGCCTCAGCCACCATCCTGATGGTTTCCGCTGAAGGAGGTGTAGCAGGCACGTCCCTTGGTGCACTACTTTCCGCTGATTGCGGACGCTCTGACTGACCAGCACCGTTCCCAGCTGCCTATAGTAGCAAAGACACACGATTAGATGACAAACAAATTGCTAAAAGCAATCATTGGAACACTCAGGCTCCACCAAACACGTGTATCTTCATTCCTAAGTGGACATTCATGGGTTCTTTTTGATGTTATAACGATGACGCACACATGTGCTCACCACCCCTTAAAAGAATTCGTCCACGAATTCATTTAAGCTTGACCGTAACCAGAAGTCTGATACCAAATTGTAACACCCCCATCTGTCGCATGGCATATAACAGAAGGTCCAGCTGGAACCCGACGTCATATACCACAGACAGTCGGAAGGGTTACCAAATGCATAATCAAACCGTCCAATTAAGACTACTCGTCCTACACAGAGCATTCTAGCGGAAGTATTTAAAATTGAAAGAACCCAAACTTAAATCCATCAAATATGAATGTCCATAGCTACAACTACAGTAATGAAACCCCAAATACACTGAAACAGCTACATGGCCTTATGGCTTTACAAATGTTCACTTAATATAACATGTCTTACATACATCGGCTCGCAGTCCGGCCACACATGATAAATGTAAAAACAACTATTCTATGGCCTTCTAGGGCCAGCACAGCAACATGGGCTCCAGCCCGCTATTTGGCGCTCGGCTCCGCAGCACTTGCAAGCACATACGACCACACGGCCAGCTAAAAGCCGACCAAATTATAACGACCCCGTCCTTTACTCGGGATGGCGGTTCTCTTTCCCTACATAGCATTAGTCCAACAAAATAATATAGCACAATTATATTTCGCCACAGGTGTAGGCTCGCACGGCCAAACACCCCGTGCACTCAGGGCACATTCACGGTGAACCCTGACCAATAAGTGCATTCACCACCACCACCAGGATGGCAACAACATGTGAGCATTTAGTCTATTTGACCACCGTCTAAGCGTCCGACTATGCCTACGGCTAGTGCCCATCTTCGGATTTCTCGCACCGTACCACATAGCCTAGGTCCAATTCCATTTGCCCGTTGCTCACGCCGCATATACAATTTAAGTCCTACGCGCGGGCCAAGCTTCTCTCGGATCCCAATTTTTCCAAAACAATCTCATAACCCAATTATGATCAAGGCCGGTTCCCAGACCGCCAAGTTAGCAGAACACGTTTCCACTCAGGTTTCCGGGTGCGCCTTGAAGCTGGCCTCCAAGGATCCCTGCTGTAATCTACCGCGTAGAAACCCGAAAAACCCAAAGCACGGAGTCTTCTCCGGCAAAACATATCAAATGCAACATCACCGATCCAGACAAAACACGTCCGGGTAGTCTTCACACACAATGCCTATGCCCGTACTTACGATTCCGGACTCTATATGCAACACAAGGGGGACTATTCACATCAACCCCAAGGAACACCACGCACTCACCGCACGCTCGCGGGAGCGGGATTCCCTATGCAGAAAGAAAGAGCTTCAAACGCTCAAGTTGAGAATCGTTACCCTTGTAGTCCATTTTGCCGCCATGGAAAAACTACGCGAACAGAACTCTTTGCAACGACCTTTCCTCCATGGATCCGCTCTCAGACTTCGAAACGGTGCTCCGCCGGCGGCCGGAAACCTCCTTCTTCGTCCTCTTCTCTCTCACTTTGGAAGGAGAAAGCTTTGGAGAGAAAATGAGGAATTAACCCCCTATTCCCGGCCTTAACAGAGCAGGATCTCAACTGGGCCGTCAGATCTTAATTAAAGAAAATGAACGGCTCAGATCTGCACAAAATTATCCAGACCTGGGCCAAACACGGCTTGGCACACAGCCGTGTCTTAGGCTGTGTGCCTCGATCCAGGCACGATCGTCGAACTGAGAAATGCACACGGGCCACGACACGCCCGTGTCTCACCTGACACGCCAGTGTCGGGTTCCTCGACATGCCCGTGTTCGGGGGCATGTCACGCATAACCGCCACGGCAACGGACACGACCCAACTGCACACGGGTAGGGACACGGGTTGGCACACGCCCGTGTCGGATGACACGCCCGTGTCATCCGGCCGTGTTCCTGGCCGTGTCCTTCTCGGGATGAAAATGGCCAAAAATCACCAGTCAGACACGGCCTTGGACACGCCCGTGTCCTAGGCCGTGTACCCCCATACAGGCACCAAAAACCCTTTTTTCGCGACCGACTCGCACACAATATTCGGGGCGTTACATCATGCTACGCAAGACTCTAAATTTATTATAGTAGGAAAGATAGCTTTTACGGTCGCTAAAAATAACAAGTTAGAGTTTCAAACTATGCAATGCATGAAGTAATAGTAGTAGATTTTATAGTTGAAAATGCCTAACATGCATGTTAGCATAAATCCTCCTAGAGAACAAGTATTCCACATCCACCTTTAAAGAAATGAGCAGCTAACAAGTATCAAACAACTAACAATTCAGTGGGCGCCAACAAACTGACACGAACCCACGAACAAAAGTATGTCTGAATTAGTAAAACTAAACAAACAACAAACTACCTCGCTATGACGAGGCAACAACCACGACCAACACTGCCGCCCAGAAAACTCCAAAACCAGCACTTCTAACTGCTACTGCTCTGAACCTGAGGCATTCAAAAGATAGAACACCTCATCAAGAAGGTACAAATGGTGGCAGGAAAAAATAATAAGCCAAAATAAACAAAGGTCAACAGGGGTACCAACCCAAGACCAAAAGCAGTGAAGTAAAGTACAAAATAAAACAGGGCATCAACAGGAAAAGAGCTCATACGTGATTTGTCATGTTCCACAAGGGTACACCAGACGCATAAGGCTATAAGGTGACTACAAGAATATTTCACCAGAAAGAAAAATACAAAACCTTTATTAGGCACCGGTGGTCGACTCTACCCAAAAACACGGGCGAAGGGGTCACTCTTGGACACACCACCCAAAAATAAGGGCGAGGTGGTCACTCTTGGACACACCACCCAAAAACAAAATGGATATATAATACGTCTAACTACGAGGGAGTCTCATACTCTCCACCATACACCGCAGACATCCAAAAACTAGGTAGACTTCCACAGGACACTAATGAAGGTAACAAACACTACGGAGGTGGAATCGTCCACTAACTCCCGCATTCAAGAAACCCAAAGAAACCACAACACAAATATCTCGAGATTTTGGCTCGATAGATTCTACTTGACATTACCGAACTCAAGACGCGGTTGATCAACCTTTACGAGCAATTTATAGTCCTAGATAAATTCTAACACGTTTAATAACGAAAGGTAAGGCATGCATAGACATCACTAAGATGCATCGGGAACGATTAACCAAAGCCAGACAAAATCGGGCTTTCCAAGACAAAACCTTACAACAACAAAAGATCGTTGAAACGATTAAGCATAACAGTGATTTAGAAGAATAAGCGCAGACAATTTTAAAGAACATGAAAGTATAGCCGTTACCATCAGATAGGACAAAGAGAAACGAGGGGAAACCACCACTTGCCTTGGTTTTACTGGAAAATTACTCTGAATCGCTCCACGTCGTAGATCTGGGCAAAAGGCTGCGGGAGGAGTTGAAATCTAGACAAAAATGGTCGAAAAGGGGGTTAGGGCCAAAAAACCCTAACGAGAAATCTCAAGAAATGGGGAAGAAATTAGCACGATGGAGCAGCTCTCGGCGAGGGCTTACTTGATCTACAATCAGTTTGCGAATTCGAGACCGGAGCACCGTCAACGGCCACCAAAAGAAATAAGGACGGACAACCTCTTTCTCGCTCACGCCGCTCTAGTTTGGGAGGAAAAAAAAAGAGTCGGAGAAGATGAAGAAGGTATTTATACTAAAGGTGATAACAGGAAGAACAAACAAATAAATCGGGTTCAGCTGAACCGGTTTTCCCGAGATAGAAGGAAAGGATGACTCAAGTACTAAGGGAATTACACGAGTATTGCACGAGGATTACTCGAGCACTAAGGCACATGCTCGAGTACTGCACGGGGATAACTCGAGTACAAGGGCACTTACTCGAGTACAGCAAGAGGGAACTACTCGAGTACAAGGGCACTTACTCGAGTACAGCAAGGGGGAACTACTCGAGTACAAGGGCACTTACTCGAGTACAGCAAGGGGGAACTACTCGAGTACAAGGGCACTTACTCTAGTATAGCAAGGGGGAACTATTCGAGTACAAGGGAGGAAAAATTACTAGAGTGCTAAAGGAAGACAACTCCGTTCGATTCTTGGTCGAGCTCAGCTCGACGTTCATCGAACAAAAGGAAAAACTCCACTAAACAAAATATGTTCGAAAAATCGTCGAACATAGAATGCAGGCCTGATCGTCAAACTCGATTCGAACATCTCTAGAGCTACAACAAGCTCCGCTCGACGCTTCGTCGAGCTCAGCACGACAATCGTCGAGCTCCGCTCGACGATCGTCAAGCTCCAAACAGCACCCAAAAAAAACTGCAATCGTCGATCGTCGAACTCCAAATAGTGCTAAGAAAAGAAACACAATCGTCGAGCTCCGCTCGACGATTGTCGAACTCCGAACAGCGCCAAGAAAAGAAACACAATCGTCGAGCTCCACTTGACGATTGTCGAACTCCGAACAGCGCCAGAAAAAGAAACACAATCGTCGAGCTCCGCTCGATGATCGTCGAACTCCGAACAGCGCCAAGAAAAGAAACGAAATAAGGTTGGGTTCGACGAAAACCCACACCTTCAGGAGGGCTTCCCGAGAATCAAAACAAGCTCAAGGCATAAATATAGAAATTGCAACGTTCAGATAGTTGAACATGGAAATATGAGATCCAAACAGAGGCTCAACGCGCCGAATTAAATGTAACTCGCACCGTAGGCAAACACTGACACTACGAACACAACGGCGAAGTCAAAACCAGAATCCGACGAGCCATTCTCGAGATATAAAATTTTTTTTCAAAGCTTGCGACAAACATAAACAAAACCCAAAACTTCGATCGTGCGCCGAGACACCAAAAATGCTCGGGTTGCGACGAAACTGGACGAGCACGTCCAAAACTACTCAAATCCAACACTCGACGTTAAAAGTAACGCCACGACGTCATAAATCTGATGTTTCCCAAACAAATAAAATCATCGAAAAAAAATCGGGGGCGTTACAGATTGTCTCGATATAATCTGTCTGCTGACTTTGTCTTCAAGGCATCGATACAACTGACTTGTCTCAACACAGCTTCTGCAGAGGTGTCAACATAATTGAACCGTGTCCACACATTTGTGCTTATATAAATTTCTTTACTTTAAGTCCTACACATGTAAACTTAATATATATCAAATACAATTTTGTGTATATCATTGAGTTCACAAGGGGCTTCTCCAAATCAGGTACATAATTCCCAATGTAACCAATAGAGGATTTATACCTCTTGCATATGGACTTGTTTGGTCCAATGCTAGTTCATAGTCTAGGTAGGAAGTCTTATACCTTTGTGGTGGTTGATGACTTTTCTAGATTTATTTGGGTATTCTTTTTGAAGAAAAATTCTAAAACCCCAGATGTCTTCAAGACATTTGTCATGCAAGTACAGAATGAGCTGAACAATACTGTGGTCAAAATCATAAGTGACCATGGGACTGAGTTTCAGTCTGAATGCATGAAAAGAATCTTTGAACATCATGGGATTCAACAAAAGTTTTCCTCTCCAAGAACACCCCAGCAAAATGAGATAGCTGAGAGGAAGAATAGAACTCTCAGGGAGGCTGGTAGAACTCTACTAAATGACACTTCTATCCTAGAATAATTCTGGGCTGAGGCTGTAAATACATCTTGTCATGTCCTTAACAGAGCTTCTATTACCAAGAGCCAAAATAAGACTCCCTATAAGATTATGAAGGGTAGGAAACCAAACCTTGCATATCTCAGAATTTTTGGGAGCAAGTGATTTGTGCACAACAATGGGACATCCTATAAAACTAAGTTTGTTGCGAAATCCTATGAGGGGATATTTGTTGGGTACAACAATCATAGTAAGTCTTATAGGATCTACAAATTGACAAGTCAAGTTATAGAGGAGCCAGCTAATGTAGTGTTTGATGAAACAAATGTGATTAATAATGAGCTGTCAAGCTCTTCTTATAGTTCTACAGGTACTGAACTAGTGTTGAAAAAGCTCACTCTCAAAGAAACTGCTCCAACAATGCAAGACCAAGTAGAGGGTGTGTGCATTCCAGAGGAAGCACAAGGCCTATAGGAAGTGGATGAAGGTCAAAATCATGAAGAACATGATGTTGAAGCAATACTTTCTCTAGCAGTAAGACATCTGAGGGTGAAAGAATTGGTTTCAAGATAACCTAAACACCTAGAGGGGGGGGGGTGAATAGGTTCAATTCCTTTTTACTCTAAGGCAGAATATTAATTAAGTTAATCAAATAAAATCAAATAGTTCTACAGCTACCACATCACATAAATCACAATATCACACACAATCACAGATGACACACAGATTTATAGTTGAAAGTCCACCTAGTGTCAACTATGTTCACCTATGGGGGGGGGGGGAATAGGTGACGTGCAGTGCTTTTGCGGAATTTAAGATTGTACCTGCACAATAAAAAGAAACAGCACAGCACACAGAATACACAGGCAATTTATAGTGGTTCCCCGACTTGGGTACATCCACTTTCCCCCTTCGATCTATCTCCCAACAAGGGACGACTCGGTCTCTTCACCAACAGGATTGAAATCCAATCCTTGCACTAATGTAAGGAACCCTTCCACACGTAGGAGTCAACACTCCCACAACCCGGGTTGCACCCAACCCTTACAACTAGGAACCACTGTTCCTTTACAACAAAAATAAAATAGAATGTAAAAGATACAAACTACGTTTGGAGACAAGGTGTCCCTCTTCGTTGACGACGTGATCTTGAAGTCTACAAAGAGTCCACGACCTTGGTCTCACTTGGAGAGGATCTCCCCGGAACCGGCGGCGGCAAGAAGGGCGGCGGCTCAGTTCACGGGAATGGCGCCGATGACGATGTGCGGCTGCAGTACTTGGAGATCCAAACTTCGTAGCGAAGCTAGCTAGGTCTACCAACGGTCACACTAGGATCAATCGTCTCGATCAATTCGGATGGGGAAGATTTTCCCGATCTATAAATCGAGAGACAAGAGATCTCCGGTTAGACACGTGAGACGCTGAGCTTAGCTAGGCTTCTGTCGTAGGAGGATCTGGGCGAAACCACGATCTACCGGCGACCAACTTGACGCGAGCGGCGGCGGCGGCGACGGAGCGGAAGCGGCGATTTTTAGGGTTCGTCCGTGCTCGCGTATTTCTTATCTTCTTCGCTCTCTTTACTGTTCAAAAATACCCATGTATTTATACACTGTAGACACTTACAATATGACTATTGTGGGTCCCACACGTAGAAACCCGAAAACCGGTTCAAACTAGTCCAGCGGCAGAATCCGGTCCAGCAGCATCCCGAGAAATCGCCAAGTAAAATTCGTCGAGAATCATTGGTGATTCTCGACGAATCGGCGAGAATCAGTTAATGATTCTCGACGATTCGTCGAGAATCACTAGTGATTCTCGACGATTCACTTGTTGATACTCAACGAATATAACTTGGTTTTCATGATCTGCTCAACGATCGGTTCGGCGAGAATCATTAGTGATTCTCGCCGAATCTTACTTGGCACCGTTTTGAGGTAGCCGGAAGGAGTCGGCGAGAATCACTAATGATTCTCGACGATTCGGCGAGAATCACTAGTGATTCTCGCCGAATCGGCGAGAATCACTTGGTGATTCTCGTCGAATTTTACTTAGATGAATTTTCGTCTTTCCACCCAAGAGCTGCTCCTTGACCCATCCTTGCTCCTTATCTTCTCTTGCATAAACATGACCCTATACTTGAAAGTAAGTGCACTCCAATAGAGAGAGTACACGTAGGCCAACACACTGATCTGCTCAATGAGGGATTACGTCGTGCAAACCTGTGTCTATTGACCTACTGCACCCTGACATTGGTGTGCACTTAGCGTGGAAGAACTGCAAGCACAACTTAAGAGGTTTCATCAGATACATTGTGAATTCATCTTAGCTTGACAGGTGGCTTCCTCAAATCCAGGTAATTGTGGATACAATACCCAACAATCTCCCCCTATTTGACGAAGCCAAAACCCTACTAGCTAAGATGAATAATACCAATAAAAACTAAAAATAGCATTCAGAATCTAAACATGTGGCACAAGAGAATATAAGCAAACAGATCAAGACTTGAGTCATTCACAAATTCAAATATATATAACAATATATATATATACACATATAATCTCAAAATTGTTCATATAATAACAATAAGCATTAAATGTTCTTAAGAGAAAATGACAAGCTAAAAATTGTTGACTATTTTTCCTTAGCTAAGTCATCCTTGAGTTTTTGCGCCAAATACTTCTTCTTTTGCCTCTCCATATACTCTTTAGGCTTCGGATAATATCTGGGAGGAGGAACTTTATCTGCATCCGTGTTGTTTCTGAAGAATATGTTCCGTTTTGCTTCATACGTCTTGTGCATTTCCCACTCATACTGGCTATACACTTCGTTTCGATTGAGTTCTCCTTTTTCTTGTAGCCAGAAGGTGTCCAAGATGATGTTCTTTGAAACTGGACTCCACTTTTCGTTTCGTACTTCCTCCTCACTCATTCTGATTCTCTTCTCAGCTAGTGTCTCCTTGGAGGTCCCTTCTTGAGCTTTTCTCTTGCCCCTGGCTTTTGCTAGGGCCTCTTGGTCAAACATGCTCCTCAGTTTAGCTTTGGAAATAGCCCTAGCATCAGCTTCACTTATGGGAACATCTGCAGCACTTGCACCTATTCCCTCAGCAGCACTTACTCCCTCAGCGGCCGTAGAAGTCTCAGGAGCATGAATATCCGCAGGATTTTCAGGCAAGGCGACGCCTAACGCCTGGTGGAGCATCCACCAGCTGCTGTCATAGACGTATTTGTTTGACTATTCGAAGTTTTTGATCATGACTTCTCGGAGCTCAGCCATCTTAGCTATGTATTCCTTCTCCCCCTTTTTGGCTTCGACAGCGATGAAGTTGGCATAGGAGTGCAGGGAGTCATCAATATGCTTGGTGGTCCGGGAGAATTCAGTGACCAGGGCCTGCTGATTGGCGTTGAGAGTGACCATATTCCCGTCAAACTTTTGAATGTTGTTCGCTACAATATGAGTATTCTGATTTACGACAGCAAGAGTGTCGGTGTTCTTTTTCAATCCGGCCATAAGAAGTGTGACAGCTTCGCCGGCCGCGGTATACTTTTCTTCAAATTTCTTGTCCATCACGTCAAGTTTATGATTGATCTCCACCATATTCTTGAGCATGAGATTTTCAGATTTCTTAATCCTTTGCAGCATTTTATTCTGAGCTTTATTAAAGGAGGCTTTAAGTTCATTCACTATGCCCTGAATGACATTTACAGTGTGAGTGGCTAGCTCATCTCGTAATGGAAGAGCCGGAGGCACTTCTTGGCCTTGCTCTTCAGCAGACGCATCTGTAGAGCTGGATACAAGCACAGTCTCTAATGGGGGAATGCTGCCGGCCTCTGTAGATTTTTCTGACTCCCCCTCCACTTGTGCACCAATATTTTCAGGAATGATTTCAGGTGCGTGCTTGTCAGATGAAGGTTCAATGAGATTCTGAGTCTCCAATACTTCTTGTCCCTCATTGCCGTCTTCCTCTCCGTCATCATCCATGAAATCATCTTCATCAGCAGCCTCTTCCAACTCTTTGTCAGCAGTTTCCAGTACAGTAGCTTCGGCTCCTTGATCGTTTCGGTTCGGGGCCTCCCCATGCTCCAGCTCAGGTTCACTTTCTTCGTGTAGATCTGCCACAACATCTCTGGCCAGCTGGGAGATGTCAGATACTACATCAGTATGAGGGGGTAGAGGCTCCCCTTCGATTCCTGCAGTCAAAGTATCAGGAATTTCACTGGGGGTGACTGCTGGAGATACTCCCTGTTGTTCTTCCACGGCAGTCTGCCCAATACTCCTCTCCCATCGGTCAAACACACTTGAGTCCATCTTCTTCAAGTAGTGTAGAGGGACACCTTTACTCATGTCAAACTTGTCTCCATTTAGCTGATTTAGATACAGACTTATGATTCAGCCAAAACTTGGAGAGCTCAAGGTGTCCTTTATCTTCTCGAACAGCAACGCCCCCCAGTTGAACCTTTTACGGCAGACAATTGCCACCAGGATCTTGAACATATCCGCAGAGATATGGTCATGAGATCCTGGCTTGCAGATGAGTACCTTTCCAATTATGTCAGACAGAAGCTTCCCTTCTTCATTCATATCCTTGTGCTTGATCGACCGAGTTCCTCGTGGGAGACCACAGAATAAGAGAGTCCTGCTTTTGTCTTCTTCCTCAAGATAGTCCTCGTCCTCTGAGCTAGAGAGCTGCAGGAAGCGGGTCAGCTTGCTGGCAGATATCTTGACCTTTGCCCCAGCCACCTTGCTTTTGATTAGAGAGTCGCCATTCCGGAGTCTTGCGGTAGCGAAGAACTCCAGCACCTCTTTGTCCAGGATTTTGCACGGGTGCTCCAGGACGAATGATAGCCCAGCCTCTTCCAGCATCAGAATGATGTTTCTGAATTCGTCAGAGGCGTGAGAGAACCCAGTTCGAACAAGCTCGCAACCAGTGACCAACCCAGCAGTTGTCCTTGGAGCCATTGCAGATCTAGGGAGAGAAGCCCTATTCCACGCTTAATCAAAAATCAAAAAGGAAGCGATACTAGTGATCCAGTCCAAGTAAGGGTGAGGGGGGGGGGGGGGTTACCTAAAGGTGAAGACGGTGAGTTAGTGTGATGAAGACGAGGGACACCCGATAAGTGCACGCGGAGAAATTCCTGGAGGTAGGAATCGAAACCGGAAGCGCTTCCAAGAGCAAGGTGAGCGTCCTGCGGGAAACTTGCGGTGAGAAACGATGAAAGGGGAAGACGATTAGGAGAGATTCCAGCGGGAATCGGCGGGAGACCTTCGATGGAGATCGGTTCGGCGAGATTCTTGCAGGAGTCGGCGAGTTTCCGGCGGAGGAGTTGATTCGGCGAGCTTTCCTGCGGGCTTCGGCGAGTCGGCGGGTAAGGGAAGAGTCGGCGGAAGAGATTTTGCGGGATTCCTGCAGAATGTGAAGAGTCGGCGGGTTTCGGAGAGTTTGCTCCTTCGGCGGGATTCGCAATATATAAAGGGTCGGCGGGATTTCTGCTCATTCGACGAGTATTCTGCGGTAAGTTTCCTGTGGAAATGAAAGGTCGACGGGATTTCTTTGCATTAACGACAGGTTATAAAAAGGGTTTAACAAGTTATAACGGGATCCCTTTGCTATGAATCAGTGAGAATTTGTCTAAGTTGTAATCGAAAGGATTCTTTACTAGGAATCTTCAAGTTAAGAGGCATTGCAGCATTTTCGAATTCTTCTGATGTCAAGTCAATTTAAAAATTATAAATATATATATATCTTAAAGCCAATCTATTTGGTTTTGAACGGGGCTTGTCCAAACACTTCTTGATGTCAATTGTGAGTTGTCGAGATTCACAATGACTTATCTTCGTTAACTCTTTATTGATGTATAGAAGGTTTGTATGTATCGAGTTAACCTATCCTTAGATGTGCACACATATATATAAGCATAAGTATAAATGTATATATATATATATATATAGATATATATGTAAATGTGGATACATTAAGACTCAAGTCCTTGAACTGATCAAAAGTACCTGGGATTATGAGAGTTAACATTTAGTCTCTCTGACTATAACATACCAGGTGATCGATGTTAGAATGCTTATGTAGATATCACTTCTGTTATTCCAGATGCATGTTCCAATTCAGTCTTGGAGCACCTACTGTCTAGTTCCCCTCATATTTATGGGAACCTAGAATACCCTGCAAGAAAGAATTACCTTATCTTAGGAACCCAAATCATATTGGGTCCTAGGTTCCTGTTAGCATAAGCACTCGACTGCCTCCCCCCAGAAAACCTGTCACGAAGACTACCTCGGTCCCGTGAATGTGGATAAGCCCTTGCCTTTGGCACAGAGGGGTTGTGCCAACAGTCGATGGCAAAGTGCCCCACTTTGCCACAGCACCAACACGGGTGAATGTTGTATCGCCGTTTCTGACCTGATCTAATGACTGAGGTAGTCACGGTCCTAGGTCTAAACGGGATAGGGCATGATCTTCTCACAAAATGTTCTCTTCCACCGTGACATGTGGAAGGGTGGAAGGAATGCATGTTGCGAGCGTCATGAGGCCGGGGAGGTGGTGCCTTCCTTTCAGGCATCCCCCTTCCTGAGGCCCCATGAAAACTTACACCATGACTTCTATCCTCCCTATCCTGTGTCCTCGGGTGGTGAGAAGTCTTCTGTGAGCTGGGACATGCAGATTCACACCGAGTTGAGGCAGTGGCAGTGAATACAAAGGGCTCAGAATGAGCCTTCAGTATTCTCTCATGGGTGGCCACGACGGCCCTTGCACTACGGGTGTCTCCACATGGGGACAGATCACCCTTGTAGTGACCACGACTATTCCTGTGGTCATACCTGAAGGCATGATGAGTTGCCTTCCTGCTTGGAGTGGGGGGTCGGAATACCGTTTCCCCATTTCTCCACGAATTGATAATCCGGGAGATCCATCCGTTTTCTTGCTTTCTCTTTATAGCATCAACCTTGGAAAAGTTTGATACTATTCTTTTCTCATTCTCTAGACTACTCTCTAGAGCTGAGATCTTAGAGTCCTTGACCTTGTTGGACGCCAATTGGAGAACCAACAAGATCTTCAGTCGAGCAATCTCTTGAGCTTGCTCCTCAGCAAGTAGGTTGCTTTTCTGAAGGGCTCTCTTCAGGGAATCAGAATCTTCTAAAGGAAAGCAGTTCCTGTCTTCAGAAATTTCAAGAGATATGGGGCAGGATGAAGAGGTTACCTGCTCTTCTGTGTTATTGTCATTAGAGCCAGTGACCATTGTCTCATCCTCATCAGAGCTGCTTTCCTCACTGGCCTCTTCAGTCTCTGACACGGACACTGGAGCTCTGATGTTGTCCGAGAGATCCATGCCTTCATCCTCAGAGGTGAGGACCCCCACATAGGCTTCATCCTCTGGTTGACAGCAGATTCCAGCTTTCTCTGACCCCCCCATCAGCTCTGAGATCATCATCCACAGAGATTTAGCCGTCATACATTTCTCCAATCTAGAGCGAGAAGCTCCAGACCAGATATCCATGATAATTTGACGAATCCTCTTGTCCAAATTAAAGAATGAAAGTTCCATTTCCGACATCTCAGCAATGCATTTGGGCACTTGAATTCCAGAGTTGGAGGTCTTCATAGGAATAAAAGGACCCTCTTCCAGGATGAAAGATGCACGAGGATCGATGGCATCCAAGTGATACGACACTCTCATCCTCCAGACGGGATAAAACTCCTTTGTACATGCGGGGAGTCTGAGTGGCGATATCTCATAATCCAGCTCCATGCTTCTGACACTGGTGGCAGGATACTACTCAAGGTGTAAACCTTTTTGATGAGTAACCTGGCTCTGATACCACTTGAAAGTCCACCTAGTGTCAACTATGTTCACCTATGGGGGGGGGGGGGATAGGTGACGTGCAGCGCTTTTGCGGAATTTAAGATTGTACCTGCACAATAAAAAGAAACAGCACAGCACACAGAATACACAGGCAATTTATAGTGGTTCCCCGACTTGGGTACATCCACTTTCCCCCTTCGACCTATCTCCCAACAAGGAACGACTCGGTCTCTTCACCAACAGGATTGAAATCCAATCCTTGCACTAATGGAAGGAACCCTTACACACGTAGGAGTCAACACTCCCACAACCCGGGTTGCACCCAACCCTTACAACTAGGAACCACTGTTCCTTTAAAACAAAAATAAAATAGAATGTAAAAGATATAAACTACGTTTGAAGACAAGGTGTCCCTCTTCGTTGACGACGTGATCTTGAAGTCTACAAAGCGTCCACGACCTTGGTCTCACTTGGAGAGGATCTCCCCGGAACAGGCGGCGGCAAGAAGGGCGGCGGCTCGGTTCACGGGATCGGCGGCGACGGCGATGTGCGGCTGCAGTACTTGGAGATCCAAACTCCGTAGCGAAGCTAGCTAGGTCTACCAACGGTCACACTAGGATCAATCGTCTCGATCGATTCGGATGGGGAAGATTTTCCCGATCTACAAATCGAGAGACAAGAGATCTCCAGTTAGACACGTGAGACGCTGAGCTTAGCTAGGCTTCTGTCGTACGAGGATCTGGGCGAAACCACGATCTACCGGCGACCAACTTGACGTGAGCGGCGGCGGCGGCGACGGAGCAGAAGCGACGATTTTTAGGGTTCGTCCGTGCTCGCGTATTTCTTATCTTCTTCGCTCTCTTTACTGTTCAAAAATACCCATGTATTTATACACTGTAGACACTTACAATATGACCGTTGTGGGTCCCACACGTAGAAACCCGAAAACCGGTTCAAACTAGTCCAGCGGCAGAATCCGGTCCAGCAGCATCCCGAGAAATCGCCAAGTAAAATTCGTCGAGAATCATTGGTGATTCTCGACGAATCGGTGAGAATCAGTTAATGATTCTCGACGATTCGTCGAGAATCACTAGTGATTCTCGACGATTCACTTGTTGATTCTCAACGAATATAACTTGGTTTTCATGATCTGCTCAACGATGGGTTCGGCGAGAATCATTAGTGATTCTCGCCGAATCTTACTTGGCACCGTTTTGAGGTAGCCGGAAGGAGTCGGCGAGAATCACTAATGATTCTCGACGATTCGGCGAGAATCACGAGTGATTCTCGCCGAATCGGCGAGAATCACTTGGTGATTCTCGTCGAATTTTACTTAGACGAATTTTCGTCTTTCCACCCAAGAGCTGCTCCTTGACCCATCCTTGCTCCTTGTCTTCTCTTGCATAAACATGGCCCTATACTTGAAAGTAAGTGCACTCCAATAGAGAGAGTACACGTAGGCCAACACACTGATCTGCTCAACGAGGGATTACATCGTGCAGACCCGTGTATATTGACCTACTGCACCCTGACATTGGTGTGCACTTAGCGTGGAAGAACTGCAAGCACAACTTAAGAGGTTTCATCAGATACATTGTGAATTCATCTTAGCTTGACAGGTGGCTTCCTCAAATCCAGGTAATTGTGGATACAATACCCAACAATAGTGGTTCCCCAAATGATGGGTACATCCACTTTCCCCCTTCTCCTATCTAGCAGTGTGCTAGATTCGGTCTAACTTCTTCCTTCCTTCTCAGATCCACATATCTTACAGCTCAGAACCCAGTCAAGGTTCCTATAACTCAGAGTGAGTCAACACTCCTACAACTTAGGCAATTAAACCCTACCTCAGCCTTTAACCTGGCCTACAACTCAGAGAATTAAATCTCCTACCTCAGGCTCACAGCCCTACCTCAGCATTCCCAAGGCCTACAACTCAGAGATGTAAATCTCCTACCTCAGGCACTCAACACTACCTCGGCCTTTATAAATTAGGCTTATAACTCAGATCAATAATGATCTTACAGAAAAAAAATGATAAAAATATGTTTTATCTTTCACCCAAGTTGAGGGAGAATGGGTAGAAAGTTTTCTTAATCAGTTCTTGAAGAATCTGATTTCATAGAAATCAACCTGTCTTTGGCTTTCTTCAAAACTTCTTGAATCTGAACACAGTAAGGTTGAATTTCTTGAAGATGATCTTCAATCAGCTTCCTTCTTAAAATCCAGAAATTAATCAGAATTCTTCTTTGCAGATTTGTTCAGGATCTGCTCTTAAGAGACTAGTTGATGATAGTCTCTTTCTTCACTTGAATTGTTGGAGCTCTCTCTCTCTACAAATTCTTCTGAAGATATTTTGAAATTCTTCACTTAGATCCACTTGAAATCTCTGACTGGATTTTCTTGTGTATGTTGGATCTTTTGTTGTAATTGTGTTTTGTGTACTTTTTTTCGTCTTCAGTTGATAGAATCTGTCTTTATATAGACTTCATCCAAGGTTACCGGCTGATCCGGTTGCTAACCAACTTCTGACAGATCTGACAGTTGCAGTAGACTTGTTGGTTATGACAGCTGTCAAATCTCCAATCACTTCTTGAAACTTTGTCTCAGTCAGCAAAGTATTGAGTCTGAACTTCACATGTGTCGACACAAGTAGACTAAGTGTCGACACAATCCTTGGTGGTGTCGACACAGCTCTCATGGTGTCGGCACTGCTTCTCGACATAGCTTATGTAAGAATGTGTCGACATAAGTCCTGTGTGTCGACACAGTACTTCTTGTCTTGACACAATTAACTTAGAAGAAATTTTGGTGTGTGTGTCGACACAAGTCCTATATGTCGACACAGTTGATGTCGACTGAACTTTCTGTGCACCGACACAAGTCCTATGTGTCGACACAGTTGATGTCCACTGAACTTTTTGTGTGTCGACACAATTTCTTCTAGTGTCGACACAGCTTTTCCAAGTGTCGACACAATTGACTCCAGGTGTCGACACAACTTTTCTCAAGTGTCGACACAAGTCTTTACAAGTGTTGACACAACTTCTTCTGGTGTCGACTCATGGACTTAGAAACTTTTCCTACATATTCTTAACCTGCACATATAAACTCAAAACAACATCAAATACACCTTGATGAATATCATTGAGTTAAGTGAGGTTTCTCCAAATCTGGTACACATTTCCAATGTACCCAACAATCTCCCCCTATTTGGAGAAGTCATAACCCTTAGTCAATGATATACACCATTTATAATAAACACACACTATGATGTATATAAACATTACATGACACGGTAACATACAAACAAAACATGTATAATATGTCATTACAGAATGATGCAAACACAGTGAGCATGAATCATTATTTTGTTTAAACTATCAAAAGTTTGTCAACAATTAGTTTACATAGACTTTTTTAACAACTAAAGATTACATTGTTGATAAATCTAGTTAATCTATTCTAAGGCTGATCAGGCTCCTTTATGATTATGCCTTTACCTGGTTTGACCTGAGCATGCAAAGTAGGTTCAACATCATCAGCAGGTTTCTTCCCTTTCAGATTTTTCCTTTTCTGTTCTTCAGCCCTTATCTTTTTCCTTTCAAAATAATGGAAAAGCTTTGGGAAGTACTTGCTAGGCTCTAGAGCATATGCAGGTAACTTCCCAGCTTTTACATTCCTTCTGTATTGTAAAATGGCTTCCTGCCTGTCTTCATACTTGTTTCATTCGTGCTCAGTGTACCATTTACCCCTTTTATGGGGCTTGTCCTTCACAGCTTTCCAGGCAGTCAATATAATGTTCCTGGAAGTAGGACTCCACTGCTCAAAATCAAGCTTCAACTCTGCCTGTTCTCTAAACCTTTTCTTTGAGAGTTGAGCTTCTTGCTCTTTATGCAAAGCTGCCTCTGACATTTCTACTGTCTCAATGATAACATTCTTAGTAGCCTCTGGAGGGTTGTACATCTGATGAACCAGGTGTTTAATTTCCTCAAAGTTAGAAGGAGGATAGATGATTTGAGTTACTTCCTGCTGACCCCCTTCATTTCCTGCAACTTGAATTCCTGGCTCAGCTGTGTTTTCATCATCACATAGGGGTGGATATCCCAGAGTTGGTCTAATAGTATTTGTTATCCATTTGGCATGCTCTGAGCTAGCATTGACTATCAACCTCTCCCCCTTTATGACTTCTCTTTCAATATGATCCTTGAGATAATTCTTTTGGAACCTGATTTGAGTATCCAGATAATTTGTTCCCTCTGTATAATAGGCTTTAAACTTTTGTAGCTGAGTAGATGTAATCTTCTGAGAGGCTTGAAGTGCAGATTGGAAAGTGACTAAATCCTCTTGAAGTTTCTTATCAAACTCTAAGTTCTCTTTAGCCCTTGCCTCAGTTAGGGTAGTTGCAGTATTCTTTAATTCTATAACAATCACATTATGTGATTGAGTAAGATTGTCATTCATTCTAATTTGAGTTTCAAGGACATACCCTTGCTTGACCACTATATCATCAATTTGTGTCCTTGCCTCTTGTTGCTGTTTTGCCAGAAAAACTACAGCATTACCTCCTTTATGGAAGCAATCTGTCATCTCCTTTTTATTTTGGTTTACCTCAAATCTAATTGATTTTATATCTTGAGCCAAGGAGAATTGCAAATCTTTATGAGTTTCATCCTTATATTTCTCCATTGCTATTCTTTGTTCATCTAATTTTACTTGCAAAGATACCAGTAAGGAGCTATAATCATGTGCAGGAACTTGTTGTGGAGCAGTTTGCAATGCCCTTTTATGGCTTTGGCTTCTTATTCTGAAAACCATTAGCTTTCTCTTCTTTTCTTGAGATTCTGCTTCATCTTCAGAAGCTGAGATACTTGCTATATCAACTCTTTCCTGAGGACTAGGAGGCAGTTTATTTTCAGTCCTATTTTGCTCCCCCTCAATTTCAGCTTGCTCCCCCTCAGTCCTGGCTTGCTCCCCCTCAGTCCTAACTTGCTCCCCCTTAGTCCTGGCTTGCTCTATATCAGGGAACAACTCTTCAAGAGTAAACTCTTGTTGAGTTTGGACTGGAGGCACCACTAACTCTGGAGCATCAACAACTGTAGATGTATCCTCCATGATAATATCCTGTGCTTGATTGTTGAGTTGAGTGGTCTCGTCAACATCAATCAAGGGCACAGTTAGTGTTTCATACTCATTATTGAAAATTATTTGATTAACTTCTTGGATTAACTCAAGAATAGTTTGATTAGCCATTTCACTTTCTAAGTGTATTGGCTCTTCCTCAAGATGAGGCTCCCCCTGCATCTGATCATCATGTCTAATGTCTTGAGCAGGTGATTTCTCAGTATTCTCTGGCCTCTCTTCATCAGCCATGTCTTTTATCAGCACTCTATCCCATCTAGAGATTATCCTTAGATCCATTATCCTCATGTGATTGATCTTAGATCCAGCAGCCTTTTGCATCACTTTTGGAATTGCTCCAGCCAAGTATAAACTTAATATCCTTCCCAGATTAGGTTTCTTGATGCTTTCTCTAATCTTCTCATATATTACTACAGACCAATTGGTGTTGATTTTGTAGATGATCCTGGTCATGAGGCAGAACATGTAGGCTGAGACCCTATCATGTCCACCTGGTTTGCATAAGATGACTTTGCCAACTACTTCAGAAAGGAATTTTCCTTGTACATTCATTCCTTTTCTATTCATGGATGATCCAATTATCATGGTGGGATCTAATCCACACCACTGGAGTGCTTCCCTGGTCTTGGAAGATGTAACTTCTTCGTCTTCTTAATTTTTGGGCAGAATAAGAGTTTTTCGTATGCTCTTCATGGTGAGTTTGATTTTATTACCCTGGACTGAAAACCTAATTTTTAGTCCAGTTGAATCCTGAGTTGCAGCTCCATAGAACTTAAGTATTTTCTTCTTCCATATCTTTGTAGGTTCTGATGTCAAATACTCCAAGCCATTTTCTGCAATTAGAGCTATCACAGCTTTAATTGTTGGTTCAACATCGTCAAAGGCATTCCGTACCAGTTCATATCCCTCGTTCATGTTTTCATTAAGTTTCGGCGCCATTGGGATGGTGAGAAATCTTGAATGGAGAAGAGAGAGTTTGTCGACACAAGAATCTAGTCTCAAAAATCTGGAGAGCGTGTCGACAGGGTTTGTTCTTGACCTATTTATATGTGTCTAAACATTGAAGGTCAAAAGGCGCGTCAAAATTTACTTAGTGTGTCGACACAGTTGAGATGGTGTTGACACAGACTGCTAATGTCTCGACAGAAGTGTTGACTTCTATGTGTCGACACCAATTGATGATGTGTTGACACAAACATACTTATTAGTTTAATAGAAAGTCTGTGTCGACTATAATTCTAAGTGTCGACACAACTTCTGGATGTGTCGACACAACTCCTCTGAAGTGTCGACACCACTTTTCTAGATGTATCGACACAACTTCTCTGTGTCGACACAAAATTACTTAGACAATTTTGTCAATCTATTCTATGTTCAGCATACTTAATTCAATTATAAAATTATTGAATTTAGTTTCATCCAATGGCTTAGTGAACATGTCAGCAATTTGAAAACTTGTATTGACAAATTCTAAACATATATCATCTTTTTCTACATGATCCCTAAGAAAATGATATCTTATTTTTATATGATTTGTTCTACTATAAGAAACATGATTATTAGCAATAGAAATAGCACTTGTAGAATCACAGAATAATGAGATTCTACTTACCTGGATACTATAATCATTAAGTTGATGTTGTATCCACAACAGCTGTGCACAGCAGCTCCCTGCAGCTACATACTCAGACTCAGCTGTGGAGATTGCCACACTAGTCTGCTTCTTACAGCTCCATGACATCAATCTTCCTCCTAGAAATTGATAGGTTCCAGTTGTGCTTTTCCTATCTTATTTGCATCCTGCAAAGTCTGCATCTGAATATCCAGTCAGTAGAAAATCTCTATTCTTAGGGTACCAAATGCCTAGATTAGGTGTGCCCTTAAGATATCTCAAAATCCTCTTAACAGCAGTATAATGAGATTCTTTTGGGCAGGATTGGTACCTAGTACAGACACATGTAGCAAACATGATGTCAAGTCTACTAGCAATCAGATAAAGGAGGGAGCCAACTATCCCTCTATACAAAGACTCATCTACAGGTTTTCCTGCATCATCTTTGCTTATAGGCATACTTGTCCACATTGGAGTTCTCATGGTAGTGGATGACTCCATACCATACTTCTTAATTAACTCCTGGGTGAACTTAGACTGGGATATGGATAAACCATCATTAGTCTGTCTTATTTGGAGTCCCAAGAAGAACTTAAGTTCTCCCATGCTGCTCATCTCAAACTTCCCTTGCATAAGTTTAGCAAACTTCCTATAAATGTTGTTTTCAGTAGAACCAAATATTATGTCAACAACATATATCTCGACTAGGATTATCTTCCCTTTGGATTCCCTAAGGAATAGAGTTTTGTCTATTTTTCCCCTTGAGAATTTGTTCTCAATAAGGAAAGTAGACAAGGTTTCATACCAAGCCCTTGGGGTTTGTTTCAAACCATATAGGGCTTTCCTAAGCCTATACACATAATTAGGATAGAGTGGATCAATAAAACCTGATGGCTATTTTACATAAACTTCCTCCTTTAAGTCTCCATTCAGGAATGCTGACTTAACATCCATTTAGAACACTTTGAAACCCTGATAAGCTGCATAGGCTAGGAATAGCCTTATTGCTTCCAACCTTGCCACAAGGGCAAATGTTTGATCAAAGTCTGTGCCCCCTTCCTGCCTGTATCCTTTGGCAACAAGCCTTGCCTTGTTCTTAATTATGATCCCACTCTCATCTAGCTTGTTCCTGTAGATCCACTTAGTCCCTATGACATTGTGGCTTTTGGTTTAGGAACTAACTTCCAGACCTTGCATCTCCTGAATTGATTTAACTCCTCCTGCATAGCATCAACCCAGTGTGGGTCTTGTATAGCTTCTTCAAATCTTTTAGGTTCCTGTTGAGACAAGAAGCTTGATCATAGTACAGTGTTCAAGCTCCTGTTTCTAGTTTGAACCACTTGTCTAGGATCACCAATAATATGGTGTACATGATGATCCTTTAAATGTCTAACTGCTGGAGGAAGTCTGTCTACAGTTTGACTTTCTCCATTTTCTTCATTCTGCTGTACTTCATGGTCTTCATCAGCATGTTGTGAGTCTTGTACTCCCCTTGGACAACAATCATCATTTTCCTCTTCCTGCCTTGCAGTTTGATCTTCTTTGATAGTCAACATGTCCATCTTCTCTTTTATACCTGTAGAGCTACAAGAACTACTTGGCAACTCACTGTTAATAAGTCTTGATTCATCAAATATAACATGAACAGACTCTTCTACAACTTGTGTAGTCAAGTTATAGACTCTATATGCCTTACTATTGTCGCTGTACCCAATAAATATCCCATCTTGGGATTTGGCAGCAAACTTTGTTAGGTAAGACTTGCTATTGTTAAGCACATAACACTTGCAACCAAAGATCCTAAAATAGGATAAGTTTGGTTTTCTGCCTTTCATAACCTCATAGGGTGTCTTTTTGTGGTTCTTAGTGATGGAAGCCCTATTGAGCACAGGACATGCAGTGTTTACTGCCTCAGTACAGAAATATTCTGGGAGAGAAGTGTCACTCAATAGAGTTCTACCAGTCTCAATAAGAGTCCTATTCTTTCTTTCAGCAATTCCATTTTGCTGAGGAGTTCTAGGTGAGGAGAATTCCTGATGAATCCCAAATTCTTCACACAACTTTGTCATATTTTTAGATTGAAATTTAGTTCCATGGTCACTTCTGATTTTGACCACGGAATTGTTCAGTTCATTCTGAATTTGCTTAACAAAATTGCAGAAAACAGTTGGGGTTTCAGATTTCTGCCTCAGAAAGAAAACCCATGAAAATCTATAAGAGTCATCTACAACCACAAATGTGTAGACTTTCCTACCTAGACTCTGAACTGACATTGGACCAAATAAATCCATATGCAAGAGGTATAAACACCTCACTGAGTCTTTGGTTTCTAGGCTATGAAAGGAGGATATGTTCTGCTTGCCTTTTTGACAAGTTGAGCATATTCCATCCTTAATGCACTTAACTTGAGGACCATTCCTCACTAACTCTTTATTAAAGAGTTGACCAATAGTCTTGTAGTTTAGATGAGCTAGCCTCTTGTGCCATTTGACACAATGAGAGGCTTTCTCATCAGCTACAAGACAAATAGGAGAATCTTTATTCTCACTCACAAAGTTTAGGCAATACACATTTCCTTTCCTATAACCAGTCAACATGATCTTCTGATCACTTGACCTTTTAGTATTACAACCATTCTTAATGAATGAAATGTCATATTCAAGATCACTCAGTTGACTTATGCTTATCAAGTTATGTTTCAAACCCTTCACATAAGCCACTTGAGTGATAGTACTTGAACTGTTAGAAATGTTACCAAACCCTTTGATGACTCCTTTTTCAGAACCACCAAAAATTACTTTAGGTCCATTCAATATGGGAGAGTAGTCCTTCAGCAATCCTCTTGTTCCAGACATATGTCTGGAACATCCACTGTCCAAGTACCATAAAGGGGCATGACCACTTGGACTTATCCGCAACAAATAATTACTTAACCTTAGAACCCTAATTATTATTGGGTCATTGGTTCAGGTTAGACTGAAATTTAGCATAATTTGTAGCAGCCCTTCTTCCAGGTAATCTGGCATTCATCCTGACACTAGTGTTGTGCCAACAGTCAATAGCAAAGTGTCTCACCTTGCCACAACACCAGCACTCATATCTATTATACCTCTTTTTAGGTACAGTTTTAACAGCTTTGTTGTCAGCTGTTCTTTGCTTGAGTGCTGGATACCTCTTGTCATTCAGAATATCAGGCTTACCATGACCATGTATGATATCATGATCATATCTATTGGTAGGCTGTTGCACTTTTCTGAGAGCAATGGGGGGGTTGAAGACAAGTGGCTTAACTAGTGCTTTCCTTTTTCTTTTGGAATTAGCTGCCCTAGTATTTCCCTTAAAACCCAATCCTGCCTTACCCTTTTGAGACACAAAGTCAACAATTATGGGTAGGACAGATTTTGGCTTAGAGAAACTAGTCACTAGATCCTTTTCTTTCTGAAGTCTAACTTCCAGACTTTTGATTTGATCACTCTTGAATGTGATTGTTCCCATCTGAATAACAGTTATGTTTTTCAGCTTGACAATCTTATTCATCTTCTGATCCAGCAGCTTTTCTGAATCAGATGTATCTAACTTAGGAGCTGCAATTTCCTTAGCTTGAATTTTAGTCAGGTTTTTGCATCTCTTAAATGCCTGCAGCAAATCACCATACTAATCTATAAGTTGATGAATATCTCCTTCAGATTAAGATCCATCCACATCTCTTGATGCATATGCTTCTGATTCTGAGCCAGTGTAATAATCAGAGTCTTAAGATAAGCTTTTTACCTTACTGGGACCTGGCTGATCCTGGTAGTGATCTTCATCAGTCAGGGCCATCAGCCCTTTGCACTGATGATCTTCAGTTCCATTTATTGATTCCAATAATTGCAAGAACTCAGTCTCTTCTTCTGTTGCAAACAGACCAATATAAGCTTCAGCAACAGATTCAGAATCTGAAGATGATGGATCTGTCCAGTTTTTCTCTTTCTTTGCTACAAAGGATTTTTCCTTCTTGTTCTTATACTGAGACTTCTTCTTATCTGCAGAATCTTTTCTTTTGTATGGACAATCAGCTACTACATATCCAGGTCTGTTGCAGCAATAGCACACAATCTTTGTAGTTGTTGATTTGCTAGGTTTTGACCTACTCTTGTTCTTTCTAGATGACTTTCTTTTTTGATAATATTCATCCTTGGACTGAGAGGAGGATGGCTTAGTTCTCCACTGCTTCTTCAAAAATCTCTGAAACTGCCTTGTGAAGACAGCAAAGTCCTCATCAGAATGATTGCTGTCTGAGGTATGACTATCAGAACTTTCAGAGATCACTTCTGCAGCTTTCTTAGGAGGAGATGGAGACATCCTCCCGTCCTTTCTTGTGGCTTCTGCCTTGAAGGCCACTGACTTTTCTCTATGGTCAACCTTAGTACTTTTTTCTTCCTCCTTTCTGGCCATGAGTTGCATTTCATAAGAAAGAAATTTGTCATATAGTGTTGGAGGAGAGATTTCTACCAGTCTGGCCACTTCCCTGATGGCACAGATCTTGGTGTCCCAATCCTTAGTCAAAGATCAAAGGAATTTATCATTCAACTCATATGTACTAAAGACCCTTTCATATGACATTAGTTCATTCACAATTCTGAAGAACTTCTTGTAACATTCAGTGATGCTGTCTGATTTGCTTTGTCTGAAGCTCACATATTCCTGATTAAGCATTGACTTTCTAACTTGCCTAACTTCTTCTAATCCCTCCATGTAGACTATCAATGTGTCCCATATCTCCTTGGAGGTTTTACAGTGAATCAGATTTTGGAATGCTGAGTCATCTATGACACTCACTATAATATTCTGAGCTCTCTTGTCCATAGTAGCCAAGATAATCTCATCCTTAGTCATTTCTGAAAAGTCTTTTGGTGTCCTCTGATTAGCATCAAGAACTGAGACTTTCATTGGAATATAAGGCCCTTCCTTAATAGTTATATATATTCTTGGATCAGATGCTTCCATAAACAATCTGACCCTTTCTTTCCATATTCCAAAGATTTCTTTCCTGCATATGGGCAACTTTATGGAACCAAGTTCCTTATGATTTTCTCCTGAACCCATCTTTTCTAATTTATTCTGCCTCACAGATCTTACTCAGACTGTTAAGTCTATCTTTGAGCAACCTCCCTCTGGTACCACTTGAAAGAATTGGTTTCAAGATAACCTAAACACCTAGAGGGGGGGGGGTGAATAGGTTCAATTACTTTTTACTCTAAGGCAGAATATTAATTCAGTTAATTAAATAGAATTAAACAGTTTTACAGCTACCACATCACATAAATAACAATATCACACACAATCACAGATGGCACACAAATTTATAGTGGTTCCCCAAATGATGGGTACATCCACTTTCCCCCTTGGCCTATCTAGCAGTGTGCTAGATTCAGCCTAACTTCTTCCTTCCTTCTCAGATCCACAGATCTTACCGCTCAGAACCTAGTCAAGGTTCCTACAACTCAGAGTGAGTCCACACTCCTACAACTCAGGAAATTAAGCCCTACCTCAGCCTTTACCCAGGCCTACAACTTAGAGAATTAAATCTCCTACCTCAGGCTCACAGACATACCTCAGCCTTCCCAAGGCCTACAACTCAGAGATGTAAATCTCCTACCTCAGGCACTCAGCCCTACCTCAGCCTTTATAAATTAGGCTTACAACTTAGATCAATAATGATCTTACAAAAAAAATGATAAAAATAAGTTTTATCTTTCACCCAAGTTGAGAGAGAATGGGTAGAAATTTTTCTTGATAAGTTCTTGAAGAATCTGATTTCACAGAAATCAACCTGTCTTTGGCTTTCTTCAAAGCTTCTTGAATCTGAACACACTAAGGTTGAATTTCTTGAAGATGATCTTCAATCAGCTTCCTTCTTAAAATCCAGAAATTAATCTGAATTCTTCTTTGCAGATTAGTTCAGATCTTCTCTTAAGAGACAAGTTGATGATAGTCTCTTTCTTCACTTGAATTGTTGGAGCTCTCTCTCTACAAATTCTTCTAAAGATATTTTGAAATTCTTCACTTCGATTCACTTGAAATCTCTGACTGGATTTTCTTGTGTATGTTGGATCTTCTGTTGTTATTATGTTTCATGTACTTTTTTTTCGTCTTCAGTTGATAGATTCTGTCTTTATATAGACTTCATCCAAGGTTACTGGCTGATCCAGTTGCTAACCAACTTCTGACAGATCTGTCAGTTGTAGTAGACTTGTTGGTTATGGCAGCTGTCAAGTCTCTAGTCACTTCTTGAAACTTTGTGTCAGTCAGCAAAGTATCGAGTCTAAACTTCACATGTGTCGACACAAGTAGACTAAGTGTCGACACAATCCTCGGTGGTGTCGACACAGCTCTCATGCTGTCAACACTGCTTCTCGTCTTAGCTTCTGTAAGATAGTGTCGACACAAGTCCTATGTGTCGACACAGTTACTTCTTGTCTTGACACAATTAACTTAAAAGAAATTCTGGTGTGTGTGTTGACACAAGTCCTATATGTCGACACAATTGATGTCGACTGAACTTTCTATGTGTTGACACAAGTCCTGTGTGTCGACACAGTTGATGTCGACTGAACTTTCTGTATGTCGGCACAAGTCTTGTGTGTCGACACAATTTCTTCTGGTGTCGACACAGCTTTTCTCAAGTGTTGACACAAGTCTTCACAAGTGTCGACACAGCTTCTTCTGGTGTTGACTCATGGACTTGGAAACTTTTCCTGCATATTCTTAACCTGTACATATAAACTCAAAACAACATCAAATACACCTTGATGAATATCATTGAGCTAAGTGAGGCTTCTCCAAATCTGGTACACATTTTCCAATGTACCCAACAGAGGGATCATCCAGACCATCAGATAATTAGTGATGCAAGACAAGGAGTAGTAATAAGGAGCAAATGTCTCAACACAGCAATGTACTCTTGCTTCCTATCACAGGTAGAACCTAAGAAATTTGAGGAGTCTAACTAAGACCAGTTTTGTATTGGATCTATGCACGAGGAATTGAACCAGTTTAAAAGATTTAAGGTCTGGAAGCTGGTTCCTAGACCTCAAGGACATAATGTCATTGGAAATAAGTGGATCTACAGGAATAAACTTTGATCAAACCTTTGCCGCTGTATTAAGACTAGAAGCTATCAGGTTATTCCTTCCATATGCTGTATTCCTAGGGTTCAGAGTCTATTAGATGGATGTGAAATCAACATTTCTGAATGGAGATTTGAAAGAAGAAGTCTATATGGAACAACCTCCAGGTTTTGTTGTTCCTTATCATACTGATTTTGTTTATAGATTGAGGAAAGCTCTATATGGGTTGAAGCAAGCCCCTAAAGCTTGGTATGAAACATTGTCTAGCTTCCTCATTAAAAATAAATTCTCATGGGAAAAGATAGACAGGACCCTATTTCTTAGGGAATCTAATAGCAAGATCATCCTAGTCCAGATATATGTTGATAACATTATCTTTATGTCTACTGATGATAACCTTTGTAGGAAGTTTGCCAAACTTATGCAAGGGAAGTTTGAGATGAGTAGCATGGGTGAACTTAAGTTCTTCTTGGTTCTACAAGTAAGACAGACTGACAATAGAATATCCATATCACAGTCTAAGTTTACCAGGGAGTTAATTAAGAAATTTGGGATGGAGAATTCTTCCACCATGAAATTCCAATTGGATCAAATATGTCTTTAGACAAAGATGAGACAGGTAAACCTGTTGATCAAACTTTGTATAGAGGGATAATTGGTTCTCTTTTATACATCACTACTTGTAGGCCAGACATCATGTATGTTATATGTGTCTATGCTAGATATCAGGCATGTCCTAAAGAGACTCATTTCTCTACTGCTAAGAAAATTTTGAGATATCTAAAGAGCACACCAGATCTTGGCCTATGGTACCCTAGGAATTGGGATTTTATGCTAATTGACTATTCAGATGCAGACTTTGTAGGTTTCAGAGAGAACAAGAAAAGTACATCAGGTTCCTGTCAGTTTCTAGGTAGAAGGCTAGTGTCTTGGAGCAGCAATAAGCAGACTAGTGTATCTATTTCCATTACAAAATCAGAATACATAGATGCAGGAAGCTGCTGTGCACAGTTATTGTGGATTCAGCATCAACTCTAGGATTATAACATATAAATAAGTAAAAGTCTTTTGTTTTGTGATTCTACAAGTGCAATCTCTATAGTTAGGAATCTTGTATCACATAGCAGGACTAAGCACATAGAGATTAGATATAATTTTATAATAGAGCTTATGGAATGTGAGGATATTAGTCTTGAGTTTGTCCTAACAGACGAGCAAGTGGCTGATATTTTCACCAAGCCACTAGATGAAGCCAGTTGAGTGAAGCCAGTTCAATCAACGCACTCAACGCCAAACTTCAGCAAGAATGCAAGATTGCAGAAAATCAGGCTAAGTATAAAAGCCTTGAGTAAAGCTTATACACTCAACGCTCTCAACGCTTTTAAGAAGAAAGGGAAGAAGAATATGGTTACGACAGAAAACATTGAGTGAGACATATACACTCAACACTCTCAATAGAGCTAAAATATTACTAAGTCCAAATTCTTTGAGTATTGCATATTCACTCAACGCCATGAATTCCTAGCAGAGCTGAAGAAAATTCTAAGTTCAGAATCGTTGAGTATTGCTTATCCACTTTTTGTCGAGCTGAGCTCTGAGTTCGTCGAACTGAGTTCAGAGTTCGTCGAACTCAGCTTTCACTTTTTCATCGAGCTGAGCTCTGGTTTCGTCGAACTGAGTTTTGAGTTCATCGAACTGAGGATTTCTGGAATGATTCTTGATTTTGCTAAGTCCAGAATGTTGTTGACGTCAGCAAAGTCAGCAAGTCCATGAATTTCAGATTCGTTATTTAAATGCTGCAATTCGACATTAACGTCGTCGTCAGTCTACAGTGAATCTCAATTTGATTAAGCCGAGGTTTTAACCGCCGTTAAAATTGGGACACGAGTCAATCATCCCGCAAATCGACAGGATTATTAATAGCAGCTAAGATCAAGATCAAATTAACTTTTCTGATTAATATTAATTCATTATGAAAAGGAGAAGCGGGAGTTCGTCGTCTTCATTCACCATTGTTACAGAGCCAAGTACTTCAAATTGAAAAATATGAAGGGTTTCTGAGTTTGGTGGTGCAATCAACATCTGCTATAGCAAGTACAGAGGTTATCTCTAAGGAAGATTAATCAGTTTAGGCAAGCCCTAGCTGAAATTGCTTCACGATTCAATTTGAGCCAATTCTGAAGATCATTTTCTGAATCGAAGAAGAAGAAGTTATCTATGCCAGATTCTGACTGGATAGAAGAATAAGGCAGAGGAATTGCAATCTACCCTACAAGTTAGCAGTTTAAAGATCGTCTTCCCCTCTTTCATCAGCAAGAGCAGAATCAAGATTCTGAGGAATTTCCAGCACAAGCCGCAGACCATTGAAGATCAATTTTATTGTTGCTGTGAAGTAGATAGGGCTGGGAATTTCTTAGCCCAGGAAGAAATCGACTCAGGGAGCAATTTCTCTTGAGTCGAATCAACATTCCTCTTTCAAAATCTATGGACCTGTGATACATCTAGGTTGAGGCCTAGATTGATTAGGTTGTGTGAGAGATCTGTGTGATCTTATTATAAAGCCTAAATTATTAGGTTGTGAGAAGGATTTTGTGAGATTTGTGTTAAGGCCGTGGGCCTATGATTGGATTCTTGTGTGGATCTATGTGGGGGTTGTTTCTCACAACCTATGTTAAGGGCAATTGAGCCTGTGTTTGGTAGTCAGAAGATTACTGTGTGGATGGCTGTGAGTCTGTGTTGTAAGTCTCAGTGGAGACTGACTGATCAGGTGGGATCATGCTATAATCTATGAGGAGCCATAGTTTTTGGAGAAGAGCCTTGTCTAACGTACTATTAGAAAGGCGGAGAGGGACAGTGGATGTACCCATACATTGGAGAACAACTATAAAATCTAGTGTGATGTGTCTTTTGTTTTGCTGTGCTGAGTATTCTGTTCTTGAAAGTTGAATTATGTATACACAGTAGGACATAAGTCATATAAATTTTAAAGAACTATAAAAACTGTAATAACCTATTCACCCACCCCCCTCTAGGTGATTAGCTACCCTTATAATTAAAGACTTTCAAGATGGCACAAGACATTATTGTTATTGTCATAGATGATTCAACCTTTTAGAATCTGGTTCACTAACAGACCTTCAAGGAGATGTGGGACAATTTGGTGGTCTACATGGAGTGAACTGAAGAGGTCAAATATGACAGGAAGTCCATGCTTAATCAAAAGTATGAGGCTTTCAGGCAGTCCCAGAAAGAGAACATAGCTACTTGTTATGAAAGATTTTTCAGGATTGTAAATGAGCTGAGGACCTATGGGACAGTCTTCAGTCATTATAAGCTTAATGCCAAGTTCCCGAGGACTCTCACTAGAGACTGGGACACCAAGATATGTGCCATCAGAGAGGTGGCCAAGCTAGCTGATACTCCTCCCCATACAATATTTGCAAAGTTACTCTCTTATGAGATACAGTTGGCTTCCCGGAAAGAGGAGGAGACCATCAGAAAATCCCAGTCCAAGGAAAAGTCTTTGTCCTTCAGAGAAGACAGCACCAGGAAGAACAAGGAGAGGATTCCTTCTCCTATAAGAAGGCTTTCTAATTCAGACAACACAGGGTCAAGCTCATCAGACTGTAGCATGTCTGATGAAGACTTTGCTGTCTTCTCCAGGCAATTTCACAAGTTGATGAAGAAGAAGCAGCGGAGGAGCAGACCCTCCTCCTCCTCTCATTACATGAAGAATCACTCCAAGGGAGAAAGGTATGATTCTAAATCTATTAAACATAATTCCTCTAAAGTTGTCTGCTATTATTACAGCAAACCAAGACATGTGATTGTCGACTACCTAGTGAAGAGAAAAGAGGCTGGTGAGAAAAAGGTTCACCAGCACAAGGGCAAGAAGGAAAGGTCCTTCATTACTAAGAAGTAGAAGAACTGGACAGACTCATCTTCCTCAGAGTGTGAAGATGAAGAAGCCTATATAGGGCTAGTTGTTGCTGGTGAAATTGAAGACTATGTTGCTTCCAGGATAGGTATCAGGGCCCCTCTACCACATTCAGATAGTGACTTAGTGGAAGATGAAGATGAAGAAGATGCCTACAACTGCTATGGGCTAATAGTAATGTCTGATGAAGAATCCAGCCCGGGTCAACCTGGTCCAGAAAATGTACTTCCTCTATCTAGTTCTTCTTCTCATTCTAGGTATGAGACTAGTCCCATTTCAGAAGCTTCTTCATCCTGTGGTGAAGATGATTCTGAATCAGAAGGAGATGCCAATCAATTAATTGACAGGTATGATGAACTTCTCGATGCCTTTAATAAGTGCAAGAAGTTGACTAAGTAGAAGGCTGAGGAGAAAACCTCCCTTCAGCTTGCTGCTTCCAAGTAGGCTGAGAAGACATCCTTGATGAATCAGAAGGCTAGGGAAGTCAGACAATTGAAGAATATTTCTATCATTCAGATTGGCACCATTAGAGTCAAGGGTAGTCTCATTAGCGATCTTGAAGAGAAGTTCCAAAGGGAGAAGAGAATTATGGCTAGTTACTCCAAGCCCAATACTATGTTTCTCTTCAGAGACTCCTTGTCCTCTCAGAAGGGTAAGAAGGGGTTGGGGTTTAAGGGAAACACTAGAGTTGCCCCTTACAAATGGAAAGGGAAAGATCCTGTACAGCCTCTGGCTTCAAAGACTCCCATACCTTTTAAGAAGATGATGTTATAATGACCTTAGCCGATCCAACGTGATAGTGTCACGGCTCCGCTCTAGGAGACGCTATTGTGCTCCAGCCCAAGCACCCTAACCACTCTCCCACCACAGGCGGGTTGTTGGCGGCCACAACCTCCCTTTGATGAGCGAACTCGACAGTTAAGCTGGGCCGTAAGGGGACTTCCTAGGAGGTCACCCATCCCAGTACTACTCTCCCCCAAGCACGCTTAACTATGGAGTTCCTTCACTTCTCATCACCACTTGAGCTGGTAACTACATTCGTTCATATAACATATGATAGAAGGTCCGGCCAGGGCCCACACCATTTGCTACAAAACAGGTGGGGAAGTCACGGGTTGATATCAGAGTTGCGCGTCCTAACTCATAGCATTCTAGCAAAAGATGTTAACATAAAACTGAACTCCACCCATGAATGTCCACGAATATAAACACCCACATTTATATAGGAATGTATCAAATACAATGTCATTTGGCCTTAGGGCCTTACAGTTGCTCTTGACAAAAGTGGCTTCCAAACATCGGCGCGCAGGCCGGCAACACATGAACAAAACATAATATTTTAATTTTAGCATTCAAGGCCTAACAGCAACAGCATCAGCAGTAGGGATTTCACCCTTGAAACGTCCCGCTCGGTTCTCCAGCACCTATACAAGGACAGCCCACCCAACGGTGGCAAACAAGGCAACAGTCAACATTCAGCTGACCAATTTATAACGACCCTACCCCTTACCCGGGGCAGTGGTATTCCTTCCCTGCAGACATAGGAAATCATATGCATATACATATATATCACACATTGTGCTCCCACGTACAAGCAATCCATCAAAACCGTCAGCCACACAACCCGACGATCCGTGCACTCAGGGCACATTCTTGGTGTAACGGATAAACCAGTTGCCCACCGCCGTTTAAGGCCCAAAGCCCAACGAAAAACTTAAGCATTTTGCTCCATGGTGTGCAGCCGTAGACTTTAGTCTTAATGACCCGGGATTGGCCCATAGCCCCCCATGGTGTCGTGGTGCGCAGGCCTAAGACTCTCGCTATGCGCTCCAATAGACCGCACTTTCAGGTCTTCAAGTCGGACGGAGATAACGCATGTCGAATCAACCACCCCCCGTTGCTCAAATCGCCTTGGCATCACTGAGTACATCGTACTTGCGCCTAAGAAAAAGGCGCGGGTCAGTTTCACCTTACCTGTTTGGCATAAAGCCATAAGAGCCCATCACGCTTATACATTGCCAGACTGTCCTCACGGGACTGGCTTTACATTTATCGGTTAGCTAGGAGCCACGCCTCGCGTTAGCGACGAAATTCATTTTCCATCCCTAGGCTTAACCGTACATTCATAACATACACTTGAGGGTATTTTCCTGGACTGCCAAGCCAGTTCATCCTAGTACTACCCTTCAAAGGCACAACCCATCAAGTGTCATAAGCATTATAAGCATCAGAGGTTCTTTTCCTTGACTTCCGCACCAGTACTTCCTGTTACTGCCCTTCATTGGTCCAACACATCGAGAATCACAAGCATCACAAGGGTCTTTTCCTGGACTACCACTCCAGTACTTCCTGCTACTCGCCTTCACAGACACAACCCATTTTACTAAATAAACTACATGTTTAATCACGGAGACTTCTCCGGTGTGTATATGCAAACATCACCAATCCATACCAACCTGTCCAGATGGGCTTCACACAGCATGCCTATTCCGTACTCCATTTCCGGATCTATATGCAAGATAATTGGGGATTCCAAGACTCAACCCAAGGGAATCCCTTCACAATCCACACTCTGGTGGGGGGAATCACATGCACATGCCAAAAAGGAAGCCTTCACATGGATGAGAAGGAAGATCGTTACGCTTAAAGATCGCTTCGGAGCCATGGACATCTAGTTGGCTGGAAAGCACCGCAGCGGCTTTCCCTCCACCACGCTAGCCTCGGATCTTGAATCAGAACTTCGCAGCTCCACCGGTGGCCGGCTCTCTTCCTCCTCCTCCTTCCTCTCTCCAGGTTGTAGAAAGATAATGGCCAAGATGAGAATGAGATTTTCATTCTCATTCGCGGCCTTAAAGTAGGGGGGAGGAGGAATTTGGGCCATCAGATCCCAGATGAAGAAAACAGACGGCCATAATTTTGCCACAAAAGGATAATTATTGGCTGACACAGCCCGTGACACGCCCGTGTCCCAGGCCGTATACCTTAAGCGGTAAACAACCGACATATCTAGACCGGTATACGACATATGACATGCCCATGTCATAGTCCATGTGTCCTGACATGGCTTCAGACACTCCCATGTCTGTGGCCGTGTACCTGAGGTGGTACACAACCCGCTCAACCCGAGCAAGACATGGCCATGTGACACGCCCGTGTCACAGGCCGTGTGCCTAGAGACACACCCGTGTCCTGGCCATGTTCACTAGACTGTGCTGCCCTGGCCAACTCCAGAAAAGGAAACGGCCTATGACATGCACGTATCACAGGCCGTGTGCCCTTACACAGCTGTAAACATGCCTCTGTCGGGTTTTTCGTCGAGCAAAGTGTAAGACCCCCCCCCCCCACCTCCAGGATCCCAAAACACAGCACGAAGGGGGAGTCTTATGCCTGGAACAGCCGCCTTGCGGTAGCATTAGCACACGGGCTAACCTGTACCGCAAGACGCCTATCCCGCCGGCTATAACAATATCAATATATCATGCCAACCCAACCAAATAAAAAAAGCTAGAGAAGTCAAAATCCACACTAAGTATATAATGTCCAGAATATCAATAATGAGAAGCTAAACATGCTTCTACAATATATCAGAGTACAGCTAATCATTGCCCAAACGGGGTACATCAGAGTAGTAAAAATACTAACATCAGTAACCGACGGTATCGACGGCACAGTCACCTCAGGCCCTATCGTCCTGGCCTGGCTGTCCTGCTGCGTAGTCTGCGGCTGCTCTACCTCCGGCGTGACCTCCTAAAAAGGAAGACGTAGCAACCGTTAGTCGAAATGACTAAGTGGTTTCACATCTGCTCCCCCGGCAACTCCTCGGCACCAGGCGGGTAAAAGGAACAAGAGTACCATATATAATAAGTATGCAAGTAAATGAATATAAGCAGGTGGCAAGGTACATGAGTATAATGTATAATCTAGCAGTTCTACAAGCTAACATCATATAACAGTAGGTGTAAGGAAATCTACAGCAGGTAAGTAACTTAACTTATAAGAATGCCCATACAAACTTTTAAGTTAAGGGTCGGGTTACATAAAGGTAACTCATCGTATAAGAGTGCCCATACAAACTTATACGATGAGGATCTTGTTGTGCAATGTTATGAAATGCAATGACACACCCATATCGCTACCCGTGTCATATAATTTGTCGATCTCGACATGGAATTCGTCGATCTCGACACGACCCATCGAGTGTAACTCGACACACATGGGTAGGGACACGCCCGTGTCTCTACCCGTGTCACAAGGTGTCGATACAGATCGTCAGTCTCGACACAGCCCGTCGAGTGTAACTCGACACACACACGGGTAGGGACACGCCCGTGTCCCTACCTGTGTCACATGGTGTCGACACAGCTCGTTAGTCTCGACAACCCCCTGTCGAGTGTAACTCGACGCACACGGGTAGGGACACGCCTGTGTCGCTACCCGTGTCACATGGTGTCGACACAGCTCGTCGATCTCGACATGCCTCGTCGAGTTCAGCTCGACGAACACATGCACACGGGTAGGGACACGCCCGTGTCTCTACCCGTGTCCCCTCACAGCACTGATTTCTCTACTCCTCCTCAAGTGCAGTCCAATTCCCTGCACGTCCCAGCACTCGAGTCAACCCTCCTGACCCAAAAACACACACTAGGGGCCTAGAGCGATTCGAGACGTTACACGAAGTTCGTCGACCAGAGGAGGACACGCCCCCTGACATGCCCGTGGCGATGGGCGTATTCCCTCTCGAGAACTCGTCGAGTGCAATTCGTCGAGCACTCGAGTGACTGCCCAACCATACAGAGCAGGACACGCCCTTGTACATGCCCGTGTCCTAGGACGTGTCACCCAACTTGAACTAAATCTTGGATTTTGTGGTTTTACAACCCTCTCCTCCTTATAATACATTTCGTCTCGAAATTTGCACAGAGTTAGGAAACCAGAAATAAGATGTTATAACTTCATCCAAGTTTAATACACCTTAAAATGCATTGCATAATAATTTATACAAACAACTCGGGAAATTCCGCTCGCATGGTCTGCGCTCGCTCCCATGTTAGCTCCTCACGGCCATAATTATCACACCAGACTTTGACCATCACGATTGTCTTGTTCCGCAACTGTTTATTGGCGCGATCCTCGATCTGAATGGGCCTAACTTTCGTCGTTAGCCCATACTTCACCGGCACCCGATCATTCTCGATCACTTGAGCTGGATCTTTGACGGCTTTCCGAAGCACCGAGATGTGAAACACATCATGTAATCCACCCGAGTCTGCGAAAAGAGCTAGCTGATATGCAGCTTCTCCAATTCGCTCCACCAATTCAAACGGACCAAGATACCTTGGACTCAACTTTTCAGTCGTCGAATCCTGGACAAGTCTTTTTAAGGGTTTGAATATACCCAATCGCCCACCGCAAAATCCATGTTCCGGTGCTTGGCATTGTAGTATTTTGCTTGTCAATCTTGGGCCATCAATAGCTGCTACCGAATAGTGCGTATTATCGGGTTAGCTTCATGGACTTCTTTATGGTTATAGAGTTTGGATTTGCCTGCTTCTTCCCAAGCTAACAATGTACGGCATGTGCGACCATACAAAGCTTCAAATGGTGCCATAACGATGCTCGCTTGGTAGCTGTTGTTGTAGGCAAACTCCACCAGATAGAGATGATCTTCCCATCTCTTGCCAAAATCCAGGGCGCACATTCGGAGTATAACCTCCATTGTTCTGTTGGTCCTCTCAGTTTGGCCATCCGTTTGGGGATGAAAGGCCGTATTGAACGTCAGTTTCGTGCCCAATAGTTGATGGACTACCCTCCTATCATTTGATGAAAATCACCCATCACGATCACTCACGATGCTACGAGGAACACCATATAGCCGGAAAATCTGTTCAACATAACGTTTTGCCAAACTTTCCACTAAGTCGTCCCGTTTGTTCGGAAGGAAGTGTGCAACTTTCGTCAACCGGTCAACAATCACCCAGATTGAATCATTTTCGCGTTGAGATCTTGGCAACCCGTACATGGAATCCATTGACATATCATCGAAATTCCATTCCGGAATCGACAACGACTTCAAGAAACCGCTAGACTTCTGGCATTCCGCCTTCACCAAAGCACAAGTTTGGCATTTGGCTACGTAATGAGCGATATCGTTCTTTAGTCCTGGCCACTAGAACAGCTTCTTCATGTCCCTAAACATCTTTGTGCTCCCAGGGTGAATTGAGTAATTCGTAACGTGAGCTTCGTACATCAACTCTTCTAGCAATTTACCCATACTCGTGACACACAACCGACCCTCTTTCCACAAAAGGTCGTCATCCCAGGAGAATTTTCCCTCTGGCCCATCCTTTGCATAGCGTCAGGGACTTTCATCCAGCTCCGTTGCTCGTCGAACTCTGTCCGCAAGGTCATATTGCACCTCCGTACAGTTCAAGTATGCATCGGTTATGGAATTCTTGTCAACACAAGAAATCTCTAACGCTTCCAACTCCTAGATTAAACGTTCATCGTGCCTCTGTAACCAATTTGCCCGCGAAGGATCCCTCCATCTCAAGACATCAGCGATCACGTTTCCCTTCCCGGGAGTATAATGCATCTCAAAGGTGTAGTCCCCAAGGAACTCCAGCCACATTCGTTGTCGCATATTCAGATCCTTCTGCTCCAACAAGTACTTTAGGATCTTGTGGTCCGTATAGATATTCACGTTCACGCCATACAGATAATGCCGCCATAACTTCAATGCAAAGATCACCGCCGCCAATTCTAAGTCATGGACGGGATAATTTCGCTCATGCACTTTCAACTGGTGTGAGCCATAAGCAATCACTTTTCCAAACTGCAGAAGAACGCAGCCTAAGCCGCTCCCTGAAGCATCACTATAGATCTCATATCCGTCGGTACCATATGACGATGTCAACACAGGCGCCGTGGTCAACCGACACTTTTAGCTCTTCAAAAGCTCGTGCACACTCCGGCGTCCAAACGAACTTCTGATCCTTCCTCATCAGTGTGGTTATAGGCAAAGTGATCCGCAAGAAGGTTTCGACAAAACGTCTATAGTCCAAGGAAACTCCTGACTTCGGCCACCGAAGACAACACTGGCCTCTTCTGAATGGCTCTTATCTTTGATGGATCCACTGCTATGTCGTCTCCCCTTACCACATGGCCAAGAAAAGTCACCGACGATAGCCAAAACTCGCACGTCGAGCACTTGGCATAGAGCTTATTCCTTCGCAAGGTATGCAACACCAACTGCAAGTGGTGTGCGTGATCAGCTTCTGATTGAGAGTACACCAACCTATCATCAATGAACACAATCACGAATAAGTCCAAATACTCTCGGAACATTCAGTACATTAGGTCCACAAACACCAATGGCGCAATGCATAGCCCAAACGGCGTTACCGTGAACTCATAATGACCGGAACGTGTTCCAAATGCGGTCTTGGGAATTTCACCTTCCCGAATCCTCAACTGGTAATATCCAGATTTCAAATCCAATTTGGAGTAGAAGGTTGATCCCATCAGCTGATCGAATAATTCATCTATCCATGGCATCAGATACTTGTTCTTCTCTGTCATATTATTCAATTCACGGTAGGCAATACATAACCACAAACCAACGTCCTTCTTTTTCACAAACAAAATAGGTGCGCTCCAAGGTGACATACTTGGGCGTATATATCCCCACGCCAACAACTTTTGCAACTGGACGTTCAAGTTAGCCAGTTCCTTTGGCACGACGCGATATGGCGAGCGGGCCACAGGTTTTGCACTGGGCACCAACTCAATTGTGAAGTCGATCTCCCGCTGGGGTGGTAGCCCAGGAAGATCCTTGGGAAACACATCCACAAACTCCGAGACCGGCAGCACAGATGCGTTCAAACAAAAATCCCAACTTCCTATTTGAACCGCCACATCGCAAGCCCTATCTGCAACCATCAAACATCCATTCGGTAATAACACCCTCACGCTCTCTATCTTCACATGACTAGGTACTCCAATTCGGGCTACGATGTCCTTGGATAGAAATGAATGCAAAGCACCGAAGCTACATAAAAAGTACGCAATAAGAAAAGCAATCAACGATGTTGTCATGCCCTTGTGATAACGTCACGGTGCTTAATGGCCTCTTACTGGCCAGGATTGCACCTGGTATGCAGAGGACTCCACCACTTCCTTCAACATTCGACGCTCCTAGCTTCTGCTCAACCATTGGTTGACCACTCCTAACATTTACGGGTGACAATATCCCCAGGTAAGAGAATCATCAATTTTCTATTTACGACTACAGTGAAAACACATTGATTCCAAACATATCTGTATTGTACCCATAGAAGCACAAACAACACAGTGGAAACTACCATTCAAAATGTACTACTGTACATACATACAACACATGCATAGTCCACAAATACACGAGTAGCATAATTATTTATGTACAAAAACGTCGACATTTCCTTTGTGTTTCTTGTCCTCTAATGCCCAACTTGGCAATCTCGGGCTTTATGTCCTTCTTGACCACACAAGTAGCACTTGTATTGCTTCTTTGGCTTCTGGGCACTACCCCAAAAGTCTCGGGCAATGTGCCCTTTCTTGCCACAAGTGTAACAAGCACGAATCTCATGTTTCTGCCTCATACGGTGAATAGGCTTTCCAACCCTTGGCGAACTTGCTTCCCTGATCGTAGGCATTTGCTGGGCTCTTGTCAAGTCCATCTCCAAGAGTCTAGCCGACTCCACCAATGTTTGGAATCCCAATAACTTAGAACCCATCGATAGAAAACGTAGTTCCTTACGTAGCCCATCGTAAAACCTATTGATCTTAGTCTCCTCGGTTTCAAACACAAACTCTGGCTATTGTCTCAGCGCAACAAAAGAATGAAAGTATTCCTCAACCATGTCCGCTCCTTGGCTCAAGCACATGTTGAACGATGAAGCTGATGTGCTTCCCCTTGCCGTCTGCTCAAGTAGACTGACCGACATGGGATGCATGACCGGATTAGAGGGTTGAACCTGCACCTCATGGTGGGCCTTGAGCATTGCAAAAACCACATCAGCGATCAATCGAACCGTCTCAACCAATGGAGGAGAGGTTGGTGCCACAGTTGATGTCATGCTTCACATCGAATGTTGGGGTCATGCAGTCGCGCTAGTCGCCTACAGTCGTAAAACACACAAGTAAGCAACAAACATATTGCCAAAGAATTAATCGGAATGCACAGGTTCCCCAAACAGGTGTATTTGCATTCCTAAGTGTACATTCAAGAGTTCATTCATGTTAACACGGTTCGCACGTACACGTGCTCGACAACCCACAAAAGAATTTGACCACGAATTCGAAAGGGAAAGACCGAGATAGCTGATACCACAAATGTAACGACTTTATCCGTTCGTATAACATATGATAGAAGGTCTGGTCGGGGCCCCACACCATATGCTACAAAATAGGCGGGGAAGTCACGGGTTGATATCAGAGTTGCGCGTCCTAACTCATAGCATTCTAGCGGAAGCTGTTAACATAAAACTGAACTCCAACCATGAATATCCACGAATATAAACACCCACATTTATATAGTAATGTATCAAATATAATGTCATTTGGCCTTAGGGCCTTACAGTTGATCTTGACTAAAGTGGGGTCCAAACATCAGCGCGCAGGCCGGCCATACATGAACAAAACATAATATTTTCATTTTAGCCTTCAAGGGCTAGCTGTAACAGCAAAAGCAGCAGGGATTTCAGCCTTGAAACATCTCGCTCTGTTCTCCAGCACCTGCACAAGGATAGCCCACCCAACGGTGGCAAACAAGGTAACGGTCAGCATTCAGCTGACCAATTTATAACGACCCTACCCCTTACCCGAGGCAGTGGTATTCCTTCCCTGCAGGCATAGGAAATCATATGCATATTCATATATATCATATATTATGCTCTCACGCAAAAGCAATCCATCACAACCGTCAGCCACGAGGCCTGATGATCCGTGCACTCAGGGCACATTCTTGGTGTACCGGATAAACCAGTTGCCCACCGCCGTTCAAGGCCTGAAGCCCAGCGACAAACTTGAGCATTTTGCTCCATGGCGTGCAGCCGGTGACTTTAGTCTTAATGACCCGGGATTGTCCCGTAGCCCCCCATGGTGTCGTGGCGCAGAGGCCTAAGACTCTCGTTATACGGTCCAACAAATCGCACTTTCAGGTCTTCAAGTCGGACGGACATAACGCAAGTCGGATCAACCACCCCCCGTTGTTCAAATCACCGTGCCATCACCGAGTACAACGTACTCGCGGCTAAGAAAAAGGCGCGGGTCGGTTTAACCTTACCTGTTTGGCATAAAGCCATAAGAGCTCATCACGTTCATACATAGCCAGACCGTCCTCATGGGACTGGAGTTACATTTATCAGTTAGCTAGGAGCCACGCCTTGCGTTAGTGACGGAATTCATTTTCCTTCCCTAGGCTTAACTGTACATTCATAGCATACACTTGAGGGTATTTTCCTGGACTGCCAAGCCAGTACTTCCTGCTACTAGCTGATGATTTCTTTTGCTAACAAGTAATAACTTGATGTGGATTCATTCTCACTCTAGTATAAACTAGGTAGATGGGCATAAGCTAGACTGAATCAACTTTCAGGTAAGTGCACCTATCAATCATAGTATAGGAGAAATCTACATCTCGTGTTGTATTCCTCAGGGTCCTTTCAAGTACTCGTACTCACCCTCACTCTATTATCATACCTATAATTAAAATTATTTTCTAATCTAAATTAACCAAATGATGACTATTTGGATAAATAAACATTGAAGGATTAAAGATGATAAAAAACCGAAAGCTTATGAGCAATTACATGAAAATACTCATTCATTAACTCAATTTTATGTAATCATGAAATAATAAGACTATCAAATTTGTTGTATTTTAAAGGGTAAACATCTATCGAATTCTCCCTCGAGCAATTCAAAATCTAAACCTAAGTTAGTAAATTTTCACTCGAATAATTTACAACACTCAAATTTGCATTAATGGAAGCACTCTATCTAGTACATAAATTCATGAAATCCTATCTCTAAAATACCATGAATCCATTTATTCGTATTCCAATTATCCAAACAATATATCTCTCGATCATGAAATTTGAATTACAAAGAGATCTAACACCAAAATACGAACATGTAAATATCATCACAAACATCCAATTTCTCAATCTAGAAATTTATAATTCATGTAAAACAAATAAGCAATTCATAATTAGGATAAAACTCTTTGTTTGTAAGCCTACATACGAATAAAATACCACAAATTCGATGAAAACAATACGATACATGATTACCAAATTGTTCAATTAAAGTTCATGCAAAATAAAAGATAATTAAAGTTGAATCACCAAGAGATAGGGAAGATTAAAAGAGATATAAGAAAGATTAAAAGCATACAAATAATCTCTTTCAATTCCTCCTTCCCTTGGATCTCCACTTCGTGCTCCAGAAGTTCTCCCCAATGAAAATGATCCAAAAAAGTCCTTTCCAAAGTTTTATACAGGTATTTTATAGTCCCCTTGCAAACAGGGTCGGACACGGGTTCGAACACAGCCATATGTCAGGCCGTGTTGATGGTTCATGGGCGGTACCACACGAGTAAACGTGTCTGGTCGTGGGCCGTGTCAGATGACACGGGTACTGACATGGTCGTGTTGTTCTTCATGTTCTTCAGACACGGGTTGGTAGCAGGCGAAGTTGAATTTATCTCATAAAGGACATGGGTAGGCACACGGGCGTGTGCCTACCCGTGTGGTTCTTTGACTCATTCTTCCAGTTTCTTATATTCCAGCCGGCTTAGGACACGGGTAGGGACACAGGCATTTCCTATCCATGTATGCCCAATCCTTGTCCTGTCATCAACCATGTTGACCCCGTGAACTCCTCTGTTTGCTCCAAGGCCTTTTAGTTCCACTAGTTAGCATTACCTGCATTATAAAATTGAAGGAATAAATTAGATAACTGAATATAAGGAATAACAAAAATCCTAATTGTTCTCTCCTATTCATGATAAGACAATTTCTTAACTATTCTCGCTAAATTACTACAAAATGAGGTAGAAAATAGTAGACATGATTACAATTATGATTGTAAAAAGCCTATCATAATCGCACTCATCAAATACCCCCAGACTTAAATGTTTGATGGTCCCTAAGCAAACTAATTCAAACACTTGGGTTACCAATAAATATATTTACCTCTACACACTGGTTGCTATGAATTTAAAGAGAACTTTGATGATGTAATCGTATAGTAAATAGTTTAGCAGACGTATAGATTTATCTTAAAATTCCTCCAATATATCTTTTAACTATCTTTCACTCTTACTTAGAAATAAAAGTATAGTCATATATAACAAATGTGAGGAGAAAATAACAATCTCAATAAGATACGTAATAGTATTTCAAAACTTATAAGTACCCATATTGATGGTCACGAGCTTACCCTTTTTACACCCTCTCCACGGCACAAGTTAGACATAGTAAGGTCGGATCCTTAGGACTTCTATTATGGTGTAGCCTTTTTAGCTTAGGATAGAAGATTATAGGTGAGATAATCAAAGATAAATTCGATGGATTTTTCTTCTTTTTTGTTCACACCTAAATCTCGATTGAGCCCTTTTGTTGGTAAATACCGTAACATACATCAGTGTTATAAAAGCACCCCCAGACTTTGCAATTAGTATAATTCCCACATTTTTGAAAGATACTCCAACTTTTTATTTTTTTTATTTTTTAAACCAAGGGGCCATAGTAGGGATCATTCCGAGTTGGTGCAAGTATACACGCACTCAGGCCACATATCACTATGTATTTATTTGGGTCATAGTAGGGATCATTCCAAATGGGTGCAAGTATACACGCACTCATGCCACATATCACTATGAACAAACTCATTCCATGAAGATCTCAATGATAGGTGTTCTAATAGGTAAGGATTTAGCCTTGGTGAATTTTAGTGGTGGAGTATCAAAAGGATAGGGATTAGGTCCAAATTGGGTGTGCAAGGGTATAATCACTACTAAAAAATGAGTATTAGCTACACATTTTTTTGCCAGGGTCAAAATTCGTGGCTAATAGTTACGTATTATCCACGAATCATATTTCGTGCCTAATAATTAAGTATTAGCCACGAAAAATAAATTCATGGCAAAAAAGTAAAGCATTAGCCACGGCTTTCACGGGTATATCGGCTTGCAATTATTCCCTTCCTTTATTATCGCTAACTGCAGGCGTGTAAGTCCTTCCAGATCATTATCCAGGCTTGCAGTCAATTCTTTTTCGCTCTCGTCTCCCATAGCCTGTTCCGCCCTCTGCCGCTCGTATTTCTCGCGTCCGCCGTCGGCGTGTAAGTCCTTCCAGATCTCTCTTCCCAAGTTGAAGCATCACCGGTGTGTAAGCCCTGTTTGCTGGTTTTCCAGATTTCTCGCCTTTTGTCGCGTAAGCTCTGCACTCGCTCTCCTTTTGCCGTGTCTTCTTCATTCTAATTCTTCCTTGCAGTTCTTCTTTCCAGTTCTGAAATCGATTGATTTCGGATGTTAGGAGGTGCAGCTATAACAGTATTTATTTGCTCTTCCATCCAGTTAGGTCATTTTGTGATCGATTTTTTACATTAGGTGATTGCGTGATGCTGATACATACCTTTTTGGAATTTAAAATGTTCCTGGATTACATTATTTATTTATTTCCAAACGTATCTCCTTGGCTATGGAAACTATAATGAACGTATTGATCTAGTTTCTGTTTTAGCATAAAAATAACTGATATTCTGCTCATGGCTTATTCTAATCCATTTGAATCTCAAAGACCTAAGAGATGATTCCTGGTATTGTTGAACATGCCATATAAGCTTTTACTTTCCAGGATTTGGAGCAATATTTACAGGCTACACAATGCTTAGCCTCTTGCGCGGCAAAAATTTTGAGGGAAACTCAGATCAGGTTCTTTTTCTTTATAATGAATCCCTGTCTCTCTTAGAAGCAAGCTTACTCACAAATTTCACCTGCCATATGTATACGCCTATAAAATCATTGTGCATCAGTCTTCCTTTTCGTAAAACATTCATTAGCATCATTTTGTGTTTTTTTATAGAAATTATTTTGGTTAGTTTTGCAGCTAATTGTTATGTTGATCCCTGAAACTGAGTAAATCCTCAACTGAATCCACATCAAATTCAAATTATAAAAGGACTGCATTTGTGAATGTACATCAGGAGGTTTTGCAGAATCAAAACAGGTGCATGCATTCATTCTTAATTAGGGCCTAAACAGTTTTCATGATTTTGTTTTTCATGGTCGTCCATTCATTACATTCTTATGCTGCAACCTGGCCTAAACAGTTTACATGATTTGAGGTGCTTGTTTCGTTTTTTTCAATTAGGTTTTCTTATTAATTAATTAATAATATTGAAATGATTCTCATTCATATGTCCTACCTATTCCAGGTGTGTTTCCCGTTTTCTGCTGTTACAGGTGGATTTTTCCCCAACTTGGCCATATTCCATGTTCAGGTATTCGGTGAAATTCCCGAACATTTCCTCCCAAGTTTGAAGACAATGTAAATGATAGTGTATGTGCGTTGTTTGGGTTGATTGAATGGTGCTGAATGGTTTTTTATTACAAATGAATTTAGAAGATAAGTTGTTGGGTAATGACACAAATCATCAACATAATCTTAATTTCCTTTAAGAATACACGGCTACTAATTAAAATTACCTACTTGCATTTGTTCATTTTTTTTCCAGGAAGCCAGCACTTAACCGCCCAATAACAAGGTTTGCATTCACATATTGCTAGTTTATCCATAGATTAATCAACACATAATCTAAGGCTTAACACTCCTATCCTGTAGAAGTTTCAGCGCACAGTTGCTAGCCAATGCACATGCCGCAGCCACTGCTATGGTAAATTTGTCACCATAATTCATATCATCTGCAAGAATTTACTGTGGATTATGTTCGTTGAATACAATTTTAGAAAATTAATTAGTTTTTATGCTGTGGATGCTGATTAGTTCTATTTGCATATTTAGCGGTTATATATCTCCAGAATACGCTTTCAAGGGTCTGTTCTAAGTTAAATCCGATGTATTTAGCTTCGGCGTCCTGCTTCTCGAGATTGTGAGTGGGAGGAGAAGTGCCGGTCTTCATGAATTTGGCTCTTCATGTAGTCTTCTTGCATATGTAAGTAATCCTTCTCTTCTATTTTTACAGTTGCTTTGTGTGTCTGAAAGCTTTCAAGGATAGTTGAAAAAGGAATGCAAAATAACTTTAAAGATATTGAATACTAAATAAGCAGATATTTGAAGTTCTCCCTGTAAGATAATATTCATAGTCCTCTTACAAAAATAACGTCTGGAGCAAGATGAGGGTGAAGGAGTTCTCCAAATAATACTTTTTAAGGAGATGAAAACAACTTTCTATTTTATATATTCTCAAATAAGCAGATATTTGAATCCTGGTGATTTTCATACCCCCTCCAACAAATATGGCTTGGATCTATTATTTTAGGCGTGTAGAGTTTTTCCTAGCGTTTCCCAAATGTGAGGTGTCGTATAATCTGTGAAAATGTTGTGTACACTATAACTCCCCATGACACTGAATTTACACATGTCCGTGTTTTATACACGTAGTGCAACAAAAAATTTTCTATCAATGGTGAGCAAGACCCAATTTTATCCCCTTTGGAATTGTCATAGTTGATGCTTTAACTTGAAAATGGTGCATACTGTGTGTGGCTCTTAGTGGGCTTCTGCATGCTTCTTTCATGGTTAAACAAGTTTTAAGAGAGAATACTTCTCACTAGAGTATCACGGGAATGCGTGAGCTCTTGATGCATGATACTTGATGATATTGAAATAAAAAAAACTTAGGTAGTACATCCTTTTGCAATACGATCACGTGATAGGAAATCTGTTCAGACGCATTGATGTATCGGGCTAAACTTCTATCCCCTTTGTTTTCCTAACACAGGTAGCCATTAACCGAATAGCTGGAGCAAAGTGGGGATTTTGTTCTGGTCAAGCTTTTATAGCCATTGATTATTTACTTGTGGAAGAGAAATATGCTCCATTTCTGGTAATTTTTGGAAAATTTTGAAATGCAAGGATTACCAACTAGAGTAAAATTGCCAGGGGATAGTCATTTTCCTCTCTTTCTATTTGTGCTTATTATAGGTTGACTTGCTAAAGGAGAAGATCAAAAAATGCTATATGAGACCTGGACATCTCACAAGGATTGTGAATAAAAAGTTGTTTGAACGATTGAGAGAAATTCTTGAGGATCCATTGGTTGCTGCTACCGTTGTTCATGGAGGCTCCCTAGATCAAGAAAACATGCAAATTTTGATTATTCTCATATTTGTTTATCACTTCCTGTTGCAGACACTAATTAAATTCATCTTTATGCAATGTTTTCAGGTTTATTGAGCCAACTATCTTGATGAATCCACCTTTAGATTCTGAAGTGATTACTGAGGAAATTTTTGGCCCATTGCTTCCCATAATTACAGTGAGTAACAGAGTTTTTAGAAATGCTTGAAATTAATTGGCCAGGATTCAAATTTTATATACTATGTCTACTGGATTTCAGTTAAAAAAGATAGCAGATAGCATTGAATTTCTGAAGCATAGGCCAAAGCCTCTAGCTATTTACGCATTCACTAAAGATGGGAATCTGAAGAAAAGAATAGTGGAAGAGACATCATCTGGGAGTGTAACCGTTAATGATGCAGTCGTACAGGTATGAGTTAGCCTCTTTTTATTTCCAAAGTATTTAAGTTGTCTTCTTGCACTGAACACATGAGATTAATTGGACAAAGCCTCTAGTTATCACCGGCAGCAGCTTGTTCCTGGAATGAGACCTGGTGGAGGTCCAATGCCATTTTTTTGTTCCCTTTGTACAACCAGGCCAGCACCCGCATCCTGGCAGTGGTAGGTGCATCGGACCTGGACCTATGCAACAGACACAACAACCATTACCTCTACAACAGCTAGAGGTGGGTAGTTATAATCCGTGAGGAGAAATTTCTTAAATAACTTAGTGATTTGATTTCTAGTTAGCTTGTGGTAAATTAGACTATGAGTTCTTGTTGATTTTTTGTAAAATTAATTTTGTAAATAACTGCTTGATAGAAATGATTACAAGCACTAATTCTTATTGATCCTATTTTAGCAATCGTTTGGTTTTTTGCAAATTTCCTGCATTTTGTACGAGCATACTTACTGTGTATTTGGCTAATTTCTTGAAGCTCTTTATGAGTTATCATAAGTCTATTGGACTATGTGCTCTTGTTGCTGATGGTGAAGCAAATTTCTCTATTGGCGAGGAGAAATCATTACTAGCATTATTTTTATATCCTGTTGAAGCAAATTTCTCTGTTGGTGAGGAGAAAATTTCTAACTTAGAATGAAATTACTTAATGTCAAACCTTTTTATATAGTTTAATGCTCTATAATTGCATTATATGATCTACATTGTGCTTGGTCCCAACTTCCAATGATCTACTATTTATGAAAAAAATGTTCACATAGCGTCGCAACAGCAATTAAAATCTTCAACAAATCATTAAAGTATTGAATGTGTTTTTTTAAAAAAACTTAAATTACTATTTGCCACGGCTTGTAACCGTGGCAAATAGTTTTTAAAAAATGATGAGTTCACTTTTAGCCAGGGATTAAAATCGTGGCTAAATGTCAAGATATTAGCCACGACAGTTTTTCTCATGGCTAATAGTATTTGCTACGGCCAATCCGTGGCTTAAACGTTTTAGCCACGCCGACTTTAACCACGGATTTTTCCCGTGGATAGACCGTGGCTAAAGGGTTTTAGCCACGATTTTGGAATTTTTGCCAGGGCAATTTGCCCTGGCCAAAAGCCTGTTTTCTAGTAGTGAATGTTTAAGGTTTTGGGTTTGCAAGGCTCAAGCTATCCAAAAGGAGGCCTAAGTCATTTCTGCCCTTACTAATTAACCTATGCAAAAGTTTTGAGGATCGCTAGAGGGTATGTTCTAGGCATCAATAGAGAGTAGTTTTCATTTTAATTCACTAATACCAAATTATAAAAATGTTACACTTGTTGAAACCGAAAAACGGTCTCCTGTGGAGTTCACCCTTGGGGAAGGGGTGGTCTCACGCCTACTTCACCCCTGTAAGCAAAACAACAAAGAAAACAAGGAAAGACCGACCCAAGGGCTCGGCAGGGAGGACCCACCACACACCCGGAAGATTTGAGAGCGCTTCCCCTCCTTAGCCAGAGGCCGAGCTAAGGTACCCTTAGAAAGCACGTGAAAACTGGAGCAGCAGAGCACAGGAAGCCTGCCTTCTAAGGTACCCCTTGGGTCCTATTTATAGTTTTTGGATTGTGAACTGCTAATAACCAAATGAACTGACCTGAAGTTACCAAAAAACCCTTGGCTGGGTCTGCCAACAGCCAAACTCCGCTGTTTTGGAGGGCTATAAGCAGACCAGCAGGGGCAAAACAGTAAAAAGTACCTCACCCATCCAGGCAAGCTGGCGAGCTTGATCACCTCGGCAGGTCCTGCTTGCCTGCTGTTGTCGAGCTCCGTTGCGAGGGCGCGAGCTGGGACAGTGAGCTCGCCCATCCATTGGTCGCCATCAGTTGACCTGAGCTTGATGATTCTTGGACTAGCTCGGCGAATGCCGAGCTCGGGGTCGACGAATGCTGATCTTCGTTCGACGAATGCCGATCTCCGGTCGACGAATGCCCAGCTCAGGCTCGACTTCTCTACTGCCGAGCTCGCCCACTATCTTCAGCCCGATCTGTCTGGTTCCTGGCGACCTTGCTCGCCGGACATGGGGTTGTACATAATCCCCGCTCTTTTTGAGCTTGGCAAAGCTCGGAAAGAAACATCCAACCCCAAGTGTGCGGCGAGCGCGGGGTGGCGAGTTGGAGGGAATCTTTGTGTGGGGTCCACCTGTGGCTATATATATGCACCTGCTCACCTACCTGACCCTTGCCATTCCTTTTGATCTAACCATGCCAAGATGCCGCTCCCCAAGGAGATTCAAGAGCGTCTAGACCGAGCTCGCCAGGCTTCTGCAGCTCGCGTAGCCGCCCTGACGGTGGTCCCTGCCACTGTGCCGTAGGGTGGCTCTGCCGATCCTAGCTCCAAGAAGATGAAACCATTCCCTCAGGCGGTCGAGACCATCTATAATGACCTGAGGGCCACCTTGGAGCATGAGACCGGCTCCTCCACTTTGCCTGCCTCTGAAAGAGGGAGGAACGTCATCAAGGTCTGCGACAGCCCAGACCGCCGCCCTGATGGTGCAGAAGAAACCGCGCCGCGAGATGCCACCCCGCGAGCCAAGTCCACTCTTGGGGACTCGCGGTTCATGACTCCGGAAAACCGCCACCGGGAGCCATCCCCTCCCTTTAGGGCCTTGGGGTTGAGCTCGCAGAGGCCGAGCTCGCCGGTGTGCGCCCCCTCTCCTCGGCGAACTGACGTGGCCGCGGGGGCGGGTCTCGGGACCACCCCCACCCCGGGATTCGAGCTTCTCTCACCGTGGACTCATGGCCCAGGTCGCAGGAAGGATCTGAGGTTCATCCCTCCCCGCATCTCCTTCGAGATGCCGAGCTCGTCAGGTCAACTTTTCTTGGATTCCTCTTCTTGCTGACGTTTGTCTTGAAAGCTCCCCCCAGCCAATCCGCTGCTGAGGAATCTTCGTGGGCAGCCTACTACTCTCCTCTCCCTTCCCCAAGCTCGCTGGACTCTTACCGGTGCCCTGAAGTGGATCAAGGCGAGCTGACGAGGAGGGAGGTCAAGCTTCTCAAGAAGCTGGTGTACGGGCTGCGCGAGGTGCACGGGGTCAACGAGACACTACAACGTGACTACGTGCGTCTCGCCGACGAGGTGCGAAGCGGCCGAGATGGCGAGCTGATGTCCCCCTCCCGCCTTCTAGACGAGATAGATGATGGCCTCTCAGTGGAGCAGACGAATTCGGGGAAGATCCCCGAGCTGCTCCACGCGCGGCAGTCTGGGGGGCGGGAGCCGCGAGGCCGGGGTAGGTAAGAGGGCTACTCCTTTGCCGAGCCGACCGGTACTCGCATCCTGATGCTCCCCCTGCTCGTGCACCCTGCTTTTTTATTCTTGAACTTGGTCTCTGTAATAAGTAGTTTTTAGAATATTCTTGGACATGCGTTATTCAAATAATATATTGCGATGTTTGACTTAGCCTTGGTTGGGACGCGCTAGAAGTCGGCGAGCATTAAGAACTGTGCTTTTAGGGTGGTGAGCTAGGGTGGTGAGCTAAGCCGATTAGACGGCCTGACCCCAGATTTCTTTTTCTATAAATAGCCCCCCTCACCACCAACCCCCGTACTGTGCTTTTATTGCTCTCTTTCTCTCTCTTCCTGCACTTTTCTCCTTTTCTGCTCGCGCTCTGCTTCTTCCTCTGCGAACATGGGCAAGGCCAACCCTGATGCCGACGGCCGCTCCAAGTGCGCGCAACACTTCACCGACTATTGCTTCTTCGAGGGGCATACCAGCGAGGAGGAGCTCGCAGAGTTCAAGGCTGAGTATGTGCCACCGGGCTTCGAGGCGCGCATGCCGAGGCAGGGGGAGGCCATCAACACCTTCTACGAGGATGAGCTCGTCTTCCTGATTGGCCCGCGAACAGACTCTTACTGTGGTTGGTTCGGTGAGGCGATCGCCGCGGGCTTGCTAGGGGTAGGCAAGTGCACCTATCGCAAGTAGTACTCGATATTCGGGAGAATACCGACGTCGTATTATTCCCGGGAACGGGTTGATTACCCCTACTCCTCCGAAAACACTATTATTTTACCGAAATAGAAGTTGAGGGTTTTAAGTAAAATAGGAACGAAAATAGATTTAAAGAAAGTAGTCGATGAAGAGATAACTCCCGGTATCAAATTGCGTTAGGATTAAAAATAGATTTGAATAACTAGATATCTAAGGTTTCAATTTAATTAATGCGGAAACTTGGCCGTGGAGGTTCAAAATAATGAGCTCACCTATCTCTAGGAATATCGCTCACCTAGACATTAAGGCTATTCGACCGGGCTCTCATCCTACGAAGGATTCCCCTTAATGCCCGCAGTACGCTAAGAACCCCGCTATTGGGTGGGGAACCCAATCCGGTAGAGTTAGCGCGCCTCCTCTATCGAGGGTTAGTGCGGAACTCTATCTACCCAGGGGTGATCTTTCCATATGCACGGCCTCTCGGCTAGCTAGCGAATAGATAACGGAAATAGAGCCCACACATCGATATGTGGGTCTACGCGTCGTTAACCCGGGGTAAACCTAAAGTTTTTAATTAAATTGAAAAATTAGACATTTGGTTATTTAAAACATTTTAGATCCCAAAGCTCTTCGATACCGAGGGCTAAAAGAAATTAGCCACTCATCGGAATGGGGATAGCTTATATGTTTGGTTATGCGAGCGTCCTAAACTATTCGCTGAAAGGTTATAAAGGAAATAAGAAGAAAAGCAAAATAACCTAATTTTAGAAAAGTTATTACAAATAAACACACCCGCACTCATTCAAACATATAACAAAAGGAAGAAATAAAACTAAGTTACACATAAGGGAAAATTGCATAATTGACATTTGCAGGTCCCACCCAACGAGTGGGGGTGGGAAATAAAAGCTGAAAAGTGCACAATTGAAATTTGCAAGTCCCACTCAAACGAGTGGGGGCGGAAAATTAAAGCTGAAAATTGCAAGTCCTACTCAAACGAGTAGGACTGAAATGAAAGCGAGTCCTACTCAAACGAGTAGGAGAAAATAAATGCGATTACAGGGCTTTCTTAAATATTTACATCAAAATAAAGTCCGACCATTTAACTCCTAGCGAGTAGGCGGAAAATCAAATCCAGCCATTTAACTCAAGTGAGTAGGCGGAAAAATAAAGAATGAAAATTACAAGTCCTACTCAAACGAGTAGTACTGAAAATACAGACCGACCATTTAACTCAAGTGAGTAGGCGGAAAAATAAAAACTACAAACACTTGCTTGAATCAAATCCAGCCAATTAACTCAAGTGAGTAGGCGGAAAAATAAAAACAACACACGCACTCTACTTGAATAAAATCCAGCCAATTAACTCAAGTGAGTAGGCGGAAAAATAAAAACAACACACGCACTCTACTTGAAAGTAACTACTCACGCACTCGACATAAATAAACACACACACACACACACACACACACACACACACTTGCATAATTTAACTTAGGAGCTGAAAAATATCTCATACACGCACACACTCGTGCTAAAATAATTGCAAAAATCAAAGTTATTGAAAAATTAAAATGACTGCATTTCTACGGCTGGAATGCAGTAGAAATGCATAAAAAGGCAAAATAAAAATTGTTTGAGCAAAAATTTTTCAAATTAAAGTGAGAAAGGCAAGTGCCCGAAAAATTAAAACGTTTACATTTTTACCGTTAGATTTTGATAGAAATGCTTAAAAAGTGAAAATAAAAATTGTTCGAGCGAAAATATTTTTTTGTAAGTACTTAAAATGAAAGTTGATGAAAAATAAAAATGACAATTTATACATTACTATAGGCTTGTAAAATGGTTTAAAAAGTGGGAGTAAGCTAAAAAGAAGCAATAGTTTTATAGTTAAAACAAAGTAAAAGCTAAGTTAAGAGGAATGAAAACTACCTTTTTAATGTTTTACAAGTTTATAAAAACTCATTTTGAAGCATGAAAATCCTAAGTCTAACCAAATTTAAAGAGTTTGAGAATGAAAACGGCCATAATAATGGCTATAAATTTTGTTATAATTGAAAAGAAAATGAGAACATTTTCATTTTAAAACATGAAAGTGTATAAGATTGATGAAAAGGTGGCCTTTAGAGAAAATTCAGAGCATATAAGGATGAGAAAAATATCTATTTTATTAATAAAAGAAGTTGATTACAGGAGCTTAAACAAACTAAATTCAAAAAGGGGGGAAAGAGAATCCTTACATAGCACTAAAGCAGCTCTAACGGCAGCCCTTATACATCAAAATGGTTCGGATTTTTGGAACCCTGAACTCATACAGCAGCTGCCTTTTTATAGGCAAAAATTTCCAAGTACACGCCCGCCGACACGTGCGTGTCGGGGGGCGTGTCAGCACTATTTTACAGCAGAATTCGGCGATCTGACGGATTTGACGGCGATTTGACTTTCCGGCCGAAAACGCGGCGGTCACGCCCGAGGTCACGGGTGTGACGGTGGGCGTGTCGTTCGGCGCTTAAAGGCGATGTTGACTTCGGGATTCGCCGACGGTAGTTTGTCGGGCGGACACGGGCGTGGCGCACATCGGACACGGGCGTGTCCCTCTTGGGTTCGACGAACGTTGAGCGCGAAACATTGACCTGGCTGGCACGGGGCGTGTCGGGCTGCCACGGGCATGTCGCACATCGGACACGGGCGTGTCCCTCTTGGGTTCGACGAACGTCGAGTTGAACTCGTCGAGCGGGATGGACACGGCTTGGTCATGCCCCGTGTCGGAGTGACACGGGCGTGTCGAATCATGGAACACGGGCGTGTCAGGCTTTCCTCTTCAAAATTGGCTTCTTTTCGGGATTTTGAGCTGTCACGCCCTGGTCACGGGCGTGACATGTCATTTTTTGCAGATTTTGACTTTTTTCCTGACAAATAAAATAAAACAAGTTAGTATAATATTTACAAAAATAGGAGCATTTTATTGAATAAAAATAAGTAGAAATGACAAAAATTAAATAAAATGACTTAAGTAATGCACATAAAATTAGGTATATTTACAATTCATCAAATACTGCCATACTTAAGCTTTTGTTATTCCAGAGCAAAAGTTTGAGATGAACTTATAAGGAATAAAAAAAAAACTCTAAGTTTAGCTACCGCTTAATCAATTATAAGAAAGATCTAAATAAATAAACGGGGCGTAAGAGTTAAGTCCTAAATTTATGAAGATGATTTAAATAGCGCAAAAGTTTTGGCCAAAAGACTTCTTGATATAATCAAATAGAAAGCAATAATTGTAATGGTTAGATTAACAAGAATAGTTTGGAATTATATCAACTTTTAGCATATAGGAGTTTTACTGGAAATAATGCAATTTACAAATTATGCTCTCAAAATGATTTTTGAATTAAATCTAGAATCGTGAAATTGGCTAAGGGGGTTGATGTTGGTTTATGAAGAGGGTTTTGATTTTTGAGGCGAGGTAATTTTTTCTCGAACCTCCATGTTTTTTGGATTATTAGGAAAACGAAATCTTATTTTCCTAATATCGATTTTTTTCAACTTCATAATAAATTTTAACCCAATGTATATGTGTAGGAGTAATGAATTTTATCCTCTTACTCCATAGCATATAATCTTTTTAATCTATTGGGTGCCTATGTTTACGGAACGAAATCTTATTCCCATTGACATAGGATCTTTTAAGGATAACAATTTTATCATGCCAAGTCGGTCATGATAAGGATGGTGAGAAAAGAAAACTAGATTTTTTATTAAAAAACAATTTTGAGAGCAACCTTAATAAATTGTAAGTTCCAATTTTTCAGAAAGCTAAAAGTAAACATAATTGAATCCTATAATCGTTATTTTCTAACATAATACACGTGCTCCTATCAATGAAAAATTAGAAGTAGTGCCTAAAACGAGTTTGCTATTTTTAAAAAAAGCATAATGAATTCTTTAAACCTTAACCCCGAATATTTAAATTTTTCAATTAATAATTAACAAACGAATAACAAACAAAGAATTAATAAAATTCACATATAAATAAACTCAAAGAAAAAATTTTTGGATAGCAAGAAAATTAAGGATGGTATATTTGATGGAATTGTTTCAAAATATTTTTTGGTTTTTTTTTTAGAGTTTTTTTATCATCAGTTTTTTTTGTGTTTTTTGTTTCAAAATATTTTTGGTTTTTTAGGTTTTGCGGAAAGTGCGAGAAAAAGAAACGGTATTCACTAGAATGAGAGAGAAAAGGAAGGTGGAGAGAGAAGATTATTTACAAAAATAGGTACACAGATTTTTTCAAAATGAAACTAAAAATGTTTTTGGAATTTTGGTTTTATAATTTTTTTTTGGGGTTTTTATTTTAAATATTGTTTTGGATTTTTTTTTGTTGTGTTTTAAATTTTTTTTTTTGGCATTTTTGGTTTAAAAAGACATAAAACAAAAACATTTTAAAGAGAAAAAAGAAAGAAAGAAAAAAAAACTTAGGGTTTTGGGATTTTGTTTTCATTTTCAATTTTTTTTTTGAAGTTTTTGTTATTTTTATAGTTTTTTTTTCATAATTTTTTTTCATTATTTTTTTTTTCATAATTTTTTTATGTTTATAGTCCAGAAAATAGAAACACCGTGAAGAAAATAGTGCAGAAAATAGAAATATGAAAAAGAAAGCGAGAAAACACCCCCATACTTAAGTCCAACATTCTCCCCAATGTTGTAACGTAAGTATGCGGAACAAAACAGGTAAGATAATATATACAAAGAAAGGAAAGAAATGGGGGGGGGGGTAGAAGCTTCCCTGATAGGAGGTGGGGAAGGCGCAGTTTAGGAACCCTGCATTAGGAATAAAGATAGCAAAGAAAAAGGTAAAGAGATAGCGAAAAAGATAAACTTGGGGTGCCTCCCAGGAGCGCTTTGTTTATAGTCGCGTAGCTTGACTATGTTGGCGGTTTATATAGCTAGGAGGGTTATGGATTCGAAGTTACCGCCCACAGGATCTCCTGCTATGTATAATTTTAAGCGATGACCGTTCACTTTAAACGAGCCTTTATCCGGGTGGGAGACGAGTACGGTCCCATAAGGCCAAACCTCTTCAACTTTGAAGGGGCCGGACCAACGTGATCTAAGTTTCCTGGGGAAAAGTCTAAGTCGTAATTTATAAAGAAGGACAAGATCGCCCGGAGAAAAAGTTTTTGGGGGCTTGAGTTTTCGGTCGTGATAAAACTTAGAACGCTCCTTATAGAACTTATTGCTGTCGTAAGCGTTGGCACGCCATTCATCGAGCTCGTTTAGTTGTAGTTTTCTATTTTGGGCGGCTAAGTTAGCGTCGAGATTTAAAAGTTTTAAAGCCCAAAGTGCGCGATGTTCTAATTCTACGGGTAGATGACACGCTTTGCCGTACACTAATCGATACGGCGTACAACCAATTGCGGTTTTGTATGCGGTACGATAAGCCCACAACGCATCGTCGAGTTTGATGGACCAATCTTTCCTATTAAGTAAAACAGTTTTCTCTAATATGCGCTTTATCTCCCGATTTACTACCTCTACTTGGCCACCAGTTTGCGGGTGGTAGGGGGTGGCAAGTTTGTGCGTGACGTCGTATCTAGATAACATCTTAGCCATCTGGGTGTTGCAGAAATGCGTCCCCCTATCGCTTACAATAGCGCGCGGAGTGCCGAAGTGAGAAAATAGTTTTTTAAGAAATGTAACAACGACTCGCGCATCGTTGGTGGGGAGAGCTTGCGCTTCCGCCCATCTCGATACGTAGTCGACCGCTACTAAAATATACATATTTTTGAAAGACGGAGGTAGGGGGCCGACGAAATCTATGCACCATAAATCGAAGACTTCGCACTCTAAAAACATGTTTTGGGGCATCTCGTCGCGACGAGAAATGTTACCCGACCGCTGACAGCTATCGCATGCGTGCACAAAATTGTGAGCGTCTTTGAATAGAGTGGGCCAAAAGAAGCCCGCCTCTAGCGCCTTCCGCGCGGTCCGGTTAGCTTGATAATGCCCACCAGCCGGACCCTCGTGGCAGTGCCTAAGGATTTGCGTGCACTCCACACCCGCGACACATCTTCGGACCGCTTGGTCCGCGCAGATACGAAAAAGGAAAAGGTCCTCCCAAAAGAAATATTTCAAGTCAGAAAAGAATTTCTTCTTTTGCTGGCTTGAAAAGTCTTTTGGAAGTACCCTCGCAACTAAATAGTTTGCAAAATCTGCGAGCCAAGGCGGGGAAGAAGAACTAGTAGTTATGGCTAGGAGGCGTTCCTCGGGGAATCTGTCATTTATGTCAGATTCGACGAGCGCTTCCGCAGCGGGATTTTCTAAGCGGGAGAGGTGATCGGCGGCTAAATTTTCCGCGCCACTCTTATCCCGGATCTCTAAATCGAACTCCTGCAAGAGGAGGATCCATCGAAGAAGGCGGGGTTTGGCATCCGTTTTTGCTAACAAATATTTTAAGGCCGAATGGTCGATAAATACGATAACTTTGGATAACGTTATATACGAGCGAAACTTATCGAAAGCAAATACGACGTCTAAAAGTTCCTTTTCCATTGTCGTATAATTTCCTTGTGCGGAAGTGAGGGTCTTGCTAGCGTAGTAAATAGGATGAAAATATTTGTTTATACGTTGGCCAAGAACGGCTCCTACGGCAATATCACTAGCGTCGCACATAATCTCGAACGGAAGGGTCCAATCGTGCGCCACTAAAATAGGTGAATTGATAAGTTTTTGTTTTATGAAATTAAATGCAGACTCGCATTCGCTATCAAAGAAAAAATTTGATTCCTTTTCCAAGAGGCGAGTAAGCGGCTTTGTTATTTTTGAAAAATCTTGAATAAAATGCCTATAAAAGCCCGCGTGCCATAAGAAACTCCTAATAGATTTAACGTTGGAAGGCGGGGGAAGTTTTTCGATAATTTCAACTTTGGCCTTATCGACCTCCATCCCCTTAGACGAAATCATATGGCCGAGAACCAAACCTTCTCGAACCATAAAGTTACATTTTTCCCAATTTAAAACAAGATGCGTGTCCTCGCATCGCTGAAGGACACGGTCTAAATTACGAAGACAGGACGGGAAAGAGCTTCCGAAAACAGAGAAGTCATCCATAAAGACTTCCATAATGTCTCCTACCAGCTCGCCAAAGATCGCCAGCATACATCTTTGGAATGTAGCGGGCGCGTTGCAAAGGCCAAATGGCATTCTTTGATATGCGAAGGTACCAAATGGGCAGGTAAAAGTTGTTTTCTCTTGGTCATCGGGGGAAATGGGGATTTGGAAAAACCCCGATAATCCATCGAGAAAACAAAAATACGAATGACCGGACAAACGCTCTAAAATTTGGTCTAAAAATGGTAGTGGGAAATGATCCTTACGGGTGGCATCATTTAGTTTTCTATAATCGATGCACACCCGCCAACCCGTAACAGTACGAGTTGGGACGAGTTCATTGTGCTCATTCTCCACTACGGTAAGATCGCCCTTTTTGGGCACCACGTGAATGGGACTAACCCACGTACTATCCGATATGGGATAAATAATCCCCGCATCTAATAATTTAATAATTTCGGCCTTAACGACGTCTTTCATGTTTGGTTTAAGACGTCGCTGCGGCTGAATAGTTTTGCGGCAATTATCTAAAAGGAAAATCTTATGGGTGCAAAAAGACGGGTTAATCCCTTTGAGATCAGAAATTTGCCAAGCAATTGCGTGGCGATGTTTAAGCAAAACTCCCAATAAATTGGAAGTCTCCGATTCGCTCAAATGCGAAGAAATGATAACAGGGAGTGTATCATCTTTCCCCAAAAAGGCATATTTGAGTGAATCGGGTAGGGGTTTGAGTTCAAGGTAGGGCGGTTCTTCTAACGAGGTTTTAATTCCTATGTCTTTCTTACCAATTGGTTCGAAAGGCAAGTCTATAGAGGTATCCTCATCGCAGTTAAAATTTTCGAGCGCAAAAAGATCGTCGTTTAAAAACGTAGACTCAAAAAAAGGCAAGAACAATCTCCGATATATGTGTCTAAATTATAACAAAAGTCATCCCTTGATGATGAGTCTCCTATGGAGGGATTAATAGAGAAAGTAACTTCGTCATCTCCTACCCGAAGGAGGAGACGACCGTTACTGACATCAATTAATGCGCGGGAGATGGAGAGAAAAGGGCGACCGAGTATAATTGGTACATCGGTGTCCTCCTCGATGTCCAAGATGACGAAGTCTACCGGAAAGATAAACTTATCAATTCGGACAAGTACGTCCTCCACTACCCCGACGGAAAACTTAACCGAGCGATCCGCTAGTTGGATTCGTATTTTAGTAGGGGCCGGAGTGCCCAAACCTAATTTTTGAAAGAGCGAGAACGACATCAAATTAATGCTCGCACCTAAATCTGCAAGAGCGTATTTTACTAATATATTGCCAAAAAGGCACGGGATGGAGAACCGTCCCGGGTCATTTCTTTTTAGGGGCAATTTATTAGTAAGAGCCGCTGAGCAGTCAGCATTAAGAGAAATATGCTAAATATTTTCTAATTTTTGTTTATTGGAAAGAAGTTGTTTTAGGTATTTGGCATATTTAGGCATCTGAGAGAGTGCCTCACAGAAGGGAACATTAATATGAATTTGTTTTAATAATAAAATAAATTTTTCAAATTGCGCATCCTTACGCTCACTATTAAGTTTATGCGGATATGGCAAGGGCGTTTTAATAATTTTTTCATTTAAAATTTGTAAATGCGGCGTAATCAAAGAAGGGGGAAGAGGGGTCGGAGGTGAAATATGTACCTGAGGATCGGTCCGTTTTGGATCGATCACCTCCTTTCCGCTACGGAGGGTTATAGCGTTGATATTTTACCGCGGATTGGGCTCCGTGTTTCCCGACAGTGCCCCGAGCGCGCGCTCGGACATCATTCGCGCTAGCTGTCCAACCTGGAGTTCTAAGTTTTTTAGCGATCCGGTGATGTTCCGGATATTTGACACGTTGGAAGCTATATATTTAGAAAAATTATCCTCCATCGGGAAGTGTTTTCGAAGAGGGGGAGGCGGCAAAAATCCAGGCGCGAAAGAATTGGGGGGGCGTTGCGCAGTATTCGGATTGCTCCATGAGAAGTTTGGGTGGTTCCTCCAACCCGGATTATAGTTATTGCTATAAGGGTTGTTATTGGGGTTTAAGGAAGGTCGCCCAGCATTTCCCACGTAGTCTATGAATTCATTTGCTACGCCGACATTAGGGGGAATCGCCCAAGGAGGAGTGGTGGAGGCAGCAGACATCTCCGCCACCTGCTTCGTCAGCCTTTCAACTTGAAGGGCTAAGTGGGCAGTGGCATCCACTTCGAAGAGGCCGGCCGCCTGCTTCGGACGTCCCCGAGGGACATTCCATTGGTAGGCGTTCATAGCCATCTCTTCAATAAGAGCTTGGGCAGCCTCGGGGGTCTTATTATTCAAGGTACCCCCGGCAGCCGCGTCAATCATTTGACGCGTCTGATAATTAAGCCCATTGTAGAAGATTTGGACCTGCAACCACGCAGGCAGCGCGTGGTGCGGACACTTGCGGAGGAATTCCTTAAAGCGCTCCCAAGTCTCAAAAAGAGACTCAGAATCGTTCTGCACGAACGAAGAAATGTCCGCCCGCAACTTTGCAGTTTTGGCGGGCGGAAAATACTTCGTTAAGAGCCGCTCCGCAAGCTCAGCCCAGGTGGTGATACATCCTCGTGGGAGGGAATTCAACCACGCCTTAGCTTTGGATCTGAGGGAGAATGGAAAAAGGCGCAAACGAATGGCGTCATCAGTGACGCCATTAATCTTAAAAGTATCGCAAATCTCCAAGAAACTAGACAAATGAACGTTCGGGTCCTCATCCGGCTGTCCATCGAACTACACAGCATTTTGGATCATTTGGATAACGCTCGATTTGATCTCAAACTTATTGTTCGCCGCCGTCGGGCAGACAATACTGGACCCAGTATCGTCCAAATTTGGCCGGGCGTAATATGACATTGTACGCTCAAGGGCTGTGTTCGGATTGGGGTCGGTCATAGCAACAGTAGAGGGTTCTCCGATGGATTCTTCGGGATCCAAAGAGGGATTTAGGAATTGAGACCGAATACGCGAAAGAGAGCGTTCGATCTCAGGATCGAAATCCAAATTTTCGGACTCCGAAGGCTGTCCACGGGTCAAACACCCTAATAAAAAGTAGAAAATTAACTCTCTTTTTTTCGGATTTTGAAGAAAAGTTTTTTAAGTTTTTTTTTAGTTTTTAGAAATAAAAGTAAAAGTAATAGAGTTCGGATTCGGAATAACAACTCAAAGAGAAGTCCCCGGCAACGGCGCTAAAAACTTGATTGGCCCGCGAACAGACTCTTACTGTGGTTGGTTCGGTGAGTCGATCGCCGCGGGCTTGCTAGGGGTAGGAAAGTGCACCTATCGCAAGTAGTACTCGATATTCAGGAGAATACCGAGGTCGTATTATTCCCGGGAACGGGTTGATTACCCCTACTCCTCCGAAAATACTATTATTTTACCGAAATAGAAGTCGAGGGTTTTAAGTAAAATAGGAACGAAAATAGATTTTAAGAAAGTAGTCGATGAAGAGATAACTCCCGATATCGAATTGCGTTAGGATTAAAAATAGATTTGAATAACTAGATATCTAAGGTTTCAATTTAATTAATGCGGAAACTTGGCCGTGGAGGTTCAAAATAATGAGCTCACCTATCTCTAGGAATATCGCTCACCTAGACATTAAGGCTATTCGACCGGGCTCTCGTCCGACGAAGGATTCCCCTTAATGCCCGCAGTACGCTAAGAACCCCGCTATTGGGTGGGGAACCCAATCTGGTAGAGTTAGCGCGCCTCCTCTCTCGAGGGTTAGTGCGGAACTCTATCTACCCAGGGGTGATCTGTCCATATGCACGGCCTCTCGGCTAGCTAGGATATGGATAACGGAAATAGAGCCCACACATCGATATGTGGGTCTACGCGTCGTTAACCCAGGGTAAACCTAAAGTTTTTAATTAAATTGAAAAATTAGAAATTTGGTTATTTAAAACATTTTAGATCCCAAAGCTCTTCGATACCGCGGGCTAAAAGAAATTAGCCACTCATCGGAATGGGGATAGCTTATATGTTTGGTTATGCGAGCGTCCTAAACTATTCGCTGAAAGGTTATAAAGAAAATAAGAAGAAAGGCAAAATAACCTAATTTTAGAAAAGTTATTACAAATAAACACACCCGCACTCATTCAAACATATAACAAAAGGAAGAAATAAAACTAAGTTACACATAAGGGAAAATTGCATAATTGACATTTGCAGGTCCCACTCAACGAGTGGGGGTGGGAAATAAAAGCTGAAAAGTGCATAATTGAAATTTGCAAGTCCCACTCAAACGAGTGGGGGCGGAAAATTAAAGCGGAAAATTGCAAGTCCTACTCAAACGAGTAGGACAGAAATGAAAGCGAGTCCTACTCAAACGAGTAGGAGAAAATAAATGCGATTACAGGGCTTTCTTAAATATTTACATCAAAATAAAGTCCGACCATTTAACTCCTAGCGAGTAGGCGGAAAATCAAATCCAGCCATTTAACTCAAGTGAGTAGGCGAAAAAATAAAGAATGAAAATTACAAGTCCTACTCAAACGAGTAGGACTGAAAATACAGACCGGCCATTTAACTCAAGTGAGTAGGAGGAAAAATAAAAACTACAAACACTTTCTTGAATCAAATCCAGCCAATTAACTCAAGTGAGTAGGCGAAAAAATAAAAACAACACACGCACTCTACTTGAATAAAATCCAGCCAATTAACTCAAGTGAGTAGGCGGAAAATAAAAACAACACACGCACTCTACTTGAAAGTAACTACTCACGCACTCGACATAAATAAACACACACACACACACACACACACACACACACACACACACACTTGCATAATTTAACTTAGGAGCTGAAAAATATCTCATACACGCACACACTCGTGCTAAAATAATTGCAAAAATCAAAGTTATCGAAAAATTAAAATGACTGCATTTCTACCGCTGGAATGCAGTAGAAATGCATAAAAAGGCAAAATAAAAATTATTTGAGCAAAAAGTTTTCAAATTAAAGTAAGAAAGGCAAGTGCCCGAAAAATTAAAACGTTTACATTTTTACCGTTAGATTTTGATAGAAATGCTTAAAAAGTGAAAATAAAAATTGTTCGAGCGAAAATATTTTTTTGTAAGTACTTAAAATGAAAGTTGATGAAAAATAAAAATGACAATTTATACATTACTATAGGCTTGTAAAATGGTTTAAAAAGTGGGAGTAAGCTAAAAAGAAGCAATAGTTTTATAGTTAAAACAAAGTAAAAGCTAAGTTAAGAGGAATGAAAACTACCTTTTTAATGTTTTACAAGTTCATAAAAACGCATTTTGAAGCATGAAAATCCTAAGTCTAACCAAATTTAAAGAGTTTGAGAATGAAAACGGTCATAATAACGGCTATAAATTTTGTTATAATTGAAAAGAAGACGAGAACATTTTCATTTTAAAACATGAAAGTGTATAAGATTGATGAAAAGGAGACCTTTAGAGAAAATTCAGAGCATATAAGAATGCGAAAAATATCTATTTTATTAATAAAAGAAGTTGATTACAGGAGCTTAAACAAACTAAATTCAAAAAGGGGGGAAAGAGAATCCTTACATAGCACTAAAGCAGCTCTAACGGCAGCCCTTATACATCAAAATGGTTCGGATTTTTGGAACCCTGAACTCATACAGCAGCTGCCTTTTTATAGGCAAAAATTTCCAAGTACACGCCCTCCGACACGGGAGTGTCGGGGGGCGTATCAGCACTATTTTACAGCAGAATTCGGCGATCTGACGGATTTGACGGCGATTTGACTTTCCGGCCGAAAACGCGGCGGTCACGCCCCAGGTCCCGGGCGTGACGGTGTGCGTGTCGTTCGGCGCTTAAAGGCGATGTTGACTTCGGGATTCGCCGGCGGCAGTTTTTCGGGCGGACACGGGCGTGGCGCACAGCGGACACGGGCGTGTCCCTCTTGGGTTTGACGAACGTTGAGCACGAAACATTGACCTGGCTGGCACGGGGCGTGTCGGGCTGCCACGGGCGTGTCGCACATCGGACACGGGCATGTCCCTCTTGGGTTCGACGAACGTCGAGTTGAACTCGTCGAGCAGGATGGACACGGCTTGGTCACGTCCCGGGTCGGAGTGACACGGGCGTGTCGAATCATGGAACACGGGCGTGTCAGGCTTTCCTCTTCAAAATTGGCTTATTTTCGGGATTTTGAGCTGTCACGCCCTGGTCACGGGCGTGACCAATATGTCACGGGCGTGACATGTCATTTTTTGCAGATTTTGACTTTTTTCCTGACAAATAAAATAAAACAAGTTAGTATAATATTTACAAAAATAGGAGCATTTTATTGAATAAAAAGAAGTAGAAATGACAAAAATTAAATAAAACGACTTAAGTAATGTACATAAAATTAGGTATATTTACAATTCATCACTTCCCCATCTCGCATTTCGAGGTGGGGTTGCGCCTCCCCCTCTGGCCGGAGATCCGACAAATTCTGAAGTATTATGGCGCAGTACCCGTGCAGTTAAACTCCAACGCCATCGCGATGATGGTGGAGTTCACGAGCTACATCAGGCGGGAGAGGATTGAGTTCAACCTGATAGTGTTCAGGAAGCTCTTTTCTTACAAGGCGACGCCGGATGGGGTCGCCTACTTCGGCGGCTCACTTATCAAGGTTCGCGAGATCATGAACAAGCACCATAATTGGATGACTAGGATCGCCTTCATCAAGGGCGACCTCAGCAACATCCCGTAATCGCCACAGCAAAAAGGCGAGGAGGTGTACTGACCGCCGGCCGTATCCGGCAATGATGCCGAGCTTCACAAATACTTCCTCCACAAGGATTTCGAGGTCACCTTCCTGCGAAGGGGCCTCGACGCGCTCCTCCCCGTTCTACCCGACGAAGGTATTATTCTCTCCTCATCATGCCGAGCTCACCCGATTGCCGAGCTCGCCATATTACTGCTGAATTTCTTCTAACTTATTCCAAGTATTTTCTTTCAGGGGAGCAGATATTTCCCGCAAACCTGCCATTTGCGGACTCGGGGTCGCACCCGGACCCCCTTGCTCGCGAGAAGGCGGTGGCGGCAGCCTGTTGAGATGAGGCGGCCCTCTCCCAACCCTCTTCCAGCAAGAGGCGACCTGAGGATGCGGGGTCGAACCCGCCACACCGCCAGCCATTACCAAAGAAGATGAAGAAGGCCATACTCGCTCCGCGGGGAAAACACCATCAACATCAATCCAGCCCCAAATACATAAGATCGTCTGAGACACCCCCCCCCCCCCCCCCCCCCGACGCTTCGCTGGAGAGCCCGCTGAAGGAGATCACTAGCAAAAGCCAGAAGCGCGGCGAGGCTCCTTCTTTTGCGGCAGCGATCTCCCCACCACCTTCGGCGAAGAGGGCAGCTCGTGAGCGCGGGGCGCCGAAACAACATCCCTCTTTAACTTCGGTGGGCGGTGGAAGGATTCGGCGGGCGAGCCCATGGTGCAGTGGGATGAGCTGGCCCATCGGCTCGCCATCTCCACTCTGCATCCATCTTGGCATGACCGCGAGCCCGCCACCGGCCATGCTTACGCCCTTGGCTTCGCCCTCTATTGCCGCGAGGATGTCGAGGCCTACAAGAATATGACCCTACGGCAGCTCGGCCATGAGGGTCTGCAGGCCCACCTGCGGACCATGGAGCTCCACCACATGTTGACCCGCCGCAGCTTTACCCTTAGCAATCAACTCCTAAAAGCCGAGCAGGCCCGCGATGTCGCCAAGGACAAGGTTGCTGATCAGGCGAAGCAGCTCGGCATCGCTGAGGGCTTCCTCGCCCAGGCCGCCGGCGGACTTGTAAGTGTCAAGCTCTCCTCTTCTCTTTTAGGATATTTTGTGCCGCTGCTAACCGGATTTTCTCTTTACCAGGATGCTAAGGCCACAGGGGAGATTCAGGCTCGCAATGCCGAGCAAGGGGAGGAGATTAGCCAGCTACGCGCCCGCCTTCCCAAGCTGGAGGGGGCGAACGCGAAGCTGAAAGAGGAGAATCAGCACCTCAACCGCGAGGTCCGCCGCCAGGCGGAGATATTCTTCCAGGCCAGCGGCTCCGATCCTTCCCTCCCCTACAAGAGGCTGCGGATCTTTGGCAAGGCCGATCTCACCGAGAGGCTGCGAATTAACTCCATCCAGGCCACCGAATGCACCCTCCAAATGATGAAGGACACGAGGGTGCTAGTGCAGGGGTGCGGGGAGATCTCCGTCAAGGACCTCATGCCGAGCTTGTTCCCAGCGACGCCGCCCAGTGAGAAAGAGGACAGCCTGGACGCGATGTTCGGGAAGGGCTTCCAGGATCAATCAGGCGAAGGGGAGGACCGGTCCGGTGGGGGGTGGGGGGGGGGCCTGAATTGTATATTCTTCTTTTTGGTTTGCTCGCCGAGGTGAGCCCCTATAAACATCTTTTGTAAACACCTTTTTTTAATGAAAAAAAGGTTTTTGATCATACCCGTGCCATTTTTTTGTTTTATCTTTGTTGTGCTCTGTATATCCGCGAGTACTTCCCCAGGCGACCTCGCATAGACAGGTACTGTGAGTAGGATAGTCATTAGTACGTGCCCGCGAGAGGGTATGTTTTGAGTGCTTGCCGAGCTTCAGGCGATTCGGGAGCAGGATGCTCTCCGCCCTTGTCACGCCACCTCAGCTCGCCCGCGAGCCATCCAGGTTGAACTCAGAAAAAAATCTTCTAAACAAAACAGACAAAGGGGTGAAGTGCCCTGGCCTGGCTCGCCTTACTTCAGCGAGGTCCTGAGACCTGGCTCGCCACCACTTTGCCGATGCCGAGCTAGGTTTGGTGAGTCCAAACTCGCCTGTGCAGAACCTCTTCCCCCTGATTCCTTGGCATTCAAAACTTCTTGGACTTTACCTGGTGAATTCAAGGCCGATACCATCGAGTCACTTCCTGCCCTGCCAGCTAGGTGAGAGCCTGGCAACGGGATCTGCTCGAGGAATAAGGATGACACCGAGTGACTTCCAGCCCTACCAGCTAGGTAAGAGCCTGACATCGGGATCTACTCGGGGTCCACTACTAATACTATCGAGTGACTTCCAGTCCTGCCAGCTAGGTGAGAGCCTAACAGCGGGATCTGCCCGAGGCCCAAGGATGACAACAAGTGACTTCTAGCCCTGCCAGCTAGGTGAGAGTCTGACAGCGGGATCTGCTTGGGGTCCACTATCAATACCATCGAGTGACTTCCAGCCCTTCCAGCTAGGTGAGAGCCTGACAACGGGATCTGCTCGCGGCCCAAGGATGACACCGAGTGACTTCCAGCCCTGCCAGCTAGGTGAGAGCCTGACAACGGGATCTGCTCGGGGTCCACTATTAATACCATCGAGTGACTTCCAGCCCTGCCAGCTAGGTGAGAGCCTGACAGCGGGATCTGCTCGAGGCCCAAGGATGACAACGAGTGACTTCCAGCCCTGCCAGCTAGGTGAGAGCCTGACAGCGGGATCTGCTCAAGGTCCACTACCAATACCATTGAGTGACTTCCAGCCCTGCCAGCTAGGTGAGAGCCTGACAGCGGGATCTGCTCGAGGCCCAAGGATTACACCGAGTGACTTCCTGCCCTGCCAGCTAGGTGAGAGCCTAACAACGGGATGTGCTCGGGGTCTAAACATATTCTATTTCTTCATGCAAGCTAGCTATGACAGTATTGAAGCGCTAAAGAATTTTATTAGAATCAAGGTATCACTTACATGTTTCAGGGGAAAAAACGTTTTAAGTCGTCACCACTCAAGGTGAGACTCAGGGTCTCACCCTCCACATTTTGGAGTCGATAACCTCCCGATTTTAAAACCTCCTTTACAATAAATGGTCCTTCCCAGCTGGGGTTGAGCTTCCCTACAGATGCCAACCACCCTGGTGCATCTACCTTCTTTAGTACCAAGTCCCCTTCCACAAACTGTTTGACTCTAACATGCTTGTCAAAGTACTTGGCCATTCTCCTTTTCACCTCTTCCTATCGGATGGCGGAAAGGTCCCTCAGCTCTTCCACCATGTCAAGGGAGAGCCTCAGCTCTTCCTCGTTCTCGGCTTGCCATTCTTCCCTGCCTTCCCCTGCTGCGATAACCCGAGGCATTTGAATTTCAAATTTCACGGGGAGCACTGCCTCGCACCCGTGGGAGAGTTTAAAGGGGGTCTCTCCTATAGTTGTGTTAGGGGTGGTTCTTAGAGCCCAGAGAACCACGGGAAGCTGCTCCACCCAGCTCCCCTTCAAATTCTCCACTTTATTCTTGAGGAGGTTGACGATGATTTTGTTCGCGGCCTCCACCAGACTATTGCTCCTAGGGTGATGGTCCGAGGTGAACCTGAGGTCAATCCCGAGCTGCCCGCAGAAACTGGTAAACTCTGCGCTAGAGAACTAAGGCCCATTGTCCGTGACGATGGCCTGGGGCAGCCCGTGGTGGCAGATGATGTAACACCCCATATCCGTCACATAGCATATAACAGTAGGTCCGGCTGGGGCCCGACGCCGTATGCCACAGACAGACCGGGTGGTTACTTATGGAAACCATCCAACCAATCTCAACGTCCTACACAGAGCATTCTAGCGGAAGCAGTTTATAAAAATTGCAATAAAGAACCCAGCATTAGAGCATGAATGTCCACTAATACAAAATAGGAATGTTATACAAAATACCCAAAATAAGCCTTAAGGCCTTACAAAATGTTTCACTTCAAATTACATGTTTTACAAACCACGGCATGCAGGCCGGTCACACATGAATAAAGCAGTAAACACTTCCAATTAGGCCTTCAAGGGCCAGCTTCGCATTCGGGCTTTAGCCCGCTATTGACCGCTTGGTCCAGCTGCACCTGCAAGCAACATACCACCGCACGGTGGCAAAACAAGGCAACAGTCAGCAATGTTGACCAAATTATAACGATCCCGCCCCCAACTCGGGGCGGCGATGCTCCTTCCCTGCATTTCATTAGTATAAGCGAGCAATATAGAATTAGCCATTTCATCACAGACGTTGGCTCTCACGGCCACACGCCCCGTACTCTCAGGGCACATTCTCGATGAACCGGTCGATGTCACGTCAATTAAAGCCATAGACATTCCGGACTCACCACCGCCACTTTGACGGCCAAACCTATGAGCAATTTGTCTTCCTGGCCTGGGTCACGACAATTTAAGCCATTGACCGCCGAAGATCCTAATCTATGCCAACGGTAAGTGCCACGTGCCTTTAGGTCTCTTTAACCGAACGACATAGAACGGGTACGGTTCCATCTAACCCGTGCTCACATCGCAACGACAATTTAAGTCATATGCGCGGGTCAAACTTCCACCGAGTCCCATTTCCATCACAAGTCACATAAACCGGTTATGTTCAAGTTGGCTCTCAGGCCACCAAGTTGGCAAGATCTCATATCCGCCCAGTTTTCCGGGTGCACCTTTGGGTTAGTCCCCAAGGCTCCCTGCTGCAATCTACCGCGTAGAAAACCCGAAAAATAGCCAATAGCACGGAGTCTTCTCCGGCATTATGCAATGCAACATCACCGATCCAGACCAACATGTCCGGGTAGGCTTCACACATCATGCCTATGTCCGTTCTCGCTTACGGACTCTAAACAACGGGGACTTCACATATCTACCCGAAGGAACGCCTCCAACTCTCCGCAAACTCGCGAGAGCGGGCTTCCTATGCAAAGAAAGAGAGCTACTCATGCTCAAGATGAGGATCATTACCCTAGATTTCCTCTTTGGCGTCATTGAAAAGTAATCGGATGAAAAGCACCGCACTAGCTTTGCCTCCGTGGATCCGGAGTCGGCTCGCGATTTGGAGCTTCGAAGCTCCTCCAATGGCGGGATCTAGCTCCTTCTTCCTCCCTTGGCTCTCTACTTTCTCTAAGGTTTTAGAAAGCTAACCACTCATGAAAAGTGAGGGTTTAAAAGTCCAATCCCGGGTATATCCCTTCAGGAACAACCCCCAGCCGTTGGATCTCAAAATAAGGAAACGAACGGCTTTGATTCGGGACTGAAATGCCCAATCTGGGTCGAACACGGTCTGGCACACACCCGTGTCCAGGGCCGTGTTCCTCATTCACCGTCAAAATCGGCTCGCCTGGAACCTCACACGGGTATCGAACACGCCCGTGTTCGAGCTGACACGCCCGTATTCCATATGACACGGCCGTGTGGCCGGCCGTGTACCCCTATCATTTTTCCCCAAAATCAACCCGAGCACTGCACGGGTTCTTGGACACGCCCGTGTCCTTACCCGTGTCACCTCAACATGCCTGGACCCCAGGCCGTGTACACGGTTTCGACACTCGACACTTCGTCGAGCGAAGATCGTCGACCTACTGACATGGCCTTGGACACGCCCGTGTCCTAGGCCGTGTGCCTTGTCTCGACACAATGTCGAGACTAAGGTGTCGACTTCCCGGGACGAATGTCGACACAGGTTGACATGCCCTGCGACACGCCAGTGTCACAGGCCGTGTGCCATGTCTCGACACTTCGTCGAATGCAGAGTGTCGACTTCGTGGCTAAGTGTCGACACGGGTCGACACGCCCTGCGACACGCCCGTGTCGCAGGCTGTGTGCCCAGTCTCGACACAATGTCGAGACCAAAGTGTCGACTTCCCGACTGAGTGTCGACACAGGCTTGACATGCCCTGGGACACGCCCGTGTCCCAGGCCGTGTGCCTGCTGCCAGAACCCAAACTGGCCCAAAACGTCCCCCCTTTTGCTCCTTTGAGTTTCGGGGCGTTACAACTCTCCCCCTCTTAAAAGAATTTCGTCCACGAAATTATATAAAGGAAAGACATGTACAAAACCGAAATTTGTTCCTGAGCGGAACAACTCCGGATACTCGTCAAGCATAGTATGCTCTCGCTCCCAAGAGAGCTCCTCACGACCGCAATTGTCCCACCGGACCTTGACCATCCTGATCTCTTTATTGCGTAGCCGCTTGACCTCCGAGTCCTCAATCCGCACGAGCTTGACCTTTGTCGTTAGCCCACTATCCACCGGCACTTGATCAACCGCGATCACTTGCGTAGGCTCTTGCACCGCCTTCCGAAGTACCGAAATATGGAATACATCATGTAAACCACTAAGCTCCACTGAAAGCTTCAACCGATAGGCCGCTTCACCAACTCGCTCCAGAACCTCAAACGGTCCAAGGTATCTCGGGCTTAGGTTTTTCAATCGCCGCACCCGCGAGACACCCTTGAACGGCTTGATCTTTAAGTATACATAATCGCCCACAGCAAACTCCACGTTTCTGTGCTTGGCATTATAGTACTTTGCTTGCCGGTCCTGAGCGATAAGCAACCTCTCCCGAATGGTTCGCACCAAAGAAGTAGCATCCTGCACTTCTGATCGCTTATACAACTTTGACTCACCCGTTTCTAACCAAGACAACGGCGTGCGACATTTTCTACCATATAGGGCCTCGAAAGGCGCCATCTGAATACTCTCTTGGTAGCTATTGTTATATGCTAACTCCACCAAATAAAGGTTGTCTTCCCATTGCTTTCCGAAATCCAAGACACACATGCGGAGCATGTCTTCCATAGTTCTATTGACCCTCTCGGTCTGCCCATCCGTCTGCGGATGGAAGGCTGTGCTGAATTTCAGCTTTCTTTCCAACATTTGCTGCACCAGCCTCCAATCATTGGACGTAAACCGCCCATCTCGGTCACTCACGATGCTGCGGGGCACACCATGAAGCCGTACTATGTTATCCACATAAGGTTTTGCCAACTTCTCCACTGGATCATCCTTCCTATGCGGAATAAAATGCGACACCTTCTTTAATCGATCAACAACCACCCAAATGGCGTCGTTTCCCTTCTGCGACCTTGGCAAACTGTGCACAAAGTCCATAGAGATGTCATCAAATTTCCACTCCGGAATAGGCAAGGACTTAAGAAATCCTCCCGGCTTTTGGCACTCCGCCTTTACCAAGGCGCAAGTTTGGCACTTCGCTACGTATAGCGCCACATCCTTTTTCAAACCCGGCCACCAAAACAGTTTCTTCACATCACGGTACATCTTCGTGCTCCCCGGGTGAATCGAGTACTTGGTATGGTGTGCCTCGTACAACAACTCCACCCGCAAATTGCCCACACTTGGGACGCACAAACGACCGTCTTTCCAAAGCAATCCGTCCTCCACGACGAATTGGGAATTTGACCCATCCAGAGCCTCTACCATGAACTGCTTCATATGAGCATCCATATCCAAAGCCTGCCGAATACGATCAGCCAGGTTATATTGGACTTCAGTCCAATTCAGAACTGCTTCAGCACTTGATTGCCTATCCACACAAACAATCTCCAACGCCTCCAACTCTCGCACCAACCGCTCATCATGCACCGATAGCCAATTGGCTTGAGCTGGGGCTCGGCGACTCAACGCGTCCGCAACCGCATTCCCTTTGCCAGGCACATAGTGGATCTTGAATGTATAGTCCCCCAGGAACTCCATCCATCTACGCTGCCGCATATTCAGATCCTTCTGATCAATAAGATACTTCAGACTCTTGTGATCGGTGTAGATATCAATCTTCACACCGTACAAGTAGTGTCTCCACAGCTTCAAGGCAAAAATCACGGCCGCTAACCCCAAGTCATGGACCGGATAGTTCCTTTCATGCACTTTTAGCTGTCTCGAGCCATAAACTATTACACTTCCGTGTTGCAGTAGCACGCAACCCAAACCGCTGCCTGAAGCATCGCTATAAATCTCATAGCCTTCGGTCCCACATGGCGAACTCAGCACAGGCGCCGTGGTCAACCGACACTTCAACTCCTCAAAAGCTCGCGCGCACTCCGGCGTCCAAACGAACTTATGCTCCTTCCTCGTCAATGTAGTGAGAGGTAACGCTATCCGCGAGAAGTTCTCTACGAAGCGCCTATAATAGCCGGCAAGCCCCAGAAAACTCCGGACTTCCGCTACCGTAACAAGCTCAGGCCACTCCCGTATCGCAACAATCTTTGCCGGATCCACAGCAATACCCTCTCCACTTACTATATGCCCGAGGAACGCCACTGAGGATAGCCAAAACTCGCACTTTGAGAACTTGGCATACAGCTGATTTCTCCTTAGCGTCTCCAACACCAAATGAAGATGCTTGAAGTGATCTTCCTCACTTTGTGAGTACACCAAAATATCGTCGATGAAGATGATCACGAAATGATCCAAGTACTCCCTGAAACTCCTGTTCATCAAATCCATGAACACTGACGGCGCATTAGTCAGCCCAAACGGCATGACCGTAAACTCATAACGCCCGTATCTCGTACTAAACGCTGTCTTCGGGATATCACTCTCCCTTATTCACAGCTGATAGTACCCGGCCTTGAGATCTAACTTCGAGTACACCGTCGACCCGACTAACTGATCGAAGAGATCATCAATCCGGGGGATCGGGTACTTGTTTTTCTCCGTCAACTTGTTTAGCTCCTGATAATCAATACATAGCCTCAAGCTTCCGTCCTTCTTCTTAACAAAGAGGACCGGCGCGCTCCAAGGCGAAGAACTCGGGCGCACATACCCTTTCTCCAACAACTCTTGCAGTTGAACTTTCATCTCCGCCATTTCCTTAGGCGCTAGCCGATAAGGAGATCGTGACACAGGATTTACTCCTGGCACTAGCTCAATCGTAAAATCTATCTCCCGCTGAGGCGGGGCTCCAGGAAGATCTGCGGGGAACACATCAGGGTATTCCGATACCACTGAAATACAATCCAACGCGGGCTTCGGTTTTGCAACCTCCACTAGTGTAAAGAACAGTTCTGCTCCGGCACGAACCGCCTTCACCACCTGAAGAGCAGACATCAACGTCTTGCTCGACCCCTTTAATCCCGTAAAAGTCGTCTCACGACTTGCTCCCAGCTTGACTTCCTTGCTACCGCAATCTATATGGGCTTGCTGCTCCGAGAGCCAGTCCATGCAAAATATGACGTCGAACTCCACCAACGAAAGTAAAGACGCCCGCAGGTCGAACTCCTGCTCTCCAATACGTATCTTAACATCGCAGATACTATCCGCTCCCATAGAACACCCATTGGGCAACAACACATCCAACTTATCCTTCGCCATCGAAGAAGGGACTTCGATGCGTGATATAAATCCTTCGGACAAGAAGGAGTGTGAAGCTCACGTATCGAAGAGTGCTCGTGCCGGATTTTCACAAATCAATACAAATCCTAAACAAGCAGTGGTAAGGTAACATGTGCATAACAAGTATTTAAAGAAATTGACTTGCTATAAATTAAACCGTACCTGTCACCACATCAGCCTGTTTGATGGCCACCTGTTGGCCAAGATTGTAGACCCTTGGTTGGGTCGGAGCATAATGGGATGCGATCGACTCCACCGCCTTTCCCTTCTCTTCATAGGTAGCTCCCGGCTTCCTCTCGGACTTAGGACGTCCGCTCCAACAGTCACGGGTAAAGTGCCCCGTCTTTCCACATGTAAAACACGCGTCTGGGGTCCGACTCGTAGTCGCCCCAGAAGCACCAGAAGGAGCTGGACCCGAAGTCCTATGCTTCTTGAAAGCCCTCCGATAGCCAGACTTTGAAGTAGTCGGCACTTTAAATTCAGATTTTCTATCACCCAAGCCTTTCTTTGCTTGCACATTCTTCATGTCCTTCTCCAAGGACCGGGCAGTATTGACCAAGGTTAAGAAACCCTGCATCATTGGCCCCGAGAGTAGTAATCTCAACTCATCTCTCAACCCTTCATAGAAGCGATTAGTCTTGCACTCCTCATCCATGATGGTGGAGCTAGCATAATGACTCAGACGAGTAAACTCGTGGAGATATTCATCCACGCTCCTCTCACCCTGTACCAACTTCAGGAACTCATTCTCCAACGCTATCTTCTGCGTCAAAGGGAGGTATCTAGCCAAAAATAATCTCGAGAACTCCTCCATCGAGACATCACCAAGTTGCCTACCTCTCAGTAAGTGCAGCTCCAATCCTTCCCACCACATCCTTGCTTCACCGTCCAAAAGGAACGTAACGATGGTGGTCATTTGCCACTCCTCCGTATCCGTTGCTGTCATGACTCTCTTCACCCTAGAGAGCCAGTCTTCAGCCTGAGATGGGGTTCCCAACCCCGAGAATAACGGAGGGTTAAAGCTCATTACATGCTTAAGCTGCCTCTCAGTTGCCCTCCTTGGCACCACCGGTTCCACAACCACTTGCTCCATTCTCCTCGGCTCGGCCTCTTGAAGAGGTTCCTGCTCCATCACAGGAGCGTGCTGCTGCGCTTGCCTTGCAGGCTGCGCATTTATCACGACGAACACCGCTTCAGCCACCAATCGAATATTTTCAGCCGACAGAGGTGTTGCAGGAGCAACATCCGGTGCACTACTAGCCTCAGAAACTCGGCGTTCTGACGACCCAACACCACTTCTGGTCACCTATAGTTGTACAAAACACCGTTAAGAGACCAAATAAATTGCAAATAGCAATTATAGGAACACGCAGGTTCCTCAAACACGAGTATTTTCATTCCTAAGTGGACATTCATGGGTTCTTTTTACTGTTATAACGATGACGCACACAATGTGCTCACCACCCCTTAAAAAGAATTCGCCCACGAATTCACTTTAAGCCCAACCAAAACCAGTAGTCTGATACCAAATTGTAACACCCCTATCCGTCACATAGCATATAACATTAGGTCCGGTCGGGGCCCGACGCCGTATGCCACAGACAGACCGGGTGGTTACTTATGGAAACCATCCAACCAATCATAACGTCCTACACAGAGCATTCTAGCGGAAGCAGTTTATAAAAATTGCAATAAAGAACCCAGCATTAGAGCATGAATGTCCACTAATACAAAATATGAATGTTATACAAAATACCCAAAATAAGCCTTAAGGCCTTACAAAATGTTTCACTTCAAATTACATGTTTTACAAACCACGGCACGCAGGCCGGTCACACATGAATAAAGCAGTAAACACTTCCAATTAGGCCTTCAAGGGCCGACTTCGCATTCGGGCTTTAGCCCGCTATTGACCGCTTGGTCCAGCTGCACCTGCAAGCAACATACCACCGCACGGTGGCAAAACAAGGCAACGGTCAGCAATGCTGACCAAATTATAACGATCCCGCCCCCAACTCGGGGCGGCGATGCTCCTTCCCTGCATTTCATTAGCATAAGCGAGCAATATAGAATTAGCCATTTCATCACAGACGTTGGCTCTCACGGCCACACGCCCCGTGCTCTCAGGGCACATTCTCGGTGAACCGGTCGATGTCATGTCAATTAAAGCCATAGACATTCCGGACTCACCACCGCCACTTTAATGGCCAAACCTATGAGCAATTTGTCTTCCTGGCCTGGGTCACGACAATTTAAGCCATTGACCGCCGAAGACCCTAATCTATGCCAACGGTAAGTGCCACGTGCCTTTAGGTCTCTTTAACCGAACGATATAGAACGGGTACGGTTCCATCTAACCCGTGCTCACATCGCAACGACAATTTAAGTCATATGCGCGGGTCAAACTTCCACCGAGTCCCATTTCCATCACAAGTCACAAAACCTGGTTATGTTCAAGTTGGCTCTCAGGCCACCAAGTTGGCAAGATCTCGTATCCGCCCAGTTTTCCGGGTGCACCTTTGGGTTAGTCCCCAAGGCGTCCTGCTGCAATCTACCGTGTAGAAAACCCGAAAAACAACCAATAGCACGAAGTCTTCTCCGGCATTATGCAATGCAACATCACCGATCCAGACCAACATGTCCGGGTAGGCTTCACACATCATGCCTATGTCCGTTCTCGCTTACGAACTCTAAACAACGGGGACTTCACATATCTACCCGAAGGAACGCCTCCAACTCTCCGCAAACTCGCGAGAGCGGGCTTCCTATGCAAAGAAAGAGAGCTACTCATGCTCAAGATGAGGATCGTTACCCTAGAGTTCCTCTTTGGTGCCATTGAAAAGTAATCGGATGAAAAGCACCGCACTAGCTTTGCCTCCGTGGATCCGGAGTCGGCTCGCGATTTGGAGCTTCGAAGCTCCTCCAATGGCGGGATCTAGCTCCTTCTTCCTCCCTTGGCTCTCTACTTTCTCTAAGGTTTTAGAAAGCTAACCACTCATGAAAAGTGAGGGTTTCAAAGTCGAATCCCGGGTATATCCCTTCTGGAACAACCCCCAGCCGTTGGATCTCAAAATAAGGAAACGAACGGCTTTGATTCGGGACTGAAATGCCCAATCTGGGCCGAACACGGCCTGGCACACGCCCGTGTCCAGGGCCGTGTGCCTCATTTGCCTTCAAAATCGGCTCGCCTGGAACCTCACACGGGTATCAAACACGCCCGTGTTCGAGCTGACACGCCCGTGTTCCATGTGACACGGCCGTGTGGCCGGCCGTGTACCCCTATAATTTTTCCCCAAAATCAACCCGAGCACTGCACGGGTTCTAGGACACGCCCGTATCCTTACCCGTGTCACCTCAACACACCTGGACCCCAGTCCGTGTACACGGTTTCGACACTCGACACTTCGTCGAGCAAAGATCGTCGACCTACTGACACGGCCTTTGACACGCCCGTGTCCTAGGCTGTGTGCCTTGTCTCGACACAATGTCGAGACCAAGGTGTCGACTTCCCGGGACAAGTGTCGACACGGGTTGACACGCGTTGCGACACGCCCGTGTCGCAGGCCGTGTGCCATGTCTCGACACTTTGTCGAATGCAGAGTGTCGACTTCGTAGCTAAGTGTCGAAACGGGTCAACACGCCCTGCGACACGCCTGTGTCGCAGGCCGTGTGCCCAGTCTCGACACAATGTCGAGACCAAAGTGTCGACTTCCCGACTGAGTGTCAACACAGGCTTGACACGCCCTGGGACACGCCCGTGTCCCAGGCCGTGTGCCTGCTGCCAGAACCCAAACTGGCCCAAAACGTCCCCCCTTTTGCTCCTTTGAGTTTCGGGGCGTTACAGATGATCTCCCCCCAGATGAAGTTCTAATAACCTAGGAGGTCACCTTGGCCAGCGCCTTCACTTCCAACCACTTGGAGAAGTAATCGATCATTACTAGGAGGAACCTCCTCTGCCCACTGGCCTGGGGGAATGGCCCAACCAAAGCCATTCCCCAAATGGCGAAGGGCCAGGGGGCCGTGATACTTTTGAGTCGCTGCGCCGGCTGTAGCTGGAGGGGGGCAAACAACTGGCATTTATGGCACCTTCTTGTGAACTCCGTTGCATCATGGCCCAGGGTGTGCCAGAAGTACCCCTGCCTGACAATTCTTCATTCCATGGTCCGACTCCCGGAGTGGCTCCCACACTCTCTGGAGTGGACTTCCTCCAAGATATTTTGTACCTCCCCATCGGCCACGCAACGAGCCAACATTCCCGAGAGTGTCTTCCTGTATTGCTGCCCGTCATGGAGGAGGTAGTATGCTGACTTATACCTTAGCTTCTTCTTATCTGCCCCCTCCGGGTACTCTTCTGTGTGAAGGAAAGTTAGAACTGGGTCCATCCATGAAGTATGTTGATCTATCTCCATGAGATCCCCCTCTTTGATGTAGGGGCGGAATAGGTCGGTGATGGTACCTCCCACCCGAGGACCGTGCTTTGCGAGCTGATCGACCTGCTCACTTTCCTCCCGGGGCACGTGCTGGATGGAGAAAGTTTGGAACGTGCCGATGACCCCTTTACTTTGGCTAGGTACAATCGTAGGGTAGGCTCCCTTGCCTCAAACTACCCGTTTATCTGGGAAGCTACCACCATGGAGTCGGTAAGGACCTTCACGTCCAACACCCCTAGCTCCCTAGCCAAGCGCAGCCCTGCTATCACGACTTCATACTCGGCTTGATTGTTGGTGATGGGAAAGTGTACCACCATTGTTTGCTCAATTCTAGTCCCCTGAGGGCTATCCAAGATCACCCCACTCCTAGGGAATGCCTCCCTGAGGTGTCGTCCACCTTTACCTTCCAAGGAGTCGGACGAGTGAGCTCTTCCTCTGACACCTCAATCCCCCGTAATGAACGAGACATCCTTGATGTCCGGGGGGTGCTTCCTGATTTGATGATAACCTGAAAAAGCATCTAGAAAACTCATTACAGAAAAACCAACTGCTGAGTCAACCAGCGCGTCGATCCAAGGCAAAGGATAACAGTCCTTAGGACAAGCTTTATTAAGTAAAGAAAAATCGATACACATCCTCCACCGGCCGTCTCCCTTTTTGACCATGACCACATTGGAGACCCAGCCGGGGTATTGAATCTCAGACATGAAGCCGGCCTTGAGGAGCTTTGCCACCTCCTCTCTAATAGGCTCTGCCAGCTTGTCTGCAGTGGACCTCTTCTTTTGTTGGACGGGGCATGTTCCCGGGTCCAAGTTGAGGCGGTGGCAGGCCACATCCGCGTCAACCCCCAGCATCTCCACGACATTCCATGCAAAGATGTCCACATTCTTCTTGATGCACTCCAGCATCCTGCCTTGGTCTTCCGGGGTCAGCCCTTCACTGACGCGGACCTTCTCCACCCTATCTCTACGGGTGAGCACCTCCAACTCCACCACTTCCTCTGTAGCCTCCAACCTGCACTGCTCTCCCCATATTTCAGCATCCTTCTCTTCCGGGACTGGGATCTCCACCTCCACCTCTTCTTCCATGACCATCATTTCGGCCATCTCCTCCTGGTCTCTTCCTGTTCTCCCCTCCTCTGCGTAGTTTTCTACCTCCAGCTCCTCCTTGCCTGCTCCCTGATCAGCCTCCTCCATTCGTCGCCCCATCTCCTCGGCTCCCTCCTGCCAAGAGATGGAGTTCACAGCGGTGACATAGCATTCCCGCGCCACCTTGGGGTCCCCCCTGACCCTGGCCTGAATCCCCTCCGCGTTAAACTTTAAGCATTGGTGGAATGATGAGGGGACACAGTGGAAGGAGATGTTAAGGGGCCTCCCAAAGATGGCTCTGTAGCTGCTGGGGGCATCCATAAAGATGAACCTGCAGTTTCTGGACTGCCCCCCCAGGGTGACATGGAGGCCGACTCCTCCCTCCACTTCCTTCCTCTCCCCCGAAAACCCGAACAAGGGTCCGTCCGAGGCCAGCACCCTCTTTGCCTCCACCTTCATCACGTCAAATGCCTTCTTGAAGATGACGTTGACGGAGCTCCCGTTGTCAACGAGGATCCGAGAGACGATAAATTTTTTGATGGCTGCCTTGATCACCAGCGCATCACAGAATGGATCCTCATGATCCGGCATGTCGCTTCTGGAGAAGGTGATCCTTTCTTCTAGGGGTGGGGTCTGGGAGGAAATGCTCCGACGGTACATGGTGTGGAGGATTGCCTTGCGGGAAGCCCCCCCCCCCCCCCCCCCCCCCCCCCCCCCCCCGCGGATCACTTTGATCCCTCCTCGGGTACCAATATCCACCCAGTCTTCACAACTGTCCTCCTCTGCCCGAGGCAGGACCTCCTCGATCCTTAGATCCTGGCACTCCTACTGCTGCTGCTGCTGCTCCCTATTCCCTCTCATTTCAAGGAACTACAGGCATGTGTCCGTGGAGTGCCCCTCCTCCTTATGGAAGTCGCAATAGGGCAACTCCACCCTAACTTCTCTCCTCCTCCGCCTTACTACTCTCCTCCTCTCCCCCAAGGATATGGCCATAGCCTCTTCTTGATCGGGGAGTCGGGGCCTCTGGGCCTTCCTCCAGCCCATGGGGTGGAATTGATCTTGCCCCCTTGCTAGTGATCCCTTCCTTGGTATCCTCTTTGTGGCCCCTGCCCTTGCCACTCAGGTCTTCAGCCCAGCCGGCGGTCGGACTCCTGACGCCCCCACCTCGGCTGCTGCTGCCCCTAGATCTGCCTCTGCTCCCTCTGTCGGGGCTCTCCTCTCCTCTCCTCCTGTCCTCTCCCTCCTCTCGACTCCTTCTTCTCCTCCGTGGACCACCTGGCCAGCTTCCGCGCAAACTCTGGGTTTGACGCCTCCCCATCAACTTCTCTTGCCTCCCTGTCCATCAGCTCCTCATAGGAGAGGCGGGGAACTCTCTTTAGCTCCATCCTGAAGAACCCCTGCTGCAAGCCCAGGGTAAAGGCCATCATCAAACTATGGCCTGACATCTCCTGGACCTAAGTAACCTCCTCCTGGAACCGATCCACGTAGCTCCCCAGGGTCTTATTCACCCCCTGCTTGATATGGAACAGGGATTCTGACTCCTTCTTCCTCCTCTTTGAGGTAGTGAACCTCTGCATGAACCCCCGACGCAGGTCCTCGAAGAAGTAGATGGAGATCGCCAGTAGCTGATGGAACCACTCCCTTGCCTTCTCCTTGACGGTGATAGCGAAGAGTCGGAACTTGAACCCGTCTGACATCTGCCGGATGGAAACTACATCCTCGAACCATTGAACATGCTGGACCGGGTCTCCCATCCCGGTGTAGTAGGACATCTCATGTTCCCTGAACCCATATGGAACTGGAGCTGAAGAGACCAACTCGATGAAGGGGCTGCCTCCCCCTGCTGGGCAAGCTGGCGAATCTCGCGAGCCTAGCTCACCGAACCAGCCTCAACCTGCCGAGCCGGGGAAGAGCTCGCGCCCGGGGAGCTCACACCCCCGGCCTTCCTCGGCCACTTCCTTCCCAGCTCGCCTGCCGGGGGCGTGCTCGCCCAAAGAGGGGGTGGCCGCGATCTGGACTGCCAGAGTCGAGCACTCGGCCCGCGTGCCGAGTGCAAACTTGACGAGGTTCATCACCTCATTCCTGAAATCCTCGAACATCCCCACTGTGGCGAGAGATGGGGGGGGGGGGGTGGGGGGTGAGTCCGGCCTGTCAGATCCCTGTCCTCCCGTCATCGAACTCTCTGAAGCTTTTCTGCACTGATCACGCTCCACGCTCACCGCACCAAAATGTTGAAACCGAAAAACGGTATCTTGTGGAGTTCACCCTTGGGGAAGGGGTGGACTCGTGCCTACTTCACCCCTGCAAGCAAAACAACAAAGAAAACAAGGAAAGACCGACCCAAGGGCTCGGCGGGGAGGACCCACCACACACCCGGAAGATCTGAGAGCGCTTCCGCTCCTTAGCCAGAGGCCGAGCTAAGGTACCCTCAGAAAGCACGTGAAAACTGGAGCAGTAGAGCACAGGAAGCCTGCCTTCTAAGGTACCCTTGGGTCCTATTTATAGTTTTTGGAATTTGAACTGCCAATAACCAAATGAACTGACCTGAAGTTACCAAAAAACCCTTGGCCGGGTCTGCCAACACCCAAACTCCGCTGTTTTGAAGGGCTATAGGCAGACCAGCGGGGGCAAAATAGTAAAAAGTACCTCACCCATCCAGGCGAGCTGGGGAGCTTGATCACCTCGGCAGGTCCTGCTCGCCTGCTATTGCCGAGCTCCGCTGCGAGGGCGCGAGCTGGGACGGTGAGCTCGTCCATCCATTGGTCACCATCAGTTGACCTGAGCTTGACGATTCTTGGACTAGCTCGGCGAATGCCGAGCTCGGGGTCGACGAATGCTGATTTCATTCGACGAATGCCGATCTCCGGTCGACGAATGCCGAGATCGGGCTCGGCTTCGCTACTGTCGAGCTCGCCCACCCACTATCTTTAGCCCAATCTGTCTGGTTCCTGGCGACCTTGCTCGCCGGATACGGGGTTGTATAACACTCATCGACTCACTTTATTATAGATAATTATATTTTCTAAAATATAGTGATCGATAGTTAATGTTATAAAGGGTTAATCTTAAAAATAAATTATATAGAGAAAATTAAGCTAATGAATTTCTATACTTAATTACGAATCAACAAAGTTGAACACTCTATGAGTCTACATCAATTCATTTTAATCAGCGTGCAAAGTTAAATTAGATAGTTATAATCCCAAATGAATGAATAATGAGAGCTTAAAGGAGTAACAAAGACCAAATTTTTTTTTTTAGTTATTTTTTTGAGGGGGGTATAACAAACTTGAGTATTATGATAGCAAAAATATAATCAATTGTAACTATGTCTATCATAGTAATTATAAAATGGAAGAACATCCACCCCAGACTGAAAATTTGTAATGTCCGCATTGCAATGTAAAGTGTTGAAAGAGTAATTTCACTAATAAAAAAACTGCTATCATGAAAGTAGAAGATCACATGAATGAAACAGGAGCTTACATGATATCATATATAATATCTGAATTACACTGATATTAAGAAAGACTACAATACACAGATACAAAGAAATGCTACAAGACACAGATATAAGTCAAAAGTAGGGCGGCTGGTCGGTCTGATTGTTGGGGAAGTGTGGCTGGCCAGGAGCTACTGGTGTGTGAGGAGCAATCCCTAGGTGGTCCCAGATCTGAATGAGGATATCCTAGGTCCGCATATGCGCCTCCTCGATACGCTGTAAGCGTGGCGAGAGCTCTGTGTCGATGAAGTTCCAGAACTCCCACGAATACTACGAACGAGCCGGAAGTGGAGCAGTAGGAGACTCTCCCTGATCATAAGTAGAACGGGACGGAGGCACCAGCGTCTCATCGAGGTCCGGATCCACCTCATCATCAGCATCGTCCTGTACGTGTCGTCCACGCTCGCAAGAGAATAAATAATGCCTCCCCGGCCCTGACGGGCGGTGACGAGGAGGAGGGATCGAAGACTGGCCATCGTAATCGGCACGGTCTTTGCGACCACCATCATCGGGGGGAGGGATGAGAAATGCTCATTCTCTTCACCAACCGTGTAATATATGGTGCTACACAAATAGACCCTATACGACAGTTGTCGGCCTGGTGAAGGATGTACTAGGCGAGTATGAAACCGAGGTGGAGGGGGTAATGAGACGACAAGCTATAAAGGTATAGTACGTCCTGCCGAATAACAATGCTGGAGCTTTCGTCCCGGCCGCTCAAGGTATGGCTCAGTAAATGATGAATGTAGTGGAGGGCGGGAGAATCTAACTTGGAGGCCTTAGATCTCTTGGCCTCATAGGGGCTAGTGCCAAAAGAAAGCCGGGACCAGATGTTGTCGGCAAGGTCGCGAGAGGGGAGGTTGAAATGGAGCTCGGGGTAGGCGGCACTAAAGTGGAACGAATCCTCATACACCCCTAGGTATTGGGTGAACTGTAGAAGAGTAAGTGTATAAAAAGTTCCCCCTACTCAAAACGATATGATCCCCTCGTGCATGTGTGCAGTATTAGTGAGATTAGGCCTAAGATTTAAGTAAAAAGTTGACAGGAACTCTAGTGTGAATTCCTTAAATCCTAATCCCTCGATAGCAAAGAACTGCTCCCATCCCGCTACAGATATTAAATCCCCGACATCCCCCGCTAAATTTATCTCTTCGAGGACGCTCCAATCATTTGTGCGGATATCTTGATATTTCTTCGATTGGAGGCAGTTGTAGCAGGCGACGTGTGCCGGATCTATGAACACTAGCGGCGCAGCAGCGTCGTGCCTCTCTGTTGACAAGGCCTGGAGCTCCAGTCGACGACGGCGACCGCCTTGTGCTCGTCCAGATGACATGTTCTGTGGAAAAATAGAATGATTTTTTTTAAAAAAAAAAAAAACTAAATTGGTGGAGAAGAAATGGGAAAGAAAAGTGGAGATAAAGAAGAAGATGAATAAAAATGGAAACAAAATGTCACCTAGGGGGAAAGAAGATGAATGTCGGACACGAAGCCTCACATGTTGAAGGCGAAAACTCAACCAGACCTGGAGGCAAAAACTTGCATAGGACTGATGCTTGGAAACCAGGGGAAGGAGATGAGGATGAACAACACACGGCCTCCATTTAAAGGACACGAAGACGGGTGCGCACACGGCCATATGTGTACCCGTGTTAGGGAATCTAAACCCGCGTGTAACAGAGGGTGCCTCGGGACGTATGGTCAAGATCACGGGAGGGCATCGTGTCAGGCGGACACGGTCAACAACACGGCCGTGTTTTGACCAGTGTCTGATTTGTCATAACATATTAAAAAACACACGTGTTAAGATATGGGTGGCTGGATACCCGTGTCCTTGTCAGGCAGTATTTCGTCGACCAGTGACACGACACCAAACATGGCCGGGTGTCGCCCCATGTGCTTCTCGGGAAATAATTCGTCGACTAGCGACACGACGTAGCAAACGGCTAGGTGATGACCCGTGTAGAGTCACATGGGCATGCACACGGGTGTGTGTACACACGTGTGGTTCTCGAGATGAATCCTTCCTACTCCAAATTTTAAATGACACGGCTGAGTCTAAGGCTGTGTTGAGCACACGACAACCCACACAGGCGTTTGGTTACCTGTGTCCTCTTCTGACTATCGAATTTTTCCTAAGTGAAATTTATTACAGAAATTTTTTTCTTAAAACCTAACTATACTTATACTAAAAAAAATTTATAACTTAGGAACATTACTACATTTTACATAATCCTAGTCTAGATGGAGGCAGGTCTCTTGACGAGCGAAGTCTTTAGGAAGCTCACCATAATAAGGCTTTAATCGGTGTCCGTTAACTTTAAAATCTCCCTTCTCAGGGTGGGTAAGTTCGACGGTACCGTAGGGAAAGACTTCTTTAACCTTGAAGGGTCCGGACCACTTAGATCTTAACTTCCCTGGGAATAAACGAAGACGGGAATTGAAAAGGAGGACTTGGTCACCTTTTTAGAATGTTTTGGGATTGCGAAGGTGACGGTCATGAAATAGCTTGGTCTTCTCCTTATAAATCTGGGAGTTCTCATAGGCCATGGTTCTCCACTCATCAAACTCTTTAAGTTGAAGTTTACGTTTCTCCCCTATAGAATTGGTGTCAAAATTCAAAGAACGTATTGCCCAATACGACTTGAGTTCTAATTCTATAGGCAGGTGATAAGATTTACCATAAACTAATCTAAAAGGGGTGGTCCCTATAGGTGTTTTGAAGACGGTCCTATATGCCCACAAACAGTCGTTAAGATTTTTAGACCATTGCTTCCTATTCTCTTCTATAGATTTTTCTAGGATCCTGTTAAGCTCTCTATTGGAAACTTCAACTTGACCACTGGTTTGCGGATGATAAGGAGTGACTATCCTATGTGTAACTCCATATTTTTCCAATACTTTATCTAGCTGTAAATTAGAGAAATGTGAACCCCTATCACTAATAAGTGCACGTGGTGTGCCAAATCGTGCAAATAAGGATTTTAAAAAATCGTACTACTACCCTACTATCATTAGTAGGCAAAGGTTGAGCTTCAACCCACTTCGATACATAATCTACAGCTACTAAAATATATTAATTACCAAAAGAAACTAGAAATGGTCCCATAGAATCAATCCCCCACACATTGAATACATCACATTCAAGAATAAAGTTTTGTGGCATTTCATGTAATTTAGAAATATTACCTGCTTTCTGACAAGAATCACATGAAAGCACATACCTTTGGGCATCCCTGAATAGAAGGGGCCAATAAAAATCGGAATCAAGAACCTTTTTTGCCGTGCGATTTGCTCCATAGTGACCACCGACAGGGCCTGAATGACATTGCTCCAAAATTTTCCAACCTTCCTCCACTGATACACACCTTCGTATAATGGAATCTGCACATATCCGAAAAAGAAAGGGGTCCTCCCAAAAGTAATATTTCAAGTCAGAGAAAAATTTCTTTTTCTGCTGATATGAAAATTCTTTTGGAGGGACCTTAGCTACAAGATAGTTTGCATAATCCATAAACCATGGATAATCAATATTTATACTTGTAGATAAGGCAAATAGCGATTCCTCAGGAAATGTATCAGAAATTTCAGATTCATCTAACATTGATCGTAGTGAATTTTCTAGACGTGAAAGATGGTCTGCCGCTAAGTTTTTTGCTCCTCGTTTATCCCTAATTTCTAAATCAAATTCTTATTATAAAAGAACCCAATGGATTAAACGAAGTTTTACTTCCGCTTTGGCTAGCAAATATCTTAGGGCAGAATGATCTGTGTATACTACCACCTTAAACAATGTTAAATAAGATCTAAATTTATCGAAGGCGAATACCACTGTTAGGAGTTCTTTTTCTGTAGTTGTATAATTCTCCTATGCATTATTAAGTGTTTTGCTAGCATAGTATATAGAGTGAAAGTGATTGTTTCGGCATTGTTCTAAAACAGCTCCAACTGTAAAACTTCTAGCGTGACACATGATCTCAAATGGTTGACTAAAATAGAGCGCGATCATAATAGGAGCATTAATTAATCTCTCTTTTAAGAACTCAAAGGCTTGTAGACACTCTTGTTCAAAAATGAAAGTGTGTCTTTTTCTAACAGCCAGGTAAGTGGTTTAGCTATTTTAGAGAAGTCCTTAATAAACCGACGATAAAATCCCGCATGTCCTAAGAAACTTCTCACTGCCTTAACGAAGTTTTGTGGTGGTAATTTTTCTATGGTTTCAATTTTCGCTCTATCTACTTGGATTCCTTGGCTTGAGATTTTATGGCCAAGTACTAACCCTTCTTTGACCATGAAATGACACTTCTCCCAACTAATAGCTAGGTTAGTCTCCTCACACCTCCTAAGAACTTTTTCTAAATAATTCAAACAAAAATCAAACGAATCGCCAAAAACAAAAAAATCATCCATAAACACTTCCATGATATCTTCAACATATTCGTTAAAGATGGCAATCATGCACCTTTGAAAAGTGGCGGGTGCATTACATAACCCGAAAGGCATACGTCTATAGGAAAAGGTACCAAATGGGCAGGTGAATATTGTTTTCTCCTGGTCTTCTGGTGCTACAGGGATTTGAAAGTATCCAGAAAGTCCATCTAGAAAACAATAATAAGAATGTCCTGACAAACGTTCTAATACTTGGTCAATGAAAGGGAGAGGGAAATGGTCCTTCCTAGTGGCATCGTTTAACTTCCTATAGTCAATATAGACATGCCAACCTGTTACCGTTCACATAGTAATTAACTTATTCTTATCGTTATCTACCACTGTTAGACCACCCTTCTTAGGAACGACTTGGACAAGACTAACCCATGAACTATCTGAAATAGGATATATAATACCAGCATCTAATAACTTAACAATCTCCGCCTTAACTACCTCTTTTATATTCGGGTTTAGCCTATGTTGTGGTTGAATAGAAGATTTATAGTTTTCTTCCAAAAGGATTTTGTGAGTGCAAAAACTAGGATTAATACCCTTTATATCAGATATTTGCCATGATATTGCACCGTTATATTTCTTCAGCACAGTTATTAATTTATCTTTTTCAGTATTAGAAAGAGTAGAAGAGATAATGACTGGTTAAGAAGAATTAGTTCCTAAGAATGCATACTCAAGATGATTTGGCAATTTTTTTAGTTCTACTATTGGTGGATTCTTAGTATTATTCTTAAGAGTTTCATGATCTCCTTGAGTAATCAAACTATATTCAGTAGTTTTATTCATTGCAACACTATTATCTAGAAAAAACAAATGTTCAACAATGTCTTTATTTTTTTCTTCTTCTAGATAACAGTTATTAATGCAAATTTCTAAATGATCTTTATAATAAAAATTGGAATGCATAGAAGTCATAAAATTATCAACATCATGAGAAAAATAACAATAATCATCATTATCTAAAGATTGTTTCATAGTATTGCCAATTTGAAAAGTGACTTCATCTTCCCCTACTCGCAAAACTAATTTACCATCAAAAACATCAATAAGCACTCTAGATGTAGCTAAAAATGGACGACCTAATATAAAAGGTACTTCGATATTTTCATCCATATCTAGAATAACAAAATCAGCAAGAAATATAAACTTATCTACCTTAACTAATACATCGTCCATTATTCCTCTAGGATACTTAACCGATCGATCTTCTAGTTGAATACTCATTCTAGTTAAGCAAAGTTCTCCTAGACCTAGTTTAAAATATAGTTTATAAGGCATTAAATTTATACTAGCTCCTAAATCCGCTAAAGCTTTATTTACTTGTAAATCTCTGATTAAACATGGAATTGAAAACAAACCAGGATCCTTAAGTTTTTGAGGTAATTTATTTTGGAAAATAGCGGAACATTCTTCACTAAGTGTTACTAAAGATAATTGCTCTATTTTCTTTTTATTTGAAATTAAATCCTTAAGAAATTTCGCATACTTAGGCATTTGAATAATTTCAGAAAAAGGTAAATTGACATGTAATTGTTTAAACATAAATAAAAATTTACCATACTGCGCATCCATGCGCTCCTTGTTAAGCTTTGCAGGGTAAGGTACTGCTGGTTGGTACTCCATCGGTTGCACGTTCATCTCGCTCGGTCCTTCGCCGCTAGACTCCATTTGGGGCACTTCATTCGTAATCCTTGGGTCTTGTAACTCCTTTCCGCTCCTCAATATAATGGCCTTTGCATGCTCCCTAGGATTTGTCTCAGTATTTCCTGGAAGTGTTCCTTGTTGCCTTTCAGAAACCATCCTTGCAAGCTGTCCAATCTGATTCTCCAAATTCTGAATCGAGCCCCCTTGATTTCGGAAGGCTACATCGGTAGTTTGCATGAAATTAGTGAGAACATCTTCCAATGTAGGCTTCCTTGGTTCCGATTGTGGTGGTTGTCCAAACATAGGTTGCTTCCCTTGATTACCATGTCCTCCCCATGAGAAATTTGGGTGGTTCCTTCATCCAGGTTTGTATGTAGAACTATATAGGTTGTTTGCTTGGTTGAAAGGAGGTGTAATATTGTTGCCCATATAGTCAACATGCTCTTGTACTTGAGGTTCACAACCAGGCATTCCACTACATGAAGGGTCCCATTGTTGAGGTGCCATGTAGGGTGATGCTAAGGCAAGGTTATCCATCTTTTGGTGAAGCTTCTCCAATTGAATGGTTAAGGCGGTGACAGCATCCACTTCATACATTCCTGCAGGCTTGCTAGTCTTTTGTCTTACGGTAGTCCATTGATAGTTGTTCATAGCCATATCTTATATCAACTGCTGAGCCGCTTCAGGTGTCTTGTTATTCAAAGTGCCTCCACTAGCCGCATCAATCATCTGTTTACTGGCCGGATTGAGACCATTGTAAAAAGTCTGAATATGAAGCTATGAAGGTAGAGCATGGTGGGGATATCTCCTCAAAAGGTCCTTGAATTGTTCCCATATGTCGTACAATAATTCAGATTCCAATTGCATAAACGTAGAGACGTCATTCCTTAGCTTTGCAGTCTTTGCCGGTGGGAAATACTTCATCAAAAACTTCTCAACCATCATACTCCAAGTAGTAATCGACCCTCTAGGTAATGAATCCAACCACTGCTTCGCCTTATGCCTTAACGAGAATGGAAACAATCTCAATCGAATGGCATCATTGGAAACACCATTGATCTTAAACGTGTCACATATCTCTAAGAATCCGGCTAAGTGGGTATTAGGATCTTCATCTTGCAGGCCATCATACTGGACATACTGTTGAACCATCTGTATAACACTAGGCTTCAATTCGAAGTTATTCGTGACTATTGGCGGTCTAACAATGCTTGACCAAGTTCCTTGGAGATTAGGTCTAGCAAAGTCAGATATAGTTTGCTCATTCTGGTTGGCCATGATGTCCAAAATTTTCGGATGATTCTCTCCTTGGTTAACTGTTTCTTCTTCTGATAGTTTGTTCAAAATGTCTGTGGTATTAATTCTCACGTCCCTTTAGTTAGTGTTATGAATAATTCGCTCAGGGTCAGGATGAAATGGTGCTAGCACAGAATTTCTGCCCCTAGTTATAGACTAACAGACTACAAAACAGAGATTAAGTGATATAATTATTCCATAAACTAATTTAAAATTATATATTAATAAACAAAAATTGGTAGATTAATAAAGTTTAGGCTTTCAAAATATTGAAAACGTCTCCCCGGCAACGACGCCAAAAACATGATGATTTCTTTTGCTAACAAGTAATAACTTGATGCGGATTCATTCTCACTCTAGTATAAACTATGTAGATGGGCATAAGCTAGATTGAATTAACTTTCAGGCAAGTACACCTATCAATCATTGTATAGGAGAAATCTACATCTCGTGTCGTATTCCTCAGGGTCCTTTCAAGTACTCGTACTCACCCTCACTTTATTATCATACCTATAATTAAAATTGATTTCAAATCTAAATTAACCTAACTATGACTATTTGGATAAATAAACATTGAAGGATTAAACATGACAAAAAGTCGAAAGCTTATGAGCAATTACATGAAAATACTCATTCATTAACTCAATTCTATGTAATCATGAAATAATAAGACTATCAAATTTGTTGTATTGTAAAGGGTAAACATCTATCGAATTCTCTCTCGAGCAATTCAAAATCTAAACCTAAGTTAGTAAATTTTCTCTCGAACAATTTACAACACTCAAATTTGCATTAATGGAAGCACCCTATCTACAACATAAATTCATGAAATCCTATCTCTAAAATACCATGAATCCATTTATTCGTATTCCAATTATCCAAACAACATATCTCTCAATCATGAAATTTGAATTACAAAGAGATCTAACACCAAAATTTGAACATGTAAATATCATCACAAACATCCAATTTCTCAATCTAGAGATTTACAATTCATGTAAAACAAATAAGCAATTCATAATTAGGATAAAACTCTTTATTTGTAAGCCTACATATGAATAAAATACCACAAATTCGATAAAAACAATACAATACATGATTACTAAATTGTTCAAATTAAAGTTCATGCAAAATAAATGATAATTAAAGTTGAATCACCAAGAGATAGGGAAGATTAAAAAGATATAAGAAAGATTAAAAGCATACAAATAATCTCCTTCAATTCCTCATTCCCTTGGATGCTCCACTTCGTGCTCCAAAAGTTCTCCCCAATGAAAATGATCCAAAAAAGTCCTTTCTAAAGTTTTCTAGAAGTATTTTATAGTCCCCTTGCAAACAGGGTTGGACACGGGTTCCAACACGGCCGTGTGTCAGGCCATGTTGATGGTTCATGGGTGGTTCCACGCGAGTAGTTGTGTCTGGTCGTGGGCCATGTCAGATGATACGGGTACTGACACAGCCGTGTTATTCTTCATGTTCTTCAGACACGGGTTGGTAGCAGACGAATTTGAATTTATCTCGTAAAGGACACGGGTAGGCACACGGGCGTGTGCTTACCCGTGTGGTTATCTGACTCATTCTTCCAGTTTCTTCTATTCCTACAGTGTACGCCCAATCCTTGTCCTGTCATCAGCCATATTGACTCCGTGAACTCCTCTGTTTGCTCCAATACCTTTTAGTTCCACTGGTTAGCATTACTTGCATTATAAAAGTGAAGGAATAAATTAGATAACTTAATATAAGGAACAACAAAAATCCTAACTGTGCTCTCCTATTCATGATAAGATAACTTCTTAACTATTCTCGCGAAATTACTCCAAAAGGAGGTAGAAAATAGTAGACATGATTACAATTAAGATAGTAAAAAGCCTATTATAATCGCACTCATCACTACCCTTCATATGCACAACCCATCAAGAGTCATAAGCATTACAAGCATCAGAGGGTATTTTCCTAGACTTCCGCACCAGTACTTCCTGTTACTGCCCATCACAGGTCCAACCCATCGAGCATCACAAGCATCACAAGGGTCTTTTACTGGACTACCACTCCAGTACTACCTGCTACTTGCCTTCACAGGCATAACCTATTTGACTCCATAAACTATATGTTTAATCACGGAGTCTTCTCCGATGTGTATATGCAACATCACCAATCCAGACCAACCTGTCCAGATGGGCTTCACACAACATGCCTATTTTGTACTCCATTTCCGGATCTGTATGCAAGATAATTGGGGATTCTAAGACTTAACCCAAGGGAATCCCTTCACAATCCACCCTCTGGTGGGGGGAATCACATGTACATACCAAAAAGGAAGCCTTCACATCGCTAAGATGGAAGATCGTTACCCTTGAAGATTACTTAGGAGCCATGGACTTCTAGCCAGTTAGAAAGCACCGCAGCGGCTTTGCCTCCACAACGCTAGCCTCGGATCTTGAATCGGAACTCCGCAGCTTCACCGGTGGCCGGCTCCCTTCCTCCTCCTCCTTCATCTATCTCTAGGTTGTAGAAAGAGAATGGACAAGATGAGAATGAGATTTTCCTTCTCATTCTAGGCCTTAAAGTACGGGGGAGTAATCTGGGCCATCAGATCCCAGTTGAAGAAAATGGACGGCTATAATTTTGCCACAAAAGGCTAATTTTTTACTGACACGGCCTGTGACACACTCGTATCCCAGGCTGTGTACCTTAAGCGGCACACAACCGAATCATCCAGACCGGTACACGACCTGTGACATGCCCGTGTCACCGTCCGTGTGACCTGACACAGTATCATACACGCCCGTGTCTGTGGCCGTGTACCTGAGGTGGTACATAACCCTCTCAACCTGAGCAAGACATGACCATGTGACATGCCCGTGTCACAGGCCGTGTGCCCAGAGACACACCCGTGTCCTGGCCGTGTTCACCAGACTGTACTTCCCTAGCCAACTCTAGAAAAGGATACGGCCGATGACACGCCCTTGTCACAGGCCGTGTGACCTTACACGGCTGCAGACACGCATCTATCGGGTTTTTCGTCAAGCAAAGTTCGTCGAACTAAGGAGGACATGTTGTAAGACCCCCCCTTTTTTTTTCTTGTTCAACACCGGGGTCTTAGGCCCAGAACCGCCGCTTTGCGGTGACACCTTCATGCCCGGGAAGGTCGTCACTACAAAACGCCGATTCTACTGGCCAAATCGATCGCAACTGTAGCAATACAAGAGAAGATAAGTCCACAACAAATCACATATATATATATATATAAATAAACTCCACGAAGAGAGTGCCCACAGAATAGAAAAAAATTATATAAATGAAGGGCTTAAGCCCGGTACATCAATATCCTCACTACAGATCTCTCATGCGGAAGCAAAATAAAATAACTACTAGAAGTCGGAACTCACGATCCCAGTTGGCTGTACTCCTGAGCTAGACTGCCCTATCTCCAATCGCACCGGTCTCCTGGGATGCTCCTCCATACTCGGGTCCACGATCCCCTAATATGATGTGGTTCAAAAACCGTTAGTCTATAAGACTAAGCCCTATCGTCCCCCACCCCTTCCCTGATGCTCCTAGGCATCGAGCGGGGAGAAAGAAAGGAAAGGACATGAAAGTGGAGAGTGAAACAAACAGGTGACAGCGGGACCTAGCTAGCAATTTATAATCATGTTGTAATATATAAAGTAAGAAAATAATTTAACCTTCACTTATGTGAGTACACATAAGCCAATGGATCTTCTACTGGGCTCCTATCGTATAAAAAGTCTCATACCAATTTATACGTTGGGGTGTCGGTTATTAACAATTATATATATATAAAGAATTTTAACCTTAATTTATAAACTTGCCCACACAAGCTTATAGACCAAGGGGTCGTTTTGCAGTTCCTAATGTATAAGCTTCCCATTCCACTTGTACTTTAGGTGTCAGGGTTAAATGAATCAATTATACTATGATATGCAAGTGGGTATGATGGAACATGCAAGTGCAACATACACACCCGACTCTGTGCACATAGACCTTTAGTTCCCCCTTTCAGTGCCGTTACCTCCCAGGATACCTCCGTAGTGGCAGACGGAAGCGGTGGGTTGGGCCTCACCCACCTCAAAACCAGTAATCGCACTACCGGTCTGACCTATCATATGCCTCAACGCTTGGTGCACAAAGCGGACTACCACGTACTCTTGCCGACTGGACCGCCGGACTTAAGTTTCGCGAAGTGTTAAACCACACTTGCCGAGTCATCGTATAGGCGTCTGTGCAATGACTAACCCATACTGAAGACCCACCACCTTAACTTTCTTTCCTTTCATGCACATGTAAATTTATCGTATCAGTACCAAGCCAAAGCTCCCCGGACCATCCCGTCCGTCTCAAATATCAACCGAGCCAAAGCTCGCCGGACCAAAACGTCCGTCTCTTATTCCAAACCTCATCCCTTTGAACACCGCGGGATGGCGCCCCTTTGAACACCTCGGGACGACTTAACCATTTCCAGTACTTGTCCAACTAGTGTGTGCAGTGTGAAACCCTATTTACTAAATTACTCTTTCGATTTGTTCTTTAAGATTTACGTTAACCTAGGACTGCCCCTGGTATTCCATGTGAAGGGCTCTCAAGGGTCACTAGGAACTATGTTGGGATTACGCCCAACGTTCCCTTTCACAAGGTACTTATTAACATTATTGGTTGATTCCTTTACCCATTACCTTCTCATGTTGCGATAGGCTAATCCGAGGGTAGTTTAGACCTTTCACTCTCGCGGGAACGACGATCTTTCGTCAAACTCGCATACCTCCTAACACATATCAACTCGATTCCCACCACTCCTTAGAACTTTTTATGGTGACTCATCTACTCTCATTCAAACAATTCAACACGACTAACTCCACACTATTCCAACTCTTATCCTAATACAACTTTTCCCAAATTACTATTTGCAGACCCACCTATACAAAGTGATGCTCATGATAGGATGTCCTTCAAGTTTTCATCCGAATGACCTAGGTTAGTACTGGAGTCCTATCATGACATAAATGATTTAATGCCAGAATATTGTATTTTGCTCAATTAATCTTCTATTTAAATAATTTCATAAAAGAGCCAATTATTGTCAAGTTGATCATGAAGTATACATTTTAGACATGATTAATGTTTCATAAATTCATGATAATATTCCATATATCCAAAAGTGGCAATTTCCAAATTTGACATTCTCTACAAACATTTAAGGGTCCTAAAATTATTTTAGCAGTAATTCCCAAATTCCAAGAATTATAAATCAACTACTTGAAATTATCATCTAAATAATTTGAGTTAAATATATTACACTACTACAGTCCTAAAATTATCACTGGCTGAAAGAAATTGTACCTAATCACCTAGAGGGGGGGGGGTGAATAGGTGACTTAATCTTTTTAAAACATTTTAGGCAGATTGCAGATTATATCACAGATTTATAACTAATTCTACACAGCAGTTAATCAGCAATCACAGCAATCAATCAAGCACACAGTGAACACACAAATTTATAGTGGTTCCCCAAGGTTTGCAGGGTAAGGTACTGCTAGTTGGTACTCCATCGGTTGCACGTTCATCTCGCTCGGTCCTTCGCCGCTAGACTCCATTTGGGGCACTTCATTCGTAATCCTTGGGTCTTGTAACTCCTTTCCGCTCCTCAATATAATGGCCTTTGCATGCTCCCTAGGATTTGTCTTAGTATTTCCTGGAAGTGTTCCTTGTTGCCTTTCAGAAACCATCCTTGCAAGCTGTCCAATCTGATTCTCCAAATTCTGAATCGAGCCCTCTTGATTTCGGAAGGCTACATCGGTAGTTTGCATGAAATTAGTGAGAACATCTTCCAATGTAGGCTTCCTTGGTTCCGATTGTGGTGGTTGTCCAAACATAGGTTGCTTCCCTTGATTACCATGTCGTCCCCATGAGAAATTTGGGTGGTTCCTTCATCCAGGTTTGTATGTAGAACTATATAGGTTGTTTGCTTGGTTGAAAGGAGGTGTAATATTGTTGCCCATATAGTCAACATGCTCTTGTACTCGAGGTTCACAACCAGGCATTCCACTACATGAAGGGTCCCATTGTTGAGGTGCCATGTAGGGTGATGCTAAGGCAAGGTTATCCATCTTTTGGTGAAGCTTCTCCAATTGAATGGCTAAGGCGGTGACAGCATCCACTTCATACATTCCTGCAGGCTTGCTAGTCTTTTGTCTTACGGTAGTCCATTGATAGTTGTTCACAGCCATATCTTCTATCAACTGCTGAGCCGCTTCAGGTGTCTTGTTATGTAAGACCCCTTTTTTTTTTCTTTCTCAACACCGGGGTCTTAGGCCCAGAACCGCCGTTTTGCGGTGACTCCTTCACGCCTCGAAGCGGCATCACCACAAAACGCCGTTTCTGCCGGCCAACTCGATCGCAGCATAGTAACAAAATTAGAGTAATATCATGCGCAACAAAACTCTAAGTAAAAGTCCACAGAAATATCACATCAAGTAAAATATCTCCACGATGGGAGAGTCCACAAAACCAAGCACTGTAAATAAGGGCTTATGCCCGATACATCAATTCCTCACCACAAGATCTCTCATGAGGAAATAAAATAAAAACTACTAGAGTAAGGGCCTCACGGTCCCAGCTGTCTGAACTCCTGTGCTAGACTGCCCTATCTCCAAGCGTGTCAACCTCTGGGGCTGCTCCTCCATTCTGGGCTCCGCGATCCCCTAAATGATGTGGTTCGAAAACCGTTAGTCTAAAAGACTAAGTCCTATCATCCCCCACCCCTTCCCCCGTGGCTCCTAGGCACCGAGCGGAGTGGAAGAAAGGGAGGACTTGAAAGTGGAGAGTATATCAAATGCAGGTGACGGTGGACCTAAAACTAGCAATTTATATAGTAACTAATCATATTGTAAACAAGTAAAGTAAAGTGACCTTAACTTATATGGGTACATATAAGCAAGGGGTCTTTTGCAAGGCTCCCATCGTATAAAGAGTCCCATACCAATTTATACGTTGGGGTGTCAGTTATTAACAGCAATATATATATGTAAAGAAAATTAACCTTAATTTATAAACTTGCCCACACAAGCTTATAGACCAAGGGGTCGTTTTGCAGGGCCTAATGTATAAGTGTCCCATACCACTTATATTTTAGGTGTCGAAGGTTAAATGAATCGCTTATGCTATGACATGCAAGTGGGTATGATGGATCAAGCAAGTGCAACACACACACCCGACTCTGTGCACACAGACCTTTAGTTCCCCCTTTCTGGAGCCTCACCTCCCAGGATACCTCCGTAGTGGCATACGGAAGCGGTGGGTTGGGCCTCGCCCACCTCTAAACCAGTATAGCACTACTGGTCAGACCTATCGTACGCCTCAACGCTGGTGCACAAGCGGACTCCTGCGTACTCTTGCCGGCTGGCGCACCGGACTTCTGTTGGCGAAGTGTTATCACAACACTTGCCGAGTCAACGGATTGGTGTCTGTGCTAAGATCCTCCAATACCGAAGACCCACCACCTTAATATCATTCCTTTTATGCACATGCAAATTTAGCGTAATCAAAACCCGAGCCGAATCTCCCCGGACCAACACGTCCGTCACAAACAATCGAGCCGAAGCTCCCCGGACCCAAAGTCCGTCTTTAACCATCCGAGCCGAAGCTCCCAGCTAACATCCCGTGCCATCAGTGTCTGTGAAATGTGCAACCCTAATTACTAAGTTACTCTTTTCAGCTTGTTAAACAGTTTACGTTAACCCAGGACTGCCCCCGGTATTCCCTGTGAAGGGCTCTCAAGGGGCACTAGGAACTGTATTGGGATTACGCCCAGCGTTCCCTTTCGCAAGGTACTTATTTTATTATTGGTTTATTCCCTTACCCATTATTTTCTCATGTTTCGATATGCTAATCCTAGGGTGATTTGACTCCAACTCTCCTTGGGTAGGACGATCTTTCGTCGGACCCGAACGCCTTTAAACCCTAGACAAAGCCACACCCTACTCACTCATCTTCCAAAGATGAGCCCATTCCACTTGTTCTTACAGCAACCCATCAAGACCCATCATACGTGCCCTAATTCACATCCAAATGAAATCCTGCAGTTTTGCTATACGCAGACCACTTAAGCTACATGATGTACTCAATAGGTGATACTCTAAATTCTCCTCCAATAACTCTACAAATTTTACCAGAGGTCTATTATGATAAATATAGTCTAAATTCAGAAAATTATATTTTTCCTAATTAATCTACTATTTATTGGATTTTCCTCAACAACTAGGCCATAGTCAATTTGAACATGAACCATAAGATTCGCTCAGGTAATGGCTTCCTAAAATTTTTATCCACTAAATAACAGAGAAATATTATTGGTTGCCAATTTTCATAATTTTCCATATAGTTCTTGACCTCTAAAAGATTTATTGAAAATAATTCCCAAGATCAAATATAATGAAGGAAGTGCCACAAATATGTCTCCAATAATTATGTAAAAATTACTAGGGCTTCATAAGGAACTAGAAACATCATGATGAAGAAATTAAAATTTTTCAGACCATCTAAATGTCATTATTAAATTTACCATAGTTTCATAGAATTAAATAATTAAAGAAGCAACTACTAAATATAATTCTTCAAAAATTTCATAAGAATTTACAGAGATGGGTACCATTAGTACAAGCCCCTTTGATAAGTTTCATCATATGTAATCAAGTATATTTATCTCCAAAAATTCCTAAGTGGAAATTGTAAAACATGACTTTGTGAATAAAGTACCACAAATATTCATCGAAAATTTATTATAAAATTTCCAGAGATGTATATACCCTAAACAACTACCCATTCAAAAACTCAGCCCTTTTCAGAAGGTTTTGGTATTAGAACTTATGATTTCAAAGCTAGTACCCTAAACTAGGGTTATAGATTTAAGGGGTTTAAAGTCTTCCAAATGCCCTAAAATTTTAACCACAGGACCATAGTAACCCTATGGACATCTGTCCCAAGTTTCAAGCCCATCCAAGGTCCTTTGACCCCAAATTCCTCAAACCCTAGAAATTTACCCTAAAGGGCCTACCCTAAAATTCTAGGGCTACCCTAGTCCAAACCACTCCAAACTTCATAAGTGAGTGTAACAAGTCAAAGTATATCAGTGGCCAAAATTTCAGCCTCTGATGAGGGAATTTGGCCACTCAACCATCAAAAAGTGGTTTTTGACCAAAATACCCTTATAGGGTCATATATAGGGTGGGTAAATTACCTATCCTAAACATCTCCAAATAAGCTAAAGTTTTAACCCTATACCTATCATGACATCTAAGACCACCCACCAAAATTTGGGGGAGTTTTAAATTAATTAGGTCACATAATTAAATTAATCATGATTTATTAAATTTTTCTAAAAACTATAGAAAAATGTTCTCCAAAAATTCTAAATTTTGGACAGGTTCTAGATATGACTAAGACCTTCTCACTGCCCAAATTTCAACTTGTTTGGACAAGGAATGAAGTGTGGGCACCAAAAATAATTTCTGTTTAGGTCTAGGTATATGTCCTACCAAAAAGGGTACCCTGGTCTAACCAGTGGCCCAAAAGGGTCCAAACAATTTTTGCTACAAACTAGACACCCTAAGCTACACTTTTCATGTTGGGCAGATGTCCATTCAGGGTCCCTAAGTATTTTTAAAAATTAAATACATTAAATACATCAAATGTGACAGAAATGAAATAATATTCATTTAAATCCTAAAGTATCTGAATGATGCCGCGCGAATCTTGGCGCAGATCAACGGCGCGGGGTCATCGTCCCCGATGAGCCAACGGCCAGGATTGCTTCATCCTGTGCCGACTTCAAACGTCTGCCGCCGGCCACCCAGTCCCTTCCCCGGCCGGCCACCGCCACCATCACCTCCGTTGAGGTGGTGGTTATCGCCAGACGGCGGCACAGCCGCCGGAGGGGCGGATTCCGGCGATCCAACCAAGAAATTTCTCGGCCGAAAGCCATGAATTTTCTGAATTGGATCGGGCTCAATTGAGCCCGAACCTCGGCCCTAATGAAACCTAAGATCTGCCCATGAGAAAAGAGGAGGAGGAGGACCTTGTTGGCGGCCTGGAGACGAGCGGATCTGCGGGTTGACATGGTGGTGGCGCCGCCGATCGGATTTCTGCAATCTCCCAGTAAACTCGCCGGATTTCTTCAGTTAAGGATTGGGAAATTCTCCCCCAAGCTCACTGGTGGTGTTTAAATCATCAGAGGGGGAGAAGAATGGAAGAAACTGCCATGGCCATCATGGCCATTAAAGGCTTGTTTCGGCCATGATGGTGGAGGCTGTAACTGCCCCTTGACAGCCAGGAAAACGGCTGGAAACTCCTCCCCTTCACTGGAGGAGATGAATGCTGCCATCAATGGGGACCATTGGCCTTTCCTTGGCCAATCTCCTCCTTCAACTCTCTTTCCCCTTTTCTCTCTCCTCCATTAGTGTGGGATGAAGCTTTCTCTCTCTTTCCTAGTCACCAAAACTGACCATGCTGACTCCCCAGCCTATTGGCAGCCCTTTCCACCCATAATATTTCATTATGTTGTGGTTAACTTAAAAGGAAAAAGGGGTTGAGCTTGGGTTGACTCATTTAGGCTAATTTGACCTAACTCTAGAATAGAGTTGACCTTGGTCAACATGACCATTTGAGTTGACCCCAATGGGTCCTTGGTGACCCATTGGCCTCCCCTAAGGTCTAGGAAGGGTTATGTAGGGTTACCCTGCACTTTGGAGGTCACATACCCTTAGTAAGGGTACTTTGACCAGATTAGGAGCTTGAGTTGACTTGGGTCAACCTGGCCTCTAGGGCTGACCCCAATGTGTCCTTAGTGACCATTTGACCTCACTTTAGGGTTAGGATGGCATAGGGGGGGTCCTTTAGGCTAGGAGTAGGTCAGTTGGCCCTAAGTAGGCTAGTTTGACCCATTTAGGGCTAGGGTTGACCTTGGTCAACTGGGCCTCTTGGGTTGACTCTAATGGGTCCTTTTGGCTCTAATGGGGCTCCCAAAATGTTTGGGAGTGTTGTGGTAGGGTCTTGGGGCCAAGGTGTAGCCCATGGTCATCCTAAACCATGGTTCAGAGTTCTACTATTTGCAGACCATGGTGATCCCCCACCTTTCTGTCCCCTATCTCTTGACTCATTACTGGCTTCCTAGGGTTTGTCATGACCTAGTCATGGCCAACACCATTCTTAGGGGTCTAGTTGGAAATGGGATGTTACAAATCCCAATAAACAAAACAAAGATTTCGTCCCCGAAATCAACGTTGAGTCTACGGGACTTACTACCGAAGAAAAGAACCTTGTAACATCCCAGCATGGCGGCTTGTTTGCTAAAATTGGTTTAAAGGGAAACCTAGATCTATGTCCATTTCGCCCAATCGGCAGACCAAGATCCCAATAAACAAGGATAAGCCCCCAATAAACAAAAGATAAGCCTCTATCTGCCTAGAGCAGCCCTTAGTAAATTAAAGCAGGAGAATAAATTAACATCTTGAGGGGTCTGAGAGGTATACCTGACTGAATAGCTCTGGATGTTTCTGTTGCATCAGATCCTGCGGCTCCCAAGTATGCTCCTCTTGGCCGTGGTTCCTCCACAGAACCTTGACTAAGGGAATCTTTTTGCGTCGCAGGATCCGTACTCCTTTATCATCGATCCGCACCGGCTCCAAGTGAACAGATCGGTCCGAAGCTATCGGCCCTTCGGTGGTCGTAATCCGCTGCTCCGGGCGTAGTAGAGCCCTTCTCAGCGAGGATATGTGGAAAACATCATGCAGAGCTGCCAGCTCTGGTGGCAACTCCAGCCTGTAAGCCAGGACCCCTATCCGCTCCAGGATCCTGTAAGGGCCCATGTATCTGGGACTGAGCTTCTTCCTTCGGCCACACATCCGAGAAACTCCATGCATAGGCCGGATCTTCAAGAACACACGGTCCCCGACCTGAAATTCCACCTGACGATGGCGGGCGTCATAATACTTGGCCTGCCTGCTCTGTGCCTCTAACATCCTGTCCCTGATCAACCCCACCTGAGCCTCGGTGTCTTCAACAAAATCCGATCCCAAAGCCTTCAGGTCCTCGTCCTGAATCCAAGAGAGTGGGGTTCTACATTTCCGTCCATATAGAGCCTCGTAGGGGGCCATGCCTATGCTGGCCTGATGACTGTTGTTGTACGAGAATTCCACCATCGGTAACATCTTTTCCCAAGGCTCTCCTCGGTCTAGGATGCATAGACGTAGCAGGTCTTCCAGTGTCCGGTTTGTGCGCTCTGTCTACCCATCCGTCTGAGGGTGGAAGGCGGTGCTAAAAGTCAGTCGAGTGCCCAAGTATGCCTGAACCGACCGCCATTCCCTGGATGTAAACCGACCGTCCTGATCTGACACGATCGTCCTGGGTACTCCATGATAGCGGATGTACTGCTCCACAAACTTCCGAACCAGAACCCCCACTGAATCGTCCTTCCTGACTGGTATAAATCTAGCCACCTTCGTCAATCGATCTACGATGACCCATATCGAATCATTTCCCGTTCGTGATCGGGGGAGACCATGAATAAAATCCATCGCAATATCCTCAAGCTTCCATTCTGGCACTGGAAGAGGTTGCAACAATCCCGCGGGGTTTCTGCATTCCACCTTCACCAACTGGCAGGCTTCGCAATGGGTCACGAAGTGTGTAATATCCCTCTTCATTCCTGGCCAGAACATCATCCTCTTCAGATCGGCCATCATCTTGGTGATTCCCGGGTGTATCGAATACCTACTGCAATGTGCTTCCGCCATGATATCCTCCCGGATCTGACCTCCTGCGGGTATATAAATCCTTCCTCTGAAGTACAATAGCCCATCCTTCAAGGAATAATCCCCCGTCGAACCCTCCTCCAAGGTTCGAAATATCGGTTCCGTCCGAGGGTCTGTCTTCTGCCCTTCCCTGATGCGGTCCCGGATATCATCGATAGCGATCATCGACGCCAGATACTCCATGTATAATTCTGGATCGTCCTCGGATACTAGGGATATCTGCATGTCCCTGAAAGACCGGACCAGCTCCATAGACATAAGCTGAGGTCCCTTCCCTGAAGCATCTCCTCTCCGGCTCAACGCATCCGCCACCACGTTCGCCTTCCCGGGGTGGTAGTGCATAGTATACTCATAATCTGTCAGGAACTCTACCCAACGCCTTTGTCTGATGTTGAGGTCTTTTTGCGTGTCCACGTATCTCAGGTTCTGGTGGTCGGAGAAGATGTCGCAATGAACCCCGTACAGATAGTGCCGCCAAATCTTCAAGGCGAAGATTACCGCGCCCATCTCCAGATCGTGGACCGGGTAATTTTTCTCGTGGATCTTCAACTGTCGAGAGGCATAAGCTATCACATGCCCGTTCTGCATCAGAACGGCACCCATCCCTTGGTAGGAGGCGTCGGTATACACCTAGAATCCCTCCCTTCCTGACGGAATAGCGAGGATGGGAGCCGAAGTGAGCCGACTCTTCAGCTCCACGAAGGCTGCCTCGCACTGTGGTGTCCAAATAAAAGGGGATTCCTTCTTCGTCAGAGTCGTAAGAGGGAGCGCGATCCGGGAGAATCCCTCCACAAACTTCTGGTAGTACCCGGCAAGTCCCAAGAAGCTCCGTACATCTGTCGCCGTCTTCAATGGTGGCCAATCCTGAACGGCCCGAATCTTGGCCGGGTCTACCGCCAACCCAGCCCCACTGACGATATGGCCCAAGAAGGCCACCTCTTTTAGCCAAAACTGGCATTTGCTGAATTTTGCGTACAGCTGATGCTCCCGTAACCTCTCCAATGTCAGGGTCAGGTGTCGTGCGTGCTCCCCTTCCGTCTTTGAGTAGACAAGGATGTCGTCAATAAAGATGATGACGAATACGTCCAAATATTCCTTGAACACCCTGTTCATAAGGCTCGTAAATGCTGATGGTGCATTCGTGAGCCTGAACGGCATCACTGTGAACTCGAACAGTCCGTATCGGCTACTGAAAGCGGTCTTCGGAATGTCCTCTTCTCGGATCCGCAGCTGATAATAGCCTGACCTTAAGTCAAGTTTCGAGAAGAAATGTGCTCCCTCCAGCTGGTCGAACAACTCATCGATTCGTGGGAGTGGGTAGGTATTCCGAACCGTGAGTCTATTCAGCGCTCGATAGTCTATGCACAGGCGGAGACTTCCGTCCTTCTTCTTGACAGACAGCACCGGGGCTCCCCACGGTGAAGAACTTGGCCGGACGAACCCTGCCTCTACAAGTTCCTGCAGCTGACTCCGGAACTCCGCCAACTCCTTCGGGGCCATCCGGTAAGGGGCTCTAGATGCCGGCCTGGCTCCGGGCACTAACTCTATCTGAAAATCCTGCTCTCGACACGGAGGTAGTCCTGGCAATTTCTCTGGGAAGACGTCGACGAAGTCCCGCACCACTGGGATGTCTGTCATGGCCCCCTTGGCCTCCTCTATCTCAAACAGAATCTGGTAAACCTCCTCCCCCTGTAGATGGGCCTTAACGGCCTGTACTGAAGATAAAAGCACACAAGAGGCGGATCTTATACTTTCAATGACAATAAACGAGTCTCCATGCCTCACTGTGATCTTCTTCGCTTGGCAATCAATCTGGGCATGGTTCCAGTGCAACCATGTCATGCCCAGGATCAACTCGAAGATTGGCATTCTAAGAATCGTTGCCGCCACTTCGAATGGCTTCCCGCCAATCTCCGCCTCCATGTTGCAGTGGGCAGAGGTGAATAGTTCCGATCCATCAGGTAAACGCACCCTCCTCGTCAGGCCTGTGAACCGTTCTACGCCTTCTAGCCCTTCCACGAAAGCCTCTGATACGAACGAGTGCGAAGCACCCGTGTCGAACAATGTGTAGGCGGGTTTGCCGCTGACGAAGACTATACCTGGATCGGTTAAACGTCTTAGGATTCTGTAACTAGTTTCTTCCTATTTAATCATTTTTTTTTGAGAAGTTCTAGAAATTTACAGCAGAGATAATGGAATTTTTATTTAAATGATTTAAAAAGAACTCTTGTCATACCTGTTATGACTTGCTCCGGGTTTCGAGGCTGTGCCAGATCCAAGGCATACGCCTGCTCCCTTTCCGGTCTGCGATCGCCACCTGGGTATCCACGTCCTCGGCCACGACCCCGGCCTCCGAAGTATGGCGCTGGTGGGGCAGCCTGTGGTGCTGGTGGGGGTGCCCTCCCCATGGGACAGTTCCTCCTAATGTGCCCCACCTGGTGACAATCGAAGCACACTGGCGGTTGATACGCCATTCCCCCGGGTCTCTGTTCGTCCCGCCTCTGAACTGGTGGTGGAGCCATCAACACTGGTCTTCCTATCTCCTGTCTCGCCTCCTGATGAGGCTGGTCTTCTACCCTTCTTCCATCTGTGATGCGGCCCCGCCGCTGATCATTTCGGGCTCCCCGGCTCTGGTCTTCATTTGGCCGCTTCCGGCCCCGAGTAGTAAGCCAATCCGCCTCGATTCTTTTCGCCATCTCCAAAATCCGGGAGATGGGCCCGTCAGATACAAATAGTAAGGACTCCCTCAGCTCCTCCCACAGGCCCTTGTAGAACCTTTTCGTATACCCAACTTCGTCCAACTGATATGAGTCTGCAAACCAGGCTAAATGATCAAACTCTCGGTGGTACTCCACCACCGTCTTGCTCCCTTGCCTCAACTGCAAAAACCTGTCCTCCAGCTCATCTCTGGCTGATTGCGGAACAAAGTGCTCCAATAGAGCGCCCTTGAATTCCTCCCAAGCTATCTCCGCAGCCGTCCTGTCAGCAAAAATCGTATCTAGGGAAGTCTTCCACCACCTCTTAGCATGAGATTCCAAGCAAGACACGACCAAGGGCACCCTTTCCTCCCACGGGCACTTGATTCCAGTCAACATCTCGTACATGATATCTAGCCACTCCTCTGTCCGGACGGCAGACTCAGTCCCACAGTAGGATGGGGGAGCGAGTCCTCGAAAGATACTCAGCCAGTTGACGCTCGGGTTTGGCTGCGGAGCCAGAACCTGTTGAGCCCTGAAAGCATCCAAAATGGCTGTCAACGTCTGTCCCAGCTCCGACTGTAGGAAAGGAGTAGGGACCGGGGGAGGTGGTGCAACGTCCGGAGTCCGCTGGGCCCCGCCTTGTGGTGTGGGCTGAGCTGGAGGCTGCGAAACAAACTATATTAGTGGGTAATCAGCTCAATTATATGCAAAGTGGACTATTTACAAGTGATTCCTCCTTAGGGTCTCACCACTGCTTCCGCTGCTAGTTTGTCCGCAAACTAAGCTCGCGCGGGGGTGGACCAGGGGTTGTGGACTGTTACTTGTCGATCGAGGTTTCCTCTGATACCACTTGTAAGACCCCATTTTTTTTCTTTCTCGACACCGGGGTCTTAGGCCCAGAACCGCCGTTTTGCGGTGACTCCTTCACGCCTCGAAGCGGCATCACCACAAAACGCCGTTTCTGCCGGCCAACTCGATCGCAGCATAGTAACAAAATTAGAGTAATATCATGCGCAGCAAAACTCTAAGTAAAAGTCCACAGAAATATCACATCAAGTAAAATATCTCCACGATGGGAGAGTCCACAAAACCAAGCACTGTAAATAAGGGCTTATGCCCGATACATCAATTCCTCACCACAAGATCTCTCATGAGGAAATAAAATAAAAACTACTAGAGTAAGGGCCTCACGGTCCCAGCTGTCTGAACTCCTGTGCTAGACTGCCCTATCTCCAAGCGTGTCAACCTCTGGGGCTGCTCCTCCATTCTGGGCTCCGCGATCCCCTAAATGATGTGGTTCGAAAACCGTTAGTCTAAAAGACTAAGTCCTATCATCCCCCACCCCTTCCCCCGTGGCTCCTAGGCACCGAGCGGAGAGGAAGAAAGGGAGGACTTGAAAGTGGAGAGTATATCAAATGCAGGTGACGGTGGACCTAAAACTAGCAATTTATATAGTAACTAATCATATTGTAAACAAGTAAAGTAAAGTGACCTTAACTTATATGGGTACATATAAGCAAGGGGTCTTTTGCAAGACTCCCATCGTATAAAGAGTCTCATACCAATTTATACGTTGGGGTGTCGGTTATTAACAGCAATATATATATGTAAAGAAAATTAACCTTAATTTATAAACTTGCCCACACAAGCTTATAGACCAAGGGGTCGTTTTGCAGGGCCTAATGTATAAGTGTCCCATACCACTTATATTTTAGGTGTCGAAGGTTAAATGAATCGCTTATGCTATGACATGCAAGTGGGTATGATGGATCAAGCAAGTGCAACACACACACCCGACTCTGTGCACACAGACCTTTAGTTCCCCCTTTCTGGAGCCTCACCTCCCAGGATACCTCCGTAGTGGCAGACGGAAGCGGTGGGTTGGGCCTCACCTACCTCTAAACCAGTATAGCACTACTGGTCAGACCTATCGTACGCCTCAATGCTGGTGCACAAGCGGACTCCTGCGTACTCTTGCCGGCTGGCGCACCGGACTTCTGTTGGCGAAGTGTTATCACAACACTTGCCGAGTCAACGGATTGGTGTCTGTGCTAAGATCCTCCAATACCGAAGACCCACCACCTTAATATCATTCCTTTTATGCACATGCAAATTTAGCGTAATCAAAACCCGAGCCGAATCTCCCCGGACCAACACGTCCGTCACAAACAATCGAGCCGAAGCTCCCCGGACCCAAAGTCCGTCTTTAACAATCCGAGCCGAAGCTCCCAGCTAACATCCCGTGCCATCAGTGTCTGTGAAATGTGCAACCCTAATTACTAAGTTACTCTTTTCAGCTTGTTAAACAGTTTACGTTAACCCAGGACTGCCCCCGGTATTCCCTGTGAAGGGCTCTCAAGGGGCACTAGGAACTGTGTTGGGATTACGCCCAGCGTTCCCTTTCGCAAGGTACTTATTTTATTATTGGTTTATTCCCTTACCCATTATTTTCTCATGTTTCGATATGCTAATCCTAGGGTGATTTGACTCCAACTCTCCTTGGGTAGGACGATCTTTCGTCGGACCCGAACGCCTTTAAACCCTAGACAAAGCCACACCCTACTCACTCATCTTCCAAAGATGAGCCCATTCCACTTGTTCTTACAGCAACCCATCAAGACCCATCATACGTGCCCTAATTCACATCCAAATGAAATCCTGCAGTTTTGCTATACGCAGACCACTTAAGCTACATGATGTACTCAATAGGTGATACTCTAAATTCTCCTCCAATAACTCTACAAATTTTACCAGAGGTCTATTATGATAAATATAGTCTAAATTCAGAAAATTATATTTTTCCTAATTAATCTACTATTTATTGGATTTTCCTCAACAACTAGGCCATAGTCAATTTGAACATGAACCATAAGATTTGCTCAGGTAATGGCCTCCTAAAATTTTTATCCACTAAATAACAGAGAAATATTATTGGTTGCCAATTTTCATAATTTTCCATATAGTTCTTGACCTCTAAAAGATTTATTGAAAATAATTCCCAAGATCAAATATAATGAAGGAAGTGCCACAAATATGTCTCCAATAATTATGTAAAAATTACTAGGGCTTCATAAGGACTAGAAACATCATGATGAAGAAATTAAAATTTTTCAGACCATCTAAATGTCATTATTAAATTTACCATAGTTCCATAGAATTAAATAATTAAAGAAGCAACTACTAAATATAATTCTTCAAAAATTTCATAAGAATTTACAGAGATGGGTACCATTATTACAAGCCCCTTTGCTAAGTTTCATCAGATTTAATCAAGTATATTTATCTCCAAAAATTCCTAAGTGGAAATTGTAAAACATGACTTTGTGAATAAAGTACCAAACATATTCATCCAAAATTTATTATAAAATTTCCAGAGATGTATATACCCTAAACAACTACCCATTCAAAAACGCAGCCCTTTTCAGAAGGTTTTGGTATTAGAACTTATGATTTCAAAGCTAGTGCCCTAAACTAGGGTTATAGATTTAAGGGGTTTAAATCTTCCAAATGCCCTAAAATTTTAACCACAGGACCATAGTAACCCTATGGACATTTGTCCCAAGTTTCAAGCCCATCCAAGGTCCTTTGACCCCAAATTCCTCAAACCCTAGAAATTTACCCTAAAGGGCCTACCCTAAAATTCTAGGGCTACCCTAGTCCAAACCACTCCAAACTTCATAAGTGAGTGTAACAAGTCAAAGTATATCAGTGGCCAAAATTTCAGCCTCTGATGAGGGAATTTGGCCACTCAACCATCAAATAGTGGTTTTTGACCAAAATACCCTTATAGGGTCATATATAGGGTGGGTAAATTACCTATCCTAAACATCTCCAAATGAGCTAAAGTTTTAACCCTATACCTATCATGACATCTAAGACTACCCACCAAAATTTGGGGGAGTTTTAAATTAATTAGGTCACATAATTAAATTAATCATGATTTATTAAATTTTTCTAAAAACTATAGAAAAATGTTCTCCAAAAATTCTAAATTTTGGACAGGTTCTAGATATGACTAAGACCTTCTCACTGCCCAAATTTCAACTTGTTTGGACAAGGAATGAAGTGTGGGCACCAAAAATAATTTCTGTTTAGGTCTAGGTATAGGTCCTACCAAAAAGGGTACCCTGGTCTAACCAGTGGCCCAAAAGGGTCCAAACAATTTTTGCTACAAACTAGACACCCTAAGATACACTTTTCATGTTGGGCAGATTTCCATTCAGGGTCCTAAGTATTTTTAAAAATTAAATACATTAAATACATCAAATGTGACAGAAATGAAATAATATTCATTTAAATCCTAAAGTATCTGAATGATGCCGCGCGAATCTTGGCGCAGATCAACGGCGCGGGGTCATCGTCCCCGATGAGCCAACGGCCAGGATTGCTTCTTCCTGTGCCGACTTCAAACGTCTGCCGCCGGCCACCCAGTCCCTTCCCCGGCCGGCCACCGCCACCATCACCTCCGTTGAGGTGGTGGCTATCGCCAGACGGTGGCACAGCCGCCGGAGGGGCGGATTCCGGCGATCCAACCAAGAAATTTCTCGGCCGAAAGCCATGAATTTTTTGAATTGGATCGGGCTCAATTGAGCCCGAACCTCGGCCCTAATGAAACCTAAGATCTGCCCATGAGAAAAGAGGAGGAGGAGGACCTTGTTGGCGGCCTGGAGACGAGCGGATCTGCGGGTTGACATGGTGGTGGCGCCGCCGATCGGATTTCTGCAATCTCCCAGTAAACTCGCCAGATTTCTTCAGTTAAGGATTGGGAAATTCTCCCCCAAGCTCACTGGTGGTGTTTAAATCATCAGAGGGGGAGAAGAATGGAAGAAACTGCCATGGCCATCATGGCCATTAAAGGCTTGTTTCGGCCATGATGGTGGAGGCTGTAACTGCCCCTTGACAGCCAGGAAAACGGCTGGAAACTCCTCCCCTTCACTGGAGGAGATGAATGCTGCCATCAATGGGGACCATTGGCCTTTCCTTGGCCAATCTCCTCCTTCAACTCTCTTTCCCCTTTTCTCTCTCCTCCATTAGTGTGGGATGAAGCTTTCTCTCTCTTTCCTAGTCACCAAAACTGACCATGCTGACTCCCCAGCCTATTGGCAGCCCTTTCCACCCATAATATTTCATTATGTTGTGGTTAACTTAAAAGGAAAAAGGGGTTGAGCTTGGGTTGACTCATTTAGGCTAATTTGACCTAACTCTAGAATAGAGTTGACCTTGGTCAACATGACCATTTGAGTTGACCCCAATGGGTCCTTGGTGACCCATTGGCCTCCCCTAAGGTCTAGGAAGGGTTATGTAGGGTTACCCTGCACTTTGGAGGTCACATACCCTTAGTAAGGGTACTTTGACCAGATTAGGAGCTTGAGTTGACTTGGGTCAACCTGGCCTCTAGGGCTGACCCCAATGTGTCCTTAGTGACCATTTGACCTCACTTTAGGGTTAGGAGGGCATAGGGGGGGTCCTTTAGGCTAGGAGTAGGTCAGTTGGCCCTAAGTAGGCTAGTTTGACCCATTTAGGGCTAGGGTTGACCTTGGTCAACTGGGCCTCTTGGGTTGACTCTAATGGGTCCTTTTGGCTCTAATGGGGCTACAAAAATGTTTGGGAGTGTTGTGGTAGGGTCTTGGGGCCAAGGTGTAGCCCATGGTCATCCTAAACCATGGTTCAGAGTTCTACTATTTGCAGACCATGGTGATCCCCCACCTTTCTGTCCCCTATCTCTTGACTCATTACTGGCTTCCTAGGGTTTGTCATGACCTAGTCATGGCCAACACCATTCTTAGGGGTCTAGTTGGAAATGGGATGTTACATGTTATTCAAAGTGCCTCCACTAGCCGCATCAATCATCTGTTTAGTGGCCGGATTGAGACCATTGTAAAAAGTCTGAATATGAAGCTATGAAGGTAGAGCATGGTGGGGATATATCCTCAAAAGGTCCTTGAATTGTTCCCATATGTCGTACAATAATTCAGATTCCAATTGCATAAACGTAGAGACGTCATTCCTTAGCTTTGCAGTCTTTGCCGGTGGGAAATACTTCATCAAAAACTTCTCAACCATCATACTCCAAGTAGTAATCGACCCTCTAGGTAATGAATCCAACCACTGCTTCGCCTTATGCCTTAACGAGAATGGAAACAATCTTAATCGAATGGCATCATTGGAAACACCATTGATCTTAAACGTGTCACATATCTCTAAGAATCCGGTTAAGTGGGTATTAGGATCTTCATCTTGCAGGCCATCATACTGGACATACTGTTGAACCATCTGTATAACACTAGGCTTCAATTCGAAGTTATTCGTGACTATTGGCGGTCTAACGATGCTTGACCAAGATCCTTGGAGATTAGGTCTAGCAAAGTCAGATATAGTTTGCTTATTCTGGTTGGCCATGATGTCCAAAATTTCCGGATGATTCTCTCCTTGGTTAACTTTTTCTTCTTCTGATAGTTTGTTCAAAATGTCTGTGGTATTAACTCTCACGTCCCTTTAGTTAGTGTTATGAATAATTCGCTCAGGGTCAGGATGAAATGGTGCTAGTACAGAATTTCTGCCCCTAGTTATAGACTAACAGACTACAAAACAGAGATTAAGTGATATAATTATTCCATAAACTAATTTAAAATTATATATTAATAAACAAAAATTGGTAGATTAATAAAGTTTAGGCTTTCAAAATATTGAAAACGTCTCCCCGGCAACGACGCCAAAAACATGATGATTTCTTTTGCTAACAAGTAATAACTTGATGCGGATTCATTCTCACTCTAGTATAAACTATGTAGATGGGCATAAGCTAGATTGAATTAACTTTCAGGCAAGTGCACCTATCAATCATTGTATAGGAGAAATCTACATCTCGTGTCGTATTCCTCAGGGTCCTTTCAAGTACTCGTACTCACCCTCACTTTATTATCATACCTATAATTAAAATTGATTTCTAATCTAAATTAACCTAACTATGACTATTTGGATAAATAAACATTGAAGGATTAAACATGACAAAAAGTCGAAAGCTTATGAGCAATTACATGAAAATACTCATTCATTAACTCAATTCTATGTAATCATGAAATAATAAGACTATCAAATTTGTTGTATTGTAAAGGGTAAACATCTATCGAATTCTCTCTCGAGCAATTCAAAATCTAAACCTAAGTTAGTAAATTTTCTCTCGAACAATTTACAACACTCAAATTTGCATTAATGGAAGCACCCTATCTACAACATAAATTCATGAAATCCTATCTCTAAAATACCATGAATCCATTTATTCGTATTCCAATTATCCAAACAACATATCTCTCAATCATGAAATTTGAATTACAAAGAGATCTAACACCAAAATTTGAACATGTAAATATCATCACAAACATCCAATTTCTCAATCTAGAGATTTACAATTCATGTAAAACAAATAAGCAATTCATAATTAGGATAAAACTCTTTATTTGTAAGCCTACATATGAATAAAATACCACAAATTCGATAAAAACAATACAATACATGATTACTAAATTGTTCAAATTAAAGTTCATGCAAAATAAAAGATAATTAAAGTTGAATCACCAAGAGATAGGGAAGATTAAAAAGATATAAGAAAGATTAAAAGCATACAAATAATCTCCTTCAATTCCTCATTCCCTTGGATGCTCCACTTCGTGCTCCAAAAGTTCTCCCCAATGAAAATGATCCAAAAAAGTCCTTTCTAAAGTTTTCTAGAAGTATTTTATAGTCCCCTTGCAAACAGGGTTGGACACGGGTTCCAACACGGCCGTGTGTCAGGCCATGTTGATGGTTCATGGGTGGTTTCACGCGAGTAGTTGTGTCTGGTCGTGGGCCATGTCAGATGATACGGGTACTGACACAGCCGTGTTATTCTTCATGTTCTTCAGACACGGGTTGGTAGCAGACGAATTTGAATTTATCTCGTAAAGGACACGGGTAGGCACACGGGCGTGTGCTTACCCGTGTGGTTATCTGACTCATTCTTCCAGTTTCTTCTATTCCTACAGTGTACGCCCAATCCTTGTCCTGTCATCAGCCATATTGACTCCGTGAACTCCTCTGTTTGCTCCAATACCTTTTAGTTCCACTGGTTAGCATTACTTGCATTATAAAAGTGAAGGAATAAATTAGATAACTTAATATAAGGAACAACAAAAATCCTAACTGTGCTCTCCTATTCATGATAAGATAACTTCTTAACTATTCTCGCGAAATTACTACAAAAGGAGGTAGAAAATAGTAGACATGATTATAATTATGATAGTAAAAAGCCTATTATAATCGCACTCATCACTACCCTTCATATGCACAACCCATCAAGAGTCATAAGCATTACAAGCATCAGAGTGTATTTTCCTAGACTTCCGCACCAGTACTTCCTGTTACTGCCCATCACAGGTCCAACCCATCGAGCATCACAAGCATCACAAGGGTCTTTTACTGGACTACCACTCCAGTACTACCTGCTACTTGCCTTCACAGGAACAACCTATTTGACTCCATAAACTATATGTTTAATCACGGAGTCTTCTCCGATGTGTATATGCAACATCACCAATCCAGACCAACCTGTCCAGATGGGCTTCACACAACATGCCTATTTTGTACTCCATTTCCGGATCTGTATGCAAGATAATTGGGGATTCTAAGACTTAACCCAAGGGAATCCCTTCACAATCCACCCTCTGGTGGGGGGAATCACATGTACATACCAAAAAGGAAGCCTTCACATCGCTAAGATGGAAGATCGTTACCCTTGAAGATTACTTAGGAGCCATGGACTTCTAGCCAGCTAGAAAGCACCGCAGCGGCTTTGCCTCCACAACGCTAGCATCGGATCTTGAATCGGAACTCCGCAGCTTCACCGGTGGCCGGCTCCCTTCCTCCTCCTCCTTCATCTGTCTCTAGGTTGTAGAAAGAGAATGGCCAAGATGAGAATGAGATTTTCCTTCTCATCCTAGGCCTTAAAGTAGGGGGGGAGTAATCTGGGCCATTAGATCCCAGCTGAAGAAAACGGACGGCTATAATTTTGCCACAAAAGGCTAATTTTTTACTGACACGGCTTGTGACACACTCGTATCCCAAGTTGTGTACCTTAAGCGGCACACAACCGAATCATCCAGACCGGTACATGACCTGTGACATGCCCGTGTCACCGTCCGTGTGACCTGACACGGTGTCATACACGCCCGTGTCTGTGGCCGTGTACCTGAGGTGGTACATAACCCTCTCAACCTGAGCAAGACACGACCATGTGACATGCCCGTGTCACAGGCCGTGTGCCCAGAGACACACCCGTGTCCTGGCCGTGTTCACCAGACTGTACTTCCCTAGCCAACTCTAGAAAAGGATACGGCCGATGACACGCCCTTGTCACAGGCCGTGTGACCTTACACGGCTGCAGACACGCATCTGTCGGGTTTTTCGTCAAGTAAAGTTCGTCGAACTAAGGAGGACATGTTGTAAGACCCCCCCTTTTTTTTCTTGTTCAACACCGGGGTCTTAGGCCCAGAACCGCCGCTTTGCGGTGACACCTTCATGCCCGGGAAGGTCGTCACTACAAAACGCCGATTCTACTGGCCAAATCGATCGCAACTGTAGCAATACAAGAGAAGATAAGTCCACAACAAATCATATATATATATATAAATAAACTCCACGAAGAGAGTGTCCACAGAATAGAAAAAAATTATAGAAATGAAGGGCTTAAGCCCGGTACATCAATATCCTCACTACAAATCTCTCATGCGGAAGCAAAATAAAATAACTACTAGAAGTCGGAACTCACGATCCCAGTTGGCTGTACTCCTGAGCTAGACTGCCCTATCTCCAATCGCACCGGTCTCCTGGGATGCTCCTCCATACTCGGGTCCACGATCCCCTAATATGATGTGGTTCAAAAACCGTTAGTCTATAAGACTAAGCCCTATCGTCCCCCACCCCTTCCCTGATGCTCCTAGGCATCGAGCGGGGAGGAAGAAAGGAAAGGACGTGAAAGTGGAGAGTGAAACAAACAGGTGACAGCGGGACCTAGCTAGCAATTTATAATCATGTTGTAATATATAAAGTAAGAAAAGAATTTAACCTTCACTTATGTGAGTACACATAAGCCAAGGGATCTTCTACTGGGCTCCCATCGTATAAAAGGTCTCATACCAATTTATACGTTGGGGTGTCGGTTATTAACAGCAATATATATATAAAGAATTTTAACCTTAATTTATAAACTTGCCCACACAAGCTTATAGAACAAGGGGTCATTTTGCAGTTCCTAATGTATAAGCTTCCCATTCCACTTGTACTTTAGGTGTCAGGGTTAAATGAATCAATTATACTATGATATGCAAGTGGGTATGATGGAACATGCAAGTGCAACATACACACCCGACTCTGTGCACATAGACCTTTAGTTCCCCCTTTCAGAGCCGTTACCTCCCAGGATACCTCCGTAGTGGCAGACGGAAGCGGTGGGTTAGGCCTCACCCACCTCAAAACCAGTAATCGCACTACCGGTCTGACCTATCATATGCCTCAACGCTTGGTGCACAAAGCGGACTACCACGTACTCTTGCCGACTGGACCGCCGGACTTAAGTTTCGCGAAGTGTTAAACCACACTTGCCGAGTCATCGTATAGGCGTCTGTGCAATGATTAACCCATACTGAAGACCCACCACCTTAACTTTCTTTCCTTTCATGCACATGTAATTTTATCATATCAGTACCAAGCCAAAGCTCCCCGGACCATCCCGTCCGTCTCAAATATCAACCGAGCCAAAGCTCGCCGGACCAAAACGTCCGTCTCTTATTCCAAACCTCATCCCTTTGAACACCGCGGGATGGCGCCCCTTTGAACACCTCGGGACGACTTAACCATTTCCAGTACTTGTCCAACTAGTGTGTGCAGTGTGAAACCCTATTTACTAAATTACTCTTTCGATTTGTTCTTTAAGATTTACGTTAACCTAGGACTGCCCCAGGTATTCCCTGTGAAGGGCTCTCAAGGGTCACTAGGAACTATGTTGGGATTACGCCCAACGTTCCCTTTCACAAGGTACTTATTAACATTATTGGTTGATTCCTTTACCCATTACCTTCTCATGTTGCGATAGGCTAATCCGAGGGTAGTTTAGACCTTTCACTCTCGCGGGAACGACGATCTTTCGTCAAACTCGCATACCTCCTAACACATATCAACTCGATTCCCACCACTCCTTAGAAATTTTTATGGCGACTCATCTACTCTCATTCAAACAATTCAACACGACTAACTCCACACTATTCCAACTCTTATCCTAATACAACTTTTCCCAAATTACTATTTGCAGACCCACCTATACAAAGTGATGCTCATGATAGGATGTCCTTCAAGTTTTCATCCGAATGACCTAGGTTAGTACTGGAGTCCTATCATGACATAAATGATTTAATGCCAGAATATTGTATTTTGCTCAATTAATCTTCTATTTAAATAATTTCATGAAAGAGCCAATTATTGTCAAGTTGATCATGAAGTATACATTTTAGACATGATTAATGTTTCATAAATTCATGATAATATTCCATATATCCAAAAGTGGCAATTTCCAAATTTGACATTCTCTACAAACATTTAAGGGTCCTAAAATTATTTTAGCAGTAATTCCCAAATTCCAAGATTTGTAAATCAACTACTTGAAATTATCATCTAAATAATTTGAGTTAAATATATTACACTACTACAGTCCTAAAATTATCACTGGCTGAAAGAAATTGTACCTAATCACCTAGAGGGGGGGGGGGGGTGGGGTGAATAGGTGACTTAATCTTTTTAAAACATTTTAGGCAGATTGCAGATTATATCACAGATTTATAACTAATTCTACACAGCAGTCAATCAGCAATCACAGCAATCAATCAAGCACACAGTGAACACACAAATTTATAGTGGTTCCCCAAGGTTTGGGTACATCCACTTTACCCCTTCGCCTATCTAGTAGTGTACTAGATTCGGCCAAACTCCTCCACTATCTCAGATCCTCAGATCTTACACTCAGAACCCCAAAACATGTTCCTACAGCTCAGGCCCAAGGCCCTACAACTCAGTCTTCTCCAAAGACCTACACTCAGCTTCTTCACAAAGCCTACACTCAGCCACAACAGTCCTACACTCAGCCACAACAGGACTACACTCAGCCACAACAGGCCTACACTCAGAGATAAGAATCTCCTACACTCAGGCACACAGGCCCTACCACTCAGCCTTTATAATTGCAGGCTTACAACTCAAATCCCTAAGGATCCTACAAGAAATTTAAAATACAAAGTGTATATACCTACAACTCTGAATAAAGAGATGAGTTGATAGGTTCTTGATGAGTTCTTGAATGAACTCTGCTGAGAACAATCTCACTTGGCTTTCTTCAAAGCTTCTTGAATGTAGAACTCAATAGGATTGATTCTCTGCAACTAATCTTCAATCACTGCAACTTAAGATTCAAAACTAGGTCTGAACCCTTCTTCACAGCCTGGTTCCAACGGCTGTCTTCTTGGATGGAGCTCTCTCTCTCCAACTACTTAGATCTTCACTTGATTCTTCAATGAATAGCTAGATCTTCTTTTCTTTTTCAATCACTTGATCTTCTGTTGAATCCTCTCTTTCTGTTGACAGTATAAGCCTATTTATAGGCCTTCTTCATGGTAACCGGCTGATCCGGTTCCTAACAGCTTTCTGACAACTCTGACAGGTGCAGTAGACCGTCTGGAATGGCAGTTGTCAAGTCATCCAGTTAGTTCTTAAAATAACTGTAACTGTCTGAAAGTGTCGAGACAGTCTATCTTTAAGTGTCGACACTCATAGACTAAGTGTCGACACAAGTAGACTAAGTGTCGACACTAGCCTTCAAGGTGTCGACACAACTCCTTGTGTTGTAGAATTCACTTCTCAACACAGCTTCTTCAATATGTGTCGAAACTGATATTGAGTGTCGACACAACTCTTTGATCTTCAGTACTTTGTTGAATTCTTGTAAGTGTCGACACAACTCCTTTGTGTCGACACATCTTCATGTGTTGAACTTGTTCAGTGTCGACACATCTTCTTGGTGTCGACACATGCCTTCTGTGTTGATACTAGCTGTGTGTCGACACTGCTCCTTGTGTCGACACATTCATCTTCTGTTGAGACTTTGGCTGAGTGTCGACATATCTCCTTTGTGTCGACACTTGTACTTAGAATTTTTGTTGAACTTTGTTGAGTGTCGACACAGCATCCTAGTGTCGACACTTTCTTCAGGTATTGAGTCTTCTGCTGAGTGTCGACACATTCCTTCTTGTGTCGACACTTTCTTCAATTGATGAGTCTTCTGCTGAGTGTCGACATATTCTTTATTATGTCGACACTTATACTTATACTCTGCTGACTTTTGCTGAGTGTCGACACAGCCTCCAAGTGTCGACACTTTCTGATGTAGACACAGTTCCTCTAGGTGTCGACACTGCTGTTAAGTGTCGACACAGCTTCACTGGACTTTTCTTCATTGAGTGTCGACACAACCTTCATGTGTCGACACTTTCTGTCTAGTGTCGACTCTGCATCCCTGGTGTCGTCACAATTACTCCAAGTGTCGACACAGCTTGCCTGGGTGTCGACACAAGTCTTCTTAAGTGTCGACACTTTGCTCCTGTGTGTCGACACATGAACTTAAGAACTTTTCATCTTTCCCTGCAAATACTTAACCTGCACAAGGCAACTCAAAATACATCAAATACATTTTGATGTATATCATTGAGTAGGGTAAGGCTTCTTCAAATCAGGTACATTTAAACCAATGTACCCAACAATCTCCCCCTATTTGGAAAAGTCATAACCCTTAGTCAATGATATACACCATACATAACAAAATCACAGTATGATGTAAACAAGATTATACAATCAGGGAAAACATAAACATGTATTGAACAAACATGTATACATAGATATCATCTCAGAACAATTATGAAATAGATTTATCACATAGCACATTATTCTATCAACTTTGTCATATTCATTTTTCAAAAGTTTACAAAGTATTTAAAATCTAAAGATTACAATTGTAAACTGAAGAAAATTCTATTCTATTTTTGCTCAGCATCCTTGATCACTATTCCTTTTCCAGACTGTATCTTGGCTTGTACAGGGGCTTCAGCATCTTTAGTATCAGCAGGCTTTTTCCCTTTCAGATCCTTCTTCTTTAGCTCTTCAGCTTTAATCTTCTGCCTCTCAAAGTAATGATAAGGCTTGGGAAAGTACTTGCTAGGCTCCTGGGCAGTAGGAGGTAGCTTTCCCATCTTTGCCTTTATTCTATATTGCACTATGGCTTCTTGCCTGTTTTCATGCTTTCTCCATTCTAGTTCAGAATACCACTTGTTTCTATCTTGAATATTATCTTTGGCAGCCTTCCAAGCAGTCAAAATAATATTTCTTGAAGTGGGGCTCCACTGTTCAAAATCAGGCCTTTGTTCAGCTTGCTCTCTGAACCTATTCTTAGACAGTCTGGCTTCTTGTTCCTTCAGTATAGCTTCCTGTAAAGCGTCAGATACTGGATGAACCACCTTCTCTATGATGACATTTTGATGTCCCTCAGGTGGGCTATACATGGACTGTATATCTGCTTGTACCATATCAAAATCTGGAGGAGGGTAGATTACTTGAGCCACTTCAGGTTGCTCCCCTCCTAGATATGCAGGATGTATCCCAGATTCTGCTACATTGTCATCATCACATAAAGGAGGATAACCAAGAGTTGCTCTGATAGAATTAGAAATCCACTTTGCATGATCAGAGCTGGCTTTGACTAACACCCTCTCCCCCTTTATGACTTCTCTTTCTATGTGATCTCTTAGATCATCTTTCTGAAATCTGATTTGGGCATTTAGATAATTGACTCCATCCTTGTAGAAAGGTTTTAACCTTTGGAGTTTTTCAGTGATGAGCTTCTGAGAGTCTTGTATAGCAGTTGTAACAGCAGTTAAGCTCTCTTGCAAGTGCTTATTAAAAGTTTCTTTGGCTGTGGCACTTTCTGCAGACTGTGTAGTGGCTATATTCTTTATCTCAGTTACAATGGCATTGTGAGAAGCTGTCAAGTTATCATTCATTCTGATTTGATTCTCCAGTACATATCCTTGCTCTACTTCAAGTTCATCCACTTGAGCTTTAATTTTCTCTTGATGAGTAGCTAGATAGACTACTGCATTCCCTCCCTTGTGGAAGCAGTCAGTCATCTCCTTCTTATTTAGATTCATCTCAAATCTAATATACTTAATGTCTTGGGCCAGGTCAAACTGTAGAGACTTATGCCCCTCATCCATATATGTTTCTATAGCTTTCCTGTGCTCATCAAGCTTTATTTGCATAGCAACCATCAAAGCACTATGATCTACAGTTGGTGCTGGCTGTAGTGCAGGCTGTGGTGCTATAGTTTGCAGAGCTTTCTTATAAGTCTGGCTCCTCCTCTTGAAGACTTGAAATTTTCTTTTCTTTGCTCTTGTAGCCTCCTCATCTTCAGAAGCTGAGGTGCTTGCTATTTCTACCCTCTCCTTAGGTAGCTCCTCCACTTCCTTTGGTTTCTCAAGCTCTTTCCTTGCAGGTTCTTCAACAATTACTACTTGCTCCCCCTCAACATGAGCAATCTCCGCCTCATGAGCAGCACTTTCCTTCTCAAAGTCTGTTTGATCCAGATTAAGGAAAAGATCTTGCATTGTAAATTCTTGTTGAGGTTGTGATGGAGAATTCCTTGTCTCATCAACAACTTGATCAAATACAACTTGAGCTACAACAGATGTGTCCTCCATGACAACATCTGGGGGTTGACTATCAATTTGAGGTTGCTGATTAACATGATTTAATGAATCAGACAAAACAGTATCCTCAATAGGGAAAACTAAGTTATTGATTTCAGTGAGTACCTCAAGTATGATGTTTGTAGCTTGCTCACTTTCTAATGGAGTTGGCTCTTCCACTATTAGAGGCTCCCCTGGATAGTATCCTGATGTATTGGGCTAGCTTGAGATAGCTCCCCCTGCCTCTCAGCATCATCTTGTCTTGCTGGAGATTGTCCAGCATTTCCTTTTGCTTCCTCATCAGGAGTGAACACTACTTATTCTTCTGAACTGCTGGATGATTCTTGAGCCACTGGGGCTGTCTTCTTCTTCTTCTTTAGTGGGGTTTCCTTCTTAGGTGTTGGCATCTCCTTAGACAAGACCCTATCCCATCTTGAGAAGAGTCTCACGTCCATCTTCCTCATGTGGTTGATCTTTGATCCAGCAGCTTGACTCATTACTTCTGGTATACTACCAGCCAAGTAAAGACTTAGTATCCTACCGAAATTAGGCTTCTTCATGCTCTCTTTAATCTTATCAAAGACTACAACAGACCAATCAGTTTGCAGTGTGAAGATAATACTTGTCATGAGACTGAACATATGGGCTGATACCCTGTCATGCCCTCCAGGCTTACTCAAGATCACCTTTCCAACAATTTCAGAGAGGAATTTTCCTTTGCTGTTCATCCCCTTTCTATTGAATACTGATCCAATTTTCAGTTTGGAATCCAGTCCACACCATGTTAAAGCTTCTCTGGTCTTAGAAGCAGTAACTTCATCTTCTTCCTTTGCCCTTGGTAGGTTTAGAACCTTTCTTAAACTCTTTAGTGAGACATTCACCTTTTCTCCATGAACTCTTGACTTTATTTTGAATCCAGATTCGTCTAGGGTTGCTCCATTTAGAAATTCTAATACTTCTTTCTTCCATATCTTTGTTGGCTCTGAAACAAGAAAATCTAACCCTGAGTTTGCAACTAGGGTTACCACATCCTTGATCTCCTGTTCTGCGTCATCAAACGCATGTCGCACCAGTTCATAGCCTTCATTTACGTTCTCTTCGAGCTTTGGCGCCATTAGGGTTTGAAGAATTTGAATTGAGAAGAGAGGTGTCGACACACAAGTTTGGTCTCGAAACTTTAGAGAGCGTGTCGACAGACAATGTTGAAACCCTATATATACCTTTCTAGGATTGAAGATGAAAGGGCGCGCCAACTAACTTAAATTATGTCCACACTGTAGAAAAGTGTCTACATAGACTTATAATGTCTCGACAATAATGTGTCGACACAAGTATAGTCGACAGAATATATGTGTCGACACTTGTTTATGTGTCGACACCACTTAGCTCGACACTTAGTCGAGATATTACTTCACTAATTCTGCATAAAGTCTAAGTGTCGACACCACCTTGGATGTGTCGACACCTACTTGTTATGTGTCGACACTAAATTTCTGAAGTGTCGACACCAACTTCCTAGATGTGTCGACACCTTTTCTCTGAAGTGTCGACACCAATTTTCTGTCTCGACACAGACAACTCTGTATGTCGACACTATTTTACTTAGCCATTTCTGTAAACTCATTCTAAGTTTATCATACCTAATTCAATTTTAAACCTATTGAACTTGGTTTCTTCTAAAGGCTTAGTATACATATCAGCTAGTTGATTATCTGTCTTAACATACTCTAGTGAAATATCTTCTTTTTCTACATGTTCCCTTAGAAAATGATATTTGATTTCAATATGTTTAGTTCTACTATGAGAAACAGGATTGTTTGCAATAGATATAGCACTTGTAGAATCATAAAACAGTGGTGTTCTACTTACTTGAATACCATAATCCTCAAGCTGATGTTGTATCCATAGAAGTTGAGCACAGCAACTTCCTGCAGCCACATATTCTGATTCTGCTGTGGAGATTGCCACACTTGTTCGCTTCTTGCTACTCCATGAAATCAGTCTTCCACCTAGGAATTGACAGGTACCAGTTGTACTTTTCCTATCTTCCTTGCAGCCTGCAAAATCTGCATCTGAATAACCTGTGAGTTCAAAGTCCCCATTCCTAGGGTACCAAAGGCCTAGATAAGGAGTGCCCTTTAGATATCTCAGTATCATTTTGACTGCTGTCAAATGAGACTCTTTAGGGCATGCTTGATACCTAGCACAGACACATGTAGCATACATGATATCTGGTCTACTTACAGTCAAATACAATAGGGAGCCAACTATCCCTCTATACAAAGACTCATCTACAGGTTTCCCTGCATCATCTTTGCTAAGAGACATACTTGACCACATAGGAGTCTTCATGGTACTGGATGAATCCATACCATACTTCCTTATCAGTTCTAGAGTGAACTTTGACTGGCATATGGATAAACCATTCTCAGTCTGTCTAACTTGGAGACCCAAGAAGAACTTAAGTTCCCCCATACTGCTCATCTCAAATTGTCCTTGCGTTAGTTTTGCAAACCTTTTGCAAAGACTACTTTCATTAGACCCAAATATGATGTTATCTACATATATTTGGACTAGTATTATCTTACCTCTAGATTCCCTAAGGAATAGAGTCTTGTCTATTTTCCCCCTTGTGAATTTATTCTCAATGAGGAAACTAGATAGGGTTTCATACCAAGCCCTAGGGGCTTGTTTTAACCCATACAAAGCCTTCCTAAGTCTATAGACATAATTAGGTTGAGTTGAATCAACAAAACCTGATGGCTGTTCCACATAGACTTCTTCCTTTAGATTACCATTCAGAAAGGCTGACTTTACATCCATTTGGTAGACTTTAAATCCTTGATAGGTTGCATAGGCCAGGAACATGCGTATGGCTTCTAGTCTGGCTACTGGAGCAAAGGTTTGATCAAAGTCAATACCTTCTTCCTGCCTATATCCTTTAGCAACCGATCTTGCTTTGTTCTTGACAATTACTCCATGTTCATCCATCTTGTTCCTAAAGATCCACATGGTCCCAATTATGTTGTGGTCTTTTGGTTTAGGAATAAGCTCCCAGACTTTGCATCTCTTGAACTGATTCAGCTCTTCCTGCATTGCCTCAATCCAATGAGGGTCTAGGATGGCTTCTTCAAACTTCTTTGGCTCTACTTGGGATAGAAAACTGGAGTAGAGTGCTGCACTCAGATTTCTGCTCCTTGTTTGTACCCCTTGTCTTAGATCACCAATGATTTGATCTGCTGGATGATCTCTTAGATGCCTATTAGCTGGAGGCATCTTGGCTTCAGGTTGAACTTCTTCAGTTTCTTCAACTTGCTGCACTCCTTGGACTTATTCTTCAATAGGTACATGTAGTACTCCCCCTGGACAGCAGCCACTATCTTCTACTTGTTGTCTTGCAGTAGGTCCTTCTTCTATAGTGAGCTTGTCCAACTTCTCAGTCACACCTGTGGAGCTGCAAATACTACTAGATAACTCATTGTTAATAAGTCTAGTTTCATCAAATACTACATGTATAGACTCTTCTACAACTTGAGTAGACAAGTTGTAGACTCTATAAGCCTTACTATTGTTGTTGTACCCAACAAAGATCCCCTCTTGGGACTTGGCAGCAAACTTGGTCAAGTAAGACTTTCCATTGTTAAGTATAAAGCACTTACAACCAAAGATCCTGAAATAGGATAAATTTGGTTTTTTGCCTTTCACAATCTCATAGGGGGTCTTATTGTGGCTTTTAGTAATGGTAGCCCTATTAATTACATGGCATGCAGTGTTAACTGCCTCAGCCCAGAAATATTCTGGGAGAGATTTGTCACTTAATAGGGTTCTACCAGCCTCAATCAAGGTTCTATTTTTCCTCTCAGCAATGCCATTTTGCTGAGGTGTTCTTGGTGAAGAAAATTCCTGAAATATCCCAAATTCTTCACATAGTTTTGCCATACTATCAGACTGAAATTCAGTACCATGGTCACTTCTTATCTTGGCCACTGTACTGTCTAGTTCATTCTGAATTTGTTTGACAAAGCTATAGAAAATACTAGCTGTTTTAGATTTCTGTCTAAGGAAGAACACCCAGGAAAACCTTGAGTAGTCATCTACAACCACAAAGGTATAGACCTTCCTACCTAGGGTATGAACTGGCATAGGACCAAAGAGATCCATATGCAAAAGGTATAAGCACCTCACAACATCTTTGTTTTTAATGCTACTAAAGGTGGATCTAGTCTGCTTGCCCTTTTGACAAGCTGAGCATATTCCATCTTTAATACACTTAACTTGAGGACCATTCCTCACTAACTCTTTGCTATAGAGTTGGCCAATTGTCTTGTAGTTAAGATGGGCTAGCCTCTTGTGCCATTTGACACAATGACAGACTTTCTCATCAGCTACAAGACACACTGGAGAATAATTGTTCTCACACATAATGTCTAGGCAATAGACATTTCTTTTTCTATAACCTGTCAAAATGATCTCTTGATCATTTGACCTCCTGATATGACAACCATCTTTGACAAATGAGAGGTCATATCCTACATCACTCAGTTGACTTATACTAATAAGGTTATGTTTCAAACCTTTAACATAAGCCACTTGAGTAATAGTTATATTGGTGCTAGAAATGTTACCAAATCCCTTGATAATTCCTTTTTCAGATCCACCAAAGGTGACTTTTGGATCATCCTTGATAGGTGTGTAGTCCTTTAGAAATCCCCTAGTTCCAGTCATGTGACTGGAACATCCACTGTCCAAGTACCATATTGGGGCATGGCCACTTGGACTTACCTGCAAAACAGATTAGTTGACCTTAGAACCCGAAGAATTCTTGGGTCCTTGGTACTGGTTAGTTTTCCTCCTAACAAAGCTACCTGTAGATTTTCCAACATGCAGTTTGCTACTCACTTTGGCACTTGCATTGTGCCAACAGTACATGGCAAAGTGGCCTACCTTGCCACAGCACCAGCACTCAAACCTATTGTACCTTTGCATAGGTACATTCTTAGTTGTTTTATCTACAGCTGGCTTGTTGAGAGCTGGGGCTTTGCCCTTGGACTTGGACTTTACAGTCCTAGCAGGATTAGTAAACCCCAATCCAGTTTTACCCTTGTGAGGTATAAACTCATCAATCAAAGATAAAACAGACTTAGGTTTAGAAAATCTTGCAACAATGTCTCTCTCCTTCTGAAGACTAATCTCCAGGCTTCTGATTTGATCATTCTTAAAAGTTATAGTCCCCATCTGAATCACAGTTATGTGATTCAGTCTGGCTATTTCATTTAGTTTTTGATCAATCATTTTCTCAAAATCAGTTGCAGCAACTTTGAGACTAGCAATTTCCTTTGCCTGACTCTTGGCTAGGGACTTGCTCTTCTTAAAAGCTTACAACAGAACTCTATATTCATCAATTAGTTGATGAATATCCCCTTCTGATTCAGATCCACTGGCATCATTTGATGCTGATGTAACTGAATCAGAACTAGCACTAGAAATTGAACTAAAAGAACAATTTTGTACCTTACTAGGTCCAGGCTGCTCCTGGATTTTGTCACATTCTGTTAAGGCCATCAGTACTTTGCACTGGATGTTCGCTTGCTCATATATGGAGTTCATGATCTGGATGAACTCTTCTTCCTCTTCTTCAGCAAATAGTCCTATGTAAGCTTCAACTTCTGACTCAGTTTCAGAAGAAGTCATGTCTGACAAGCCTTTGTCCTTCTTGGCAACAAAAGACTTTTCCTTCTTGCCCTTGAATTGAGTCTTTTTCTTATCATTAGACTCTTTCCTTCTCTCAGGACAGTCATCAATAACATGTCCTAGTCTGTTACAGCAATAGCAAACAATTTTTGATATAGTTGCTTTGCTTGACTTGGTCTTTTTCCTGTCTTTCTTTGATGACTTCTTGTTCTGATAATAGTCATCTTTGCCCTGTGAAGTGGATGGCTTTGACCCCCACTGTTTCTTCTTTAGAAATTTTTGAAAGTGTCTTGTGAATGCTGCAAAGTCCTCATCACTTCCACCGCTTTCAGACTTTCTGCTTTCTGAATCATCTGACTCAGTCTCAGCTACTTTAGGAGGTGGAGTTGGTGACTTACTTCTGTATTTTCTGGTGGCTTCTGTCTTGAATGCCACTGTCCTTTATTTATGTTCACTTCTTGTAGACTTCTCCTCTTCTTTTCTCACCATCAACTGCATCTCATAGGATAGCAGTTTTCCAAACAGTGTTGGTGGAGGGATATCTGCTAATTTTGCCATTTCCCTTATGGCACAGATCTTGGTGTCCCAATCCTTTGTTAGGGACCTCAGAAACTTATCATTAAGCTCATAATTACTGAACTCTCTTCCATAGGACATTAGCTCATTGACAATCCTATAGAACTTCTTAGCATTCTGTGATGCTATCAGACCTACCTTGCCTAAAACTTTCATATTCTTGGTTTACCAAAGATTTTCTATCCTGTCTCACTTCTTCTGAACCCTCCATGTACACTATAAGAGTATCCTACATCTCCTTAGATGTCTTACATTGTATCAAGTTCTGAAAGGTAGCATCATCTATGACACTCACAATGATATTCTGTGCCCTCTTGTCCATTGTGGCTAGAATTATCTCATCTTTTGTCATTTCAGAGAAGTCCTTAGGTGTTCTCTGATTTGCATCCAGGACTGAAACCTTCAAAGGCACATATGGCCCTTCTTTAACTGTGATATATATTCTAGGGTCTGAGGCTTCCATAAATAGTCTCACCCTTTCTTTCCAGATGCCAAAAATTTCTTTTTTGCAAATGAGCAACTTCATGGATCCAAGTTCCTTATGATTCTCAGTTGAACCCATGTTTCTTGATTTTCTTGATTCTGCACTTTACTTAGTTTGAATCTGCCAACAGGATCTACTTAGATAGTTAAGTCCTTTTTTGAGTAACCTCGCTTTGATACCACTTGAAAGAAATTGTACCTAATCACCTAGAGGGGGGGGGGGGGGTGAATAGGTGACTTAATCTTTTTAAAACGTTTTAGGCAGATTGCAGATTATATCACAGATTTATAACTAATTCTACACAGCAGTCAATCAGCAATCACAACAATCAATCAAGCACACAGTGAACACACAAATTTATAGTGGTTCCCCAAGGTTTGGGTACATCCACTTTCCCCCTTCGCCTATCTAGTAGTGTACTAGATTCGGCCAAACTCCTCCACTATCTCAGATCCTCAGATCTTACACTCAGAACCCCAAAACAGGTTCCTACAGCTCAGGCCCAAGGCCCTACAACTTAGTCTTCTCCAAAGACCTACACTCAGCTTCTTCACAAAGCCTACACTCAGCCACAACAGGCCTACACTCAGCCACAACAGGCCTACACTCAGAGATAAGAATCTCCTACACTCAGGCGCACATGCACTACCACTCAGCCTTTATAATTGCAGGCTTATAACTCAGATCCCTAAGGATCCTATAAGAAATTTAAAATACAAAGTGTATATACCTACAACTCTGAATAGAGAGATGAGTTGATAGGTTCTTGATGAGTTCTTGAATTAACTCTGCTGAGAACAATCTCACTTGGCTTTCTTCAAAGCTTCTTGAATGTAGAACTCAATAGGATTGATTCTCTGCAACTGATCTTCAATCACTGCAACTTAAGATTCAGAACTAGGTCTGAACCCTTCTTCACAGCCTGGTTCCAACGGCTGTCTGCTTGGATGGAGCTCTCTCTCTCCAACTACTTAGATCTTCACTTGATTCTTCAATGAATAGCTAGATCTTCTTTTCTTTTTCAATCACTTGATCTTCTGTTGAATCCTCTCTTTCTGTTGATAGTATAAGCTTATTTATAGGCCTCTTCATGGTAACCGGCTGATCCGGTTCCTAACAACTTTCTGACAACTCTGACTGGTGCAGTAGACTGGCTGGAATGGCAGCTGTTAAGTCATCCACTCAGTTCTTGAAATAACTGTAACTGTCTGAAAGTGTCGAGACAGTCTGTCTTTAAGTGTCGACACTTATAGACTAAGTGTCGACACAAGTAGACTATGTGTCGACACAAGTAGACTATGTGTCGACACTAGCCTTCAAGGTGTCGACACAACTCCTTGTGTTGTAGAATTCACTTCTCGACACAACTTCTTCAATATGTGTCGACACTGATATTGAGTGTCGACACAACTCTTTGTTCTTCAATACTTTGTTGAATTCTTGTAAGTGTCGACACAACTCCTTTGTGTCGACACATCTTCATGTGTTGAACTTCTTCAGTGTCGACACATCTTCTTGATGTCGACACATGCCTTCTGTGTTGATACTAGCTGTGTGTCGACACTGCTCCTTGTGTCGACACATTCATCTTCTGTTGAGACTTTGGCTGAGTGTCGACACATCTCCTTTGTGTCGACACTTATACTTAGAATTTTTGTTGAACTTTGCTGAGTGTCGACACAGCATCCTAGTGTCGACACTTTCTTCATATATTGAGTCTTCTGCTGAGTGTCGACACATTCCTTCTTATGTCGACACTTTCTTCAATTGATGAGTCTTCTGCTGAGTGTCGACACATTCTTTATTATGTCGACACTTATACTTAGACTCTACTGACTTTTGCTGAGTGTCGACACAACCTCCAAGTGTCGACACTTTCTGATGTAGACACGGTTCCTCTAGGTGTCGACACTGCTGTTAAGTGTCGACACAGCTTCACTGGACTTTTCTTCATTGAGTGTCGACACAACCTTCATGTGTCGACACTTTCTGTCTAGTGTCGACTCTGCATCCCTGGTGTCGACACAATTACTCCAAGTGTCGACACAGCTTGCCTGGGTGTCGATACAAGTCTTCTTAAGTGTCGACACTTTGCTCCTGGGTGTCGACACATGGACTTAGAAACTTTTCATCTTTCCCTGCAAATACTTAACCTGCACAAGGCAACTCAAAATACATCAAATACATTTTGATGTATATCATTGAGTAGGGTTAGGATTCTTCAAATCAGGTACATTTAAACCAATGTACCCAACACTGGCCAACTTTCATGATTTTTTTTACAGAATATTTAATTCTAAATAAATTCAATAAAAAAATCTAGAAAGAGCATAATTGTGAATCAAGTACTATGAATATACTTTAAAAATTCCCAATTAAATTCCTAACAGTAGATATCATCCTAAAAATCATCAGTGGCCAAAATTCATATTTTTTACAAGTTAAATTATTCTGTAAATCATTTATTTACCAAGTATGGCCTTTACAAAATTTATGAAGGAAGCAATATATAAACTCCTTTAAAATTTATAATAAAATTCAGAGACCTCTATTTTGGTCAAAAACCTCAACTGACCAAATTTTACTAGATTTCATTTAAACCAAATGATTAAATTAAATCGAATACTAAATTGGACACTTTGATATTTAACAAAGGAACTACCATGAATATAATCTATAAAATTTCACTAAAAATATCTAGGGGTTCAACTCACCCTAAGATTCATTCTACCACATCTTCACAATTTTTAGAGGATGTTAAGTTACTGTTTTGACCTAATAGTGCTTCTACCATAAAGCTAGGGTTTGACTTTTGAGGTACTTAACTACTTCAAAATTCCCTAACATTTCAACCAGAGGCTTAAATATACATAAGCTATCTTTCTACTTAATTACAAGGCCATACAAGGGCATTTGCCCCTATGTCCTTCACAACCCCCTAAAGGTCCTTCCTTAGGGTGTGAACTTGGGTCCAAGGGTAAGTCAACCCTAATTCATCCATCTTTCCCCAAAGAGGGGAGGTTACTTAAGGTAATACTAAGTCAGTGGTCCAAAGGGATGTGCATTCAATATTTCATTTTTTTGCTATAAGCACACCAAGCCCTTTACAAGCCAACACATGCAAGGGGGTTTAACTAACTTGATGTGCTCCATATGGGCTGAAAATTTAAACATGCCTTAATAATGTCCCAATGGACATGCCACCATAAATTGGGGCCTTTTGGAGTTTAACTACTCCAAGAATCACCTAAACAAGCCTAGGGGTATTTTCGTAATTTCCACGTAATTTTAATTCCAATTAGTCCCATTTTTGGGCAGGGCCTATTTATGCCCTAAACCAGTTACTTCCCAAAATCCCAGGTCATGTGGGCCTCTGGATGGGCTTGGGCATCTCTTCCAATTTCTGCATTTTTGTTATTTGCAGCCCAAGACCATTCACTTTTTCAGATCTTGCAAGTGAGATATCTCAAAATGCAGAGGGCTAAATTAACTAATGTTTTTACCATAGGTCTACTATACACCTAAGGGCAGACCACCAAAAGTTTGGGCATTTTGGTGTTGATATGCTCCAAACATCAACAAAATTTAATTTATCAAATTCTGACTAAAACTATAGAATTATTTTCCCCAAAAATTCCCATTTTTGGGGAGGGCCTAGATTTACCTAATTAAGCCACATGCCCAAAATGTCAGTTCATTTGGACTTAGAGTTTGGGTAGGGCACTCATTTTAGTTTCTGACCTACCCTAGGACTAGCCCTAGGAAAATGGCTCTATAGGGCAGTAGACCTAACCAAAAGCTATGTGTAACATATCAAATTAAAGATAACTTCAAGACCTACAATGTTCATGTTGAATACATTTTATGAAAAAGAATGTAGTTGCGTTAAATATGGGCATGCAAAAATCAGATTATAGGAGATAGGAAATACACTATTCATGCACTTAAATAAATCCAGGATGTATAATATTGCATGGCACTAATCCTAAAGCAATCGGACGGCTGCAGCTTTTCTTCTCCAAATCACCTGGAATCTAGCCCGAACTTCACGGGATCTTTCCCGGCGGCTACCGGCGGCGCTTCCACCGGCAAACTCCTCCTCCCCCCTCACGGTGGTGGGGGCAAGCTTTTGCCGGCGGTTAGGGCGGCGGGAGGTGGCGGCGCCACCTCACCCAAAAACTTCCAAAACCGCCATTAATGGAGAAATGAAGAAACTGGGTTCGGGCTCATTGGAGCCCGAACCCTACCCTAAACACTCCTAAGATCTAGGCATGAAGAGAGAGGTGAGGGAGGACCTTCCCGGCGGACTTGCGATGTGAGGAGCAGCGGAGAACCATTGTGGCGGCGGCGGCGCTTCTCCCTTGGTTGCACAGATCCAGCTCAGGCTCAGCTCCAAGGCTCGATTTCTCTATCTCTCTCTGCTTCTCTCCTTGTCCTGAGGGTGATGAAGTGAAGGGAGAAAAAGGGTGGGGAGATGATGTATAGGGGGGGGGGTGATAGTTCCTAAGTGAGAGGTGGCGGCCTAGCTTTGTTTTTGTCACCATGCATGCATGGATGGGCCCCACTCCATCCACCTCCTCCTCAATGACTCCAAAGGGTCGGCCAGCCCAAGTGGGGGCTGATGGCATCTGTCCAAGTGGCTCATTCCACTAAACACCCTTAAATATACCCCTTTCTCTCTCCTAATTATTCTTTAATTTTTGAGATTCTCTCTCTCTCTCCTAGTCACTAAGTTGGCTAGTCAATCTTCTAGTATATTGGCAGCCCACATGTTTATTTCATCCACCAAAACATGGCTAGCCCAAGTGAGTTGTGCTTGAGCTTGAGTTAGCCCATTTGGGCTAGCTTGACCCAAACCTAGGCTAGGGTTGACTTAGGTCAATTTGGTCTTTGAGGTTGGCCCTAATGGGTCCTTGGTGACTCATTGGACTCCCCTAAGGCCTAGGTAGGGTTGTCTTGGCCCTTGTAGGTTAGGTTGACCCATTTATAGTTAGGGTTGACTTGGATCAACTTAACCCCTTTGACTGCCCTCCACGGGTCCTTAGTGCTCTAATGAATCTTACAATGGGTTGATGAGACCATGGTGGGGTCTTGAAGTCATGGTGAAGCCCCATGGTTATCTTAAACTAAGGTTCAGGAATTTACTATTTGCAGACCATAGTGGTCTCACCCACATTCTTAGGTTTCCTTGGTCTTCTTGGGATTCCTAGGGTTTTGTAATGACCTAGTCATGGCCAAAAACCACTCTTAGGGGTCTTGTTGGAAATGGGATGTTACACATGCCCCCTGACATGCTCGTGGTGCTAGGCGTGTTCCCTCTCGAGAACTCGTCGAGTGTAGTTCATCGAGCACTCGAGTGGCTGCCCAACCATACAAAGCAGGACACGCCCTGGGATACGCCTGTGTTCCAGGCCGTGTCACCCAACTTGAACTAAATTTGGGATTTTGGGGTGTTACAGATGTTGCCTTCAAATAGGTATGACCAAAAAAGTATATATGGTCACTGGATGAATGACAAATCCATTAGTATGAACAAAGAGGTTCAATGCTGTGGTGTAAGGTACAGAAGGGGAGTGAATGTCTTTAAGGAACCCCATGAGAAAATCCAATTGGCCCATCATGGACCATTTATGTTTGGTGCACCAGCCCATTCACTCAAGAAAGTGGCAGTGTCTAACTCTCAAGGCCATCCAATAAAGACTCTGACCAAGGGGAAGTCTATCAACAAGCCTGATCTAGCTATCTCTGATGCTATAAACATTATGTCATCTACAAAGAAGACTGTTATAAATAGCATTTAGAGCAACCAAGAAAGCCTTCTGAAAGACTCACCTTCAGTCAGATCCTTGCTGAATGGAACTTGAAGAAGGCTACTGCACCTCTTCCGTGTGTACAATCAACAGTTAACCCAAATGTAGGACTTGCTCAGAAGAGAAGGTATAATATTCACGAGTCCTGATGTTGTGGTAAGGTGGGGCATTTTGTCTTTGAATACTGACACAATCCTACAGTGCCAAGAGCTATTGTTAGTCTTCCTTTCAGAAAATCTGCAGGAAGACATGTTTATTTTCAGGCTAATTAGAACCTAGGACCCAATAATTATTGGGGTCCTAAGGTAAGGTAACTTATGTGATGCAGAATAGTCTAAGTATCCCCCCATATGGTACTTAGACAGTGGTTGTTCCAGGCACATGACTGGAATAAGGAGCAACTTAAAAGAGTACACTCCAGTGAAGGATGGACCCAAAGTTATCTTTGGTGGTTCAGATAGAGGAGTGATAGGAGCCTATAGTAAGATTACCAGTGGCATAGTCACAATCTCAAAAGTAGCTTATGTTGAAGGATTGCAACACAAACTTATAAGCATAAGACAACTCTCTGATCTTGACTATGTCATTATCTTCCACAAGGATGAGTGTGAGATTAAGAGGTCAATTGACCAAGAGGTCATCTTGACATGCACTAGGAGTGGAAATATTTATTGCTTGAACTTTCTGTGTCTAGATACAAACTCTCCTATTTGTCTAGTGGCAAATGAGAAAGTCTCATATTGTGTGCAATGGTACAAGAGACTAGCTCATTTTAATTATAAGACTATTTGCAATCTCTTTAGTGAAGAGGTAGTTAGGAATGGTCCTAGAATAAAATGCACTAAGGAAGGTGTTGATGCGCGAAAATGGCACCGCCTAGTTAACACGAAGGGAGTGTTCAATCTCACACGCTAGGAGAGGAAGAGGATGAAGGTTACGGGGAAAGAGGAAGCTTCTAAGTGCTCGAGAGTGGAGCAAGCGCTTATCTACGGGGTTGCGGGGATAGAGGAGAGGTTTGTTGAGAGTTGTCGGGAAGGCTGACAAGAAGAGGAGGTTGACCAGGAGCTGCCGAGCAGACGGTTACTTGGATGGTTGTGCTTGCAGGTTGATGTCGAGAGGGAGCTGAGCTGAGCTAAGAATAACAAGAAGAGAGAGGGCCGCTAGCAGCGGCAACAGCAGACTTCGCCCTCCGCAGCTTAAATATCACTCTTGCGACGAGCTTTCCTTTGATTAATAGTGAGAGTTATAGCTTGGCAATACACCTTTACAAGAAAACAATAAAGGGGTACAAAGAGCAAGCTGGCGGCTAAAAAGGAAGTGTCAGAAGAGACCCCGCGGACTGAAGAATCAGGTCGGCAGGCCACGCGACTAAGGGAAGAAATAGAGGCTGCGCGGTCTGACAACTGAAGCCGGAAGGCCGCGCACGGTTATAGAAAGAATGAAGGCGGACTGAGAAATAGAGTTTGAAGGAGGTGATCACTCGAGCTTGATGTGGGCTGTCTTCGAGCGTGAACACCTTGGCAATGATCCAATCTTGGGGTGTCTGAACCTCCCCCCCCATGAGAGGTCTGGGGGTCTATTTATAGGCCTGAGGAGGTAACGGCTTTCCAGTGACATTACCCCCGGTGGGACGGTAACTTGAGTGAGAAGAGGAAGGAGTCCGCCGAGTCCACAACAGGCCAGGCCGACTGGGGCTTGCTTCTGGAGCTGGTGCTACCGATGGCGAACTGGGAGACTGAACGGTGGACTGCGAGGCGAGACCACGGAGTCCACTGCTGTTGAGCAGAGAGATGCTAGAGGCAAAGGAGTGGCGGGCTGCATGGCGAGTTCGCTGAATCTGCCCTGCCGAACTGGGCTTGCGCTAAGGGGTGCGAGCTGAGGACGTATCCGCTGAGTCCGCAGAATCCGCAGGAGGATACGCGGTCTGAGACTACTTTCTAGAGGATCTGCTGCTTGGCGGACTGCGAGGAGAATCCGCGGAGTCCGCCTCTACTTATTGAGCCCGCGCCAAGACTGCGGACTAAGGGAGGTTGACCCTACTGCTAGAGAAGAGCTGGTGGAGGCCAAGGAAAGGCGGACCGCATAGAGAGTCTGCTGAGTAAGCGGAGTCCGCCTCTGCTGGCGAGCTGAGTCCATTGAAGATGAGGTTTGCTGTTGCTGAGGCGCTGGAGCTGGGGTTCACCAATGAGGGCGGATTGGAAATCTTGATCACATTTCGAGTCTGTCGAGCTTGCGAGGAACTGGGTATTGCTGCTGATCTTCGCGGGTTGCCGGAGAGCGAGTGTCCGCGCTCCTTAGGCAGACTGATGAAGTCGGCTTCCCATGCTGCTGGAGGACAAGGAATGGGCGACATGCCGGATTGAAGAGGCAGGCCGCACGTGTTGGCGAGGTGGAAGCTGAGGTAGCTGTCTGGCGGCCTGGAGGTAGGTCGCCACTCTTGTTTGGCGGTTTAAGCAGTCTAGTATTCTTGAAGAGCGACCTACAGGAGCGGGCTAAGGGAGTCCAATTTCTGCAAGGGACGCGACCTGTTGCCGGCCTGGGTGGACAGGGAACCGAGTCCGCCCAAGAGAGGCCTGTGGAGACAAGCTGCGATTAAGCTGAAAAAGGGCGCGGCCTGCAGGGGCGGACTGTACGAGCAGTCCGCGGCCCCTACCGACCAAAGAAACAGCGCGCGGCCTGGGCGGTCAGACCGATGACACTGCCCAAGCCGTGCGGACTGAGCAGACAGGGAAACCTATCAGCCCAACCTAGGGAAGCGCCCTCCATGGGGAACCTAGAGCAGGCCGCGACTAGTGGGCTGGCCGTCTTGGGAAGGATCGCTAATTTCGGGGTTAACATAATCCCTGCACTTTTTAAGTTCAGAATAGAACTTCCAAAAAGTAGGAGACCCACGAAAATCGTGATCCACCCCAAGGAAAAATAAGGGGGCAAGGAGTGATAGAACCTGATGCCTCTCCTTAGGAGGTTGCTAAAGCCTGTCTATTTCCTGCAAAGGAAAAGTAGTGTAGGCATGTATGGAAGGTACGTCTTGCGTGTACATGGGTTTGCCTTTGCAAAACGAAGATGTGTCTTCTGCTGAGTTCTGCAAAATGAAGGTGAGAGGAAAACATAGGAGCATAATAACTTGCAAGTACCTGAAGGAGGCTTGCAAGTAAATGTTATCCTCTTTAAAAAGAAGAGAACGATATGCGTGAAAGGAAAAACAAGATGCAAGTACCTGAAGGGAACTTGCAAGTGTTTGCCGGTTTCTGCAAAAGTGAAGTTAGAAACAAATTCGGGAGTAAAGAAAGCCCAAATACCTGAAGGCAACTTGCAGGTATCTGCTTGTCTCTGCAAGAGAAGAGTTAAAAGTAGGCACAATATATTAAAGTAACTTGTAAGTACCTGTGAAGAAACTTGCAAGTGTTTGTTGATCTCTGCGAGAAAAGAGTTAGAGGCAAACATAATATGTGAAAGAAGTTTGCAAGTACCTGTGAAGAAACTTCCAAATATCTACTTATCTCTGCAAGAAAAGAGTTAGAAGTAGACATAATATGAAAATAGCTTGCAAGTACCTATGAAGAAACTTGCAAGTGTCTGCTGATCTCTGCAAGAAAAGAGTTAGAAGCAGACATAATATGAAAATAGCTTGCAAGTACCTGTGAAGAAACTTGCAAGTGTCTGCTGATCTCTGCAAGAAAAGAGTTAGAAGCAGACATGATATGAAAAGGTTGCAAGTACCTGTGAAGAAACTTGCAAGCATCTGCTGTTTTCTGTAAAAAGAGAGTTAGAAGAAGATATGGTATTTAAAGACTAAGCTGTAAGTACCTGGATATGACTTGCATGTGCCTGCTAACCACTGCAAAGAGAAGAGTGAGCAGTAGACATAAAATAATGAATTAAGCTGCAAGTACCTGGGTAAGGCTTGCAGGTGTCTGCTAATCTCTGCAAGAAAAGAGTTAGAAGTAGACATATATATATGAAAGAAGCTTGCAAGTACCTGGGAGGAGGCTTGCAAATGTCTGCTGATCTCTGCAAGAGTAGAGTAAGCAGCGGATATGATGAAAAGAGTAAGCTGCAAGTACCTGGACGGAACTTGCGAGTGCTAATTGTTGATAAGACAAGGTCGATATGACCAAATAGTAGAGCAAATGCCTTAGGAACTCTCGCTTGAATGGCTTGATGATCAAGGAAAGTTGGATTATTTGATCAACGATTGATGCCGTTATCATTTGATAAGAGTAATGAAGAGATTTGTGAATCATCATCTGTTAGAGCTTAAGCGAGCAGTGAATAAGATATGAGAGTAAACGAAATGATCATCGCAAATCCTTTTGGTAGGTCGGATTTAACCTATTCACCTGTAAAAGAGACAGTTGGGAAAGAAGGAGGTCTATACTCGGAGACGACCAAGAAATACTGGATGCTGCCATAGGAGATCACCCGTGGGACTTATGCATCGCTTGCCTGAGCAAGGTCATCACGAGTATAGTCCCACTAAGATTGGGCTAGTCGTGCATCCTCTAGGAGGGCACAAAAGAGAAAATAAAGGGGAATCCTGAGAAGGATCGCTAGATGCACCGATCACATGCTTCGGGTTACTACGTCACTGAACAAAGAGACTGGTTGCGCCAAGAGTCCTATAGCTTGTCTGTGGATTGATCAGTGGAGTTCAGGACCCCGTAAAAGCATGGATTGAGAGCACTAGAGAGCGTTCGGCCATCACAGTCGTGAGATGATCAAAGAGACAAGGCTACGCTTGGTCGCCATTGCTTGTCACGCGAAGATCGCCGTAACTGTAATGTATCCTAACGGAGCACAACAGATCTTACACATGGGGCCTCCCTAGCACGCACTATATGTCAGATGATGGCTAGGATCCAAAGTCCAGTACTCCACCGCATGAGAGTTGGATAGCACCCAGTACACACATATGCGAAATCTCCCCGCGATATGTGATCATTGTGGTCTTACGCCAGAATCCAATCCTGAGGGGGCCTATACCAAGACTGATGGCGGCAACCCCCAATGTGTTAAAGTTGAAGATGATGACGGCGACAGCGATGACGTTCTCCTACATGTTGAAGATGATGACTACATGATGTGGAGCTACATGAGATGAAGGCTTTTAAACATTATTTAGTTTATTTCTATTTGCATTTTTATTTTCATCATGTAATATTTAAGTATTTTAGGTGTTGATTTATTTTTATTTAGTGGGCTGCACATAGCCTATGCATTTTGTAAAGCCTATATATAGGCATGGACTTTCATGGTTTTACTTAGTGAATGAAAAATTGAGAAACCCTAAACCTCCTTTTGAAATCTCTTCCCCTTCTCCTCCTTGGTCGCCCACCCTCTTCCTCCCTTCCTCTTGGCCGCCAGCCGCCCTTCCTCTCCCCTCCTCCTCTTGCTCGGCCTCCCTCCTCTTCCCTTCTCCCCTTTCCTCCTTTTCTCCCCTCGGTTTCCCCTCTAGCTCCTCCTCCCTTTCCTTTCATCCCTCACAAATCCGACCACCACAACTCCTCCCTAGCCGCCGGCCTCCTCCACCAACACCAAACCCGAGAACCCTTCAACTCCACCTCCCAAGATTCGGCCACCACTCTCAAGCCGACCCTCACTTCCACACCCCACACCGAACCACCACCCTCTCCCTTATCCAAAACCCGACCTCCATCAAGAGCCCCCAAATCATCCCCTTCCCATAGTGAAATCGACCAAGATCAAAGGTGTTTTCTCCCTTTGTGGTTTTCCTCCATCCCGGCATAAAGCAAAGGAAGCGGACAAGTTTCTCTCCATCCGGCGACACTCCGGCGGAGTCGTGGAAGAACGATCCTTGAAAGTGAACCGGAATCATCTATTCTGGTTGGGTAACGAGAGCTTCTACCTCTTGTGTGATTCTTATCCATTTAGATTTTTATTTGGTGGAATGCCTTTGTGTTACTTTGGAATCGTTTTTTTGTTCGTGGCTTATCTTTCCGATCACATGTGTTGTTCTTTCTAGTTGTTTAATTTTCCGAGAGGTTTGGCGAGCCTCGCTTTCGTTTTGTTGGGGGAGATCTACCATTTTCGAACCGAACCTTTCGGTAGATCTCTTTTGGTACAACCATCGCTCGATCGGACCCAAGATTGGTCCTTTTAGCTTGAGAGAACATTGGCCTCTAGTCGTTTGTTCGATCTTTAATCAGCATGGCTACCGTATGTTAGCGATAGTTGATAACATTGTTCCTTGGTGTGCTGCGTTTAGTTATTGTGTGAGCGTAATAGTGGAAATAGAGAGGCGTACGTGTTACTCCCTTTGCCGTTATAGCGTCAAATACCGTAGCCTACATCAATTTGTTATCAGAGAGAGGTTCTTGTCAATTTTTTAATTGGCACCCTCCCCTCTTATTTAGCACGTTAACACTCACTTTGTATGCACATTTAGAGTCAAAATAATCAAAAAAAATTTATTTCTGGTCTGCCAATAACAGCTTAAATTTCTTATTTTTCAGCAAAAAAAATCAAAAAAACATTAATTAATAATCTTCATATTTTATTCTACAAGAAAATCTATTTTATATTAATATTACCCTAGTGGTTAAGCGTGAACAATTCCGACAAACCTATTTTAATTGGGCCAGAAGCATTTCTCATTGTATGTGCAAAAATTCCGGATCGAGTTTTCTCTCCGGTTATCACAATATGGCCTACGACGTCAATGTTTCCCGAGGAAAATCATTAGGTTCCATTAGGAATGTTAGAAAGCCATTCCAATGCTCGGTAGTGGATGAGATTAAGGCGTTGATTAGTCAATTAAAGACTAGCCAAGTAGTACCATTTCTCCCAAGGCAACACCCTAGTTATCCTACGGACGGCGCTAGTTCCATACCGATCTTTAGGAATGAAGATAAACCAAACGCCCAGGCCAAACGGCAAATAACTGATGATTTGTCTACCCTTAAACAAGGGAATAAGTCGGTCTCAGATTATATGCAACTCTTTAAGGATTTGACGGTTACGAGCGGTGTGATGGAATCGCCTGAGGTCACCCTTTCCAGGTTTCGTAGGGGGTTGAGACCCTACATCCAGGGAAAGTTATTACGATATGGTCACACCGATCTAGACACCACCTTTTGCATGGCATTGGAAATTGAGAAGCACCAGATTCCTAGGAGTAAAGTTCCCTCATGTCAGACGATTATTATATGTGAGTCTAGTGGCGAATCTGGTCTTGGCTCTATTGTGCGTCCTACCCTGATTACGCCCGTAGACCATTTTAAGTCTCCCCCTGAGTTGCCTGATTTAGTTGTAGACTCCCCTGATGAGTTTAAGGTCGTGCCTAGGACTGTGCCCGTCACTGAGGGCGAGGCTGATATTACTGACGATTGTATTGACGTTGAAGAGATTGGTTACCCTAGTGACCTGGATGAGGATTTCTCCCCCGAGGAATCATCTCCACTTCCCTTCGTCGATGTTTCTGAAACCATTACTGAGTTTGATTTGAGTGAAGTTTCTAGTGAGGTGATAGAGTCACCCTGTGGCGAATGTCTGATGGTGAGTTAGGTGATGACGAGCCAGTTGAGTTTTCTGTGAGGGAAAATCTTCTGTTTGATTTTCCGTCTGATTTTGATGGCTTGCACCCAGAGGATTTTACTTGGACGATAAATCCGTATTTTGACATTGGGCATGACTTAGCCCCTCCTCCGGAATGTATCGATGCTCCCATTCCTGAGATCTGTACTACTACTGATGTCGTGATTTATGAGTTGGAAGAATGTCCTAGCGAGAGAGTTATATTTTTGGAAGACGACATAGAAGTGGACCCGGATGAGCGTCCCCTGATGCTAACTCCGTTGCGTGAATTTAAATGTGATCTTAACTCTCTCCCGGTTTTAGCTTTACCGACTCTCCCTCCTAATATGTTGACCCGACCAGCGGATCCTTTCGGACATGAATTTATTTTGCCTGATTTGAGTCATGTTATTTTACCATCCATACTGGACCCTCCTTTGGACATGTCTCGTAGTGTGATAATAGATTTCGTGTTTGGTCATGCTGAATGTCTCATTAATTTGGTATCCACTCGACTTTCTAAAACTAACCAAATCTCTGAGAGTACGTTAATGATGTGGCCATCTTTTGTGCCACCGGATCGCATTCTGTTGGTACCACCAGATCTCGTTGGGTTGGTGCCACCATATGTAGTCCCGCTAGTGCCATCCTATTACTTTCCGTTGGCGCCACCATATTTAGTTCCCTTGGTTCCATCTCAAGTAGTTCCGTTACCGCTATTTTACATGTCAAGTCTGCCTGCAATAGTATTTTCCTCTCACGCTTTCATTTTACATAAGCACAGTAAGTAAGCGCTAGTCACACACATGTCTTCTTATCAATATATCGCTAACTTACATAAGAGGGCATCTCCCTATAAGGTTTTCGGTTTACTCTTGGTGCGACTCGTCCCTGAACGGATGCCTACGGGCACTATAGAAACATTTGCGAGTCGGCGAGTTAGAACTTTTCGGATTTTTAATCAATTAGGAGAAACAACATATCTGTTGAAGTTAACCACTGAATGGGGTAATTCCCCTAGTTTAAATGTTTCCAATTTCACGCATTGTGTTTTTCCACCTTTTGAAATATCTAACTCTACGTTTGGTGCCACTTTATTTTCATTTGGGTTGGGGGGTGAGCTTGTTCTTGGATCGTTCTCTCCATTGGTCTCCAACGGAGGTACGTTGACTGTTGATGAAGAAAGTTTTCCTCTTTATTTGCCTAATGCTTTTCCCAGTTTCCCCAGGACAATCTTTTTGCTAGACAAGTTCATATTGGGTGTTTTGCTCTCCTCTCCAAGCGGTGGTATTCAGCGTTATGTGATACGATGGTGTGCTCGCCCGGTCTCCGGTGACCCTTGGATTCCGGACTCGGCGATGGTTCTTTTGGATGATGTTCTTCGGTACCAGCACCGCCATGCCAACTCATCGGTGATGAGTTATTTTGAGCGGGGGAGGATTGATGGCGGCAACCCCCAACGTGTTAAAGTTGAAGATGATGACGGCGACGGCGATGACGTTCTCCTACATGTTGAAGATGATGACTACATGATGTGGAGCTACATGAGATGAAGGCTTTTAAACATTATTTAGTTTATTTCTATTTGCATTTTTATTTTCATCATGTAATGTTTAAGTATTTTAGGTGTTGATTTATTTTTATTTAGTGGGCTGCACATAGCCTATGCATTTTGTAAAGCCTATACATAGGCATGGACTTTCATGGTTTTACTTAGTGAATGAAAAATTGAGAAACCTTAAACCTCCTTTTGAAATCTCTTCCCCTTCTCCTCCTTGGCCTCCCACCATCTCCCTCCCTTCCTCTTGGCCGCCGGCCGCCCTTCCTCTCCCCTCCTCCTCTTGCTCGGCCTCCCTCCTCTTCCCTTCTCTCCTTTCCTCCTTTGCTCCCCTCAGTTTCCCCTCTAACTCCTCCTCCCTTTCCTTTCCTCCCTCATAAATCCGACCACCACAACTCCTCCCTAGCCGCCGGCCTCCTCCACCAACACCAAACCCGAGCACCCTTCAACTCCACCTCCCAAGATTTGGCCAGCACTCTCAAGCCGACCCTCACTTCCACACCCCAAATCGAACTACCACCCTCTCCCTTATCCAAAACCTGACCTCCATCAAGTGCCCCCAAATCAGCCCCTTCCCATAGTGAAATCGACCAAGATCAAAGGTGTTTTCTCCCTTTGTGGTTTTCCTCCATCCCGGCATAAATCAAATGAAGCAGACAAGTTTCTCTCCATCCGGCGACCCTCCGGTGGAGTCGTGGAAGAACGATCCTTGAAAGTGAACCGGAATCATCTATTCCGGTTGGGTAACGAGATCTTCTACCTCTTGTGTGATTCTTATCCCTTTAGATTTTTATTTGGTGGAATACTTTGTGTTACTTTGGAATCGTTTTTTCGTTCGTGGCTTATCTTTCCGATCGCATGTGTTGTTCTTTCTAGTTGTTTAATTTTTCGAGAGGTTTGGCGAGCCTCGCTTTCGTTTTGTTGGGGGAGATCTACCATTTCCGAACCGAACCTTTCGGTAGATCTCTTTTGGTACAACCATCGCTCGATCGGACCCAAGATTGGTCCTTTTAACTTGAGAGAACATCGGCCTCTAGTCGTTTGTTCGATCTTTAATCGGAGTGGCTACCGTACATTAGTGATAGTTGATAACGTTGTTCGTGGGTGTGCTGCGTTTAATTATTGTGTGAGCATAATAGTGGAAATAGAGATGCGTACATGTTACTCCCTTTACCGTTATAGCGTCAAACACGTAGCCTACATCAAAGACTAGACGACATCTCAGTGGCTCAGTGATCTTTTTGGAAAAGAGAGAATAGAGGAAGAAGCACTACAAGAAGGGAATTGTGTCAATATGAGATCCCTGATAAAAGCTTTATTGAAAAGCAAGAATGAACACTTAAAAGTGTTTTAAAATGAGAATGTTTGAAAGGGTAAGAGTAAGAGTAACCGATAATGGTTGTGAGAAAATTTGGATGACTATGAAGTCCTTTACTGGATTAGAATAATCTTCCAAGCACACCCTCGTCATCGGCATCGAAGCATTCGACAGTTTCATTAACAACGAGGAGAGAGGGTCCTTTGACTAGGCTCACCCCTCTTGAGCTGCAAGGAATGCCTGCAACTTCTTTGCCCTTTGAGGTTGCTGGATCAGGGCGATCACTTTTAGGAATCAGATTACGAATCTTACCCTGCTGGAGCATCCTTTGCACTAGTCGGTGGAGTGCTCGGCAGTTCTCAGTCAAGTGGCCAGACTCTTTGTGGAACTCACAGTATGGTTTAGAGTTTTTGATCTTTGATCAGCTGGCCGGTAAGGCTTCTTGTAGTTAGCCATGTCTTTCATGATTTGGCTTACTTCTTGCATGGCCTCATCTAGTTCAGATTCATGCAAGTCATCGTCTTGCTACTGATAGACTGCAGCTGTTTGAGAAGATGGAGCTAGTGGTAGCAATGGATCTTGAGCGCGATCACGGCTTGGGAAGGGATATTGATGGCGTTGAAACCTTCTTCCCTTCCTCGAATGAGTTGGGAAATCATTGTGAGGAGACCTCAGAGGCTACTTGTGAGAAGGATCTTTCTCTGATATGAGCTTAGAGACGAAGCCTGGGTTGCCCTTTTCACCTCGGATGTAGGAGTTGGCTAGGGCAATCAACTCTTGGTATGTCCTCGGTGCTCGGACATTGGCTTCAAACTTGAGAGGTCCTTCACGGAGACCGTGGATAAGAGCCACTCGGTACATTTCTTGGCTAACAATCTCAATGTCCAAAATTTCTCTTTGGAATCGATCAACGAACTGAGACCAAGTTTCATTGCCACGCTGCTTGATCTCAAACAGGGCTTCTGGACCACCCTTTCTCTTGGTTGAGGTAGAGAATCTGAGCAAGAACTCCCTTCGCAGATCATCAAAGGAAGTAATGGAGTGAGGGAGAAGATCGTAGAACCAGTCCCTCACTTGTCCATCAAAGGTTTTGACAAGGAGCTTGCACTTAGTTGCATCTAAAAGGGTTTTGAGAGCAACGGCTGATTCGAAGGCTTGAAGATACTTCACTGGATCAGTTTCTCCAGTGTAGATTATTAATCGTGGTTCTCTGAAGTTAGTTGGAGTAGGTTCATGACGAGCGTTCTCTGCAAATGGCGAAGGCTCTTCTTGCTCTCGTATAGCATAAGGATAAAAAGGAGCATAAGCTGCAGCTGTAAAAGAAGCAGGAGGATAAAAGGGAAAAGTTGCTGCAGGAGGAGCAAAGGCAGGAGCTGCAGGGTAAGGATGACTTCCCTGAAAATTGAGAAATCTAGCAGTACTTCCCCGGGCTGCTTCCCGGAAGAAGTTTTGGCGAGCAGCAAATTCTTCTTCTTGAGGTCGCAAAGGGGCTGCAGGACCTTGCGGGAAGGTTGTTGTATGAGGAAGATAGACTGGCGGGCAAGCTGGAGGACAAGCTTATTGATGCTCCAATATTGGTGTTGGATTGACTGGAGCAGCTGAGGTAACTGGAGCTGCTGCAGGTTGAGAGTCTATTCGCTGCGTGATCATAGTATGCTTTTGGTTGATTGCTTGTAATTACTGAGCATTCTCACGGTGCGATTGCTCGAAGGACTCCCAGATAGGATCATCTCTAGGACTTGGAGTAAAGTTCCCGGCTGACTGATGGTCTGACATGGCTAACTGTCGCTGTTCACCGTCTGTTCGGATCTGAAGGCCACGTGTTAACTATTGATGTGCGAAAACGACACCGCCTAGTTAACACGGAGGGAGTGTTCGATCTCACAGGCTAGGAGAGGAAGAGGATGAAGGTTGCGGGGAAAGAGGAAGATTTTGAGTGCTCGAGAGTGGAGCAAGCGCTTGTCTAAGGGGTTGCGGGGATATAGGAGAGGTTTATTGAGAGCAGCCGGGAAGGCTGGCGAGAAAAGAAGGTTGCGCTACCAACAGCAAAGGCAAACATAACGACAAACAAAAATACACACGGGCCATAAAAAAACTGGGGGCGTTATAGAGGTTAACCAGGAGCTGCCAAGCAGACGATTACTTGGACAGTTGTGCTTGCAGGTTGATGTCGAGAGGGAGCTGAGCTGAGCTAAGAAGAAGAAGAGAGAGGGCCGCTAGCAGCGGCAACAGCAGACTTCGCCCGCCGCGGCTTAAATGCCATTCTCGCGATGGGCTTTCCATTGATTAATAGTGAGAGTTACAGGTTGGCAATATACCTTTACAAGAAAGCAATAAAGGGGTACAAAGAGGAAGCGGGCGGCTAAAGAAGAAGTGCCAGAAGAGACCGCGCGGACTGAAGAGTCAGCTCGGCAGGCCGCGCGACTAAGGGAAGAAATAGAGGCCACGCGGTCTGACAATTGAAGCGGGTAGGCCGCGTGCGGTGACAGAAAGAAGGAAGGCAGACTGAAAAATGGAGTCCACAGGAGGTGATCACTCGAGCTTGCTGTGGGCTGTCTTCAAGCGTGAGCACCTTGGCGATGATCCGATCTAGGGGTGTCTGAACCTCCCCCCCCCCCATGAGAGGTCTGGGGGTCTATTTATAGGCCCGAGGAGGTAACGCCTTCCTGTGACGTTACCCCCAGTGAGACGGTAACTTGAGTGAGAAGAGGAAGGAGTCCGCCGAGTCCGCAACATGCTGGGCGGATTGGGGCTTGCTTCTGGAGCTGGTGCTGCTGATGGCGAACTGGGAGACTAAATGGCGAACTGCGAGGCGAGTCCGCGGAGTCCGCTGCTGCTGAGCTGAGAGATGCTAGAGGCAAAGGAGTGGAGGGCTGCACGGCGAGTTCGCTGAATCCGCCCTGCCAAACTGGGCTTGCGCTAAGGGTGCGAGCTAAGGAGGTATCTGCTGAGTCCGCAGAATCCGCAGGAGGCTACGCGGTCTGGGACTGCTTTCTGGAGGATCTGCTACTTGGTGGACTGGGAGGAGAATCCGCGGAGTCCGCCTCTACTAATTGAGCCCGCGCCAAGACTGCGGACTGAGGGAGGTTGACCCTGTCGCTGGAGAAGAGTGGGTGGAGGCCAAGTAAAGGCGGACCGCATAGATAGCCTGCTGAGTCCGCGGAGTCCACCTCTACTGGCAAGCTGAGTCTGTCGAAGATGAAGTTGGTTGTTGCTGAGGAGCTAGAGCTGGGGTTCACCAATGAGGGCAGACTGGAAATCTTGATCGCATTTCGAGTCCACCGAGCTCGCGAGGAACTGAGTAATGCTGCTGATCTTTGTGGGTAGCCGGAGAGCGAGTGTCCGCGCTCCTTAGGCGGACTGATGAAGTCGGCTGCCCATGCTGCTAGAGGACAAGGAATGGACGACCTGCTAGACTAACGAGGCAGGCCACGCGTGTTGGCGAGGAGGAAGCTGAGGTAGCTGGCTGGCGGCCTGGAGGCAGTTCGCCACTCTTGTTTGGCGGTTTAAGCGGTCTGGAGTTCTTGAAGAGCGACCTGCAGGAACGGGCTAAGGGAGTCCAATTTCTGCAAGGGACGTGACCTATTTTCGGCATGGGCGGATAGGGAACTGAGTTAGGCAAAGTGAGGCCTGTGAGACAAGCTGCGATTAAGCTGAAAAAGGGCACGACCTGCAGGGGCAGACTGCAGGAGCAGTCCGCGGCCCCTGCCGACCAAAGAAACAGCGCGCGGCCTGGGCGGTCAGACCGCTGAAACTGACCAAGCCGTGCGGACTGAGCGGACAGGGAAACCTGTCCGCCCAACCTAGGGAAGAGCCCTCTAGGGGGAACCTGGAGTAGGACGCGACTAGCGGGCTAGCCGCCTTGGGAAGGATCGCCGATATCGGGGTTAACAGGAGGCATTTACTTTGCATGTCAAAAGGGCAAGCAGACTAAAGCTTCTTTTAGAAGCATTTGGATCAAAGACTCTGTGAGGTGTTTATACCTCTTGTATATGGAATTGTTTGGTCCTATGTCAGTTCGTAGTCTAGGTAGGAAAGTCTACACCATTGTGGTTGTTGATGACTTTTCCAGATTTGCTTCGGTTTTCTTTTTAAAGAAAAAGTCTGAAACCCCTGATGTATTCAAGACATTTATCAAGAAAATTCAGAATGAATTGGACAGTACTATGGTCAAAATTAGAAGTGACCATGGGACTGAATTTCAGTCTGATAGCATGACAAGGTTCTGTGAAGAGCAAGGGATTCACCAAGAACACCCCAGCAAAATGGGATTGCTGAGAGGTAGAATAGGACTATCATAGAGGCTGGAAGGAGCTTATTGAGTGACACATCTCTCCTAGAATAGTTTTGGCTGAGGCAGTAAATACTATATGTCATGTCCTTAATAGAGCCTCTATCACCAAGAGCTACAAGAAGACTCCCTATGAGATCTTGAAGGGTAGAAAATCAAACATGAGTTATCTCAGGAACTTTGGTAGCAAGTGTTATGTGCTTCATAATTGGAAGTCCTATGTGACTAAGTTTGCTACCAAGTCCTTTGATGGGTTTTTTGTTGGGTACAACAATAATAGTAAAACTTATAAGATCTACAACTTGAAAAGCCAAGTTGTAGAAGATTCTGTACATGTAGTCTTTGATGAGTCTACCTTGATTAACAGTGAGGTGTCAGGCTCCTCTTCTAGTACTGCAGATACAGTGTTGATGATGGACAAGCTAAACATCAAGGAAGCTGCTCTAGTAATCCAAGATGGAGTGAATATTCCAGAAGGAGTGCAAGGCACACTTGAAATGGATGAAGATCAACAAGAATCTGCTACTGATGCTAATGCTGAAAGAAGACTGCCTCCAGCTGTCAGGCAACTAAGTGATTATCCAAGACACCAGATTATTGGTGATGTAAACCAAGGAGTGGTGACAAGAAGCTAGCGTCTTAATACATCTTTGTATTCTGGTTTCCTGTCATAGGTTGAGCCCAAGAGATTTGAAGAGGCCAATATAGATCAGTTCTAGATTATAGCAATATAAGAGGAATTGAACTAGTTTACAAGATGTAAGGTCTGGAAGCTGGTTCCCAGACGACAAGGACATAATTTTATTAGAGTCAAGTGGATTTACAAGAATAAACTTGATGAACATGGCATTATAATCAAGAACAAGGCTAAACTAGTACCTAAGGGGTACGGACAAGAAGAAGGTATTGACTATGATCAAACCTTTGCCCCTATAACAAGATTGTAAGCCATCTAACTCTTCCTTGCGTATGCTGCATTTAAAGGATTTAAATTCTAGCAGATGGATGTGAAGTCAGCCTTCCTGAATCGTGACTTAAAGGAAGAAGTCTATGTTGAGCAGCCTCCAGGTTTTCTTGTTCTAAACACGCTTGATTCTATTTATAGACTTTGGAAAGATCTATATGGGATGAAGCAAGCCCCTGGAGCATAGTATGAGACATTGTCTAGCTTCCACATTGAGAAACAAATTCTCAAGGGGGAAGATAGACAAGACCCTATTCCTAAGGGAATCTAAGTGCAAGATCATCCTTGTACAAATTTATGTAGATGATATAATCTTTGGATCTACTGATGATAACCTTTGCAGGAAGTTTGTCAAACTTATACAAGAGAAGTTTGAGATGAGCAGTATGGGTGAACATAAGTGCTTCTTGGGCCTCTAAGTAAGACAGACTGAAGATGGATTATCCATCTCCCAGTTTAAGTTTATCAAAGAGTTGATAAAAAAGTTTGGTATGGAGAATTCCTCCACCATGAAAACTCCCATGAGGTCAAGTATGCCTATAGGTAAAGATGAGGCATGGAAACTTATTGATGAAACTTTGTATAGAGGGATAATTGATCCCTTCTATATCTTACTGCAAGTAGTCCAGACACCATATATGTTACATGTGTTTGTGCTAGGTATCAGGCTAGCTCTAAAAAATCTCACTACTCTGCTGCTAAGAGGATTTTGAGGTATCTTAAGGGCACACTAGATCTTGGCCTATGGTACCCTAGAAATAGGGATTTTGAACTAACAAGCTATTCAGATGCAGATTTTGTAGGCTACAAAGAGGACAGGAAGAGCACTTCATGCACCAGTTAGTTCTTGGTAGGAAGACTACTATCTTGGAGCAGCAAGAAGCAGACTAGTGTTACAATCTCAACAGCTGAGTCTGAATACATCTCAGTACGTAGCTATTGTGCACAGTTGCTGTAGATCCAACATCAGTTCCAGGACTATAACCTCGAGATTAGTAGAACTCCTTTGTACTGTAATTCTACTAGTGCAATCTCAATTTCTAGGTTAACGTCTTTGATTTCAAGGTTAGCTAAATCACTTAGAGGGGGGGTGAATAGGTTTCTTAGTCCTTAGTGACTATCTTTTATTTTCTTTACTTCGGGTGCTTTATTAATTGATTAGTTATGCTTTCAAGACATGTAACCTACACAAAGAAAACAACATAGAAAAGCACACACTGATTTATAATAATTCCCCTAACAAGGGTACATCAACTTTCCCTCCCACATATCCAACTATCTTATTATACTAGGCACTTCTACAAAACTTGCTCCAAAAAGCTTACATCTCAGATCCCTCAGGATCTCTAAGTCTCCCTCAAGACTTACTTCTCAAGCTTAAGGCCCTACAACTCAGTTATCTTAAGATCACCTACTTCAGGCTGTTAAGCCCTACACTCAGTCTAGGAGTACCGCCCTACCTCAGATCCACTAGGGATCCTACCTCAGAGAGAATGACTCTCCTACAATCTCAGGATGTTAATCCCTACCACAGATTCAAAGGATACTACAGATTAGGCGCAAGTGCCCTACCATTCAGTGAGAATGACTCACCTACAATCTCAGGCTCAAAATCCCTACAGCTCAGTGATCAACTGATCACCTTCCTCAGATCCAATTTGGATCCTATAGCTCAGACCCAAAGGTCCTACCTTAGGCTAAACAACCCTATAACTCAGATCATCACTTGGATCCTACCTCAGAGCAACTTTGCTCCTACCACTCAGATCCAAAAGGATCCTACAAGGTGGAAGTGGGTTAGTGAGTCTTGATTAGACACAAGAGAAATTTCTCTGTGCCAATATACCTTGACTGAGTTAGACTCAGCCCAACTTTGACTACAGGTATTTATTTCCTGAGTCTACCTTTACTGAGCTAAGAAATACTTAGTCCTTACTTCTTCTTCACAACACCAGGGATATTTCATGCTGGAGTTGTGAAGTTATTACAATAATATTAACTATAACTGACCTGAAGGTTTCTCAGCTCAACTTCTTCACAGCAACAAGGATACTTGTGCTGGAATCAACTTGGAGAAGCTCAGCTTCTGCTTTCCTTCCCGGACTAAACTTATAAGCCCAGTCCTAGCTTATTCTCCATAGCCTGCAGCAAATGTTCTTCAGGACTTGTACAATTGGAACTGTGAAGAACCTACAGTAAGGGTCGGCCCTTGGCTTCTTCGTATTTCCTCAAAGAAATACTCTGAACTTGCTTGCTGGTGCAGGTGAGAATAACACTAGCTATCTTTCTTGAGATCACAGATCCTGCAGCTGCGGTTAGGCCTTGTATGTTTTCTTTTCCTCAGAGTTTAACTTTGAACTTGCTAAAGTTGAAGTAGAAGACAACAACTAATTTGCTCTTCGTCTTGCTGACTCGAGCTTCCTGTTCTTCAGCACAGCAACAATGGCGGTGAAGAAGAATGACCTGATGGCTTCTTTCCAAAAGCTCAATTCCTCTGTAAAGCCTTTCTCTTTTATTGATTATGACCTAACGGCTCTTTGAGCAGTGGGCCCCACACCATTATTGGCCAGCATCAACCTTGCTTTAATGCCAATTATCGTACAGCAGGTCTGCGACAACATTTGTCGCTTACTATTACCATCTCGCCAATAATTTGAAATATGTTGACTTACTGACATCACCAGATGTGGACTTAGCAAAAAATCAAGCAACATTAGCAAAGACGTTGAGTGAGTGAGCATTACTCAATGCCGAAACACTTAGACAAAATTCTGTCTATCTAGGCGTTGAGAGCGTTGAGTGAACATGCCTCACTCAATGCTATTTGCCTTAGCCAAAAACATCCTACTTCTCTGGCGTTGAGAGCATTCAGTGTGTCTTCATCACTCAACGCTTTTTGCCTTAGAAAAACTTTCTGCATCTTAGGTGTTGAGAGCATTGAGTGAGCATGCCTCACTCAACGCTTTTGCCTTAGCCAATTTCTATGTTTAAAAACACTGGCTTTGTCTGACTAAGTGTTACTCAACACTTATGAGGCTATGTCGTTGAGTGAATGACCTTCACTCAACGCATGTGGACTTAGCCACTTTTCTACCTCTTATTCCTTAGGCTTTGACTATCTCAGCCTGTCTCACTCAACTCTGAACTCAGTTTGACGAATTCTGAACAAATTTTGACTAACTCAGATTCTCAAACTCTTAGCTTAGTTCGACGAACTATGAGCTCAGCTTGACGACCTCTGAACTCAGTTTGACGAACTCTGAATTTAGTTCGACGAACTCTGAACTCAGTTCGACTAATAGCTTTTTGTTGTATGGCGTTGAGTGAGTCAACTCCAATCAATGCCTGCAGATATAGCCACATTTTCCGCTTGCCAACATTCTTCCTTACCTCTGGCGTTGAGTGAGCTTGCTCCACTCAACTCCTGTGGACTTGGCTGCATTTTCAATTGCTCCTTGACTTCTGGCTTTGAGTGAGCTTATCTCAATTAATGCCTATGGACTTAGGCAAATTCCTGCCTTTCCAGCATCTTCACTTTATGACCACCTGTCACATCACTTAGACAATCTGTCTAGACTTGTTCCATGGAACATCCTGCATATGATGAGCTTAAACAACATCAAATATAACTATTCTCTTAGTGTTGATGGAAATGCCCCTTTAAATCCAATCTAGGGAACATTGTGGGCAATGGACCCAATAATCTTCCCCTATTTGAAGAAGGCAGAACACCCAACAATACTAAGAGGCATTAACATAATAAGCAGAATAATTTCATGCAGTTGTAGATTATAATCTTCTACAACTGCCATCTTATGCTATGAAGGTTTTAGCATATCAATTTACTGTAATACATTTAACTGTATTGATTCAATAAGTCAAGTCAATGCATCATTATATTACTTGAACAATTGCTCAAGTAATATGCACTCTTCTTTTATACCAGTTAATATTTAAATGGAGCACCACTAAATGCACTTACCTCAAAATATACACTGACACAATCATGACTCAACATGTAGTCAGTCATTGCATTTCTCATACTACTAGAATCTTTTCAAGTAATATGAACTGACTCAACATGACCTAGTCATGTCAAGTATTTATTTTATATCTCCCCCTTATGTATTGCCATGCATCTCCACCTTTCTATCTTCTTCAATAGGTATATCTATTGAGGGAGGAGAAAGGATCATGAGAGAGATTAACTCTTGATCCTAGTCAAAGTCCTATGTTGATACTACTAAGGAAATTAGCATAGTAATCACGCCACTTGATTAGGGGTCATACCTTTTGTGTTGATACATTGAAACAACACAACACTGTATCACTTGAACTTGATGCACATATAGTTCCACTTGTTGATGTTGTATCTACAGAATCAACATCCACTTGTGGTGATATCATTGATACACCACATCACTGTATCCCCTTGACTCTTGAGTGAACCATTGATCCACTTGAGCTGGCTACTAGATGTTCCTCTTCTCCTACAGCAACACTATTTTCTCAGCAGCAGTCATTCTTAGACTTAGATAAGATTATGACTATGTCATAAGCAATCTCCCCCTTAGTTTGTTTATTGTCCTTTATGACAAACTAATCGGTAGTGAAGATCTTTGATCCACTGCAGAAGCTGTTTGTTCCTTCTCAATATGAGGCTGATCTTGTCCCAGCAAGTGCTGGATATGCTCCCCCTCAACAGGAGCATCACTGTCATTCCCTCTGCTGGACACTTGCGTCCATCTTAGTCTTGATACCACATAATGGTCTTTATAGTCTTGATGTGACATCAAGGACTTATCTACCCAATCTCAACCTAGAGGGTGTTGAACTTGACTTCATCTAGTGGCATGATAAACATGTCAGCCACTTGTCAGTGGGGACAAACTCATGATTGAGTTTTTCCATATGCTTCCTAACAAACTGATACTTAATCTACATATTCATAGTTGTGCATGGAGCTGATAATGTAAGACTTGATTCTTTCTTGCAGCTCCAAGTAGTCAGTCTTCTTCATAGGATTTGATAGGTTCCATCTTTGCTTATCTTATCTACCTTGCACTCTATGGTGGAGGTTCATCTTCTCACTTGTTCTCCTTTCATCTGACTGGGAAGTCAGCTCTGACAAGCCCAACCTTGCTACAACAACAACATATAATGTTAGGGAAATATGTTCTCTGGGTGTAGGATCATTACCTATCTCCTTTGGAGAGCATCATCCCAGAGTTTTGTGTTATTCCTTGTACTGCGATGAGGTGGAAGAATTATTCTTTCGCTCCTTTCACTCCTTCAACAACAGATATGCATCTGGCCAAGCTATCTAACTGTTTGAGTTGGCTAAATACCACTTGGACAGTTTTGGTAGGGTTTTGTATGCCAGCTCTCTTGAGTGGATGCCACTTGAACCTTGAATGATATTTCCTTGAACCATCCTTTAATTTTGGTTCCAAATCTTTCTTTACCCTGCTATTCCCATAGGAATATGGTGACTTGTATCAAAAAGGCTAGAGCAATCCAGCAGTTTTGTGAACTTGCTCACTTACAGTAGTTGCAATCATTTGGATAGTCTCCCTCTCATCCTCAACATTGTCCATAGGGACAATCTGAATTTCAGAACTATTCTTCTGATCTCTTTGGATCTCGAGATTCTCAGACACCAATTCTTTAGACTAGACTTTTAAGCTTTCCAGTTTGAACTATACTGTATTGGCTCCTCCTTAATAATTGCACAGATTCAGTCCACACTGTCCACTAACTTGGACAACCTTTATTATAGGCTTAGATGATGTTGAAACCTGAGAACACTTCTTTTTAAGTTTTCTCTAAAGAGTCTACCTGAGGATACCACTTGAGAAAGTTTTCAACTGAGCATTATGTGCTCTTTCCTTGCTGCTCTTTAAAGAGCTACTTATAATGTTTTCTTTAGTGAGTACAACCTGCTTTTAAGGATAACACTTGAAAGTTTTCCTCTTGGGCATCAAGAGGAGTGTCCTAGATGATCAATATCCATCACAACTTCCCAACTGTAGATCTTAGGTCAATTCCTCACTAGAGTATGATCCATAAGATGACTTTCTCATTCCTTTCCAAGATCTTGAACATCCTCTATCCAAGTACCATATGGGTGGGGGATGGTCACTTGGACTAACCTACAAAAAAGAGTTCATCCTACCTTAGGACCCCAATAGGTATTTGGTCCTAGGTTCTGATTAGTCTGAAATGTAACTTGCCTACCAGTAACATTTTTGACAGGTAGGCCAACTCTAGCTCTGGGCATAGAAGGATTGTACCAGCAATCTAGGGTAAAATGCCTCACCTTGCCACAACACCAACACTCATAGATATTATATCTCCTTTTCTAAGCAGGCCCTGCAGTGTGGTTAATTGCTGACTGAATAGAAAGAAGAGTAGCAGCAGCTTTATTAAGGTTTCTTTCAGCAACAATCTAATTGAAGGTTAGTCTTCCTGCAGGCTTCCTTTGCTTGCTCTGAATGTTATTTACAGCTATCTTCTTTGCAGATGACATGTTTATAACATCAGAAACAACTAAGTTATGCTTACTGATAGATTGACCTATGGTCTGAGTCCTTACTGGATGGGTTTTAGTGAATGCCACTATCTTGTCCTTGAGAGTTGGGGCTGAGGCACCAAATATAAATGGTCCAGAATGGGCCATTTCTACTTTCTCATGGGGAGCCTTAAAGGCACTCATTTTCCTACCATTTCTTCTTCCATTGAAAGATACTCTTGTATTCTTACAAGAATAATTCTCATTCTCCCAGTGATCATGCATGCAGCTATGTTCATACCTGTGAGAAGGGAGGATTACCTTGTGAAAGGTTGACTGTGGCACTACATGAGCTTTGCCTTTCCCTTTGTAAAGTTCAACTCTTGTGCTTCCCTTGAGTACCAACTGCTTCTTACCCTTTTGAGAGGATAAGAAATCTATCAAGGGCAACACAACTTTAGGCTTGCTGTTTCAACCACTGTCATTCTCTCCTTTAGGAGTTTCTCTTCAAGATCCAAAATGATCTTGTCCTTCTGGTTATGGTCTTAATTTGGATGATTGAGATGGCCTTCAGTTGGATGACTTCCCTCACTTTCTGATCCAATAAGGATGTTGTCTCAGACTACTGGGCAGTAACTAGCTATAGAGAGATAATCTCCTCAGAATGCATCTTGGCCAACTTCTTGCTTCTTCTCAAAGCATCCAAGATTTTACCATACTTGTAAATCAATTGATTGACATCTACCTCAGAATCAGAGTCATCTTCATCACTAGATAAGGATGCATCAGAATCTAGACTGGCCTCATAATCTGAATAGTAAGAAGAACTTGATAGAGAATGTACCTTTTCCGGACCAGCTGATCCTGGAAGGATTCTTCTTCTGTCATGACTATTAGCCCATAACAACTGCAGTCATCTACTTTATCATCATCCTCCTCTTAATCACTTTCTGAATGTGATATAGGGGCCCTGATCTTTAGACTAGCATCTAGATGGACACCATTTAATAAGCATATGACAACTTCTTCCTTATCATCCTTCTCTTTGCCTTCCATGTAGATAATCGAAGTGTCAACATTTTTTGATACTATTGCAATGGACCAAGATCTGGAAGGTAGAGTCATCCATGGAACTTACCATGATGTGTTGTGCCCTCTTATCCATAGCAGCCAGGATGACTTCATCCTCAGTCATTTCAACATAGATCTTTGGGGTCTGGATACTTGCATCTGATGTAGAGACCTTTATGGGAATGAAGGGACATTCTTGAATTGATGTCAAGACTCTAGGATTAGTGGCTTGCATGATATGTCTGATCTTTTCTTTCCGACTCCCAAAATTCTCCTTGCTACAGACTTGGAGCTCCATTGTGCTCCACTCCTTATGGTTCTCTTTTGAACCAACAACCACAAACCTTTTAGCTATCCTTTGAGGTCTACTCAAACTGTTAAGTCCATTTTAAGTAACATCCCACTGATACAACTTGAAAGTCTTTGATTTCAAGGATAGCTAAATCACCTATAGGGGGGGTGAATATGTTTCTTAGTTCTTAGTGACTATCTTTTATTTTCTTTACTTTGGATGCTTTATTAATTGATTATTTATGCTTTCAAGACATGCAACCTGCACAAAGAAGATAACACAGAAAAGCACACACTGATTTATAGTGGTTCCCCTAATTAGGGTACATCCACTTTCCCTCCCAGCTATCCAACTATCTTGTTGGACTAGGCACTTCTCTAAAACCTACTCCAAAGATCTTATTCCTCAAATCCCTCAATATCTCTAAGTCTCCTCCAAGACTTACTTCTCAGACACAAGGCCCTACAACCTAGTGATTCTAAGATCACCTACCTCATGTTGTTAACCCCTACACTCAGGCTGGGAGGACAGCCCTACCTCAGATCCACTAGGGATCCAACCTCAGAAAGAATGACACTCCTACAATCTCAGGCTGTTAAGCCCTAACTTAGATCCCAAGGATCCTACAGCTCAGGTACAAGCACCCTACCACTCAGTGAGAATGACTCACCTACCTTCTCAGGCTCAAAAGCCCTACAACTCTATGATCAATTGATCACCTACCTCAGATCCAATCTAGATCCTACAGATCAGACCCAAAGGTCCTAACTCAAGCTAAACAGCCCTATAACTCAGATCCACACTTGGATCCTACCTTAGAGCAACTTTGCTCCTACCACTCAGATCTGAAAGGATCCTATAAGGTGGAAGTGGGTTGCTTAGTCTTGATTGGACACAAGAGAAATTTCTCTGTGCCAATCTATCTTGACTGAGTTAGACTCAGCCTAACTTTCACTACATGAATTTATTTCCTGAGTCTACCTTTACTGAGCTAAGAAATACTTAGTCCTTACTTCTTCTTCACAGCACCAGGGATATTTCCTGCTGGAGCTGTGAAGTTATTGCAGCAATATTAGCTGCAACTGAGCTGAAGGTTTCTCAGCTCAACTTCTTCACATCAATAAGGATACTTGTGCTGGAAGCAACTTGTAGAAGCTCAACTTCTCCTTTCCTTCCTGTACAGAACTTATAAGCCCAGTCCTAGTTTATTCTCCACAGCCTCCGGTAAATGTTCTTTAGGACTTGTACAGCTGGAACAGTGAAGAACCTGCGGCAAGGATCGGCTCTTGGTTGCTTCCTCTTTCCTCAAAGAAATACTCTGAACTTGCTTGCTGGTGCAGGTGTGAATGGCACCAGCTATCTTTCTTGAGATCACAAATCCTACAGCTGGAGTTAGGCCTTGTCTGCTTTCTTTTCCTCAGAGTTTAACTCTGAACTTATTGAAGTCGATGAAGAGGACAACAACTAACTTGCTCTTTATCTTGCTGACTTGAGCTTCTTGTTCTTCAGCACAACAAAAATGGCAGTGAAGAAGAATGACCTGATGACTTCTTTCCAAAAGCTCTTTTCCTATGTAAAGCCTTTCCCTTTTATTGATTATGACCCAACGACTCTTTTAGCAGTGGGCCCCAGACCTTTAATTGCCAGCAACAACCTTGCTTTAACGCCAATTATCGTACAGTAGGTCTGCGACAACATTTGTCGCTTACTGTAGCCATCCCGCCACTAATTTGAAATATGTTGACTTTTTGAGTTGCTGACGTCACCGGCTGTGGACTTGATAAAAAATCAATCAACATTAGAATAGGCATTGAGTGATTAAGCATCACTCAATGCCAAAACACTTAGACAGAATTATGTCTATCTAGGCGTTAAGAGCGTTGAGTGAACAGCCTCACTCAATGTTATTTGCCTTAGACAAAAACTTCTCGCTTCTCTGGCTTTGAGAGCGTTGCGTGTGTCTTCATCACTCAATGCTTTTTGCCTTATAAAAGCTTTCTGCATCTTAGGCGTTGAGAGCGTTGAGTGAGCATGCCTCACTCAACACTTTTTGTCTTAGCCAATTTCTGTGTTTAAAAACACTGGCTTTGACTGACTGAGTGTTACTCGACACTTATGAGGCTATGTCGCTGATTGAATGACCTTCACTCAACGCTTGTGGACTTCGCCACTTTTTTGCCTCTTATTCCTTATGCTTTGACTGTCTCAGCCTGTCTCACTCAACTCTGAACTCAGTTTGATGAATTATGAACTGAGTTAGATGAACTCTGAATTCAGTTAGACTAACTCAGATTCTCAAACTCTAAGCTTAGTTCGACGAATGATGAGCTCAACTCTACTAACTTAGAACTCAGTTCGACGAACTCTAAACTTAGTTCGACGAACTCAAAACTTAGTTCGACTCACAGCTTTTTGTTGTATGGCGTTGAGTGAGTCAACTTCACTCAATGCCCGTGGACATAGCCACATTTCTAGTTTGCCAACATTCTTCCTTACCTCTGGCATTAGTGAGCTTGATCCACTCAATGCCTATGTACTTAGCAGCATTTTCAATAGCTCCTTTACTTCTAGCATTGAGTGAGCTTACCTCACTCAATGCATGTGGACTTAGGCAAATTCCAACCTTTCCAACATATTCACTTTCTGACCACCTGTCACATCACTTAGACAATCTATCTAGACTTGTTCCATGGAACATCCTGCACATGATGAGCTTAAATAATAACAAATACAACTATGAGCTTAGTGTTGATGGAGATGGCTCATCAAATCCAATCTAGGGGACATTATAGGCAATGGATCCAACACTAGGAATACTGTCTCTCAGACCAGGACTAAGCATATTGAGATTATGTATCATTTCATTAGGAAGCATGTGGAATGTGAAGATATCAGTCTTGAGTTTGTCTCTACAGACAAGCAAGTGGCTGAAATCTTCATTAAGTCACTGGATGAAGCAAAGTTCAACACCTTCAAGTTTGAGTTGGGTTTATTGAACTTGGTATAACTTCATTTTATCCTTGTATTGTTTTTGTTACAGGTTGTACTACTTCTTGCAGGTGGAAAAGACCTTCAGTGGTATGAAGATTTTTTAAGTGGTATACCTTCATTGGTATCAAGTTTTTTCAGTGGTTCAAGTTCTATCCAGACTGGAATAGACAAAAGTATCTATCTGGAAGGATGATAGAAGATGCTTCAGTTGAGGGGGGGGGGGGGCAAGTCTAGCACTTGTAGGGATCGATTCAGCCTCATGTAGAGAAGGAGCAAGTTGCTACAACAGTTGATTATCTGAACTCAAAAGGGGCAGAAGATAATCAGAGACCAACACCTCCCTGACTATTTACAGAAGTCAAAAAGGGGGAGGAGAACGAAATAATCAAGGAAATGATCAAGTTTAGGCAGTAACGAAATAGGGGGAGTAGGAAGTGATGATGATCACCATGAAGGAAAGGAAGTGATGATGATCACCCTGTGGGCAAGGAAGTGATGATGATCACCCTACAGGCAAGGAAAGTGTGGTAACCTATAACTTGATACTCTTGTTTTATTGCTGCATATGTCAGTGTATATCATTAACTCAGAATTTTGTTTGAGGGTTTTGACTTCTTCAAATATGTGGAGATTGCTGGGTCTATTTCTCACAATGTCCCAGATTTGTAGAAGTCAAACAAGTCAATGGTATACACATAGTTATATTTGATATATGTTCAAGTTCATGCATGCAGGTTGGTTCTTGTCACATTGATTGGATAGATATTCCATGTGGTTGTGACTGATGGTCACAAGGTAGAGAAGTGGAGAGATAAAAATCTATCTAAGTCTACAGACGATGAATGAAGCCAGTTCGCTCAACTCTAGATGTCAAAGAAGGATGCTAGAAAGGCTGAAAAACACCTTAAGTCCATAGACGTTAAGTGAATCCAGTTCAATCATTGGCAGATGCCAAAAAGCACTGAGTAAGGTTTGGAAAGTCAAAGCCCAACAGTCTGTAAAGCAATTCTGCGACTAAGTCCACAGGCGTTGAGTAAAGGCAGTCACTCAACGCTATATATCAAAAGGCGTCGAGTATAGCTGAGTCTGTCAAAGCTTCAACATTGGCAAGGAAGAAAATAAGGCTAAGTTTACAGGCATTGAGTGAAGTGGCTTCACACAATGCCACATACTAAGAAGCATTGAGACAAGATCAAGCAGTGAAAGCAGTTGAAGATCTGTCAAGAATTTTGGCTAAGTCCAGAAGTGTCGAGTGAATACAGCTCACTCAACGCTAGAGAAGAAGGTGTCGACAGAGCCATGATCAGTCAAATCCTAAGGATAGACAGAAAAATCTGTCTACATCCATATAACACCTCCCCTGTAATTACCGTATAATATCGGTCCAGCCGGGGCTCCATAACATACAGACGCCACAGCTTTAGCATTAAAAGATGATATAACTACCCATTCTCAAAACTCCATATCTAACAACAGTGGAAACAACAAACAAGAGTAGAAGTTATCCACATACACAAGAGTGTCGAAATGGCCTTATGGCCTTACAACAAAAGAGAGTCCAAAACTCACATGACAACATCCAACAACAATGTGCAAAAGCTCTCCTATACTACCTCGTCATGCAAGCCGGAAAAACAAGAGCATCAAGCATACAAGACCACAAAAATAAAGCTAGTACAAAGCCTGAAACACTTCGCGAAGTTTAGGCCTTATTGGCCGACGAGCTAGCTCCTGCTTGCTATCCTTGCCCTGTAAAATTTAGTGGTAACGTGGGTCAGCAAGGCTGACCTCAAACTGTGTAACAAACATATCTTCTCCCGGCCGCCCTTAACGAACCCCGGGGTACACCTCAAACCTGCAAGTCGGCACTTCGTATACCATATACATAAACAATTAAAGCACTAAAAGAACAGGCTTGGATGTCTCAAACAACATACTTGTTTTCTATGATGAGCATATAAATAGAAAGGGGCCTACTATGCAGCATGTATGCAAAACCTGGGCTTCACCCAAGGCACCCTATCGCGTATGCATCTAGCACATCATCAAACATCTGGGTACTTCCAATTTCCCCATTGGCATTAAGCCTCAAACAAAAATGGTACTGCAATTCCCCTAACGACATACAAGCTGCCACACGGAACTCTTGCCAAGGCACCACCTGCTCATGGTCTTAGACTCGAGCTTTCCTTCAAGATCTGACTTCTCATGTCAGGAATCCATCTAACACACTGGCCGATTCTAAGAACCCTTGCTGGACCCCAAAACGCTCATGACCTCATTACCTGGGCTTGCCCCATGCTTGGCGTTATCATCAGTCTCACAGAAGGGGACTACTCTCGCCAGGACACTCTCCCCACATGACTTGCACGTCACAGGATAGCCAGCCGACCACGGAGATAAAGCTGTGGCTTAGCACATCACAATCCAATATCATTCCCACCCTAATCCCTCATTTATACTGCAACGTCCTCGCGCACCAAGGAAACCATCTATCGCCAATGCAGAGCTAACCTTGGCCACCAAGGAAACCATCCACCACCATTGCGGAGCTAACTTTGTCCGGTTCCAGCGACACGTACTCACTCGAGAAAAGGGGGAAAACACAAACATCACAAACGGTATCTTGTCGTAACGGATTTCTACAAAATCCTTAAAGCTCGTATGCAACATCGCCGAGTAGGACTAACGGTCGCGACCACAGCTTCACCCACAATGCCTAATCCACTAATAGAGCGGATCTCTAATACAAAAACATGCCGGGGACGGACTCAATAGACCTGAAGGTTCCTCTTGAACCATGGCGACCCAAACCCCTCTCATTTGAGAGATTTGGTGCCCAAAAGCTTGAAAGAAAAGATGCTAAACATGTATCCTAAAACCAAGAGGAGAAGTGTCGTTACCTTACCACACCTCTTCCTAGCCATGGAAAATTAGCCGAATGAAAACCACCGGAACGGACTTGCCTCCGCGGATCTGGACTCAGCTCGTGATTTGGGGTTCCGAAGCTTCTCCGACAGTCAGATCTCTCCTACACCTTCTTCCTTGCTCTCCCTTCTCTCTAGAACTTAGAAAGAGAGTACTTGATGAAGAATGAGAATTTCCTAACCCTATTCCCGGACATAACTCAGCAAGGACAGCCCTGGACCATCAGATCCCCTTATAAGGAAACGAATGGCCACAATCCGAACTTAAAACCAAAACACCTGGGTCGAACACGGCTTGCGACACTCCCATGTCCAAGGTCGTGTGCCTCAATAGACCACGAAACAGTCGCACCCAGAACAGGGCATGGGAACTGGACAGGCCCGTGTTGAACATGACACGCCCGTGTCACTCAGTACACGCCCATGTTGTTGGGCATGTTCCTCCCTTGACACAGAATCAAAAACCACCCGAGAAGTACACGGGTATTCAACACGCTCGTGTCAAAATTGACACGCCCGTGTGAAAATTGACACGCCCGTGTCAAATTTGACACGCCCGTGTCAGGCCGAACACGCCTGGGCTCCAGGTCGTGTTTAATTCCCCTACATGGCTCGACTCACAACCCGAGCAGGACACGACCTGGGACATGCCCGTGTCATAGGCCGTGTTCGAAGTCTCGACGATTGTCGACTGCCTTTTCATCGACTTCGAGGTAAATTCGTCGAACACGTGCACGAAACGGCCTTGGACATTCCCGTGTCCCAAGCCGTGTTCACTGTCTCGACACTTCGTCGAGCGCAGTTCGTCGACCACCCGAGTTCTCCATCGAATCCGAGCATGACACGGCCATGGACACGCTCGTGTCCTAGGCCGTGTTCCCTATCTCGACACTTCGTCGAGCGAAAATCGTCGACTTTCCTGGCTATTGACGAACCCGAGCATGACACGGCCTTGGATACACCCGTGTCCCAGGCCGTGTGACCCTTACCAAGACCCAAACTTGGCTCTCGTCACTGTTTGTCCCTCTTTCGAATTTTGGGGCGTTACAACTCTCTCCCCCTTAAAAGAATTTTGTCCTGAATTTACAGAAAGCAAAAAGGAAGTCGAGTGCCTCAATGAGATAATAGTTGCACTCTCCCACTTCCTGGCCCGAATGGGGACAAGTACCTCCTTTTTTTAAAGTGCTTTGTGGGTAATTCCATGTCGATTTCCAATGGACGGTTGAGTGCCAGACTGTCTTTGAACACCTCAAACAGTACTTGGACGCTCCCCCACTGCTCTCAAAGCCCACCAAAGGGGAAGCCCACTTTCTGTACTTGGCAGTCTCACGGTATGTTCTCAGCTTGGTCCTGGCAAAGGACTAGGGGGGATCCAGCATCCAGTATATTACCTCAGCAATGTCTTGTCAAATTCAGAGAGCAGGTATCTCGTGGCAGATAAGACGACCCTAGCCATGGTATTCTCTACTAGAAAGCTTCGGCCCTATTTTCAAACCCATACCATTAAAGTGCTCACACAACTACTGCTCTGAGCAATCTTATAAAAGCCCGAGGTATCAGGGAGGCCATTTAAATGGGCAGAAAAGATGGGAGAATTCGACATCCAGTTCCTACCTATCCCCGTCATCAAGTCCCAACTCCTTCCAGACTTCAAATAGAGTGCACACTCCTGCAAGTAGAAGTGCCTAGCTCTGATGACCCAACTCTAACGCAGTAGACCTTTCACGTCGACGGGGTCTCCGGTACCACGGGGGTTGATGCAGGCCTGGTGCTGACAGGTCCCCAAGGGGGCACTCTCGAGTACTGACTCCAGCTGAAATTCCTTGCCGCTAACAACATCGAGGAATATGAAGCCCTGCTCTCCAGCCTCTGCCTAACCATAGATTGTGGGGTGGAAAGCCTGACCATCATAACTGACTCCTAGTTGGTAGTCTCGCAGGTCAACGGGGAATACAAGATAAAGAATGAACAACTCACGCAATACCCCAGCTGGCCAAGGTCCTCCTCAGCAAAATCAAGTCTCACCAGATCTTCCATATCTCTCGAGAATAGAACACCAGGAAATACGAGTTATCCAAACTCGCCAACTCTACCATAGGATACCAAACTCGGCCTCACCAAATTAAGGACTTGCTTGTTCCCTATATATCAGGACCCTGAGAGAAAGTCGCCATCATAGAAGGGGGGCCCTACTGGATGGACACCATAATCGCCTACCTCGAAAGCGGGTGACTACCGATGGACCCTGTAGAGTCCAGGCGCCTCCAAATCAGTGTGGCCTCATTCTCCTTCATCAATAATGAGCTCTACAAATGTTCGTTCTCCGGGATGTAGCTAAAGTACTTACATCCAGCTGAGTCTGATTACGCTCTGCGGGAGATACACAAAGGAATATGTGGCGAGCATCTGGCAGGAAAGACTTTGGGCCTAAAAATCGTACAACAAGAATTCTACTGGCCCAAATTTAAAAAGGATGCCTTGGACTTCACTCAGAAAAGCAAAAGTTGTTAGTTTCACTCCAATGTCCCGCATCAACTCCCCGTCGGGGTCTCCCTGCTCTTGAGCGCATGGAATTTTGTTCAGTGGGGAATCAATCTACACGACCCATTTCTGCCAGCCTCCGGGCAAAGGAAGTTCATCATCCTGGTCGTTGACTACTTCACTAAATGGATTGAAGTAGAGATGTTGCTCAAGATTATCGAGTAAAATGCCATGTGATTCATCTGGAAGAACATCATCTGTCACTTCAGCATCCCCTCCACTATCATCCCTGACAATGGGATGCAATTCACTGGAAAGGCCTTCACCAAAATGCATGAGAACCCGAATATAGAACTTCACCATACGATCATGGAAAATCCCTAGGCTAAAGGGCAAATTGAAGTCACCAACCACACTATCCTAAAATGCATGAAGATACGCCATCAAGAGGTTGGGGGCAGTGGGTGGATGCCCTCCTAATGTCTTGTGGGCTTACAGGATGACAAAAAGAATGCCCACCAGAGAAACACCCTTAAATCTCTGCTACGGATCATAGGTGGTCATACCCATAGACATCGGAGCCCCAATCCCCCACAACTAAACTTTCGACCCAATGAAGAATGAAGCCCGCTTGAGGGGAAACCTTTCTTTGGTCCAAGACTTCAAGGACGAAGCAGTACAAAGGATTGTCGCTTACCAGGGTTGCATGGCACACTTCTATGCGAGGAGGGTAAAGCGAAGACCTATAAATATTGGGGATGTGGTCCTCCGAAACCTCGAAGCAGTAAGAAAGGGACCTCAAAATGACAAGCTCTCTCTAACTTAAGAAATGGCCTTTGTTGTCAAGGTAGTGGTAAAACTCAAGATTGAAAAGCTGAGAACTTTGGACGGGAAAACACTCCCCCGGACTTGGAATGCGCAGAACCTGCATGAAATAATTGTTTCAAGAGTAGTTATACACCTTGAGGGGGGAGGGTGAATAGGTTTTCAAGTCTTTATAACTACTTTTAAATTTAGTGTGTTGTGATTTAGATTATTGAGTTTAATTTCAAAAACACGGATCAACATATCAGTATTTATAGTGGTTCCCCAAGGTATGGGTACATCTACTTTCCCTCCCACCTTTCTAGCAGTGTGTGAGACAAGGCAATCTTCTCCAAATATCAGCTCAAAGAGTTTACAACACAGATCCCTCAGAATCTCTCAGACTTCCTCCAAGTCCTACCTCAGGCCTTAGCCCTACCCACTTAGTGTAAACTTTACTCCTACAACTTAGTGTTCCTCCAGATCACCTACCTCAGGCTTAACAAAAAGCCCTACCACTCAGGCTAAATGGTTAGCCCTACACTCAGAGATAATGAATCTCCTACAACTCAAATCTGACTTAGATCCTACCTCTCAGCCTTTATATTTTAAGCTTACAACTCAAATCAATATTGATCCTACATAAAGAGTTTGAGTTTGATGGCGATTGACTCTATAGAAAAAGATTCTCTGAGTCATCTTCTTCTTGAACTGAAAATCTTAAGTCCAACCTTCTCCACAACAATAAGTATTTAGATCTTTAGTAGTTTAGTTTTTGATGAAAAGACACTGCAGAGCCCTATACCTTCAAGCATTTGATGTAATAGTTGATTGCAGTGACCATGAAGATGAACATCAACCTGAATTAGCTCTGCAACTTCTTCTTGTTCAGAAAATGAGATTTCTGATCTTGATGTTGAAAACAAATTAATTCTTCAGTTCTGTATTTCTTCAATAGCCAACTTCTATCTATGGTTCACAAACTCTATATAAGAATGAGTTCCTGTAAATCTTCTTCTTTTTCGAGAGTAAGAAGATGACCGAAAAAGCTGCTTTTAATTTCTCGAAAATGTCCTTTTATTGATCCCCATCCAATGGCTCTATGCGTAGTATGGACCAGCCAGAATCGGCAACTGCAACCACTCTTTTGCATTAAATGTTGTACTAAAGGCATGTGGCGCCTTTTGTCATCTATGGTGCAAATCCCACAACATTTGAATTTTTGATGACGTCAGCATAACTCAACGCATGTGGACTTGGTAATTTCCCGACAATCTACATAGGAATTAAGTGAGGCCTTGTCACTCAATGCAAAAATACTTAGCAAAATTATGTATCTTAAGGCGTTGAGTGAACCTTCAACACTCAACGCTTTTGACATTTGCAGTCTAACTATTAAGTCGTTGAGTGATCGTTCTTCACTCAATGCTTCTGAACATGGTTGAAATTTCTCTATATGAATGCGTTGAGAGCAGCTTCTACACTTAATGCTTCTGGACTTTTCCTATCTTCTTAATGAGGCGTTGAGTGGTCTATCTTCACTCAACACTTGTATACTTGATCTGAAATCCAATTGATTAGGCATTCATGAGTGAACTGCCTTCACTCAATGCTTCTATCTTTAGACAGATTTCTAGTTAGCAATACTGAGGCTTTGACTGCATAGAGTTCTGTCAACACTTTTCCCTTTCTAGTGTTGAGTGAAGTGAGTTCACTCAATTCTTTAGGACTTAGAAATTTTTTTGTTTGTTCAGTAATTTGTCTTAAGTCCAACTGTCATTGTGACTCTGACTGCCTATCTAATCAATGTAATAGTATATAACCTGCATGCAATGAACTTGAACATATATTAGATATATTCATGTGTATATCATTGACATTTGGGCCTTCTTTAAATCTAGGACATTGTGATCAATAGACCCAACACTGCGCCTCTTCTACCAAAAAATCAGAAATAGGGCACACGACCAAGGCCCTCATCATTATATTTCTTCAACATCAATAAAATCAACCATGTTCTGATCTAGCAACGAAGCTTATGCAAGACTGGAGAAAACCTTTATGCATCTCCTAGGCGAGACTGGTAAAAGCCTTTCTGCACTTCCTAGGCATGACCGACAAAAGCCTTTCTGCACCTCCTAGGCAAGACCGATAAAAGCCTTTCTGCACCTCAGGAAAGATCAGCTAAAACCCTTCTGCACCTTAGGAGAGACAAACAAAGGTATGTCTGCACCTCCTTAGGTGAGATAAAACCTGGATGTTGTTCAACATAAACCTCTTCCTTAAGTACTTTATTCAGAAAGGCACTTTTGACAGCCATTTGATAGACTTTGAACTTCTTGTAGGTAGCATAAGCAAGAAATATTCTGATTGCTTCTAACCTTGCAACTGGTGCAAAAGTTTGTTCATAGTCTATTCCTTCTTCTTGCCTATAACCTTGAGCAACAAGCCTAACGTTGTTTCTCATAATTACAACTTAGGCATCTAGCTTGTTTCTATATACCCATTTAGTTCCAATGACTGGGTAGTCTTTGGGTCTTGGAACTAAATCCCAAACTCTACATCTCTCAAATTGGTTGAGTTCCTCTTGCATTGCAATGATCCAGTGGGGATCTTGCTCAGCATATTTTATGGATTGAGGCTCAACTTGAGAGAGGAAACAAGCATACATCATATGTTGGTTGAGTTGATGCCTTATCTGTACACCTACTGTTATGTCTCTAATCACTTGAGATCTGGGGTGATCCCTTAGTGTGACAAAATCAGTGGGTGAAGTTGGTTCAGCAACAACATGTGAATTTAATTCCTCTTGTGGAATAATGCCTGCTGTTGAAGGAATTTCAACCTCTTCCAAAAGTTCTTCTTCACTGTCTTCATCAGCTTGTGGAGGAGGAGGTGGTATAACCTCTTGTGGAAGGTTCAACTCACCCAATTTCTCATACAAGTGAGGCACCTGCAAGGTGCTATTGGTAGAAATTTCTTTCTCCTTATAAGATATATTAGTCTCATCAAAAGTTACATGTATTGATTCCTCAATTTTTAAAGATGATTTATTGAACACCCTATAAGCTTTGCTGACTTGGGAATATCCTAGAAAAATTCCCTCTTCAGCATTAGCTTCAAACTTTCTAATATACTTCTTATTATTATTATGAATATAACATAGGCAACCAAATACTTTAAAATAGGTGACTTTAGGTTTCTTCCCTTTGAGCAATTCATAGGGAGTCTTATTCTTAAGTTTATGTATTAAACTCATATTCAGTACATAATTTGCTGTGTTTACAGCCTCTGCCCAAAAGGATAGGGGCATGTAAGTATCTGCAAGTAATGTGCCTGCAGCTTCAATTAAGGTTCTATTCTTCCTTTCAGCTACCCCGTTTTGTTGAGGAGTTCTAGGTGCTGAGAAGCAATGCCTGATACCTTCCTTCTCACAGAACTCATGCATAAGAAGAGACTCAAACTCTGTACCATGATGACTTCTGATCAATGCAACATGAGTAGAGTACTCAATCTGTATGGTCCTGAGAAAATCTGTAAGAACTTTGAATGTATTTGTCTTAGATCTCAGAAAGAACACCCAAGTGAATCTTGAGAAGTCATCTACAATAACTAGGGCATAAGATTTCCCTCCTAGGCTTTGTACAGCAATAGGTCCAAAAAGGTCCATGTGCAGCAAGTACAAGATCCTTGTTGAATCACTTTTATTAACCGATTTAAAACTAGATTTAGTTTGCTTGCCTAGTTGACAAGCCCTGCAGAGGCCTTCCTTCTTTTAGGGACCAGAAGGCAAACCTCTCATAAGGTTGTCTTTAGATTGCCTAGCAATGTTTTTCATATTAACATGTTCTAGCCTTTTATGCCAAAGATCATTTTGATTGCTAACAATGTTAAGTAAACAGATATCTGAATTTACAGATTGAAAATCTACTATATATATGCTACCTTGTCTATTTCCAATTAAAACAGTTTGTTTTTCTATATTAGAAATAATGCAAGATGTTGAGTTAAAGTGTATCTGATAACCTTCATCACATAGTTGACTTATGGAGATGAGATTATGCTTGAGTGCACTTACATATGTCACCTTTTTGAAAGTGACTGCTCCAATCTTTACTTCTCCAAATCCCTCTGACTGGCCCCAATTTGAATCACCAAAGATAACCTTTGGTCGCAGCTTGGACTTGTAGTTATTTAAGTTGTCCTTACTGTTAGTCATATGCTTGGAGAATCCAATGTGCAGATACCATTTTTGATTAACAACTGGACAACTCTTTACCTGCAGAGAAAACAATTAGTTGTTCTTGACCCAGGTTATCTTGTGTCCTTATTTTTTTACATAAGAAAAGCTGGATATATAAGAGCACTCAGGTTGGCTTTTGTATCCTAAGGGGTGATAAATTCTGGGAGGAATTATCCAGTCAGCAAGTGGATTAAAAGGCTTTCTAGGTTGATTAGAGTTGTTGTTATAATTATGAATTTTATTAAGTCTGTCTAGGTTCGACGAAAAGTTGTAAGTTCGTCGACCAGAGTTCGAAGAAATGGGATGAGATCGCCGATCTCTGCTTCGCCGATCTCTGCTTACAGAATAAACATATTCATTTTTATGCCCCAAGTTCGTCGATCTCTGCTCGACGAACCATACACAGTTCGTCGATCGCAGTAAAACGAATAATTATTATATAGATTTGTGTTTAGAGTTCATCGACTTGAGTTCGACGAACTGGCCACATTTCGTCGATCTGAGTTCGACGAAATCTGCTGAACATTATTCTGGTTATGATTTTTCTTATCCTGTCTTCTTTTCTTATTTTTTTGTATAATTTCAGTTTGATTGAGATTGTTATTATCTACCTTTTCTTTACCCTTTTCCGTCACAAATTTTATTGGTGTGGATAATATGTTCTTCTTGAGTATGGGGGGTAAACTTGATGATGCACCCAAGCCCAGTTTGCCATTCAGTCTGGCATTGACTATGCTTGTGATGTCCATCAGCTTAAGGCTTCTCCCATTGAGAGATACCTCAAGTTGTTTGGCCTCACATAGCTCTGTTTTTAAATACATGATTTGTTCATTGACTAGAGTTAGTTCATCTTTCAATTTAGTGTTTTCAGAAATTAGATTTTCTTGATTGGCTAGTCTTTCCCTAAGTATTTTAATTTCTTTTTCTGAGTTAATTAGATCAATACACAAGGTTTTAAACTCAATTTTGAAAGTATCAGAATTATAATCAAAAGTTGAGAGTACCTAATCAGCTTCTGACTCTGAAGCTCCTTCATTATTAGATTCTTCTTCATCATCTGATTGACTGCTGGAGGTATTTATGACCATGAGGCAGATTTCCTTGGCCCTTGCCTCTTCTTCATCTTCACTGGAACTGCAAGATGTGGATTCATCTTCTGTCTCACTCCAGGTATCAGTAACAAAACCCTTCTCCTTCTTTTTGTATTTGCTAGAAGAAGGCCTTGAGCTTTGTTGTCTTCTGGAGTCCTTCTCTCTTCTTCTTTCTTTCTTTTGATTCTCTGGACACTCTGAGATAAAGTGCCCAGGTTTCCTGCAGCCAAAGCATACTACTTCTTTAGTAGGAGTTTTTTCATACCTTGGCTTATCATCCTGCCTGGATGATTTTCTTCTGAAGTCCTTTCTTGCCATTTTGTAAAATCTCTAGGAAAGGAGACTCATCAATTCTTCATTTACTGTTGAAGCTTCAGTCTCTTCAGTAGCCTTGAATGCCAAGTTGTGCTCCTTCCTTGTTGGTGGAGGAGTCCTTTGTTCAGCTGCTTCTCTGGACTTTATTAGCTGCTCATAATACTTGAGCTTTCCCAATAGAGATTCTGTGGAAATCTCATTTAAGCTCCTGGTTTCCTTGATTGGCCAGATCCTTGAATCCCATAAGCTTGGGAAGCACATGAGGATTTTGTCATTTACTTCAGTAAGAGTGATGTCTTTATCCAAAGTCTTCATCTCATTGATGATTGAGCTCAGTCTGTTGTACATGTCTGCAACAGATTCTGCTTCCTCCTTTTTGAAGTTCTCATAATGGGATATGAGATTTGATCTTCTATCTTTTCTCTCATCAGCAGAGCCAGCCACCATTTGGTTGAGAGAGTCCCAAATGGCCTTGGCTGAAGTGCATTCAGCCACTTTCTGGAAGATTTCATCATACATTGTTTGGGCTAGAATGTTCATGGCTTTAGCATCAGCAACCTTGGCTTTCTTCTGAGCATCAGTCCACTCAGGTGGTGGAACTGTATGAGTGTTGGAAGTTACTGTAGATGTAGATGGTTGAGGAGGACCTGTCAAGATAGAATTGTAGATGTCCTCATCAATAGAATTCATATAAAGTTTTATTCTTACCTTCCAGATGGCAAACTTGTTTAAGTTGCACACTGGAGGTCTGGTGCTTGTATAATCTTTTTTTTGTGTCATGTTGTGAATATAATCCTTAATAGAAATAAAAGATCAAATATAATAAAGGATCTTTTGGTTCAAGGGATAGCTTGTACAACCAAAGGAACCTGCTCTGATACCAATTAAAAGTGAGGGTTAGACATGAAATACTCTAGAGGGGGGGGGGTGAATAAAGTATCTTTAAAACTTTTAATTCTGTTTGCTTATTAATAAAAACTACATAGTTGGGAAGCTATTTGATACCAGAACTTGGATGAGAGTAAAAATCAGTCCTAAGATAAATTAATCTACCACAGGCACAACATAAGTTAAACTAACTATAACATGCACAACAAACCTAACTAGCACCGGTACAACAAGAACAAAAGAAAAAGATTGCAATCAGACAACACAACAATTTTATAGTGGTTCCCCAACCTGGGTACATCCAATCTTCTACAACACTGGTAGGAATCCACTAACAGGTTTTGATCAGGTGACTGCCACCAATGAGCTTTTGATCTGGTGCTCAAAAACCAACCCAAGTATTTTGATCAGGTGACTTGCAACCAAGGAATAACTTTTGAAGGGAGTTAAAGAACCCTTTATACAGTGAGGGGATGAGAGAGTGATGGTGTCTTATACAATTGAGAAGACTTAGTGGATCTTTGATGTTAACAAAGCTCCCCCTGAGTTATAGAGTTGTTCAGGAAGATTGAGCTTTACTTTAGGGTGAGTAGGTCTTTAATTTTTAGCTTTGACCAGAAGATCTCCAGGAACTTCTTGACTGATAAAGTTTTGTTTTCCTTGAAGAATCCTAGAGTGAAGAATGAAGAAGGGTCTTGATTTGAATGTGTGTTCTTCTTCTTCTGTATCTTGTATTATTTCTCTGGTCTGGGATGCTTATTTGTTGCCTCTATTACTGTATTTTTGCTTTCCGTATTGCCTCTTGCAGTCTCGTATACTCTCTCTCTGTTTTATTCTGTATCCGAGAAGGAGGAAGAAATCCCATTTATATTTTCTATGAAATTTTCCTTTTAATTTTTGAATTCCTTCATGCATTGATTACTGACGGCCTTGAGAATGTCTGCATTAATTGATTTCCCCAATTGTCCCATTGAAATGTGGTAAGTAATAATCCTGATGAATGTCATAATCAATGTTGCTTCTAACGGTAATATTCAGAGAATATTAAGCATTGATTATTCAGGAATTACTGCACAGAAGGAGGGAAAAGTCCAAGTTTGGATCTGCACATAAATCGTCGAGTAAAGAACAGAATTCATTGACCTGGGTCTAGAGTTCGTCGAGCTGAGAAGTTATATTCGTAGACCAGATAATTGTTGTACGTCGACCTAAGATTCAAGATCGTTGAACCAAGAACAGTTAACTGCTTTCTCTAGAACCTTGCCAATTCTGTGCATCAAGATCGTCGAGCTGAGAATCTAACTTTGTCGACTGGAGTTCAGTGAAATGTCTCTGGACTTAGAATATTAAGATGTTTCTGGACTAGAATGTTGAAGTAGCGTTTCCAGAAATCGTCGACCTGAGAACTAAGTTCGTCGAGCTCAACTCAAAGAATTGTCTCTGAGTTCGTCGAGCTGAGCACGACTTTCGTCGAGCTGAGCACGACTTTCGTCGAGCTGAGTTCGACAAACGTCGAACTCATTTCCTGAGTCTTTGAAATTTCTCTAAGTCTTGAGTCTTCTGCAGTCTGTTGTTGGCTGATCCATGCAGTGTTGACTCTAAGGACATGGCCTATACAATAGGACACAGACATGACCCTGTCTATACAGGTTGGGTTAAACATCCTAGTTTAGTGAACCTAGCCCAAATCCAACTAGGGATCCAACACAACCAACCCTAATAGGGTCTTCCTAGATCTAAAGTGGGGTCAATGGATCACCAAAGATCCATTGGGGTCAACTCTAGAGTCTGAGTTGACCCAAGTCAACCCTAGCCCTAAAGTGGTAAAAGTGCCGTAACCAAGGGGCAAGTGAACTTCAGAGTGCAAAGTTAACCCTACATAACTCTTCCTAGACCTTAGGGGAAGCCATGGGGTGAATAAGGACCCCTTGGGGTCAACCCAAATGGTCATGTTTGTAACACCTCCCCTGTAATGACCGTATAATATGGGTCCGGCTGGGGCGCCACAACATACGGACGCCAGAGCTTTAGTATTATAAGATGATATAACTACCCACACTCAAAACTCTTTGCACAACACAGTGGAAACACAAGCAAGACTAGAAGTTATCCACCACTACATGCGTAACAAAATGACCTTAAGGCCTTACAACAAGAGTAAAACCATACTCAAATAATTCATCTGTCCTGAAAGTGCATAAGCACACCTAGTCTATCTCGGCATGCAAGCCAGTCAAAATGAGCATAAAACATGCAATGCCATAAACGTAAAGCTACAGCAAAAGGGGTAACACTTCATGAGGCTTAGGACTTTATGGCCGGCGAGCTAGCTCCTGCATGCGATCCTTGCCCTGTAAAGATTATTAGTAACGTGGGTCAGCAAAGGCTGACCTCAAACTGTGTAACCAACACATCTCCTCCCGGCCGCCCCTAACGGACCCCGGGGTACTCCTCTAACCTGCAAGTTAGCACTTCGTATGTAATAATCATAGGCAAGAAAAGCAACAAAAGAAACAGGCTTGGATGTCTCAAACATCATACATGTTCTCTACTGTTGAGCATATAATATTAGGGCCTACTATGCAACATGAATGCAACACCCGGGTTTCACCCGAGGCACCCTATAGCGTATGCATCTAGCACAACATCACATCAATTGGGTACTCATCGTTTCCCCGTTGGTATAAAGCCACAAACAAAGGGAGTAACACAATCTCACCCAACGACGCACAAGACGCCACATGGACCTCTTTCTAAGGCCCCACCCGCTCAAGGTCTTAGACCCGGGCTTGCCTGCAAGCTCTGACGTCTCATGTTAGGATTCCAACAAACACAAACGGACCGATTCTAAGAAGCCTTGATGGACCCCACCCACTCATGGCCTCATTGCCCGGGCTTGCCCCCATGCTTGGCATTCTCTTCAGCCTCATAGAAGGGGACTAGTCTCGCCGGGACACTCTCCACGCATGATGTGTACGTCACGGGATAGCAAGCCGACCACGGAGACACAGCCATGACTTGGCACATCACAAACAGGACAATTTCACCCTAGTACCTCATTTATACTGCAGCGTTCCCGCGCACCAAGGAAACATCTACCACTCATGCGGAGCTAACCTTGTCCACCAAGGAAACCATCTACTGCCATTGAGGAGCAAACCTTGTTCGGTTCCGACTACATGTACTTACTCGAGAAAAAGTGAAAAACATCACCATATCACAAAACGTCATCTTTCCGCAACGGATCTCTACGAATCCTTAAAGCTCGTATGCAACATCACCGAGTCGGACTAACGGTCGCGACTACGGCTTCACACACCATGCCTAATCCACTAACAGAGCGGATCTCTAATGCAAAACATGTCGGGGACGGAGTCAATCGACCCGGAGGTTCCTCTTGAACCTTGGCGACCCAAACCCCTCTCATTTTAGTGTTTGGTGCCCAAAAACTAGAAAAGAGAAGATGCTAAAACATGCATCCTAAAACCGAGAGGAGAAGTGTCGTTACCTTCCGACTCCTCTTCCTAGCCATGGTAAAATAGCCGGATGAAAACCTTTGCAACGATCTAGCCTCCAAGGATCCGGACTCGGCTCGCGATTTGGAGCACCGAAGCCTCTTCAACAGCCGGATCTCTACTTCACCTTCTTCCTTGCTCTCCCTTCTCTCTAGAACTTAGAAAGAGAACCACTCCAAAGAAATGAGGGTTTCTAAGGGTCCAATCCCGTGTATATCCCATCAAGAACAACCCCCAGCCGTTGGATCCCAAATTAAAGAAATGAACGGCCTTGATTCGGGACTGAAATGATAAAACTGGGCCGAACACGGCCTGTCACACGCCCGTGTCCAGGGACGTGTCCCCCATTCCCCGTCAAAACCGACGTGCCTGGAACAACACACAGGCATTCGACACGTCGGTGTTCGACCTGACACGCCCGTGTTCCAATTGACACGGCCGTGTGGTCTGTCGTGTGCTTCCATCGACACAGCCCCGAAAATAACCCGAGAGTCACACGGGTACTGGACACGCCGGTGTCCTTGCCCGTGTCTAACTCAACACGCTTGGGCTCCAGGACATGTTCACCGTCTTGACATTTCGTCGAGCGAAGTTCGTCGACTACCTGACACGGCCTTGGACACGCCCATGTCCTAGGACGTGTGCCTTGTCTCGACACTTCGTCGAGCGCAAAATGTCGACTACGCGGCCAAGTCATCGACTCCAGCCTGACACGCCCTGGGATACGCCTGTGTCCCAGGCCGTGTGCCCCCTGCCAGAAACCAAATTTCCCTCTTCAAAATTTTGGGGTGTTACAACTCTCTCCCCCTTAAAAGAATTTCATCCCGAAATTACGAAGCAAAAGGGAACACAACTTAAGTGGTACCTGATTTGAAGAGCGCTGGATACTCTTCTAATATGGCTTGTTCTCGCTCCCAAGAGTGCTCCTCACGACCGCAGGTGTCCCATCGAACTTTCACGAGTTTAACCTCTTTATTCCGTAACTGCTGAGTCTCCGAATCCTCTATATCAATTGGACGGACTCGCGTCCTCAAGTCTTCCTCTATCAGCACCGATGCAGGCTCGATCACCACACTAGCCTCCACCAAGGCTTTCCTCAAGACGGAGACATGGAAGACGTCATGCAATCCACTCAGCTCCGCGGACAATGCCAACCGATAGGTTGCTTCTCCCACCCGTTCAACAACTTCAAAAGGCCCCAAAAACCGTGGACTCAACTTCTTGAGTCGTCGAATCCGTGAGACGCCTTTGAACGGCTTGATCTTCAAATAGACCCAATCGCCTACCACAAACTCCAACTTCCTGTGACGAGCATTAAATTATTTTGCTTGCCGGTCTTGCGCCACCTTCATACGCTCTTGAATGGTCCGTACCAACTCACAAGCGTCAACTACCACCTCCTTTCCCAAAATTTTGGTGTCTCCAGCCTCTGTCCAAGACATCGGTTTTCGACACCGTCTCCCATACAAAGCTTCGTATGGAACCATTTTTATACTTGCTTGATAACTATTATTGTATGCAAATTCCACCATGAAGAGGTGATCCTCCCACTTCTTGCCGAAGTCAAGAATGCACATTCTCCGCATATCCTACATAGTACGGTTCGTTCTTTCGGTTTGCCCATCAGTTTAAGGATGGAACGCCGTACTAAACTTTAGCTTTTGCCCAAACTCTTCTGAACCAGCCTCCAGTCCTTGGACGTAAACCTTCCATCTCGATCGCTGACTATGCTCTTAGGAATTCCATGCAGTCGCACAATGTTGCGAACATACAACTCCACCAGCTTCTCCACGTTGTCCTCCTTCCGATTTGGGATGAAGTGGGCCACCTTGGTTAAGCGATTCACGATCACCCCAATAGCATCATTACCCTGCTGCGATCTAGGCAGAACATGTACAAAATCCATGGAGATGTCATCAAATTTCCACCCAGGGATTGGAAGTGGCTTCAGGAACCCGCCCGGCTTCTGACATTCGGCCTTCACCAAGGCACAAGTTTGGCAACGATTCACATACAAAGCTACGTCCCGCTTCAGCCCTGGCCACCAAAAGGATTTCTTCATATCCAAGTACATCTTTGTACTGCCCGGGTGAATTGAGTACTTCGTGAAGTGAGCCTCAAACATCAACTCCTCACGGAGTTTGCCGAACTGCGGTATACAAACCCTTCCGTCCTTCCTCAGAATCCCATCAATCATCTCACAGGCGCTGCTCTCGCCCTTTTGAGCCTCCAACACATATGGTTGAAACTCCACATCCAACCAAGTCGCTTCCCAAATGCGATCAGACAAGTCGTTCTGTATTTCAATCCAGTTCAACTGAGCCATGCTGGACTCGCCTCTCGCAACACATTCCAAACTAAGGGACTCCCATTCCCGTACCAACCACTCATCATGAGCTTCGATCCAATTCCCTTGCACCGAGTACTTTCTACTCAAGGCATCCGCCACCATATTGGCTTTACCTGGCGTATACTGAATCGCCACCTCGTAGTCTCCAAGAAACTCAACCCACCTGCATTGCCGCATGTTCAAGTCCTTTTGATCCAAGAGATACTTCAGGCTTTTATGATCCATGAAGATCCCCACCTTTGCACCATACACATAATGTCGCCATATTTTCAACGCAAAAATTACCGCCGCCAACTCCAAGTCATGGACGGGGTAATTCCTCTCATGAGGCTTCAACTGTCTAGACCAAAAAGCTATCACCTTGCCATGTTGCACCAAAACGCAACCCAAACCGCATCCTGATGCGTCGTTGAAGATCTGAAATCCCTCTATCCCTTGCGGTAGACTTAGGATTGGATCCATCATCAGTCTCTCTTTCAGTTCCTCAAATGCTTGACTGCACTCTTGAGTCCACACAAACTTATGATCTTTACGAGTGAGTGGGGTGAGGGGTAGAGCTATCCGCGAAAAATTCTCCACGAATCTCCTATAATACCCGACTAGTCCAAGAAAACTTTGGACTTCCGCCACGGTCCTCAAAACCGGCCAATCTCTGATGGCTTCTACTTTTGTTGGATCCACTGCCACCCCATCCCCACTAATCACGTGGCCCAAAAATGCCACCTTCGCTAACCAGAACTCGCGCTTTGAGAACTTTGCATACAATTGATTCTCCCTCAACACTTGCAAGACCACTCTCAAGTGGGTCTCATGCTCCACTTCCGATTTGGAATACACCAAGATGTCATCAATGAAGACAACCACAAAAGAATCCAAGTATTCCCGAAATACTCGATTCAAAAGATCCATGAACACAGATGGCGCCTTCGTCAGCCCGAACAGCATCACCGTAAACTCAAAGTGTCCGTACCTCGTACCAAAGGCAATATTGGGGACGTCCTCGTCCCGAATTCGCAACTGATAATAGCCTGACTTCAAGTCCAATTTTGAGTACACCACCGACCCCACCAAATGGTCGAACAAGTCGTCTATCCGAGGAATTAGATACTTATTCTTAACGGTCAGTTTATTTAGCTCTCGGTAGTCTATGCACAGCTGCATACAACCATCTTTCTTCTTTACAAACAACATCGGCGCGATCCACGGCGAAGAACTGGTTCTGATATACCCTTGCTCCAACAGCTCCTGTAACTGTACTTTGAGTTCAGCCAACTCCTTTGGTGCCCTCCTAAATGGAGGACGTGACACCGGCCTTGCCTCCGGCACTAACTCGATCGAGAAGTCGATCTCCCGCCGAGGAGGTGCTCCAGGAAGTTCATCCGGAAACACATCCTTGAACTCTGCCACTACGGGCACTTCCTCAATAGGCAATTGGGAGATACGAACCTCCAGTAACTCTACCAGCGCTACACCACCGTGGTTAACCGCCCCCATCAATTGCATGGCCGAAATCAGGGAAAAGGCCACTGCACAAAGGCCCTCAAATATGACTTCCGCCTGCACTTTGCTCCTTAGGGTCACTACCTTAGATAGGCAATCAATACTGGCGTGCTTCTCTGCAGGCCAGTCCATGCCCAAAATGACATCGAACTCAACCAATGGTAAAATCATTGCTACCAAAACGAAGTCAACTCCGTCCAGCTCCCAACAGATGAGCCCTTTGGCACCGATGGTCATGGATGACCCATTAGGCATGCGCACTTTCAGCTCCGCGTCCGCCGAGAAAGACTCAACTCCTATTCTCTAGATGAAGCTCTCCGCAAGAAAGGAGTGTGATGCTCCCATATCGAACAATACCCTAGCGGGGTACCCAGAAACTAATACGAAGCCTACAACATAGACATCACACATAAAAGTCTAAAAGTATGAAGCACAAAATTAAAACTTAAATTTCTTCATACCTGTCACCACATCGGTTTGGCGGATCGCTTCCTGCTGTCCAAGGTAATATGCCCTTGGTTGCACCGGTTGGAACCGAGAAGCGCTTGACTCCGCCATCTTCCCTTTCTCTGCGGCAATGGGGCCGGAGCGCACAGTCTGCACCTGCCTTGCCTCTCGCTCCGCTCCTCCTTGAGGACAAACACGAGCTATGTGCCCCACCTTACCGCAGTTGGAGCACGTCGGCGGTCCCCTAGAGTGAGAACCTCCAGGCGTCCACTTGCTCTTCTCACCGGATCTGGAAGTGTGAGGCTTTTTCCTCCACCTACTCCCTTCAGACTTTCCCTGGGATTGGGGAGGCTTCCCTTCCCTTTGCTTGGGAGTGAAACCCTTGCGACGTTGGGTTCGCTCTAGATCACTTTCCAATATCCTGGCTGCCTCAACTAGCTCATTAAAACCAGCACTCTTCATGGAAATGAGGGGTTGCCTCATATTCTCCCTCAGCCCCTGGTAGAAGAGGTTATCCCTCTCTACATCATCTGCCATCGTCGTTCCCGCGTAACGACCCAAACGGGTGAACTCCTGCACATACTTGTCCACTGTCTTATCTCGCTGCATTAAGTGTAGAAACTGCCTCTGAAGGGCCAACCGTGTAGAAACGGGAATGTACCTCTTTAGAAAAGCATCCCCAAATTCCTCCATTGACGGGGTGCGTCCAGGGAACTGGCGGCCGCTATGTCTCACCAACCATAACTTGGCGTCTCCTTCCAACATGAACGTCGCATACACAGATTTCTTTTCTTCTGGTGTCTCTGCCGCCATCAAAAGCTTTTGAATTCGAACCCACCAATCCTTCGCATCCGTTGGCATACCAACTCCCTTGAACGACGGGGGATGGAAGCTCAGGAAATACTTCATGTGCCGGTCTCCATGTCCGACAACCACTCTTTCCGCCAAAGGCTCCACTCGCCCAGCCTCTCCTCTTGGCACGGCTGTCGCCGTGTCCGGTGTAGCAAGGGTTGCTACCTGAGCTGCCGCTGCAGCTTGGGCTGGCACCATCGCTTCTGCAAGCATACGGCAGAAGTCGGCCGGGTTAACACCCGTGCCCAAAAGACCTGGAGCAGTGGCACTGCTCGCTGAGAGTTCTTCTATTGCTCTCGACGTACCCGCCTCGTTGCTTGCACTCTTCAAGAAAACAAGAAACAAGGGATCAGTCTCTAATCTCAAGACTTAAATATAAGGACACTCATGGTCCCGTGTCACTCTTATGTGGATAACTTCTCTACGCACTAACCTTGAATCTAACCTGACTCTAATACCAAATTGTAATACCTCCCATGTAATGACCGTATAATATGGGTCCGGCCGGGTCCCCACAACATACGGATGCTACAACTTTAGTATTATAAGATGATATAACTACCCACACTCAAAACTCTTTGCACAACGCAGCATAAACACAAGAAAGACTAGAAGTTATCCACCACTACAAGAGTAACAAAATGGCCTTAAGGCCTTACAACAAGAGTAAAACCATACTCAAACAATACATCAGTCCTAAAAGTGCATAAGCACACCTAGTCTACCTCGGCATGCAAGCCGGTCAAAATGAGCATAAAACATACAATGCCATAAACGTAAAGCTACAGCAAAAGGGGTAACACTTCATGAGGCTTAGGCCTTTCTGGCCGGCGAGCTAGCTCCTGCTTGCGATCCTTGCCATGTAAAGATTATTAGTAACGTGGGTCAGCAAAGGCTGACCTCAAACTGTGTAACCAACACATCTCCTCCGGGCCGCCCCTAACGGACCCCGGGGTACTCCTCCAACCTACAAGTTAGCACTTCGTATGCAATAATCATAGGCAAGAAAAGCAACTAAAGAAACAGGCTTGGATGTCTCAAACAGCATACATGTTCTCTACTGTTGAGCATATAATATTAGGGCCTACTATGCAACATGAATGCAACACCCGGGTTTCACCCGAGGCACCCTATAACGTATGCATCTAGCACAACATCACATCAATTGGGTACTCATCGTTTCCCTATTGGCATAAAGCCACAAACAAAGGGGGTAACACAATCTCCCCCAATGGCGCACAGGCCGCCATATGGAACTCTTGCTAAGGCCCCACCCGCTCAAGGTCTTAGACCCGGGCTTGCCTGTAAGCTCTGACGTCTCATATCAGGATTCCAAAAAACACAAACTAACCGATTCTAAGAAGCCTTGCTAGACCCCACCCGCTCATGGCCTCATTGCCCGGGCTTGCCCCCATGCTTGGCATTCTCGTCAGTCTCACAGAAGGGGACTAGTCTCGCCAGGACACTCTCCACACATGACGTGTATGTCACGGGATAGCCAGCCGACCATGGAGACACAGCCATGCCTTGGAACATCACAAACCAAGACAATTTCACCCTAGTCCCTTATTTGTACTGCAGCGTTCCCGCGCACCAAGGAAACATCTACCACTCATGCGGAGCTAACCTTGTCCACCAAGGAAACCATCTACCGCCATTGAGGAGCTAACCTTGTCCGGTTCCGACTACACGTACTTACTCGAGAAAAAGGGAAAAAAATCATCACATCACAAAACGACATCTTTCCGCAACGGATCTCTACGAATCCTTAAAGCTCGTATGCAACATCACCGAGTCGGACTAACGGTCGCGACTACGGCTTCACACCATGTCTAATCCACTAACGGAGCGGATCTCTAACGAAAATCATGCCGGGGACAGACTCAATCGACCCGGAGGTTCCTCTTGAACCTTGGCGATCCAAACCACTCTCATTTGAGTGTTTGGTGCCCAAAAACTAAAAAAGAGAAGATGCTAAAACATGCATCCTAAAACCGAGAGGAGAAGTGTCGTTACCTTCTGACTCCTCTCTGTAGCCATGATAAAATAGCCGGATGAAAACCTTTGCAACGATCTAGCCTCCAAGGATCCGGACTCGGCTCTCGATTTGGAGCACCGAAGCATCTCCAACAGCCGGATCTCTACTTCACCTTCTTCCTTGCTCTCCCTTCTCTCTAGAACTTAGAAATAGAACAACTCCAAAGAAATGAGGGTTTCTAAGGGTCCAATCCCATGTATATCCGATCAGAAACAACCCCCAACCGTTGGATCCCAAATTAAAGAAACGAACGGCCTTGATTCGGGCCTGAAATGATAAAACTGGGCCGAACACAGCCTGCCATATGCCCGTGTCCAGGGCTGTGTCCCCCATTCGCCATCAAACCTGACATGCCTGGAACAGCACACGGGCATCCGACACGCCCGGGTTCGACCTGACGCGCCCGTGTTCCAACTGACACGGCCGTGTGGTCGGCCGTGTGCCTCCATCGACACAGCCCCGAAAATATCCCGAGAGTCACACGGGTACTGGACACGCCTTTGTCCTTGTTGAATTCTGTGAAGTGAAAGTGGGTGAATGGAAGGCTTGGGAAACCTATCCGCGCGGACTACGCGGACTGGGTTGGCGGACTGCTAGGTCGGCAGGGATGTTGCAGGCGGTTTGCTCTGTGGCGGCCTGGGCGGTCTGTTCGCGCGGACTGCGCGGACAACAGCGGCGGTCTGACAGGCCAGTGTATGCTCAGCAGGCGGTTTACTCCCAGGAAGTAACCGGGCGGATAGGAATGTTATCCGCGGAGTCCGGCTTGAAGCGGACTGAAGAACTGGAGCTCGGCAGACCGGTTTGGCAGTTGCCTTGGTCTTGCTCTAGTGAAGCGGCAAGTGGAAGCCGTGGAGACCGCCGGTCAGCGCGGACAGGAACTGGAGGTCGCCCGGTATGGCGGGCTAGATCCAGTGTCCGCCTGTAAGTGCGGACTGGCCCTTGCGGCCAATGTGCTGGACTTGGTGGGAACTGAACCAAGTCCAGGATGGCTCAGTCCGGGGAGATCGCGCAGTGGAGCGCGGGCTGGTTTCTCAGTCCGCCAAGCGTAGTTGAAGTGCTGTTGCCTTGTGTGCTAGCTTGGGGATATGCGGACTGAAGAACTGCTTGTGCAGGAGCGTGCGGACTGGAGCCAGAGTCCGCTGAGTCCGGTTAAGCCTTATGAGGTTTTGGACTCGGGGATGCGGACTGAGGCAGTCAGCAGGAATGCGGGCTGGAGAAGTCTGCAGTGCATGCGGACTGGAGTCTGCGGTTAGCGGACTGGATCGACGTGTCCGCTAAGTCCGGAGGTGCCTTGGCAATGAGGTAATGGACTTGGGATATGCGGACGATAGCTGGGTATCCGCTGAGTCCGGCAGGTGCCTTGATGGCGCGGTTGCAGGCTCGGGTTTTGCGGGCTGATGCCTTGTCCGCAGAATGGCGGATACGGCTGTTGTGGAGTCCGGCTGTGGTGGTCCTGGCTTGGTCTCTGGCGGCAAGGCGGACTGGATATTGGAGTCCGGCCTTGGAGAAGCTGGGGCGGACTGGCTATCTGCACAGGGCGGCGAACTGGCATGTGTGTCCACGGGCTGGCGGACACATAAGTTCTTGCTGCGGGTTGTGGCGGTGATCCTATCGGGAAGGGCGGTGACCATACTCATCGTCGTGCCTATAAATAGGACCCATGTCACATCAGGAAATAACCAACCAATAGAGACCTAAACCGAAGTAAGTGAACAGTAATTGAGCTCGCGTAAGTTGCTGCGGTCTGGACTTTGTGTCCGCGCGGATAGAGTTGACCCGGTTGTGCTGTGCAGGTTGTGCGGATAGCGCTGGAAAGCCAGGACTTGGCTTTGATTGCGGTCAGGGACAGTGCGGACTCTGCGGTTAAGCAACAGGCGGTAAACAGCAGGTCGCGGATAGCGGCCAGGCGGTCTTCTCTTTGGCGACTTGGTTCGGGGTTCAGGAAGTCGCCGGTTTCTGGCGGACTGTTCCATTCGGTGGCGCAGTTTGTGCGGTCTGGCGGCGTGCAGACCGGCGGTGAAGAGCTAAGCATTGGAGTAAGGGTGAGTCCGCGCGGCTTGGGTTGCGGTCTGGCGACCTGGCGGACTGAGCGGACTCCACAGCAGTAGGTCGGCGGCTTGATTGTTTGAGTCCGCGCGGCTTGTTTTTTGTTCTTGTCTTTGTAACTGTCTCTGCTCTCCCGGTGTTGGGTTTTGGTGAAGCATGTCTCGCCATGTATGTCTCGCCTTGTAAAGAAGTTTGCTCTTGATCAATAAAGAAGCTTGTGCTGCATGTGTTGCTGGTTGTTACTGCTTTGTTGAGATAACCACTGTTAACTCCACGATCCGGGAAAACTTTCAACATATAAGTGGGCGTATTCTCCTTCGGTTTGTTGAATTTTCAGCAGGGTATCCAAGGGGGCGTCTGCGGTTTGTTGAATTTTAACATGGTATCAAAGCGAGGTTGTTGGAGTGGTCAAGCAGTGCTCAATGGAAGTAGTTGCTCGTCTGTCGAGGAAACCAGTGGTAGAACCATGGCAGTGGAGGATGCAAGTTGTCTTGGTATTGATCTTCTTACAGAGGCGAACTGTGAACGGTGGAAGTCCTGTATGAAGAGCTTTCTTCTTGGCGAGGACCTTTGGGAGGTTGTATGCGGAGCAGGAAGACAAGAGGATACTGCTGGCAATGCTGAGGCGATGAGAGCTTGGAAGGAGGCAAATGCAAAAGCGGAGTCTATTCTCAAGCAGGTGATCTCATCGGAGCTCTTGGACCACATCAGTGGATGTCGGTCAGCTGCGGAGGTTTGGACTTCCCTTGATGGGTTGTTCAGGAAGAAGGTGAAGGAGGTTGCTGCTGATGATGGTCCCTCTACTTCATATCAGGAAGAAAGGAGTGTTTCTCCTAGGCGTGATAGGAAGAGGAAGGAAGGACCACAGTGCTATAAATGCAAGCAGCAAGGTCATCTTCGGAAGGAGTGCAAGGTTACCTTGCTCTCGGCGAACGTTGCTCAGGTAGGGAGGAAGGAGAAGAACGTAGTTGGGACTTCAACTAGTTCTGGATCTGATCGGCTGGATGCCAATGATAGTGCAGCTATCTGACATGAAAGACTGGGGCATGTAGGGATGGACAAGCTGAAAGCAATGGCGGAAAGAAGACTCGTAAGAGGCTTGCCTAGATTGTCATCCTATGGCGATGGTCGGGGGTGTGCGGGATGTCAGGAAAGTGGAGCCTATCGCTTCATGGTCGACAAAGCACAATCCAGGAGTAATGCACCATTGACGGTTGTCCATTGTGCTCTGGTGGGACCGACCGTCACGGCCAGTCTTGGAGGCAGCAGGTTCATGCTGATATTGGTTGATGACTATTCTGGGTATACTTGGGTATACTTTATGAAGACGAAGTCCAGCATGGTACGCTTGTTTGTGGAGTTCAAGAAGCTTGTCGAAGGCCAGCTTGGCCGGAGGATCAAGGTGTTGAGGACAGGTTTCGGTGGTGAGTTTGACTCAACCGAGTTCTCACGCTTTTGCAGGAAGCAAGGGATCCGGATGGAGCCTTCTTGTGGACATACTTCACAACAGGGTAGTGTTGCAGCTCGGATGATCCGTTGGTTAACGGAGACCTGCAAGTGTTGGCTTCAGAGTAAAGGCGTTCCGAAGGCTCTTTGGGCGGAGGGAATAGCCTGTGCTACTCATGTCATCAACCGGATGCCTCTTAGTCTGATCATAATGAAGACTCCTTATGAGCTAATGTTCGGAGTGAAGCCCTCAGTGAAGCACCTTCGGGTGTTTGGATCTACTTGCTATGTACACTCTCCGGGTGCTCTCAAGACAAAGCTAGTCTTTGTAGGGTATGATGAGCAGAAAAGAAGATGGAGGTGTATGGATCCTGCGACGAAGAAACTCATAGTGTCGAGAGACATTGTTTTTGATGAGTTGACGCCGTATTGGGGTAGCTCTTATGTGGAGCTAGAAATAAGCAGGTCAGATGATGGGCTGAAGGAGGCTGCTGCTAAGGAAGTGGAGGTGCCTGAGTCACCAGGTGCTCCAGGTTGTTCTAGCTCCGGGGCAAAGGCGTCAGAGTCGGGAAGAAGGGGGAGCGATGCTCCAGGACCTTCTGGCTCAAAGGCGGAGGCTTCCTGTTCAGGAAGCAAGGGGAGCGATGTTCCAGGCAGTTCATGTTCAAGAGGGGAGTCTTCTGGTTCAGGTAGCAGGGGGAGCGTTGCTCCAGGTGCTCTTGGTTCCAGTAAGGAGGCGTCTTGTTCAGGGAACAAAGGGAGCATTGTTCCGGGTTTGCCCAGGAACGGAGCTGGTTCAAAAGCAGCGGAGGTGGTTAGCCATGATCCGGTTCTTCGGAGATCGAAGAGGATCAGTAAGCCACCAGCTCGATATAGCGAAGGGAATACGGCAGACTTGGTCTCGTGTTTCTTTGCTAGCCCTCAGGTCGAGCAAGGGACTTCTGGCTGTGATGACCCCACTAGAATCAAGGAGGTGGTTGACACCAAGTCTGATGAGGTGACTTCTCTCAGAGGCAACGAGGCTTGGGCTTCTGGGTCCAAGGAAGTTGGTGATACTCCTGTGATGCATGAGTGGAGGTTGAAGCTGAAGAAGGCAGAGGGAAGCATGGCTCCTTTTGGGAGATGCTGGAGGGCTCCCTCATGGTCCATGATATGCAGGGCGAGGACTATGTCTTGGACATCTCTTCGTAGATGCTATCGGAAGGACCAGGTGCAAGGTTACGGGAGCTGCTGGAGTTATTCACCACTTCTCACTTCAAGGGGAGTGTTGAATTCTGTGAAGTGAAAGTGGGTGAATGGAAGGATTGGGAAACCTATCCGCGCGGACTACGCGGACTGGGTTGGCGGACTGCTAGGTCGGCAGGGATGTTGCAGGCGGTTTGCTCTGTGGCGGCCTGGGCGGTCTGTTCGCGCGGACTGCGCGGACAGCAGCGGCGGTCTGACAGGCCAGTGTATGCTCAGCAGGCGGTTTACTCCCAGGAAGTAACCGGGCGGATAGGAATGTTATCCGCGGAGTCCGGCTTGAAGCGGACTGAAGAACTGGAGCTCGGCAGACCGGTTTGGCAGTTGCCTTGGTCTTGCTCTAGTGAAGCGGCAAGTGGAAGCCGTGGAGACCGCCGGTCAGCGCGGACAGGAACTGGAGGTCGCCCGGTATGGCGGGCTAGATCCAGTGTCCGCCTGTAAGTGCGGACTGGCCCTTGCGGCCAATGTGCTGGACTTGGTGGGAACTGAACCAAGTCCAGGATGGCTCAGTCCGGGGAGATCGCGCAGTGGAGCGCGGGCTTCTCAGTCCGCCAAGCGTAGTAGAAGTGCTGTTGCCTTGTGTGCTAGCTTGGGGATATGCGGACTGAAGAACTGCTTGTGCAGGAGCGTGCGGACTGGAGCCAGAGTCCGCTGAGTCCGGTTAAGCCTTATGAGGTTTTGGACTCGGGGATGCGGACTGAGGCAGTCAGCAGGAATGCGGGCTGGAGAAGTCTGCAGTGCATGCGGACTGGAGTCTGCGGTTAGCGGACTGGATCGACGTGTCCGCTAAGTCCGGAGGTGCCTTGGCAATGAGGTAATGGACTTGGGATATGCGGACGATAGCTGGGTATCCGCTGAGTCCGGTAGGTGCCTTGATGGCGCGGTTGCGGGCTCGGGTTTTGCGGGCTGATGCCTTGTCCGCAGAATGGCGGATACGGCTGTTGTGGAGTCCGGCTGTGGTGGTCCTGGCTTGGTCTCTGGCGGCAAGGCGGACTGGATATTGGAGTCCGGCCTTGGAGAAGCTGGGGCGGACTGGCTATCTGCACAGGGCGGCGAACTGGCATGTGTGTCCGCGGGCTGGCGGACACATAAGTTCTTGCTGCGGGTTGTGGCGGTGATCCTATCGGGAAGGGCGGTGACCATACTCATCGTCGTGCCTATAAATAGGACCCATGTCACATCAGGAAATAACCAACCAATAGAGACCTAAACCGAAGTAAGTGAACAGTAATTGAGCTCGCGTAAGTTGCTGCGGTCTGGACTTTGTGTCCGCGCGGATAGAGTTGACCCGGTTGTGCTGTGCAGGTTGTGCGGATAGCGCTGGAAAGCCAGGACTTGGCTCTGATTGCGGTCAGGGACAGTGCGGACTCTGCGGTTAAGCAACAGGCGGTAAATAGCAGGTCGCGGATAGCGGCCAGGCGGTCTTCTCTTTGGCGACTTGGTTCGGGGTTCAGGAAGTCGCCGGTTTCTGGCGGACTGTTCCATTCGGTGGCGCAGCTTGTGCGGTCTGGCGGCGTGCAGACCGGCGGTGAAGAGCTAAGCATTGGAGTAAGGGTGAGTCCGCGCGGCTTGGGTTACGGTCTGGCGACCTGGCGGACTGAGCGGACTCCACAGCAGTAGGTCGGCGGCTTGATTGTTTGAGTCCGCGCGGCTTGTTTTTTGTTCTTGTCTTTGTAACTGTCTCTGCTCTCCCGGTGTTGGGTTTTGGTGAAGCATGTCTCGCCATGTATGTCTCGCCTTGTAAAGAAGTTTGCTCTTGATCAATAAAGAAGCTTGTGCTGCATGTGTTGCTGGTTGTTACTGCTTTGTTGAGATAACCACTGTTAACTCCACGATCCGGGAAAACTTTCAACATATAAGTGGGCGTATTCTCCTTCGGTTTGTTGAATTTTCAGCAGGGTATCCAAGGGGGCGTCTGCGGTTTGTTGAATTTTAACAGTCCTTGCCCGTGTCTAACTCAACACGCCTGGGCTCCAGGCCGTGTTCACCGTCTCGACACTTCGTCGAGCGAAGTTCGTCGACTGCCTGACACGGCCTTGGACACGCCCATGTCCTAGGTCGTGTGCCTTGTCTCGACACTTTGTCGAGCGCAAAATGTCGACTACGTGGCCAAGACGTCGACTCTAGCCTAAAACGCCCTGGGACACGCCCGTGTCCCAGGCCGTGTGCCCCCTGCCAGAAACCAAATTTCCCTCTTCAAAATTTTGGGGTGTTACAATGTTGACCAAAGTCAACTCTAGCCCTAACTTGGTGAAAGTGCCCTAACTAAGGGTCAAGTTACCGCCAAGATGCCCAACCAACCCTACCCAAGCCTTTTTAGACTTTAGTGGAGGCCAATGGATCACCAAGGACACATTGATGGTTACTCAAAAGGTCAAATTGACCAAGGTCAACCCTAGTCCAGGTTTAGGTCAAATTAGCCCAAATGGGCTAACCCAAGCTCAAACCCATTTCCCCCACTTGGGCTAACCTCATTTTTATTATTCATATGGGTCAGTGGGGTGCCAATAGGCTGGAGGAGAGATCAAAATTTGGCCATGGTGAGTAGGAGAGAGAAAGCTCCATTTTTCCCTTTAATGGAGGGGAGAGAAAGTGAGAAAAAAGGCCATTCATGGCCAAGGGAGACCAAGGGCCTCTCCAATTGGTGGATACATTCTCCCTCATTAGTTTTGAGGAGTTGAATAACCATAACCAACCACCAAAGTGGCTGAATTTAATTTCTCCCATAAGGAAGAGAGAGAAAGAGGAGAGAGAAAGCCATTAATGGCCATGGGAGTGCAAGAGTACCTCTTCAATTGATTCCAAAGTCTTGATTCATCTTCCCCTCATTATTTAGAGGAGACAAAAGGTTTTTCTCGGCCCTTAGGTGGCTGAATTCAAAGAACCACCTTGGCCAAAATGAGAGTTTAGTGGCCATTAATGGCCATTGCATGTTAGACCCTTCCCCTCCCCCCTTTTGTCTCTTTTAAAAGCTTCCCCAAGGTTAGGGGATACGTATCTACCCTTTACCTAAAGAAACCGAGCAAGTTGGTTGTGTAGTTGCAGAGCACCGAAAAGCTCCACCACCGTCCATGGTGCACCACCACCACACTCGTCGGCAAGATCGCTTAAAGGTCGTCCTCTACTCCTCTCTTCGTGGACTAGATCTTTAAATCATTTAGGAGAGAAATCGAGCTCAATTGAGACAGATCGGGTGAGAGAAATTTGAAATTTTTCATGGATTTTCAACCTTGCGGGATCGTCGGAAACAGCCCCTCCGGCGTCCGTGCCGCCGCCCAGCGATTGCCCCCACCTCAACGAAGGTGGTTGTGCTGGTGGCCGACCAGGGAGGTGGCCGGGTGGCCTGGAAATGGGCTTGGAATAAGCTCCATGTGCGGCCAATCATGACCCTTGGCTGGAGAAAGAAGATGACTAGGAGACACTGGATATGCTTTAAGATCCGTGTTGATCTGAATTTATTTAATTTCTATAATGTTTACCGGGTTGTTATAAAATAAATATTAAAAATACCTAGGTTCCCATACAGAAAAGTGACCAACATGAAAATTGTATCCCTTGAAGTATACTATAATTTAAAATTAATTTTATCCAATTTAGGTAAGTGGTTAGACCACAACACTCATTTAGGTGATGTCTACACCTATGCTAGATCAGACATTGTTTTGAGTGCCCCCATCAATCCAGTCATCCAAATGACTTGAAATTTTGTATGGTGGTCATTCTTACATATACATAGAACATATCCAAAAATTGAAATTTTTGGGGATACATTTTCTATAGTTTTTGTAATTATTTAATAATCCTAGAATAATTTATTTAGGGGGCCTAATGACTTCCAAATTCTCCCAAATTTTGGTGAAAGGTTATTGGGGTCAATATAGGTCACCTCAATAGAGGTTGAAGATTGGGCCACTAATTTGTTATGTCAGTAAGCTCCGTCACATGGATTATGGGTTGGATTAGGGTGGATTTGCCCTAGGACCCAAGTTCAAAGCTTAATGTTGAACTTTGGCGGCTTGTGAGGGACATAGGATATTATGTCCTTGGATGGACTTGGGATTTAGTCCATGTGATCCTAGGGTTGTGAAATGCCCTAGGGAGAGATATGGTGGTAATTGGACACATGCGCCCCAATTAAACCCCTTAGAAAGTATTTAGGTTCTTAAACCCTAGAAATTATTTAATGGGTCATATGACCTTGAATCTTGGTGGTACTTTGGTAATGTCAATTTCATAGTACTATTAGCCTCTGGGATTTATCTTAGGTTGCTTAGATATCAGTAGCTCACCAATGTAGTTATAGCTTCCATAATGCCATTTTTGATGATAATGATGTAATTATGATTTATATGTCCTAGAATGGTTTGAAACTATGCAAAAGCTAATAAGATCTCAAGTAGTTGCACTAGTAATTTATTAGTGGTGGTTGAAGCTTTCTTTGTATTACTTCATTTGTAAAGAAAATTAGTGCATCTTGCATTGATAAATAGGAAATAAATACAATGGCTTGCTAGAATATTGTGATACTTAGCCAGAGAACATTTTCGGGCATATAGAAGCATGTAAAAATTGTTAAATGTTCTTTAATTGAGATTACAAGGGCATGTCTTCATAAAGTGTCTTATGATGGTTTTTCTTAGGATAATCTTTTACGTGGCTTGCCTACTTGGGAATTTCATGAAACTTAGGCAGTGAAGTTTTATGATCATAATTTAGCTCTGTTAATTTTTGAGGAAGTTTTGGACTAGTATTTTTGGTACTTCCTTCAATACCCCTATTTATATGAATTATTTTGGATTAAATAATTAGAGGTTAAATGATTTTTGAAAGTTTTTGATATTTAGTATTAACTGATATCTTGTTATTATACAATGTTCATAATATTTTTATGGTCACGCCCTAAGTAAATCTAGTACTTCATGTTCAAATTACCCATGGCCAAATATTTGGGAATATTGAATAAATGCCAAATTAATTAGGAAAATTCCAAGTTTCTGGATTTAGGCTAAATGTGTCATGATAGAACCACAATAATTATCTTAGGGCATTTGTAAGAAAATTTGGAGTACCTCCTATCATGTACATCATATAACTTAGGTTGGTCTGCATTTAGTAAAACTGCGGAAATTGTGATAACATGGGATTTGGTCATAGGAAGTGGGGTGAAATGCATGCTGATTTGGTAAGATGAAAGAGAGCTTCATTAAGAACCATGATGAGGAGAGTGTTGGGTTGGTTAGAGTTAAGAGGTGCTCGGGATCGACGAAAGATCGTCCTTCATGTGGAGGGAGGGGGAGAGAGAGAGAGTCCAAACACAGTAGGGTTAGATCCAGAGTAATATTAAAAAGGGATCGGGAATCGGGTATTAACCAATAACAGTAAGTGCCTTGCGAAAGGGAGCTTTGGGCTTCAGCCCATCGTAGTTCCTAGTGACCTCGAGATCCCTTCACGGGGAATACCTTGGGCAGTCCTGGGCTAACCTAAACCGTAAGTAAAATCAATGTTTAACAACAACTAGTAAAACTAGGGTTTCACATTATCACACCCCGGTAGCTCGGGAGGTTGGTTAGGTTAGTTTGATTAGTCATCCGAACGGTAGGTTCGGAAGGTAGATGTAACGAACGGGATAGTCCGGGGAGCCGTTGGATCGGAAGGATTTGGATACATAAATAAGGTGGTGGGTCTTTGATATTGGACGGTCGTTCACACCGACGTCAATACGTTGACTCGGCAGGTGTGGTTGACACTTAGCCAAAGAAAGTATGATGGATATGGCCAGCACTAGTACGTGGTGACTCTAGGTTGTGTCCTTCTAGAGGCGTACGTAAGGGCTAGGCCTGGTAGTGTGGATACCCGGCTAGGAGTGGGGGGTCTGACCCACTGTCTCCGTTTGCCACTATATAGGTTCTTAGGAGAGAGGCTAGCTGCCCAAATGGGGGGAACTAAAGGTCTGTGCGCATAGACTCGTGTGCGTGAGTTGCACTTGCATGTCATAGCATAACCATTACATTTAACCCTTGAAACCTATTGTATAAATTGGTATGAGACTTTTTAGACAATAGGCCCTGCAAAACGACCCATTAGTTTATAAGCTCGCGTGAGCGTGCTTATAAGTTAAGGTATTTATTTTGTAGATATATACATACTTGCTAGAAAATCGACAGCATATCGTATAAATTGGTGTGAGACTCTTTATACGATAGGAGTCTTGCAAAAGATCCCTTAGCTTATGTGTTTTCAGATAAGTTAAGGTTACTTATTACTTGTTCAGTTTTTCATACCTTTATTACTGCCATATATACTTATAGAACTGTTAGATTAGTTCTGTCGTCACCTGCTTTTTGTTCATTCTCCACCCTCACTACCTCTCCTTTCCTCCTCCCCGCTCGATGCCTAGGAGCCATGGGGGAAGGGGTAGGGGATGATAGGACTTAGTCTTTTAAACTAACGGTTTTCGAACCACATCATTTTAGGGGATCGTGGAGCCCAACATGGAGGAGCAGCCCCGGAGGTCGGCATGCTTGGAGATGGGATAGTCTAGCACCGGAGTTCAGACAGCTAGGACTGTGAGTCCCGATCGGTAGTAGATGTTTAGTTTTTTTTGCTTCCGCGCTGAGTGATATGTAGTGAGGATATTGATGTACCGGGCATGATCCCTATTTTCAGTACCTTTATTATTATTTCTATGGACTCTCCCTTCGTGGAGATTATTTACTATATATGTGATTTCTGTGGACATGTTTATTTACTATCTTTTCTGTGATTGATTTGGCCGGCAGGATTGGCATTTTATAGTGATGACCTTCCCGGGCGCGAAGGTATCACCGTAAAGCGGCGGTTCTGGGCCTAAGACCCCGTGGTTCTAAAAAGAAAAAAGGGGGGGGGGGATCTTATAGAGGTCGCCGAGGAAGCAAGGCGATGCGAGCTCCCTCGATGCGTGCTCTTCCCCGGCTCAGCAAGCGGAGGCCGGTTCGGCGAGATGGGTGTGCAAGATCCTTCAGCTCACCCAGCATGGGGAGGCAGCCCCTTTAGCGATTTGGATTCTTCTGCCCCAGTTCCAGAGGGGTTCAGGGAGCCCGAGATGTCCTACTACACCGAGAAGGGGGACCCGGTCCAGCACGTCTAGTGGTTCAAGGATGTGGTTTCGATCCGGTAGATGTCGGACGGATTCAAGTGCCGGCTCTTCTCCATCACCCGCAAGGAAAAGGCGAAGGAGTGCTTTCACCAGCTGCTGGCCAGCTCCATTTACTGCTTCGAGGACCTGCATCAGGGGTTCATGTTGAGATTCACCACCTCGAAGATAAGGAAGAAGGAGTCAGTATCCCTGTTCCACATCAAGTAGGGAATGAACGAGACATTGGGGAGTTACATCGACCAGTTCCAGGAGGAGGTCACCCAAGTTCAGGAGATGCCAGGCTATAGCCTGATGATGGCATTCACCATGGGGTTGCAGAAGTGCTTTTTCAGGATGAAACAGAAGAGAGTGTCACCCCTATCCTACGAGGAGCTGATGGAGAGGGTGATGAGAGAGGTCGACGGGGAGGCGTTGAATCCAGAGTTTTCTCGGAAGTTGCCCAGGTGGGCTATAGAGGAGGAGAAGGAGCCGAGTGGCGGCAAAGGTCAGGAGGAGAGGAGAGCCGAACCCCGACAGAGGGAATAGTGGCAACTTTAGGGGCAGCAGCAGCCCAGGTGGTGGCGTCAGGAGCTGGTCCGTCGGTTGGGCTGGAGGCTCGAGTGGCAAGACCAGGGGCCACAGAGAGGCCATCGGGAAGGGACCACCACTAGGGAGGCCAGGATCAGTTCCACCCATCAGGCTAGAGGCAAGCGCAAAGACCTCCCCTCCTAGATCAAAATCAGGCTATGTTCATAGCCATGAGGGGGAGGAGTAGAGCGGCATGAAGGAGGAGAAGAGAAGTCAGGGTGGAGTAGCCCTACTGCGACTTCCACCAAGAGGAAGGGCAGGCCATGACCACGTGTCCGAAGTTCCTCGAGATGAGAGGTAACAGGGAGCAATTTCAGCAGTAGGGCTGCCAGGAGGTGAGGATTGAAGAGGTACTACCTCAAGTGGAGGAGGACCAATGTGAAGACCGGGCGGACGTCGGGAACCGGGGAGGGATCGAGGTGATCCACGGGGGGTGGGGGGTTGGTTGAGGCTTCTTAGAAGGAGAGCCTCCAAACCATGTATCGTCGGAGCGTTGGCTCCACTTCCGAGACCCCACCCCCAGAGGAGGAGATTACTTCTCAAGGAATGATATGCCGGATCATGAGGATCCCTTCTGCGATGCACTGGTCATCCAGACGGCCATCGAAAATTTCACAGTCTCCCGGATCATCATTGACAACGGGAGCTCCATCAACATCATCTTCAAGAAGGCGTTCGACGCGATGAAAGTGGAGGCAAAGAGGGTGCTGGATTCAGATGGCCCCTTGTTTGGGTTCTCAGGGGAGAGTAAAGAGGTAGAAGGAGTGCGACTCCACATCACCCTGGGGGGACAATCCCGGAACTGCTGATTTGTCATCGTGGATGCCCCCTATAGCTACAATGCCATCTTTAGAAGGCCCCTCATCAGCGCCTTTCACTGCATCCCCTCATCCTTCCAACAATGCCCGAAGTTCAACATCGAGGGGATCCTGGTCCGGGTTTGGGGTCACCCCAAAGTTTCCTGGGAGTGCTATATCACCGCCATGAACTCGATCTCCTGTCAGGAAGGGGCCGAGGAGATGGAGCGAAGAATGGAGGAAGCGGAGCAGGAGGCTGACAGAGAGGGGATGGAGGTGGAGAGCTTTACCGAGTTAGAGGTGGCATGAGGAGATGAGGAGGAGTTGGCCGAGGTGATGGCCATGGAGGAGGAAGCGGTAGCTAAGGAAGTTCTTATCCCGGAGGAGAGGGACGTCAGAGAATGGGAGGAGCAGTCCAGGCTGGAGGATGCAGAAGAGGTGGTGGAGATGGAAGTTCTCACCCTTGGAGATAGGGTGGAGAAGGTTCGCATCAGTGGGGGGCTGACCCCAGAGGCTCAGGGCAGGATGCTGCCATGCATCCAAAAGAATGTGGACATCTTCGTATTAAGCGCAGCAGAGTTGTCGGGGGTTGATGCGGACGTGGATTGCCACAGCCTCAACCTGGACCCGGGAGCACGCCTCATCCAGCAGAAGAAGACGTCCACCACGGACAAGCTGGTCGAGCCCATCAGGGAGGAGGTGGCCAAACTCCTCAGGGCCAGCTTTGTATCCGAAATACAATACCCCAGCTCGGTCTCCAATGTTGTTATGGTTAAAAAAGGGGACGACTGGTGGCGTACATGTGTTGATTTTTGTTTGCATAATAAATCATGCCCTAAGGACTGTTATCCCTTGCCTCGGATCGACGCGGTGGTTGACTCAGCCATCGGTTTTCCTGTAATGAGTTACTTAGATGCATTTTCAGGTTATCACCAGATCAGGATGCACCCCCAAACATCAAGGTTGTCTCATTCATCACGGGGGATGGATGCTACTGCTACAAAATGATGCACTTTGGGTTGAAAAATTCAGGGGCAACATACCAGAAGATGATGGACAGGGTCTTCCGGGAACAGAAGGGGAGGAATCTGGAGGTGTACGTAGACGATCTCATGATCAAGAGTCAGGACATGGACTCTCACCTCCAGGACTTGGAAGAAACCTTCGCCACCCCACGAATATATAAGATGCTGTTGAATCCCCTGAAATGCATCTTCGGGGCCAGTAGGGAGAAATTCATAGGGCATCTCCTAACCCCCGCAGGGGTCGATCCAAATCCTGACTAGGTCAAGACCATCATAGAGCTAGGGTCACTGCAGAATGATAAAGAGGTGCAGCGATCAACAGGGAAGCTGGCATGATTGAGCAGGTTCCTCTCCCGGGCCGGGGAAAAGTGCTCCCCTTTCTTCAAGACACTAAGGGGGGCCAAAAATTCGAGTGGAACAAGGAGTGTGAGGAGGCATTCCAAGCCCTAAAGAAGCAGTTGACCCAGACTCCGCTGCTTCGAGGGTCGGAGGAAGGGGAAGACCCGTACTTGTATCTCTGGGTCGAAGTAGAGGCCCTAAGATCTGTCCTGGTTCACGAAGAGGGGAAGAGGCAGCTCCCCATATACTATGTGAGTCGGGTTCTGAGGAAGGCCGAACTCTGATATCTAATCTTGGAAAAGATGGCCTTCACTCTAATCATCTCGGCCCGGAGGCCTCGTCCCTACTTCCATGCACACTCCATCCGAGTGGTGACTGACAATCCACTCCGCAACATCTTTGAGGGGGTGGAGAATTCGGGCAGGCTAGCCAAATGGTCGGTAGAGCTAAGCGAGATCGACATCTACTTTGTCCCCTGCCTCTCGATCAAGGCCCAAGCGATGGCCGACTTCTGGGCCGACTAGTGCTCGAAGTGGTAAAGGAGGGACTCACTCGTCCGGCCTCGTGGAAGGTGAAGGTGGACAATGCTTCAGGGAGACATTCCTTAGGGGTAGGGGTAGTCTTGGAAAGCTCCCAAGGGGCGAGGATTGAGCAAACAATGGTGGTGCACTTCCCGATCACTAACAACCAGGCTGAGTATGAGGCCGTAATAGCAGGGCTGTGCATGGCCAGGGAACTAGGGGTGCTAGACGTGGAAGTCCTCACTAACTCTATGGTGTTGGCTTCCCAGCTCAACGAGGAATTTAAGGTGAGGGAACCTACCCTACAGATATACTTAGCAAAAGTGAAGGGGGTCATCGGCACGTTCCAGACTTTCTCCATCCATCACGTGCCCAGGGAGGAAAACGATCAGGTCGATCAGCTGGCGAAGTATGGCCCCCGAATGGGGGGTGAAAGATATGGTATACCACTGATACCAATTGAAAGATAGGGGATATACCTGATTTACTCTAGAGGGGGGAGGGTAAATAGAGTAATTAAACCTTTTTAGCTGTTTTAAATATTATTAGAGTAAAGTAGGTGATACCAATAGTAGTAATAGAAAAGGGAATGCAATCTAAGCTAATCTACCACAACACAGCAAGAACAGAAAGAAAAGAGGCAACCAAACAACACAAGAATTTTATAGTGGTTCCCCAACTTGGGTACATCCACTCTTCTACCACCCTGGTAGGAATCCACTATCAGGTTTTTGATCAGGTGACTGCCACCACAAGATTTATTTCCAGGGAGATCTCACAACCCTTTGAGTTTTTGATCAAGTGCCCAAAAACCAAGAATAAAATTTTGAAGGGAGTTAATAAACCCTTTGTATAGGAGGTTAAGAGAGAGTTGATGATGTCTTCTCTTTCTCTAATAAACAGAGAAGACTAGTGGATTGTTGTTGTTAAAGCTCCTTCTGAAATGATGAATGGTTCAGAAAGCCTGGAGCCTTGCTTAGGGTGTAGGTCTTCAGCCTTGTCTTGAAATGATCTAGGAATCTTCTGACTGATTCAAAGTTGTTGTCTTTGAATATTCCTGGAGTAGAAGTTGAAGAAGACTCTTGATATTTGTTTGTTGTTCTTCTTCAGTCTTCAGCAAGGGCAAGGGGAAAACAGGTTGTTTTCTGCACAAAGATTTTCTTGTATCTGTCTATTCTTTGTTAGTTCTCTGGTTGTTCTTCTGTACTGGTTCTATATCTAAAAAGAGAAAAATATTTTTTATATTCTACTGTCAAATTCTCCTTTGAAATTTTGAATTCCAAGAATTAATTGATGATCTGTCTGGAGAATGAAAAACGGCAGGAGAATATAATCTTTAATGAGTTTCCCCAACTGTCCCAATAAATTAAGAAAGTAATTAAATCTGATGAAAATCATAATTAATGCTGCCAATAACGGCTATATTCAAGAGAATATGAGCATTAATTACTCAGGAAATTACTTCTAAATAATATAGGAAATAAGGACAGAAATGAGGAAAACGTCTGAGTCTGGCTTGGACAGAATTCATCTAGCTTTGAACAGATTTCGTCAACCGGAGATCCAAGTTAGTCGAGCTGAGAAATCCTGTTCGTCAACCTGAGCTCAACGAAATGTATTCTAGAAATAGCTTGCCAATTCTGTATTCACAGTTCGTCGAGCAGAGAATCTATCTTCGTCGAGATGAGTTTAGCGAAAATGAACTTGAAAGAATTTGTTGAAGCTGAACTCCAGATTTCGTCGACCTGAGCTCGAATATTGTCGAGCTCAACCCAGAGAAGTAACTCTGAGTTCGTCGATCTGCGATCGACGATCGTCGAGCAGAGTTCGAAGAATTTCGAACTGATAAATTTGAACATTGAGTTCTTCTAAGTCTTAAGTCCACTGAGGTCTTCTGCTGGCTGGTCCATGAAGGTTGTACCTAATGACTAGAATAAACTCTAGGACTCATACACTTGACCTTGGCTATACAATATGGGTCAAACTCATCCTAATTAGTGAACCTAGACCAAATTCAAACTAGGGATCCAACAGGGGGTACCATCACCTATCTATTTCACCCTTCCATTGAGGAGGGAGAGCTGATGGAAGTGGATCAACACACCTCATGGATGGACCCGTTCACAACCTTCCTCTCCACAAGGGAGTATCTAGATGGGATGGACAAGAAGAAGTTCAGATACAAGTCAGCATTTTATCTCTTTCGGGATGGGCAATTGTATAGGAAGACTCTCTCAGGGATGTTGGCCTGTTTCGTGACCAAGAGTGAGGTACAAAAGATCTTGGAGGAAGTCCACTCTGGGGAGTGTGGGAGTCACTCAGGGAGTCGGACCCTGGAAGGTAGAATTCTCAGGCAAGGATACTTCTGGCCAACCTTGGGCCACAATGCTATAATATTCACAAAGAGGTGGCATAAGTGCTAGTTGTTTGCCCCCTCTAACTGCAACCTGATCAACTCCTCAAGACTATCACGGCCCCCTGGCCCTTTGCAATTTGGGGGATGGACTTGGTTGGACAATTCCACCAAGCCAACAGACAGAGGAGGTTCTGCGAGTAATGATTGGCTATTTTTCTAAGTGGCTGGAAGTGAGGGCGCTGGCCAAAGTGACTTTCCAGGTCATCAGAAATTTTGTTTGGGGGGAGATCATCTGCCTCCATGGGTTGCCACAGACCATCATTGCGGATAACGGGCCCCAGTTCGCCAGTGTGAAATTCACTAGCTTCTGTGAGCCGCTAAGAATTGACCTCAGGTTTGCCTCAGTCCACCACCCCAGGAGCAATGGTAGGTAGAGGCCGCAAACAAGATTATTGTGAATCTCTAGAAGAAGAAGGTAGAAAACCTGAAAGGAAGCTGGGTGGAGAAGCTTCCCTCGGTCCTCTGGGCCCTGAGGACCACCCCCAATACAGCCACAGGGGAGACCCCTTTCAAGCTCTCCCATGAATGTGAGGCAATACACCCCGTAGAATTTGAATTTCAAATGCCTCTAGTGATCACGACAGAGGAAGGTAGGGAAGAATAGCGGGCCAAAGATGAGGGGGAGCTGCAATTCTCCCTTGATATGGTAGAGGAGCTGCGCGACCTCTCCGCCATCCGACAAGAAGAAGTGAAGAGGAGAATGGCTAAGTATTTTGACAAGCACGTTAGAGACAGATAATTTGAGGACGGGGACTTGGTCTTAAAAAAATTGGATGCAGCGGGAAGATCGGCAGCCGTGGGGAAGCTCAACCCCAACTGGGATGGCCCATACATTGTAAAAGAAACATTAAGATAAGGAGGGTATTATCTCCAGAATATGGAGGGCGAGACCCTAAGTCTCCCCTGGAGTGGTGATGTCTTGAAACGTTTTTATCCTTGAGATATGTAAGTAATGTCTTGTTCTTAATAAAGCTTTTTGATGTGCTAATCCTACTGCAATAATTCGCGTGAGAGAGTAAAGTGTTCATTTGATAGACCACGAGCAGATCCCACTGCCAGGCTCTCAGATGGCAGGGCTGGATGTCACTCGATGACATCTACCCGGATCCCGAGCGGATCCCGCTGTCAGGATTTCACTTAGCTGGCAGGGCTGGATGTCACTCGATGGCGTCTGCCCAGACCTCGAGCAGATCCCCCTGCCAGGCTCTCACCTAGCTGGTAGGGATGGATGTCAATCAATGACGTCTACCCGGACCCCGAGCAAATCCCATTGCTAGACTCTCACTTAGCTGGCAGGGCTGGATGTCACTCCATGGCGTCTACTCGGACCACGAGCAGATCCCGCTGCCAGGCTCTCGCTTAGCTTGCAGGGCTGGATGTCACTCGATGGTGTCTACCTGGACCCCGAGCAGATCCCACTACCAGGCCCTCACCTAGCTGGCAGGATTGGATGTCACTCGATGGCGTCTACTCAGACCCCGAGCAGATCCCGCTGCCAGGCTCTCACCTAGCTGGCCGGGCTGGATGTCACTCGACGGCTAACTATTGTACTTAACTGATTTTCCTTAAAATAACTTAAAGAATCTTTCTTCATGATTAGGTTGGTGTATTCATGAGCGTCCGCAGTTATCCCCTACTGATATGGCATCATGACGCGCATTTTCACTTACTCTGATAAATTATTTTATGCAGTGAAAATACGGGTTGTGACAGTTGGTATCAGAGGGAGGTTGCTTGACAATTGGTCGGGCAACCTTCCCTTGTTAGTGTAGGTTGTTTAGTGACATTTCACACACACACCGATGTGCCATCAGTACGCCTTAGACGAAGCATAGTCACAACACTCATAGCATGATAAGAAGTACACGAGGCATATTATGTAGTTTGTGATGCATACTATGTGTTTGTATATGGATCCACCTTTGGTGGCAACATGTGACAGTTATGTAGTATGGGATGCATAACCACCATCATATGAGTGCCCATTAGCACGTTTTCTTTTCTCGTTGCATGCGATGTTATGTAGTATGGGATACATAACATTTCATGTGTACACTGCTCATAATATGCATTAGGGCTTTTTTAGAATGCATAACACTACATACATTACATATCATCGCATAAGCACGCGTGCTAAGTTAAGGTTTACATGATGACATATGTACACACATGATTTTAAATAAGAATGAAGATCTCATGCATTCATGTCATAGGCACAAGAGTCAATAGGATGAGAGGATATCATCCTAAGTAGTACATAACATCATTATAAAATCCCAGAGCAAGTTGCAGCATAAACAAGTGTCTTTTAAGTATGGTCTGAACTAGTTGTGTTGCCTTGTTGTAAGCTAGGATTTTGATGAGTTGTCCGTTTGTTTTTTAGAAATGCCTCCAAAGCGTCCTGCGATGAGGTCGACTCCCCAGTTGGATGGTGAGTCATCAGGTGCGCAAAGTGATGTGATTATCGAGGGTCTGCGTCAGAGCAATGAGGCTCTATCGAGACAATTAGTTGTGATGCAATCGCAAATTGAGTCTTCATTGTCTGCCGCTTCCGCGCAGCAACCTTTAGTGCAAGAGCCTGCCTTGGGCCAAGCCGTGCCCGATACCCCTGCTACTCTGGTTCCCCTGATGACAATACCACCAAAAATGAATTTCATATCGAACTTCCAACGGTTAGGACCGAATTTTTGATTTTAGATGATTGGATCATCTCCATCGAAGAGATGTTTTCGTATTCCGGAATTATAGAAGCTCAGAAGGTGATGATTGCAGCCTATTAGTTAAAAGTCCTGGCAAATAGTTGGTGGATTTGGGAAAGAGAGAGTCTGAAGGAAGGCTGTTCTTGGGAGTCTTTTAAGATGTTGCTGAAGAAGTTTCTACCCTCAGTCAAGCAGGACCGCTTGATGAATAACTTCCTGCATCTGAAGCAGAGACAGCTCACCGTGAGCGAGTACGATATTACGTTTAGCAAGTTGAGCAGATTTTCCCCCGATTTGGTAGCTTTGGAGGAGGGTAGAGTAAAGTGATTCCTTGGAGGACTAAGAAGCGTTGTCCAGCATTTGGCATGTGCTTATAGAGCAGAGAACTTTGCTGAGGCAGTGGAAGCCGCAATGAAAGTTGAGGCGATTGAAAATGCCAAGAACCGCGGTGCTGTGGCGAGGAAAGAGAAGAGGAAAGGCATTGAGGATGGTAGCTACAAGGCATCTGGACCTTTTCAGAAAAAGAAAGGTAAGAAAGTGTGTAGCGTCTGTGGTCATCCTGGCCACCCTTATGAGAGGTGTTTCAAGAGGACTGCCACCCTGAAGCAGCAATAGGTGCACGCCATCCAAGGTGCACCCACGAGAGAGCTAGTGTGCTCGTTCTATGCAAGGAAGGGTCATGATGTGAGTCATTGCTGGATGAAAGAAAGGATTTGCTTCCAATGCGGGCAGAAGGGACACCAGAAGTCTTCGTGCCCCCAGACACAGTCCCCAATGCATCCTGCCCCACTTCGAGCTCTGCCGCCTCCACCAAACCTGGATAAAGGAAAAGGAAAGCTGAACGTGATGACCATCGAGGAATCTCAAACCTCTACACAAGTGATATCAGGGGAGTTTAAGGTGCGGAATAGGTGGGCGCGTGTTCTTTTCGATTCGGGTGCCACCCATTCCTTCGTAGCCCGGAGATTTGTTGATAAACATCGGCTGAATGTGGATCGATAAGGAGACTCCTACAATGTCAAGCTTCCCTCCGGTGATTTGGTGATATCTAGCCAAGGAGTTCTGAGATGACCTATTTGTCTTGGCAATTTTCTGGCCTTTGCGGATCTGATGATTTTAGATCTGGCTGAATTCGACATAATTTTGGGCATGGACTGGCTGTCCAAGTATGATGCGGTCATCCAGTGCAAGGCTAAGCGATTGGATTTTAGGATGGACAACGGCCAACCTATGAGCGTCTATGGATTTCAGGACAAAGTTTCCCTTGTCATTTCTGCGGTACGTTCTTGTCATGCTATAGAGTCTGGTTGCGAGGCATTTTTGGTTTCAATTTCTGCTCTGGAAACAGCTTTTGTTACACCACGTCCTAAGGATGTGTCGGTGGTGCGAGAGTTTCCAGATGTATTTACTAATAGTCTTCCAGGACTTCCTCGTTGTGTTGGTAGCGTCTTTGGAGTCTCGGCGCGTTTTTGGAGTCTCGGCGCGCGATTGAAGTTTTGGATTTGTAAATGTTCGCCGTATACTTCGAATATTAATATCTCGGGAATTGATCGTCGGATTCTGGTTTTGACTTCGTCGTTGTGTTGGTAGCGTCAGTGTTTGCCTATGGTGCGAGTTTCGTTTAATTTGGCGCACGTTTGGGCCTCCGTTTTGAACTCGTAGTTTCCTTATTCAAAATATATAAATATGATTATTTTAATAATATAGTATTATTCAAAAATGACTTTTACTATTCGTTTATATAGTTCAATTTCTTGGGTATATTTGTAAAGAATTTACGGTTTATGCAATTTTAGTTTCTGCCTCTCGAGTGATTTAAGTTCTTACTCGAGTTCTGTTCGGTATTCTCTCGAGTGCTTCTCCCTCTCTACTCGAGTAAAAATTTCTTCTGTTCACGACTGATTTTCTTACCTACTCGAGTGATCTTCTATCTACTCGAGTAATCTTTCTCACCTACTCGAGTCGTCATTTCTACCTACTCGAGTAATATTTCTTACCTACACGAGTGCTTCTTCAGTTACTCGAGTAGTCATTTTGAACTAGAGTAGTCATTTTGAACTACCCGAGTAGTCATTTTGAACTACTTGAGTAGCCATATTGAACTACTCGAGTAGTCATTTTGAACTACTCGAGTAGCCATTTTGAACTACTCGAGTAGCCATTTTTCTACCTCTCGAGTACCCGTAAGCTTGTTCTCGTGTAGTCCGTTGCAGTTTATGTTCGGGAGCCTTTTTGATCGTTAAAACGATGTCGTATGGAAAAATGGCTAACATAAAATTTGTGCGCCTCGACGAGATCTACAACCTTAATATTATCCAATTTTCGATTTGAAGTCATCCTAAAACTTTATTTTTGTCTTCCGCACACCCAGGCGCAAATACTTCGTTTTTGGACAGAACATTTTATAAATATATGTATATTTATATATATATTTATATATCTTTATATATATATATATATATATATATATATATATATACATATTTATATCAGAGAAAATTTCTTCATCTTCTTCGATCTTTCCTCCCGAACCAGAGCGGCGTGAGCGTGAGAGAGAAAATATATTTCGTGAACCTTCAGGTGGCCGCCGACGGTGCTCCGGTGCTCAAAATCTTCATCTGAGCATAGATCCGGAAAGCTCTCGCCGAGAGATACGCCATCGTGGTAATATCTTCCCCGTTTGTTGAGATTTCTCGTTAGGGTTTTTCGGCCCTAACCTCTTTTTCGGCCATTTTTCGTCTAGATTTCAACTCCTCCAGCATCTTTTTGCCCCGATCTACGATGTGGAGTGATTCGGAGAACTTTTCCAGTTTTATCCAAGGCAAGTGGTGGTTTTCCCTCGTTTCTCCTTGTCCAATTTGATGGTAACGGCTACGCTTTCATGTTCTTTAAGATTTTCTACACTTGTTCTTCCAAGTTATTATTATGTTTAACATTCTCAATGATCACATGATGTTGTAATGTTTTGTCATGGTGAACTCAATTTTTTGTCCGGATATGTTTGATCGTTCTTGATGTCTTATTGATGGTTTAAACGCCTTATTTATTGTTATTGAACGTATTAGAGTTTAATTAGGTTTGTAAATCGTTCCTAAGGGTTGATCAACCATGACCTTTATCTAGTAATGTCAAGCAGAATCTGTTGAGCCAAATCTCGAGATATGTGGTGTTTTCTTGGTAGTTTTCTTGATTGCGGGAGTTAGTGGACGATTCTACCTCCGCAGTGTTTGTGGCCTTCATTAGAGCCCTATGGAAGTCTACCTTATTTTTGGGTGTCAGCGGTGTATGGTGGAGAGTATGAGACTCTCTCACAGTTAGACAGATTTTATATTCGTGTGGGTGTGCCCAAGAGTGACCACCTCGCTCATGTTTTGGGGCGGTGTGCCCACGAGTGACCACCTTGCCCGTGTTTTTGGGTAGAGTCGACCAGAGGTGCCTAATAAAGGTTTTATATTTCTTCCTTATGAATTATTCATGTTGTCACCGTATAGCCTCGTGCATCTGGTGTACCTTTGTTGTATGTGACTAATCAGGTAAGAGTTCTTTACCCCGATGATGACTTGTTCCTCTTTTTGTGCTTTATTTCAGTACTTTTGGTCTTAGGTTGGTAGCCCTTTTGACCTTTGTTTATTTTGGCTCATTAATTCTCTGCTGCCATTTGTACCTTCTTGCTGAGCTGTTCTGTCTTTGGAATGTCTCAGGTTCAGAGCAGTAGCAGATAGCAGAGCTAGTTTTGGAGTTTCTGGGCGGCAGTGTTGGTCATGGTTGTTATCTCGTCTCAGCGAGGTAGATTGTTGTTCACTTAGTTACTGGTTCAGACTTACTTTTCTGTAAGTGGATTCGTGTCAGTTGTTGGCTCCCACAGAATTGTTATTTGTTTGATACTTGCTAGCTGCTTATTTCTTTATATGTGGATGTGGATTACTTGCTCTCTGGGAGGATTTATGCTACGAATGCATGTTAGGTATTTTTAAGAATAAAATCTATTACTATTACTTCATGCACTGCATAATTTAAAAACTCTAACTTGTTATATTTGGCGACCGTAAAAGCTATCCTTACTACTATTATAAATTTAGAGTCTTGCATAGCATGAGTTGTCCTTTGGGGACGTTTATACTCATGTAGGATGTTTGAGTCAATCTAAACAAGTATTTTTTTTCGCAGCGTATAACTATATTTTGATTCGTGGACTAAATGAGCCACTAAGCCGAGGAATATGGCTAACTATTGCACTTAACTGATTTTCCTTAAAATAATTTAAAGAATCTTTTTCATGATTATGTTGGTGTCTGCCCGAGCGTCCGCAGTTATCCTCTGCTGACGTGGCATCATGACGCACATTTTCCCTTACTCTGATAAGTTATTTTATGCGGTGAAAATGTGGGTTGTGACAACCTATTCACCCCCCCCCCCCCCCCCCCCCCCCCGCCCCCGCCCCGCCCCAGGTGACTATCTACCCATAGGCTTGACTTTCAAGTGGTATTAAAAGGAGGTTATTCAAAGAAAGACCTAACAGTCTAAAAAAGATCCCAAGGGTATTTGAAGATTATCATATCTATGGCTTCTGAATCTCACAGAGAACTTGGTTATATAAAATTGCCAATTTGTACTAAGCATAACTTTGCAATATGGAAACAGAGAGTGAGACTGTTCATGGAAGTATCAGATCCAAGAATCTTTGTCACAGTTCAAAAAGGACCATATGTGCCCATAAAAATATCAACCTTAGATGCAATGATCAAACCCCCAAGAAACTGTCAGAAATGATAATGGATGAGGTGATACTTGCTACTATGGACAAGAGAGCACATAATATAATAGTTAGTACAATAGACAACTCAACCTTTCATAATCTGGTGTACTGTAATACATCCAAGGAGATGTGGGATACCCTTATAGTATACATGGAAGGTAAATAAGAGGTAAAAGATGACTGGAAATCTCTCCTCAACCAGCAATATGAGGCCTTTAGACAAGGAAAAACTGATTCTATTTAACAATGTTATGAAAAGTTCTTTAGAATAGTTAATGACTTGAGAAACTATGGCAAAAACATCTCAAACTATGAACTAAATAACAAATTTCTGAGATCCCTGCATCAAGAATGGGACATCAAGATTTGTGTTGTAAGAGAGATGGGGAATCTAGGAAATATGTTACCCCAAGACTTATATGGAAAGTTAATGTCACATGAACTACTAAATTCTAGGAAAGCTGAAGCAGAATCAGCAAGACACTCAACTCAGTCTAAATCTGTGGCCTTCAAAGCAGGTACTTCTAAGAAATCTAGAAGAGAAAATCATCACCAAGAAGGGATGAAGATACAGACAAAACTAGTGCATGCTCTTATTCAGAAGAAATATCATATGATGAACTGGCACTGTTTACCAGACAATTCAAGAAAATGTAAAGAAGAAGCAAGCATTGGAGCAATAGGAAACCTTCTGGATCAAGCTCTAATAACAGCAAAGACAAGCACAAAGACAAATCTGTGGTCAGGTATGATTCAAGACAATTTAAAAATAAAGGAGAACGGGAAGTCAAAAGAAAAGAAGTTCAATAAGGATAAGAAATCATAGAAGGGTACGATGGCAAAGAAGATAAAGACCTTGTATGATAGTGATACTAATTCAACTGAATTAGAAGAAGAACCTGTAGGAATGATCTCCTATGAAGAAGAGTTTACAAGAAGGGATATATACAAAGGGAAGAGCTCCACAACTTCATCAAACAATGGTGATTCTGAAGAATACATGGAGATCAACTTGATGGCAATATCTGATGACCCAGAAACAGAAGCACATGACTGTAAAAGTACACAGGTAATCTATGACAACTCTTCCTGCTCTAAGACTTCTGTTTATGAGACTGAAGGTGAGCTAAACTCATGTGACTCAATGGTTGATTCACATGAGATTAACTTAGTGACTGAACTACATCATCTCATAGTTAAATTTTGTAAACTGCTTGAAGCTTTAGTTAACAACAAGAAGCTTGTTAAAGAACAAGCTACTAAAATTGTATCTCTAAGAAGTTTTGAGTATGATCACAAGATGGATACTCAGAAGAATGGCCTTCAAAATTCTAAGTTGACAAAACTGACTAAGATCATTGATGACCAAATAATATTAATTAAGAAAAAGGATGCAACCATTCAGGAGCTGGAACTCAAACTCCTGAATGAGAGAAGCCTAGTACAACAATTTTCAAAACCTAAAACTATACTGTCCATAATAGACACCTTATCAGGAACACCTGGAAGCGTTCTTGGGTTTGTTAAACCTAAAAGAAAAAGGGAAAAAAGCCAAAATGACCAAAGAGTCCAATCATTCCACAACTAGTGTTCCAGACTAAGGCTCCAAGGAGAAATCTTGCTGTTGAGAGACAAAATAAGTGTTGTGCTCCCAGTCAAGATAAAACAGTTAAGTTTGCTGACTCCTGCCCAAAGAAATGTCAGCTCAAAGATCCTTTTGTTCCTTCAAAGAGGAGGTATAACAGATATGAATGCTGGTGTTGTGGAAAGATAGGACACTTTGAATTAGATTGCTGGTTTAATTACTCAGTGTCTCATATTCAGAAAAGATATCCAGTCAAGAAGTTTACGGGTGGCATTAATAGAGCCGCAGCTAACAAAAACCATGGACCCAAAATAATTTGGGTTTCTAAGGGAAAGTTAATTCTCATTTTGCAGGAATGTCCAAGTTCCAGATATAGAGCAATCTGGTACATGGATAGTGGATGTTTTACATATATGACTGGAATAAGAGAAAATATGAGGGAATACATCCCTCTGGAGAATGGACCAAAGGTGACCTTTGGAGGAGCTGATAGAGGCATAAACAAAGTTTATGGTGTGGATTTGAAGCTAAAGGAGCTAACTTTAGAAGATACAGTAACAACAAAGCAGAATATTCAAGATGAAATCAACATTGTGGAGGAAGTTCTTGCACAGGAAAAGCCAAGTGAAGAAACTCAACAACTTGATCAAGATGGTCCAGGAGAAGAATTCACACTACCTAGAGCTGTCAGAAATCTAAGGGATCATCCAAGGGAATTAATCCTAGGATATGTTGCTCAGGGAGTGACCACAAGAAGCAGACATCACAATACTGTGATGTATTCAAGTTTTCTATCACAAACTGAACCAAAGAAGTTTGAAGAAGCTAAGGTGGATCCATTTTAGATAGGAGCAATGTCGAAAGAATTGAACCAGCTCAAGAGGTGCAAGGTCTGGAAGCAGGTTCTCAGACTAGATGATTGCAACATAATAGGAACCAAATGCATATATAGAAACAAACTATATGAGAATGGTGTGATAATAAGAAATAAAGGTAGACTGGTTGCAAAGGGATATAGACAAGAAGAGGGAATAGACTTTGACCAAACCTTTGCATCAATGGCCAGGTTGGAAGCTATAAGACTCTTCCTAGCATATGCAGCATACAAGGGTTTCAAAGTTTTTCAAATGGATGTTAAGTCAGCCTTCCTAAATAGCAATCTCAAAGAAAGAGTCTATATAGAGGAACCATCAGATTATGCAGGATGCAAAGAAGACAGGAAAAGTATATCAGGGTCAAGTCAATTTCTTGGAAGAAGGCTGGTTTCATGGAGTAGCAAAAAGAAGACAAGTGTGGCAATATCAACAACTGAATTTGAATACATTTCAGCTGGAAGTTGTTGTACTCAACTGCTTTGGATTCAGCATCAGCTAAAGACTATAAGATACATCTAAGTAAAACTCCCTTATTCTGTGATTCTACAAGTGCTATTTTTATTGTAAATAACCCTGTGTCTCATAGTAGCACAAAACATATAGAAATTAGATATCACTTCATTAGAGAGCATGTAGAAAATAAAGATATTAGATTAGAATTTGTTCCTATAAATAAACAAATTGCTGACATCTTTACCAAACCACAAGATGAAGAGAAATTTAATTTCTTTAAATTTGAACTTGGGATGTTAAATCTTGAGTAGCTAAAATAAGAATAATTAAAAAATAATAATTAAATAATAATCAAGCATACGTCTTACTCTATTAGATATAGAAATCTCAAATATCAGGAAGGAACAGTTCTGAAAACAGAATTTTGACTAAGTAAAAATAGTGTCGAGACACAACTTCTGTATGTTGACACTATATATAGTCTTGTGTCGAGACTCTGAAAAGAGTGTCCAAACATGTCGAGAAACATGTCGGTTTGTCGACTCATGTCGACACCTCTTGACTGTCGACAATTCTCTTGTGCCGACTCTAGGTATTTTCCAAAACATAGAATAAGCCTATATGCATCGCGCCCTTTCGGCTTATAGGAAGATTTGCCTATAAAAAGAAAATTGAGTGTAGGCGTCGACTACAACTTCTTGATCTCTTTCTTAGTGTCGAGACCTAGTATTCCCATTAGTCGACATTCATCACTCCTTTCATTCGACGAATTCAGGAACGACAACAATAATGGCTATAAAGAATGATGAAAACCTCAATGAAGGATACGAACTTGTGCGAAATAGACTCGCCACCGCAGAAGAGGAAGTCAGAAATGTCATAGTCCTAGTGCAAGAAGCAAGCCTTAAATATCTATTGTTAGAACCTACAAACATCTAGAAACGAGAGGTACTGGAATTCTTCATCAATGCAACATTAGATTCCAGTTCAACAAAGATTAAATACACTGTGAATTGGACAAAAGCTAAAATCACAAGCAAAAGACTGGCTAAGGTATTTCATATACCTCGAATTAACTAAGAGGATGCGGTAGATTCAACCAACACTGCTATAGGACTGATATGGTGTTGATTGGATTCCGTCAAAAAGATAGGAAGTTCTCTGAATCGGAAGGGTATGAATACCCAAGGTAAATTTCTATAATAAATCATTGGAAAGGTGCTGCTATGTAAGACAGGTGCACATGACATAATTTCAGCTCACATGTTTGTGCTAATGACTAGAATCATCTTCAAACTTAAAACTAACTAGTGTAGTATAGTGTTTGACAAGATTTCTGAGAGTATCAAGAAGCCCAACATGGGCATGATACTAAGTTTGTATTTACTTAAAACTATTCCTATAGACCTAAATCAAAAACAGGGCACAAAAATAAATCATATGAGAAAAATGGATATGATGATTTTGTCCAGATGGTAAAGAGTTCTATACCTTCTGTTGTTGAAAAGAAGAAAGAGGAGAAGAAAAAGGAAGTGGTGATGAAAGACGTCTCCTCCAATGATTCTGAAATCCCAGGAAGTTCCAATTCAGATCAAAGTGATGCTCCAAATACAAACATTCCTCCAAGGACATCACCTGATACAAGTCCTCAGATGCGGGGGGAGATTGAACCCACAGTAGACCAAATTGTCTAGACAATCCTGGATGAACCTAATATCTTAGACAGTGAAACTATCAATGATATTATAAATGATGTTCTCCAAGGACTGAATAAAGTTGTTATAAAGGATGTGAATGAGGAACAAGATGAGTATGTTCCTTACATTAAGGCAATAGTATCTAAGGAGATTGTTGAAGAAATCCCATTGGGAGTGGAAGCTAACATCCAGGGGGAGATACCTGATCCTCCTGGGGATCATGTTCCTGCTGTTGAAGATCAATAACATGAGCCTACCTTAGAAGATCCAAATCTTGTTCAAAATGATGAAGTAGCTGAGTGGGAGCTAGCAGCCAAGTCCCCTATGTCTGGAAGTCCAAAACAACAGCAATCTATTGTCATTGTCAGTTACTCTGAATCAGATGAGGAAGAAGGATCCCAACTACAATAAAGAAAGATAACTGAATTAAAAAGGAAAAGTTAGAGCTATAAGAAGGCAATACAGTCAAGAAAATAATCTCCTTCTCCTACTGTAGATTTCAATTCACTCTTAGTTTAGCTACAGATAATGTTAGATAAAAACAGAACTGATCTTGAAAATTATGTGGATGAAAGTAAAAAGGATTTACAGTTACAGCTAGCCCTAGACATAAAATCCATAAGATTTGAAGTAAATTTACTGAAACAATATATGTCAAACATCTTTGAAAAAAAAAGTGCAAATGTTGTGGTATATCTTGCAAAACAGCAAGAGGTGTCAAAGAAGACTTTGGAAGAAACTGCAGTAAAACCAGGCTTTGCTCTAGAAAATCAGCAGAGATTGAATGAAAATATCATAAAAATGCATGACATATCACTGGCAAAGCTTACTGAACAAACAAAAGCTTTGGAAGAAAAGATCACCTCTACATCAACAGCTACTAAAGCCAAACTCTCAGTTGAATCTGTCTCTCTAAAAATAGCCATACAAAAATTAGAAAAAGGTATTAATGAACAGATTAAGAAATTTAAGACTCATTACACCACTGGAATTCATCACGTAGTTGATCAAGTAAGATTTTAGAAGGATGATTTAAGAGATCACATTGAAAAAGAAGTCATAATGGGGGAGAAGGTTATGATAAAAGCCAACTCTGATTATGCTAAGTGGACTTCCAATAACATCCGAGCTACTCTTGGCTAACCTCCACTATGTGATGATAATCAGATAGCTGAGTCTGGCTGCCAACCAACTCAATTGGAAGGAATTCCTCCACTTGTAGAATAGATAATATCTCCTCCACCACACTTTGAGGATATTCAAGGTGTAGTCTAGACCATGTATAGTTCTCCACTTAATGCTCAGAATGTTGTTTGTGAACATGTGGAGATGACTGATGCTGCCATGCTAAAGGAAAACGATGTCCAAATGTTTAAGAAAAGATTTAGAGAGCAGGCAGAGGCTAGGCCTGATTTTGAGTAGTGGAGTCGAACCTCTAGAAGTATTATACTCACTGCTTTGCAAGTCGTTAACGCTAATAGACATGACAGGGGAAAGTGGTACATTAAGTAGGAATGGAATAAGCATCTCAAGCAATAAGATGTTATTTATAAGTTTAGAATATATAGGAAGAATGGGGTAATTAAAGCTACTGTTTTTGAACCAAGAAAATATTTCCCCAATCCCTACCATTAACTTGAAAGACAAAGACTTAAGGCTGAACAACTTTCCAATATCAAGGACAAAAAAGGCAAGAAGTTAGCTGATGACAGTATGCCAGAAGTTAAAGCCAAAATTCAATCAGGCAAAGGCATTGTCATTAAGGAGCCAGATTAATCTTAGATTACTTTGTATTGTCTAGGAATTATGTAATTCTGTTATAACTTAGTGTGATCCTCAGACGTATTAAATTTTGTTAAATTTTGAAAATGTTCATTGGCCTTCTAGTTTTGTTGTCTTAATGTAATATGTTACCATGCTAAATCTTTTACATCATATTTTGGTATTGTGGTGTATATAATTGAATTGGGGTTATGACTTCTCCAAATATGGGGAGATTGTTGGGTACATTGGAAATTATATACCTGATTTAGAGAAGCCCCTTGTCAACTCAATAATATACACAAAGTTGTATTTGATGTATATTAAGTTTACATGTGTAGGATTTATAGTAAATAAATTTATCTAAGCCCAAATGTGTCGACACAGTTCAAATGTGTCGACACCTCTGCAGAAGCTGTGTCGAGACAAGTCAGTTGTCTTGATGCCTTGAAGACAAAGTCAGCAGACAGATTGTGTCAAGATAATCTCACTGTGTCGACACAAGACAGAATCAGAAGATGTCTACATAGCAGACAAATTGTGTCAAGACAATCTCACTGTCACGACACAAAGCAGAATCAGAAGTTGTCGACATAGTAGACAGAGTGTGTCGAGACAATCTAACTATCTTGACACAATGCAGAATCAGAAGTTGTCGACATAGCAGACAGTGTGCGTCGAGACAATCTTACTGTCTCGACATAAGGGAGTATAAAGAGATGTCAATACAGATAAAGGGTGTGTTGAGACAAGTCAACTATCTCGACACTTTCAGTTTCTGATGAAAATTATTCCAAGTTAGAATTTGTCCAGACTACTAAGATATCTCGACACATGTGTTGAGGCATCAGGAACATCTCGACGCTTATGGTTCAGAATATGCTAAGTTGACACCAAACATGTCAAGACATGTCAGAACTGTAAGTCAGTTGCAGTAAACTCATACTTCAATAGAAACAGGTCAAGGAAGGATTTGATGTATGTTGCTGACATCATCAAACAGAATCCAGCCATCTGTGAAGTCTATAAATAGGCAGTGCTTCCTTCAGAAAAAGGAGATATACAAGAGAGTCAAATCAAAAAGAAGAACGCCAGATCAAATAAAGCAATCAAAATTTCTCACTCTAATTTCTTCCAAGTCCTAACCGGGCGACATATTCGAGAAAAAGGAAGAAGATGAAGGTATTCAAGAAGATCCTCAGATCAACCTTTCTCCAGGTTGATCTGAAGATCAAGTTGAACTGATCAACAACATCTTCAAGGTATTCACGCCGATCAACATCAAGAAGATTGCTGATTCAGAGAAGAAACTTTTCAGTCTGCAGATCTATCAAGAAGAAATCCAATTGTAGCTGATTTGAAGAATCTGTGTAAACAGATATATCAAATTACAGGTTTTTTATTTTCTGAAGTTTATTTTATCGCTTTATATTGTAAGAACTCCTAGAGATTTGAGTGGGTAGGAGAATCATTTCTCGGAGAATTGTAAGCCTATATTATAAAGGCTGAGGTAGGGTTTTTGAGGGACCTGAGGTAGGTGGTTTGGGTAAATCACTGAGTTGTAAGCCTATTCTGTAAAGGCTGAGGTAGGGTTCTTGAGAGGGCCTGAGGTAGGAGATTGAGGGAATCTCTGAGGTAGGACCAGTTGGTCTGAGTGTAAGTTTCTTGATAGAAACTGAGTCTGTAGGATCTTTGGATCCGAGTTGAGAAGGAGGGCTATAACCTTATATAGCACATTGCTAGTGAGGAAGAAGGTGGAAAGTGGATGTACCCTAGATAAGGGAACCACTATAAATTTTGTGTGTGTTTTATGCTGTGAACTGTTCTTTACTTGTGCTGTGTGTGCTATAAACTATGATAGTATTATTTTTATGTAATAAGGGATAAAGAATTGCAAAGGAAATTTTAAAAGGTCACCTATTCACCCACCCCCCGTAGGTGGCTATCTACCCATAGGCTTGACTTTCAACCTCATAGAATCTTTAGTCTCAATGATTTTGAAGGAAGTTTTTGTATTCTTACCTTTTTGTCATGCAGAGCAAATACCTTCCTTAGAGAATTTCATGTTAGTACCATACCTAACTAACTCTTTACTATAGAGCTTTCCTATAGTCTTTTAATTCAAATGAGCTAGCCTCTTGTGCCATTTGACACAATGTGAGGCTTTCTCATTTGCAACTAGACAAATGGGAGAGTCTGATGATAAACAAAGAAAATTAAGATAATAGATATTCCCACTCCTAGTACTAGTCAAAGTGACCTATTGGTCACTTGATCTTCTTATATGACACGTATCCTGGTGAAAAGAAATGATATAGCCTAGATCACATAATTGGCTTATGCTTATAAGGTTGTGTTGACACCCTTCCACATAAGCTACTTTTGTGAAAGTGACTAAGTCATTCGTGATCTTACCATAAACTTTGATGATCCCTCTATCTGATCCAACAAATATTACCTTATATCCATCCTTTATTGGAATGAAATCCTTCAGGATGCACCTTATTCCAGTCATGTGTCTGGAATAACCACCATCGAAGTACCATATAGGGGTATGATAACTTGGACTCACCTGCAAGAAATAAATCATTTAACCTTAGGACCTAAATTCTTATTGGGTCCTAGGTGTATGTTAGGCTGAAAATGAATATGCTTTCCTGCAGCTCTTCTGACAAGTAAGCTGACATTAGCTCTTTGGACACTATTATTGTGCCAACAATCAATTGCATAGTGGGCCACTTTGCCATAGCACCAACACTCATAGATGTTGTACCTTCTTTTAAGGGTTAGTTTAACAACATTACTGTCATCAGCTCTCAGTACAACAGGTACATCAACATCCTTTTTCTTATGTCTTCCAGCCACAGCCTGATTTGGGATTTGTCTTGCAGCATAGGTACTTTGGGTATCTTGAACCCTACCAGTAGCTGTGTTCTTTCAAGAGAGCATGCTCCTGATGGCTTCAGATATGCCCCAGTCTGGTTTGCTGACAGACTTTCCTTTGGTCTGATTGTGTACTGATAGATTTTGAGAGGGGCTGGTACACCAAACACAAATGGTCCAGGATGGGCCATTTGAATTTCTTCACGGGCTGCCTTGTATGCACTAACAACCTTTCCATTCCTACCACCAAGTGGTGAATAGCTTTATTCTCATTGGTGGATCCACCATACTCCCAGTGACCAAAGATGCTCTCTTGTTCATACCTGTTAGATGGTAGCAGCACTTTCCTAAAAGGAACAGGAGGCTCGGAGGCTAGTGGCTGCACTGGAGCTTTGCCCTTGCTTTTGGAATTGGCAGCTCTAGTGTTCCCTTTGAAGCCTAATGATGGAACTTTCGGCAAGTTTACTGATCGTAGTTAAGTAATAAATTTGAGGAGTTGAATCCCCGGATATCGATCTCTCGAGGAGTGCAGGTAGGGAGTGTGACTTCGCTATTGAAAGAGGAATTGCAAGGGCCAACGTAACAAGGGGTTTTGATTTTTGGTTTCCTAATTTTAACACCAATAAAACTAATGCAGGTCTCATTCACCATGTAGCTTGGGTGGATTACTCAAGTGAGTAATAAGGAGGATGGCCAAACCATTGAGGGTCGCAGTCACCTCTTCTCCACGCACGCTCCTAACAATTGTTAGGATGGCATTATCATGTCAAGAACACAAAGGATGGAAGTGCACAAACACAATCAAGAACTAAAATATGTCAACACATAGACATGCTGAAATCATTAAGTAAATAAAGTTCTTTCTCATCAATCCAACAACCAAGCAATCAAGAGCAAAGTTACTACAAGAAAAGGGGGAGAGATACAACCAAACGCACGAAGACTTTCCGAGATTCGCGGCCGGAGTCAAGGGTTGTTGGGCCTTGTCTGTGCTCGGTCTATAGATGACATCCAGGGTTGAGAATGGCTGTCACTTCCTTCTAATAGCCCGTCTTCTTTGTGAATAGTCGTAGGGTTAAACCTGACCGGAGAACTCTACGTATGCAGCACCTAAGAACTTGAAACAGAGCTTTGAGGTTCGAGAAGACGATGGCGGGCGAAGATGAAGCTATTGAGAGCTTTTGGAAGGAGAACGGTGGCCGCACGAGCTCTCTAAGGAGGAGAGAGAAGAAAATGGCAGGAGGAAGGTTTTCCCGCTCAAAGGAGCGGAAATGGCGGGCTGGATTTCTTGGGCGAATGAGACCTGCGGCTTAAATAGAGAAGTTAGAAATAATGGTCACACACGGTTTGGCGCACGACCGTGCGTTTACCGTGAGAAATTAAATTCCAGAATAAGCTTGCGGAAGAAGAAGCGTTGACCCGTGCGTTTACTCGCGCACGGACGCTTCCGCCCGTGCGTGAAGGGAAATGCACTGGTAACATCAAAAAGCAGAAATTTTCGGCAAGCAGGTGGAACCGTGCATTTTACTCACGCACGGGCACTTCTGCATGTGCATTAGCAAATCGCACGATTAACCACAGAGCACAATAAATCAAGGTAGCCATAGGAAAATCGTGAGTTTCCTTCGCACACGGTTCTGAAGAAACCGTGTGTTAACCGTGTGTGAAGATCGTCGAGCTCAGCTCTACGATATTTGTCGAGCTCCACTCGACTCTACTGCAACACAACAGAACGCACGATTGGGCAAAAAACATGCGCTAAGGAAACGCATGATCGTGCATTTTCCACAAATCAGAATTCCTGCCTTGGGGAAAATGCACTACCTGCACAGCAAAAAAGATCAAAACTGGAGCACAAGCTCCCAGCACCAAATATACAGGAAAGAATATCCAAAGCCGCACGCGGTGTACCCAGTACATACCCCTGACATCCCAGTGCAATTCACAAACCAAAATGGGCTGAAATAGTGCACAATGGCTAATTGAGGCCCTAATCAAATATATGACATTTTATACTGAAATAGTAGTGCACAAGAATGATAATAAGCCCAGATGAGTCCGAAAAATCCTATATAAATTGGACTCATTACACCACCATACTTAAACATTTGCTCATCCCGAGCAAATCATCCCTAACGCGGATGAGTAGAATAGCATAGCTGGCTTATAACTGCGTAGCGGAGTACCATGCGAAATTGCATGCTCACAATCTTAGGAATACTGTAGAAGGAATTTCTAATTATGCACTAATAACCTATATATTTCTTAAGGCATATCAAAATATTGTTACTACTCTACTATAGAATCTAGGGGAATCATTCGGTCACGTGCAAGGAGAAAGCAGACAATCACTAAGTGGAGCATTGCCAAAGCAAGGGATCGGGATAACCTCCAAAGGAATCCACCAATGTCGGTGACCATATGCTTGTTTGTTCACACTCTCTCCACGACACTAGTTTGACTTAAGCGCGAATTCGTAGGACTTGTAATATAAAGGAGGCTTAGGCAAAGGTGGGGTATAGAAAGATAAACAAGTCAGATACGCACACCCAAATTGAGACTGCTTGAAAACAATAACAACTATACTCGACGACAAACACGCGCAGCGCTCCACCAGACTTGGATTTTTAACGGTGTGTGCATACCCATAACGGTCACAATACAACCAACTTTCACAAACATAAAAACACAACTCTGCAATAAATTTTTTTCTCTTTCTTTTCTTTTTCTTTTTTCCTTTTACTATTTTTTTCTTTTCTTTTATTTTATCCAAATAACTAAAAATAGCGGAAAACTTGCAACACCACAGGCGGTACAAAATTTACGCATATCAGCCACACATAACTGATACAAACAATAATAAAACAAATCAATCGAGAGACCACATTCAGTTATGAGAGTAGGAAAGTCTATATGTCTTTGGTAGCGAGGCGTAGCGATATCAAAGTGTGGGAACCCCACCTGTGTTTAGGATTTGGGCTAAGGTTCTCTATTAGGGTTGCATAGATTGACCCTCCTTGTATAGTCTAGGGTCATAGGTGTTCGTTAGATTATAGGGTAGGTCAGCAAGTCATATTGATCAGACCAAGCCCTCAGAAGACTTAGAAGATTGTAGAAACCAGAAAAAGGCAGAAATTTCATGTTGAAGAAGTCATTCGACAAACTTTAATTTTCTATCAGACTTTGAGTTTGACGATCCTCTATCTCTGTTCGATGAACTCTGATCTTCTATCAGACTTTGAGTTCGACGATCCTCTATCTCTATTCAACGAACTTTGATCTTCTATCAGACTTTGAGTTCGACGATCCTCTATATTTGTTCGATGATCGTGGAGCCCAGTATGGAAAGCTGTATTTCAGTTCAAAGCTCTCAGAGCTCAGCTTGACGAAAGAGAGGTTGAGTTCGACGATCCAGGATCTTAGATCGACGAAAATTACCAGTTCAACATTTATATTCTCTGCAGTTATTTCAAATTGATTATGCTTATTTTACTGCTTATATTGATCTGAGTAATTAATGCTTAGATTATTAGAATATAGTCGTTCATATGGCAGCATTAATTACTGGTTTTCACAGAGTCATTATACAACTAATTCTTGGGACAGTTAAGGAATTACTTTATTGCTCTTCTAGCCGTTGTCCAAGTTCCAAAATTTCAGCAGTCAATCAAGGCAATCGAATTAATATTCAAAGACCTATTTGCTGCAGATGATATAGTTAAGTTTTTGAAAATCACAGGACACAAGAAATTATTCAAGAGAAAGAGTTCTGCACTGTCTTCATCAAGTGTTCTTCTTCCAGCAAGCTTTCAAGAGACAATCAATTTCATCTATCTACAGCTTTCTGGAGAACTTTTTCAAGAATACATATACACCCTGCAAAGCTCTCAATCTTCCTAAACAGAACTTCATCTCAGGGGGAGCTTTGACACCATCAAGGATCCACATGTCTTCTCAGTTGTTTTGAGAAAAGAGATGACAACATATAGTTTTTATTTCTTTCACCCCACTGTACATAGGATTCTAACTCCCTTCAAAAGTTAAACACTTGGTTGCAAGTCTCCTGATCAAAAGACTTGATTTGGTTTTTGGGCACCTGATCAAAAGCCTGAAGGGTTTCCTGATCTACTTAAATCAGATCTTATGGTGACAAGGCACCGAAGCAAAAATATGATTGGCGGCAGGGAACCTGATCAACACCTGAGTAGATTCCTACCAGGGTGGCAGAAGAGTGGATGTACCCAAGTTTAGGGGAACCACTATAAAATTCTTGTGTAGTCTGTGATGCTCTCTTATTTTTAATGTGCGTCACTTGCTGAATAGTTTAGTTTTATTTTTGCACCAACTGATTACACATCTAAGTATTACTATTTTAATTCCGTAATAAAAATCTAATAAGATTTTAAAATACTCTATTCACCCTCCCCCCTCCTCTAGAGTTAAATAGATCTAACCCCTCAGGTGGTATTTTTCACACCATCCTTCAATTGGTATCAGAGCCTTGTTTTCTTTGGTTTCACAGATTCACATCTGAACCAATATCCTTGTTAGATTGTTTTTCTCTTCTTTAGTTTTTTGTTGTTACAACAATGGCATAGAATAAAAATTATACTAACATAAGATCTCTACTCTACAACTTGAACAAATTTGCACTCTGGAAGGCAAGAATCAAGCTTTACATGAATTCTATTGATGAGGATATTTTCAATTCAATTTTGATAGGACCCCCTTAACCTACAGTAGAGACTGCATCCACATCAACTTCAAGCACTCATGCAGTTCCACCACCTGAGTGGACTGATGCTCAGAAGAAATCCATAATAGCTAATGCAAAAGCTATGAATATGCTTGCCCAAACTATGTCAGATGGCATATTTCAAAAGGTGGCTGAATGCACTTCTGCCAAAGAAATCTGGGACTCTCTAAACCAGACGGTGGCAGGCACAGTAGATGAGAGAAAGCACAGAAGATCTCTCCTAATATCTCAATATGAGAACTTCAAGAAGGAGGAATCTGAAACAGTGGATGAGATGTATAATAAGTTTAATGTTTTCATCAATGAATTAAAGACCCTAGATAAAGATATCTCCTTAACTGAGATTAATGACAAGATCCTAATGTGCTTCCACAGCACTTGGGATTCCAGAATCTGGCCAATCAAAGAAGTCAGAAGTTTAAATGAGATATCCACTAAATCTCTCCTTGGAAAGCTAAAATCTTATGAGCAGTTAATCAAGACCAGAGAGGCTAATGAACTGAAGGCCTCAACCTCTTCAAGGAAGGAGCACAATATTACTTTCAAAGCAACAGAAGAATCAAAAACCCTTCCTACCAATGAAGCATTGATGACTTTGCTGACCAAACGATTCTACAAACTATCCAATAAAGACTTCAGGAGAAGGCCATCCAAGAGTGATGATAAACATAAGTATGACAGAACACCTACCAAGGACATTATCTACTTTGGATGCAGAAAGCCTGGGCACATTCTTCCTGAATGCCCAGAAGCTCAGAAAAGAGACAGAAGAAAAGAGAAAGAAAACAAAATGAATTCAAGCAGGCACTCAAGCAAACACTCCTCCAGCAAACATAAAAGAAAGGAGAAAGGCTTGTTGGGTACATTGGAAACTGTGTACCTAATTTGGAGAAGACTCACTTAACTCAATAATATACATCATTATATATTTGATGGATTGTTGAGTTTCAATGTGCAGGTTAAGGAAATGCAGAAAAAGTTTTCAAGTACAAGTGTCGACACTTGAGAAGAATGGTGTCGACACCAGGAGCCAGATTATGTTGACACACAAGACTTGTGTCGACACACAGAAATTCTATCAACAGCAATTGTGTCGACACACAGGACTTGTATCGACACACACCAGAATTTTGTTAACAATAATTATGTCGACACACAGGAATTGTGTCGACACACACCAGAATTCTGTCAACACCAACTTTGTCGAAACTATAAGCTATTGTATTGACACACAGGACTTGTGTCGACACATTCCACAGAAGCTGTGTTGAGAAGATAAAGAAGGGTTGTGTCGACATTATGAGAGCTGTGTCAAAATCATCAAGAGTTGTTTCGACACATGGTCTATTTGTGTTGACACATTTGAAGTATTGTCTCAACGCTTTTCTGCTGAGATAGAATACAATGAGGTATCAGGTGTCACGACTGAAGACTTGACATTTGTCATAACTAACAAAGCTGTTGCATCTATCAGAGCTGTCAGAAGGTCATTATAAACCGGATCAGCCGGTAACCTCAGAAGGGTCTATATAAAGACTTACTCTATCATCAAACATAGGGAGATCTAACAAGAGAGAAGTTCTGATCCTGAAATCAACAAGTCTCTATAGTAAGGGTAGATTCTGAACAAATCTGCAAGAAGAATTTAGAGCTACATCTGAATGAAGAGGAAGATGGATTGAGGATCATCTCCAACTTCACAAGAAGATTAACCTTACATTGTTCAGATTCAAGAAGCTTTGAAGAAGCTAAGATAGGTTGAATCTTAAGCAATCAGATCATTCAAGAACTGATCAAGAAGCATTCACCCCTTTCTCTCTCTACCTGGGTGATGGATTTATCTCTTTTATAATCAATTTTTCTATAAGATCTTTTATAGATCTGAGTGTAAGAGAGTTATCTCTCTGAGTTGTAAGCCTAAGTTTATAAAGGTTGAGGTAGGGCTGAGTGCCTGAGGTAGGAGATTGATTTCTCTGAGTTGTAAGCCTAGTGGAAGAGGCTGAGGTAGGGCCTGATTGCCTGAGTTGTAAGAGTGTGGACTCACTCTGAGGTAGGATTCTCTGGAAGAATCTGAGTTGTAGCACTTGGTGAAGTGTGAGCTGTAGGAACCGTTCTGGGTTCTGAGTTGTAAGATCTGAGGATCTGAGAAGAAAGAAGGGAGTTAGGCCGAATCTAGTATACTGCTAGATAGGCGAAGGGGGAAAGTAGATATACCCATCTCTTGGGGAACCACTATAAATCTGTATGTATGCTGTGATTGGCTGTGTTTCTATTAATCTGTGTTTTGATAGTTGTTATATAGGTCGTCTACTAGTGACATTTATTATCTGCCTTAATAAAATGGAATTGAACCTATTCACCCCCATCTAGGTGTTTAGGATAACTTAAAACCAATTCTTTCAAGTGGTATCAAAGCCAGGTTACTCAAGAATAGACTTAATAGTCTGTGTTGATCCATAATGTAGTATTAGTTAGACAAAATGGGTTCAGGTGAAAATCACAAGGAACTTGGATCCATGAAACTACCTATATGTAGAAAGGAAATTTTTGGCATATGGAAAGAGAGAGTTAGATTTTTCATGGAAGCTTCTGACCCAAGAATCTACATTATATTTAAAGAAGAGCCATTCATTCCTATGAATATCTCAGCTGTTGATGCCAACCTCAGGACTCTAAAAAGTTACTCTGAAATGACATAGGATGAGATCATCTTAGCCACTATGGATAAGAGAGCACATAACATAATAGTTAGTGTTATAGATGATTCAACTTTCCAAAACTTGGTTCACTGCAAAACCTCTAAGGAGATGTGGGACACTTTAATTGTCTACATGGAGGGATCAGAAGAAGTAAGAGAGGATAGAAAGTCTATGCTAAATCAAGAATTTGAAAGTTTTAGACAAACCAAAACAGACAGCATACCTGAGTGCTACAAGAAGTTTTACAGAATATTTAATGAGCTAATGTTATATGGAAGAGTCTTTAGCACATATGAGCTCAATGAAAAGTTTCTCAGATCACTAACCAAGGACTGGGATAACAAGATATGTGCCATCAGGGACGTGGCCAAACTTGCAGATATCTCTCCTCCAACTCTATTTGGAAAACGGCTATCCTATGAGATATAGCTTATGGCCAGAAAGGAGGAGGAGAAAAGTAATAGGTATGAGTACAAAGAGAAATCTGTGGCCTTCAAGTTTGAAGCCAAAAAGAAGGACAGGAGGATGTCTCCATCTCCTCCTAGGAAAGCTGCTGAAGTTATCACAGCAACTTCTGACAACAACACATCAGACAGCCCTAATTCTGATGAAGATTTTGCTGCCTGCACAAGGCAATTCCAAAGATTCTTGAAGAAAAAAATAGTGGAGAACCAAGTCATCCTCCTCACAGTCCAAGGATTACTATTACCAGAAAAAGAAATCTTCTAAGAAAGACAGGTATGACACTAAACTTAGCACAACAACTTCTTCTAAGATTGTTTATTATTGTTGCAACAGGTCTAGACATGTTGTAGCTGACTGCCCTGATAAAAGAAAGGAATCATATGACAAGAAGAAGCATCAAAATAAGGGAATGAAGGAGAGAACCTTTGTTGCAAAGAAGCAGAAAAGTTGGACTGACTCCTCATCATCAGGTTCAGGAGAAGAGGCTGATGCTGAAGCCTATATTGGATTGTTCACTATTGAAAAAGGTTCAGTAGAATCTGAATTCTTGCAAATGTTGGACTCTATAAATAGGATTGAAGATCATCTTTGCTGGGGGCTGATGGCTTTGACTGAGGAAGATCAGTTCCAGGACCAGTCTGGTCCCAGTAAGGTAAACAACCTATCTTCAGTTTTTGATTATTATACTAGATCAGAATTAGAAGCATATGTATCAAGAGATGAGGATAGTTCTGAATCTGAAGGGGATGTCCATCAACTAATTGATGAGTATGGTGATCTATTGTAGGCTCTTAAGAGAAGCAGAATCCTTATCAAAAAAAGGCAAAGGAAATTGCATCTCTTAAATTGGCTGCATCAGATTCAGCAAAAATGTTGGATCTGAAGTTAAATGAAGTTGCCAAACTGAAAAACATAACTTTTATTCAGATGGGTACAATTACTTTCAAAAATGATCACATCAAGAGTCTGAAAGTCAGACTTCAAAGAGAGAAGGATCTTGTAGTAAAATTCTCAAAGCCAAAGTCATTCCTACCCTTAATTAACAACTTCATCCTCTAAAATGGTAAGACAGGATTAGGTTTCAAGGGAAGAACTAGGGCATCTAATTCCAAAAGAAAAGGCAAAGCCCCAGTTCAGCCACTAGCCTTCAAATCCCCTATTTCTTTTAGGAAAGTAATGCAACCTACTAACAAGTATGACCATGACATCACACATGGTCACTGTAAGCATGGTGATCAGAATGATAAGGGTGCAAATTCCAATAGGGTAGCCTATGAACAAACACACCATGTTCTTTAGGAATCATCAGTGTTTGATGCACCAGCCCCAACACTCAATAAAAGGACCACTGTATCTACAGTTTTAAGGACTGCTGACAGCAATGCTGTTAAGACTAAACTTAAAAGAAGATACAATAGATATGAGTGCTGGTGTTGTGGCAAAGTGGGTCATTATGCCATTGATTATTTGCACAACACTACTATCAGGAAAAATGCCAGCTTACCTTGCAAAAAGGCTGCAGGCAAGCATGTCAAGTTTCAGTCTAACCTGAACCTATAACCCAATAGTTATCGGGGTTCTAAGGTTAAGTAATTTTTTTTGATGCAGGTGAGTCCAAGTGGCCATACCCCAATATGGTACTTGGATAGTGGATGTTCCAGGCACATGACTGGAATAAGAAGGATGCTGAAGGATTACTCTCCCATAGAGAATGGACCCAAAGTGATCTTTGGTGGATCTGAAAAGGGGGCCATCAAAGGGTTTGGTAACATTTCCAATAGCTCTATCACTATCACCCAAGTGGCTTATGTGAAAGCTCTGAAACATAACCTAATAAGCATAAGCCAACTAAGTGATCTTGGTTATGACACTTCTTTCATTAAGGATGGGTGTCAAATTAGAAGGACAATTGATCAAGAGGTCATCTTGTCAGGCTATAGAAAAGGAAATGTTTATTGTCTAAATTTTGTGAGTGAGAATAAAGATTCTCATGTTTGCCTAGTTGCAGATGAGAAAGCTTATCATTGTGTCAAATGGCACAAGTGGCTTGCGCACCTTAACTACAAGACTATAGGACAACTCTTTAGTAAAGAGTTAGTGAGAAATGGTCCTCAAGTCAAGTGCATCAAGGAGGGTGTATGTTCAGCTTGTCAAAAAGGCAAACAGACCAAGACCTCCTTCCACAGTCTTGATACCAAAGACTCAGTGAGGTGTTTGTACATCCTGTATATGGATCTATTTGGTCCTATGCTAGTTCATAGTCTAGGTAGGAAAGTTTATACATTTGTGGTTGTGGATGACTATTCTAGATTTACATGGGTTTTCTTCCTGAGGTAGAAATATGAAACCCCTACTGTCTTCCACAATTTTGTTAGGTAAATTCAGAATGTACTTAACAATTCAGTGGTCAAAATCAGAAGTGACCATAAGACTAAATTTCGGTCTGAATGCATGACAAGAGTTTATGAAGAACTTGGGATTAATCAAGAGTTCTCGTCACCTAGAACTCCCCAGCACAATGCGATTGCTGAAAGAAAGAATAGGACTCTTATTGAGGTTGGTAGAACACTACTAAGTGACACTTCTCTCCTAGAATATTTCTGGGCTGAGGCAATAAACACTGCATGTCATGTTCTCAATAGAGCTTCCATCACCAAAAGCCACAAGAAGACACCCTATGAGATTTTGAAAGGCAGAAAACCAAATATATCCTATTTTAGGATCTTTGGTAGCAAGTGTTACGTACTTAACAATGTCAAGTCTTATTTAACTAAGTTTGCTGCCAAATCCCAAGAAGGGATATTTGTTGGGTACAGCAATAGTAGTAAGGCATACAAGATCTACAACTTGACTACTCAAGATATAGAAGAATCTGTCCATATAGTCTTTGATGAATCTAAGCTAATCAACTGTGAGCTGTCTAGCACTTCTTGTAGATCTACAGGTTTGAAGGAAAATATGGACAAGCTAACCATTAGTGAAGACCAACCTGCAAGACAGGATGAGGAAAATGATGGATGTTGTCCAGGGGGAGTACAAGACCCACAAGCTGATGATGATGAAGACAATGAAGTACAACTTGATGCGGAGATTGGAGGAAATCAAGTTGTGGATAGATTGCCTCCAGTGATAAGACATCTAAGGGATCATCCAACACACCAAATTATTGGTTATCCAAGACATGGTGTTCTGACCAGAAGCAAGAGCTTGAACACAGTTCTATGTTAAAGTTTCCTGTCCCAGATGGAACCCAAGAAATTTGAATAGGCCATACAAGACCCAAATTGGATTGATGCCTTGCAGGAAGAACTGAATCAATTCAGAAGATGTAAAGTCTGGAAGTTGGTTCTTAAACCAAATAATCATAATGTCATAGGGACAAGTTAGATGAAAATGGCATTATAGTCAAGAACAAAGCAAGACTAGTAGCAAAAGGCTACAGGCAGGAAGAAGTAATAGACTTTGACCAAACATTTGCCCTAGTAGCAACATTGGAAGCAATAAGGCTATTCCTAGCCTATGCAGCTTATCAAGGGTTCAAGGAATTCCAGATGGATGTAAATTCAACATTTTTGAATGGTGACTTAAAAGAGGAAGTTTATGTTGAACAACCATCAGATTTTGTAGATTCTCTTTATCCTAATTATGTTTATAGCCTTAAGAAAGATCTATATGGATTGAAACAAGCCCCTATGGCTTGGTATGAAACTTTGTCTACCTTCCTTATTGAGAACAAATTCTCAAGGAGGAAAATAGACAAAACTCTATTCCTAAGGGAATAAAAAGGCAAGATCATCCTAGTCCAGATATATGTTGATGACATTATCTTTGGATCAACTGAAAACAACCTTTGTAGAAAGTTTGCAAAACTTATGCAAGGGAAGTTTGAGATGAGCAGCATGGGTGAACTGAAATTCTTCTTGGGACTCCAAGTTAGACAGACTGATGATGACTTGTCCATATCCCAGTCTAAGTTCACCAAGGAGTTAATTAAGAAATATGGCATGAAGTCATCCTCCACCATGAGAACTCTAATGGGGTCAAGTATGCCTATAGGCAAAGATGATGCAGGAAAACCTATAAATGAGTCTTTGTATAGAGGAATAATTAGCTCCCTTCTTTACTTAACTGCTAGTAGACCAGACATCATGTATGCTACATGTGTCTGTGCTAGGTATCAAGCTTGCCCAAAAGAATCTCATTATACTGTTGTCAAAAGAATTTTGAGATATCTTAAGGGAACACCAAATCTTGGCCTTTGGTACCTTAAGAATAGAGATTTTCTACTAACAGGATATTCAGATGCAGACTTTGCAGGATGCAAAGAAGATAGGAAAAGTACCACTGGCACATATCACTTACTAGGTGGAAGATTAGTGTCATGGAGCAGCAAAAAGCAGACAAGTGTGGTTATATCCACTGTTGAGTCTGAATATGTAGCTGCAAACAGTTGTTGTGCTCAGCTGTTATGGATACAACATCAACTTGAAGATTATAGCATCAAGGTAAGTAGAACTCCATTATATTATGATTCTACTAGTGTCATATCTATTGCTAGAATTCCTGTTTCTCATAGTAGAACTAAGCACGTAGAAATCAGATTTCATTTCATTAGAGATCATGTTGAAAAAGAAGATATAAGTTTAGAATTTGTCAACACTAATTATCAAATTGCTGACATGTTCACCAAACCACTGGATGAAACTAAATTCAATTACTTTAAAATTGAATTAGGCATGTTGAACTTGGAATAAGAATGGTAAAATGACTAAGTAGTTTTGTGTCAATACATAAAGAAATCTATGTCGACACTCAATAGTTGGTGTCGACACATAAGGAAAATTCTGTCGACGCATCACGAAGACTGTGTCGACACTTAAAATTTGGTGTCGACACATAGGTCTCCTGACACTTAGATATTTGTGTCGACACATACAGTCATTTATGTCGACACGCAGAAATTAGTGTATACTCTTAAGGTTGTCTGTGTCGACACATCACAATTGGTGTCGACACATAATATTGTAATACCTTTAAGTTCTCTATCGAGACTTTAGTAGTCTGTGTCGACACCATCCCAATTTTGTCGACACAATAAGCAAATTTTTGCCCATCTTTTGGCCTTCTTTTAGAAACATATAAATAGGTGGACGCAAAACCCTGTCGACTATGCTCTCAGAATTCTCGACACCCAACCATTTGTGTCGACAAGACCTTCATCTCTCTTCTCCTCAATCTCTCATCCCTAATGGCGCCAAAAATGGTAGAGAACATCAATGAGGGATATGAACTATTTCGCAATGCGTTTGAGAGTGCAGCGCCAGAAATCCAAGTCGTGATTACCCTAATCACCGATAATGGATTAGAGTACTTAGTCTCAGAACCTACCAGGATATGGAAGAAGGAGGTTCTTGAATTCTACTCGTCGGCATCACTGGATTCGAAGGGCATCAAAATTAAATCATCTGTCCAAGGAACTAAGGTAAAAATCACACACAAGAGTTTAAGTAAGACAATTCAGCTTCCTAGGGTTAAGGAAGAAGATGACATAGCATCTTCCATGACAAAAGATGCTCTCCAATGGTGTGGACTAGATCCCACTACCAAGATTGGATCATCAATGAACAGGAAGGGAATGAATTCCCCGGGAAAATTCCTGTCTGAGATTATAAGCAAGGTTATTCTGTGCAAATCAGGCAGACATGAAAGGATTTCAGCCTATATGTTCAATCTCATGATCAGGGTTATATTCAAGGTGAAAACTAATTGGTCTACTGTTGTCTTTTAAAAGATCAAAGAAAGTATCAAGAAACCTAATCTGGGCAGAATACTAAGCTTGTATTTGGCTTTGAATGTTCCAGAGGTGATGAATCAGACTACAGGTTCTAAGATTAATCATATGAGGAGAATGAATACAAGAATACTATCCAGATGGGATAGGGTATTGACAAAGGATGTCTCTACACCTCAAAAACACGAGAAACTGGTTCAGAAAAAGAAGCAAACTCTACATAAGCTAGCTGAATCTTCCAGTGATTCAGAAGAAGTTGTTTTCAGCTACGATAATGATGGATCCGAAAGGACTCGAAAATCACCAGCACTAAAAATTATAACTGATGATCAGGTGCAGGGGGGAGCAGATTCCTGCAAGCAACATCACAGTGGATCAGGTCCAAGAGGAGCCTCTTCAAGGGGAAGTTAATGAGCCTTTTCCAGTTCCAGCACAACAAGTGTCGTCACCTTCAGGGGGAGCTAATGAGCAAGAGCCAAATGTCCAAAAAGTTGTATTGGACAGTGAAGCAGCCACTCAATCTATACTTGAAGTAATACAGGATATAAATCAAGCTGCTATAGGAACTGAGAATGATGCACCAGACATGCATATGAATGAAGTTGATAAAACTAACCAAGACAATGTCCCTGAGCATGAAATTACCATAGAAGAAACTTTTGAATTTGAAGGAGGACCATCTGCTGAGAAAGAGAAAGTGTTGGGTATTGTATCCACAACGCACCTGATTTGAAGAAGCCCCTGAACAAGCTAAGGTAAATAGGCAATGTTTTTGACAAATTATTTCAAGTTGTTCTTGCAGTTATTCCATGCTAAGTGCACACTAATGTCAGGGTGCAGTAGGTCAATATACACGGGTCTGCACGACGTAATCCCTCGTTGAGCAGATCAGTGTGTTGGCCTACGTGTACTCTCTCTATTGGAGTGCACTTACTTTCAAGTACAGGGCTGTAATCTTGCAAGAGCAGACAAGGAGCAAGGATGGGTCAAGGAGCACATCATGGGTGAAAAGACGAAAATTCGTCTAAGTGTAAATCGACAAGAATCGCCAAGTGATTCTCGCCAATTCGGCGAGAATCACTAGTGATTCTCGCCGAATCGTCGAGAATCAGTGGCTGATTCTCGCCGACTCGATCCAGCTACTTCAAAGCGCGCAAATTCTGATGATAAGTAAGAATCGTCGAGAATCACCAAGTGATTCTCGCCGAATCGGCGAGAATCACTAGTGATTCTCGCCGAATCGCCGAGAATCACTGGCTGATTCTCGCCGTCTCGACCCGGCCTAATCAGTGCGTGCAACCAAGTCAAATTCGACGAGAATCATCTTTGATTCTCGCCGAATCGTCGAGAATCACCTTTGATTCTCGACGACTCGACGAGATTCACTTTCGATTCTCACCGATTTTGACTTGGGCGATTATCTGGAACTCCCTGAACCTGATTCTGCCGCTGACAATGTTCTGGACCGGGATTTAGGGATTCTTCTTGTGGGTCCCACAACGGTCATTTGGAAAGCGTCTACAGTATATATATACGGGTATTTTGAATGGAATAAGATACACAGAAAGAAGCCGAGCACGATCTAACCCTAAAATCGCGAGTTCCGCTCCACCGCCGCAGTCGTCGCTCGAGCAAGATTGGTCGCCGCTTTTGATCGAGATTTCTTCCTGATCTTCCGGCGACAGAAGCTTAGCCAAGCTTAGTGTCTCACGCGTCTATCCAGAGATCCCTTGTCTCTCGATTTGTTGATCGGGAAAAACTTCCCCGTCCGAATCGATCGAGACGACCGATCCTTGTGTGACCATTGGAAGACCTAGCTAGCTTCGCTACGAAGTTTGGATCTCCAAAGTATAGCAGCCGCACATCGTCGTCGCCGCCGAACCCGTGAACCGTGCCGCCTCCCATCTTGCCGCCGCCGGCTCCGGGGAGATCCTCTCCAAGAGAGATCTAGGGTTGTGTACTCTTTGTGGACTTCAAGAACACGTTATCAACAAAGAGGGACACCTTAGTCTCCAAACGTAGTTTGTATCTCTTGTACATTCTAGTTTTTCTTTTGTTGTAAAGGAACGTTTGTTCCGAGTTGTAAGGGTTGGGTGCAACTCGGGTTGTGGGAGTGTTGACTCCTACGTGTGGAAGGGTTCCTTCCGATAGTGCAAGGATTGGATTTCAATCCTGTTGGTGAAGAGACCGAGTCGTCCCTTGTTGGGAGATAGGTCGAAGGGGGAAAGTGGATGTACCCAAATCGGGGAACCACTATAAATAGCTTGTGTATTCTGTGTGCTGTGCTGTTTGTTTTTATTGTCCAGGCACCATTTTAAATTCCGCAAAAACGCTGCACGTCACCTATTCCCCCCCCATAGGTGAAGATAGTGGACACTATGTGAACTTTCAAGTGGTATCAGTGGGAGGTTACTCATCAAAAAGGTTAACACCTTGAGTTGAATCCTGCCGCTAGTGTCAAGAAGGAGGCAAACATCTACTATGGATGGGCTCAAGTTCACAGGCAAGATCCCAGTGTGCACCAGGCTCAACTTTCCTATATGGAAGGAAAGGATCAGGTTCTACATGGAAGCAGTTGATCCTCGACTCTTCATGATCGTGGAGGAGGGACCTTATGTCCCCACTAAGGCCTCCACCATTGATCCTACCCAGAAAGTGCCAAAGAAACTTTCTGAAATGGACAAGGACGAGATGGTGCTAGTAGGACTTGACAAGAAGGCGCAAAACATTCTGGTCAGCGCGGTTGATGACTCAATGATGAAGAACTTCAGCAACTACAGGACAGCACAGGAGATCTGGCATTGCATGATCATCCTAATGGAGGACACTGATGAAGTGAGGGATGATCGGAGATCCCTCCTGAACCAAAAATATGAGGCCTTCAGACAAGGGCCAAAGGAAGAGATCAGAGTCACCTACGAGAACTTCCTCAAGATTGTCAACGCCCTCAAAGGCTACGGAAGAGTGTTCACTAATGGTGAACTCAATGATAAATTCCTTAGGTCCCTTACTAAGGAATGGGACACAAAGATCTGCGCCATCCGAGAGTTTGGCAGACTAGCTGAAACTGACCCACAAATTCTGTTTGGGAAGCTGATGTCCTATGGGCTTCAGCTGAACACCAGGAAAGCAGAAGAAGAAGCAGAGAAGGCTGCAGCCAAAGAAAAGACTGTGGCTCTAAAAGCCAGTCACTCCAGAAAAGGCAAGGGTGCAGTTTCATACCGTGCCAGGAAAAAGGATGAGGAGGAGGACTCCGAGCCATGCTCCTCCAGCTCAGAGCTGTCGGAGGAGGATTTCTCCCTCATCACTCGAGAGTTCAAGAAGTTCCTCAAGATGAGGAATCAAAGAAAGAGAGACGGCTCCTCCTCCAGGCATCAGAAGAAAAATTATTCTTCTGACAGGTATGCTTCTAGACCGAACAAACATCGCTCCTCTGACATTATTTGCTTTGGATGCAATAAGCCAGGACACGTCGTGGCCGACTGCTATCAAGGCAAGAGAGAAAAAGGGAAAGAAGAGGAGCACAAATCTTCGAGAGATAAGAAGAAAGAGCGGAGCTACATCGCCAAAAGGCTAAAGACACTGAGTGAGTCTGATTCCTCAGACTCTAGTGATGATGAGGAAGCCTACTTCGTGCTGGTGGGTCGCTCCGACTCAGAAGGAGAATGCCCCCCATTTACTGGGAAGGTAAAAGCTCACACTCCTCTCTCCGACTCCGACTCTGATCCTGAGTCTCAGGATGATGAACCTGAGGATAGCCCTTCGGCCCGTAAAGCGGAGCTCCTCGAGAAGTATGAGCTTCTGCTCAACACTTTCGAGGAGTGCCGTAATAGACTGAAGGCTGAGAAGAAGGAAGTGAAATTCCTTAAGGGTGAGTGTATATCCCTAAGGGAAGAGGTCACTAGCTTGATTTCTCTCCGACAGGAGCACCTTGACCTGACTTCAAAGCATTCAGAGTCTTTAAAGCTCCTTGATCTTAAGCAGGAGGAAGTCGACAAGTTGGAAGAACAACTTGCGGCAGAAAGGAAGATCGTCAAGAGCTTCTCTATGCCAAAAATAGTTCTTCCAGTCGTTGATACCTTCTCTGCTCAGGCCAAAGGAGCTGGCTTGGGGCATGTAGGGGTATCTGGTTCCTCATCCAGGAGAAACAGGAACCAGACGAAGAATAAGGCCGCCAAGAAGGCCTCTGCTGATGAAAAGGGTAAGGCTCCTCTTAGTCCTGTTGCGTTCAGAAAGCCTAGCTTTCCTTGCAACCAACATGACTTTGAATCAACCTTTGGTCATCATTTCCGGCCCTCGGTTGCAAAGCCAAAGAGCCGATATGATGGTTGGACCTTTCCCCGGAACTTCGGTGAGAGTGCCTTCAAGGCACCTTATGAGGAAATCCACATGGGAAATTATGGTCAATTCTCTAGCGGCCATAATGGAAAGCAGGCACCAAAAGCCAAGTCTGTTATACAGAAGGTGACGAAGTCATGTGACTGCTGTCATCATGAGGCCTCCACCTCCAGATCCAAGGCCCCAACTGTACCCACCGTTCCCAGGGTAAGGCAGGAGCCTAGGAAGAGGTACAACAGATTCGACTGTTGTTGCTGTGGCAAAGTCGGTCACTTTGCCGTGGATTGTTGGTTTAATCCAAGGTATTACGAGACTCCCTATGTTATCAATGCGAGGCCGACCACTCGTAGGGTTAACCAACCGAGGGGGAGTGTGCTAACCAGGAATCTAGGACCCAAGTTCGATTGGGTTCCTAAGGCAAATTAATTTTGTTTTGCAGGAATGTCCAAAGGCCACCAAAACGCCGATCTGGTATTTGGACAGTGGATGCTCCCGGCATATGATGGGCACAAGAAGCCTGCTGCGTGATTACACTCCAGTGGAGAATGGACCCAAAGTCATCTTTGGAGGGTCAGATCGAGGAGTCACCAGAGGTTACGGTATGATTTCCAACGGTATAATCTCTATCACCGACGTGGCTTATGTTGAAGGGTTAAACCATAACCTGATCAGTGTAAGTCAGTTATGTGACAAAGGTTACGACGTTAAGTTCTGCAAGGATAAATGCCTGATAATATCATGTGCCTCTTCTGCGACGTTATTATCAGGCATTTGGAGCAGAAATATCTTCTGCTTAGATTTTCTTAGCTTAGATTCATCTACCCCCGTATGCCTTGTGGCAAGAGGCAGTGCATCTCTTTGTGATCAATGGCACAAGAGATTGACACATATTAATTTCAAGACAATTAGTATGTTGTTTTCTAAGAACTTAGTAAGGGACCCTCCCATTATCAAGTGCATCAAAGATAGCCCCTGTCCTGCATGCCAGATGGGCAAACAGACTCGGGCTACCTTTAAGAGCATTGCTGACAAAGAGTCTTCCCGATGTCTTTACCTTTTACATATGGACTTGTTTGGTCCAATGCAAGTTCATAGCTTGGGAGGCAAGTCCTATATGCTAGTGATAGTTGATGATCATTCACGGTTTACATGGGTGTTCTTTTTGAAACGAAAGTCAGATACGTTTGACATCTTCACTAGTTTTGTCAAGCAGGTCCAGAACAAATTTAACTGCTCAGTGGTCAAAATCAGAAGTGACCATGGAACAGAATTCGAATCTGGTGCTATGACAGAGTTTTGTGAAGAACAAGGTATCTTTCATGAGTTTTCCTCCCCGCGCACTCCTCAGAAAAATGGAGTTGCGGAGAGGAGAAATAGAACTCTCATTGAAGCCTGCACGACAATGTTGAAAGACGCTTCTCTCCCAGAATACTTCTGGGCAGAGGCTGTCAATACAGCTTGTCATGTACAAAACCGAGCATTGATCAACAAGCATCATCGTAAGACGCCTTACGAGCTACTGAAAGGCATGAAACCAACCATGTCCTACTTGAGGATCTTTGGTTGCAGATGCTATGTACTGAATAATGGGAAGTACCCACGTACTAAATTTGGTGAAAAATGCTTCGAAGGCATATTCATGGGCTATAGTTCCCACAATCGGGCATATAGGGTCTTCAATAAGAAAACCCTAGTGGTAGAAGAATCAATTAATGTTGTATTTGATGAAGGAAGTTTGCTTAACAACAATTCTTCCAGTAGCATTCTTGAAGATGCAGGTGCGCGACTTGAACAGCTGAGTCTCGATGAGACCGCTAAAGATGACACTCCTAAGTACGTCAAAGTTTCCACCTCCACATCATCTTGGAACGTTGAAGATCAAAATGGAACAAATCTCCTAGAAGGAGGAGAAGCCCAAGAAGTAGTCGAAGCTCCAGACGCCAGACTTCTAGAGCTCCGGCACGTGAGGGATCATACTAGAGATCAGATCATCGGAGATCCTCGTGTCGGTGTCAGAACTCGAAGAGGTACTATTAACGAAGTATTGCACCTTAGCTTCCTGTCACAGGTTGAGCCAAAGAAGTTCGACGAGGCGAACAAAGATGCGGCATGGATTCTGGCCATGCAAGATGAACTACATCAATTCGAACGTTGCAACGTTTGGACGCTAGTTCCCAGACCATACAAGCAGAATGTGATTGGCACCAACTGGATCTTCAGAAACAAGCTGGATGAACATGGTGTCATCATAAAGAACAAGGCAAGGTTGGTGGCTCAAGGTTACAGACAGGAGGAGGGGATTGACTTCGACCAGACCTTCGCACCAGTAGCAAGGCTCGAGGCAATCAGATTGTTCCTGGCATATGCTTCGCACAAAGGATTCACAGTTTATCAAATGGATGTGAAATTAGCATTCCTGAACGGAGACCTGAAAGAGGAAGTATACGTCGCTCAACCCCCAGGTTTTGTCGATCCTACTTATCCCAATCATTTCTATTTTCTTAATAAAGCTTTATATGGGTTAAAACAAGCTCCACGAGCTTGGTATGAGACTTTATCTAGTTTTCTTCTTGAGAACAAGTTCTCTAGAGGTAAAATAGATAAAACATTGTTTCTCAGGGAAGTCAAAGGCAAGATTTTGCTGGTGCAAATATATGTCGATGACATAATATTCGGCTCAACGGACAACAATCTTTGCAAAAAGTTTTCTAAACTTATGCAAGGAAAGTTTGAAATGAGCAGTATGGGAGAGCTCAAGTATTTCTTGGGACTTCAAGTGAAACAGTCTGAGGATGGAATCTTCATCTCTCAAACGAAGTTCACAAATGAACTCCTTAAGAAATTCGGTATGGAGAGTGCAACCTCTATGAGGACTCCAATGGGATCCACTATGTCTCTGGATAAGGATGAGAAAGGTAAACCTTTCGATGAAACCAAATACAGGAGCATCATTGGATCCCTGCTCTATCTTACTACCAGTAGACCGGATATCATGTTCTCCACATGTGTCTGTGCCAGATATCAGGTGAACACTAAGGAATCTCACTATCTCGCTGCAAAGCGAATTCAAAGATACCTTAAAGGTACTCCCAATCTTGGCTTGTGGTACCCGAGAAACAATGATGTCGAGCTAATAGGTTTTTCAGATGCTGATTTTGTAGGGAGTAGGGATGACAGGAAAAGCACCTCTGGGACGTGTCAATTCCTCGGACGAAGGCTTGTCTCATGGAATAGCAAGAAACAGAATTGTGTTGTAACCTCCACAGCAGAGTCTGAGTACATCTCGGCAGGCAGCTGTTGCACACAACTCCTATGGATCAGAAACCAGTTAGCTGACTACGACCTTCAGTTCAAGGAAGTTCCAATGTACTGCGACTCCTCCAGTGCGATTGCAATTGCCAACAACCCGGTATCGCACAGCAGAACGAAGCATATTGAAGTGCGATAACACTTCATTCGGGAGCACGTGGAGAACAAGGACATTTCTCTCTGTTATGTCCCCACGGACAAGCAGATTGCAGATATATTCACAAAGCTCTTAGACGAAGCCAAGTTCAGTCTCTTCAAAACTGAATTGGGAATGCTAAATTATGAGGAATGAAGATTACAGAAGCTCCAGGATCATGCATCTAGAGGGAGCCTCAGCAAGGTACTCAAGTTGAGCCCAGGCGCAAGAACTGAGGGGGATCAAGGTACTCAAGTTGAGCCCAGGCGCAAGAACTGAGGGGGAGCAAGGTACTCAAGTATGAGCACAGGTGCAAGAACTGAGGGGGAGCAAGGGGACAAATGCTACAGACCCCGATTTGCAGAAGCCGAAAAGGGGGGAGATTACCCTCTCGGCTAAGGCTAAGGTGGCTCCAAGCTTGCTCCCAGGAAATTGGTATTGGTAATGAATAACTCACTCACCTCAATTTCAAGTTTATGATTTTCATTCCTATACGCTTTATTCACCTTAGCTTGTAGGGTTTAGGCTTCTTCAAATAGGGGGAGATTGTTGGGTATTGTATCCACAACGCACCTGATTTGAAGAAGCCCCTGAACAAGCTAAGGTAAATAGGCAATGTTTTTGACAAATTATTTCAAGTTGTGCTTGCAGTTATTCCACGCTAAGTGCACACTAATGTCAGGGTGCAGTAGGTCAATATACACGGGTCTGTACGACGTAATCCCTCATTGAGCAGATCAGTGTGTTGGCTTACGTGTACTCTCTCTATTAGAGTGCACTTACTTTCAAGTACAGGGCTGTAATCTTGCAAGAGCAGACAAGGAGCAAGGATGGGTCAAGGAGCACATCATGGGTGAAAAGACGAAAATTCGTCTAAGTGTAAATCGACGAGAATCACTAGTGATTCTCGCCGAATCGTCGAGAATCAGTGGCTGATTCTCGCCGACTCGATCCAGCTACTTCAAAGCGCGCAAATTCTGATGCTAAGTAAGAATCGTCGAGAATCACCAAGTGATTCTCACCGATTCGGCGAGAATCACTAGTGATTCTCGCCGAATCGCCGAGAATCACTGGCTGATTCTCACCGTCTCGACTCGGCCTAATCAGTGCGTGCAACCAAGTAAAATTCGACGAGAATCATCTTTGATTCTCGCCGAATCGTCGAGAATCACCTTTGATTCTCGACGACTCGACGAGATTCACTTTCGATTCTCACCGATTTTGACTTGGGCGATTTTCTGGAACTCCCTGAACCTGATTCTGCCGCTGACAATATTCTGGACCAGGATTTAGGGATTCTTCTTGTGGGTCCCACAACGGTCATTTTGAAAGCGTCTACAGTATATATATACGGGTATTTTGAACGGAATAAGATACACAGAAAGAAGCCGAGCACGATCTAACCCTAAAATCGCGAGTTCCGCTCCGCCGCCGCCGTCGTCGCTCGAGCAAGATTGTTCGCCGCTTTTGATCGAGATTTCTTCCTGATCTTCCGGCGACAGAAGCTTAGCCAAGCTTAGTGTCTCACGCGTCTATCCAAAGATCCCTTATCGCTCGATTTGTTGATCGGGAAAAACTTCCCCGTCCGAATTGATCGAGACGACCGATCCTCGTGTGACCGTTGGAAGACCTAGCTAGCTTCGCTACGAAGTTTGGATCTCCAAAGTACAGCAGCCGCACATCGTCGTCGCCGCCGAACCCGTGAACCGTGCCGCCGCCCATCTTGCCGCCGCCGACTCCGGGGAGATCCTCTCCAAGAGAGATCTAGGGTTGTGTACTCTATGTGGACTTCAAGAACACGTTGTCAACAAAGAGGGACACCTTAGTCTCCAAACGTAGTTTGTATCTCTTGTACATTCTAGTTTTTTTTTGTTGTAAAGGAACGTTTGTTCCGAGTTGTAAGGGTTGGGTGCAACCCGGGTTGTGGGAGTGTTGACTCCTACGTGTGGAAGGGTTCCTTCCGATAGTACAAGGATTGGATTTCAATCCTGTTGGTGAAGAGACCGAGTCGTCCCTTGTTGGGAGATAGGTCGAAGGGGGAAAGTGGATGTACCCAAATCGGGGAACCACTATAAATAGCTTGTGTATTCTGTGTGTTGTGCTGTTTGTTTTTATTGTCAGGCACCATTTTAAATTCCGCAAAAACGCTGCACGTCACCCATTCCCCCCCCCCCCCCCATAGGTGAAGATAGTGGACACTAGGTGAACTTTCAGAAAGTTATTCCTCTAGTTCAACTGCAACAAGAGGTCACATTAGAAGAATTATTTCATGATTTACTTGGAGCAAGAACTGAGGGGGAGCTGCAAAGAACTCAGGGGGAGCTGCCCATCATTGCCTCTAGACCAAAGGATACTGTGGATATTGCTACATCATCTGATTCCTCTGATGATGAAGAAGCCTCCAGGGCTAAGAAAAGGAAACTTGTAGAGCTCGGGAAGAGGAGCTCAAGCTATAGGAAAAACCATGAAAAATGCCCCACAAATACAAGCTCCTATAGTCGACTTCAGCTCACTCTTAGTGTCACCACAACTGAAATTGGATGAGTAAAGAGTAGCTCTTGAGAAATATGTGGATGAAAGTCATAAAGAACTGCAATCTACCTTGGCCCAAGATATCAAATCCATCATATTTGAAGTCAATCTGCACAAAACGGAAATGACTGAATGCTTCAAAAAGGGGAGCCATGTTGTTGTCTACTTAGCCAAGAAACAACAGGTGGCCAAAACTCAGATAGATGACATTACAGTCAAACAAGGATATGTTCTGGAGAATCAAATTAGAATGAATGACAATCTCACAGAATCTCATATGTTATTATCATAGAACTCAAGAATATAGCCACTGCTTTCACTAAAACCATGGTTAAAGAAAAGTCTGAGTTTGATAAACAACTCAAAGCAGATTTGGCTAATGTCCACACTGCTATTCAGGACTCTCAAAAGGTAATTGCTGATCAACTCCAGAAGTTCAAACCTACTATAAAGAAGGAACAAATTACCTAACTAATTAGATAAGATTTCAAAAGGATGATCTACGAGACCATATCGAAAGAGAAGTCATAAAGGGGGAGAGAGTATTAGTCAATGCAGGCTCAGATCATGCTTAATGGATAACTAATGATATCAGAGCAACTCTTGGTTATCCACCCCTTTGTGATGATGATAACACTGCTAAATTAGGAATTCAACCTGCTTACAATGAAAGGGTTTAGCAGGAAGTAGCCCAAATTATCTATCCACCTCCAGAATTTGATGGTATTCACTCTACAGTACAACAAATGTATAGTCCTCCACAAGAGGTACAGAATGTGATTATTGAAAAGATAGAAATGTCTGAAGCAGCTTTACAAAGAGCTAGGGATGCTCAGAAAGAAGCTCAACTTTCTAAGAAAAGGTTCAGAGAATAGGTAGAATTATAGCCTAATTTTGAATAATGGAGTCCCACCTCCAGGAATATCATTCTCACTGCTTGGCAAGCTATTAAAGACAATACACATGATAGAGGCAAGTGGTATTCTAAACAGGAATGGAACAAATATCAAAAGCGGCAAGATGTCATATACCAGTTCAGAAAAGACCTCAAAGCTGTGAAAATACCTGCTAAATCTGTGGAGCCTAGCAAATATTTTCCAAAGCCTTATCATTACTTTGAAAGGTAAAAGACCAAGGATAAAGAGCTCAAGAAGAAGGATCTGAAAGGAAAGAAGTCGGCTGATGATAGAGAAGCTAATCTACAAGCTAGAATTCAGTCTGGCAAAGGAATTGTCATCAAGGAGCCTGATCATTCGTAGGGATAGATTGACTAGGTTTAAAACTATATAATCTTCTGTTCTAAAAATCTTGCAATGTAATAAAAAAACTGCTTCTTGTTCACCGTATTTTATCATATTTTTTTGATAATATTACATTCTATTTATGTTTATGAGTTACCCTGTCTGAGTAATGCTTTTATACATCATAGTCTTTGTTTTTATTTTAAGTGATGTATATCATTGAGTAAGGGTTATGACTTCTCCAAATAGGGGGAGATTGTTGGGTACATTGGAAATTGTGTACCTGATTTGGAGAAACCTCACTTAACTCAATAATATACATCATTGTGTATTTGATGGGTTGTTGAGTTTCAATGTGCAGGGTAAGGAAATGCAGAAAAAGTTTCTAAGTACAAGTGTCGACACTTGAGAAGAATGGTTTCGACACCAGGAACCAGATTGTGTTGACACACGGGACTTGTGTTGACACACAGAATTTCTGTCAATAGTAATTGTGTCGACACACAGGACTTGTGTCGACACATAACAGAATTCTGTTGATAACAATTGTGTCGACACACAGGACTTGTGTCGACACACACCAGAATTCTGTCAACACAAACTTTATCGAGACTAAAAGCTATTGTGCCGACATGCAGGACTTGTGTCGACACATTCCACAGAAGCTGTGTTGAGAAGATAAAGAAGGGCTGTGTTGACATTATGAGAGCTATGTCGACATCATCAAGAGTTATGTGGACACATGGTCTATTTGTGTTGACACATTTGAAGTATTGTCTCGACAATTTTCTGCTGAGATAGAATACAACAAGGTATCAGGTGTCACGACTGAAGACTTGACAGCTGTCATAACTAACAAAGCTTTGCATCTCTCGGAGCTGTCAAAAGGCCGTTATAAATCGGATAAGCTGGTAACCTCAGAAGGGTCTATATAAAGACCTGTTCTATCATCAAACATAGGGAGATCTAACAAGAGAGAAGTTCTGATCCTGAAATCAACAAGTCTCTATAGTAAGGGCAGATTCTGAACAAATCAGCAAGAAGAATTCAGAGCTACATTTGAAAGAAGAGGAAGCTGGATTGAGGATCATTTCCAACTTCACAAGAAGATCAAGCATACTTTGTTCAGATTCAAGAATCTTTGAAGAAGCTAAGATAGGTTGAATCTTAAGCAATCAGATCATTCAAGAATTGATCAAGAAGCCTTCACCCCTTTCTCTCTCTACCTGGGTGAAGGATTTATCTCTTTTATAATCAATTTTTCTGTAAGAACTTTTATAGATCTGAGTGTAAGAGAGTTATCTCTCTGAGTTGTAAGCCTAAGTTTATAAAGGTTGAGGTAGGGCTGAGTGCCTGAGGTAGGAGATTGATTTCTCTACCTCAGGCTTAGAGATTGATTTCTCTAAGCCTGGTGGAAGAGGCTGAGGTAGGGCTTGATTGCCTGAGTTGTAGGAGTGTGGACTCACTCTGAGGTAGGATTCTCTGGAAGAATCTTAGTTGTAGCACTTGGTTAAGTGTGAGCTGTAGGAACCATTCTGGGTTCTTAGTTGTAAGATCTGAGGATCTGAGAAGAAAGAAGGGAGTTAGGTCGAATCTAGTATACTGCTAGATAGGCGAAGGGGGAAAGTGGATGTACCCATCTCGTGGGAACCACTATAAATCTGTGTGTATGCTGTGATTGGTTGTGTTTCTATTAATTTATGCTGTGATAGTTGTTGCATAGGTCATCTACTAGTGATATTTATTATCTGCCTTAATAACAAGGAATTAAACCTATTCACCCCCCCCCCCTCTAGGTGTTTAGGATATCTTGAAACCAATTCTTTCAAGGAATCATTGCTCAAACTTGGAGTGATACTGATGAAGAGACCTCATCTTCCAGCTCCAGTGAAGATGAAGAAAAAGTTAAGGCAAGAGAAGTCTGCCCCATGGAAATCAATTCCTCATGCAGCAGGCCTGATGCTGAAGACCAAGCAGAAACTCATTCTGAGGAATCAGAAGAGGAATTAGGGACAGAAGAGGATCAGGTAATATCTTCTTTTGATTTCAATTCTATTAATTTTAAAAATGAATTCAAAGCTTTATGAAATGACCTAATAAAATTTGAAAAAGAAATCAAAATGCTAAGAGATAGGCAAGCTGAATTTAATAATCTATTTGCTGAAAACACTAAGCTCAAGGATGATTTAGTTTTAGCAAATGAACAAATCATTTCTATGAAAACAAAATTATGTGAGGCTAGTCAACTTGAGGAATCTCTCAATAGGAGAAGCCTTAAGCTGATGGACATCACAAGTACAATCAATGTAAGACTAAATGGCAAGTTGGGCTTAGGTGCTTCATCAAGCTTACCTCCCATACTTAAGAAAAATATATTATCAACCCCCCATAAAATTTGTTTTAGAAAAAGGAAAAGAAGTAATATACAATAAGCAACCCATAGAAGGATTACTTAAATCTAAAAATCAAAAGAATAGAAATAAGAAAAATCTAAATAAAAACAATGTTCAACAGACTTCGTCGAGCTCAGATCAATGAAATGTGGCTAGTTTGTCGAACTCCGATCGACGATCTACGAACACCAACATTAGCCATAATAATTCGTCTTACTGCGATCGACGAATCTTGTCTGGTTCTTCGAGCAGAGATCGATGAACTTGGGGCACAGAAAATGAATGTATTCATTCTCTGAGCAGAGATCGACGATCTCATCCCATCTCCTCGAACTCCGATCGACGAACTTACAACACTTCTTCGAACCCAGTCAGACTTAACAAAAATAATAACTTTAACAGAAATTTTAATCAAACTAGAAAACCTGTTAATCTATTTGCTAATTGGGAAATTCCACCTAAAAGATACCATCCCTTAGGATATAAATCTCAACCTGAATTTTCTGTTATATCAAGTTTTTCATATCAGGAAAATAAAGGGCCCAAGGTAATCTGGGTCAAGAACCACTAATTTTTTCCTTTACAGGTAAAGAGTTGTCCAGCTTTTAATCAACAATGGTATCTGGACAGTGAATGCGCCAAGCATATGACTGGCAGCAAGGACAGCCTAAATAATTACAAGTCCAAGCTAGGACCAAACATTATCTTTAGTGACTCAAATTGTGGCCAGACTGAAGGCTTTGGAGAAGTTAAGATTGGAGCAGCTACTTTCAAAAAGGTTGCATATGTAAGTGGACTGAAACATAACGTCATCTCCATAAGTCAACTATGTGATGAAGGTTATCATGTATCTTTTAACTCAAGCTTTTGTATTATTTCTACTAAAGAAAACCAAACTGTTTTAATTGGAAATAGATAAGGCAACATATATGTAGTTAATTTTCAATCTGCAACATCAGATATTTGTTTATTTAATCTTGTTAGCAATCAGAATGATTTATGGCATAAAAGATTAGGTCATCTTAATCTGAAAAATATTGTTAGGTTATCTAAAGACAACCTTGTTAGAGGATTGCCATCTGGTCCCTACAAGAAGGAAGGCCTCTGCAGGGCTTGTCAATTAGATAAGCAAACTAAATATAGCTTTAAGTCAGTTAATAAGAGTGATTCACCTAGGATCTTATACTTGCTACACATGGACCTTTTTTGTCCTATTGTTGTACAAAGCCTAGGAGGGAAATCTTATACTTTAGTTACTGTAGATTACTTCACAAGATTCACTTGAGTGTTCTTTCTGAGATCTAAGTGGAATACATTCAAGGTTCTTACAGATTTTCTCAAGACCATACAGATTGAGTACTCTGCTCAAGTTGCATTGATCAGAAGTGATCATGGTACTGAGTTTGAGTCTCTTCTTATGCAAGAGTTCTGTGAGAAGGAAGGTATCAGGCATTGCTTCTCAGCTCCTAAAACTCCTCAACAAAATGGGGTAGCTGAAAGGAAAAATAGAACCCTAATTGAAGCTGTAGACACATTACTTGCAAATGCTTACATGCCCCTATCCTTTTGGGAAGAGGCTGTGAGTACAGCAAACTATATACTGAATAGAAGCTTAATACATAAACTTAAGATTAAGACTCCCTATGAATTGCTTAAAGGGAAGAAACCTAAAATCACTTATTTTAAAATATTTGGTTGCATATGCTATATTCATAACAATGACAAGAAATATATTAGAAAGTTTGAAGCTAAGGCTGTAGAGGGAATTTTTCTAGGATATTCCCAAGTCAGCAAAACTTATCGGGTGTTTAATAAATTTACTTTAAAAATTGAGGAATCTGTTCATGTAACTTTTGATGAAGCTAACATGTCTTATAAGGAGAAAGAAATTTCTACCAATAACACATTGCAGGTACCTCACTTGTGTGAGAGAGTGGATAATCTAAGCCTCACCCAAGAGGTTCTAATACATCCCTCTCCACAAGTTGAAGAAGAAAGTGAAGAAGAAAGTTCAGAAGTGGCTGAACCCTATCGAATAGCTAATGAAATTCCACAAGAGGAATTCATTCCCCAAGGTGTTGCCCAACCAGCTCCTCCCACTGATTTTGTCACACTTAGAGATCACCCTAGATCTCAAGTGATTGGAGACATTTCAGCTGGTGTGCAAACAAGGCATCAACTCAACCCTGACTTGATGTTTGCTTGTTTCCTCTCTCAATATGAGCCCTAATCCATTAAAGATGCAGAGCATGATCCTCACTGGATCATTGCAATGCAAGAGGAGCTCAATCAATTTGAGAGATGTAGAGTTTGGGATTTGGTTCCTAGACCCAAAGACTACCCATTCATTGGAATCAAATGGGTATTCAGAAATAAGTTGGATGCAGAAGGCAACATTATGAGGAACAAGGCAAGGCTAGTGGCTCAAGGCTATAGGCAAGAGGAAGGCATTGACTATGATCAGAGATTTGCTCCTGTTGCAAGGATTGAGGCTATAAGAATCTTCCATGCATATGTTGCATTCAAAAGTTCAAAGTCTACCAAATGGATGTCAAAAGTGCATTTCTGAATGGAGAACTCAAAGAAGAACTATATGTGGAGCAACCACCAGATTTTATCTCTCCAACATATCCCTCTTATGTCTTTAGATTGCATAAAGCTCTATATGGTTTAAAGCAAGCTCCAAGAGCTTGGTATGAGACTTTATCTAGCTTCTTATTAGAGCATAAATTTTCTAGAGGCATTGTAGATAGGACTCTTTTTATTAAGCATCATAAAGATAAAATCTTATTAGTACAAATTTATGTAGATGGTATTATCTTTGGCTCAACTGATCTCAAACTATGCAAAAGGTTTTCTGACCTTATGCATTCAAAGTTTGAGATGAGTAGCATGGGTGAACTTTCTTGTTTCCTTGGTCTCCGAGCGAAACAATCATCTGATGGTATCTTCATCTCCCAACCTAAATATGCTAAGGAGCTTATTAAAAGATTTGGGATGTGTGATGCCTCAGCAATGAAGACACCCATGGCTGCAAATGCTGTGATAGATTCTGATGAGCATGGAAAATATGTTAATCAGAAGTTGTATAGGGCCATTGTTGGGTCCTTATTATATCTCATAGCAAGTAGGCCAGACATCATGTTTGCTACATACATTTATGCTAGGTTCCAAGTGAACCCTATAGAATCTCACTATATTTTGCTAAAAAGGATTTTGAGATATATAAAGGGTTGTCCAAATCTAGGACTTTTATATCCATCAGAGTCATAATTTGACTTAACTGGATTTTCAGATGCTGACTATGCTGGATGTAGAGTGGACAGAAGAAGCATAACAGGAACATGCCAGTTCTTTGGCGATAGGCTAGTGTAATGGTTCTGTAAAAAGCAAACCTCTGTGTCCACATCAACTGCAGAAGCAGAATACATAACTGCTGGCAGTTGTTGCTCACAGGTTTTGTGGATACAAAACCAACTACTGGATTATGGATACAACTTAAATAATTCAACTATATATTGTGAGAGTACCAGTGCTATATCCATAGCACAAAATACAGTGCATCATAGTAGGACCAAATATATAGAAATAAGACATCATTTCATTAGAGATTGTGTAGACAAAAAGAAAATTAATCTTGTCTTTATTTCCACTGATTTACAAAGAGTAGACATCTTCACCAAGCTATTGGATGAGAAGAAACATCTGTTTTTCTTAAATCAGTTAGGAATGATCAATGGAGATGAGTTAATTTAAATTTTATCTATGGTCGACGATTTGTTGACAGTTCATCGAACGGAGATCGATGATCTGTGAACTTCTCGTGAAGAGTTCGTCGAATGGAGTTCGACGATCACTTCTTAGTGAAACAGATTTCGTAGTACGGAGATCGACGATCCCTGCTTCACATAATTTATCGTCGAACGGAGATCGACGATTTATTCGTCTTCTTCAGACTGAGATCGACGAACTCATTTTCTATTAAAATACTTCGTCGAACTCAGATCAAAGATCTTTTCTTTTTCGTTGGACGGAGATCATCTTTTTGTCTTCTAAAGACCTTATAATCGAAGTTTTAGACGAAATTCGTCCCGCGCTTTAAATTTCCTTTGCACTTGATCTCTTGTTTTTCCTTCCATTATCTCTCATTGCGATTTCGGCGGCGAACCTCTCCGGGATGAAGTTTGACGCTGGGTTTGATATAGACATGAACTCCTTACCAAATTTTCCAAGATATTTTGAAGTTGTTCAATGAGCCGCAACTTATCAAAGTGATGACTACCATGATGAAGCTGCATGTGGCAGAGATAAAAGAATGGGTTTTCTCGTCGTCTTCTCCAGACGGACAAACCCTAGTTAGCATCATTACTGGATAGGAGGTGATTTTAACTCCTGATATTCTTTCTGAGATCTTTGGTTTTATTAATTGAAATGACGATATAGAATTGGATAGTGATGAGTTTGGTTGTAAGACCCCCATTTTTTCTTTTTCAAACACTGGGGTCTTAGGCCCAGAACCGCCATTTTGCGGTGACTCCTTCACGCCCTGAAGTGACATCACCAGAAAGCACCGATTCTGCCAGCCAATTTGATCACAGAAAAGTAGCAAAATAAAGTAAACGCAAACTAGCAGTCCACAGAAAATCACATATCATATAGATAATCTCCACGAAGGGAGTGTCCACAGAATAATATATCAGAGTACTAAAATACGGGCTTATGCCCGGTACATAATGTCCTCACTACAAATCACTCATACAGAAGCAAAAACAGAACATCTACTCAAGGTTGAGACTCACGGTCCTAGTTGTATGAACTCCGGAGCTAGACTGCCCCATCTCCAAGCGCACCGATCTCTGGGGCTGCTCCCCATGCTGGGCTCCACGATTCCCTAAAATAATGAAGTTTGAAAACCGTTAGTCTAAAATACTAAGCCCTATCATCCCCCACCCATTCCCCCATGGCTCCTAGGCACTGAGCGAAGAGGAAGAAAGGGGAGGACTTGAAGGTGGAGAATAATCAAAAACAGATGGCAGCGGACCTATACAAGCAATTCTATAATAGTTATTGACAATAAGATGAAATATGAAAAGTAACCTTCACTTATGTGAGAACACATAAGCCAAGGAGTCTTCTGCAAGGCTCCCATCGTATAAAAAGTCTCATACCAATTTATACGTTGGGGTGTCGGTTATCAAACAGCAGTAAATATATATCAAAATTGACCTTAATTTATAAACTTGCCCACACAAGTTTATAGACCAAGGGGTCGTTTTGCAGGTCCTAATGTATAAGAGTCCCATTCCACTTATACTTTAGGTGTCATGGTTAAATGAATCGATTATGCTATGACATGCAAGTGGGTATGATGGAACATGCAAGTGCAACGCACACACCCGACTCTGTGCTCACAGACCTTTAGTTCCCACTTTCTGGAGTCGTAACCTCCCAGGATACCTTCATAGTGGCAGACGGAAGTGGTGGGTTGGGCATCGACCACCTATAAACCAGTAAAGCACTACCGGTCAGACCTATTGTAAGCCTCAACGCTTGGTGCACGAAGCGGACTCCTACGTACTCTTGCCGGCTGGCGCACCGGACTTCTGTTGGCGAAGTGCTAACCATACTTGCCGAGTCAGCGTATTGGCGTCGGTGCATCGACCCTCCAATACCGAAGACCCACCACCTTAATTTTCTTTCCTTTGATGCACATGCAAATTTATCGTATTCAAAACCGAGCCGAAGCTCCCCGGACCAAAATGTCCGTCTCAAACAATCGAGCTGAAGCTCCCCGGACCAAAACGTCCGTCTCTTAACTATCCAAGCCGAAGCTCCCAACTATCTACCTGTGCTATCTGTGTTTGTGAAATGTGCAACCCTAATTACTAAGTTACTCTTTTCAGCTTGTTAATACAGTTTATGTTAACCTAGAACTGCCCCCGGTATTCCCTGTGAAGGGCTCTCAAGGGGCACTAGGAACTATGTTGGGATTACGCTCAACATTCCCTTTCGCAAGGTACTTATTTTTATTATTGGTTGATTCCCTTACCCATTACCTTCGCATATTACATTAGGCTAATCCTGGGTGATTTGACTCTTACCTCACCTCGAGGAAGACGATCTTTCGTCGAGCCCGAGCGCCTCTAAACTCTAGCCAAACCGATTTCTCACCACTCTTCCTATTCTTCTATGGTGAACTCATCCATATCTATCCAAAATGACTAACTCCTACACCATGCCATATCGTATCTTATTGCAATTTACCCATCTTCCCAAATGCAAACCATCCTAGGCTATTTGTCGGACAGGACAGGAGATAATCTAAATACTCATCCAAATGGCCTACCTTATTTACTGGAGACTTATCATGTCACAAATAGACTAAATTCGGGAAATTATAATTTTCCTAATTTATCTGGCATTTAATTAATTTCCCTAAAGCTTCGAAAGACTACCAGTTTGAACATGAACTACCATAAGTACTCATGCAAGATGCCTAACAAAATTATGATAAATATTAGATTATCTCAATATTGTAAATCCAAGGTATCATAATTTTTCTATCATCAAAAGGGCACTAAAACTATTTTAGCAATATTTACTATCTTCCGTTGTTTATGAATAAAGTACAGAAAATATCCATCCAAAAATTATAAATTTATTATTTTATGCCGATACAACCTTAAAAGTAGTATTGGTCAAGTTTCATAATTTTTCAGCAAGTATTAATCTTTAAATAAATTAATTATCAAAAATCTTCAAATTATGGACTTATAAAGAAAGTACTGTAATCAGCCCTCTACAAATTATGAATAAATTCCTACAATCATATTTTGGCCTGAAATCATCAGTATCTAAGTCTCATGATTTTTCAACAGATATATCATCTATAAATAATTTTATACCACCAAAGCCCCTTTTTGAAACTAGTGAAGGAAGTACTAAATATCATCAATTAAAAATTGTAACAAAATTCAGGGATATTCACTTAGACCTAGGTCTTATACTGACCAAGATTCATCAGTTTCAAATGAACAAAATAATCAAATTAATTAAAAAACCATTTTAGGGCCTTTTGATATTTAATAAATAAAGTACTAGAAATATAATCCATAAAATTCTAATAAAATTTACTAGGGGTTCTAGATGATCTAAAACTTACTCTACCCAAGTTTAACAACCTTTAAAAAATGTTTAGTTGCTGAATTTACAAAATTGTGCTTCGACCTTAAAACTAGGGTTAGGGTTTTGAGGTGTCTACCTTCCTCCAAGTCCTCTAAGATTCCTTCCAGAGAACTTAGGTTACACTACCTTCAATTATACTGAGTTTTCAAGGTCATACAAGGGCATTAGCCCCCATGTACTTCACAACCCCCAAAAGTCCTTTCTTAGGGTTTGAGGTTGAACCCTAGGGTAAATGAAGCCTAAATCACCCCATTTTCCTTAAGAGGGTGACATTGGTCATACCACGCGAGTGTACAAAACCTCAGCCTCTGTTGAGGGGAGGTGGCCACCCTAAGCCCATGGTGCACTTTTAATCAAAAACACCTCTTTAAGGCCAAACTATGGTTTCGTGATTCCCTAACCAAAACCCATCCAAATGAGTTGAAATTTTGTACAAATCTAGGTATTGATGCCAGGGACCACTCACCAAACTTTGGGAGGGTTTGGATGTAATTAGACCACTTAATTAAAATACCCTAGCATTATTAAATAAAAGTAAAACCTTTAGGCAAAGTATCTCCAAAAAATCCCAATTTTGGATAAACCCTAAGTATAGTTAAGACTGATCCCCTGTCCAAATTTCAGCCCATTTGGAGAAGGGATGAAGGGTGGGCATCCATTTGAATCTCAGGATACCCCTAAGTATAGGTCCCACCAAAATGGGTGCCCTGGTCCAAATAGAGGGTCAAATTGGTCCAAATCAATTTTGGATTAAGGTAGACCCATAGGGATACAACGTTTATATTGAAAGTTTTCCCACCGGGTGGGCCTAAGTATTTTTAAATTTTAAAACCAATAAATATAAAATCCGTGACAGAAATTGAAATAATCATGAAATTAATCCTATAGTTTAATATTTGATGAAGCACGAATCTTGGCACAAATGAATGGGATCCGTTCATCTCCTTCCTTGAGCCGATGGTCAGGATTTGTTCTTCCTGGGCCGACTTCAAGCGGCTGCCGCCGGCCATCCAGCCCCTTCCCCGGTCGGCCACCGCCACCACCACCTCCGTTGAGGTGGTGGCTGTCGCTAGGCGGCGGCACAGCCGCCGGAGATGCGGATTCCGGCGGTTCCACCAATAGGTTTTTCGGCTGAAATCCATGAAAACTAGGATTTAGATCGGGCTCAATTGAGCCCGAACCTTGCACTTAACGAATGCTACGATCTACCCATGAGATAAGGAGAGGAGGAGGACCTTGCTGGTTGTCTGGAGTCGAGTCGATCTTCGGGTTACCATGGTGGTGGTGCCGCCGGCCGAATTTCTGCAACAGTGCAGTCAAGTGGCTCGAAATCCTCAGGTAAATGGTGGGAAGGGCTCCTCTCATGTCACTGATGGTGTTTAAAACACTAGTTGGGGGAGGGGAGAGGACAACCATCAATGGCCATTAATGGCCATTGAAAGCTTGGCTCGGCCAAGGTGGTGTGGAGGTGAATCTGGCTTGGAGTGGCCAAGAAACTGCTGGAAACTCCTCCCCTTCTCTATGGGAGTTGAATTCAGCCATCAAGGATGGCTCTTGGCCTCCCTAAGCCATGAATGGCTTCTTCCTCCCTCTTTCTCTCTCCTCCATTAAGGGGCAAATGGAGCTTTCTCTCTCCTAGTACCCCATGTTGACTGGTCAACTCCATAGGATATGTGCAGCCCACTTAATCATAAAAATTATGAAAAGTGAGGTTAGCCTATGGGAAAAATGGCTTGAGCTTGGGTTAGCCCATTTGGGCTAGGTTTGACTTGGCTTAGGCTAGGGTTGACTTGGGTCAATTTGATCATTTGGGTTGACCCCAATGGGTCCTTGGTGACCCATTGGCCTCCCCTAAGGTCTATGTAGGGTTGGGTAGGGTTAACTTGGCACCTTGGAGTTCACTTGACCCTTGGTAAGGGCACTTTGACCACTTTGGGGCTTGAGTTGACTTGGGTCAAGTTAGCCACTAGGTTTCACTCCAATGGGTCCCTAGTGACCCATTGACCTCACTTTAGGATTAGGAAGACCTTGGTAAGGTTGGTTGGGCACATTGGGGGGTCACTTGACCCTTAGTTAGGGCACTTTGACCCTTTTTGAAGCTAGGGTTGACTTGGGCCAACTTAGCCTCTTTGGTTGACCCCAATGGGTCCTTGGTGACCAATTGACCTCCCCTAAGATCTAGGAAGGATTGGGTAGGGTTGTCTTGGCACTTTGGAGGTCACCTACCTTAGGAAGGGTACATTGACCAATTTAGGGGCTAGAGTTGACTTTGGTCAACATAGACTCTTGGGTTGACCCCAATGGGTCCTTGGTGACCCACTAACACCACTTTAGGTATAGGAAGACCTGGGAAAGGTTGGTTGGGCACATTAGAGGCCAACTGCCCTTTGTTAGGGCACCTTGCCCAATTTAGGCCTATGGTGGTCCTAGGTCAAATTGGCCACTTTGGGTTGACTCCAATGGGACCTTAAGGCTTTAGTGGACCCTCTAATAGGTTAGTTATGTTGTGGTGGGGTCATGGAGTCATGGTGAAGCCCTAAGGTCAAACCCTAGGTTTGGTGATGAGGTTGTGCCATAGGTAGACCATGGTGATCCTCACCTTGGCCTTCTATATCTTGGCCCATTTCTGGCTTCCTACGGTTTTGTCATGACCTAGTCATGGCCAAAACCACTCTTAGGGGTATAGTTGGAAATGGGATGTTACAAATCCCAATAAATAAAACAAAGATTTCGTCCCCGAAATCAATGTTAAGCCTACAGGAATTTCTACCGAAGAAAAGAAACTTGTAACATCCCATCACGACGCCATGTTTGCTAAATTAGGTTTAAAGGGAAACCTAAATCTATGACCAATTCGCCCAATTGGCAAACCAAGATCCCAATAAACAAAAGATTAGCCTCTACTCTTCCTGGAGCAGCCTTACTAGTTTAAAGCAGGAAAATAAATTAAACATCTTGAGGGGTTGTGAGGTATACCTGACTGAACAGCTCTGGATAATTTTGTCGCATCAGGTCCTGCAGTTCCCAGGTATGCTCCTCCTGGCCGTGGTTTCTCCTCAGAACCTTGACTAACGGAACCTTCTTGCGGCGTAAGATCCGTACTCCTCTATCATCGATTTGAACCGGCTCTAAGTGAACTGACCGGTCTGAAGCTACCAGCCCATCTGTGGTCGAAATCTGCTGCTTCGGGCGTAGTAGAGCCCTCCTAAGTGAAGAAATATGGAACACGTCGTGCAAGGCTACCAGCTCTAGTGGCAACTCTAGCTTGTAAGCTAGGGGTCCGATCCGCTCCAGGATCCTGTAAGGGCCCATATACCTATGGCTGACCTTATTCTTCCGACCACGCACCCGTGAAACTCCATGCATGGGCTGGATCTTCAGAAACACTCGGTCCCCCACCTGTAACTCCACGTGATGATATCGGGCGTCATAGTACTTAGCATGTCTTCTCTGCGTCTCTAACATCCTGTCTCTGATCAGGTTCACCTGAGCCTCGGCGTCTTCAACAAAATCCGATCCCAACAACTTCGGATCCTTGCCCTGAATCCAAGAAAGCAGGGTCCTGCATTTCCTTCCATACAAGGCTTCGTAAGGCGCCATCCTGATGTTGGACTGGTAGGTGTTGTTATAGGAGAACTCGACCAGGGGTAAGAGCTTCTCCCACGGTTCGCTGCGGTCCAAAATGCATAGCCTCAAAAGATCTTCCAGCATCCGATTGGTGCGTTCCATCTGCCCATCTGTCTGGGGATGGAATGCGGTGCTGAAGGTCAATCGCGTGCCTAAGTAAGCCTGCATGGATCTCCACTCCCCGGAAGTGAACCGGCCATCCCGATCCGACACGATCGTCTTAGTCACACCATGATAATGAATAACTACTCACAAAACTTATGAAACACCAACGGGAGTTTTCTTTCGGGTCAGGGTGACCTTAGATATCTCGGACAGTCTAGTATGAAAATCCCTAATTATATATTCGAACTTCCCCTCTAACCGGGCAGTGACTGTAATAGTTTCCCAAAATTTCTTGCACTTAACCTTCATCGGGCGACGGACCTCACCGTGTATCACAAAATCCATGACGCCCTTCTTCACTCCAGGGAGATACACGTTCCGAGATACACCAAACTTCCGATGATTAAATTTCTCATTTATATGGGTAGCCAATGACTCTATAAAATCTCCACTTCGCAATCAGATTCTTATCCTTACGAGTACGCCCGAGTAACACCAAATACAGTTTATATCCATTTCAATATATTTACGACGCAAACTTTTCTAGATGAGATCTAAGGGAAACCCAGGTCAGTAACTAATTTGCCCAATAAACAAAAGACACGCCCCAATAAACAAAAGATAAGCCCCCAATAAACAAAAGATAAATCTCTACCTGCCTTGGGTTGACTATCATTGATATTATCATGTTATATCCATCCTAGCTGGGTGCACAATCCCTAGGGCATCAATCTTTGACTTGGGGTTCCAAGCTGAATCTGTTGATATACTCCATACTTTAAACCCTCCTCCGAGTCATATTTGCGACAACCTTATCCGGGTCAAAATCTTCCCAATCCCAACTAGGTATCTTCCGAACTTGAATTCCTATCCGACCTTCGGTGTTTGTCATGGTGGTGATCTCCAAGTAATCTTGTTACTGGTATGAGGGTTGAGACTATAGTTCTTCTACCATTCTGCTAATGGATTATTGGTCTCAATTCTCCTTAAAGCAATCCTTCTGGTTTGAGTAATCCTTGATAGGGACCGTATGGCAACCTGAGTTTATGGCTTAGGTAGCCATTCTCGTATTATACTCCTTCTTTATTCTCTTTAGGTTTCTCCTTATATTAACCAAGTTCATACCCAAGGTCTATTTCCGACTTGGGCAAACTATAGGTTATCGTGGTTAGTCATGTCTCCTAGTGGGTTGAGTCTAACTCTTTGACTAGAGAATTATAGGATGGGATCTTTGCAACCGAAGATGCTACCTGCTGGGGGCAGGGTTTACCGCAGGCTACAAAGAAGAATTCCAATTATTAGCTGATGAACAAGTGGAATTAATGAAAAGGTGGAATTTACATGTGATTCCCCTTATGGGCACACCACTGCTTCCGTTGCATAGTTTGTCCCCAAACTAAACTCGCGTGAGGGTGACCCAGGGGTTGTGGACTGTTACTTTTCGATCGAGGTTTGCTCTGATACCACTTGTAAGACCTGATTTTTTTTCTTTTTCAAACATCGGGGTCTTAGGCCCAGAACCGCCGTTTTGCGGTGACTCCTTCACGCCCTAAAGAGTCATCAGCACAAAGCACCGATCCTACCGACTAATTCGATCACAGAAAAGTAGCAAAATAAAGTAAACGCAAACTAGCAGTCCACAGAAAATCACATATCATATAGATAATCTCCTCGAAGGGAGTGTCCACAGAATAATATATCAGAGTACTAAAATACGAGCTTATGCTCGGTACATCATGTCCTCACTACAAATCACTCATGCGGAAGCAAAAATAGAACATCTACTCAAGGTCGAGACTCACAGTCCCGGCTGTATGAACTCCGAAGCTAGACTGCCCCATCTCCAAGCGCACAGGTCTCTGGGGATGCTCCCCCGTGTTGGGCTCCACGATTCCCTAAAATGATGCGGTTCGAAAACCGTTACTCTAAAAGACTAAGCCCTATCATCCCCCACCCCTTCCCCTATGGCTCCTAGGCACCGAGCGGAGAGGAAGAAAGGGGAGGACTTGAAGGTGGAGAATAATCAAAAACAGATGGCAGCGGACCTATACTAGCAATTCTATAATAGTTATTGACAATAAGATAAAATATGAAAGTAACCTTCACTTATGTGAGAACACATAAGCCAAGGGGTCTTCTACAAGGCACCCATCGTATAAAAAGTCTCATACCAATTTATACGTTGGGGTGTCGGTTATCAAACATTAGTAAATATATATCAAAATTGACCTTAATTTATAAACTTGCCCACACAAGCTTATAGACCAAGGGGTCGTTTTGTAGGTCCTAATGTATAAGCGTCCCATTCCACTTATACTTTAGCTGTCAGGGTTAAATGAATCGATTATGCTATGACATGCAAGTGGGTATGATGGAACATGCAAGTGCAACGCACACAACCGATTCTATGCACACAGACCATTAGTTCCCCCTTTCTGGAGCCATAACCTCCCAAAATACCTCCGTAGTGGCAGACGGAAGCGGTGGGTTGGGCATCGCCCACCTCTAAACCAGTAAAGCACTACCGGTCAGACCTATCGTACGCCTCAATTCTTGGTGCACGAAGCGGACTCATGCGTACTCTTGCTGGCTGGCGCACCGGACTTCTGTTGGCGAAGTGCTAACCACACTTGCCAAGTCAGCGTATTGGCATCGGTGCATCGACCCTCCAATACCGAAGACCCACCACCTTAATTTTCTTTCCTTTCATGCACATGCAAATTTATCGTATTCAAACCGAGCCGAAGCTCCCCGGACCAAAATGTCCATCTCAAACAATCGAGCTGAAGCTCCCTGGACCAAAACGTCCATCTCTTAACTATCCAAGCCGAAGCTCCCAACTATCTACCTGTGCTATCTGTGTTTGTGAAATGTGCAACCCTAATTACTAAGTTACTCTTTTCAGCTTGTTAATACAGTTTATGTTAACCCAGCACTGCCCCCGGTATTCCCTGTGAAGGGCTCTCAAGGGGCACTAGAAACTATGTTGGGATTACGCCCAACGTTCCCTTTCGTAAGGTACTTATTTTTATTATTGGTTGATTCCCTTACCCATTACCTTCTCATGTTACAATAGGCTAATCAAAGGTGATTTGACTCTTATCTCACCTCGGGGAAGACGATCTTTCGTCGAACCCGAGCGCCTCTAAACTCTAGCCAAACCGATTTCTCACCACTCTTCCTATTCTTCTATGGTGAACTCATCCACATCTATCCAAAATGACTAACTCCTACAATATGCCCCATCGTATCTTATTGCAATTTACCCATCTTGCCAAATGCAGACCATCCTAGGCTATTTGTCGGACCAGATAGGAGATAGTCCAAATACTCATCCAAATGGCCTACCGTATTTACTGGAGACTTATCATGTCACAAATAGACTAAATCCGGGAAATTATAATTTTCCTAATTTATTTGGCATTTAATTAATTTCCCTAATGCTTCCAAAGACTACCAGTTTGAACATGAACTACCATAAGTACTCATGCAAGATGCCTAACAAAATTATGATAAATATTAGATTATCTCAGTATTGTAAATCCAAGGTATCACAATTTTTCTATCAACAAAAGGGCACTAAAACTATTTTAGCAATATTTACTCTCTTCCGTTGTTTATGAATCAAGTACAGAAAATATCCATCCAAAAATTGTAAATTAATTATACTATGCATATACAACCTTAAAAGTATCATTGGCCAAGTTTCATAATTTTGCAGCAAGTATTAATCTCTAAATAAATTAATTATCAAAAATCTCTAAATTATGGACTTGTAAAGAAAGTACTGTATTCAACCCTCTAAAAATTATGAATAAATTCCTACAATCATATTTTGGCCTGAAATCATCAGTACCTAAGTCTCATGATTTTTCAACAGATATATCATCTATAAATAATTTTATACCACCAAAGCCCCTTTTTAAATCTAGTGAAGGAAGTACTAAATATCATCAATTAAAATTGTAACAAAATTCAGGGATATTCACAAAGACCTAGGTCATCTACTGACCAAGATTCATCAGTTTCAAATGAACAAAATAATCAAATTAATTAAAACACCATTTTGGGCCCTTTTGATATTTAACAAATAAAGTACTAGAAATATAATCCATAAAATTCTAATAAAATTTAATAAGGGTTCTAGATAGTCTAATACTTACTCTACCCAAGTTTCACAACCTTTAAATAAGGTTTAGTGGCTGAATTTGCAAAATTGTGCTTCTACCCTAAAACTATGGTTAGGGTTTTGAGGTGTCTACCTTCCTCCAAGTCCTCTAATATTCCTTCCAGAGAACTTAGGTTACACTACCTTCAATTCTACTGAGTTTTAAAGGTCATACAAGGGCATTAGCCCCAATGTCCTTCACAACCCCCAAAAGTCCTTCCTTAGGGTTTGAGGTTGAACCCTAGGGTAAATCAAGCCTAAATCACCCCATTTTCCTTAAGAGGGTGACATTGGTCATACTAAGCTAGTGTCCAAAACCTCAGCCTCTGCTGAGGGGAGGTGGACACCCTAATCCCATGGTGCACTTTTAATCAAAAGCACCTCCTTAAGGCCAAACTAGGGTTTGGTGATTCCCTAACCAAAACCCATCCAAATGAGTTGACATTTTGTACAAAGCTAGGTATTGATGCCAGGGACCACTCACCAAACTTTGGGAGGGTTTGGATGTCATTAGACCACTTAATTAAAATACCCTAGCATTATTAAATAAAAGTAAAACCTTTAGGCAACGTATCTCCAAAAAATCCCAATTTTGGATAAACCCTAGGTATAGTTAAGACTGATACCCTATCCAAATTTCAGCCCATTTAGACAAGGAATGAAAGGTGGGCATCCATTTGAATCTCAGGATAGCCCTAGGTACAGGTCCCACCAAAATGGGTGCTCTGGTCCAACCAGAGGGCCAAATTGGTCCAAATCAATTTTGGATTAAAGTAGACCCATAGGGCTACAACGTATATATTGAAAGTTGTCCCACTAGGTGGGCCTAAGTATTTTTAAATTTTAAAACCATTAAATATAAAATCTGTGATAGAAATTGAAATAATCATGAAATTAATCCTATAGTTTAATATTTGATGAAGCACGAATCTTGGCGCAAATGAACGGGAACCGTTCATCTCCTTCCTTGAGCCGACGACCAGGATTTGTTCTACCTGGGCCGACTACAAGCGGCTGCCGCCGGCCATCCATCCCCTTCCCCGGTCGGTCACCGCAACCACCACCTCCGTTGAGGTGGTGGCTGTCGCCAGGCGGCGGCACAGCCGCCGGAGATGCGGATTCTGGCGGTTCTACCAATACATTTTTCGGCCGAAATCTATGAAAACCAGGATTTGGATCAGGCTCAATTGAGCCCAAACCTTGCACCTAACGAATGCTACAACCTACCCATGAGATAAGGAGAGGAGGACCTTGTTGGTGGTCTGGAGTCGAGTCGATCTTCGGGTTAACATGGTGGTGGTGCCGCCGACCGGATTTCTGCAACAGTGCAGTCAAGTGGCTCGAAATCATCAGGTAAATGGTGGGAAGGGCTCCTCTCATGTCACTGATGGTGTTTAAAACACCAGTTGGGGGAGGTGAGAGGCCAACCATCAATGGCCATTGAAAGCTTGGCTCGGCCAAGGTGGTGGGGAGGTGAATCTTGCTTGGGGTGGCCAAGAAACTGCTGGAAACTCCTCTCCTTCTCCATGGGAGTTGAATTCAGCCATCAAGGATGGCTCGTGGCCTCCCTAAGCCATGAATGACTTCTTCCTCCCTCTTTCTCTCTCCTCCATTAAGGGGCAAAGGGAGATTTCTCTCTCCTAGTCCCCCATGTTGACTGGTCAACTCCATAGGATATGTGTAGCCCACTTAATCATAATAATTATGAAAAGTGAGGTTAGCCTAAGGGAAAAATGGCTTGAGCTTGGGTTAGCCTATTTGGGGTAGATTTGACTTCGCTTAGGCTAGGGTTGACTTGGGTCAATTTAATCATTTGGGTTGACTCCAATGGGTCCTTGATGACCCATTGGCCTCTCCTAAGGTCTATGTAGGGTTGGGTAGGGTTAACGTGGCACCTTGGAGGTCACTTGACCCTTGGTAAGGGCACTTTGACCACTTTGGGGCTTGAGTTGACTTGGGTCAACTTAGCCACTAGGTTTGACTCCAATGGGTCCCTAGTGACCCATTGACCTCACGTTAGGTTTAGGAAGACCTGGGTAAGGTTGGTTGGGCACATTGGGGGGTCACTTGACCCTTAGTTAGGGCACTTTGACCCTTTTTGAAGCTAGGGTTGACTTGGGTCAACTTAGCCTCTTTGGTTGACCCCAATGGGTCCTTGGTGACCCATTGACCTCCCCTAAGATCTAGGAAGGATTGGGTAGGATTGTCTTGGCACTTTGGAGGTCACCTACCTTAGGAAGGGTATATTGACCAATTTAGGGGCTAGAGTTGACTTTGGTCAACATAGACTCTTGGGTTGACCCCAATGGTTCCTTGGTGACCCACTGACACCACTTTAGGTCTAGGAAGACGTGGGAATGGTTGGTTGGGCACATTAGAGGCCAACTGCCCTTTGTTAGGTCATCTTGCCCAATTTAGGCCTATGGTGGTCCTAGGTCAAATTGGCCACTTTAGGTTGACTCCAATGGGAACTTAAGGCTCTAGTGGACCCTCTAATAGGTTAGTTATGTTGTGGTGGGGTCATGGAGTCATGGTGAAACTCTAAGTTCAAACCCTAGGTTTGGTGATGAGGTTGTGCCATAGGCAGACCATGGTGATCCTCACCTTGGCCTTCTATCTCTTGGCCCATTTCTGGCTTCCTAAGGTTTTGTCATGACCTATTCATGGCCAAAACCACTCTTAGGGGTTTAGTTGGAAATTGAATGTTACATTGGTGAAATGCTTACACTGATGGGTCACTCCGAGGGAAACCCAAGTAAGTTACTGAAAAAGAACTTATCTGTTAAGTACAAGTTTCTGGCTGACATAGTAGGTAAGGTGCTGCTTGAGAAGCACACCGCCCATGACTATATTACCATGCACCAATTCCTTCTGATAAGTGCCCTAGTAAATAAGAAATCAGTGAATTGGGGTAACATTCTGTTTGATTTGATTAAAAAGAAAAATAATAAAAGAGAAGTCTGCTTTTGGAGGATTCTGGGCACTTTCCTCCAAGAGAAATGTCCTCAACTGTTGGTCTCTCCAACAGTTTTCATTAATGCTTCCAAGAGACTGACCTCAACTCTCTTTGGAAAATTGGAAAGGAAAATCTCAAATCCCTCTAGGGCCTCCTCTTCCTTAAAGACTTCAGAGGACACAAGGACTATAGTAGTCACTCCTCAACCTACTGAAGAGGCACCAGAGAATCCTCCTCCTCCTTCTCTACCTCATACCTCACTACCTCAATCTCCTCTACCTCACCACCCTTAGGAGATTCCATTCCCCACTTTTGTATCTACACAAATGTCTCCCACCTTCAATCTCCTCACAATAACAACACCATCCCCATCACCAATACAATCACTAATACACACTTCTCCACAATCTCTACGTGCTGATAACACTCCTATGGATATCACAACCACCATCATCCCTCTAATTCTACCTTCTCCTCCCTCCACTTCCTTAAATATCAGTACTTATTGTGGTATCACCACTTCTTCTCTCCCATCTTTGATGCAGGCTACGTCTCCTGACGAACCGCAACGGACAATGACACTTAATCGTTCTCTCACATTCCAATTCTAGGTCGCACAAATTAAATGGTTTAGTTCTTAATTGAGGTCTTTTAACACACGAGTTTAATTTACATGCATAATCCTTGTTTGCCAAACAATACCACAACATTCACAATACCTAAAATTATAACTCCTAACCGCTCCAATATTTGTCGTGTATAACGCAACGTCACAACCACAATCCGAGAAGAACTTGACTAAAAAGTATGATCCAAAATTAGTCTTGTTCGCTCCCAAAAATCCGAATATAACATTAAGGTTCGCCAATCCTTTAGAGATCTAATAAGGGCTATTTGCCAATATTTGTATCGAATGAAAAGGATCCACCCGATCCGGATTCGATTAATGAAATTGAAGAACATAAACGATAAAATCAGATTTTTAAAATGACGGATTCAAAAGCCGCGGATAAAAGTCGATGTCTCGCAACCTCAGACTAATTAACAAAGGAATCACACAAGAGTAGATATTTTCGTTACTCAATCCCAAGCAATAGACCTTCAAATCTTCCACTAGGATAACTGGAGGAATCACACGACGAAGGTAGAAAGATCCACTTCCACGAAATTCCACGGAGCCGCACCGGAAGGAGAAGACACACGCCGTTTTCTTTGCAGTCACCGGAGGAGATCCACGGAAGATGATACATGAAAGTTCCTTAGGATTCTTCAAGAGGGAAGAGAGGGGATTAGAGAGAAGGGGTCGGCCACAAGGGCTTATAGGAGGAGGGAAGATATGTGGCCGGCCACCAAGGAGAGGGGGGAGGAGGCGGCTAGGAGAAGGCAAGAGAAAGAGGGGGGCTGAATTTTGCATAAGGGGGAAGAGGGAGATAAGGGAGAAATTCAAATTTTGAATTCAAGTTTCAATTTTTCATTCTTCTCCTAAATTCCTTCATAACATGGCTATTTATAGCCTACACCACACAATCACCACCATTGAAAATTAAACACCTCATGATGGTTATATGCACCCATCATGTTACATGAAATCAAAATACATGAAATAAAAACTCTCAAATTAAAACAATGCAACAAGGAAATTAATAAATGTAATATAATATTATAATTATTATATTATTGTCACGATGATGGCGTTGTAGCGAAATTATTGTCACGACGATGGCGTTGTAGCGGAGATGGTGTTGTAGCAAAATAATTGTCACGGCGATGGCGTTGTAGCGACGATGGCGTGCATTGAAATTATTGTTGCGGCATCGTCCACCCGAGTCTTCAAACGTACGGTTGCGGCAACGATCAACATAATGCATGGACCCAGCGTCACCATGGAGCTCGCCAAAGAACTCATCATCACCATCTGCGACATCATCACGAACCAATGACGGGACATCATCGCCACCAATCAACTGGTCACGAGCATTACGAGCACATGGTCGGACCTCTTCGCCATCAATCCTCCCCCACTCAAAATCACTTATCACCGATGAGTGGCCAAGGAGAGAGTGGTGGAATAAAGCAGCCTCCAAATGCAGTACGACGAGCTCCCAAGTAATAGCCGAGAGTAACCTGTGAAGTCTTACCAAAACAACCAAGGTTTCCAAAAAACAAGACGTAAATATGACAGAAAGAAAAATGACGTTTGTCTTACCGACCAGTGCAAGTACCATGGAATCCCAGTGGAAGATAGATACGACAATAACTTCACTCCCCAACCCATGAGAATATTTAGTGGGAGGAAGAAACGATAGAGAAAGCCACTCTAGAGGAGGAGAAACATACGACATAAAATCCGGAACGTTGAAAATGGGTGAAATACCCCAATCATTCATAAAATCCAAAAAAATCGTAATGTCTTGAATTTCAATATAAATCAGGTACGGGTCAGCTTTTCTACATGTTATGTTCAAGATGGTGTCGGTCAGCAACCGGTCGGGAGGTGAACGCACTAAAATTGCACCATCAACTTGTAAGTTGGGTACACTCGGGAGTAAGTTGACATGCAAATGACACGTCTTATATTGGATAGCTATGGCCACAAGAGTGGGTGCATAAATATCGTGGCATGGTGGAAAATAAGACGGTGCTAATTGGTTTAATTGATTTAAACTATATTTCACGCTTAGCGGACGCAAACCATGAGTCACACCCGTCACTAAATCAGAAGTGGACACAATCGACGACCTCATCGTAGACGTATAATCAGAGAATTGATTAATCATAGGAAATTTGGGAGATATAGAACTACAAAATGTTGTGACGAGGCCGAACACGAAATCCAACAACTCACTAATACATATCTTACGAGATATGTCCAATGGAGGGGCTACTAACGGAGGCAGTACCAACTGTCTCGGGCTAGTTATACCAAATCCGCGCCCAACAAAGTCATCTAGTCGAGTCAAGTGAACCGGATGGGGAGTCGACATGGTCGATGTCGGAGGAGGAGCTAAGTCATATTCACCGTCAAAACACGTATTTAACGTCCAAGAAAAATCCAACGGGTGCCAGCCATCAAAATCAAAAGGAAAATCAAATAGTAGATTCGTCCTCACAGAAAACTCAACTGGATCGTCATCATCTAACTCACTATCAGATAAACATTCATCATGGGGTGACTCTACCAACTCAGCCAACATGTCTTCCAACCCACTAGATAGTTCGTCCAAATCATAATAAGTATTGGTCTCAAAAGTAGGCAAAATCGTACTCGACAAAATTTCGAATCCATTTCGGGCTTCTGGCGAAGGAGCTAACATCAAAGAAATGTCTATCGGGTCCTCAGTGCTACCGTCATCCACAAATAGCCTTCCCACACATGGTAAATCTTCCAGAACGTCACATCCTTCGCTAACCAAATCTTCCCACGAAGTAGGTATATTGTCTAAATCATGATGGAGGGTTGGGCAAATTGAATCCCGGGGAGAATCTAAATTAGTATGACCCTCAAGCAACGATGATAATATCAATGAACTATCTCCCAGATGTTCACCACTAAGATTATCCCAAGATAAACATCCTTTAGAGATCTAATAAGGGCTATTTGCCAATATATTGATCAAGCGAAAAGGATCCACCTGATTCGGATTCGATTAATGAAATTGAAGAACATAAACGATAAAATCAGATTTTTAAAATGAGGGATTCAAAAGCCGCGGATAAAAGTCGATGGCTCGCAACCTCCGACTAATTAACAAAGGAATCACAAAAGAGTAGATATTTTCATTACCCAATCCTAAGCAATAGACCTTCAAATCTTCCACTACGATAAGTGGAGGAGTCACACGATGAAGGTGGAAAGATCCACTTCCACGAAATTCCACATAGCCACACCGGAAGGAGAAGACGCACGCCGTTTTCTTCGAAGTCACCGGAGGAGATCCACGAAAGATGATACGTGAAAGTTTCTTTGAAAGAAATTGTACCGAATCACCTAGAGGGGGGGGGGGGCAGGGGGTGAATAGGTAACCTTAATCTTTTTTAAACTTTTAGGCAGAATCACAGAATTATAAATAATTCTTCACAGATTTCACAGAACATAAAACAGCAACCATAGAATCAAGCACACACAGGGTACACACAGTTTTATAGTGGTTCCCCAAATGTCTGGGTACATCCACTTTCCCCCTTCGCCTATCTAGTAGTGTACTAGATTCGGCCAAACTCCTCCACTATTCCTCAGATCCTCAGATCTTACACTCAGAACCCCAAACAGGTTCCTACAGCTCAGGCTCAAAGCCCTACTGTTGGGTATTGTATCCACAACGTACCTGATTTGAAGAAGCCCCTGAACAAGCTAAGGTAAATAGACAATGTATTTGATGAAATCTTTTAAGTTGTGCTTACAGTTATTCCACGCTAAGTACACACCAATGTCAGGGTGCAGTAGGTCAATATACACGGGTCTGCACGACGTAATCCCTCATTGAGCAGATCAATATGTTGGCCTACGTGTACTCTCTCTATTGGAGTGTACTTATTTTCAAGTACAGGGCTGTGATAATGCAAGAGCAGAAAAGGAGCAAGGATGGGTCAAAGAGCAGCTCATGGGTGGAAAGACGAAAAATCGTCTAAGTAATAATCGACGAGAATCACCAAGTGATTCTTGCCGAATCATCGAGAATCACTGGCTGATTCTCGCCGTCTTTATCCGGCTAAATCAGAGTATGCAAATCTATCACTAAGTCAAAATCGTCGAGAATCACTGGCTGATTCTCGCCGAATTGACGAGAATCACCTTCGATTCTCGCCGATTTTGACTTAGGCGAATTTCTGGAACCCGCTGGACCGGACTCAGCCGCTGGCACTGTTTTGAACCGGGCTTGGGGTTTCTTGTTGGTGGGGCCCACAACGGTCATCTTGAAGACCTAATGTATAAATACATCGGTATTTTTGAACAGTAAAAAAAAAGAAGACAGAAAAACGAAAGTCGAGCCGCCGACGTGACCTAGATCGTGAAACTTGCTCCGTCGCCGTCGCCGCTCGTGCCAGTAGGTCGCCGGCTTTTGATCGTGGTTTCTTCCAGATCTCCCGATGACAGAAGATCAGCCAAGCACAACATCTCACGCGTCTAACCAGAGATCCTTTGTCTCTTGATTCGTTGATCGGGAAAACCTTCCCCTTCCGAATCGATCGAGACGATCGATCCTAGTGTGACCGTTCGAAGACCTTGCTAGCTTTGCTACGAAAGTTGAATCTCCAAAGTACAGCAGCAGCACGCCGTTGTTGCCGCCGATCCAGAGAACCAAGCCGCCGCCCTTCTTGCCGCCGCCGGTTTCGGGGAGATTCTCTCCAAGTGAGATCTAGGGTTGTGGACTCTTCATTGACTTCAAGAACACGTCATCGAACGAAGAGGGACACCTTAGTCTCCATTAGTTGTTTGTATTTCTTATACAATCTATTTTTAATTTCTTTGTAACGGACCGATTGGTCCCTAGTTGTAAGGGTTGGGTGCAACCCTTGTTATGGGAGTGGTGACTCCTACGTGTGGAAGGGTTCCTTCCGTTAGTGCAAGGATTGGATTTCAATCCTGTTGGTGAAGTGACCGAGTCGTCCCTGGTTGGGAGATAGGTCGTAGGGGGAAAGTGGACGTACCCAAATTGGGGAACCACTATAAATTGCTTGTGTCCTTTCTGTGCTATGTTGTTTTGTTTTCGTGTGCAGGTACGATTTTAATTCCGCAAAAATGTTGCAAAACACCTATCCCCCCCCTAGGTGAAGGTAGTTGACACTAAGTCGGCTTTCAAGTGGTATCAAAGGGAGGTTACTCATCAAAAAGGTTCACACCTTGAGTATGTTCCTGCCACTAGTGTCAAGAATAAGGCAGAGTTCTACTATGGACGGACTCAAGTACACAGGCAAGATCCCAGTGTGCACCAGGCTAAACTTTCCTATTTGGAAGGAAAGGATTAGGTTCTACGTGGAAGCGGTCGATCCCCGACTCTTTATGATCATGGAGGAGGGACCTTATGTCCCCACTAAGGCCTCCACCATTGATCCTACCAAGAAAGTGCCAAAGAAAATTTCTGAAATGGACAAGGACGAGATGGTGCTGGTGGGACTTGAAAAGAAGGCGCAGATCATTCTGGTCAGCGCGGTCGATGACTCAATGATGCAGAACTTCTGCAACTGCAGGACAGTAAAGGAGATCTGGCACTGCCTGATTATCCTAATGGAGGGCACTGATGAAGTGAGGGATGATCGGAGATCCCTCCTGAACCAGAAATATGAGGCCTTCAGACAAGGGCCTAAGGAAGAGATCAGAGTCACCTTCGAGAACTTCCTCAAGATTGTCAATGCCCTCAAAGGATATGAAAGAGTGTTCACGGATGGTGAACTTAATGATAAATTCCTTAGGTCCCTTACTAAGGAATGAGACACAAAGATCTGCGCCATCCGAGAGTTTGGCAGACTTGCTGAAACAGACCCGCAAATTCTGTTTGGGAAGCTGATGTCCTATGAGCTACAACTGAACACCAGGAAAGCAGAAAAAGAAGTAGAGAAGGCTGCAGCCAAGGAAAAGACTGTGGCCCTAAAAGCCATTCACTCCAGGAAGGGCAAGGGTGCGGTTTCACACCGTGCCGGGAAAAAGGATGAGGAGGAGGACTCTGAGCCATGCTCCTCCAGCTCAGAGTTGTCTGAGGAAGATTTCTCCCTCATCACCCGAGAATTCAAGAAGTTCCTCAAGATGAGGAATCAAAGAAAGAGAGACGGCTCCTCCTCCAGGCATCAGAAGAAAAATTATTCTTCTGACAGGTATGCTTCTAAACCGAACAAACATCGCTCCTCTAACATTATTTGTTTTGGATGAAATAAGCCAGGACACGTCGTGGCCGACTGCCACCAAGGCAAGAGAGAAAAGGGGAAGGGAGAGGAGCACAAGTCCTCTAGAGATAAGAAGAAAGAGAGGAGCTACATCGCCAAAAAGCCAAAGACACTGAGTGAGTCTGATTCCTCAGACTCCAGTGATGATGAGGAAGCCTACTTCGGGATGGTGGGTCGCTCCGACTCAGAAGGAGAATGCCCCCCATTTACTGGAAAGGTAAAAGCTCACACCCCTCTCTCCGATTCTGAATCTGATCCTGAGTCTCAGGATGATGACCCTGAGGATAGCCCTTCGGCCCGTGAAGCGGAGCTCCTTGAGAAGTATGAGCTTCTGCTCAACACTTTCAAGGAGTGCCGTAAGAGATTGAAGGCTGAGAAAAAGGAAGTGAAATTCCTTAAGGGTGAGAGTGTCTCCCTAAGGGAAGAGATCACCAGTTTGATCTCTCTCCGACAGGAGCACGTAGACCTGACTTCAAAGCATTCAGAGTCTCTTAAGCTCCTTGATCTTAAGCAGGTGGAAGTCGACAAGTTGGAAGAACAACTTGCGGCAGAAAGGAAGATCGTCAAGAGCTTATCTTTGCCAAAAACAGTTCTTCCATTAGTTGATACCTTCTCTGCTCAGGCCAAAGGAGCTGGCTTGGGGCATGTAGGGGTATCTGGTTCCTCATCCAGGAGAAACATGAACCATAGAAAGAATAAGGCCGCCAAGAAGGCCTCTGCTGCTGAAAAGGGAAAGGCCCCACTCAGTCCTATTGCGTTCAGAAAGCCTAGCTTTCCCTGCAACCAACATGACTTTGAGTCAACCTTTGGTCATCATTTCCGGCCCTCGGTTGCAAAGCCAAAGAGCCGATATGATGGTTGGACTTTTCCCCGCAACTTCGGTGAGAGTGTCTTCAAGGCATCTTATGAGGAAATCCACATGGAAAATTATGGTCAATTCTCTAGCGGCCATAATAGAAAGAAGGCACCAAAAGCCAAGCCTGTTATACTGAAGGAACAGAAGGTGAAGAAGTCATGTGACTGCAATCACTATGATGCCTCCACCTCCAGATCCAAGGCCCCGGCTGTACCCACCATTCCCAGGGTAAAGCAGGAGCCTAGGAAGAGGTACAACAGATTTGACTGTTTGTGTTGTGGCAAAGTCAGTCACTTTGCCGTGGATTGTTGGTTTAATCCGAGGTATTACTAGACTCCTTATGTTAGCAATGCGAGGCCGACCACTCGTAGGGTTAACCACCCGAGGGGGAGTATGCTAACCAAGAATCTAGGACCCAAGTTCGATTGGGTTCCTAAGGGAAATTAATTTTGTTTTGTAGGAATGTCCAAAGGCCACCAAAACTCCAATATGGTACTTGGACAGTGGATGCTCCCGGCATATGACTGGGACAAGAAGCCTGCTGCGTGATTACACTCCAGTCGAGAATGGACCCAAAGTCATCTTTGGGGGGTCAGATCGAGGAGTCACCAGAGGTTACGGTATGATTTCCAACGGTATAATCTCTATCACCGACGTGGCTTATGTTGAAGGGTTAAACCATAACCTGATCAGTGTAAGTCAGTTATGTGATAAAGGTTATGACGTTAAGTTCTGCAAGGATAAATGCCTGATAATATCATGTGCCTCTTCTGAGACGGTATTATCAGGCATTAGGAGCAGAAATATCTTCTGCTTAGATTTTCTTAGCTTAGATTCATCTACCCCCGTATGTCTAGTAGCAAAAGGCAGTGCATCTCTTTGTGAGCAATGACACAAGAGATTGGCACATATTAATTACAAGACAATTAATATGCTATTTTCCAAAGATTTAGTGAGGGATGCTCCCATTATTAAGTGTATCAAAGATAGTCCCTGTCCTGCATGCCAGATGGGCAAACAGACTCGGGCTACCTTTAAGGGCATCTCAGACAATGACTCCTCCATATGTCTTTATCTTCTGCACATGGACTTGTTTGGTCCAATACAAGTTCATAGCTTAGGAGTGAAGTCTTATACGCTCGTGATTGTAGATCATCACTCTCGGTTTACCTGGGTGTTCTTTTTAAAACGCAAGTTTGATATGTTTGACATCTTCACCAGCTTTGTCAAGCAGATCCAGAACGAACTTAACTGCTCAGTGGTCAAAATCAGAAGTGACCATGGAACAGAGTTCGAGTCTGGTGCTATGACAGAGTTCTGTGAAGAACTTGGTATCTTTCATGAGTTTTCCTCCCCGCGCACTCCTCAACAAAACGGAGCCGCGGAGAGGAGAAATAGAACACTCATTGAAGCCTGCACGACAATGTTGAATGACGCTTCACTCCCAGAATACTTTTGGGCTGAGGCGGTCAATACGGCTTGTCATGTTCAAAACCGGGCATTAATCAACAAAAGTCATCGTAAGACGCCCTACGAACTACTGAAAGGCAGGAAACCAACCATGTCCTATTTGAGGATCTTTGGTTGCAGATGTTATATACTGAATAACGGGAAGTACCCGCGTACTAAATTTGGTGAAAAATGCTTCGAAGGCATATTCCTGGGCTATAGTACCCACAGTCGGGCATATAGGGTCTTTAATACGAAAACCCTAGTGGTAGAAGAATCAATTAATGTTGTATTTGATGAAGGAAGCTTGCTTAACAGTAATTCTTCCAGCGGTATTCTTGAAGATGCAGGTGCACGACTTGAACAGCTGAGTCTCGATGAGACCGCTAAAGATGAAACTCCTAAGTACGTCAAAGTTTCCACCTCAATGTCAACTGGGAATGTTGAAGATCAAAATGGAGCAAATCTCTTAGAAGAAGGTGAAGCCCAAGAAGTAGTCGAAGCTCCAGACGCCAGACTTCTAGAGCTCCGACACGTGAGGTATCATCCTAGAGATCAGATCATCAGAGATCCTCGTGATGGTGTCAGAACTCGAAGAGGTACTATTCACGAGATTTTGCATCTTAGCTTCCTGTCACAGGTTGAGCCAAAGAAGTTCGACGAGGCGAACAAAGATGCGACATGGATTTTGGCCATGCAAGATGAATTGCATCAATTTGAACGATGCAATGTTTGGACGCTGGTTCCCAGACCCCAAAAGCAGAATGTGATTGGCACCAAGTGGATCTTCAGAAACAAAGTGGATGAACATGGTGTCATCATAAAGAACAAGGCCAGGCTGGTGGCTCAAGGTTACAGACAGGAGGAGGGGATTGACTTCGACCAGACCTTTGCACCAATGGCAAGGCTCAAGGCAATCAGATTGTTCCTGGCGTATGCTTCGCACAAAGGATTCACAGTCTATCAAATGGATGTGAAATCAGCATTCTTGAACGGAGACCTGAAAGAGGAAGTATACGTCTCTCAACCCCCAGGTTTTGTCAATCCTACTAATCCCAATCATGTATATTTTCTTAATAAAGCTCTATATGGTTTAAAACAAGCTCCACGAGCTTGGTATGAGACTTTATCTAGTTTTCTTCTTGAGAATAAGTTCTCTAGAGGTAAAATAGATAAGACATTGTTTCTCAGGGAAGTCAAAGGCAAGATTTTGCTGTTGCAAATCTATGTCGATGACATTATATTCGGCTCAACGGACAACAATCTTTGCAAAAAGTTTTCTAAACTTATGCAAGGAAAGTTTGAAATGAGCAGTATGGGAGAGCTAAAGTATTTCTTGGGACTTCAAGTGAAACAGTCTGAGGATGGAATCTTCATCTCTCAGACGAAGTTCACAAATGAACTCCTCAAGAAATTCGGTATGGAGAATGCAACCTCTATGAGGAATCCAATGGGATCCACTATGTCTCTGGATAAGGATGAGAAAGGTAAACCTTTCGATGAAACCAAATACAGAAGCATCATTGGATACCTGCTCTACCTTACTGCCAGTAGACCGGATATCATGTTCTCCACATGTGTCTGTGCCACATATCAAGTGAACACTAAGGAATCTCACTATGTCGCTGCAAAGCGAATTCTAAGATACCTTAAAGGTACTCCAAATCTTGGCTTGTGGTACCCGAGAAACAATGATGTCGAGCTAATAGGTTTTTCAGATGCTGATTTTGCAGGGAGTAGGGATGACAGGAAAAGCACTTCCGGGACGTGTCAATTCCTCGGAAGAAGGCTTATCTCATGGAACAGCAAGAAGCAGAATTGTGTAGCAACCTCCACAGTGGAGTCTGAGTACATCTCGGCAGGAAGCTTTTGCGCACAACTCCTATGGATCAGAAACCAGTTAGCCGACTATGACCTTCAGTTCAAGGAAGTACCAATGTACTGCGACTCCTCCAGTGCAATTGAAATTGCCAACAATCCGGTATCGCACAGCAGAACGAAGCATATTGAAGTGCGCTACCACTTCATTCGGGAGCACGTGGAGAACAAGGACATCTCTCTCTGTTATGTCCCCACGGACAAGTAGATTGCAGATATTTTCACAAAGCCCTTAGACGAAGCCAAGTTCAGTCTTTTCAAAACTGAATTGGGGATGCTAAACTATGAGGAATGAAGACTACAGAAGCTCCAGGCCCGTGCATCTAGGGGGAGCCTCTGCCAGGAACTCAAGTGTGAGCACGGGTGCAAGAACTGAGGTGGAGCAAGGGGTCAAATGCAACAGACCCAGATTTGCAGAAGCCGAAAAGGGGGAGATTACCCTCTCGGCTAAGGTTAAGGTGGCTCCAAGTTAACTCTCAAGAAATTGGTATTGGTAATGAATATCTCTCTCAACTCAATTTTAAGTTTATGATTGTCATTCCCATACGCTCTATTCACCTTAGCTTGTAGGGTTTAGGCTTCTTCAAATAGGGGGAGATTGTTGGGTATTGTATCCACAACGTACCTGATTTGAAGAAGCCCCTGAACAAGCTAAGGTAAATAGACAATGTATTTGATGAAATCTTTTAAGTTGTGCTTGCAGTTATTCCACACTAAGTACACACCAATGTCAGGGTGTAGTAGGTCAATAAACACGGGTCTGCGCGACGCAATCCCTCGTTGAGCAGATCAGTGTGTTGGCCTAGGTGTACTCTCTCTATTGGAGTGTACTTATTTTCAAGTACAGGGTTATGATAATGCAAGAGCAGACAAGGAGCAAGGATGGGTCAAAGAGCAGCTCATGGGTGGAAAGACGAAAAATCGTCTAAGTAATAATCGACGAGAATCACCAAGTGATTCTCGCCGATTCGGCGAGAATCACTAGTGATTCTCGCCGAATCATCGAGAATCACTGGCTGATTCTCGCCGTCTCTATCTGGCTAAATCAGAGCATGCAAATCTGTGGCTAAATCAAAATCGTCGAGAATCACTGGCTGATTCTCGCCGAATCGACGAGAATCACCTTCGATTCTCGCCGATTTTGACTTAGGCGAATTTCTAGAACCCGTTGGACCGGACTCAGCTGCTGGCGTTGTTTTGAACCGGGCTTGGGGTTTCTTGTTGGTGGGGCCCACAACGGTCATCTTGAAGACCTAATGTATAAATACATCGGTATTTTTGAACATTAAAAAAAAGACAGAAAAACGAATGCCGAGCCGCCGACGTGACCTAGATCGTGAAACTTGCTCCGTCGCCGTCGCCGCTCGTGCTAGTAGGTCGCCGACTTTTCATCGTGGTTTCTTCCAGATTTCCCGGCGATAGAAGCTCATCCAAGCACAGCGTCTCACGCGTCTAACCAGAGATCCTTTGTCTCTTGATTCGTTGATCGGGAAAACCTTCCCCTTCCGAATCGATCGAGACGATCGATCCTAGTGTGACCGTTCGAAGACCTTGCTAGCTTTGCTATGAAAGTTGAATCTCCAAAGTATAGCAGCAGCACGCCGTTGTCGCCGCCGATCCAGAGAACCAAGCCGCCGCCCTTCTTGCCGCCGCTAGTTTCGGGGAGATTCTCTCCAAGTGAGATCTAGGGTTGTGGACTCTTCGTTGACTTCAAGAACACGTCATCGAACGAAGAGGGACACCTTAGTCTCCATAAGTTGTTTGTATTTCTTATACAATCTATTTTCAATTTCTTTGTAACAGACCGATTGGTCCCTAGTTGTAAGGGTTGGGTGCAACCCGTGTTGTGGGAGTGGTGACTCCTACGTGTGGAAGGGTTCCTTCCGTTAGTGCAAGGATTGGATTTCAATCCTGTTGGTGAAGTGACCGAGTCATCCCTAGTTGGGAGATAGGTCGAAGGGGGAGAGTGTACGTACCCAAATCGGGGAACCACTATAAATTGCTTGTGTCCTTTCTGTGCTGTGTTGTTTTGTTTTCGTGTGCAGGTACGATTTTAATTCCGCAAAAACGCTGCAAGACACCTATTCCCCCCCCCTAGGTGAAGGTAGTTGACACTAAGTGGACTTTCACCTACCAGTCAGTCTTCACCAAGACCTACACTCAGCCTTCAACAAGGCCTACACTCAGAGAAATAGATCTCCTACACTCAGGCATACAGGCCCTACCACTCAGCCTTTATAATTTCAGGCTTACAACTCAGATCCCTAAGGATCCTACAAGAAATTAAAATTACAATGTATATAACCTCAACTCTGAATAAGAGAGAAGAGTTGACAGGTTTCTTGATGAGTTCTTGGATGAACTTTGCCGAGATCAACCTCCCTTGGCTTCCTTCAAAGCTTCTTGAATTTAGAACACTGTAGGGTTGATTCTCTATGCAGCTGATCTTCAATCACTACAACTTAAGATTCAGATCTCAATCTGAAACTTTCTTCACAGCCTGGTTCAACAGCTGTCTTCTTGGAAAGAGCTCTCTCTCTCTCCAACTTCTTAGATCTTCACTTGAAGGTCTTCTTCAAGTTGTATTGTTCTTCACTTTGTTGATTTCCAACTCTAGTTATCTGTTGAAGGTATAAGCCTTTATATAGACTTTCTTCATGGTGACCGGCTGATCCGGTTCCTAACAACTTTCTGACATCTCTGACAGTTGCAGTAGACCAGCTGGAATGGCAGCTGTCAAGTCATACAGTCACTTCTTGAATTTTCTGTAACTGTCAGAAAGTGTCGAGACAGTCAGTCTTTAAGTGTCGACACATATAGACTAAGTGTCGACACAAGTAGACTAAGTGTTGACACTAGCCTTCATGGTGTCGACACAAGTCCTTGTGTTGTAGAATCTGCTTCTCGACACTGCTTCTTCAACATGTGTCGACACTTGTTGGGTACATTGGTTCTAATGTACCTGATTTGAAGAAGCTTCACCCTACTCAATGATATACATCAAAATGTATTTGATGTACGTTGAGTTTACTTGTGCAGGTTAAGTATTTACAGGAAAGATGAAAAAGTTTCTAAGTCCATGTGTCGACACCCAGAGGGAAAGTGTCGACACTTAAGAAGACTTGTGTCGACACCCAGGCAAGCAATGTCGACACTTGGAGTCATTGTGTCGACACCAGGGATGCAGAGTCGACACCAGACAGAAAGTGTCGACACAAGGAGCTGTGTCGACACTCAATGAAGAAAAGTGCAGTGAAGCAGTGTCGGCACTTAGCAGTTGTGTTGACACCCAGAGGAATTGTGTCTACATCAGAAAGTGTCGACACTTGGAGGCTGTGTCTACACTCAGCAAAAGTCAGCAGAGTCTAAGTATAAGTGTCGACACCCTGAACAATGTGTCGACACACAGCAGAAGAGTCAACACTTGAAGAAAGTGTCGACACAAGAAAGAATGTGTCGACACTCAGCTGAAGACTCAACACTTGAAGAAAGTGTCGACACAAGAAAGAATGTGTCGACACTCAGCTGAAGACTCAACACTTGAAGAAAGTGTCAACACAAGAAAGAATGTGTCGACACTCAGCTGAAGACTCAACACTTGAAGAAAGTGTCGACACAAGGAGCTGTGTCGACACTTAGCAAAGTTCAAGAATATTCTAAGTACAAGTGTCGACACAAAGGAGATGTGTCGACACTCAGCCAGAGTCTCAACAGAAGAAGAATGTGTCGACACAAGGAGCTGTGTAGACACTCAGCAAGTATCAACACAGAAGGCATGTGTCGACACCAAGAAAGATGTGTCGACACTTAACAAGTTCAACACATGAAGATGTGTCGATACAAAGGAGATGTGTTGACACTTACAAGAATTCAGCAATATACTGAAGTACAAGTACTTGTGTCGACACACATTATCAGTGTCGACACATGAACAAGAAGCTGTGTCGAGAAGTTAAGTCTACAACACAAGGAGTTGTGTCGACACCTTGTAGGCTAGTGTCGACACTTAGACAACTTGTGTCGACACTTAGTCTATAAGTGTCGACACTTAAAGACAGACAGTCTCGACACTTTCAGACATTTACAGATTTTTCAAGAACTGACTGGATGACTTGACAGCTGCAATTCCAGCCGGTCTACTACACCTGTCAGAGTTGTCAGAAATCAGTTATGAACCGGACCAGCCGATTACCATGAAGAAGGCCTATAAATAGGCTTATACTGTCTACAGAAACAGAGGATTGAATGATTGAACACAAGTTCAAGTAATATAAAGAAGGTCTAGCTATTCATTGAAGAATCTAGTGAAGATCTAAAAAGTTGGAGAGAGAAAGCTCCATCCAAGAAGACAGCCGTTGGAACCAGGTTGAGAAGAAGGGTTCAGATTTTGTTCTGAATCTTAAGTAGCAAAGATCAAGGATCAACTGCAGAAGGGATCAATCTTATTGTGTTCAACATTCAAGAAGCTTTGAAGAAAGCTAAGTCTGATTGATCTCAGCTGAGTTCTTCCAAGAACTCATCAAGAAACTCACAACTCTTCTCTCTTTTCTCTGAGTTGTAGAGATTACATTTTGTATTCATATTTCTTGTAGGATCCTTAGGGATCTGAGTTTGTAAGCCTGTAATTATAAAGGCTGTGTGTAGGGCTTGAGTGCCTGAGTGTAGGAGATTTGAATCTCTGAGTGTAGGCCTGTTGTGGGTGAGTGTAGGCCTTGGTGGCTGAGTGTAGGCTTTGTGAAGAAGCTGAGTGTAGGCTTTGTGAAGAAGCTGAGTTGTAGGGCCTTGGGCCTGAGCTGTAGGAACCTGATTTGGGGTTCTGAGTGTAAGATCTGAGGATCTGAGATAGTGGAGGAGTTTGGCCGAAAGTACACTACTAGATAGGCGAAGGGGGAAAGTGGATGTACCCAAACATTAGGGAACCACTATAAACCTATGTGTTCACTGTGTGTATGTGGTTTGCTGTGATTGTTGTTTGTTTGCTTGGTAAAAGTAGTTATAACTCTGAGAATTAATCTGAATTCTGCCTAAAAAGTTAAAAAGATTTAAGTCACCTATTCACCCCCCGCCCCCTCTAGGTGATTAGGTACAATATCTTTCAAGTGATATCAAAGCGAGGTTACTCAAAAAGGGACATAACTGTCTGAGTAGATCCTGTTGGCAGATTCAGTCTAAGTACATTACGGAATCAAGAAAATCAAGAACCATGGGTTCCACTGAGAATCATAAGGAATTGGGATCCATGAAGCTACCCATTTGCAGAAAAGAAAGATTTTGCATCTGGAAGGAAAGGGTGAGACTGTTTATGGAAGCCTCAGACCCTAGAATATATATCACAGTGAAAGAAGGGTTATATGTGCCCATGAAGGTTTCAGTCTTAGATGCTAATCAAAGAACACCTAAAGATTTCTCTGAAATGACAAAGGATGAGATAGTTCTAGCCACAATGTACAAGAGGGCTCAGAATATCATAGTGAGTGCTATAGATGATGCTACTTTTCAGAATTTGATACACTGCAAGACATCCAAGGAAATGTGGGATACTCTTATTGTGTATATGGAGTGTTCTGAAGAAGTGAGGCAAGACAGAAAATCCTTATTAAACCAAGAATATGAAAGCTTCAGGCAAGGTAGGGCTGACAGCATAACTGAATGCTATAAGAAGTTCTACAGGATTGTGAATGAGCTCATGTCCTATGGCAGAGAGTTCAGTAATTATGAACTTAATGATAAGTTTCTAAGGTCCATTACAAAAGATTGGGACACCAAGATCTGTGCCATAAGGGAAATGACAAAGTTAGCAGAAATTCCTCCACCAACACTGTTTGGAAAACTGCTGTCCTATGAAATGCAGTTGATGGTGAGGAAAGAAGAGGAGAAATCTACAAGAAGTGAACATAAAGAAAGGACAGTGGCATTTAAAACAGAAGCCCTCAGAAAGTACAGAAGTAAGTCACCAACTCCACCACCAAAAGTAGTTGAAACTGAGTCAGATGAGTCAGTAAGCAGAAAGTCTGAAAGCAGTGAAAGTGATGAGGACTTTGCTACCTTCACAAGACATTTTCAGAAGTTCTTAAAGAAGAAACAGTGGAGGACAAAGTCATCTACTTCACAGGGTAAAGAAGACTATTATCAGAATAAAAAGTCTTCAAAGAAGGACAGGAAAAATACCAAGTCAAGCAAAGCAACTCTTTCAAAAATTGTTTGCTATTGTTGTAATAGACAAGGACATGTTATTGTAGACTGTCCAGAGAAAATAAAGGAGTCTAATGATAAGAAAAAGACTCAATTCAAGGGCAAGAAGGAAAAGTCTTTTGTTGCCAAAAAGGATAAGAGCCTGTCAGACATTTCTTCATCAGAAACTGAGTCAGATGCTGAAGCATATATAAGACTGTTTGCTGAGGAAGAAGAAGACGAGTTCATTCAGATCATGAACTCTATATATGAACAAGAGGACAGTCAGTGCCAAGGACTGATGGCATTGACAGAAAGTGATAAAATCCTGGAGCAGCCAGGACCTAGTAAGGTACAACATTGTTCTTTAAGTTCAATTTCTTATCCTAGTTCAGAAACAGATTCATCATCATCAAATGATGAGAGTGCATCTGAGTCTGAAGAGGATATTCATCAGTTGATAGATGAATATAAAGTTCTGTTGCAAGCATTTAAGAAATGCAAATCCTTGGCCAAGAGTCAAGCTAAGGAGATTGCAAGTCTCAAAATGGCTGCAACTGATTATGAGAAGATGTTTGATCAAAAACTTAATGAGATAGCCAGACTGAAGCACATAACTGTGATTCAGATGGGGACTATATAATTTAAGAATGATCAAATCAAAAGTCTAGAGATTAGTCTTCAGAAGGAGAGAGATTTGGTTGCTAGGTTTTCTAAACCAAAGTCAGTTCTACCCCTAATTGATGGATTTGTTCATCAAAAAGGTAAAGCTGGACTGGGGTTTACTAAACCAGCTAGGACTATTCAGTCCAAGTCCAAGGGCAAATCCCCAACTCTCAACAAGCCAGCTGTAGATAAAACAGCTAAGACTGTACCTAAGCAAAGGTACAATAAGTTTAAGTGTTGGTGCTGTGGCAAGGTAGCCCACTTTGCAATGGACTGTTGGCACAATGCTAGTGCCAAAGTGAGTAGCAAACTGCCTGTTGGAAAACCTGCAGGTAGCTTTGTTAGGAAGCAAACTAACCAGTACCAAGGACCCAAGAATTCTTTGGGTTCTAAGGTTCACTAATCTGTTTTGCAGGTAAGTCCAAGTGGCCATGCACGAATATGGTACTTGGACAGTGGATGTTTCAGACATATGACTGGAACAAGGGGATTGCTAAAGGACTACACACCTATCAAGGATGGTCCAAAAGTCACCTTTGGTGGTTCTGAAAAAAGGATCATCAAGGGTTTTGGTAACATATCTAGCACCCATATTACTATTACTCAAGTGGCCTATGTTAAAGGTTTGAAACATAACCCTATTAGTATAAGTCAATTGAGTGATGTAGGATATGACATCTCATTTGTGAAAGATGGTTGTCATATCAGGAGGTCAAATGATCAAGAGATCTTTTTGACTGGTTATAGAAAAAGGAATGTCTACTGCCTAGACATTATGGTTGAGAACAATGGTTCTCCAGTGTGTCTTATAGCTGATGAGAAAGTCTCACATTGTGTCAAATGGCACAAGAGGCTAGCCCATCTAAATTACAAGACTATAGACCAACTCTTTAGCAAAGTGTTAGTGAGGAATGTTCCTCAAGTTAAGTGTATTAAAGATGGAATATGCTCAGCTTGTCAAAAGGGCAAGCAGACAAGATCCACCTTTAGTAGCATTGAAACCAAAGATGCTGTGAGGTGTTTATACCTCTTGCATATGGATCTCTTTGGTCCTATGCAAGTTCACAGCCTAGGTAGGAAGGTCTATACCTTTGTAGTTGTAGATGACTACTCAAGGTTTTCCTGGGTGTTCTTCCTTAGACAGAAATCTGAAACACCTAGTGTCTTCTATAGCTTTGTCAAACAAATTCAGAATGAACTAGACAGTACAGTGGTCAAAATAAGAAGTGACAATGGTACTGAATTTCAGTCTGATAGTATGACAAAACTATGTGAAGAATTTGGGATATTTCAAGAGTTTTCTTCACCAAGAACACCTCAGCAAAATGACATTGCTGAAAGGAAGAATAGAACCTTGATTGAGGCTGGTAGAACCCTATTAAGTGATACATCACTACCAGAATATTTCTGGGCTGAAGCAGTCAATACTGCATGCCATGTTATTAATAGGGCTACCATTACTAAAAGCCTCAACAAGACCCCCTATGAGGTTGTGAAAGTCAGGAAACCAAACCTGTCCTACTTCAGGATCTTTGGTTGTAAGTGCTTTATATTTAACAATGGAAAGTCTTACTTAACTAAGTTTGCTGCCAAGTCCCAAGAGGGAATTTTTGTTGGGTACAACAACAACAGTAAGGCTTATAGAGTCTACAACTTGTCCACACAAGTTGTAGAAGAGTCTGTACATGTAGTATTAGATGAAACTAGACTTATTAACAATGAGTTGTCTAGTAGTATATGCAGCTCCACAGGTATAACTAAGAAGTTGGACAAGCTCACTATTGAAGAAGAACCTACTGCAAGATAGCAAGTAGAAGATAGTGGCTGCTGTCCAGGGGGAGTACTACATGTACCTAATGTAGAAGAAAGTATTTAAGGATTTAAAGTTTACCAAATGGATGTCAAGTCAGCATTTCTGAATGGTAATCTTAAAGAGGAAGTCTATGTGGAACAGCCATCAGGTTTTGTTGACTCAACTCTACCTAATCATGTCTATAGACTTAGGAAAGCTTTATATGTGTTAAAGCAAGCCCCTAGGGCTTGGTATGAAACCATGTCTAGTTTCCTCATTGAGAATAAGTTCACAAGGGGGAAAATAGACAAGACTCTATTTCTTAGGGAATCCAGAGGGAAAGTAATACTAGTCCAAATATATGTAGATGACATTATATTTGGGTCTACTGAAAGTAGTCTTTGCAAAAAGTTTGCAAAACTAATGCAAGGGCAATTTGAGATGAGTAGTATGGGGGAACTTAAGTTCTTCTTGGGTCTCCAAGTTAGACAGACTGAGAATGGATTATCCATATGCCAGTCTAAGTTCACCCTAGAACTCATAAGGAAGTATGGTATGGATTCATCCAGTACCATGAAGACTCCTATGGGGTCAAGTATGTCTCTTAGCAAGGATGATGCAGGGAAACCTGTAGATGAGTCTTTGTATAGAGGGATAGTTGGCTCCCTATTATATTTGACTGCAAGTAGACCAGATATCATGTATGCTACATGTGTCTGTGCAAGGTATCAAGTATGACCTAAAGAGTCTCATTTGACAGCAGTCAAAAAGATACTGAGATATCTAAAGGGCACTCCTTATCTAGGACTCTGGTACCCTAGGAATGGGGATTTTGAACTAACAGGTTATTCAGATGCAGACTTTGCAGGATGCAAAGAAGATAGAAAAAGCACAACTGGAACCTGTCAATTCCTAGGTGGAAGACTGATTTCATGGAGTAGCAAAAAGCAAACAAGTGTGGCTATCTCCACTACAGAATCAGAATATATGGCTGTAGGAAGTTGCTGTGCTCAACTTCTATGGATACAACATCAGCTTGAGGACTATGGAATTCAGGTAAGTAGAACTTCACTCTTTTGTGATTCTACAAGTGCTATATCAATTGCAAATAATCCTGTTTCCCATAGTAGAACCAAACATATTGAAATAAAATATCATTTTCTTAGGGAACATGTAGAAAAAGAAGATATTTTACTGGAATATGTTAGAACAGATAATCAACTAGCTGATATGTATACTAAGCCCTTAGAAGAAACTAAGTTCAATAGGTTTAAAATTGAACTATGTATGATAAACTTAGAATAGGTTTATAGAAATGGTTAAGTAAAAAGGTGTCGACACATAGAGATATCTGTGTCGACACAGAAAAGTAGTGTCGACACTTCAGGGAAAAGGTGTCGACACATCTAGGAAGTTGGTGTCGACACTTCAGAATATTAGTGTCGACACATGACAAGTAGATGTCGACACAACCAAGGTGGTGTCGACACTTAGAATTTACTCAGAATTATCTAAGTAAAGTCTCGACTGAATGTCGAGTTGAGTGGTGTCGACACATAATCAAGTGTCGACACATATATATGTTGACTAAACTTGTGACGACACATAGGTGTCGAGACATTATAAGTCAGTGTCGACACTTTTCAACAGTGTCGACACAATTTAAGTTAGTTAACCCGCATTTTCATCTTCAAACCTAGAAAGGTATAAATAGAATTTCTCCATTGTCTGTCGACACGCTCACTAAAGTTTCGAGACCAAACTTGTGTGTCGACACCTCTCTTCTCTCCAGTCAAATTCTTCAAACCCTAATGGCGCCAAAGCTCGAGGAGAACGTCAATGAAGGATACGAACTGGTGTGACATGCGTTTGATGATGCAGAATAGGAAATCAAGGATGTAGTAACCCTAGTTGCAGACTCAGGGTTAGAATTTCTTGTTTCAGAGCCGACTAAAATCTGGAAGAAAGAAGTCTTAGAATTCCTGAATGGAGCTAAAGTAGACGAATCTGGACTCAAGATCAAGTCTAGGGTTCATGGTGAAAAGGTGAAGGTATCACCTAAAAGTTTGAGAAAAGTCCTAAACCTGCCAAGTACAAAAGAAGAGGATGAAGTAACTGCTTCTAAGAACAGGGAAGCATTAACATTGTGTGGTCTAGATTCAAAGATGAAAATTGGATCTGTGTTTAATAGAAAGGGGATGAACAGCCAAGGGAAATTTCTTTCTGAAATTGTTGGCAAGGTAATCTTAAGTAAGCTTGGAGGGCATGACAGGGTCTTAACCTATATGTTCAGTCTCATGACCAGGATAATCTTCAGCCTAAAAACAGATTGGTCTGTTATAATCTTTGATAAGATTAAAGAAAGTCTGAAGAAACCCAATTTGGGTAGAAAAATAAGTTTATACCTAGCTGGTAGTATACCAGAGGTTATGGGTCAAGCTGCTGGCAGTAAAATCAATCATATGAGGAAAATGGACATGAGGATATTCTCTAGATGGGATAGGGTTTTGTCTAAGGAGATGCCAACCCCTGAGAAAATAACTCCTGAGAAAGTAACACCTCAAAAGAAGAAGAAGAAAACTTCCCCAGTGGCTCAGGTTTCATCTAGCAGCTCTGGTAGTGAAGAGCAAGTTGTCTTTACTCCAGAAGAGGATGTAGAAGGAAATGCTGGGAAGTCTCCAGCTCAACAAGATGCTGTTGAGAGGCAGGGAGAGCTACCACCAGCTAGCCCCTTATACCAGGATTCAGTCCAGGGGGAGCCTCTAGTAGTGGAAGAGCCAACTCCACTGGAAAGTGAGCAAGCTACAAACACAATTCTTGAGGTAATCACTGAGATTAATACTTTAGATTTTCCTATAGAGGGTACTGATTTGTCTGATTCATTGAATGATGTTAATCAGCAATCTCAGATTGATAGCCAACTCCCAGATGTTGTCATGGAGGACACATCTGTTACAGTTCAAGTAGTATCTGATCCAGTAGTAGTTGAGCCAAGAGTTTCTCCAGCCCATTCTCCACAAGAATATACAATGGAAGATCTTTTCCTCAATCTGGATCAAACAGACTTTGACAAGGACAATGCAGCTGCTGAGGGGGAGAATGCTCCAGTTGAGTGGGAGCAAGTGCAAATTCTTGAAGAGCCTGCAAGGCAAGAACCTGAGAAGCCCAAAGAAGTTGAGGAGATACCTAAGGAGAGGGTAGATATAGCAAGCACATCAGCTTCAGAAGATGAGGAAGCTACAAGGGCAAAGAAAAGGAAGTTTCAAGTTTTCAAAAGAAGAAGTCAGAATTATAAGAAGGCTTTGCAAACTATTGCTCCACAGCCTATATCTCAACCAGCACCAACTGTAGATTATAGTTCTCTCATGGTTGCTATACAAATAAAACTTGATGAGCACAGGAAAGCCATTGAAACCTATGTGGATGAGGCGCATAAATCTTTATAGTTTGATCTAGCCCAGGACATTAAGTCCATAAGATTTGAACTGAATCTTAATAAAAAGGAGATGACTGACTGCTTCCACAAGGGAGGGAATGCAGTGGTCTACTTAGCAACTCATCAGGAAAAGATAAAAGCTCAAGTAGATGACATTGCACTGAAGCAGGGATATGTTCTGGAGAAGCAGCTCAGAATGAATGATAACTTAACAGCTTCTCACAATGCCATAGTAACAGAGATGAAGAACATAGCTGCTGGACTGACAACTTCTACTGCTACTACTAAGGAAGATTTTGATAAAGCACTGCAAGAGAGCTTAACTGTTGTTACTACTGCTATTGAAAACTCTCAGAAGTTGATAACTGACAAACTCCAAAGGTTGAAACCTTTCTTTAAAGATGGAGTCAACTATTTGGATAACCAAGTGAGATTTCTGAAAGATGATGTCAGAGATCACATAGAAAAAGAAGTCATAAAGGGGGAGAGGGTGTTAGTCAAAGCCTGTTCTGATCATGCTAAGTGGATATCTAATTCTATTAGAGCAATTCTTGGTTATCCTCCTTTATGTGATGATGACAATGTTGCAGAATCTGGGATACATCCTGCATATCTAGGAGGGGAGCAACCTGAAGTGGCTCAAGTCATCTACCCTCCTCCAGATTTTGATATGGTTCAAGCTGATATACAATAAATGTATAGCCCACCTGGGGGACAGCAAAATATCATCATAGAGAAGGTTGTTCAGCCAATATTTGAGGCTATGCAAGAAGCTCTGCAGAAAGAAGAAGAAGCCAGACTGTCTAAAAAGAGGTTCAGGGAGCAAGCTGAACAAAGACCTGACTTTGAGCAGTGGAGCCCCACTTCAAGAAACATTATCTTAACTGCATGGAAAGCTGCAAAAGATAATATACAAGACAGAAACAAGTGGTTTTCTGAATTGTAATGGAGAAAGCATGAAACAAGGCAAGAAGCCATAGTCCAATATAGAAGAAAGGCAAAGATGGGAAAGCTACCTCCTACTGCTCAGGAGCCTAGCAAGTACTTTCCCAAGCCTTATCACTACTTTGAAAGGCAAAAGATTAAAGCTGAAGAGCAAAAGAAAAAGGATCTGAAAGGCAAGAAGCCTGCTGATACTGAAGTTACTGAAGCTCCTGTGCAAGCCAAGATACAGTCTGGAAAAGGGATAGTGATCAAAGATGCTGATCAAAAATAACATAGAATTTTCTTAAGTTTACTATGTAATGTTTTGATGTTAAACATTCTATAAACTTTAGAATTATGAATTTGACAAGCTGTTAGAACAATGTGCTGTGTGATAAATTTGTTGTGTGATAAATTTATTTCATAATTGTTCTGAGATAATATCTTTGTATACATGTTTGATTGATACATGTTTATGTTTTCCCTGTATGTATGATCCTGCTTTACATCATACTATGATTTTATTCTGTATGGTGTATATCATTGACTAAGGGTTATGACTTCTCCAAATAGGGGGATATTGTTGGGTACATTGGTTCTAATGTACCTGATTTGAAGAAGCCTCACCCTACTCAATGATATACATCAAAATGTATTTGATGTATGTTGAGTTTACTTGTGCAGGTTAAGTATTTACAGAAAAGATGAAAAAGTTTTTAAGTCCATGTGTCGACACCCAGAGGGAAAGTGTCGACACTTAAGAAGACTTGTGTCGACACCCAGGCAAGCAGTGTCGACACTTGGAGTCATTGTGTCGACACCAGGGATGCAGAGTCGACACCAGACAAAAAGTGTCGACACAAGGAGCTGTATCGACACTCAATGAAGAAAAGTGCAGTGAAGCAGTGTCGACACTTAGCAGTTGTGTCGACACCCAGAGGAACTGTGTCTACATCAGAAAGTGTCGACAGTTGGAGGCTGTGTCGACACTCAGCAAAAGTCAGCAGAGTCTAAGTATAAGTGTCGACACCCAGAACAATGTGTCTACACACAGCAAAAGAGTCAACACTTGAAGAAAGTGTCGACACAAGAAAGAATGTGTCGACACTCAGCTGAAGACTCAACACTTGAAGAAAGTGTCGACACAAGAAAGAATGTGTCGACACTCAGCTGAAGACTCAACACTTTAAGAAAGTGTCGACACAAGAAAGAATGTGTCGACACTCAGCTGAAGACTCAACACTTGAAGAAAGTGTCGACACAAGGAGCTGTGTCGACACTTAGCAAAGTTCAAGAATATTCTAAGTACAAGTGTCGACACAAAGGAGATGTGTCGACCCTCAGCCAGAGTCTCAACATAAGAAGAATGTGTCGACACAAGGAGCTGTATCGATACTCAGCAAGTATCAACACAGAAGGCATGTGTCGACACCAAGAAAGATGTGTCGACACTTAACAAGTTCAACACATGAAGATGTGTCGACACAAAGGAGATGTGTCGACAATTACAAGAATTCAGCAATATACTGAAGTACAAGTACTTGTGTCGACACATGAAGAAGAAGCTGTGTCGAGAAGTTAAGTCTACAACACAAGGAGTTGTGTCGACACCTTGTAGGCTAGTGTCGACACTTAGACAACTTGTGTCGACACTTAGTCTATAAGTGTCGACACTTAAAGACAGACAGTCTCGACACTTTCAGAAAGTTACAGATTTTTCAAGAACTGACTGGATGACTTGACAGCTGCCATTCCAGCCGGTCTACTACACCTGTCAGAGTTGTCAGAAATCAGTTATTAACTGGACCAGCTGGTTACCATGAAGAAGACCTATAAATAGGCGTATACTGTCTACAGAAACAGAGGATTGAATGATTGAACACAAGTTCAAGTAATACAAAGAAGGTCTAGCTATTCATTGAAGAATCTAGTGAAGATCTAAGAAGTTGGAGAGAGAGAGCTCCATCCAAGAAGACAGCCATTGGAACCAGGCTGAGAAGAAGGGTTCAGATTTTGTTCTGAATCTTAAGTAGCAGAGATCAAGTATCTACTGCAGAAGGGATCAATCTTATTGTGTTCAACATTCAAGAAGCTTTGAAGAAAGCCAAGTCAGATTGATCTCAGCTGAGTTCTTCCAAGAACTCATCAAGAAACTCACAACTCTTCTCTCTTTTCTCTGAGTTGTAGAGATTACATTTTGTATTCATATTTTCTTGTAGGATCCTTAGGGATCTGAGTTTGTAAGCCTGTAATTATAAAGGCTGTGTGTAGGGCTTGAGTGCTTGAGTGTAGGAGATTTGAATCTCTGAGTGTAGGCCTATTGTGGCTGAGTGTAGGCCTTGGTGGCTGAGTGTAGGCTTTGTGAAGAAGCTGAGTGTAGGCTTTGTGAAGAAGCTGAGTTGTAGGGCCTTGGGCCTTAGCTGTAGGAACCTGATTTGGGGTTCTGAGTGTAAGATCTGAGGATCTGAGATAGTGGAGGAGTTTGGCCGAATCTAGTACACTACTAGATAGGCGAAGGGGGAAAGTGGATGTACCCAAACATTGGGGAACCACTATAAACCTGTGTGTTCACTGTGTGTATGTGGTTTACTGTGATTGTTGTTTGTTTGCTTGGTAAAAGTAGTTATAACTCTAAGAATTAATCTGAATTCTGCCTAAAAAGTTAAAAAGATTTAAGTCACCTATTCACCCCCCCCCCCTCTAGGTGATTAGGTACAATATCTTTCAACACTGATCATGTGTGTCGACACAAGTCCTTCTTCTTTGATACTTAGTTGATTTCTTATAAGTGTCGACACAACTCCTTTGTGTCGACACATCTTCTTGTGTTGATACTTGCTGAGTGTCGACACATTTTCTTAGAGTCGACACATGCCTTCTGTGTTGATTCTTTTGCTGAGTGTCGACACATCTCCTTTATGTCGACACTTGTACTTAGACTTCATTGAAATTTGTTGAGTGTCGACACAGCCTCCTGGTGTCGACACTTTCTTCATATGTTGAGACTTTTGCTGTGTGTCGACACTGATCCTTTGTGTCGACACATTCTTCATGTGTTGAGACTTTGGCTGAGTGTCGACACATCTCCTCTGTGTCGACACGTGTACTTAGAATTTGTTGAACTTTTGCTGAATGTCGACACAGCCTCCAAGTGTCGACACTTTTGATGTCGACAAAGTTCCTCTGGGTGTCGACACTGCTTCTAAGTGTCGACACAGCTTCTCTGGACATTTCTTCATTGAGTGTCGACACAGCCTTTATGTGTCAACACTTTCCTTCTGGTGTCGACTCTGCATCCCTGGTATCGACACAATTACTCCAAGTGTCGACACTGCTTCTCTGGGTCTCGACACAAGTCTTCTTAAGTGTCGACACTTTTCTTCTAGGTGTCGACACATGGACTTAGAAACTTTTATGCTTTCCCTGCAATTACTTAACCTGCATAAGGTAACTCAAAATACATCAAATACATTTTGATGTATATCATTGAGTAGGGTGAGGCTTCTTCAAATCAGGTACATTTATTCCAATGTACCCAACAATCTCCCCCTATTTGGAGAAGTCATAACCCTTAGTCAATGATATACACCATCATAACAAATTCGCAGTATGATGTAAAACAGGATTATATAACAGGGTAAGTACATAAACATGTATAAACAAACATGTATACAAAAATATCTCAGAACAATAATGTAATAAATTTAACACATATCACATTGTTCTTGGAACTTCAACATTTTCATTATTCAAAAGTTTACAGAAAGTTTTAATACAAGTGATTACACATAGTAAACTTAAGAAAAATTTCTATCTTATTGCTGCTCAGACTCCTTGATCACAATGCCCTTTCCTGATTGTATCTTTGCTTGGACTGGGGCTTCAACATCTTCAGCAGCAGTAGGCTTCTTTCCTTTAAGATCCTTCTTTTTCAATTCTTCAGCTTTGATCTTTTACCTTTCAAAGTAATGATAAGGCTTGGGAAAGTACTTGCTAGGCTCCTGTGCAGTAGGAGGTAGCTTTCCCATCTTAGCCTTTCTTCTATACTGCACAATGGCCTTTTGCCTACTCTCATGCTTCCTCCACTCCAGTTCAGAATACCACTTGTTTCTATCCTGGATATTGTCCTTGTCAGCCTTCCATGCAGTCAAGATGATATTCCTGGAGGTGGGGCTCCATTGTTCAAAGTCAGGCCTAAGTTCAGCTTGCTTTCTGAATCTCTTCTTAGATAATTGAGTCTCTTATTCTTTTAATAACGCCTCTTGTTCTTTCAGTATAGCCTCTGGCACTGGCTGAACTACTTTTTCTATGATGATATTTTGATTTCCTTCTGGAGGACTATACATGGTCTGTATCTCTTGCTGTACCATGTCAAAGTCTGGTGGAGGGTATATTACTTGAGCCACTTCAGCTTGCTCCCCTCCAAGATATGCAGGACTAATTCCAGACTCTGCAATATTATCATCATCACATAATGGAGGATATCCAAGGGTGGCTCTGATGGAATTTGAAATCCACTTTGCATGATCGGAGCTGGCTTTGACTAACACCGTCTCCCCCTTTATGACTTCTCTTTCAATGTGATCCCTCAGATCATCTTTCTGAAATCTGATTTGTGCATTTAGGTAATTTACTCCATCTTTGTAGAAAGGTTTCAACCTTTGGAGCTTTTCAGTTATTAACTTCTGAGAATCCTGAAGTGTAGAAGTAACAGCAGTTATACCTTCTTGTAATGCTTTATCAAATTCTGCCTTGGCTGTAGTCATGGCTGTAGTCTGACCAGTAGCTATATTCTTCATTTCTGTTACTATTGCATTGTGTGAACCAGTGAGATTATCATTCATTCTCAGCTAGTTCTCCAGGACATAGCCTTGCTTCACTGCAATATCATCCACTTGAGTTTTGATCTTTTCCTAATGAGTTGCTAGATAGACTACTGCATTTCCTCCCTTATGGAAGCAGTCAGTCATTTCTTTCTTATTCAGATTCATTTCAAATCTGATGGACTTAATGTCTTGGGCCAGATCAAACTGCAGAGACTTATGCACTTCATCCACATATTTTTCCAGATCTTGCCTTTGCTCATCCAGCTTTATCTGCAATGCCACCATCAGTGAACTTTATTCAGTAAATGGGGCAGGTTGTGGAGCAATTGTTTGTAGTGTCTTTTTATATGTCTGGCTCCTCCTCTTGAAGAATTGAAATTTCCTCTTCTTGGCTCTTGCAGCCTCTTCATTTTCTGAAGCAGATGTGCTAGCAATATCAACCCTGTCCTTAGGGCTTGAAGGTAAATCCTTGTCAGTCCTAGGAACCTGCTCAGCATCCTTTGACACTTCAGGTTCCTTCCTTGCAGTTTCCTCAACAATAACTACATGCTCCCCCTCAACATGGGCCTTCTCCCCCTCAGCAGCAGCTTTCTCTTTCTCAAAATCTGTTTGTAGAAGATCTGGGGATAGCTCTTCCAGGGTATATTCCTGTTGAGGAAGGGTTGGAGAATCTCTTATCTCATCAACCACTTGATCAGCAACAGATGTGTCTTCCATGATAATATCCTGGGGTTGGTTATGTGTTTGTGTTTGCTTATTAACATTAGGTAATGAATCAGACAAAACATCATCCTCAATAGTGAAATCTAATCCATTAATTTCAGTTATTACCTCAAGTATTGTGTGGGTAGCTTGTTCACTCTCTAGAGGAGTTGGCTCTTCCACAAGTAGAGGCTCCCCCTGGATGGAATCCTGGTATATTGGGCTTGCTGTGGGTAGCTCCCCCTGTCTCTCTGCATCTTCTTGTCTTTCTGGAGATTGGCCACGATTTCCAGTGTCTTCCTCATCTGGAGTGAACACTACATGCTCTTCAGAGCTGCTTGATGATTCTTGAGCCACAGGGGCTAACTTTTTCTTCTTCCTTTGGGGTGTTACCTTCTCAGGAGTTGGCATTTCTTTGGTTAACACTCTATCCCACCTAGAGAAGATTCTCAAATCCATTCTCTTCATGTTGTTAATTTTAGATCCAGCTGCTTGACTCATCACCTCTGGTTTACAACCAGCTAGGTATAGACTTAGTATTCTACCCAAATTGGGCTTCTTCAGGCTCTCTTTAATCTTATCAAACAATACTGCAGACCAATCAGTATTAAGTTGGAAGATTAACCTTGTCATTAGACTAAATATATAAGCTGAAATCCTGTCATGTCCTGCAGACTTGCACAAGATAACCTTGTCAACAATACCACTTGAAAGAAATTGTACCTAATCACTTAGAGGGGGGGGGGGTGAATAGGTGACCTTAATCTTTTTTAAACCTTTAGGGAGAATTACAGAATTATAAATAATTCTTCACAGATTTCACAGAACATAAAACAGCAACCACAGAATCAAGCACACACAGGGTACACACAGTTTTATAGTGATTCCCCAAGGTCTGGGTACATCCACTTTCCGTCTTCGCCTATCTAGTAGTGTACTAGATTCGGCCAAACTCCTCCACTATTCCTCAGATCCTCAGATCTTACACTCAGAACCCCAAATAGGTTCCTACAGCTCAGGCTCAAAACCCTACCACTCAGTCTTCACCAAGACCTACACTCAGCCTTCAACAAGGCCTACACTCAGAGAAATGGATCTCCTACACTCAGGCGCACAAGCCCTACCACTCAGCCTTTATAATTTCAGGCTTACAACTCAGATCCCTAAGGATCCTACAAGAAATTAAAATTACAATGTATATAACCTCAACTCTGAATAAGAGAGAAGATTTGACAGGTTTCTTGATGAGTTCTTGGATGAACTTTGCTGAGATCAACCTCCCTTGGCTTCCTTCAAAGCTTCTTGAATTTAGAACACAGTAGGGTTGATTCTCTATGCAGCTGATCTTCAATCACTGCAACTTAAGATTCAGATCTGAATCTAAAACTTTCTTCACAGCCTGATTCAACAGCTGTCTTCTTGGAAGGAGCTCTCTCTCTCTCCAACTTCTTAGATCTTCACTTGAAGGTCTTCTTCAAGTTGTATTGTTCTTCACTTTGTTGATTTCCAACTCTAGTTATCTGTTGAAGGTATAATCCTTTATATAGACTTTCTTCATGGTGACCGGCTGATCCGGTTCCTAACAACTTTCTGACATCTCTGACAGTTGCAGTAGACCGGCTGGAATGGCAGCTGTCAAGTCATATAGTCACTTATTGAATTTTATATAACTATCTGAAAGTGTCGAGACAGTCAGTCTTTAAGTGTCGACACATATAGACTAAGTGTCGACACAAGTAGACTAAGTGTCGACACTAGCCTTCATGGTGTCGACACAACTCCTTGTGTTGTAGAATCTGCTTCTCGACACTGCTTCTTCAACATGTGTCGACACTGATCCTGTGTGTCGACACAAGTCCTTCTTCTTTGATACTTAGTTGATTTCTTGTAAGTGTCGACACAACTCCTTTGTGTCGACACATCTTCTTGTATTGATACTTGCTGAGTGTCGACACATTTTCTTAGAGTCTACATATGCCTTCTGTGTTGATTATTTTGCTGAGCGTCGACACATCTCCTTTGTGTCGACACTTGTACTTACACTTCATTGAAATTTGCTGAGTGTCGACACAGCCTCCTAGTGTCGACATTTTCTTCATATGTTGAGACTTTTGATGTGTGTCGACACTGATCCTTTGTGTGGACACATTCTTCATGTGTTGAGACTTTGGCTGAGTGTCGACACATCTCCTTTGTGTCGACACTTGTACTTAGAATTTGTTGAACTTTTGCTGAATGTCGACACAGCCTCCAAGTGTCGACACTTTTGATATCGACAAAGTTCCTCTGGGTGTCGACACTGCTTCTAAGTGTCGACACAACTTATCTGGACATTTCTTCATTGAGTGTCGACACAGCCTGTATGTTCGACACTTTCCTTCATGTGTCAACTCTGCATCCCTGGTGTCGACACAATTACTCCAAGTGTCGACACTGCTTATCTGGGTGTCGACACAAGTCTTCTTAAGTGTCGACACTTTTCTTCTAGGTGTCGACACATGGACTTAGAAACTTTTAAGCTTTCCCTGCAATTACTTAACCTGCACAAGGTAACTCAAAATACATCAAATACATTTTGATGTATATCATTGAGTAGGGTGAGGCTTCTTCAAATCAAGTACATTTATTCCAATGTACCCAACATTCTTAGGATTATTCAAGAGGGAAGAGAGGGGATTAGAGAGAAGGGGTCGGCAACAAGGGCTTAGAGGAGGAGGGAAGATATGTGGCCGGCGACCAAGGAGAGGGGGGAGGAGGCGGCTAGGAGAAGGCAAGAGAAAGAGGGGGGCTGAATTTTGCCTAAGGGGGAAGAGAGAGAGATAAGGGGGAAATTCAAATTTTGAATTCAAGTTTCAATTTTTCATTCTTCTCCTAAATTCATTCATAATATGGTTATTTATAGCCTACACCACACAATCACCACCATTGAAAATTAAACACCCCATGATGGTTATATGCACCCATCATGTTACATGAAATCAAAATACATGAAATAAAAACTCTCAAATTAAAACAATGCAACAAGGAAATTATTAAATGTAATATAATATTATAATTATTATATTATTGTCGCGGCGATGGCGTTGTAGCGAAATTATTGTCGCGACGATGGCGTTGTAGCAGAGATGGTGTTGTAGCAAAATAATTGTCACGGCGATGGCGTTGTAGCGACGATGGCGTGCATTGAAATTATTGTTGCGGCATCGTCCATCCGAGTCTTCAAACGTACGGTTGCGGCGACGATCAACATAATGCATGGACCCGGCATCGCCATGTAGCTCTCCAAAGAACTCGTCAGCACCATCTACGACATCATCACAAACAAATGACGGGACATCATCGCCATCAATCAACTGGTCACGAGCATTACGAGCACATGGCCGGACCTCTTCGCCATCAATCTTCCCCATCTGATCCATCTACCATCATCTCTCTTCTCAGTCCAACCATCAAATCTCTCATAGAGGATGCCATTGCACCTCTAATTCTTTCCATCAATTCCTTATCTACTCAGATTGCTTCTTTCTCTGGCCCTTCTTCACTTAGGGGCCTGGCATCAGGTCTTCCTGATACCAGGCAGGGGGAGATATTCTATGAAGACGTTTCCCCTCCTCCAGCAGCAGCAGCAGCAGAAGCAGTAGTCCTTGCAGATACAGTTATTTCAGATACTGAGATACCAGGTGCACAAGAAACAGAGCTAGAAGAAATTTTGGCTACAGATTCAGAGATCGTTGATTCAATTTATTCTTTGGATGTTATTTCTGTTGGAGAAGTTACCATCTTTCCTTCAGTTGAACTGACTACTATTCTAGATTCTTTTGATTTGACTCACAACAATATTATTTCAGTTATTTCCAATTAGTTCTGCACAGATATTATCTGTTATACTGCCCCTGTGAGCATAGAAATTTTATAGTTTATTCAGAGGAGCTTTACAGCTCCAGAGCCTGAGCTTGTTCCAGCTCCAGAGGCTAAGTCTGCTAAAATTGTTATGTATGAGTCTTCTGAGCACAAGGCTCTCTCTCCTCCAACTTTTGTCTTCTCCTCTTCTCCAGAGGCCATCTCAGCTCCAACATACAAGATGGATGACAGTCCTCTTCCTGATCTAGATGAGATCATTATGGCAGTTATAGAAGAAGAAAAATTGTTAATTTCTAAAAAAGTTGTTGAGATAGTTATTCCAGTAGTTTTAGAACCTCCAGCACAGCCTCAGGTTGAAAAGCAATCTGTAGAGGAAATTCTAGCTCCAGCTCAAGGAGTATCTCTTTTAGAAGAGCAACTAAGGCAGATTGATGAGTTATAAAATGTTCTTTCCAGTGATGATGATGAGGATTCTGAGGATGATTCTGATTCTGACAGTTTTAAGAGATCTAAATCAAAGAAGAGGAAGGCTCCATGAAAGGCTGCTCCCAAGCCCAATTCAAATAATGATATTCCTTATTACATCTTATATAACATTCCTATGACTCCAATAACTCCTCATTGGATGAAGTTGTCAAGGAACCAGGAAAAAGCTCAGAAGAAGAAGAAGAAGAAGAGGTCTGGATCTTCTCGAGTGAAGAGATTCAGGAAAGATACACCTCCTCCTCCTCCTCCTCCTACTGCAGGTGCCTCAGGAAACATTGCTTCCAGGTCAACCTCCTCCCAGCAAGCTAAGCCTTATGCCCCTCACAGTCAAGGAAGATCTTCTAGATATTATTCCAGAGGTAACTACTCTAGTGGGAAAGGAAGAAAGCACCAAGACAGATTTGCTGGAAAACATAGTGAATGCAGACCTCCAAGTTTTTATTATGCTGGAAAATCTGAAGAGAATTATTCTTCAACAAATTTTCAGCAACAGTCTGTTATTTTCAGGAAGCTACAAAGGACTGTTCAGGATGTTTCAACTGATACAGGGAGACCTCCATCTCCAGGTTATGAACCTGAGTTAGATCCCAACTTTAAAATGGCTAGATTCCAAGAATTGGTTGGCTTCTCTCAGATAAACACACCTAAAGCAGAAGAATCTGATCCATCACAATTCACCATAATGTCTACCTATAGACAAAAAGAACTTGGCAAATTTGAGGTAGATAAACATCTCTTTGATCCTAATGCTTACGTGCAGGTACACCCAGTAGCTGTTGTTCCAAGAGCTTCTACTGTAAAAATTCTGGGAGTTCAAGACCTGAAGATGTCCAAGAAAAAAGCAGAAGATCCTCTTAGGGAGATTGTATTTACTAAATCTTCTTCTTCTGCTCCTCCTTCAGACATGCCCTAAAATAATTTTATTCTTTGAGTAAATTTTTCTGCTAAATTGTTTTTCATTCTGCCAGATATTTACTTTCATGTTGAATGATTGTATTTTCTTTACTTATCCATTGTACATAGTGACCTGGCCTAAATAAGGAGAGATTGTTGGAACCCCACATGTATTTAGGATTTGGGCTAAGGTTCACTATTAGGGTTGCATAGATTGACCCTCCATGTATAGTCTAGGGTCATAGGTCTTCATTAAATTATAGGGTAGGTCAGCAAGTCATATTGATCAGACCAAGCCCTCACCAAAAAATAAGAAGATTGCATAAACCAGAACAAGGCAGAAATTTCATGTTGAAGAAGTCGTTCGATGAACTCTGATCTTCTATCAGACTTTGAGTTCGACGATCCTCTATCTCTGTTCGACGAACTCTGATCTTCTATCAAACTTTGAGTTTGACGATCCTCTATCTCTGTTCGACGAACTCTGATCTTCTATCAGACTTTGATTTCGATGATCCCCTATCAATGTTCGACGATCGTGGAGCCCACTATGGAAAGCTTTATTTCAGTTCAAAGCACTCATGGCTTAGCTCGACGAAACAGAGGTTGAGTTCGACGATCCAGGATCTCATATCGATGAAAATTACCAGTTCAACATTTCTATTCTCTGCAGTTATTTCAAATTGATTTTGCTTATTTTATTGCTTATATTGCTCTGAGTAATTAATGCTTAGATTCTCAGAATATAGTTGTTCATATGGCAGCATTAATTACTGGTTTTCACAGTGTCATTATACAGCTAATTCTTGGGACAGTTAAGGAATTACTTTATTGCTCTTCTAGCTGTTGTCCAAGTTCCAAAATTTCAGCAGTCAATCAAGGCAATCGAATTAATATTCAAAGACCTATTTGCTGCAGATGATATAGTTAAGTTTTTAAAAAACACAGGACACAAGAAATTATTCAAGAGAAAGAGTTCTGCACTGTCTTCATCAAGTGTTCATCTTCCATCAAGCTTTCAAGAGACAATCAACTTCATCTGTCTACAGCTTTCTGGAGAACGTTTTCAGGAAGACCTATACACCCTGCAAAGCTCTCAATCTTACTGAACAGAACTTCATCTTAGGGGGAGCTTTGACACCATCAAGGATCCACAAGTCTTCTCAGTTATTTTGAGAAAAGAGAAGACAACATATAGTTTTTATTTCTTTCACCCCACTGTACACAGGGTTCTAACTCCATTCAAAAGTTAAACACTTGGTGGCAAGTCTCCTGATCAAAAGACTTGATTTGTTTTTTGAGCACTTGATCAAAAGCCTGAAGGGTTTCCTGATCTACCTAAATCAGATCTTATGGTGACAAGGCACCTGAGCAAAAACCTGATTGGTGGCAGGGCACCTGATCAAAAACCTGAGTGGATTCCTACTAGGGTGGTAGAAGAGTGGATGTACCCAAGTTTAGGGGAACCACTATAAAATTCTTGTGTCGTCTATGATGCTCTCTTATTTTCACTGTGTGCAACTTGCTGAATAGTTTAGTTTTATTTCTGCACCAACTGATTACACATATAAGTATTACTATTTTAATTCCGCAATAAAAATCTAATAAGATTTTAAAATACTCTATTCACCCCCCTCTAGAGTTAAATAGATCTAACCCCTCTGGTGGTATCTTTCATACCATCCTTCACAAAGGAAGGGACAGGCTCAACGGGGACAGCAACAGATAGACATAAGGAATAATACAAGGATAAAACTAGAGAAAATGACGACCTACATCACGCGCGCACTTGACTAACCATGTACCCATGCTTCGGGAGTAGCTAGGGGCAAGTTCTTAGCCACCGAGAAAGACAATCCCTCCTACCGATTCGAGCAATACGAGGCCAGCAATGTCGGCATACATCCCTACGTTACCGTTTGATTCACACCGGATTTGAAGTAGATGAGTAGAATAAACAAGATTTATGCCAATAGAAATAATATACGCTATAAGCATACAAAGAATCTAATTCTACACATAATCCTGAATGAGACGTGAGCACTCAATTTGGAGCACTACATGAGTCAACATTTTACTCTGCCTCACAATCCTAGGCCAGCGCCAAAATTTTCCGAATTGCACACTAGTGACGATAAAACTCACGACGTGCTCCTGTTCAAGCACACACTCAAGTGTGGTGCAGTGGTATGCAATGCCAATCAATAACAACAAATGTAAATATTTTTCTAGTGTGATAGTGATTTAATGCACGTGCGTGAGTAACCCACATAACTCTCTCCACCAGACTTAGCCTAAACATCCTAACACCACAATGTGATCGTGAAATTAAAAAGCAAGTAAGGAGAAGGGGTTACCCAATGCTCAGAAATGAGCACACCAGAAGATTGGCGTTAATTTTTGTAGAAAGTCCACGACCCAAACGAACTTCACCTACAAAAGAGAATACCTCCAAGAACGAATACTATAAACATATAATCATAGCTGCATAATTGAACAAATTAAAAGCAGCGAAATTGGGTTGTCTCACATAAGCCCTTTTCTTACAGTCCTTAAGATGGACCAAATACATGTATTAGCAGTTTTATATAATGTTCAGAGTTTAAGTTCATTACGCAACGAAAAAGTCTAAAGGCACACACACCTTAAAGAAAAAATTAAACTAAAAGAAATGGGGAGGTACCTAGAGATCCTTCACTTCTCAGCTAAATGCTGACTTGTGATAGATCACCCAGTCATGCGAGATGAGGAAGAAGTGAAAGCTTTAGGGCCCAGAGAAGATGAATCTCCCCTGCCCATAGCCTCTTCGTTCTTGCACCGGCAGGCAAAACCCAGCGCCTTGCGCTTTCGCAGTTCATTTCATCGCAATTCTACGGATGGAGATCGCCAGGGTGGTACAACTACTCCATCCAATCCATAGGAATTCCCAGCTTTTCCATACAGAGGCGTCCTTTCCTCACCCGCGATGGGTGATAGATCAGTCCAAGTAACCTATTTCATTATTTTACATAATTTATTGGAATCAATATAAGTCTTTGATTCCAAATTAATTCCAAATTAAGCACGCTTTCAACAGCCGTGCTCCGCTCCTTTGCCTAAGCAACTTGACTTTCACTATGCTCACAATTTTTTTCATCCATAACTAGTTGCACTCCAAGCAACTTCGATTTTGTTTCTCCTTCAGCTTTCTTCAACATACTAGTCTCAGAAATACTTGGCAAACTATCCGATAACACAACATTTAAGTCTGACAGGTTTTCAGATTCATTCGGAATCATAGAGGGAAGGGATGGCGGTAAAGGCGAAACAACCTTGGATGCCAAGGTGATGAAACTCGCATTAAATTGCGATATCACACCACTAGCTTTCAGGAATGGGACCCCTAATATAGGTCTTGAAGCATTCTTCATTGGTCCCAAAACCTAAAAGTCAGTGATCACCGCAGCCCCGTTCAATATCACTTCAACCTCCTATATCTCACTGTTGGTCTTCACTACCGACCCGTCAGCCAGAACGAGCGATTTCTGGACATTTGACTCGATATTCAAATTAAATTTTTCAACATCTTGCAAAGAAAGAATGTTGCAAGAAGATCTAGAATCACATAAGTCCATAGTCTCAACCTCATTTATTTCGCATTTCAAGGCCACTTCATTTTCAGTACACTCATCCGTCTCCCCAACACACTTTCCTTGCTCACGAGGATTTTTTTTCGTGTCACTCGGGAGGGCGCCGCGAGTACGCTCAGAGAATACATGAGCCAGTTGACCCAGCTGCTTCTCCAAGTTTCTCATGGAGGCAGTCTGAGTGGCCATGTTGGATTGGGCCATCTAAACAAATTTTCCATCATTTATTCTAACGCACTCTTTCGCGTCCCCTGCATGTTCTGATTATAACCCGCTTGCGCTGATCGCGGCTGGCTATTAGATGCTTGAGCATCAAACTGATGCTGGCCTCCCTGCCATCTTTGACCGGGCGGATATTGGTTCCATGAGAAATTCAGATGATTTCTCACATTCGGGTTATAGGCATTGTTATAAGGAGAAGTGCAGTTTTGATTACTTATAAAATTTACATTCTTGTCAACAGTTATACCGGAGGGATCAGCAAAATCTTCTCCAGCTAGGCACTCACGTGTATGATGGCCGGGGTTTCCACAACCCTGGCATGAAATAGCCATCACCCGAGCCGGAGGAGGGGTCGATCTAGTCAGCAACACCATTACATCCATCATAGGATGCCTCGCCTCAGCTTGCGGATGCACCTTATTTACCTCAAACAAAGTTCTCGCTCCCTAGGTGCGTTTCTTTCAGCAGTCCAATACGTGCTATGAGAAGCAGTGTCACAAAGAAGCCACAAAGCCTCATTGGGAGTCAGGTTCATGATAGTGCCTCCAGCCGCCGCGTCGATCATAGCCCTGTAATTAGGCTCAACAGCAAAATAAAAGATTTCAACCAAATTCCACGACTCACAGCCGTGCTGGGGGCATCGACGCTGCATATTAGCAAATCTCTCCCAGGCCTCAGACAAAGTTTCCTGGTCCAGCTGTTGGAAAGTGGCTATCGCCCTTCAGGCATTCACTATTTTGTCCACCTGATGGAATTTAGCTAGGAACTTCATGGAAAGAGCCTTCCACATAGTTGCAGTCCTGGGAGCAATAGTGTGAAGCCAAGTTTTCTCCTTATCCCTCCGCGAAAAAGGGAACAGCCTTTGCTTCACCACATCATCAATAATACTAGCGTATCGGAAGGTGCCATTTATCTTCGAGAATTCCTCCTGATGGAGCTGCGGATCCTCACTTGGCAGGCCCGAAACCTACGTGTTATTTCGGATCATGTTGAGGATGACATTCTTTATCTCGAAGTGGTTATTTACGATGGCCGGGCCAAAGCCAGGGTAAACACTTCCCGCGGTAGGGGTTGTGAAGTCTCGCATTGTCCTAATGCGGGGTCGGACCACCTCCGGGTCCTCACCGACCTGTTCACCAACGCCATTTCCTCCTTGACCTAAATCTTCCATTCTTTCTCTACCTTCAGCAGCAGCAGCACGCCAGTGAGCTCACCTAGCTCATGCAGTTTCAAGATCTACTCCAAGATCTTCCTCTATATTCATGGGATTTAGATCTGTCATACAACACAAAAAATGAACAAAATAGCAAAAACATTTTCAACAACTTTTCCAATAGAAAAATACACACAACGGTTTCACTATCCGGTTACGGCACCAAAAGGTTGATGGCACTTTCGGCAAGTGTACCGATCGTAGTCAAGTAATAAATTTGAGGAGTTGAATCCCCGGATATCGATCTCTTGAGGAGTACAGGTATTGAGTGTGACTTCACTATTGAAAGAGGAATTGCAACGGCCAAGGTAATAAGGGGTTTTGATTTTTGTTTTCCTAATATTAAAACCAATAAAACTAATACGGGTCGCCTTCACCACATCGCTTGGGTGGATTACTCAAGTGAGTAATAAGGTGGATAGATAAACCATTGAGGGTCGCAGTCACCTCTTCGCCACGCATGCTCCAAAAAATTGTTAGGACGACGTTATCACGTGAAGAACACAAAGGATGAAGCGCACTGTAACGCCCCGAAACTCAAAGGAGCGACGAGGGACGTTTTGGGCCAGTTTTGGGTTCTGGCTGCAGGCACACGGCCTGGGACACGGGCGTGTCCCAGGGCGTGTCAAGCTTGTTTCGACACTCAGCCAGGAAGTCGAGATTTTGGTCTCGACATTGTGTCGAGACTGGGCACACGGCCTGCGATACGGGCATGTCGCACGGCGTGTCGACCCGTGTCGACACTTAACCGCGAAGTCGACACTCTACATTTGACGAAGTGTCGAGACATGGCACACGGCCTGCGACACGGGCGTGTCGCAGGGCGTGTCGACCCGTGTCGACACTCGTCCCGGGAAGTCGACACTTTGGTCTCGACATGGTGTCGAGACAAGGCACACGGTCTAGAGCACGGGCGTGTCCAAGGCCGTGTCATCAGGTCGACGATCTTCGCTCGACGAAGTGTCGAGTGTCGAGACCGTGTACACGGCCTGGGGTCCAGGCATGTTGAGGTGACACGGGCAAGGACACAGGCATGTCCTAGAACCCGTGCAGTGCTCGGGTTGTTTTCGGGGAAAAATGATGGGGGTACACGGCCGTGTTAGGTGGAATATGGGCATGTCAGGTCGAACATGGGCGTGTTCGATACCCGTGTGTTGTTCCAGGTGATTCGATTTTGACGGCGAATGAGGCACACGGCCCTGGACACGGGCATGTGTCAGGCCGTGTTCGGTCTAGATTAGGCATTTCAGTCCCGAATCAAAGCCGTTCATTTCTTTAATTGATGATCCAACGGCTGGGGGTTGTTCCTGAAGGGATATACCCGGGATTGGACTTAGAAACCCTCACTTTTCATAAGTTATCATCTTTCTAAAACCTTAGAGAGAGAGGAGAGCCAAGGAAGGAAGAAGGAGCTAGATCTGGCCATTGGAGGAGCTTCAAAGCTCCGAATCGCGAGCCGACTCCAGATCCACGGAGGCAAAGCTAGTGCGGTGCTTTTCATCCGCTTACTTTTCAATGGCGCCAAAGAGGAACGCTAGGGTAACGATTCTCTTCTTGAGCATGAGTAGCTCTCCTTCTTTGCATAGGAAGCCCGCTCTCGCGAGTTTGCGGAGAGTTGGAGGCGTTCCTTCGGGTAGATACGTGAAGTCCCCGTTGTTTAGAGTCCGTAAGCGAGAACGGACATAGGCATGATGTGTGAAGCCTACCCGGACATGTTGGTCTGGATCGGTGATGTTGCATTGCATAAATGCCGGAGAAGACTCCGTGCTATTGATTGTTTTTCGAGTTTCTACGCGGTAGATTGCAGCAGGGAGCCTTGGGGACTAACCCAAAGGTGCACCCGGAAAACTGGGCGGATACGAGATCCTGCCAACTTGGTGGCCTGAGAGCCAACTTGAACATAACCGGGTTATGTGAACTATGATTGAAATGGGACTCGGTGGAAGTTTGACCCGCGCAAATGGCTTAAATTATCGTTGCGATGTGAGCACGGGTTAGATGGAACCGTACCCGTTCTATATCGTTCGGTTAAAGAGACCTAAAGGCACGTGACACTTGCCGTTGACATAGATTAGGGTCTTCGGCGGTCAATGGCTTAAATTGTCGTGACCCGGGCCAGGAAGACAAAATGCTCATAGGTTTGGCCGTCAAAGTGGCGGTGGTGAGTCCGGAATGTCTATTGCTTTAATTGACGTGACATCGACCGGTTCACCGAGAATGTGCCCTGAGAGCACGGGGCGTGTGGCCGTGCGAGCCAACGTCTGTGATGAAATGTCTATATATATATTGCTCGCTTATGCTAATGAAATGCAGGGACTCGCCGCCCCGAGTTGGGGGCGGGATCGTTATAATTTGGTCAGCATTGCTGACCGTTGCCTTGTTTTGCCACCGTGCGGTGGTTTGTTGCTTGCAGGTGCTGCTGGACCAAGCGGTCAATAGCGGGCTAAAGCCCTTTTTGCGAAGCCGGCCCTCGAAGGCCCAAATGGAAGTGTTTACTGTTTTATTCATGTATGACCGGCCTGCGTGCCGTGGTTTGTAAAACATGTAATATCAAGTGAACCATATTTGTAAGGCCTTAAGGCTTGTATTGGTGTATTTTGTAACATTCCTATTTTGGTAATTAGTGGACATTCATGCTTTAGTGCTGAGTTTTTATCTGCAACCTTTATAAACTGCTTCCGCTAGAATGCTCTGTGTAGGACGTTGATTGGTTGGATGGTTTCCATGAGTAACCACCTGGTCTGTCTGTGGCATACGGCGTCGGGCCCCGGCCGGCCCTACTGCTATATGTTATGCGATGGATAGGGGGTGTTACAATTTGGTATCAGACTCCTGGTTTTGGTCGGGCTTAAGATGAATTCGTGGACGAATTCTTTTTAAGGGGTGGTGAGCACATTGTGTGCGTCATCGTTATAACGGTAAAAGAACCCATGAATGTCCACTTAGGAATGAAAATACTCGTGTTTGAGGAACCTGCGAGTTCCTATAATTGCTGTTTGCAATTTTATTTGGTCGCTTAACGGTGTTTTGTACCACTATAGGTAACCAGAAGTGGTGTTGGGCCATCAGAATGCCGGGTTTCTGAGGCTAGTAGTGCACCGGATGTTGCTCCTACAACAGCTCTGTTGGCTGAGAACATACGATTGGTGGCTGAAGTAGTGTTGGCCGTGATAAATGCGCAGCCTGCAAGGCAAACGCACCAGCCCGCTCCTGTGATGGAGCAGGAACCTCTTCAAGAGGCTGAGCCGAGGAGAGTGGAGCAAGTGGTTATGGAACCGGTGGTGCCAAGGAGGGCAACTGAGAGGCAGCTTAAGCATGTAATGAGCTTTAACCCTCCGTTATTCTCGGGGTTGGGAACCCCATCTCAGGCCGAAAACTGGCTCTCCAGGGTGAAGAGAGTCATGACAGCAACGGAGACGGAGGAGTGGCAAATGACCACCATCGCTACGTTCCTTCTGGACGGTGAAGCGAGGATGTGGTGGGAAGGATTGGAGCTGCATCATTTGAGAGGTAGACAACTTATAGATGTTCCGATGGAAGAGTTCTTGGGATTATTCTTAGCAAGATACCTCCCTTCTACTCAGAGGATTTTGATGGAGAACGAATTTCTGAAGTTGGTTCAGGGTGAGAATAGCGTGGATGAATATCTCCATGAGTTCACCCGTTTAAGTCGATGTGCTAGCTCCACCATCATGGATGAGGAGCGCAAGACTAATCGCTTCTATGAAGGCTTGAGAGATGAGTTGAGATTACTACTTTCGGGGCCGATGACGCAGGTTTCTTAACCTTGGTCAACACGGCCCGGTCCTTGGAGAAGGACATGAAGAATGTGCAAGCAAAGAAAAGCTTGGGTGATAGGAAATCTGAATTTAAAGTGCCGACTACTTCAAAGTCCGGCTATCGGAGGTCTTTCAAGAAGCATAGGACTTTGGGTCCAGCTCCTTCTGGTGCTTCTGGGGCGACTACGAGTCGGACCCCAGGCGCGTGTTTTACTTGTGGAAAGACGGGGCATTTTTCCTGTGACTGTTGGAGCGTACGTCCTATGTCCGAGAGAAGGTTGGGAGCTACTTATGAAGAGAAGGGAAAGGCGGCGGAGTCGATCGCATCCCATTATGCTCAGGCCCAACCAAGGGTCTACAATCTTGGCCAACAGGAGGCCATCAAACAGGCTGATGTGGTGACAGGTACGGTTTAATTTATAGCAAGTCAATTTCTTTAAATACTTGTTATGCACATGTTACCTTACCACTGCTTGTTTAGGATTTGTTTTGATTTGTGGAAATCCGGCATGAGCACTCTTCGATACGGGAGCTTCACACTCCTTCTTGTCCGAAGGATTTATATCATGCATCAGAGTCCCTTCTTCGATGGCGAAGGATAAGTTGGATGTGTTGTTGCCCAATGGGTGTTTGATGCGAGCGGATAGGATTTGTGATGTTAAGATTCGTATTGGGAATCAGGAGTTCGACCTGCAGGCGTCTTTACTTCCGTTAGTGGAGTTCGACGTAATATTTGGCATGGACTGGCTCTCGGAGCAGCAGGCCTATATTGACTGCGGTCGCAAGGAAGTCAAGCTGGGAGCAAGTCGTGAGACGACTTTTACGGGCTTAAAGGGGTCGAGCAAGACATTGATGTCTGCTCTTCAGGTGGTGAAGGCGGTTCGTGCCGGAGCAGAACTGTTCTTTACACTAGTGGAGGTTGCAAAGCCGAAGCCCGTATTGGATTGCATTTCAGTGGTATCGGAATACCATGATGTGTTCCCCGCAGATCTTCCTGGAGCCCCGCCTCAGCGGGAGATAGATTTTACGATCGAGCTAGTGCCAGGTGCAAAGCCTGTGTCACGATCTCCGTATCGGCTAGCGCTTAAGGAAATGGTGGAGCTGAAAGTTCAACTGCAAGAGTTGTTGGAGCAAGGGTATGTGCGCCCGAGTTCTTCGCCTTGGAGCGCACCGGTCCTCTTTGTTAAGAAGAAGGTCGGAAGCTTGAGGCTATGTATTGATTATCGAGAGCTCAACAAGCTGACGGAGAAGAACAAGTACCCAATCCCTCGAATTGATGATCTCTTTAATCAGTTAGTCGGGTCGACGGTGTACTCGAAGTTGGATCTCAAGGCTGGGTACTATCAGCTGCGAATAAGGGAGAGTGATATCCCGAAGACAGCGTTTAGTACGAGATACAGGCATTATGAGTTTACGGTCATGCCGTTTGGGCTAACTAATGCGCCGTCAGTGTTCATGGATTTGATGTACAGGCTTTCAGGGAGTACTTGGATCTTTTCGTGATCGTATTCATCGACGATATTTTGGTGTACTCGCAAAGTGAGGAAGATCACTTCAAGCATCTTCATTTGGTGTTGGAGACGCTAAGGAGAAATCAGTTGTATGCCAAGTTCTCGAAGTGCGAGTTTTGGCTATCCTTAGTGGCGTTCCTGGGGCATATAGTAAGTGGAGAGGGTATTGTTGTGGATTCGGAGAAGATTGTTGCGATACGGGAGTGGCCTGAGCTTGTTACGGTAGCGGAAGTCCGGAGATTTCTGGGGCTTGCTGGCTATTATAGGCGCTTCGTAGAGAACTTCTCGCGGATAGCGTTACCTCTCACTACTTTGACGGGGAAGGAGCATAAGTTCGTTTGGACGCCGGAGTGCGCGCGATCTTTCGAGGAGTTGAAGTGTCGGTTGACCACGACGCCTGTGCTGAGTTCGCCATGTGGGACCGATGGCTACGAGATTTATAGTGATGCTTCGGGCAGCGGTTTGGTTTGCGTGCTGCTGCAACACGGAAGTGTAATATCTTATGGCTCGAGACAGCTAAAAGTGCATGAGAGGAATTATCCGGTCCATGACATGGAGTTAGCGGCCGTGATTTTTGCCTTGAAGCTGTGGAGACACTATTTGTATGGTGTGAAGATTGATATCTACACCGATCACAAGAGCCTGAAGTATCTTATTGATCAGAAGGATCTGAATATGCGGCAGCGTAGATGGATGGAGTTCCTGGGGGACTATACATTCAAGATCCACTACGTGCCTGATAAAGGGAATGCGATTGCGGACGCGCTGAGTCGCGAACCCCAGCTCAAGCCAATTGGCTATCGGTGCATGATGAGCGGTTGGTGCGAGAGTTGGAGGCATTGGAGATTGTTTGTGTGGATAGACAATCAAGAACTGAAGCAGTTCTGAATTGGACTGAAGTCCAATATGACCTGGCTGATCGTATTCGGCAGGCTTTGGATATGGATGCTCATATGAAGCAGTTCATGGTAGAGGCTCTGGATGGGTCAATTTCCCAATTCGTCATGGAGGACGGATTACTTTGGAAAGACGGTCGTCTGTGCATCCCAAGTGTGGTCAATTTGCGGGTGGAGTTGTTGTACGAGGCACACCATACCAAGTACTCGATTCACCCGGGGAGCACAAAGATGTACCGTGATGTGAAGAAACTGTTTTGGTGGCCGGGTTTGAAGAAGTATGTGGCGCTATACGTAGCGAAGTGCCAAACTTGCGCCTTGGTAAAGGCGAAGTGCCAAAAGCCGGGAGGATTTCTTAAGTCCTTGCCTATTCCGGAGTGGAAATTTGATGACATCTTTATGGACTTTGTGCACAGTTTGCCAAGGTCGCAAAAGGGGAACGACGCCATTTGGGTGGTTGTTGATCGGTTAACGAAGGTGTCGCATTTTGTTCCGCATAGGAAGGATGATCCGGTGGAAAAGTTGGCAAAGCTTTATGTGGATAACATAGTACGGCTTCATGGTGTGCCCCGCAGCATCGTGAGTGACCAAGATGGGCGGTTCACGTCCAATGATTGGAGGCTAGTGCAACAAATGTTGGGAACAAAGTTGAAATTCAGCACAGCCTTCCATCCGGAAACGGATGGGCAGACCGAGAGGGTCAATAGAACCATGGAAGACATGCTTCACATGTGTGTCTTGGATTTTGGAAAGCAATGGGAAGACCACCTTTATTTGGTGGAGTTCGCATACAACAACAGCTACCAAGCGAGTATTCAAATGGAGCCCTTCGAGGCCCTATATGGTAGAAAATGTCGCACGCCGTTGTCTTGGTTAGAAATGGGTGAGTCAAAGTTGTATAAGCGATCAGAAGTGGAGGATGCTACTTTTTTGGGGAGAACCATTCGGGAGAGGTTGCTTATCGCTCAGGACTGGCAAGCGAAGTACTATAATGTCAAGCATAGGAACGTGGAGTTCGCTATGGGCGACTATGTGTACTTAAAGATCAAGCCGTTCAAGGGTGTCTCGCGGGTGCGACGATTGAAAAAGCTAAGCCCGAGGTACCTTGGACCGTTTGAGGTTCTGGAGCAAGTTGGTGAAGCGGCCTATCGGTTGAAGCTTTCAGTGGAGCTTAGTGGTTTACATGATGTATTTCATATTTCGGTGCTTCGGAAGGCAGTGCAAGAGCCTACGCAAGTGATCGCGGTTGATCAAGTGCCGGTGGATAGTGGGCTGACGACAAAGGTCAAGCCCGTGCGGATTGAGGACTCAGAGGTCAAGCGGCTACGCAATAAAGAGATCAGGATGGTCAAGGTCCGGTGGGACAATTGCCGTCGTGAGGAGCTCTCTTGGGAGCGAGAGCAGACTATGCTTGACGAGTATCCAGAGTTGTTCCGCTCAGGTACAAATTTTGGTTTTGTACATGTCTTTCCTTTATATAATTTCGAGGATGAAATTCTTTTAAGAGGGGGAGAGTTGTAACGCCCCGAGACTCAAAGGAGCGACGAGGGACATTTTGGGCCAGTTTTGGGTTCTGGCTGCAGGCACACGGCCTGGGACACGGGCGTGTCCCAGGGCCTGTCAAGCTTGTGTCGACACTCAGCCGGGAAGTCGACACTTTGGTCTCGACATTGTGTCGAGACTGGGCACACGGCCTGCGACACGGGCGTGTCGCAGGGCGAGTCGACCCGTGTCGACACTTAGCCGCGAAGTCGACACTCTGCATTCGACGAAGTGTCGAGACACGGCACACGGCCTGCGACACGGGCGTGTCGCAGGGCGTGTCGACCCGTGTCTACACTCTTCCCGGGAAGTCGACACTTTGGTCTCGACATTGTGTCGAGACAAGGCACACGGCCTAGGACACGGGCGTGTCCAAGGCCGTGTCATCAGGTCGACGATCTTCGCTCGACGAAGTGTCTAGTGTCGAGATCGTGTACACGGCCTGGGGTCCAGGCGTGTTGAGGTGACACGGGCAAGGACACGGGCGTGTCCTAGAACCCGTGCAGTGCTCGGGTTGTTTTCGGGGAAAAATGATGGGGGTACACGGCCATGTTAGGTGGAACACGGGCGTGTCAGGTCAAACACGGTCGTGTTCGATACCCGTGTGTTGTTCCAGGTGATTCGATTTTGATGGCGAATAAGGCACACGGCCCTAGACACGGGCGTGTGCCAGGCCATGTTCGGTCCAGATTGGGCATTTCAGTCCCGAATCAAAGCCGTTCATTTATTTAATTGATGATCCAACGGCTGGGGGTTGTTCCTGAAGGGATATACCAGGGATTGGACTTAGAAACCCTCACTTTTCATAAGTTATCATCTTTTTAAAACCTTATAGAGAGAGGAGAGCCAAGGAAGGAAGAAGGACCTTGATCCAGCCATTGGAGGAGCTTCGAAGCTCCGAATCGCGAGCCGACTCCGGATCCACGGAGGCAAAGCTAGTGCGGTGCTTTTCATCCGCTTACTTTTCAATGGCGCCAAAGAGGAACGCTAGGGTAACGATTCTCTTCTTGAGCATGAGTAGCTCTCCTTCTTTGCATAGGAAGCCCGCTCTCGCGAGTTTGCGGAGAGTTGGAGGCGTTCCTTCGGGTAGATATGTGAAGTCCCCGTTGTTTAGAGTCCGTAAGCGAGAACGGACATAGGCATGATGTGTGAAGCCTACCCAGACATGTTGGTCTGGATCGGTGATGTTGCATTGCATAAATGTCGGAGAAGACTCCGTGCTATTGATTGTTTTTCGGGTTTCTACGCGGTAGATTGCAGCAGGTAGCCTTGGGGACTAACCCAAAGGTGCACCCGGAAAACTGGGCGGATACGAGATCCTGCCAACTTGGTGGCCTGAGAGCCAACTTGAACATAACCGGGTTATGTGAACTGTGATGTAAATGGGACTCGGTGGAAGTTTGACCCGCGCAAATGGCTTAAATTGTCGTTGCGATGTGAGCACATGTTAGATGGAACCGTACCCGTTCTATGTCGTTCGGTTAAAGAGACCTAAAGGCACGTGGCACTAGCCGTTGGCATAGATTAGGGTCTTCGGCGGTCAATGGCTTAAATTGTCGTGACCCAGGCCAGGAAGACAAAATGCTCATAGGTTTGGCCGTCAAAGTGGCGGTGGTGAGTCCGGAATGTCTATGGCTTTAATTGACGTGACATCGACCGGTTCACCGAGAATGTGCCCTGAGAGCACGGGGCGTGTGGCCGTGCGAGCCAATGTCTGTGATGAAATGGCTATATATATATATTGCTCGCTTATGCTAATGAAATGCAGGGAAGGAGCATCGCCGCCCCGAGTTGGGGGCGGGATCGTTATAATTTGGTCAGCATTGCTGACCGTTGCCTTGTTTTGCCACCGTGCGGTGGTTTGTTGCTTGCAGGTGCTACTGGACCAAGCGGTCAATAGCGGGCTAAAGCCCTTTTTGCGAAGCCGACCCTCGAAGGCCCAAATGGAAGTATTTACTGTTTTATTCATGTATGAACGGCCTGCGTGCCGTGGTTTTTAAAACATGTAATATCAAGTGAACCATATTTATAAGGCCTTAAGGCTTGTATTGGTGTATTTTGTAACATTCCTATTTTGGTAATTAGTGGACATTCATGCTTTAGTGCTGGGCTCTTATCTGCAACCTTTATAAACTGCTTCCGCTAGAATGCTCTGTGTAGGACGTTGATTGGTTGGATGGTTTCCATGAGTAACCACCCGGTCTGTCTGTGGCATACGGCGTCGGGCCCCGGTCGGACCTACTGCTATATGCTATGCGAAGGATAGGGTGTGTTACACGCACAAACACAATCAAGAATTAAAATATGTCAACACATAGACATGTTGAAATCGTTATGTAAATCAAGTTCTTTCTCATCAATCCAACAACCAAGCAATCAAGAGCAAAGTTACTACAATAGAAGGGGGAGAGATACAACCAAACACACGAAAACTTTCCTAGATTTGCGGCCGGATTCAAGTGTTGTCGAGCCTTGTCCGTACTCGGTCTACAGATGACGTCCATGGTTGAGAAGGGCTGTCACTTCCTTTTAATATCTCGTCTTCTTCATGAATAGCTGCCGGGTTAAACCTGAACGGAGAACTCCACGTTTGAGGTTGGAGAAGATGATGGCGGCCGAAGATGAAGCTATTTAGAGCTTTTGGAGGGATAACAGTGGTCGTACGAGCTATCCAGGGAGGAGAGAGAAGAAAACGGCAGGAGGAAGGTTTTCCCACTCAAAGGAGTGGAAATGGCAGGCTGGATTTCTTGGGTGGATGAGACCTGCGGCTTAAAAAGATAAGTCAGGAATAATGGTCATGCACGGTTTGGTGCACGATCGTACGTTAACCGTGCGATATTAAATTCCAGAACAATCTTGCGGAATAAGAAGCGTTCACTCGTGTGTTTCCTCATGCACGGATGCTTCCGCCCATGCGTGAAGGAAAATGCACGGGTAACAACAGAAAGCAGAAATTTCCGGCAAGTAGGTGGAACCATGTGTTTTACTCATGCACGGGCTCTTCTGCCTGTGCATGAGAAAATCGCATGATTAACCACAGAGCACAAAAAATCAAGGTAGCCACAGGAAAACCGTGTGTTTCCTTCGCACACGGTTCTGAAGAAACCGTGTGTTAATCGTGTGTGAAGATCGTCAAGCTCAGCTCGATGATATTCGTCGAGCTCCACTCGAGTCTTCTCCAGCACAATAAAACGCACGATCGCGCAAAAAACATGAGCTAAGGAAACGCACGACCGTGCATTTTCCGCAAATCAGAATTCCTTCCTTAGGGAAAACGCTCTACCTGCACAGCAAAAAAGATCAAAACTAGAGCACAAGCCCTAAGCACCAAATATACAGCAAAGAATATCCAAAGCCGCACGAGGTGTACCCCAGTACATACCCCCAAAATCCCAGTACAATTCGCAAACCAAAATGGGCTGAAATAGTGCATAATGGCTAAGTGAGGCCCTAATCAAATATATGACATTTTATACTGAAATAGTAGTGCACAAGCATGATAATAAGCCCATATGAGTTCAAAACATCCTATATAAATCGGACTCATCACACAACTAGACTTAAACATTTGCTCGTCCCGAGCAAATCATCCCTAACGCGGATGAGTAAAATAGCATAGTTGGCCTATAACTGCGTAGCGGAGTACCATGCGAAATCGCATGCTTACACTCTTAGGAATACCGTAGAAGGAATTTCTAATTATGCACTAATAACCTATATATTTCTTAAGGCGTATCAAAATATTATTACTACTCTACTATAGAATCGAGGGGAATCATTCGGTCACGTGCAAGGAGAAGGTAGACAATCACTAAGTGGAGCATTGCCAAAGCAAGGGATCGGGATAACCTCCAAAGGAATCCACCAATGTCGGTGACCATATGTGTTGAAACCGAAATCTCAGTCTCCTGTGGAGTTCGCCCTCGGGGAAGGGGTGACCGCGCGCCTACTTCGCTCCTGCAAGCAAAATAACAAAGAAAAACAAAGATAAGAACCGACCCTAGGGCTCGGCGGGGAGCACCCACCACACACCCGGAAGATCTGAGAGCGCTTCCCCTCCTTAGCCAAAGGCTGAGCTAAGGTACCCTCAGAAAGCACTTAGGAACTAGAGCAAGGAGACACAGGAAGCAAGCCTTCTGGGGTACATCTTGGGTCCTATTTATAGTTTTTAGAATCTGAACTGCCAATAACCAAACTGAACTGTCCTGAAGTTACCAAAAAACCCTTGATCGGGTCTGCCAACAGCCAAACTCCGCTGTTTTGAAGGTCTATGGGCAGACCAGCATGGGCAAAACAGTAAAAAGTACCTCGTATATTTGGGCGAGCTGGGGAGCCTTGCCACCTCGGACGATCCTGCTCGCCTGCTATTGCCGGGCTCCTTTGCGCGAGCAAGATTCGGGATGTCGAGCTCGCCCATCGGTCGGCCTCCATTAGTCGACCTCAGCTCGACGAATCCTGGCTTAGCTCGGTGAATACCGAGTTCGCGGTTGATGAATGCCGAGCTCGGGTTCGGCTTCTCCTTGTCGTGCTCGCCCACGATCTTCAGAGTCCTTTACTGGGCTTGCCCGTTGCTTGGTCGATCTAAACCACCCGGTATGGTTCTTAGTGACCTCACTCGCCAGACACGGGGTTGTATATAATCCCCGCTCTTTTTGAGCTTGGCAATGCTCGGAAAGAAACATCCAACCCCAAGTGTTTGGTGAGTGCGCAGTGGGCTGGAGGGAATCTTCGGGTGGGGTCCACCTGTGGCTATATATATGCACCTGCATACCTGCCTGACTCTTGCCATTCCCTTTTCTCTAATCCTGCTAAGATGTCGATCCCCAAGGAGATTCAAGAGCGTCTTATGCGCGCTCGCCAGACCTTAGCTGCTCACGTAGCCGCCCTGACAGCGGTCCCAGCTGCTGTGCCGCAAAGTGGCTCTGCCAAGCCTAGATCCAAGAAGACGAAAACATTCCCTCAGGAGGCCGAGCCCATCTATGATGACCTGAGGACCACCTTGGAGCACGGGACCGGCTCCTCCACTCTGCCTGCCCCTGAAAAGGGCAAGAATATTGTCGAGGTTTGTGACGGCCCAGACAGTCACCCTGATGGCACGAAGGACACTGTGCTACGAGCAACCACCCCGCGAGCCAAGACCACCCTTGGGGACACGCGGTTCACGACTCCGAAGAACTGTCCCCAGGTCTCATCCCCTCCCTTTGGGACCTTGGGGGTGAGCTCGCAGAGGCCGAGCTCGCTGGTGTGCGCCCGCTCTCCCCAGCAAGCTGTCGTGACCACGGGGGTGGGTCTGGAAACCATCCCAATCCCGGGATTCGAACTTATCTCACTGGGAACTTGCGGACCAGGTCGCGGGAAGGATCTGATGTTTATCCCTCCCCGCATCTCCTTCGAGTTACCGAGCTCATCAGGTAAACTTTGCCTGGATTCCTGCCTCATGCGATTTTCCAGCTTCTCCTTTTGCTGATGTTTGCCTCCACAGTTTCCCCCAGCCAATCCGCTGCAGAGGAATCTTCGCGAGCAGCCCATTACTCTCCCCTCCACTCCTCAAGCTCGCTGGACTCTTACCTGGGACCTAAAGTGGAGAACGATGAGCTGACGAGGAGGGGAATCAAGCTCTTCAAGAAGCTCATGCGTGGGGTCCGCGAGGTGCAGGAGGTCAACGAGGCGCTGCAATGCGACTACGCACGTTTCGCTGACGAGGTGCGGAGCGGCCAGGTTGGTGAGCTGACGTCCCCTTCCCAGCTTCTGGATGAGATAAACGAGGGCCTCTCAGTGGCGCAGAGGAATTCGGGGAGGATCCACGTGTTGCTCTGGGTGCGGCAGTCTGGGGGATGGGAGGTGCGAGGCCGGGGTAGATAAAGGGCGGCTCATTTACCGAGCCGACTGGTACTCGCCTCCTAGTTTTTCCCCCCTGCCTGCGCGCCCCACTTTCTTATTCCTGCACTTGGTCCTTGTAATAAATAACTTTAAACATTCTTAGACATGCAGTATTCAAATAATGTATTGCTTTTATTTGACTTAGCCTTGGTTGGAACGCGCCGGAAGTCGGCGAGCAGAGGGTTGGCGAGCTGGGCCGATTGGACAGCTTTGGTGGTTGGAACGCGCCGGAAGCCGGCAAGCTGGAGGTTCGCGAGCTAGGAGGGTAAGCTGGTCTGATTGGACAGCTTGGCCACCCAATTACTTTCTATATAAATAGCCCCCTCCCCCACCAACCCCCGTACTACCGCCTTAACTGCTTGCTTCTCTCTCTCTTCCTGTGCTTTTGTTCCTTTTCTTCTCGCGCTCCATCCCTTCTTCTGCGAGTATGGGCAAGACCAACCCTGATGTCGATGGCCGCACCAAGTGCGCCCAGCACTTCACCGATTACTGCTTCTTCGAGGGGAATACCACTGAGGAGGAGCTCGCGGAATTTGTCGGCGACCACGTTCTGCCGGGATTCGAGGCGCGCCGACCGAGGCGGGGGGGGGGGGAGGCCATCTATACCTTTTATGATGACGAGCTCGCCTTCCCCATTTCTCACTTTGAGGTGGGGTTGCGCCTTCCCCTTTGGCTGGAGATCCGGCAGATTCTGAAATATTATGGCGCGGTGCCCGCGCAGCCGAACTCCAACGCCATCGAGATGATGGTGGCGTTCGTGATCTATCTCCGGCGTGAGAGAATTGAGTTCAACCTGACAGTATTCAGGAAACTCTTCTCCTATAAGGCGACGCCGGATGGGGTCGCCTACTTCGGCAGCTCGCTGATCAAAGTTCGTGAAATCGCGATCAAGCATCACAACTGGATGACCAAGATCGCATTTATCAAGGGCGATCTCGGCAACATCCCATACTCGCCGCAGCAGAAGGGAGAGGAGGTCTACCCCCCCCCCGGCTGTGTCCAGCAACGATGCCGACCTCCATAAGTTTTTCCTCCATAATGACTTCGAGGTCGCCTTCCTGCGAAGGGGCCTCGACACGCTTCTCCCTGTCCTACCCGGCGAAGGTATTGTTCTCTCCACATCGCCGAGCTCGCCAAGTTACCGAGCTTGTCATAGTGCCGTTGAAAATCTTCTGACTTTTCCAAGTTTTTTCTTGCAAGGGAGCGGCTAATTCCCATGAACCAGCCGTTTGCGGACTCGAGGTTGTACCCGGACCCCCTTGCTCGCGAAAAGGCGGCGGCGGCGGCCTGTCGAGATGAGGCAGCCTTCTCCCAACCCTCTTCCAGCAAGAGGCGTTCTGAGGATGCTGCATCGAACCCGCCACACCGCCAGCAATTACAAAAAATGATGAAGAATGCCATGCTCGCTCCGCGGGGGGAAATAACATCAACAACATCAATCCATCCCCAAGTACATAAGCTCGCCCGAGACCATTCCCGACGCGTCACCAGAGAGCCCGCTGAAGGAGATCATCAGCAAGGGATGGAAGGGCGGCGAGGCTCCTGCTCCCTCTGCGGCGATCTCTCTACCTCCTTCGGCGAAGAGGGCGGCTTGCGAGCGTGGGGTGCCGAAATTTCATCCCCTCCTCAGCTTTGGAGGGCGGTGGAAAGACTCGGCGGGTGAACCCATGGTGCAGTGGGACGAGCTGGCCCACCGAGTTTCCATCTCCACCCTGCACCATTCCTGGCATGACCGCGAGCCTTCCACCGGTCACGCTTACACCCTCGGCTTCGGCCTTTATGGCTGCGAGGACGCCGAGGGCTACAAGAATATGACCCTGCGGCAGCTCGGCCATGAGGGCCTGCAGGCCCATCTGCGGGCTATGGAGCTTCACCACATGCCGACCCGCCGCAGCTTCGGCCTCAGCAACCAACTCCAAAACGCCGAGCAAGCCCGCGACGTCGCCAAATACAAGGTTGCTGATCAGGCGAGGCGTCTCGGCATCGCCGAGGGTCTTCTCGCCCAGGCCGCCGGCGGGTTGGTGAGTATCGGGCTTCCTCCTCCCTCTTTTACTTGAAATATTTTGCACTGTCACTAATGAACTTTTCTTCTATCAGGATGCCAAGGCCGCCGGGGAGCTGCGGGCTCGCAATGCCGAGCAGGTGGAGGAGGTCGGCCAGCTTTGCGCCCGGCTTACCGAGTTGGAGGGGGCGAACGCGAAGCTGAAGGATGAGAACCAACACCTTACCCACGAGGTCCGCCGTCAGGCGGAGATCTTCTTCCTGGCCAGTGATGCCGATCCTACCCTCCCCTACAAGAGTCCTAGGATCTTTGGCGAGGCCGACCTCACCGAGAGGTTGCGGATCAACTCCATCCAGGCCTCCGAGTGTACCCTCCAGATGATGAAGGACTCTGGGGTGCTGGTGGAGGGGTGCAAGGAGATCTCCGCCAAGGACCTGATGCCAAGCTTGTTCCCGATGACGCCGCCTAGCGAGAACGAAGATAGTCTGGACACGCTGTTCGGGAAGGGCTTCCAGGATCCATCAGGCGAAGGCGGGGAGGACCACCAATCTGGCAGGGGGGGGGGGGTGAGGTCTAAATGTGCATGACCTGTAATCTCGCCGAGACGAGCTCAACCTGTAAATACTTTTACTTAATGAAAGAATATTTTTGATACCTTTTGTCCATTATAGCAATGTCATTATACATATACTTTATTTTGCTGGATTTTTCTGTCGTGCCTTGCTTGTTTGCGAGCACTCTCCCCAGTGACCTCACATAGATAGGTACTGCGAGTAGGATTATCGTTAGGACTCACCCCTGAGAGCATATCTTGAGAGCTCGCCCATTCTTAGGACTCGCTCTTGCTCGCACGCGAGCAGCCCATAACCCTATCAATATGAGACCAAACTCTTTAAAATATTCCAAGTAAAACCTAGCGGGGGGGCGAGGTGTCCTAGCGGGATTCGCCTCCCTTTGGCGAGGTTGAAGGGCCTGGCTCATCAATTCTCAGGATTGGCCCCAGCTCGCTCGCGAGGTTCTCATGACCTTATCAACTGAAAACCAGGTTCACTAAATTTTTCCAACTAAAAAAAACAAAGTGTGGGGCGAGGCATCTCGGCGGGATCCACCTCCCGTTAGCGAGGTCCAAGGGCCTGGCTTGTCATCCTTCTGCCGAGGCCGAGCTGAATTAGCGAGCCCGAACTCGCCCTTACTGAGCTCTTGTCTTAATCTTAGAAGGGCCAAGTTTGCTCGGGGTCGAAGGCTGATTACATCGAGTGACTTCCAGCCCTACCAGCTAGGTGAGAACCTGACAGCGGGATATGCTCGAGGTCTAAGGATGACACCGAGTGACTTCCAGCCCTATCAGCTAGGTGAGAGCCTGGCAATGGGATCTGCTCGAGATCCAAGGTTGATACCATCGAGTGACTTCCAGCCCTGCCAGCTAGGTGAGAGCCTGATAGCGGGATCTGCTCAAGGTTTAAGGATGCCACCGAGTGACTTCCAGTCCTGCCAGCTAGGTGAGAGCCTGGCAGCGGGATCTGCTCGGTGTCTAAGGCTGATACCATCGAGTGAATTCCAGCCCTACCAACCAGGTGAGAGCCTGACAGCGGGATCTGCTCGAGGTCTAAGGATGACACTGAGTGACTTCCAGCCCTGCTAGCTAGGTGAGAGCCTGGCAGCGGGATCTGCTCGGGGTCCAAGGCTGATACCATCGAGTGACTTTCATCCCTGCCAGCTAGGTGAAAGCATGACAGCAGGATCTGCTCGAGGTCTAAAGATGACACCGAGTGACTTCCCACCCTGCCAGCTAGTTGAGAGCCTGACAGCGGGATCTGCTCGGGGTCCAAGGCTTATACCATCGAGTGACTTCCAGCCCTGCCAGCTAGGTGAGAGCCTGACAGCGGAATCTGCTCGAGGTATGAGGATGACACCGAGTGACATCCAGCCCTGCCAGCTAGGTGAGAGCCTGGCAGCAGGATCTGCTCGGGGTCCAAGGCTGATACCATAGAGTGACTTCCAGTCCTGGCAGCTAGGTGAGAGCCTGACAGCGGGATCTACTCGAGGTCTAAGTATGACATTGAGTGACTTCCAGCCCTGACACCTAGGTGAGAGCTTGGCAGCGGGATCTGCTCGGGGTCCAAGGATGATACCATCGAGTGACTTCCAACCCTGCCAGCTAGGTGAGAGCCTGACAGCGGGATCTGCTCGAGGTCTAAGGATAATACCGAGTGACTTCCAGCCCTGCCAGCTAGGTGAGAGCCTGGAAGCGGGATCTGCTCGGGGTCCATGGTTGATAACATCTAGTGACTTCCATCCCTGCCAGCTAGGTGAGAGCCTGACAGCGGGATCTGCTCGATGTCTAAGGATGACACCGAGTGACTTCCAGCCCTGCCAGCTAGGTGAGAGCCTGGCAGGGGGATCTTCTCGGGGTCCACGGCTGATACCATCGAGTGACTTCTAGCCCTGCCAGCCAGGTGAGAGCCTGACAGCGGGATCTTCTCGAGGTCTAAGGATAACACCGAGTGACTTCCAGCCCTACCAGCTAGGTGAGAGCCTAGCAGCGGGATCTGCTCGGGGTCTAAGGCAGACACCATCGAGTGACTTCCAGCCCTGCCAGCTAGGTGAGAGCCTGACAGCGGGATCTGCTCGAGGTCTAAGGATGACATCGAGTGACTTCCAGCCCTGCCAGCTAGGTGAGAGCCTGGCAGTAGGATCTGCTTGGGGTCCAAGGCTGATACCATCGATTGACTTCCAGCCCTGCCAGCTAGGTGAGAGCCTGACAGCGGGATCTGCTCGAGGTCTAGGGATGACACCAAGTGACTTCCAGCCCTGCCAGCTAGGTGAGAGCCTGACAGCGGGATCTTCTCGAGGTCCAAGGCTGATACCATCGAGTGACTTCCAGCCCTACGAGCCAGGTGAGAGCCTGACAGCGGGATCTGCTCGAGGTCTAAGGATGACACCGAGTGACTTCCAGCCCTGCCAGCTAGGTGAGAGCCTGGCAGCGGGATCTGCTCGGGGTCCAAGGCAGACACCATCGTGTGACTTCCAGCCCTGCCAGCTAGGTGAGAGCCTGACAGCAGGATCTGCTCGAGGTCTAAATACACTTCACTTCTTCATGCAAACTCATTGCTACAACACCAGCGTGTTAAATAACTTTCATTAAAAATCAGAGTATCACTTACAAGTTTCGAGGGAAAAGTGTTTTAGGTCGTCACCACTCCAGGTGAGACTTAGGGTCTCGCTGTAACGCCCAGAAACTCAAAGGAGCAAAAGGGGGACGTTTTGGGCCAGTTTGGGTTCTGGCTGCAGGCACACGGCCTGGGACACGGGCGTGTCCCAGGGCATGTCAAGCCTGTGTCGACACTCAGTCGGGAATTCGACACTTTGGTCTCGACATTGTGTCGAGACTGGGCACACGGCCTACGACACGGGCGTGTCGCAGGGCGTGTCGACACTTAGCCGTGAAGTCGACACTCTGCATTCGACGAAGTGTCGAGACATGGCATACGGCCTGTGACACGGGCGTGTCGCAGGGCATGTCGACCCGTGTCGACACTCGTCCCGGGAAGTCGACACTTTGGTGTCGACAATATGTCGAGACAAGGCACACGGCCTAGGACACGGGCGTGTCCAAGGCCGTGTCATCAGGTCGACGATCTTCGCTCGACGAAGTGTCTAGTGTCGAGACCGTCTACACGACCTGGGGTCCAGGCGTGTTGAGGTGACACGGGTACGAACACGGGCGTGTCCTAGAACCCGTGCAGTGCTCGGGTTGATTTTTGGGAAAAATGATGGGGTACACGGCCGGCCACACGGCCGTGTCAGGTAAAACACGGGCGTGTCAGCTCGAACACGGGCGTGTTCGGTACCCGTGTGAGGTTTCAGGGGATTCGATTTTGAGGGCGAATGAGGCACACAGCCCTAGACATGGGCGTGTTCTAGGCCGTGTTCGGTCCAGATTGGGCATTTCAGTCCCGAATCAAAGCCGTTCGTTTCCTTATTTTGAGATCCAACGGCTGGGGGTTGTTCCTGAAGGGATATACCCGGGATTGGACTTAGAAACCCTCACTTTTTCTTAAGTGTTATCTTTCTAAAGCCTTAGAGAGAGAGGAGAGCCAAGGGAGGAAGAATGAGCTAGATCTCGCCATTGGAGGAGCTTCGAAGCCCCGAATCGCAAGCCGACTCCGGATCCACGGAGGCAAAGCTAGTGCGGTGCTTTTCATCCGATTACTTTTCAATGGCGCCAAAGAGGAATGCTAGGGTAACGATCCTCATCTTGAGCATGAGTAGCTCTCTTTCTTTGCATAGGAAGCCCGCTCTCGCGAGTTTGCGGAGAATTGGAGGCGTTCCTTCGGGTAGATATGTGAAGTCCCCGTTGTTTAGAGTCCGTAAGCGAGAACGGACATAGGCATGATGTGTGAAGCCTACCCGGACATGTTGGTCTGGATCGGTGATGTTGCATTGCATAAATGCCGGAGAAGACTCCGTGCTATGGTTTGTTTTCGGGTTTTCTACGCGGTAGATTGCAGCAGGGAGCCTTGGGGACTAACCCAAAGGTGCACCCGGAAAACTGGGCGGATACGAGATCTTGACAACATGGAGGCCTGAGAGCCAACTTGAACATAACCGAGTTATGTGAAATTGTGTGACGAAAATGGGACTCGGGAGAAGTTTGACCTGCGCAAATGGCTTAAATTATCGTTGCGACGTGAGCACGGGTTAGATGGAACCGTACCCATATCTATGTCGTTCGGGTTAAAGAGACCTAAGGTTACGTGGCACTTGCCTTTGGCATAGATGAGAGTCTTCGGCGGTCAATGGCTTAAATTGACGTGACCCATGTCGGGAAGACAAATTGCTCATATGTTTGGCCGTCAAAGTGGCGGTGGTGGGTCTGGAATGTCCATGGCTTTAACTGACGTGACATCGACCGGTTCACCAAGAATGTGCCCTGAGTGCATGGGGTGTGTGGCCATGTGAGCCTACGCCTGTGATATAATGAATACTATTATATTGCTCGCTTGTGCTAATAAAACTGCAGGGAAGGAGCATTGCCGCCCCGAGTTGGGGGCGGGATCGTTATAATTTGGTCAGCATTGCTGACCGTTGCCTTTTTGTTTGCCACCGTGCGGTGGTTAAGTTGCTTGCAGGTGATGCTGGACCATGCGGTCAATAGCGGGCTAAAGCCCAAATGCGAAGCCGGCCCTTGAAGGCCTATTTGGAAGTGTTTACTGCTTTATTCATGTGTGACCGGCCAACGTGCCGTGGTTTGTAAAACATGTAATATGAAGGGAAACATTTTGTAAGGCCTTAAGGCTTATTTTGGGTATTTTGTATAACATTCCTAATTTGTATTAGTGGACATTCATGCTCTAATGCTGGGTTCTTTCTTGCAACTTTTTTTTTAAACTGCTTCCGCTAGAATGCTCTGTGTAGGACGTTGAGATTGGTTTGATGGTTTCCATAAGTAACCACCCAGTCTGTCTGTGGCATACGGTGTCGGGCGCCGGCCGGACCTACTGCTATATGCTATGTGACGGATAGGGGGTGTTACAAATTGGTATCAGACTACTGGTTTTGGTCGGGCTTAAGGTGAATTCGTGGGCGAATTCTTTTTAAGGGGTGGTGAGCACCTTGTGTGCGTCATCGTAATAACAGTAAAAAGAACCCGTGAATGTCCACTTAGGAATGAAAATACTCGTGTTTGAGGAACCTGCGTGTTCCTATAATTGCTGTTTGCAATTTTATTTGGTCGCTTAAAGGTGTTTTGTACCACTATAGGTAACCGGACGTGGTGCTGGACAGCCAGAATGTCCGGTTTCTGAGGAGCATAGTGCACCCAGTGAGGTGTTTGAGCCTCCTCCTTCATATGAAACCGTTAGAAGGATCGTAGAAGCACTGTTCGCTGTGACGGGTGCACAGCTTGGAGGAAATGTACAACCCTGCGCCCCTATTGTGGCTTCAACGCCGGTGGGCGTGATGCAGCAGATGACCTTTGGTAGACCCTTGGGGCAGCAGCTGAATATGCATTTAGTGCAGGGAGCGCACACAGTTGAGAAATATTTGCAAGCATTTCTTCTGATAAGTCGCTACCCATGCTTCGAGTTGGATAACGAACAAGCTACAGTCGATAGATTTTATAATGGCATGCGTGCCGAGTTACGAGTTCTACTGCTAGGACCAAAGTTATTGGGATTCCGAGCCTTGGTGGAATCAGCTAGATCTTTGGAGGCAGATTTGAGGAAGACCGTCCCGATGCCAGCGACCATGGTATCGAACTATACAAACCCCATAAGAGCTACATCCGGCAGAATGCTGGAGAAAGGGACTATGAGATCGACTAGTAAAGCTACTTACACTTGTCATACTTGTGGAAAGAAAGGGCACTTTGCCCGAGACTGTTGGAATGGTGCTCGGAAGGGTAAGAAAGTTATGTCAGGAACAGTCAAGGATGTTAGTGCAAAGGAAATGGCGTTCAAAGTGCCGAACACCTCAAAGTCTGTATATCGAAAATGGTATAAGAAGCATAGGACTTCGGGTTCAGCTCCTTCTGGTGCTTCTGGGGCGACTACGGGTCAGACCCCGGGCACATGTTTCAACTGTGGGGAGCCGGGGCATTATGCTCGTGAGTGCCTAAAGCCCTGGAGGAAGCACGCCGTCGCGACGACAGGTATGGTTTAAAGATAGTTTTGCCTTAAACACTTGTCGCCCTTGTGCACGTTAGCTTAGAACTATTTGTGCTAAGCTTTGTTGAGACTTTACTTTATCTGCGAGAGCACCGTTCGTTTAGGGAGCTTCGCATTCCTTTATTAGGAATTATATTGTGCGTCGGAGTACCTCCTTTGATGGTAAAAGACAAATTGGATGCGTTATAGTCCAATGGTGCTCATTGTGCGCGGGTGGAAGTTGTTGCGCTTAGTTTTGGATTGAGAATCAGGAGTTCGATTTGCAAGCGTCGTTACTTCCGTTGGTGGAGTTCGACGTTATATTTGGTATCGACTGGCTCTCGGAGCAGCAAGCCAATATAGATGCGGTAACAAGGAAGTCAAGCTGGGATCAAGTCGTGAGATGACCTTTACGGGCTCGAAGAGGTCGAGCAAGATGTTGGCGTCTGCTCTTCAGGTGGTGAAGGCGGTTCGTGCCGGAGCAGAACTGTTCTTTACACTAGTGGAGGTTGCAAAGCCGAAGCCCACATTGGATTATATTTCAGTGGTATCGGAATACCCTGATGTGTTCCCTAGAGATCTTCCTGGAGCCCCGCTTCGACAGGAAATAGATTTCATGTTTGAGCTAGTACCAGGTGCAAAACCTGTGTCACGCTCTCCATATCGGCTAGCGCCTAAGGAAATGGCGGAGCTGAAGGTGCAACTTCTAAAAGTCGTTGGAGCAAGGGTATGTGCGTCCAAGTCCTTCGCCTTGGAGCGCACCGACCCTCTTTAGTAAGAAGAAGGACGGAAGCTTGAGGCTATGTATTAATTATCGGGAGCTCAACAAGTTGACGACAACGAACAACTACCCAATCGCAAGGATCGATGATCTTTGTGATCAGTTGGTCGGGCCAACGGCGTACTCTAAAGTAGTTAAGGGAGAGTGATATCCCAAAGATAACGTTCAGTACAGGATACGGACGCTACGAGTTTAGGGTCATGCCGTTTGGGCTGACTAATACGCCGTCAGTGTTCATGGATTCGATGAACAGGACCTTCTGGGAGTACTTGGACCATTTTGTGATCGTCTTCGTCGATGATATTCTGGTGTACTCGCAGAGTAAGGAAGATCACTTCAAGCATCTTCTTTTGGTTTTGGAGACGCTAAGGAGGAATCAGTTGTATGCCAAGTTCTCGACGTGCGGGTTTTCGTCATCGTCAGTGGCGTCCTCGGTCTTATAGTGAGTGGGGAAGGTATTGCAGTGGATCCGACGAAGATTGTTGCGATGCGGGAGTGGCCTGAGCTTTATACGGTAGCGGAAGTCCGGAGTTTTCTGGGGCTTGCCGACTAATACAGGCGCTTCGTAGAGAACTTCTCGCGGATAGCGTTACCCCTCACTACTTTGACGAGGAAGGAGTAGAAGTTCTTTTGGACGCCGGAGTGCACGCGAACTTTTGAGGAGTTGTAATGTCAGTTGACCACGGCGCCAGTGCTGACTTCGCCGAGTGGGACCGAAGGCTATGAGATTTAATAGCGATGCTTCGGGCAGCGGGTTGTGTTGCGTACTACTGCAACACGAAAGTGTAATAGCGTATGGCGCGAGACAGCCAAACGTGCACGAGAGGAACTATCCGGTCCATGACTTGTTGTTAGTGGCCGTGAGTTTTATACTTGAAGCTGTGGAGGCATTATTCGTACGGTATGACGATGGATATCTACGCTGATCACAAGAGCGTGAAGTGTCTGATTGGTCAGAAGGATCTAAATTTGCGGCAGCATAGGTGGATGGAGTTTTTGGGAGACTATACATTCAAGATCCACTACGCGCCTAATAAAGGGAATGCGGTTGCTGACGCGGTGAGTCGCCGAGCCCCAGCTCAAGCCAATTGGCTATCGGTGCATGATGAGCGGTTGGTGCGAGAGTTGGAGGCGTTGGAGATTGTTTGTGTGGACAAGCAATCAAGTGCTGAAGCAGTTCTGAATTGGACTGAAGTCAAATAAGACCTGGCTGATCGTATTCGGCAGGATTAGGATATGGATGCTCATATGAAGCAGTTCGTGGTAGAGGCTGTGGATGGGTCAAATTCCCAATTCGTCGTGGAGGACGGATTGCTTTGGAAAGATAGTCGTCTGTGCGTCCCAAGTGTGGGCAATTTACGGGTGGAGTGGTTGTACGAGGCACACTATACCAAGTACTCGATTCACCCGTGGAGCACAAAGATGTACCGTGATGTTAAGAAACTGTTTTGGTGGTCGGGTTTGAAGAAAGGTGTGGCGCTATGCGTAGAGAAGTGCCGAACTTGCACCTTGGTGAAGGCGGAGTGCCAAAAGCCGGGAGGATCTCTTAAGTCCTTGTCTATTCCGGATTGGAAATTCGACGACAGCTCTATGAACTTTGTGCACGGTTTGCCAAGGTCGCAAAAGGAGAACGACGCCATTTGGGCGGTCGTAGATCAGTTGTCGAAGGTGTCGCATTTTATTCCGCATAGGAAGCATGATCCGGTGGAGAAGTTGGCAAAGCTTTAGGTGGATAACATATCACGGCATCATGGTGTTCCCCGCAGCATCGTGAGTGACCGAGATGGGCGGTTCGCATCCAATGATTGGAGGCTTGTGCAGCAAATGTTGGGAACAAAGCCGAAATTCAACACAGCCTTTCATCCGCAAACGGATGGGTAGACCGAGATGGTCAATAGAACTATGGAAGACATTCTCCGCATGTGTGTCTTGGATTTCGGAAAGCAATGGGAATACCATCTTTATATGGTAGGAGATGTCGCACGCCGTTGTCTTGGCTGGAAATGGGTGAGTCAAATTGTGTAAGCGATTCGAAGTGGAGAATGTTTCTCTGTCGGTGCGAAGCATTTGGGAGAGGTTGCTTATCGCTCAGGACCGGCAAGCAAAGTACTATAATGTCAAGCACAGGGACGTGGAGTTCGCTGTGGGCGATTATGTATACTTAAATATCAAGCCGTCTAAGGGTGCCTCGCAGGTGCGGTGATTGAAAAAGCTAAGCCCGAGGTACCTTGGGCCGTTTGAGGTTCTGGAGCGGGTTGGGGAAGCGGCCTATCAATTCAAGTTTTCAGTGGAGCTTAGCGGTCTACATGATGTATCCCATATTTCGGTGCTACAGAAGGCGGTGCCAGAGCCTACGCGAGTGATCGCGGTCGATCAAGCACCGGTTGGTAGTGGGTTGACGACAAAAGTAAAGCCAGTATGGATTGAGGACTCGGAGGTCAAGCGGCTACGCAATAACGAGATCAGGTTGGTCAGGGTCCGGTGGGACAATTGCGGTCGTGAGGGGCTCTCTTGGGAGTGAGAGCAGACGATGCTTGAAGAATATCCGGAGTTGTTCCGCTCAAGTACAAATTTTGTTTTTGTACATGTATTTCCTTTATATAATTTCGTAGATGAAATTCTTTTAAGAGGGGGAGAGTTGTAACGCCCCGAAACTCAAAGGAGCAAAAGGGGGACATTTTGGGCCAGTTTGGGTTCTGGCTGCAGGCACACGGCCTGGTACACGGGCGTGTCCCAGGGCGTGTCAAGCCTGTGTCGACACTTAGTCGGGAAGTCGACACTTTGGTCTCAACATTGTGTCGAGACTGGGCACACGGCCTGCGACACGGGCGTGTCGCAGGGCGTGTCGACCCGTGTCGACACTTAGCCGTGAAGTCGACACTCTACATTCGACGAAGTGTTGAGACATGGCACACGGACTACGACACGGGCGTGTCGCAGGGCGTGTCGACCCGTGTCGACACTCGTCCCGGGAAGTCGACACTTTGGTGTCGACAATGTGTCGAGACAAGGCACATGGCCTAGGACACGGGCGTTTCCAAGGCCGTGTCATCAGGTCGACGATCTTCGCTCGACGAAGTGTCGAGTGTCGAGACCGTGTACACGGCCTGGGGTCCAGGCGTGTTGAGGTGATACGGGTACGGACACGGGAGTGTCCTAGAACCCGTGCAGTGCTCGGGTTGATTTTTGGGAAAAATGATGGGGTACACGGCCGGCCACACAGCCGTATCAGGTGAAACACGGGCATGTCAGCTCGAACACGGGCGTGTTTGGTACCCATGTGAGGTTCTAGGTGATTCGATTTTGAGGGCGAATGAGCCACACAGCCCTGGACACGGGCGTGTGCCAGGCCGTGTTCGGTCCAGATTGGGCATTTCAGTCCCGAATCAAAGTCGTTCGTTTCCTTATTTTGAGATCCAACGGCTGGGGGTTGTTCCTGAAGGGATATACCCTGGATTGGACTTAGAAACCCTCATTTTTCTTAAGTGTTATCTTTCTAAAGCCTTAGAGAGAGAGGAGAGCCAAGGGAGGAAGAAGGAGCTAGATCTCGCCATTGGAGGAGCTTCGAAGCTCCGAATCGCAAGCCGACTCCGGATCCACGGAGGCAAAGCTAGTGCTGTGCTTTTCATCCGATTACTTTTCAATGGCACCAAAGAGGAACGCTAGGGTAACGATCCTCATCTTGAGCATGAGTAGCTCTCTTTCTTTGCATAGGAAGCCCGCTCTCGCGAGTTTGCGAAGAATTGGAGGCGTTCCTTCGGGTAGATATGTGAAGTCCCCGTTGTTTAGAGTCCGTAAGCGAGAACGGACATAGACATGATGTGTGAAGCCTACCCGGACATGTTGGTCTGGATCGGTGATGTTGCATTGCATAAATGCCAGAGAAGACTCCGTGCTATGGTTTGTTTTCGGGTTTTCTACGCGGTAGATTGCAGCAGGGAGCCTTGGGGACTAACCCAAAGGTGCACCCGGAAAACTGGGCGGATACGAGATCTTGCCAACATGGAGGCCTGAGAGCCAACCTGAACATAACCGAGTTATGTGAAATTGTGTGACGAAAATGGGACTCGGGAGAAGTTTGACCTGCGCAAATGGCTTAAATTGTCGTTGCGACGTGAGCACGGGTTAGATGGAACCGTACCCATATCTATGTCGTTCGGGTTAAAGAGACCTAAGGTTACGTGGCACTTGCCGTTGGCATAGATGAGAGTCTTCGGCGGTCAATGGCTTAAATTGACGTGACCCATGCCGGGAAGACAAATTGCTCATATGTTTTGCTGTCAAAGTGGCGGTGGTGGGTCCGGAATGTCCATGGCTTTAACTGACGTGACATCGACCGGTTCACCAAGAATGTGCCCTGAGTGCATGGGGTGTGTGGCTGTGTGAGCCTACGCCTGTGATGTAATGAATACTATTATATTGCTCGCTTGTGCTAATAAAACTGCAGGGAAGGAGCATTGCCGCCCCGAGTTGGGGGCGGGATCGTTATAATTTGGTCAGCATTGCTGACCGTTGCCTTTTTGTTTGCCACCGTGCGGTGGTTAAGTTGCTTGCAGGTGCTGCTGGACCATGCGGTCAATAGCGGGCTAAAGCCCAAATGCGAAGCCGGCCCTTGAAGGCCTATTTGGAAGTGTTTACTGCTTTATTCATGTGTGACCGGCCAGCGTGCCGTGGTTTGTAAAACATGTAATATGAAGTGAAACATTTTGTAAGGCCTTAAGGCTTATTTTGGGTATTTTGTATAACATTCCTAATTTATATTAGTGGACATTCATGCTCTAATGCTGGGTTCTTTCTTGCAACTTTGTTTTTAAACTGCTTCCGCTAAAATGCTCTGTGTAGGACGTTGAGATTGGTTGGATGGTTTCCATAAGTAACCACCCGGTCTGTCTGTAGCATACGGCGTCGGGCCCCGACCGGACCTACTGCTATATTCTATGTGACGGATAGGGGGTGTTACACTCGCCCTCCACATTTTGGAGTCGATAACCCCCTGATCCTAAAGCTTCTTTTACGATAAATGGACCTTCCCAGCTGGGGTTGAGATTCCCCACGTTTGTCGACCTTCCTGCTGCATCCACCTTCATCAGCACCATTTCCCCCTCCACAAATTGCTTGACTCTGACGTGCTTGTCAAAGTACTTAGCCATTCTCCTCTTCACCTCTTCCTGTCAGATGGTGGAAAGATCCCGCAGTTCTTCCACTATGTCGAGGGAAAGCCGCAGATCTTCCTCGTTCTAAGCCTGCCATCCTTCCTTGCCTTCCCCTGCTGCGATAACTAAATGCGTTTAAACTTCGAACTCTACGGGGCGCACTGCCCCGCACCCATGGGAGAGCTTGAAGGGTATCTCTCCTGTAGCTGTGTTGGGGGTGGTCCTCAAGGCCCAGAGAACTGCGGGAAGCTGCTCCACCAAGATCCCCTTCAGGTTTTCCACTTTCTTCTTTATGAGGTTAACGATGATCTTGTTCGCGGACTCCACCTGCCCGTTGATTCTGGGCTGATGGACAGAGGCGAACCTGAGGTCGATCCCAAGCTGCTCACAAAAACCGGTGAACTCCGCGCTGGCGAACTAGGGCCCATTGTCTGTGATAATGGCCTGGGGTAGCCCATGGCGGCAGATGATCTCCCCCCAAACGAAGTTCTTGACGACCTAGGAAGTCACCTTGGCCAGCGCCTTCACTTCCAACCACTTGGAGAAATAATCGATCATCACCAGGAGGAACCTCCTCTGCCCACTGGCCTGGGGGAAAGGTCCAACCAAATCCATTCCCCAGATTTCAAAGGGCCAGGGGGCTGCGATACTCTTGAGCCGCTGAGCTGGCTGTAGCTGGAGGGGGCGAACAGCTGGCATTTGTGGCACCTTCTAGCGAACTCCGTCGTATCGCGGCCCATGGTGGGCCAGAAATACCCTTGCCTGATGATCCTGCCATCCAGGGTCCGACTCTTGGAGTGACTCCCACACTCCCCGGAGTGGAATTATACTAAGATTCTTTGTACCACTCCCTCGGCTACGCAACGTGCCAACATCCCCGAGAGATTCTTCCTGTACAGCTGCCCGTCTTGGAGGAGGTAGTATGCTGACTTATGCTGGAGCTTCTTCCTGTCCACCCCCTCCGAATACTCTCCCGTGGAAAGGAAAGTTACGACCAGATCCATCCATGAAGGCCGCTGGTCTATCTCCATGAGCTCTCCTTCTTCGATGGAGGGGAGGAATAGGTCGGTGATAGTACCCCCCACCCGAGGACCATGCTTTCAGAGCTGATTGACCTGCTCATTCTCCTCCCAGGACACGTGCTGGATGGAAAAAGTTTGGAACGTGCCAATGACTCCCTTTACTTTGGCTAAGTATAGCCGCAGCGTAGTCTCTCTCGCCTCGAACTCCCCATTGATCTGGGAAGCTACCACCATGGAGTCAGTAAGGACCTCCACGTCCAACACCCCCAGCTCCCTGGCCAGGCGCAGCCCTCCTATCACGACCTCATACTCGGCCTAATTGTTGGTGATGGGAAAGTGCACCACCACTGTATGCTCAATTCTAGTCCCTTGAGGGCTCTATAAAATCAACCCCACTCCTAAGGAATGCCTTCCCGAGGCGCCATCCACCTTCACCTTCCAAGGAGTCGGGCGAGTGAGCTCTTCCTCTGCCACCTCAATCTCATAATCGGCCAAGAAGTCGGCCATCACTTGATCTTTGATCGAGAGACGGGGGACAAAGGAGACATCGAACTCACTCAACTCCACTGACCACTTGTCAGCCTGCCAGAATGCTCCACCCCCTTAAAGATATTGTGGAGGGGATGGTCAGTCACCACTCGGATCAAGTGTGCCTGGAAATAGGGTCGTAGCCTTCGGGCTGAGATGACCAGGGCGAAGGCCAGCTTCTCCAAAATTGGATACCGGAGCTCGGCCTTTCTCAGGACCCAACTCATATAATATATGGGTAGCTGCTTTTTCCCCTCTTCACGAACTAGGACAGAGCTCAGGGCCTCCGCCCCAACCCCGAGATACAAAAATAGGTCCTCTCCCTCCTTTGGCCCTTGGAGCAATGGGGCCCGAGTCAACTGCACCTTGAGGGCCTGGAATGCCTCCTCGCACCCCTTCGTCCACTCGATTTTTTGACCCCCCTTAACATTTTGAAGAAGGTGGAGCACTTCTCCCCAGATCGAGAGAGGAACCTACTTAGCCCTGCCAGCTTTCCCGCCAGCCGCTGCACCTCCTTAGTGTTCTGTGGGGATCCCAGCTCTAAGATGGCCTTGACCTTATCGGGATTTGGCTCGACCACTGCATGGGTGAGGAGGTGTCCCAAGAACTTTCCCATGCTAGCCCCAAAGACACACTTCTAGGGATTCTACTGCATCTTATACTTGCGCAGGGTAGCAAAGGTCTCCTCCAGGTCCTGGAGGTGAGAGTCCATGTCCTAACTCTTGACCATGAGGTCATCTACATACACTTCCAGGTTCCTCCCATTATGCTCTTTGAAGACACTGTCCATCATCTTCTGGTAGGTCGCCCCTGCATTCTTTAGCCCGAAAGGCATCATCTTGTAATAGTAGCATCCATCCCCCGTGATGAACGAGACATCCTTGACATCCGTGGGGTGCATCCAGATTTGATGATAACCTGAAAATGCATCTAGAAAACACATTACAGAAAAACCAACAGCTTAGTCAACCAGCGCGTCGATCCAAGGCAAGGGATAACAGTCCTTAGGACAAGATTTATTAAGCAAGGAGAAGTCGATACACATACGGCACCGGCCGTCCCCTTTTTTCACTATGACTACATTTGAGACCCAGTCGGGGTATTGGATCTAGGATATGAAGCCGGACTTGAGGAGTTGCGCCACCTCCTCCCTGATGGTCTCACCAAGCTTGTCCGCATTGGACCTCTTCTTTTGTTGGACGGGGCGTGTTCCTGGGTCCAAGTTGAGGCGGTGGCAAGCCACATCCGCGTCAACCCCCGGCATCTCCGCGGAGCTCCATGCGAAGATGTCTACGTTTCTCTGGATGCACTCTAGAATCCTGCCCTGAGACTCCGGGGTCAGCCCTCTGCTGACGCGGACCTTCTCCACCCTGCCTTCTCGGGAGAGGACCTCCAGCTCTACTACCTCTTCCACAGCCTCCAACCTAGACTGCTTTCCCCATTCTTTGGCATCCCTATCCCCTGGGATGAGGACCTCCACCTCCACATCTTCTTCCACGGTCATTGCCTCAGCCAACTCCTCCCGATCTCCTCCTGCTACCTCTACCCCGATGCAGCTCTCCGCTTCCAGCTCCTCCCTACTAGCTTCCTGCTCCGCCCTCTCCATCCTCCGCTCCATCTCCTCGGCTCCCTCCTGCCAAGAAATGGCATTCACGGCGGCGACGTAGCATTCCAGCGCCATTTTTGGGGTCCCCCCTGACCCTGACCTGAATCCCCTCTGCATTGAACTTCAAGCATTGATGGAACGATGAGGGGACGCAGCAGAAGGCACTGATGAGGGGCCTCCCGAAGATGGAGATGTAGCTGCTGGGGGCATCCACGATGACGAACCTGTAATTCCTGTACTGCCCCTACCCCCCCAGGGTGACATGGAGGCCTACTCCTCCCTCTGCTTCCTTCCTCTCCCCAGAAAATCCGAACAGGGGCCCATCCGAGGCTAACACCCTCTTAGCCTCCACCTTCATCGTGTCAAACGCCTTCTTAAAGACGACTTTGACGGAGCTTCCGTTGTCGACGAGGATCTGGAGACGGTGAAATTTTCGATGGCTGTTTGGATGACCAGCACATCATAAAAAGGATCCTCATGATCCGCCATATCGCTCCGGGAGAAGGTGATCCTCTCTTATGGGGGTGGGGTTTAGGATATGGAGCCAATGCTCCGGTGATACATGGTGTGGAGGCTCGCCTTCCGGGAAGCCTCGAACCCCCCGCCCCCCCCCCCCCCCGGTGGATCACTTTGATTCCCCCTCGGGTCCCAACATCCACCCGGTCTTCGCAACGGTCCTCCTCCGCCTGAGGAAGGACCTCCTCGATCCTCACTTCCTGACTCCCCTGCTACTGCTGCCGCTCCCTGTTTCCCCTAATTTCGAGGAACTTTGGGCACGTGGCGGTGCCGTGTCCTTCCTCCTAATGGAAGTCACAGTAGGGCAACTCCACCCTAACTTCTCTCCTCCTTCTCCTGGCTGCTCTCCTCCTCTCCCCTAGGGCTATGGCCATAGCCTCTTCTTGGTCGGGGAGTCAAGGCCTTTGCTCCCGCCTCTGACCCGGGGTGTGGAATTGATCTTGCCCCCTGGTGGCGGTCCCTTCCTTGGTACCCTCTTTGTGGTCCCTTCCCTTGCCACTCGAGTCTCTAGCCCAGCCGACAATCAGGCTCCTGACGCCCCCACCGGGGCTGCTGCTTCCCCTGGAGCTGCCACTACTCCCTCCGTCGGGGCTCTCCTCTGCTCTCCTCCTGTCCTCTTCCTCCTCTTGGCTCCTTATCCTCTTCCGTGGCCCACCTGGCCAGCTTCCGGGCAAACTTCGGGTTTGATTCCTCCCCGTCAACTTCTCTCGCCGCCCTCTCCATCAACTCCTCATAGGAGAAGGGGGGTACCCTCTTCAACTCCATCCTGAAGAAACCCTGTTGCAGGCCCAGGGTGAAATCCATCATCAAACTATGGCCCGACATCTCCTGGACCTGGGTGACCTCCTCCTAGAACCGGTCTACGTAGCTCCCTAGTGTCTCGTTCACTCCCTACTTGATGTGGAACAGGGATTCTGACTCCTTCTTCCTCCTCTTCGAGGTAGTGATCCTCAGCATGAACCACCGGCGTAGGTCCTCGAAACAGTAGATTGAGCGGTCGACAGCTGATGGAACCACTCCTCGCCTTCTCGTTGAGGGTGATGGCGAAGAGTCGGCATTTGAACCCGTCCGACATCTGCCGAATCGAGACCACGTCCTCAAACCATTGGACGTGTTGGACCGGGTCTCCCTTCCCGGTGTAGTAGGACATCTCGAGTTCCCTGAACCCTTCTGGAACTGGAGCTGAAGAGACCAACTTGCTGAAGTGGCTGCCCCCCCCTACTGGGCGAGCTGGCGAGTCTCGCGAGCCCAGCTCGCCGAACTGGCCTCTGCCTGCCGAACCAGGGAAGAGCTCGCGCCCGTGGAGCTCTCAACCCAGACCCTCCTCAGTAATTTCCTTCCCAGCTCGCCTGCCGGGGGCGTCCTCGCCCGGAGAGGGGGCGGCTGCGATCTGGACTGCTAGAGTCAAGCACTCGGCTCGCGTGCCGAGTGCAAACTTGAGGAGGCCCAGCACTGCGTTCCTAAAATCTTCAAACATCCCCACCGTGGCCAGAGGTGGGGGGGCCGCGAGCTAGACCTGTCAGGTCTCTGTCGTCCTGTCATCTAGCTTGTCGAAGCTTTTCTGCATTGACCACGCTCCATGCTCACCGCACCAAAATTTTGAAACCAAAATCTCGGTCTCCTGTGGAGTTCGCCCTCGGGGAAGGGGTGACCGCGCGCCTACTTCGCTCCTGCAAGCAAAATAACAAAGGAAAATAAAGACAAGAACCGACCCAAGGGCTCGGCGAGGAGGACCCACCAGACACCCGGAAGATTTGAGAGCGCTTCCCCTCCTTAGCCAAAGGCCGAGCTAAGGTAGCCACAAAAAGCACTTAGGAACTGGAATAAGGAGGCACAGGAAGCATGCCTTCTGGGGTACCCCTTGGGTACTATTTATAGTTTTTAGAATCTGAACTGTCAATAACCAAACTGAATTGTCCTGAAGTTACCAAAAAACCCTTGATCGGGTCTGCCAACAACCAAACTCCGTTGTTTTGAAGGGCTATGGGCAGACCAGCGGGGGCAAAATAGTAAAAAGTAACTCGTATATCTGGGCGAGCTGGGGAGCCTGGCCACCTTGGCAGATCCTACTCGCCTGCTGTTACCAAGCTCCTTTGCGCGAGCACGATTCGGGATGGCGAGCTCGCCCATCAGTCGGCCTCCATTAGTCAACCTCAGCTCGACGAATCCTGGCTTAGCTCGGCGAATACCGAGCTCACGGTCGACAAATGCCGAGCTCGGATTCGGCTTCTCCTTGTCGAGCTCGCCCATGATTTTAAGAGACCTTTGTTGGGCTTGCTCGTTGCTTGGTCGATCTGAACCGCCCGGTATGGTTCTTGGCGACCTCACTCGCCATACACGGGGTTGTACAATATGCTTATCTGTTCACACTCACTCCACGACACTAGTTTGACTCAAGCTCGAATCCGTAGGACTTGGAATATAAAGGAGGCTTAGGCGAAGGTGGGGTTTACAAAGATAAACAAGTCGGATACGCACACCCAAAATGAGATCGCTCGAAAATAATAACAACTATACTCGACGAAAAACATGCGCAGCGCACCACTAGACTTGGATTTTTAACGGTTTGTGCACGCCCATAACGGTCACAATGCAACCAACTTTCATAAACATAAAAACACAACTCTATAATAAATTTTTTTCTCTTTCTTTTCTTTTTCTTTTTTCTTTTACCATTTTTTTCTTTTCTTTTCTTTTAGCCAAATAACCAAAACTAGCGGAAAACTTGCAACACTACAGGCGGTACAAAACTTACGTATATCAGCCACACAAAACAGATACAAACAACAATAAAACAAACCAATCGAGCGGAAACATTCGGGTGTGCGAATAGGAAAGGCTATATGGCTTTGGTAGCTAGGCGTAGGGATATCAAAGGAAGGGGCAGGCTCAACGGGGACACAACGGGTAGACGTCGGGAATGGTACAAGGCTCAAACTAAACAAAGTGACGGCCTACATCACGCGCGGACTTGACTAACCATGAACTGATGCTTCGAGAGTAGCTAGGGGCAAGTTCTTAGCCACTGAGAAAGAGAATCCCTCCTCTCGACTCGAGCAATATGAGGCTAGCGATGTCGACACATATCCCTATGCTACCATTTGATTCACACCGGATTTGAAGTAAACGAGTAGAATAAACAGGATTTATGCCAATAGAAATAATATACACTATAAGCATAAAAAGAATCTAATTCTACATGTAATCCTAAATAAGACGTGAGCACTCAATTAGGAGCACTACAGGAGTCAACATATTACTCCGCCTCGCAATCCTTGGCCAGCGCCAAAATTTTCCGAATTGCACACTAGTGACGATAAAACTCACGACGTGATCATGTTCAAGCATGCGCTCAAGTGTGGTGTAGTGGTATGCAATGTCAATCAATAACAACAAATGTAAATATTTTTCAAGCGTGACAGTGATTTAATGCACGTGCATGAGTAACGCGCATAACTCTCCCCACCAGACTTAGCCTAAACATCCTAACACCATAATGTGATCGTGAAATTAAAAAGCAAGTAAGGGGAAGGGGTTACCCAATGCTCAGAAATGAGCACACCAGAAGATTGGCTTTAATTTCTGTAGAAGGTCCACGGCCCAAACGAACTTCACCTACAAAATAGAATACCTCCAAGAACGAATACTATAAACATATAATCATAGCTGCATAATTGAACAAATTAAAAGCAGCGAAATTGGTTTGTCTCTCATAATCCCTTTTCTTTACCGTCCTTAAGGTGGACCAAATACCTGTATTAGCAGTTTTATATTATGTTCAGAGTATAAGTTTACTACGCAACGAAAAAGTCTAAAGGCACACAAACCTTAAAGCAAAAATTAAACTAAAAGAAATGGGGAGGGCCCCGGAGATCCTTCACTTCTCAGCTAAATGCTGACTTGAGATAGATCACCCCAGTCACACTTGATGAGGAAGAAGCGAAAGCTTTAGGGCCCAGAGAAGATGAATCTCCCCTGCCCATAGCCTCTTCCTTCGCACGTCGGCGGGCAAAACCCAGCGCCTTGCACTTTCGTAGTTCATTCCTTCGCAATTCTATGGATGGAGATCGCCATGGTGGTACAACTACTCCATCCAATCCATAGGAATTCCCAGCTTTTCCGTACGGAGGCGTCCTTTCCTCACCCGTGATGGGTGATAGATCAGTCCAAGTAACCTGTTTCATTATTTTACACAATTTATTCGAATCAATATAAGTCTTTGATTCCAAATTAAGCACGCTTTCAACAGTCGTGCTCAGCTCCTTTGCCTCAGCAACTTGACTTTCACTATGCTTACAACCTTTTTCATCCATAACTAGTTGCACTCCAAGCAACTTCGATTTTGTTTCTCCTTTAGCTTTATTCAACAACCATGCATTTCCTTTGCGCATTGTTCCGAAGATACCATGCGTTAACCGTGTGTGAAGATCATCGAGCTCAGCTCAACGATATTCGTCGAGCTCCACTCAACACTTCTCCAGCACAACAAAACGCACAATCGGGTAAAAAACGTCCGCTAAGGAAATGCACGATCGTGCGTTTTCCACAAATCAGAATTCCTGCCTTGGGGAAAATGCACTACCTGTACAGCAAAAAAGATCAAAACTATAGCACAAGCTCCCAGTACCAAATATACAGCAAAGAATATCCAAAGCCACACGGGGAGTACCCCAGTACATACCCCCGACATCCCGGTGCAATTCGCAAACCAAAATGGGCTGAAACAGTGCACAATGGCTAAGTGAGGCCCTAATCAAATATATTACATTTCCTACTAAAATAGTAGTGCACATGAATTATAATAAGCCCAGATGAGTCCAAAAAACCGTATATAAATCGGAATCATCACCTAACCCATTATTATCCTTTTGGGAGGAGAAGGAATCTATCCAGGCCATCACAGTACATGGCTTTGAAAACTTAGCAACTAGCTCCTTCTCCTTCAGCAGTTTACCTTCAAGATTCCTGATATGATCATTCTTAAAGGTTATGGTGCTCATCTGAATAACATTAATGTTCTTCAGCTGGCTAACTTCCCTAGTTTTCTGCTCTAGCAAAGTAGTTGTTTCAGAATGCTAGGAAGCAGCAAGCTTTAGAGATGCAATCTCCTGAGCCTCCTGTCTGGACAACAGCTTACTCCTTCTAAATGCTTTCAATCATTTGATTTCTATCTTCCTCAGATTCAGAGCCATCTCCATCTCTTAATGAAGAAGCACTTTAATCTGGAGTAGTCACATACTTAGACTTAGATGAAGAGCTGGATGAAGAGTGTACCTTAGATGGTACAGGCTGATCCTGGCAGGATTCCTTACGTAATCTTGCCATAAGCACAATGTAGGCTTCATCATCCTATTCTGATTATGATGAGGAACAATCAGTCCAGCTTTTCTCCCTCTTAGCAATGAAGGTTTTCTCCTTCTTACCTCTCTTTTGGTGATAATCTTTTCAAGAGCCTCTTTCTTCTCAAGATAACCAACCACAACATGACCTGGCTTGCTGCAACATAAGCAAACAGACGTTTTAGAAAAATGTTTACCAGGTTTTGGATCATACCTATCCTCTTTGGAGGGTTTCTTCTTATTTTTATAGCAGTCTTCTTTGTGCTGGAAGGAAGAGGTAGGTTTGCTCCTCCACCCTTTCTTCTTCATCATCTTCATAAATTGCCTTGAGAAAGCAGTAAATTCCTCATCAGACATATTACATCCTGATTCTTCTTGATCTGAATCTTCTAACTCAGCTGGCCTTATTAGGGGAGAAGGATTCTTCTCTTTACTCCTCTTGGAGCTATCTGCCTTGAAGGCCATAGCAGTTTCTTTGGCCCGGCCTTTGCTAGTCTTCTCTTCCTCCTTCCTTGCTATCAGCTGCATCATATATAAAAGCAACTTACCAAATAGTATGGATGGTGGAGTATCTGCCAGCTTTGCCACATCTCTAATGGCATATATCTTAGTGTCCTAGTCTCTAGTAAGAGACCTAAGAAACTTATCATTTAGATCATAATTACTAAAGGCCCTGTCATAGGTCTTTAGCTCATTAACTATCATGAAGAACCTTTCATAACAGCTAGTTATGGTCTCCTCCCTGATCTGTCTGAAAGCTTCATACTCTTGATTTAACATTAACTTTCTATCATCTCTCACTTCCTCAGTACCTTCCATGTACACTATCAAGGCATCCCATATTTCCTTTGAGGTCTTGCAGTGCACCAGGTTTTGAAAGGTAGAGTTATCTATGGCACTAACTATAATATTTTGTTCTCTCTTATCCATTGATGCTAAGATGACTTCATCCTCAGTCATTTCAGTGTACTTCTTTGGAGTCTTAAGATTTGCATCGAGGACAGATGTCTTCATTGGTATTAAGGGTCCTTCTTGAACTTTGATATAGATCCTAGGATCAGATGCTTCCATGAATAATCTGACCCTTTCCTTCCATATGCCAAAAGTCTCCTTCCTGCAAAGAGGAAGTTTCATGGATCCAAGCTCTTTGTGATTCTCTTCTGAACCCATCTTAACCTTCTGACAGCTACCTTGGAGATCTACTCAGACTGTTAAGTCTTTTCTTGAGTAACCTCCTTCTGATACCACTTGAAAGTCTTTGATTACAAGGGTATCTAATCACCTACATGGGGGTGAATAGGTTATTGCAGTATTTTATAGTTCTTTAAAATCTTTTATGACTTATGTCCAACTTGTATACATAATTCATCTTTCAAGAACATAATGCTCAGCACATCAAAACACAAGACACAGCACACCAGATTTTATAGTGGTTCCCCAATGTATGGGTACATCCACTGTCCCTCTCCGAATTTCTAACAGTATGTTAGACAAGGCTCTTCTCCAAAAACTATGGCTCCTTGGAGATTACAGCACGATCCCACCGGATCAGTTAGTCTCCACTGAGACTTATAATACATGCTCACAGCCCTCCACACAGTAATCTCCTGACAACCAAACACAGGCACAACTGCCCTTAACACACGCTGGGAAAAAAATCCCCCACACAGATCCATATAAGGATCGAATCACAGGCCCATGACCCTAACACAGATCACACAGATCCTTCTCACAGCCTTTATAATTTAGGCTTTACAATAAGATCACACAGATCTCTCACATAGCCTAATTAATATAGCCCTCAACACAGATCTATCATAGATCCACAGATTTTGAAAGAGGAATGTTGATTCGACTCAAGAGAAATTGCTTCCTGAGTCGATTTCTTCCTGGGCTAAGAAAATCTCAGCCTTATCTGCTTCCCATCAATAAGAAAATTGATCTTCAATGGTCTGCGGCTTGTGTTGGAAATTCCTCAGAATCTTCATTCTATTCTTGTTGATGAAAGAGGGGAAGATAATATTTAAACAGCTAACCTATAGGGTAGATTACAATTCCTCTGCCTTATTCTTCTGTCCAGTCAAAATCTAGCACAGATATCTTCTTCTTCTTTGATTTAGAAAATGATCTTCAAATTTGGCTCAAATTGAATCGTGTAGCAATTTCAGCTAGGGCTTGCCTAGATTGATTTGTCTTCGTTAGAGATATCCTTTGTACTTGCTGTAGTAGATGTTGATTGCACCAGTGAACTCAAAAACCCTTCGAATTTATCAATTTGAAGTACTTTGCTCTGTAACAATGATGGATGAAGACGATGAACTCCCGCTTCTCATTTTCAGAATGAATTAATGTTAATCAGAAAAGTTAATTTGATCTCGATCTCAGTTGCTATTTATAATACCGTCGATTTGCGGGATGATTGACACGTATCTCAGTTTTAACAGTGGTTAAAACCTCAGCTTAATCAAATTGAGATTCACTGTAGACTGATGGCGACGTTAATGTCTAATTGCAGCATTTAAATAACGAATCTGAAATTCATTGACTTGTTGACTTTGTTGGTGTCAGCATCATTTTTGATTTATAAAAATCAAGCATCATTCTAGAAATCCTCCGTTCGATGAACTCAAAACTCAGTTCGATGAACCCAGAGCATAGCTCGGCAAAAACGTGAAAGTTGAGTTCGACGAACTCAGAGCTCAGCTCGACAAAAAGTGCATAAGCAATACTCAATGATTCTAGACTTAGAATTTTCTTCAGCTCTGCTAGGAGTTGAGTGATGTTGAGTGAATAGGCCATTGTTTGGCCCACGAATAGACTCTGACTGTGGTTGATTCGGTGAGTCGATCGCTGCGGGCTTGCTAGATGAGGCAAGTGCACCTATCGCAAGTAGTACTCGATATTCGGGAGAATACCGAGGTCGTATTATTCCCGGGAACGGGTTGATTACCCCTACTCCTCCGGAAACTCTATTATTTTACCGAAATAGTAAGTTGAGGGTTTTAATTAAAATAGGATAAAACTAGATTTTAAGAAAATAGACGATGAAGAGATAACTCCCGGTATCGACTTGCGTTAGGATTAAAATAGATTTGAATAACTAGATATCTAAAGTTTCAATTTAATTAAAGCGAAAACTTGGCCGTGGAGGTTCAAAATAATGAGCTCACCTATCTCTAGGAATATCGCTCACCTAGACATTTAGGAGTTGTCGGCGCTTAAAGGCGTTGTTGACTTTGGGAGTTGTCGGCGGCGGTTTGTCGGGCTGACACGGGCGTGTCGTGTCATGGAACACGGGCGTGTCGAAACATTGAACACGGGCGTGTACCTGTTGGCTTCGACGAACGTTGAGTTGAAATCGTCGAGCGGGATGGAAACGGGCTTGGTCACGCCCCGTGTCGGATGGACACGGACGTGTGGCCGGCCGTGTCAGGCTTTTCTCTTCAAAATTGACTGCTTCACGGGATTTTGAGCTGTCACGCCCTGGTCACGGGCGTGACTAATATGTCACGGGCGTGACATGGCATTTTTTTGCAGAGTTTGATTTTTTTCCTGAAAAATAAAATAAAACAAGTTAGTATAATATTTACAAAAATAGGAGCATTTTATTGAATAAAAACAAGTAGAAATGACAAAAATAAATGAAAACGACTTAAGTAATGTACATAAAAATAGGTATATTTACAATTCATCAAATGCCCCCATACTTAAGCTTTTGCTATTCCAGAGCAAAAGTTTGAGTTGAACATATAAGGAATAAAAAAACTCTAAGTTTAGCTACCGCTTAATCAATTATAAGAGAGATCTAAATAAAGAAACAGGGTGTAAGAGTTAAGTCCTAAATTTATGAAGATGATTTAAATAGTGCAAAAGTTTTGGCCAAAAGACTTCTTGATATAATCAAATATAAAGCAATAATTGTAATGGTTAGATTAACAAGAATAGTTTGGAATTATATGAACTTTTAGCCTATAGGAGTTTTACTGGAAATAATGCAATTTACAAATTATGTTCTCAAAAAGATTTTTGAATTAAATCTAGAATCGTGAAATTGGCTAAGGGGGTTGATGTTGGTTTATGAAGAGGGTTTTGATTTTTGAGGTGAGGTAATTTTTTCTCGAACCTCCATGTTTTTTTTTGGATTATTAGGAAAACGAAATCTTATTTTCCTAATATCGATTTTTTCAACTTCATAATAAATTTTAACAAAATGTATATGTGTAGCAGTAATGAATTTTATCCTCTTACTCCATAGCATATAATCTTTTTAATTTATTGGGTGCCTATGTTTACGGAATGAAATCTTATTCCCATTGACATAGGATCTTTTAAGGATAACAATTTTATCATGCCAAGTTAGTCATGATAAGGAAGGTGAGAAAAGAAAACTAGATTTTTTATTAAAAAATAATTTTGAGAGCAACCTTAATAAATTGTAAGTTCCAATTTTTCAGAAAGCTAAAAGTAAACATAATTGAATCCTATAATCGTTATTTTCTAACATAATACACGTGCTCCTATCAATGAAAAATTAGAAGTAGTGCCTAAAACGAGTTCGTTATTTTTTGACAAAGCATAATGAATTCTTTAAAACTTAACCCCGAATATTTAAATTTTTCAATCAATAATTAACAAACGAATAACAAACATAGAATTAATAAAATTCACATATAAATAAACTCAAAGCAAAATTTTTGGATAGCAAGAAAATTAAGGATGATATATTTGATTTATTTTGTTTCAAAATATATATATATTTTTTTGTTTTTTTTAGAGTTTTTTCATCATGTTTTCTTTGTGTTTTTTTTATTTATTATCTCTTTTTTTGTATTTTGGTTTTGTTTTACTCAAATTTTTTTGAATTTTGGTTTAGTTTTCCTTTTTTTTAAGTTTAGTGAACTTATTATCTTTTTTAGATTTTTAAGGTTTTACGGAAAGTGGGAGAAAAAGAGATGGTATTTACAAGAATGAGAGAGAAAAGGAAGGGGGAGAGAGAAGATTATTTACAAAAATATTTACACAGATTTTTACAAAATGAAAACAGAAAATCTTTTTTGGAATTTTGGTTTTATAATTTTTTTGAAGTTTTTGTTTTATAATAATGTTTTTTTGAATTTTTTTGTTTTACAATGTTTTTGGGATTTTTGGTTAAAAAGACATAAAACAAAAACATTTTAAAAAAAAACTTGGGTTTTTGGGATTTTGTTTTCATTTTCCAATTTTTTTTGAAGTTTTTGTTATTTTTATAGTTTTTTTGTTCATATATTTTTTATGTTTAAAGTGCAGAAAATAGAAAGACAGTGAAAAAAATAGAAAGACAGTGCAGAAAATAGAAATATGAAAAAGACCCCTAGCGAGAAAACACCCCCATACTTAAGTCCAACATTGTCCCCAATGTTGTAACGTAAGTATGCGGAACAAAACACGTAAAATAATATATACAAAGAAAAGAAAGAGATGGGGCGTAGAAGCTTCCCTGTTAGGAGTTTGGGAAGGCACAGTTTAGGAACCCTGCATTAGGAAGAAATATAGCAAAGAAAAAGGTAAAGAGATAGCGAAAAAGATAAACATGGGGTGCCTCCCAGGAGCGCTTTGTTTATAGTCGCGTAGCTTGACTATGTTGGCGGTTTATATATCTAGGAGGGTCATGGATTCGAAATTACCGCCCACAGGATCGCCTGCTATGTATAATTTTAAGCGATGATCGTTCACTTTAAACGAGCATTTATCCGGGTGGGAGACGAGTACGGTCCCATAAGGCCAAACCTCTTCAACTTTGAAGGGGCTGGACCAATGTGATCTAAGTTTCCTGGGGAAAAGTCTAAGTCGTGAGTTATAAAGAAGGACAAGATTGCCCGGAGAAAAAGTTTTGTGGGGCTTGAGTTTTCGGTCGTGATAAAACTTAGAACGCTCCTTATAGAACTTATTGCTCTCGTAAACGTTGGCACGTCATTCATTGAGCTCATTTAGTTGCAGTTTTCTATTTTGGGCGGCTAAGTTAGCGTCGAGATTTAAAAGTTTTAAAGCCCAAAGTGCGCGATGTTCTAATTCTACGGGTAGATGACACGCTTTGCCGTACACTAATCGATATGGCGTACAACCAATTGCGGTTTTGTATGCGGTACGATAAGCCCACAACTCATCGTCGAGTTTGATGGACCAATCTTTCCTATTAAGTGAAACAGTTTTCTCTTATATGCGCTTTATCTCTCGCTTTATCTCTCGATTTATCTAGCTAACGTCTTAGCCATCTGGGTGTTGCAGAAATGCGTCCCCCTATCGCTTACAATAGCGCGCGGAGTGCCGAAGTGAGAAAATAGCTTTTTAAGAAATGTAACGACGACTTGCGCATCGTTGGTGGGGAGAGCATGCGCTTCCGCCCACCTTGATACGTATTCGACCGCTACTAAAATATACATATTTATGAAAGACGGAGGTAGGGGGCCGACAAAATCTATGCCCCATAAATCGAAGACTTCGCACTCTAAAAACATGTTTTGGGGTATCTCGTCGCGACGAGAGATGTTACCTGACCGCTGACAGCTATCGCATGGGCGCACAAAATTGTGAGCATCTTTGAATAGACTGGGTCAAAAGAAGCCCGCCTCTAGCGACTTCCACGCGGTCCGGTTAGCTTGATAATGCCCACCAGTCGGACCCTCGTGGCAGTGCCTAAGGATTTGCGTGCACTCCACACCTGCGACACATCTTCGGACCGCTTGGTCCGCGCAGATACGAAAAAGAAAAGGGTCCTCCCAAAAGAAATATTTCAATTCAGAAAAGAATTTCTTCTTTTGCTGGCTTGAAAAGTCTTTTGGAAGTACCCTCTCAACTAAATAGTTTGTAAAAGCTAAGAACCAAGGCGGGGAAGAAGAACTAGTAGTTATGGCTAAGAGGCGTTCCTCGGGGAATCTGTCATTTATGTCAGATTCGACGAGCGCTTCCGCAGCGGGATTTTCTAAGCCGGAGAGGTGATCGGCGGCTAAAGTTTCCGCGCCCCTCTAATCCCGGATCTCTAAATCTAACTCCTGCAAGAGGAGGATCCATCGAAGAAGGCGAGGTTTGGCGTCCGTTTTCGCTAACAAATATTTTAAGGCGGAATGGTCGGTAAATACGATAACTTTGGATAGCGTTATATACGAGCGAAACTTATCAAAAGCAAATACGACGGCTAAAAGTTCCTTTTCCGTTGTCGTGTAATTTCCTTGTGCGGAAGTGAGTGTCTTACTAGCGTAGTAAATAGGATGAAAATATTTGTTTATACGTTGGCCAAGAATGGCTCCTACGGCAATATCACTAACGTCGCACATAATTTCGAACGGAAGGGTCCAGTCGGGCGCCACTAAAATAGGTGAATTGATAAGTTTTTGTTTTATGAAATTAAATGCAGACTCGCATTCGCTATCAAAGACAAAATTTGATTCCTTTTCGAAGAGGCGAGTTAGCGGCTTTGTTATTTTTGAAAAATCTTGAATAAAACGTCTATAAAAGCCCACGTGCCATAACAAACTCCTAATAGATTTAACGTTGGAAGGCGGGGGAAGTTTTTCTATAATTTCAACTTTGGTCTTATCGACCTCCATCCCCTTAGACGAAATCATATGGCCGAGAACCAAACCTTCTCGAACCATAAAGTTACATTTTTCCCAATTTAAAACAAGATGCGTGTCCTCACATCGCTGAAGGACACGATCTAAATTAGTAAGACAGGACGGGAAATAGCTTCCGAAAACAGAGAAGTCATCCATAAAGAGTTCCATATTGTCTCCTACCAGCTCGCCAAAGATCGCCAGCATACATCTTTGGAATGTAGCGGGCGTGTTGCAGAGGCCAAATGGCATTCTTCGATATGCGAAGGTACCAAACGGGCAGGTAAAAGTTGTTTTCTCTTGGTCATCGGGGGAAATGGGGATTTGGAAAAACCCCAATAATCCATCAAGAAAACAAAAATACGGATGACCGGACAAACGCTCTAAAATTTGGTCTAAAAATGGTAGTGGGAAATGATCCTTACGGGTGGCGTCATTTTGTTTTCTATAATCGATGCACCCCCGCCAACCCGTAACAGTACGAGTTGGGATGAGTTCATTGTGCTCATTCTCCACTACGGTAAGACCGTCCTTTTTGGGCACCACGTGAATGGGACTAACCCACGTACTATCCTATATGGGATAAATAATCCCCGCATCTAATAGTTTAATAATTTCGGCCTTAACGACATCTTTCATGTTTGGGTTAAGACGTCGCTGCGGCTGAATAGTTTTGCGGCAATTATCGAGAAGGAAAATCCTATGGGTGCAGAAAGACGGGTTAATCCCTTTAAGATCAGAAATTTGCCACGCAATTGCGTGGCGATGTTTAAGCAAAACTCCTAATAAATCGGAAGTCTCCGATTCGCTCAAATGCGAAGAAATGATAACAGGGAGTGTATCATCTTTTCCCAAAATGACGTATTTGAGTGAATCGGGTAGGGGTTTGAGTTCAAGGTAGGGCGGTTCTTCTAAGGAGGTTTTAATTCCTATATCTTTCTTACCAATTAGTTCGAAAGGCAAGTCTATAGAGGTTTCCTCATCGTAGTTAAAATTTTCGAGCGCATAAATATCGTCGTTTAAAAAAGTAGACTCAAAAATAGGGGAAGAACAATCTCCGAGATATGTGTCTAAATTATAAAAAAAGTCATCGCTCGATGAAAAGTCTCCTATGAAGGGATTAATAGAGAAAGTAACGTCGTCATCTCCTACCCGAAGGAGGAGACGACCGTTACTGACATCAATTAATGCGCCGGTGGTAGCGAGAAAAGGGCGACCGAGTATAATTGGTACATCGGTGTCCTCCTCGATGTCCAAGATGACGAAGTCTACCGGAAAGATAAACTTATCAACTCGGACAAGTACGTCCTCCACTACCCCGACGGGAAACTTAACCGAGCGATCCCCTAGTTGGATTCACATTTTAGTAGGGGCCGGAGTGCCCAAACCTAATTTTTGAAAGAACGAGAACGGCATCAAATTAATGCTCGCACCAAAATCTGCAAGAGCGTATTTTACTAATATATTGCCAAAAAGGCACGGGATGGAGAACCGTCCCGGGTCATTTCTTTTTATGGGAAATTTATTAGTAAGAGCCGCTGAGCAGTAAGCATTAAGAGAAATATGCGAAATATTTTCTAATTTTTGTTTATTGGAAAGAAGTTGTTTTAAGTATTTCGCATATTTAGGCATCTAAGAGATTGCCTCGCAGAAGGGAACATTAATATGAATTTGTTTTAATAATAAAATAAATTTTTCAAATTGCGCGTCCTTACGCTCACTATTAAGTTTATGCGGATACAGCAAGGGCGTTTTAATAAGTTTTTCATTTAAAATTTGTAAAGGCGGCGTAATCAAAGAAGGGGGAATAGGGGTCGGAGGTGAAATATGTACCTGAGGATCGGTCCGTTTTGGATCGATCACCTCCTTTCCGCTACGGAGGGTTATAGGGTTAATATTTTCCCGCGGATTGGGCTCCGTGTTTCCCGGTAGTGCCCCGAGTGCGAGCTCGGAAATCATTCGCGCTAGCTGTCCAACCTGGAGTTCTAAGTTTTTTAGCGATCCGGTGATGTTCCGGATATTTGACACGTTAGAAGCTATATATTTAGAAAAATTATCCTCCATCGGGGAGGGTTTTGGAAGAGGGGGAGGCGGCAGAAATCCAGGCGCGAAAGAAATGGGGGGGGGGGGGGGGGGGGGGCGCTGCGCATTATTCGGATTGCTCCATGAGAAGTTGGGGTGGTTCCTCCAACCCGGATTATTGTTATTGCTATAAGGGTTGTTATTGGGGTTGAAGGAAGGTCGCCCAGCATTTCCCACGTAGTCTACGATTCATTTACTACGCCGGCATTAGGGGGAATCGCCCAAGGAGGAGTGGTGGAGGCAGCAGACATCTCTGCCACCTGCTTCGTCAGCCTTTCAACTTGAAGGGCTAAGTGGGCAGTGACATCCACTTCGAAGAGGCCGGTCGCCTGCTTGGGACGTCCCCGAGGGACGTTCCATTAGTAGGCGTTCATAGCCATCTATTCAATAAGAGCTTGGGCAGCCTCGGGGGTCTTATTATTCAAGGTACCCCCGGCAACCGCGTCAATCATTTGACGCGTCTGATAGTTAAACCCATTGTAGAAGATTTGGACCTGCAACCACGCAGGAAGTGCGTGGTGCGGACACTTGCGGAGGAATTCTTTAAAGCGCTCCCAAGTCTCAAAAAGAGACTCAGAATCATTCTGCACGAATGAAGAAATGTCCGCCCGCAACTTTACAGTTTTGGCGGGCGGAAAATACTTCGTTAAGAACCGCTCCGCAAGCTCGGCCCAGGTGGTGATACATCCTCGTGGGAGGGAATTCAACCACGCCTTAGCTTTGGATCTGAGGGAGAATGGAAAAAGGCGCAAACGAATGGCGTCATCAGTGACGCCATTGATCTTAAAAGTATCGCAAATCTCCAAAAACCTAGACAAATGAACGTTCGGGTCCTCATCCGGCTGTCCATCGAACTGCACGGCGTTTTTGATCATTTAGATAACGCTCGATTTGATCTCAAAATTATTGTTCGCCACCGTCGGGCGAACAATACTGGACCCAGTATCGTCCAAATTTAGCCAGGCGTAATATGACATTGTACGCTCAAGGGCCGCGTTCGGTCAGCCATAGCAATGGCAGAGGGTTCTCCGATGGATTCTTCAGGATCCAAAGAGGGATTTCGGCGTTGAGCCCGAATACGTGCAACAGAGCGTTCGATCTCAGGATCGAAATCCAAATTTTCGGACTCCGAAGGCTGTCCACGGGTCATACACCCTAATAAAAAGTAGAAAATTAACTTCTTTTTTTTGAATTTTGAAGAAAAGTTTTTAAGTTTTTATTTTTAGTTTTAGAAATAAAAGTAAAAGTAATAGAGTTCAGATTCGGAATAACAACTCAAAGAGAACTCCCCGGCAACGGTGCCAAAAACTTGATTGGCCCGCGAACAGACTCTTAATGTGGTTGGTTCGGTGAGTCGATCGCCGCGGGCTTGCTAGATGATGCAAGTGCACCTATCGCAAGTAGTACTCGATATTCGGGAGAATACCGAGGTCGTATTATTCCCGGGAACGGGTTGATTACCCCTACTCCTCGGAAAACACTATTATTTTACCGAAATAGTAAGTTGAGGGTTTTAATTAAAATAGGATAAAACTAGATTTTAAGAAAATAGACGATGAAGAGATAACTCCCGGTATCGACTTGCGTTAGGATTAAAATAGATTTGAATAACTAGATATCTAAAGTTTCAATTTAATTAAAGCGGAAACTTGGCCGTGGAGGTTCAAAATAATGAGCTCACCTATCTCTAGGAATATCGCTCACCTAGACATTAAGGCTATTCGACCGGGTTCTCTTCCGACGAAGGATTCCCCTTAATGCCCGCAGTACGCTAAGAGCCCCGCTATTGGGTGGGGAACCCAATCTGGTAGAGTTAGCGCGCCTCCTCTCTCGAGAGTTAGTGCGGAACTCTATCTACCCAGGGGTGATCTGTTCATACACACGGCCTCTCGGCTAGCTAGCGTATGGATAACGGAAATAGAGCACACACATCGATATGTGGGTCTACGCGTCGTTAACCCGGTGTAGACCTTAAGTTTTTTAATTAAATCAAAAAATTAGACATTTGGTTATTTAAAACATTTTAGATCCCAAAGCTCTTCGATACCGAGGGCTAAAAGCAATTAGCCACTCATCGGAATGGGGATAGCTTATATGTTTGGTTGTGCGAGCATTCTAAACTATTCGCTGAAAGGTTATTAAGAAAATAAGAAGAAAAGTAAAATATCCTAACATTAGAAAGGTTTTTACAAATAAACACACCCGCACTCATTTAAACATATAAGAAGAGACAGAAATAAAACTAAGTTACACATAAGTGAAAATTGCATAATTGACATTTGCAGGTCCCACTCAAACGAGTGGAGGCGGGAAATAAAAGCTGAAAGTTGCATAATTGAAATTGCAAGTCCCACTCAAACGAGTGGGGGCGGAAAATAAAAGCTGAAAATTGTAAGTCCTACTCAAATGAGTAGGACTGAAATGAGAGCGAGTCCTACTCAAACGAGTAGGAGAAAATAAATGTGATTACAGGGCTTTCTTAAATATTTACATCAAAATAAGGTCCCACCATTTAACTCCTAGCGAGTAGGCGGAAAATCAAATCCAGCCATTTAACTTAAGTGATTAGGCGGAAAAATAAAGAATGAAAATTACAAGTCCCACTCAAACGAGTAGGACTGAAAATACAGACCAGCCATTTAACTCAAGTGAGTAGGTGGAAAAATAAAAGCTATAAACACTTGCTTGAATAAAATCCAGCCAATTAACTCAAATGAGTAGGCGGAAAAATAAAAATTACACACGCACTCTACTTGAATAAAATCCAGCCAATTAACTCAAGTGAGTAGGCGGAAAAATAAAAACAACACACGCACTCTACTTGAAAGTAACTACTCACGGACTCGACATAAATAAACACACACACACACACACACACTTGCATAATTTAACTTAGTAGCTGAAAAATATCTCATACACGCACACACTCGTGCTAAAATAATTGCAAAAATCAAAGTTATCGAAAAATTAAAATGACTGCATTTCTACAGTTGGAATGCTGTAGAAATGCATAAAAAGGCAAAATAAAAATTGTTTGAGCAAAAAGTTTTCAAATTAAAGTGAGAAAGGCAAGTGCTTGAAAAATTAAAACGTTTACATTTTTACCGTTAGATTTTGATAGAAATGCTTAAAAAGTGAAAATAAAAATTGTTCGAGCGAAAATATTTTTTGTAATTACTTAAAATGAAAGTTGATGAAAAATAAAAATAACAATTTATACATTCCTATAGCCTTGTAAAATGGTTTAAAAAGTGGGAGTAAGCTAAAAAGAAGCAGTAGTTTTATAATTAAAACAAAGTAAAAGCTAAGTTAAGAGGGGTGAAAACCACCTTTTTAAAGTTTTACAAGTTCATAAGAACGCATTTTAAAGCATGAAAATCCTAAGTCTAACCAATTTTTAAGAGTTTGAGAATGAAATCGGCCATAATAATGGCTATAAATTTTGTTATAATTGAAAAGAAAACAAGATCATTTTCGTTTTAAAACATGAAAGTGTATAAGATTGATGAAAAGGAGGCCTTTAGAGAAAATTCAGAGCATATAAGGATGAGAAAAATATCTATTTTATTAATAAAAGAAGTTGATTACAGGAGCTTAAACAAGTGTGTGTGTGTGTGTGGATTTTATTAATAAAATCCAACCAATGAACTCAAATGAGTAGGCGGAAAAATAAAAATTACACACACACTCTACTTGAATAAAATCCAGCCAATTAACTCAAGTGAGTAGGCGGAAAAATAAAAACAACACACGCACTTTACTTGAAAGTATCTACTCACGCACTCGACATAAATAAACACACACACACACACTTGCATAATTTAACTTAGGAGCTGAAAAATATCTCATACACGCACACACTCGTGCTAAAATAATTGCAAAAATCAAAGTTATCGAAAAATTAAAATGACTGCATTTCTACCGCTGGAATGTAGTAGAAATGCATAAAAAGGCAAAATAAAAATTGTTTGAGCAAAAAGTTTTCAAATTAAAGTGAGAAAGGCAAGTGCCCGAAAAATTAAAACGTTTACATTTTTACCATTAGATTTTGATAGAAATGCTTAAAAAGTGAAAATAAAAATTGTTGGAGCGAAAATATTTTTTGTAATTACTTAAAATGAAAGTTGATGAAAAATAAAAATAACAATTTATACATTCCTATATAGCCTTGTAAAATGGTTTAAAAAGTGAGAGTAAGCTAAAAAGAAGCAGTAGTTTTATAATTAAAACAAAGTAAAAGCTAAGTTAAGAGGTGTGAAAACCACCTTTTTAAAGTTTTACAAGTTCATAAGAACACATTTTAAAGAATGAAAATCCTAAGTCTAACCAATTTTTAAGAGTTTGAGAATGAAATCGGCCATAATAATGGCTACAAAGTTTCTTATAATTGAAAAGAAAACAAGAACATTTTCGTTTTAAAACATGAAAGTGTATAAGATTGATGAAAAGGAGGTCTTTAGAGAAAATTCAGAGCATATAAGGATGAGAAAAATATTTATTTTATTAATAAAAGAAGTTGATTACAGGAGCTTAAACAAACTAACTTCAAAAAGGGGGGAAAGAGAATCCTTACATAGTACTAAAGCAGCTCTAACGGCAGCCCTTATACATCAAAATGGTTCGGATTTTTGGAACCCTGAACTCATACAGCAGCTGCCTTTTTATAGGCAAAAATTTCCAAGTACACGCCCTCCGACAAGGGCGTGTCGGGGGGCGTGTCAGCACTATTTTACAGCGGAAATCGGCGACCTAACGGATTTGACGGTGATTTGACTTTGCGGCTGAAAATGCGGTGGTCATGCCCCAGGTCACGGGCGTGACGGTGGGCGTGTCGTTCGGTGCTTAAAGGCATTGTTGACTTCGGGAGTTGCCGGCGGCGGTTTGTCGGGCTGACACGGGCGTGTCGTTTCATGGAACACGGGCGTGTTGAATCATTTTACACGGGTGTGTCCCCGTTGGCTTCGATGAACGTTGAGTTGAAATCGTCGAGCGGGATGGACACGGGCTTGGTCACGCCCCGTGTCGGATGGACACGGGCGTGTGGCCTGGCGTGTCAGGCTTTTCTCTTCAAAATTGACTGCTTCATGGGATTTTGAGCTGTCACGCCCTGGTCATGGGCGTGACTAATATATCACGGGCGTGACATGGCATTTTTTTGCAGAGTTTGATTTTTTTCCTCAAAAATTAAATAAAACAAGTTAGTATAATATTTACAAAAATATGAGCATTTTATTGAATAAAAACAAGTAGAAATGACAAAAATAAATGAAAATGACTTAAGTAATGTACATAAAAATAGGTATATTTACAATTCATCAGCCATACTCAACGAATTTGGACTTAGAAATATTTCAGCTCTGTTGAGAGCATTGAGTGTATATGCCTCACTCAATGCTTTTTGCCTTAGCCATATTCTTCTGCCCTTTCTGCTTAAAAGTGTTGAGAGTGTTGAGTGTATAAGCTTTACTCAACGCTTTTATACTTATCCTGATTTTCTACAATCATGCCTTCTTGCTGAAGTTTGGCATTGAGTGCGTTGAGTGAACTGACTTTACTCAACGATTCTGGACTTAGCCGAATTCTTGTTTCTTCATAGAAATACTAGACTCAAAGCCTTTTGACTTGGCGTTGAGTGAATGAGCTTCACTCAACGCTTTTAAACTTAGTCGAATTTTTCGTCTCCTTATACTTTGGTGTTGACAGAATATCCTTGACTCAACGATTGTTGTCATATGGCGTTGAGTGAGTTGAGCTCACTCAACGCCTGTGGACTTAGCCACATTTTTGCCTTTTCAATACTGTAAGCTTTGCCTGTCAGCCTTCTCTTAGCGTATTAACTGTATGGCATTGAGTGTGCTTGCCGCACTCAACACTTCTAGACTTAGGCATTTTTCTGAATTTCCAGACTATCACTTTGAGTCCATCTGTCATTGTCTCTTGAACTATATGTGCAATCATATTGACAAAGACCAACCTGTATGCATGAACTTATACATACATCAAATACAACTATGTGTATACCATTGACATATTTGACTTATTACAAATCTAAGACATTGAGATCACTAGACCCAACATATCTTGTCCAATGTAGCCAGTATGACCTCATCCTTGGTCATTTCTGAATATGTTGTTGGTGTCTGGACTGTTACATTTAGAACTGAGACCTTCATAAGGATGAAAAGTCCGTCTTTGACTGTCACAAAGATCCTTGGGTCAAAGGCTTCCATAAATAGCCTGACCCTCTCTTTCCAGATTGAAAAACTCTCCTTTCTGCAGATAGGAAGTTTCATGGAACACAGCTCCTTATGGTTCTCTCGTGAACCCATAATGTTGGGAATTGTGCCCTACAATGTTCCTCGGGATTTGAAGTGGTATCACCAATCATGGTAAGGGGAATAATGTATTTGATGTGTGTTCTAGTTCTTACATGCAGGTAGTCCATGATTGGATAGGTGAAGAAAAATGAGTTGGGCAGTAAATTCAAATTTCATCGAACTCAGCTAAGAGTTTGTCGAACTCAGCTCGCTGATCGTCGAGCTCAACTCAGCATTCCTTGGGTTAAGTTTAAGAACTTATGATTTAAAATTCATCAAACTCAGCTGGAAGTTCATCAAGCTCAGGTTACAGTTCATCGAGCTCAGCCCAACACTTGTCAAGCTAAAGCAAGAGAAAAATTGACTAAGGCAAAAAGCGCTGAGACCGCTGAGAAGATCAATATTCGTCGAGCTCAGTTTGCAGTTCGTCGAGCTCAGCTCAATGCTTGTCAAGCTAATGCCAGAAAATTTGTTTAAGATAAAAGCGCTGAGACTACTGAAAGAAGGCGTTGAGACCGTTGAGTCAGCTGAGAAGATGGCGTTGAGACCACTGAGACAGCTGAGACGGCTGGGAAGATACCGCTGAGATTGCTGAAGACGGCTTAGAAGATAGCGTTGAGACTGCTGAGACAGCTGAGAAGATAGCGTTGAGACCGCTGAGACAGCAGAGATGAAACTGGCTGGATTTCTCTAAGTCCAGAAGCATTGAGTGAAGTAAATTCACTCAATACTTCTAATAAAGCAGGAAGCGCAGAGACAATTAAGAGGTAAACAGTCGATACAAAACTGGCTGGATTTTTTCTAAATCCAGAAGCATTAAGTGAAGCAGGTTCACTCAACGTTTCTAATAAAGAAGGAAGCGCTGAGACAGTTAAGAGGAAAACCGCTGAGATATCAAAGTGCAAAAACTGTTGAGATAGCTGATAAGAAGAAAGCCTTGAAACAAAGGCTTGTCTCGGCTAATAATGAAAAACCGCTGAGATCAATGAGACAAAACCGCTGAGACAGTTAAGTGCAAAAACTGCTGAGACAGCAGATAAGAAGAAAGCGCTGAGATAAATGCTTGTCTCAGCTGATAACGAAAAACTATAATGCCCCCGATTTTTCGATGATTTTATTTGAATGGGCAATGTCATATTTATGACGTCGTGGCGTTACTTTTAACGTCGAGTTGACGGCTCAATGCCGTTAAGGCATTTTCGCGTCTGTGCGGTCGAGTCGGCCGAATTCTTGTTGTAATGGGAAAATTTTGAATTTGAAAATTATGTTAAGTAATTTTGAATTTGCTTGTCAAGTTTCGTCGCAATCCGAGCATTTTTGTAGTCTCGGTGCGCGATTGAAGTTTTGGATGGTTTATGTTCGCCGTATAATTTGAAGAGTAATATCTCGGGAATGGCTCGTCGGATTTTGGTTTTGACTTCGCCGTTACGTTCGTAGCGTCAGTGTTCGCCTACGGTGCGAATTTCATTTAATTCAGCACGCGTTTGGGCCTCCGTTTTGATCTCGTAGTTTCCTTATTCAAAAATATATAAATATAAATATTTTAATAGTATAGCACTATTCAAAAATGTGATTTACTATTCATTGGTATAGTTTGATCAAAGGATTTTTTTTGCAGAAAAAATTGTTGTTTCTGCAAGGATTTGTCCTTCTGCACTAGTGCCTCTCGAGTATATTACTCGACTACTTGAGTACTTCTCGAGTCTTCATTTCCTGCCTCTCGAGTGCCTGATTTCTTAACGACTCGAGTGAATTTATATACCTACACGAGTGATTTCTTAACTACTCGAGTGTATTTATATACCTACACGAGTAATTTCTTAACTACTCCAGTACTATATTTCTGTCTCGAGTAATTTTTTTATTTATACTCGAGTGTCTGTTTTTACCTACTCGAGTAGCCGTTTTCTACCTCTCGAGTACCCGTAAGCTTGTTCTCACGTAGTCCGTTGCAGTTTATGTTCGGGAGCCTTTTTGAGCATCAAAACGATGTCGTATGGAAAAATGATTAGCATGAAATTTGTGCGTCTCGACGAGATCTACAACTTTCATGTTGGCTACATTTCGATTTGAAGCCATGCTAAACCTTTATTTTCGTCTTTCGCGCAACCGGGCGTAAATATTCCGTTTTTAGACAGAACATTATATATATATATATATTATATATATATATATATATATATATATATATATATATATATATATATATATATATATATATATATATATATCTTTATATGTATATATATATATATGTATATATATACATATTTTTATGAAGAGAATTCCATCATTTTCTCCGATTCTTTTTCTACCCGAACTAGTGCGGCGTGAGCGTGAGAGAGAAATATTTCGTGAACCTTCCGGTGGCCGCCGACGGTGCTCCAGTGCTCGAAATCTTCATCCGAACATAGATCCGGAAAGCTCTCGCCGAGAGCTACGCCATCGTGGTAAATTTTTCCCCGTTCCTTGAGATTTCTCGTTAGTGTTTTTTCGGCCCTAACCTCCTTTTTGGCCGTTCTTGTTCAGATTTCAACTACTCCCGCATCATTTTGCCCTGATCTACGACGTGGAGTCATTCGGAGGACTTTTCCAGTAAAACCAAGGCAAGTGGTGGTTTCTTCTCGTTTCTCCTTGTCTGATTTGATGGTAACGGCTAAGTTTTCAAGTTCTTTAAAATTTTCTACACTTATTCTTCCAAATTACTATTATGAATAACCTTCTCAACGATCACATGATGTTGTGACGTTTTGTCATGGTGAACTCTCTTTTGTCTGGATACGTTTGATCGTTCTTGAAGTGTCTTATTGATGGCTTTAAATACCTTAGATTTTGTTATTGAACGTATTAGAGTTTAATTAGGTTTGTAAATCGTTCCTAAGAGTTGATCAGCCATATCTTGTATCTAGTAATGTCAAGTAGAATCTGACGAGCCAAACCTCGAGATGTGTGGTGTTTTCTTGGTGGTTTTCTTGATTGTGGGAGTTAGTGGATGTTTCCACCTTCGCAGTGTTTGTTCCCTTCATTATTGCCATGTGGAAGTCTACCTGGTTTTTGGGTGTCTACGGTGTATGGTGGAGAGTATGAGACTCCATCGTTGTTAGATGGATTTTATATTCGTGTGGGTGTGCCCAAGAGTGACCACCTCGCTCGTGTTTTTGGGTGGTGTGTCCACGAGTGACCACCTCGCCCGTATTTTTGGGTAGAGTCGACCATAGGTGCATAATAAAGGTTTTGTACTTCTTCCTTACAAATAATTCATGTTGTCACCTTATAGCCTCATGCGTCTGGTGTACCATTATTGTACGTGACAAATTATGTAAGAGTTCTTTTTCCTGATGATGACTTGTTCCTCTTTCGTGCTTTATTTCAGTACCGTTGGTCTTGGGTTGGAACCCCTTTGACTTTTGTTTATTTTGGGCTTATTAATTACTGCCACCATTTGTGATTTCTTGCTGATGTGTTCTGTCTTTGGAATGCCTCAGGTTCAGAGCAGTAGCAGATAACAGAGCTAGTTTTGGAGTTTCTGGGCGGTAGTGTTGGCCGTGGTTGTTACCTCGTCTCAGCGAGGCAGTTTGTTGTTTATTTAATTACTGGTTCAGACATACTTTTCTGTTAGCGGGTTCGTGTCAGTTTGTTGGCTCCCACAGAATTGTTATTTTTAGATACTTGCTAGCTGCTTATTTCTCTATATGTGGATGTGGACTACTAGCTTTCTGGGAGGATTTATGCTAGGAATGCATGTTAGATATTTTCAACTATAAAATTTATTACTACTACTTCATGCACTGCATAATTTAAAAACTCTAACTTGTTATATTTAGCGATCGTAAAAGCTATCCTTGCTACTATTATAAATTTAGTGTCTTGCATAGCATGAGTTGTTCTTTGGGGACGTTTATACTCATGTAGGATGTTTGAGTCAATCTAAACAAGTACTTTTTCGCAGCGTATAACTATATCTTGATTCGTGTACTAAATGAGCTACTAAGCCGAGGGATACGACTAACTACTGCACTAAAACGAGTTTCCTTAAAATAGCTTAAAGAATCTTTCTTCATGATTAGGTTGGTGTCTGCCTGAGCGTCCGCAGTTATCCCCTGCTGACGTGGCATCATGACACACATTTTTCCCTTACTCTGATAAGTTTTTATATGCGGTGAAAATGCGGGTTGTGATAGTTGGTATCAGAGGGAGGTTGCTTGACAATTGGTCGGGCAACCTTCTCTTGTTATTTTTAGTTGTTTAGTGACATTTCATGCACACACTGATGTATCATCAGTACGTATTAGCTGAAGCATAGTCACTACACTCATAGTATGATAAGAAGTATACGGGGCATATTATGTAGTATGGGATGCATAATATGTGTTTGTATATGGATCCACCATAGGTGGCAACATGTGACAGTTATGTAGTATGGGATGCATAACCACCATCACATGGGTGCCCATTAGCACGTTTTATTTTCTGGTTGCATGCGATGTTATGTAGTATGAGATGCATAACATTTTATGTGTACGCCGCTCATAACATGCATTAGGGCCTTTATAGAATGCATATCACTACATACATTGCATATCATCGCATAAGCACGTGTGCTAAGTTAAGGTTTACATGATGACACATGTACACGCATGCTTTTAAATAAGAATAAAGAATACATGCATTCATGTCATAGGCATAAGAGTCAATAGGATGAAAGTATATCATCCTAAGTAGGATATAGCATCATTACAAAATCCCAGAGCAAGTTGCAGTATAAGCAAGTGTCTTTTAAGTATATTCTGAACAAGTCGTGTGGCTTTGTCGTAAGCTAGGATTTTGATGAGTTGTCTGTTGCTTTTTTAGAAATGCCGCCAAAGCGTCCTGCGATGAGGTTGACTCCCCAGTCGGAGGGTGAGTCATCAGGTGCGCAAAGTGATGCGATTATCGACAGTCTGCGTTAGAGCAACGAGGCTCTATCAAGGTAAGTGGTTGCAATGCAATCGCAAATTCAGTCTTTATTGTCTGCCGCTCCCGCGCAGCAACCTTTAGTACAAGAGCCTGCCTTGGGCCAAGCCATGCCCGATACCCCTGTTCCTCCGGTGCCCCCGATGGCGATACCACCAAAAATTAATTTCATATCACGCTTCCAGCGGTTGGGACCTCCCACCTACGACGGGAGTGCCGACTTTTTGGTTTTAGATGATTGGATCATCTCCATCGAGGAGATGTTTTCGTATTCCGGAATTCTAGAAGCCCAGAAGGTGATGATTGCAGCCTATCAGTTAAAGAGCCTCTCAAAGAGTTGGTGTATATGGGAAAGGGAGAGTCTGAAGGAAGGATGTTCTTGGGAATATTTTAAGAAGATGCTGCTGAAGAAGTTTCTACCCTCGCTCGAGCAGGACCGTCTGATGAATAACTTCCTGCATTTGAAGCAGAGACAGCTCACCGTGAGTGAGTACGAGATTGAGTTTAGCAAACTGAGTAGGTTTGCTCCTGAATTGGTAGCTTCTGAGGATGGTAGAGTGAAGTGTTTCCATGGAGGACTAAGAAGCGATGTCTAGCAGATGACATGCGCTTACCGGACTAAAAGTTATGCTGAAGCAGTGGAAGTCGCTTTGAAAGTGGAGGCGATTGAAAACACCAAGAACCGTGGTGCTGCGGCGAGGAAAGAGAAAAGGAAAGGTGTTGAGGATGGTAGCTGCAGGGCATCTGGCCCTTCTTCGAAGAAGAAAAGTAAGGAAGTGTGTAGCTTCTATGGTCGTCCTGGCCACCCATACGAAAAGTGTTTCAAGAGGACTGTCACCCTGAAGCAGCCGCTGGTGCACGCCATCCAAGGTGCACCCAAGGGAGAGCTTTTGTGCTCGTTCTGTGTAAGGAATGGTCATGATGTGACTCGTTGCTGGATGAAAGAAAGGATTTGCTTCTAGTGTGGGCAGAATGGACACCAGAAGTCTTCGTGCCCCCAGGCTCAGTCCCCACTGCAGCCTGCCCCACTTCGAGCTCTGTCGCCGCCACCAAACCTAGATAAAGGGAAAGGAAAGCTGAATGTGATGATCAGCGAGGAAGCTCAAACCTCTACGCAAGTCATATCAGGTTAGCCTCAGTTTAATTTATCCTTATTACTTATCGTTGTTGCCCTAGTTATCGTTCTTTTAGTTATGTATGCTACGGTTTTAGGGGAGTTTAAGGTGCGGAATAGGTGGGCGTGCGTTCTTTTCGATTCTGGTGCCACCCATTCCTTTGTGGCCCGAAGATTCGTTGATAAACGTCGCCTGAATGTGGATCAATTAGGAGACTTCATCAACGCCAAGCTTCCCTCCGGTGATTCTGTGATATCTAATCAAGGAGTTCTGAGATGCCCTATTTATCTTGGCAATTTTCTGGCCTTTGCGGATCTGATGATTTTAGATCTGGTTGACTTCGACGTGATTTTGGGCATGGACTGGCTGTCCAAGTATGATGCGGTCATCCAGTGCAAGGCTAAACGACTGGATTTCAGGATGGACGATGGACAACCTATGAGCGTCTATGGATTTCATGACAGAGTTTCCCCTGTCTTTCCGCGGTACGTGCTTATCGTACTATATAGTCTGGTTGCGAGGCCTTTTTAGTTTCTATTTCTGCTCTGGAAACATCTTTTGTTACGCCACATCTTGAGGATGTCTCGGTGGTGCGAGAGTTTCCAGATGTCTTTCCTGATAGCCTTCCAAGACTTCCTCCTGAAAGGGAGATAGAGTTTGTGATAGACCTCGAGCCAGGTACTCGTCCTATTACCAAAGCACCGTACCGTATGGCTCCGCGTGAGTTGGATGAGTTGCGTACTCAGCTCGATGAGCTGTTGAGGTGTGGTTTTATTAGACCAAGTTCTTCTCCATGGGGTGCTCCTGTTTTGTTTGTCAAGAAGAAAGATGGATTGATGAGACTTTGCATCGATTATAGGGAATTGAACAAGGTAACCATTAAGAATAGATATCCCCTGCCAAGGATTGATGATCTGTTCGATCAGTTGCGTGGTAGCTCGGTATTTTCAAAGATCGATCTTCACTTAGGCTACCACCATTTGAGGATTCATGAGACAGATATTCCTTGAACCGCTTTCCGTTCGCGGCACAGACATTATGAGTTTTTGGTGATGTCTTTTGGTTTAACCAATACACCCTCTGCTTTCATGGATTTGATGAATATGGTGTTTATGGATTTCTTGGACCGATTTGTTATTGTGTTCATAGATGATGTCTTAGTGTATTCCCACAATGTTGAGGAGCATACTCAGCATTTGCGTTTGGTTTTGTCGACCCTGAGGGAGCATAAGTTATATGCAAAGTTGAGCAAATGTGAGTTATGGCTAGCTCAGGTGTCCTTTTTGGGTCATGTTGTAAGCAAGGATGGTATTTCTGTAGACCCGACCAAGATTTCTGCTGTGATGGAATGGGAGAGACGGTCTACACCTAAGGAGATTAGGAGCTTCTTAGGCCTGACTGGATATTATAGAAGATTCGTGGAAGGATTTTCGGTGTTGTCTTCTCCTCTAACTAGACTTACTCAGAAGAATACTGCATTCATTTGGAGTGATAAGTGTGAAGAGTCTTTCCAAGAGTTGAAGAAGAGATTATATACTGCTCCAATTTTAACCTTACCTACTGAAGGAGTTCAGTATGCTGTGTATGTCGATGCGTCACATATCGGACTTGGTTGTGTTTTAATGCAAGATGGTAAGGTGATTGCACATGGATCGAGGCAACTAAAGATTCACGAGAGAAACTATCCTACGCATGATTAGGAGTTTGTTGCCGTAATTTATGCGATGAAGCTATGACGACACTTATTGTATGGCGTGTTGTGCAAGATCTATACGGACCATAAGAGTTTGAAGTACGTCTTCACTCAAAAGGAACTAAATCTGCCCCAGCGTCGGTGGTTAGAATATATGGTTGATTATGAAGTGGAAATTCTTTATCATCCAGGAAAGGCCAATGTAGTAGTCGATGCTTTGAGTAGAAAGACCGCCAAAATTTTTAATCTGTCGATACAGTCCTTGGTAGAAGAATTTTTGTTGATGGATATTGAGGTTGGGAGTCATACTGTGCCTGCTAGTTTGGAAGCAGAAGAATCCTCTTGGATTTCACTTACTCGAGCTCACCAGAAGGATGATCCTGATTTGTTGCACCTCCGGAATAGAACTGTGAATGGAGAGCTACAGGATTTCTCCTTGGATGAGTTGGATACCTTGAGGTATCGGGGTAGATTTTGCGTCCCCGCCTTTTGCGATATTCGAGCTAAAATATGTGCTGAAGCTCATGTTTTTAGTATAGCCTACCACCCTGGTTCCACTAAGATGTATAAAGATCTAAAATAAATTATTTGGTGGTCAGGAATGAAGAATTATGTCGCGAAGTTTGTATTAGAATGTTATACGTGTCAGCGTGTTAAGGCTAATCATAGAAGGCCTGGTGGTAAATTGACACCGCTCGATATTCCAAGTTGGAAATGGGAAAGTATTTCAATGGATTTCATCACCGGTCTACCAAAATCACCCCGTGGGCACGGCTCTGTTTGGGTGATAGTCGATAGATTGACATAGTGTGCTCACTTTGTTCCGTTTAAGATTGGGTATTCGATGAAGAAGATAGCCGAGCAATATCTTGAAAAGGTCATCAGATTACATGGAGTGCCTGTTAGCATTGTATCAGATCGAGACTCTAGATTTACGTCTCGCTTTTGGAAGAGTTTACAGGAGGGGTTGGGTACCGATTTAAGGTATTCCACCGCCTATCATCCGCAGACGAATGGTCAGACGGAAAGGGTAAATCAGATCGTAGAAGATATGATCAGGTGTTATATTTTGGATCATGGTGGTTCTTGGGATGAGCGTCTCAGACTCATGGAGTTTGCATACAATAATAGTTATCATGGGAGTCTGCAGATGGCCCCGTTTGAGGCCTTATATGGGAGGCGTTGTAGAACTCCTTTGTTTTGGGCTGATGTTGGTAAGAGACCGTTGCTAGGTTCGAAAGACCGAGAGGAGATGGATTGTGCTGTGGCTCATATTCGAGAAAAGCTTTGTGTGGCACAAGAGAGCTATGAGAAGTATGCTAATCAACGAAGGGTCGATCTGTAGTTTGTCGTTGGAGACTTGGTTTTTTTGAAGGTTTCTCCGATGTCTGGCGTTAAAAGGTTTGGAAGGAACCACAAGTTAGGCCCCCGGTATGTGGGACCTTTCTAGATTCTTGAGCGCATCGGAGTGTCAGCTTATAGGCTGGAGTTTCCTGCTACCTTCCCTGGTGTCCATGATGTGTTCCATGTGAGCCAGTTGGGGAAGTGTGTTCGTAACGATCGTCAAGTCCTCGACTCGATGCCCCAGATTCAGCCCAATCTTTCGTATGTGGAAGAACCTGTTCGTATTCTGGATTCTCAAGAGCGTGTGTTACGGAGAAAGACCACCCTATGGTCAAGATTCTTTGGAGAAATCAAGACGTCGAGAGCGCGACGTGGGAATTGGAATCGCCGATGAGGGAATCTCATCCGCACCTCTTCTTTTAGTTTCGGGTATGTAGTTATGTTTTTCAGTTATGTTTGATTTTATTGTTTTGATTTGGTTTTGGAGTTGTGTTAAGTTTCGGGACAAAACTTCTTTTTAGGGGGGTGACTGTAACGCCCCTGATTTTTCGATGATTTTATTTGAATTGGCAACGTCATATTTATGACGTTGTGGTGTTACTTTTAACGTCGAGTTGACGGCACAATGCCGTTAAGGCATTTTCGCGTTTGTGCGGTCGAGTCGGCCGAATTTTTGTTGTAATGGGAAAATTTTGTATTTGAAATTTAAGTTAAGTAATTTTGGATTTGCTCGTCAAGTTTCGTCGCAATTCGAGCATTTTTGTAGTCTCGGCACACGATTGAAGTTTTGGATGGTTTATGTTCGTCGTATACTTTGAAGAGTAATATCTCGGGAATGGCTCGTCGGATTTTGGTTTTGACTTTGCCATTACGTTCGTAGCGTCAGTGTTCGCCTACGATGCGAATTTCATTTAATTCGGCACGCGTTTGAGCCTCCGTTTTGATCTCATAGTTTCTTTATTCAAAAATAAATAAATATGAATATTTTAATATTATAGCACTATTCAAAATGTGATTTACTATTCATTTGTATAGTTTGATCAAAGGATTTTTTTTGCAAAAAAATTGTTCTTTCTGCAAGTATTTGTTCGTCTGCTCGAGTACCTCTCGAGTATATTACTCGACTACTCGAGTACTTCTTGAGTCTTAATTTCCTGCCTCTCGAGTGCCTGATTTCTTAACTACTCGAGTGAATTTATATACCTACACGAGTGATTTCTTAACTACTCGAGTGAATTTATATACCTACACCAGTGATTTATTAACTACTCGAGTACTATATTTCTGTCTCGAGTAATTTTTTTATTTATACTCGAGTGTCTGTTTCTACCTACTCGAGTAGCCGTTTTCTATCTCTCGAGTACCCGTAAGCTTGTTCACGCGTAGTCCATTGTAGTTTATGTTCGGGAGCCTTTTTGAGCATCAAAATGATGTCGTATGGAAATCTGGTTAACATGAAATTTGTGCGTCTCGACGAGATCTACAACTTTCATGTTGGCTACTTTTAAATTTGAAGTTATCCTAATTCTTTATTTTCGTCTTCCGCACACCGGGCGTAAATATTCCGTTTTTAGACAGAACATTTTATAAACATTTATATTTATATATATATTTATATATCTTTATATGTATATATATACATATTTCTATCAGAGAGAATTGCATCATCTTCTCCGATTCTTTTTCTTCCCGAACCAGTGCGGCGTGAGCGTGAGAGAGAAATATTTCGTGAACCTTCCGGTGGCCGCCGACGGTACTCCAGTGCTCGAAATCTTCATCCGAACATAGATCCGGAAAGCTCTCGCCAAGAGCTACGGCATCGTGGTAAATTTTTCCCCATTCCTTGAGATTTCTCGTTAGTGTTTTTTCGGCCCTAACCTCCTTTTCGGCCGTTCTTGTTCAGATTTCAACTCCTCCCGCATCATTTTGCCCCGATCCACGACGTTGAGTGATTCGGAGGACTTTTCCGGTAAAATCAAGGCAAGTGGTGGTTTCTTCTCGTTTCTTCTTGTCTGATTTGATGGTAACGGCTAAGTTTTCAAGTTCTTTAAAATTTTCTACACTTATTCTTCCAAATTACTGTTATGAATAACCTTCTCAACGATCACATGATGTTGTGACGTTTTGTCATGGTGAACTCGATTTTGTCCGGATACGTTTGATCGTTCTTGAAGTATCTTATTGGTGGCTTTAAGCACCTTAGATTTCGTTATTGAACGTATTAGAGTTTAATTAGATTTGTAAATCGTTCCTAAGAGTTGATCTGCCATGTCTTATATCTAGTAATGTCAAGTAGAATCTGACGAGCCAAACCTCGAGATATGTGGTGTTTTCTTGGTGGTTTTCTTGATTGCGGGAGTTAGTGGACGTTTCCACCTCCGCAGTGTTTGTTCCCTTCATTTGTGCCCTGTGGAAGTCTACCTGGTTTTTGGGTGTCTGCGGTGTATGGTGGAGAGTATGAGACTCCCTCGCTGTTAGACGGATTTTATATTTGTTGTTTTTGGGTGGTGTGTCCACGAGTGACCACCTCGCCCGTGTTTTTGGGTATAGTCGACTACAGGTGCATAATAAAGGTTTTGTACTTCTTCCTCACGAATAATTCATGTTGTCAGCTTATAGCCTCGTGCGTCTGGTGTACCATTGTTGTACGTGATAAATCACGTAAGAGTTCTTTTTCCTAATGATGACTTGTTCCTCTTTTGTGCTTTATTTCAGTACTGTTGGTCTTGGGTTGGTACCCCTTTGATCTTTGTTTATTTTGGGCTTATTAATTTCTGCCACCATTTGTGATTTCTTGCTGAGGTGTTCTGTCTTTGGAATGCCTCAGGTTCAGAGTAGTAGCAGATAGCAGAGCTAGTTTTGGAGTTTCGGGGAGGCAGTGTTGGTCGTGGTTGTTAACTCGTCTCAGCGAGGTAGTTTGTTGTTTATTTAGTTACTGGTTCAGACATACTTTTCTATTAGTGGGTTCGTGTCAGTTTGTTGGCGCCCACAGAATTATTATTTTTAGATACTTGCTAGCTGCTTATTTCTCTCTATGTGGATGTGGACTACTTGCTCTCTGGGAGGATTTATGCTAGGAATGCATGTTAGGTATTTTCAACTATAAAATATATTACTACTACTTCATGCACTGCATAATTTAAAAACTCTAACTTGTTGTATTTAGCGACCGTAAAAGCTATCCTTACTACTATTATAAATTTAGTGTCTTGCATAGCATGAGTTGTCCTTTGGGGACGTTTATACTCATGTAGGATGTTTGAGTCAGTCTAAACAAGTATTTTTCCGCAGCGTATAACTATATCTTGATTCGTGGACTAAATGAGCCATTAATCAGATTTTCCTTAAACGATTTTCCTTAAACGATTTTCCTGAAAATAGCTTAAAGAATCTTTCTTCATGATTAGGTTGGTGTCTTCCTGAGCGTCCGCAGTTATCCCCTACTAACGTGGCATCATGAAGTGCATTTTTCCTTACTCTGATAAGTTTTTATATGCATTGAAAATGCGGGTTGTGACAAAAACTGCTGAAACCGCTGAGACAAAACCGCTGAGGCAAAGCCAGGGAATTTTTTAAGTCCAGAAGCACTGAGAGCTAAGGCTGATGGCGTTGAGTGTCTCAACATCACTCAATGCTTGATGGGATTCTAGAATATTTCCTAAGTCCGGATGTTGATGACCATTGCTGACGTCATCAAAGTCAAAATTGCAGGAAGCCGTTGCGGGAAAGCTGCTACAACGTCAAAAGATATTTTGCCCTTTCTGATGGATTTGACGCTCACCAATCCTTGGTGGGCCCACATACTATGGTGCCATTGATTCAAATCAACGCATATAAAAGGGGAAACAAAAAAGGGATTAGGGTTAATGAATACTCGGGGATCAAACGCATAAAATATAGAAAGAAAAAATGAAAGTGGCAGCTGGACATCTTCTTCCCCATCAAGCTTGAAAGCTAAAGTACAACAAAGAGAGCCTGAGGGAAGATAAAGATAGCTGAAGCACTTCAAAGCTCAGCAACTTAGTTCTCTTCAGAACAGTGTAGCTATTCGTCTCTTCAAAAAGGTGGAAGTTGCTCATCTGTACAACAGTAAAAAGTGATAGCTGTAGAAGAAGGCTGATTCCTTCTACAACAAGTGAGCTGGACTGAAATCTGCTCAGTCTAGAAAAGTTGACTGAGAGTTATCTCTCTGAGTCAGTTATTTTATTTTCTTCAACTTACTATTTTAATTCCTGTAGGATTTTGGTTTCCTGAATCTGAGTGTAGGGCACTCCGTGTCTGAGGTGGGTGACAAATTTGTCACTGAGGTTGGTGCCCTGTTGGGGTACTGAGGTAGGATACAAGTGAGGATCTGAGCTATAGGGCTTAAGTCCCTGAGGTAGGAGAGTGATGCTCTCTGAGGTAGGATCCAAGTGTGGATCTGAGGTAGGGCTATCCTCCGAGCCTGAGTGTAGGGCCTTGTGCCTGAGGTAGGTGACTGAAGAGTCACTAAGCTGTAGGTGACAAGATTTTCACTGAGATTATAGGCCTTGGAGGAGGCTGAGCTGTAGTTACCTGAAATGGTACTGAGTTGTAGGAGTGATGCAGCACTCTGAGAGTAGGGCCATGTGCCTGAAGCTGTAGGGCTGAAAAGCCTGAGTGTAGGCCTTAAAAATAAGGCTGAGGTAGGTGATCTCTGGATCACTGAGCTGTAGGTGTTCTGCAGAGCTCTGAAGTAGGAACCCTTGTGGTTCTGAGTTGGATTCTGTGCAGAATCCATGTGTAAGGCTGAGGGCCTGAGGTGTAAGCTCTGAGGAGCATAGTGAAGGAGTTTGTGCCGAGTATAACAAATAAGTTGGATTGGTGGGAGGGAAAGTGGATGTGCCCAATTGGGGAACCACTATAAATGCGTGTGTTTGTTGTGTGCTTACATTTCTTTGTTATTGCATTAATTAAGGATAAGCTCTAGCTAGAACAACTTTAAAAACAGCAAAAGATTTTACTAAAGCTCAAAGACCTATTCACCACCCCCCCCCCCTCTAGGTGATTAGCTAACTTTGAATTAAATAACTTTTAAGTGGTATCAGAGGAAGGTTACTCAAAAAGGATTTAACAATCAAAGTATACCTCCAAGGTTAGTTAAAAGGGTTACAGTTGTGGGTTCAAAAGAGAACCATAAGGAATGGAGCTTTAAGTCTGCAACAAGAAAAACTTTAAGACTTGTAATGAAAGGGTCAAGCAAATCATGGAAGCCTCTGATCCTAGGATCCTTGCAAAAGTTCAAGAAGGACCTTTCAAAACCATGAAGGTCTCAACATCAGATACAAGTATCCAGACTCCAAAGAGTTATGCAGAGATGTCTGAAGAAGAAATTAACTTTGCATCTATGGACAAGAGGGAACAACATATGATGGTGAGTGTCATGGATGACTCAACCCTCATAAGAGTGGTCCACTGCAAGTCAGCCAAAGAGATGTGGGATTCTCTCACTGGCTATATGGAAGGGACAGAGAAAGCCAATCTTTATAACAGTGGTTCAGAGTCTGAAGATGGGAAGAAGAAGAAAAAGTTCTTTGTGGCTAAGAAGGAGAGAAGCTGGACAGATCTTCATCCTCAGATTCTGAAGATAAAGAGGAAGAGGCCTATATCGGGCTGATATCTATTATTACCGATCCAAGAGAGGAGGAGGAATATCCTGCCGCCAGGATAGGAATTAGGGCCCCATTGTCACACTCAGACGGTGACAATGAGGAGGATGAAGAAAACTATGAACGCCATGGGTTGATGGCAATGTTTGCAAAAGAAAGAAGTCGGGAAGAATCAGAATCAATCAAGGTACAATCTCTATCAAATTTTGCATCTTTCTCTGACTTTGAATCCAGTCCAGATACTGGTACATCTTCATCCTGTTATGAAGATTGCTATGAATCTGTGACTAATGTCAATCAAATTGATTGACAAGTCTGGACTATTCATAATTGCTCTAAAGGAGAGCAGAATACTTGCCAAAAGGCAAGCCGAGGAAATAGAGGTCCTAAAGCCTTATAAAACTCTCTATAATCATAAATCTATTGAGTTTTATAAGAAAAGTCATGAGATGTCTGAGCTCAAGAAAAATCTTGAGTGCCAGACAATGCTTCTAGAAGAAAAGAAGAAGCACATCAGATATCTAGAACAAAAGTTCTCAGAGAGTTTGGGGATTGTGATTAACCCTTCTCTGTCACAGGATAAGTTGCCAAAAGCTGCAACTTGCCAAGTCCCTGAGAAGCTGGGTATTGACCGCATCAATCACCATTTCAAATCAAATTTCCCTAATAAGAGGATAGTGTTTCAGAAGGAAAATACACCTTCTAAAACTGTCAAGCTTGCACCACTCTTGAAGGATCAATCAAATGTGTGCTCCACCAGTGGGGTGAAGGGACATGATCCAAGAAAGAGTGACACTGTCCACTCTAGCCACAAAGATCAGGAGAAGATCTTTAGATTTGGATCCAAGTATCATCTATCTAAGGAAATGAGAATGTCCACTAGATGGCGGGGGCCAAAAAAACATCAGACCCATTTTGGACCAGCTGTATTTAGTTCCTCAGCACCTTCACTCGGGAATAAGGGGGCAGCACCATGCAATGATCATCCAGCAAAGTCTAGTGTTGCTCACATATCTCATGGATAGCAAGTCTATGCTATCCTAAAGAGAAGGTACAACATTCATAAATGTTGGTGTTGTGGGAAAGTGGGTCACTATGTCATTGATTGTTGACATAACCTAACTGTGACTAGTGGACAGGAAGGTGCTCAGCCCAGGCAGAGAGTTGGGCAGAAATTTTATGATGCTAACAAGAACCTAGGACCCAATTATCATTGTGTGCCTAAGGGAAAATGAATTCTGCTTTGCAAGAAAGTCCAAGTACCTGTCCACTTAAGACTTGGTATTTGGACAATGGGTGTTCCAAGGAAATGACTGGGACAGGATAATTGCTCTTGGAATATGCTCCAGAAAAAGCAACAAATTAAGGTTGAGGTTGTCAAGTAAGTAATCCTCAAAAGCTAGAGGAAGCAAGCCTCAAGGTATGTCTCTCTCTCATATATAGTGATTAAGTTAACCATTTGTTAAGTTATGTTAGTTGTGCTCAAGATGAATCTAATGTAGCACATCAAAGAAAAAAATAGTGATTCAATTATTCACACTGTTAATTTTTGCAGGCTTTACTCAAAAATTTCAAATAACTTATTAGCAAGTTTTAGGGCAAAACAATGCATAAAATAGGTGCCAATAGAACAGGCTCATTGACATGTTAATTCCCCTTCTATGTAATTTGATAAAATTTTTACTAAGTCAAGTAAAATATACAACCACTCAGTAAGGGAACCCACAAATTAAACATGTATGGAACAAAGAAAAGAAAAGTTGAGGGATATAGTAAAATATATATTTCCATGTATCATAACAGGAATCATTGAGTAAGCCGTAAAGTTTAAAATACTTAATTTAATAGTCAAATGAAAAATTTAATTAAATTAATTAAATCTTTTCATTACATATATAAAGGCTACAAGAAACGAAAAGCCACATCGCTTTCTAAAGCCTTAACCCTAGTCGTCGAGATTGAAACCATCTCAGTGTCTTGTCGCTCTGTTACAATGGCGCCAAATGTCATCAAGGAGCTTCGGGATGGATACGAGATAGTGAGGGATGGATTCAATCATGCATCTCCTGAGATTAAAGACGTGTTAAGGATGATTGTGGTCGCAGGCTTAGAATACACCCTTTCCGAACCCTCCACCATTCTTAGAATTGAAGTTGTGGAATTCTTCTCAAACATTAAGATGTCCCCATCCCAAAACTCTCTTAGGTCTAAGATTGAAGATATCAAAATAAAGGTAAACCCTAAGAGGTTAGGAAAGGCACTTCATATCCCCTCTGTCAACCCTATCGAGGAAAGTGAGCTCACTGACACGGACAGAGACAATGCTCTCACATGGTGTGGATATAATGAGGCCAAATCTGGGTCTCTAAAAAGGAAATTCTTCAATTAGAGAGGAAAATTGCTAGCATACATCGTAGGGAAAGTGCTCATTTGCAAACCTGGATCACATGACTCCATCTCCAGGTTCATGTTTGAAGTCATGACCAGAATTATATTGAATAAAAAGACCTAATGGACTTCTCTCATCTATCAGAGAATAGTAGACTGCATATCCTCTCCAAACATGGGCAGAATCATTTCCTTATACCTAGTGAACACCTATCCTGACACTTTCAAATAGGAACATGGGGTAAAGATTCACTACCTAAAAAGAATGGACATAACGACTTTGGACAGATTCTCTATAGTCCTACCTATGAGCCAACCTATAGGAATAAAGGAATCCTCCAAGGGTACAAGGAAGAAACCCACTGAGGAAGAAAGAACTTCCAGCCCTGAACTAGTGCTTGGATCATCCTATCCAGCTGATGCTGGTCTGCAGGTTAACTTATCTCTCAGTCAATCCTCTGCAAACATTCAACTCCAAGATGTTGTTGTGCATGTTGATAAAATCCTCACCAGCCCAAGAATGGGACGGGTGTCACAGAATGCTACTGAAGAAGAGGTTGCTGCAGAAGATAACTGGGAGCCTCCTGAGACTTTGGATACTTATCTTAATAGATCAAACCAAAATAAGGCTGCTCAGTCTGAGGGGGAGTATGATCAGATGGAGTTAACGGACTTGGATCAAGTTATCAATAGAATAGTTAAGTCTGCACCCACTACAGGTAAAACTCATTCCCTCTTAATTTATAGTGTTAAAACATCTTTAGATAAGGAAATATTTCCTTCTATAGGTGTTGTAGTTGAGGGGGAGCCATCTCAGATCCCTGCTCAGAATGTTGTAGCTCCTCCTATGAGCCATAATTCATCTACCCTCATCTCCAATGAGGAAATTCTAAACCAAATTAAAGTACTCTTGGATAATCAGACCACAACCCTCAAGGAGTATATTTATCAATTTGTTGCCAAACTGAGGGAGGAAATGTCAGCCAAAGTAAATGAAACTAAAGAAGAAATATCTCACTTAAACAAACAGGTCACCACCTGGTTTGATAAGACTGGAACTACTGGAATCAAGTTGACCACCCTCATGTAATCTTTGGACACAAGCCAAAAACTCACCACAGCTGACATAAGATATGTTAAGAATTATATGAGTACAACTGATGAGGTGATCATGGGTGCAGCAGACTATGTCAATCAGCATGTCACCAAGGTTGCTCTCCATACCATGGAGCGGGCAATTTTCTTGAGGAATGAGCTGCTTACTAACATTGAGAGAATAATCCAATCTTTATCAAACAAAACTGAATCCAACACCTCATTACTACAAAATACAATATCTGAAGAAGGCAGAAAGGGGGAGAGCAGCCATGCTAAGGCAGCATCACTCATTGAAGATCAAGCCTTCAATGTCATTCAAGGCACCAGAGTGGCACAACACCTGCCCCTCATGGATATAAAGAGGCCAGAGGTCCAAGACTTCCCTACACAAGCCAGAATTGCACAGGATGCACAGCTTGCTGATAGGAGAAAGAGGCAAGGAACTTAAATGGATGAAGAGTTAATAGCAAAGAGGAAAGTTGAGAACAGAGATGACCCAGACTATGAACAACTAAGTGAGGCCTCTAAATCCATCATTATCAATGCTTGGGTAAGACATGGACAAATCTTGAAGAACATTGATAGTGTATATCCTTTTGAGGAATGGATAAAACATTTGGAAAGAAATTCCCTAAGGGAAAGAGTGTTCAAGGAGAATCTGGTAAGGAAGAGCAACCCCAAGAAAATAACTTCCAGAAATATTCCAAAGCCATTCCTTTACTTCAAGAGGCTGAAGAACAAAACTGATAACTTAAATAAGACTGCTGCAACCAAGGATGCTGGCGAAAGCCCTTAGAAGACTAACTGATAAAAGACTGCAGGACTTCAGTTTCTTTAATTCTGTCTGATTTATGTCTTGTAATGATCATCAATAATGTAAAAATTTCAAATCTTTATCAATGAAATTAATATGCTCTGGCCCTTGTCCATATTGAGGTGATAAATCTGTAATGCAACTCTCTATGTATATCAGTGATTAATAAATATGATATTCGTTCATAAAATTCCTGTAATCACATGTATGATGCTATTGTTTGGCTGAGTTAGCGATTAGGTTCATCTTGATCATAATGTTTACCTTATAAATGATTACTAAAGTTCTTGTTGTTAATCATACTTTCACATTGTCAATGATTGTTAATTCACCTGTACCATTAGTCTATAAATCATAGTGTTAAGACATCTCATAGAGGGGGAGTTATCCTGTACTGGGATGGCTAGTTGTCATGATATTGTTTCATTGGACCTATCATGATATTTTTTATGTGTTGATGCGCCTTAACATGGATGTGTGTTCCGCCTTCTTCAAATAAGAGGAGATTGTTGGGAATAGTGCCCTATAATATTCCTCAGGATTTGAAGTGGCATCACCAATCATGTTAAGGGGCATAATGTATTTGATGTGTGCTCTAGTTCTTACATGCAGGTAGTTCATGATTGGATAGGTGAAGAAAAATGAGTTGGGCAGTAAACTCAAATTTCGTCGAACTCAGCTCAGAGTTTGTCGAACTCTGCTCGCTGATCATCGAGCTCAACTCAACATTCCTTGGGTTAAGTTTAAGAACTCAAGATTCCAAATTCGTCGAACTCAGCTTGAAGTTCGTCGAGTTCAGGTTACAGTTCGTCGAGCTCAGCCCAACGCTTATTAAGCTAAAGCAAGAGAAAAATTGACTAAGGCAAAAAAGTGTTGAGACCACTGAGAAGATCAATGTTCGTCGAGCTCAGTTTACGGTTCGTCGAGCTTATCTCAACGCTTGTCAAGCTAACGCTAGAAAATCTATCTAAGGAAAAAGTGCTGAGACCGCTGAGAAGAAGGCATTCAGACCGCTGAGACAGCTGAGTCAGCTGAGAAGATGGCATTGAGACCACTAAGACAGCTGAGACAGCTAGGAAGATAACACAGAGATAGCTGAAGACAGCTGAGAAGATAATGTTGAGGCCGCTGAGATAGCTGAGACAGCTGAGAAGATAACGTTGAGACCGCTGAGACAGTAGAGACGAAACTGGCTGGATTTCTCTAAGTCCAGAAGCGTTGAGTGGAGCAGATTCACTCAACGCTTCTAATAAAGCAGTAAGCGCTGAGACAGTTAAGAGGTAAATAGCTGATACAAAACTAGCTGGATTTTTTCTAAGTCCAGAAGAGTTGAGTGAAGCAGGTTCACTCAACGCTTCTAATATAGAAAGAAGCGCTGAGACAGTTAAGAGGAAAACCGCTAAGACGGCAAAGTGCAAAATCCGCTGAGACAGTAGATAAGAAGAAAGTGCTGAAACAAAGGCTTGTCTCAGCTGATAATGAAAAACCGCTAAAACCACTGAGACAAAAGCACTGAGACAGTTAAGTGCAAAAACTGTTGAGATAGCAGATAAGAAAAAAGTGCTGAGACAAATGCTTGTCTCCACTGATAATGAAAAATCACTGAAACCGCTGAGACAAAGCCAGGGAATTTTCTAAGTCCATAAGCACTGAGAGCCAAGGCTGATGGCATTGAGTGTCTCAACATCACTCAATGCTTGATGGAATTCTGGAATATTTCCTAAGTGCGATGTTAATGGCCACTGCTGACGTCATCAAAGTCAAAATTGCAGGAAGCCATTGTGGGAAAGCTGATACAGTGCCAAAAGATGTTTGGTCCCTTTTTGATGGAGTTGGCGCTCACCAATCCGTGGTGGGCCCATAAACTATGGTGTCGTTGATTCAAATCAACATATATAAAAGGGGAAACAGAAAAAGGATTAGGGTTAACGAATACTCGGGTATCAAACGCAGAAAATATAGAAAGAGAAAAAGAAAGAGATAGCTGGACATCTTCTTCCCCACCAAGCTTGAAAGCTAAAGTCCAGCCAAGATAGCCTGAGGGAAGATAAAGATAGCTGAAGTACTTCAAAGCTCAACAAGTTAGTTCTCTTCAAAACAGTGTAGCAGATTCATCTCTTGAGCAAGGTGGAAGCTGCTGATTTGTGCAATAGTAAAAAGTGATAGCTGTAGAAGAAGGAGGATTCCTTCTACAACAAGTGAGCTGGACTGAAATCTGCTTAGCCCAGCAAAGTTAACTCAGATTTATCTCTCTGAGTCAGTTATTTAATTTTCTTCAACTTACTGTTTTAATTTATGTAGGATTCAGGTTTCAGGAATCTGAGTGTAGGACACTTTATGCCTAAGGTAGGTGACAAATTTGTCACTGAGGTAGGTGCCCTGTTGGGGCACTAAGGTAGGATCCAAGTGAGGATCTGAGATTTAGGGCTTAAGTGCCTGAGGTATGAGAGTGCTGCTCTCTGAGGTAGGATCCAAGTGTGGATCTGAGGTAGGGCTGTCCTCCCAGCCTTAGTGTAGGGCCTTGTGCTTGAGGTAGGTGACTGAAATTCATTGAGCTGTAGGTGACATGATGGTCACTGAGATTGTAGTACTTAGAGGAGGCTGAGCTGTAGGTACCTGAAAGGCTACTGAGTTGTAGGAGTGTTGCAGTACTCTGAGAGTAGGGCCGTGTGCCTAAAGCTGTAGGGCTGAAAAGCCTGAGTGTAGGACTTAGAAATAAGGCTGAGGTAGGTGATCTCTAGATCACTAAGCTGTAGGAGTTCTACAGAGCTATGAGGTAGGAACCCTTGTGGTTCTGAGTTGGATTCTGTGAAGAATCTGTGTGTAAGGCTGAGGGCCTGAGGTGTAAGCTCTGAGGAGCATAGTGAAGGAGTTTGTGTCGAGTCCAACAAATAAGTTGCATAGGTGGGAGGGAAAGTGGATGTACCCAATTGGGGAACCACTATAAATGCTTGTGTTTGCTGTGTGCTTGCTTTTATTTGTTATTGCAGGACTCAAGGACAAGCTCTAGCTAGAATAACTTTAAAAATAGCAAAAGATTTTATTAAAGCTCAAAGACCTATTCACCCCCCCCCCCCTCTAGGTGATTAGCTAACCTTGAATTAAATAACTTTTACGTAAGTATACTTGTATCAGCTACCCTTTGAGATCTGATCTAACTATTAGGTCCTTCTTGAGCATCCTCCATCTAATACAACTTGAAAGTCTTTAATTCCAAGGTAGTTAAACAACTAGAGGGGGGGGGGGGGGCGGGGGGGTGAATAGATTTTCTAGTCTTTTAAGATTTTCTTTAACTTGGTATGTTGTAAGTGTAACACCCTAAAATAAGTTGGCGGGTTGAAGATCGTCGAGCGGAGTTTGCCGAAACATCAAACAGAGCTCGATGAAGAGTGTCGACGAAGATCGTCGAGCGGAGCGTCGACAAAGATCGTCGAGCGGAGGTCGACGAAGATCGTCGAGCGGAGGTCGATGAAGATCGTCGAGCGGAGGTCGACGAAGATCGTCGAGCGGAGGTCGACGAAGATCGTCGAGCGGAGCTGGACGAAGATCGTCGAATGTCGATGTGAGTTCGACGATTGTTGTTCCGTTCGACGAACTGTCGAAAAATGGGTTGTGGCCGAGCAGTGAACCGTGTCAGTTGGCTGGGGAGAGTCCACCACGTGGTGATTGACTTTCCGCCACAACCTGCGCCATTTTTTTCTTTGATTGGAAGAAATCGTGCGGCTGGGGATACACCCAATGCCTTATCTATAGCAGAATGGAGTTTGGAAATCATTAATTCCTTTTTGTTATTCTCTTTCTTCCCAAGTGCTGGAGTGAGACCCCTCGGGTGTTAAGGTTTGAAAGGTGTTGTTGAGTTGATAGTGGAGAATTTGGGGCTGGAATCAAAAGCCAAAGCGAGAGTTGCGAAGAGTAAAGGGAGACGATAATTTCCATCCGCAAAGAAACGCTTTGTCATGGCTCCAAAGAGATGTTCAAGGGTAACTGAAAGAAATGGTATACCTCTGATACCAATTGAAAGATAAGGGATAGATCTGATATACTCTAGAGGGGGGTGAATAGAGTAATTTAAAATCTTTTTGCTATTTTTATAATTTATCAGAGAAATTAGTGATAGTAGTAGTAGTAGTATAAAATGAAATAAAAACTAGGCTAAACTACACAATCACATCACAGCAAAACAAAGAAGAACGAACACACATGCAACAAAAGAATTTATAGTGGTTCCCTAAATCTGGGTACATCCACTCTTCTACCACCCTGGTAGGAATCCACTAACAGTTTTTTGATTAGGTGACTGCCACCATAGGTTTTTGCTCAAGTGTCGTGTCACCACAAGATCTATTTGCAGGGAGATCTAACAACCCTTTAGGCTTTTGATCAGGTGCCCAAAAACCAACAAAAATGTTTGAAGGGAGTTAATAAACACTTTATAGAGGAGGTTAAGAAGGTGATGTTGTCTTCTCTTTCTCTAAACAACAGAGAAGACTTCAGTGGATTGCTGGTGTCAAAGCTCCCCTTGAGATGTTGAAATGTTCAGGAAGACTTGAGCTTTGCTCAGGGTGTAGGTCTTCAGCCTTGACTTGTTGAAATCCAGGAACTTGTAGACTGATCTAGAAGTGTTGTCTTTGAGGATTCTTGGAGTAGAAGTTGAAGAGGACACTTGATATATGTTTGATGTTCTTCTTCAATCTTCTGTAAGATCAAGGGGAAAATAGCTTGTTTTCCTACACAGAGAAGGAGCAGAGTTCTTCTGTATATTGTTTTGTGTAGGTGTATCTCTTCTGCTTATTCGTCTTATTTTTTTGCTGAGACATCAAGAAAATCTCTCTTTTATATCCTGCTGTCTAATTCTGCTTTTGAATTTTGAATTATAAGTATTAATTGCTGATTAGATTCTGGAAATTGAAACGGCTGGAATATAGTCTTTAATGAGTTTCCCCAACCGTCGCAGTAAAATAAGCAAGTAATTAACTTTGATGAAATCCATAATTAATGCTGCCATGAACGACTATATTCTTGAGAATATGAGCATTAATTAATAAGAGAATTACTGCAAAGAATAGAATGAATTAGGGACAAAAATATGGAAAACTTATCATTCTGACTCTGAATAGAGATCGTCAACCTCTGGGCAGATTTCATCGACCGACGTTCATCGAGCTGAGAGATCATATTCGTCAACATGAGCTCTGCAAACCTCAATCTGGAAATATCTTGTTAATTCTGAGCTCCAAGTTCGTCGATCATAGAATCTGTCTTGACGAAGAAATCGTCGACCTAAGCTCAAATATCATCGAGCTCAACTCAGAGAAAGAACTCTGAGTTCGTCGATCTGCGATCGACGATCATCGAGCTGAGTTTGAAGAACTTCAAACTAATAATCTGAACTCTGAATTCTTCTAAATCTCGAGTCTCCTGAAGTCCACTGCAAGCCGGTCCATGAAGATTGATTCTAATGACTAGCCTAAACTCTAGGACTAACAAATTTGACCCTGGCTATACAATGTAACGCCTCGAAACTCAAAAGAGCGATGGGAGGCGTTCTGGGCCAAATTTGGAATTTGGCAGGGGGCACACGGCCTGTGACACGGGCGTGCCCCAGGGTGTGTCGTGTTTGGGTCGACGTTTTGGCCGAGAGGTCGACGAATTCTGGAGTCGACGATCATCGAGCAGCGAACACGGCCTGAGACACGGGCGTGTCTCAGGGCGTGTCTCACTCGTGTCGACGATCTGCCAGGGAAGTTGACGATTTTCGCTCGATGATATGTCGAGAGAGGCAACATGGCCTAGGCCACGGGCGTGTCCAAGGTTATATCGGGTGGTCGACGAACTGCGCTCGACGAAATATCGAGACTGTGAACATGGCCTGGAGCCCAGGCGTGTTCAGGTATGACATGAGCGTGTCAAATAGGACATGGGCGTGTCCAAGACCAGTGTGAGTCTCGGGTTGGTGTTGGTCTTGTGTTGATGGGGAACACGCCCGGGAACACGGGCATGTACTGGTTGACACGGGCGTGGCAGGTCGAACAAGGGCGTGTTAGATGCTGTGTGTTTTTCGAGACGCGTCGATTTTGATGGTGAATGAGGGAAACGGCCCTGGATACGGGTGTGTCGCAGGCCGTGTTCGGCCCAGGTTTTACTTTTCTGCTATGGATCATAGCCGTTCGTTTCCTCATTTTGGGATACGACGGCTGGGGTTTGTTCCTACTGGGATATACCCGGGTTTGGGCCTTTGAAACCCTCATTTCTCTTGAGTGGTTCTCTTTCTAAGTCTAGAGAGAGGGGAAAGAAGAAGCCTAGATCTGGTCACCGGCGGAGCTTCGGAGCTCCAAATCGCGAGCCGACTTCGGATCGACGGAGGCAAGGATATTGCGGTGCTTTTCATCCGTGTTCATTCCCATGGTACCAAGGAATAACGCTAGGGTAACGATTCTCTACTTGAGCATGTGGAGCTCTACTTCTTTTGCATAGGGAAGCCCGCTCTCGCGAGTTTGCGGTGAGTTTGAGGCGTTCCTTCGGGTTGACATGAATAGTCCCCATTATGTACATGTAGAGTCCATAATCGAGAACTGATATAGGCATATTGTGTGAAGCCTACCCGGACAAGTTGGTCTGGATCGGTGATGTTGCATTGCATAAATGGCCGGAGAAGACTCCGTGCGAATGTTTGTTTTTCGGGATTTCTACGCGGTAGATTGCAACATGGACCCTTGGGGATTAACTCCAAGGCGTACCCAGAAAACTGGGCGGATGCGTGATTCTGCTAACATGGTGGTCTGGGAGCCAACTTGAACATAACTGGGTTATGTGAACTGTGTGACGGAAACGGGACTCGGAGAAGTTTGACCCGCACATATGGCTTAAATTGTCATTGCGATGTGAGCATGGGTTAGGCGGAACCGTACTCGTTCTATGTCGTTCAGTGTGAGCCGTTGGCATAGATGAGGGTCTTCGGCGGTCTATGACTTAAATTGACGTGACCCATGCCGGGAAGACAAAATGCTCATAGTATGGCCGTCAAAGTGGCGGTGGTGAGACCGGGGTGTCTATGGCTTAAATTGACGTGACATTGACCGGTACACCGCGAATATGCCCTGAGTGCATGGGGCGTGTGGCCGTGCGTGCCAATGCCTGTGTTGCAATGTATATATACTGCTTGGTTATGCTAATAAAGTGCAGGGAAGGAGCATCGCCGCCCCGAGTTGGGGGCAGGATCATTAAAATTTGGTCAGTATTGCTGACCGTTGCTTTGGATTGCCACCGTCGCGGTGGATTGTGCTTGCAGGTGCTGCGGAGCCAAGCGATAAATAGCGGGCTAAAGCCCAAGTTGCTGTGCTGGCCCTCGAAGGCCTAATGCTTAGTGTTTTCTTTTATTCATGTATGGTCGGCCTGCGTGCTGAGGTTTGGAAAACACTTCTATTTGAGTAAAGAAATGTAAGGCCTTAAGGCCATTGTACTTGTGTATTTGTACGTACATTCCGTGGCTTGTTAGTGGACATTCATGCTAGTGTTGGGTTCTTTATTAATGCAACTTTTAATTGCTTCCGCTAGAATGCTCTGTATAGGACGTTGATATTAGTTGGATGGTTTCCATTGAGTAACCACCCGGTCTGTCTGTGGTATATGGCGTCGAGCCCCGGCCGGACCTACTGCTATATGCTATGCAATGAATAGGGGGTGTTACAATTTGGTATCAGACTACTGGTTTCGGTCAGGCTTAAATGAATTCGTGGACGAATTCTTTTTAAGGGGTGGTGAGCACATGCATGTGCGTCATCGTTATAACATCAAAAGAACTCATGAATGTCCACATAGGAATGAAAATACACATGTTTGAGGAAACTGCGTGTTCCTATAATTGCTTTTTGCAATTTTGTATGGTCTCTTAACGGTGTTTTGTACGACTATAGGTGACCAGAAGCGGTGCTGGGCCGTCAGAACATCCGGGTTCTGAGGATTATAGTGTACCTGGTGACGTGCCTGCAACCCTTCCCTCCGCTGAAACCATAAGAATGGTGGTGGAAGCAGTGTGCGCTGCGATTGGTGCACAAAATGAAAGGCGTGTGTAGTCCCCTATTTTTGAGTTAATTCCAACGCCGGGTGGTGTGATGGAGCAAACGGCATTTATAGTACCGTTGGGTCAGCAGTTGAACATGCTTTTAGTGCAGGGTACACACTTAGTTGAGGAATATTTGCAAGCATTTCTGATGATAAGATGTTACCCGGGCTCTGAAGTGGAGAGCGAGCAGTCGATGGTCGATAGGTTTTATAGTGGCATGTGCGGCGAATTACGAGTTCTGCTGCTAGGACCAAAATTATTGGGATTCCGAGCCATGGTGGAATCAGCTAAATCTTTGGAAGTAGATTTGGCAAAAGTCAATCGGACGTCGGAGCTCTGGGTACCAGACTCTCCAGATTCTACAAAATTTGAATACCCAAGGAGGAGGAACAAGAAGTCCAAAATGTCTACTGGTCAGGCTCCATATGGTTGTTTTATGTGTGGCAAGGAAGGGCACTTTGCCCGAGACTGTCGGTATGGTGATCAGAAGTTAAAGAAAGCTATGTTAGGAGCAGGTATAGGAGAATGTGCCAGAGATCTGAATCGAATCCAAGGAAGCAAAGACTAGGATATGCAGAAGACAGAGTTCAAAATGTCGAACTCCTAAAAGTCTGCGTACCGGAGGTGGTATAAGAAGGCTAAGACTTCGGGTCCAGCTCCCTCTTCTAGTGCTTCTGGGACGACTACGGGTCGAACCCCGGGTGTATGCTTTAATTGTGGAAAGCCGGGGCACTTTGCCTGAGACTGCTAGAACGGATGTCCCATGTCCGAGAAGAAGCACGCTGTCGTGATGACAGGTACGGCTTAAAGTTATAGCAGTTTAGCTGAAAATACTTGTTGCCCTTGTGCATGTTAGCTTAGAAATGTTTGTGTTAAGCTTTGTTCTGATTTTTTCGATTAATTCGGCGATAGCATCGTTCACTTAGGGAGCTTCGCGTCCACGTTTTACCAAAGGATTTGTATTGCGCGTCGGAGTGCCTCTTTCGATGGCAAAAGACAAATTGGATGCGTTGTTGTCTAATGATGCTCATTGCGCGCGAGTGGAATCTGTTGTATTTAGGTGCGGATAGGGAGTCAAGACTTTGAATTATAAGCGTCGTTACTACCGTTAGGGGAGCTCAACGTAATCTTTGCTATGGACTGGCTCTCGAAGTAGCAAGCATACATTGATCGAAATCGCAAGAATGGCAAGTTGGGAATTGGTCGTGAGATGACATTTGTGGGCTTAAAAGGGGTCGAGCATGATGTTGGTGGCTGCTCTTCAGATGGTTAAGGTTGTTTGGTATGATGGCAAACCGGTCATATGCTCTTCGTATCGGTTAGCGCCTAAGAAGATGGTGGAGCTGAAGGTGCAACTTCAAGAGTTGCTGGAGCAAGGTTATGTGCGTCCAGGTTCATCTCCTCAGAGTGCACCAGACCTCTTTATTAAGAAGAAGGACGGAAGCTTGAGACTTTGTATTGATTATCGAGAGCTGGACAAGCTAACAGAGAATAACAAGTACCCGATCCCGAGGATTGATGAACTGGTTGATCAGTGGTCGGGTCGACGGTGTACTCAAAGTTGGATCTCAAGTCTGGATATTATCAGCTGAGGATAAGGGAGAGGGATATCCCCAAAACAGTTTTTAGTACGAGATACAGGCATTATGAGTTTACGGTCATGCCGTTTGGGCGAACGAATGTGCCATCAGTGTTCATGGATTTGATGAACAGGACTTTCAGGGAGTACTTAGACCACTTTGTGATCGTCTTCATCGACGATATTTTGGTGTACTCGCAGAGTGAGGAGGATCACTTCAGGCATCTACATTTGGTTTTGGAGACGCTGAGGAGGAATCAGTTATACGCCAAGTTCTCTAAATATGAGTTTTGGTTGTCCTCAGTGGCATTCCTCGGTCATATAGTGAGTGGAGAGGGTATTGCAGTGGATCCGACGAAGATTGTTGCGATACGAGAGTGGCATGTGCTTGCTACGGTAGCGGAAGTCCGAAGTTTTCTGGGGCTTGCTGGCTATTACAGGCGCTTCGTGGAGAACTTCTCGCGGATAGCGTTACCTCTCACTACTTTGACGAGGAAGGAGCAGAAGTTCGTTTGGACACTGGAGTGTGCACGAACTTTTGAGGAGTTGAAGTGTTGGTTGACCACGGCGCCTATGCTGATTTCGCCGAGTGGGACCGAAGGTTTTGAGATCTATAGCAATGCTTCGGGCAGTGGTTTAGGTTGCATGCTACTGCACCATGGAAGTGTTATAGCTTACTGCTCGAGACAGCTGAAAGTGCACGAGAGGAATTATCCGGTCCACGACTTGGAGTTAGCGGCCGTGATTTTTGCCCTGAAGATGTGGAAACATTATTTGTACTGTGTGAAGATTGATATCTACACCGATTGCAAGGGCCTGAAATATTTGTTGGATCAGAAAGATCTGAACTTGCGGCAGCGTAGCTGAATGGAGTTCCTGGGGGACTATACATTCAAGATCCACTACGTGTCTGGTAAAGGCAATGCGATTGCAGACGCATTGAGTCGTCGGGCCCCAGCTTAAGACAATTGGCTGTCGATCCATGACGAGCAGTTGGTTCAAGAGTTGGAGGCATTGGAGATCTCTTGCGTGGATAAGTAGTCAAGTGTTGAAGCACTACTGAATTGGACTGAAGTCCAGTATGACCTGGCTGATCGGATTCGGTAGGCTTTGGTTATGGATGGCCACATGAAGCAGATCATGGTTGAAGCTCTGGATGGGTCAAATTCCCAATTCATTGTTGAGGATGGATTGCTTTGGAAGGACGGTCGTTTGTGCATCCCAAACGTGAGCAACTTGCGGGTGGAATTATTGCACGAGGCGCATCATACCAAGTACTCGATTCACCTAGGGAGCACGAAGATGTACCGCGATGTTAAGAAATTATTCTGGTGGCCAGGACTGAAAAATGATGTGGCATTGTACGTGGCGAAGTGCCAGACGTGCGCCTTGGTGAAGGCGGAATGCCAAAAGCAGGGAGGATTCTTGAAGTCCTTGCCTATTCCAGAGTGGAAGTTCGACGACATTACTATGGACTTTGTGCACGGGTTGCCAAGGTCGCAAAAGGGGAATGACACCATTTGGGTGGTCGTAGATCGTCTAACGAAGGTGTCGCACTTCATTCCGCATAGGAAGGATGATCCGGTTGAGAAATTCGCAAAGCTGTATGTGGACAATATTGTGCGGCTTCATGGTGTGCCCCGCAGCATCGTGAGTGACCGTGCTGGGCGGTTCACGTCCAATGATTGGAGGCTAGTGTAGCAGATATTGGGAACAAAGCTGAGTTTTAGCACAACCTTTCATCCGCAAATGGATGGGCAGACCGAGAGGGTCAATAGGACAATGGAAGACATGCTTTGCATGTGTGTCCTGGACTTTGGAAAGCAGTGGGAAGACCACCTATACTTGGTGGAGTTCGCGTACAACAATAGCTACCAGGCAAGCATACAAATGGAGCCCTTTGAGGCCCTTTATGGTAGAAGATGTCGCACGTCATTGTCTTGGTTGGAAACGGGCGAGTCAAAATTATACAAGTGACAAGAGGTGGAGGATGCTACTTATTTGGTGAGAACCATTCGGGAGAGGTTTCTAATCGCTCAGAACCGCCAGGCTAAGTACTATAATGCCAAGACAGGAACGTGGAGTTCACTGTTGGCGATTGGGTGTACTTGAAGATCAAGCCGTTCAAGGGTGTCTCGCGGGTGCAGCGCTTGAAGAAGCTAAGCCCGAGGTACCTTGGACCGTTTGAGGTTCTGGAGCGGATTGGTGAAGCAGCGTACCAGTTGAAGCTGACAGTGGAGCTTAGTGGTCTACATGATGTATTCCATATATCGGTGCTACGAAGGCGGTGCAAGAGCCTACGCAAGTGATAGTGGTCGATCAAGTGCCGGTCGATAGTGGGTCGACGACAAAGGTCAAGCCCGTACGTATTGAGGACTAGAAAGTCAAGCGGTTATGCAAAAAAGAGATCAGGATGGTCAAGGTCCATTGGGACAATTGCGGTCGGGAGGAGCTCTCTTGGGAGCGAGAGCAGACTATGCGTGAGGAGTACCCGGAGTTGTTTTGCTCAGGTACCGTTTAAGTTTTATGCTTATCTTTCCTTTATGTAATTTCGTGGACGAAATTCTTTTAAGAGAGAGAGAGTTGTAACGCCCCAAAACTCAAAAGAGCGACGGGAGGCGTTCTGGGCCAAATTTGGAATTTGGCAGGGGCACACGGCCTGGGACACGGGCGTGTCCCAGGGCGTGTCGTGTTTGGGTCGATGTTTTGGCCGAGAGGTTGACGAATTCTAGAGTCAAAGATCGTCGAGCAGCGAACACGGCCTGAGACACAGGCGTGTCTCAGGGAGTTTCGAGCTCATGTCAACGATCTGTCAGGGAAGTCGACGATTTTCGCTCGACGATATGTCGAGAGAGGCAACACGACCTAGGCCAAGAGCATGTCCAAGGCCGTGTCGGGTGGTTGATGAACTGCGCTCGACGAAATGTCGAGATTGTGAACACGGCCTGGAGCCCAGACGTGTTCGGGTATGACACGAGCATGTCAAATAGGACACGGGCATGTACAAGACCCGTGTGAGTCTCGAGTTGGTGTTGGTCCTGTGTTGATGGGGAACACGCCCGAGAACACGGGCGTGTACTGGCTGACACGGGCGTGTCAGGTCGAACATGGGTGTGTCAGATGCCCATGTGTTTTTCGAGACACGTCAATTTTGACGGCGAATGAGGGACACGGCCCTGGACACGGTCGTGTCGCAGGCCGTGTTCGGCCCAGGTTTTACTTTTCAGCTACGGATCGTAGCCGTTCGTTTCTTAATTTTGGTATCCTATGGCTGGGGATTGCTCCTACTGGTATATACCCTGGTTTAAGACTTTGAAACCCTCATTTCTCTTGAGTGGTTCTCGTTCTAAGTCTAGAGAGAGGGGAGAGCAAAGGAGGAAGAAGAAGACTAGTCGGAGCTTCGGAGCTCCAAATCACGAGCCGACTTCGGATCGATGGAGGCAAGGAGATTGCGGTGCTTTTCATCTGCGTACATTCCCATGGCACCAAGGAAGAACGCTAGGGTAATGATTCTCTACTTGAGCATGTGAAGCTCTACTTCTTTTGCATAGGGAAGTCCGCTCTCGCGAGTTTTTGGTGAGTTTGAGGCGTTCCTTCTGGTAGAAATGAATAGTCCTCGTTGTGTACATGTAGAGTCCTTAATCGAGAACGGATATAGGCATGTTGTGTGAAGCCTACCTGGACAAGTTGGTCTGGATCGATGATGTTGCATTGCATAAATGGCAGATAAGACTCCGTGCGAATGTTTGTTTTTCGGGTTTTCTACCCGGTAGATTGCAATAGGGAGCCTTGGGGATTAACTCCAAGGCGCACCCGAAAAATTGGGCAGATGCGTGATTCTGCTAACATGGTGGCCTGGGAGCCAACTTGAATATAACCGGGTTATGTGAACTATGTGACAGAAACGGGACTCAGAGAAGTTTGACCCGCGCATATGACTTAAATTTTCGTTGCAATGTGAGCACGGGTTAGGCAGAACCGTACACGTTCTATGTCGTTCGGTGTGAGCCGTTGGCATAGATGAGGGTCTTCGGTGGTCTATGGCTTAAATTGACGTGACACATGCCGGGAAGACAAAATGCTCATAGTTTGGCCGTCAAAGTGGCGGTGGTGAGACCGGGGTGTCTATGGCTTAAATTGATGTGACATTGACCGGTTCACCGAGAATGTGCCCTGAGTGCATGGGGCGTGTGGTCGTGCGTGCCAACGTCTGTGATGCAATGTATATATATACTGCTTGGTTATGCTAATAAACTGCAGGGAAGGAGCATCGCCGCCCCGAGTTGGGGGCGGGATCGTTATAATTTGGTCAGCATTACTGACCGTTGCTTTGGTTTGCCACCGTCGCAGTGGATTGTGCTTGCTGGTGCTGCGAAGCCGAGTTGTAAATAGCGGGCTAAAGCCCAAGTTGCTGTGCTGGACCTCGAAGGCCAAATGCTTAGTGTTTTCTTTTATTCATGTATGTCCGGCCTACGTGCCGAGGTTTGGAAAATACTTCTATTTGAGTAAACAAATGTAAGGCCTTAAGGACATTGTACTTGTGTATTTGTACGTTCATTCAGGGGTTTGTTAGTGGACATTCATACTAGTGTTGGGTTCTTTATTAATGCAACTTTTAATTGCTTCCGCTAGAATGCTCTGGGTAGGACGATGATATTAGTTAGATGGTTTCAATTGAGTAACCGCCCGGTCTGTCTGTGGTATATGACGTTGGGCCCCGGCTGGACCTACTGCTATATGTTATGCGATGGATAGGGGGTGTTACATACAAGGTGAGTCAAACATCCTAATAGTGAACCATAGCCCAAATCCAAACTAGGGATCCAACAATATCCCCTTATTTGGGTGAGGTCACTAAACAAAATATAAAATACAATACAATCATAAAGCAAAACAACAGATATCTGGCAGAGAATAAAAATCTAGCAGATTAATACAACAAGTGCTTTATGATGAATTAACATAAATAGTTCAGAAAATATACTAATAATAAAGTTATTTAGGATTCTTGGATTTGTATTTCTCAGCTTTCTCAGAAGGTTGTCTGAATATGATTTTCCTATTAGGATTAGCAGCTTCTCTCTTGGACATTGTCATATCAGATGCTCCAATGATGTTGCAAGAGGTTACTCTTGGGACAACAGCTTCTGGGTGAAGACTCATGTAAGCATCAATATTGAAAAACTAATTTGCATTATTATACCTTTTAAACTCTTCTTTCCTGTAGGAAGACATGGTAGAGTATTGAGAGGGATCCTTTCCTTCTGCTTTAGCTTTATTGACCAGAGATAGTCCAATTAGTTCTTGAAATCTGTCCATTTTGGCAGTGTTCTCCTGTTTAGGATCAACAAAGGGAATTAATGGAGATTCAGGCCTTTCAGAACTATTTTCTTTTTCAGGTTCAACTAAAGCTTTTGGAGGAATTGCTGGTTTTTGAGGAAGATGAGAACTGCTTCTTGAAGATTTATGATGTTGATGTTGACTGCTTCCTTGAAAATAAGATCTTGAAGATCTGTCTTGCCTTTGGTATGTTTGGGTGTATGAGGTAGATCTCTGTGATACATTTCCTGAAGCACCTACTGCTGGAGGAGGAGGAGGAGGACCTCTCTAGTTCCTTTTAGAAGGAGGAGGAGGAGAGTATCTTCTGCTCTTCTTCCTTGTTTTTGCTCATTATTTGACAACCACATCTAGTTAGGCATTCCTTTATATGGAGTTATTTTGTTCAAACTTTAATAGGGAGTGTCTGATGTTGGATTAGGCTTAGGAACATCCTTATCAGGAGCTTTCCTCTTCTTAGATTTTGCCTTTTTAGAATTTGATTCATCAGAATCATCATCATCATTGTCATCAGAAGATCCAGGAGGATTATCATTCAAATCATCAATCTCTTTCAGAATTTCCTTAGAGATCTGCTTTTTAGGCTGAGGTTGATCTAGAATTTCTGGCTCTACAACACTTTCAGCAATAGTCTGATCTCCTTGCTCTTCTTCCATGTCAGCAAACAAGATGTCATTCAGGTCTGGCATAGGAGACTCAGCCCACATGCGAGGAGGTGGGCTGCAAAACTATTCAGCGACTGATAATTCTAAAATAATAGGAACTGCAAACCTTGGAGCTACAAAACTTGCCTTTAGTTGGTCTACAACTTCAGGACTTATGGAAGCTGTGTAACAAACAATAGCCTTGGAATGCTGTTGTTCAGAACTTGGGAAAGAATTTATATGCATGTAATCAAAAGAATCTAATAAATGAAATAAATCAACCGTGGGATTGATAATACAATCACCAATAGTTATAATCTTTGGAATTTCTACTACTTTATATGTACAAACCATTTCAGTATCAACTACAGCTGCTGTAACTGCTGGTACTAATTCTGGTGTTAGAGCTGCTGCTGGAAGAGTTGGAGCTTCTTCATTGAACATCTCCCCCTAGCTGGGTTCCGATGGCCCTGAAGATAGCCCTCCAGAAGGAGGGATAGCAGAGAGAGCAGCAATTTGAGTAGAGAGAGAGAAAATGGAAGCAGAAAGAGGAGTAATAGCAGTTGATATGAGTTGCTCAAGAATTGGTGAGATGAAATCAAGAAGTTCTTTTACTATATTAGAAAAATTTAGGTAGAGGGGTTCAGGAGCAGAAGAGGTATAAGGAGTGTGATGAACACAATTTGAACACATAGAGAAGGCATGAGAAAAGTCTGTGTGGGTATAGTCTGGAAATGTGGAAGGGGGAATGGATGGATTGTCAGTGGTAGAAGTGGGAATTGTGGTAGTGGGTGTGGAGGTGGGTTCCTGAATTGGAGATTTATGTGGAGATGGTTGAGGTGACAGTAGATTGAAGGAAGGTTGTGAGGTAGATGGTATGTTAGAGACATAAGTTTAAGGTGGAGAGGGAATATCCTCATGAATAACTGTGGGGGAGTGTGGAAGTGATGGTGGTGGAAGAGGTGAAGTAGGAGAGATAATTGAGGATGGTGGTTGTTATGGAGGAGGTGAAGGGATTCTGGTGGAGGGAAGGACATCTTCTAGAGGTGGAGTGGTTGTTACTGCCCTAGTGTCCTCAGAAGTCCTGGAAGAGGAGGAAGCCCTGGATGGCTTAGTGATAGTCCTCTCCCATCTCCCAAATAAGGCACATGTGAGCCTTTTGGAGGCATTAATGAATATGGTCTGAGAGACCAGTGATTCAAAAGCCTTGGCCTGGAGGAAAAGGCCTAAAATTCTCCCAAAGCATACCTCTTTCTTAGTATTTTTATTTTTGATCAAATTAAATAGTAGCTTTCCCCAGTTCACCACTTTCTTATTCACCACGGCACACATCACCAAGAACTGGTGCCTGGTAATGTAGTCATGGGTTGTGTGTTTGCCCAACAAAACTTTCCCAACGACATCAGCGAGGAATTTGTATTCAGCATACAAATGCTTCTTAAGCAGTTTGTTAGGGTTTCCATCAGAATGACCCATTTTGATCAACATATTATCGTATTCAGTACTATCTATTTCAATATCTTCATCTCCATTAACTAAACCGAAAATATCTGTTAAGACGATGTGGGTTAGTGTAACCAAATTCCCTAAGATGGTGTCTGTCATCGTGTCTGCATCAGAAGTAGTTGAAGAATAAACCCATTATTTTATTTCGGTTACTGCCAGCTTGATTCTTGTGGTCATGAAATTCTTTAGATGTTGATCTTCAAATAATTGCAGAATGTCTGTGAAGATTGGATCTGAATGACAAAATGAGTCGAAATTGATGTCAAAGCCTATGTCGAACTTCATGCCGGAAAGTGATATCGCCGCAATCGCCATTAGTTTCCTGAAAAAAGAAAGAGAGATCAAGTGCAAAAGAACAAAAAGCGCAGGACGGAGCTCGAAGAAAACCTAGTTATAAAGTTTTCAGAATGTGAAGCATCGGGCTCTGTCGGCGAAAATAAAAAATTTTCGATCTCAGGTCGACGAATGCTGAAAATTCGTCGATCTCAGTTTCAAGAGGAGGGAAAATACTTTGTCGATCTTAGGTTGATGAAATATTTTCGGAAGCAAGTTTGTCGATCTCAGGTCGACGAAAATGACTTCACACTGAGATATCGTTGATCTCAGGTCGGCGAAAAATCTCAAGAAAATTTCTCAGCTCGTCGATCTCCGTTCGATGAACTTTGATAAATTCTTCGACAATAGACAGAAATTAAATTAAAGCCTCTCCATTGATCATACCTAGCTGATTCATAAAGAACAGATGGTTCCTCTCATCCAAGGGTTTGGTGAAGATGTCTGCTCTTTGCAAATCAGTGTAGATGTAGACAAGCTTAATTTTATTTTTGTCCACACAATCTCTAATGAAATGATGCATTATTTTTATATGCTTAGTTCTACTATGATGTACTGGATTTTGTGCAATGGAAATTGCACTTGTATAATCACATAGTAAGGTTGAATTATTTAATTTGAAACCATAATCTAGGAGTTGGTTCTGAATCCACAGTATCTGGAAACAACAACTATCAGCTGATATGTATTCTGCTTCTGTAGTTGAAGTAGACACAGATGTCTGCTTTTTGTAAAACCAAGACACTAGTCTAGTACCAAGGAACTGACATGTTCCTGAGGTGCTTTTTCTGTCCACTGTACATCCAGTAAAGTCAACATATGAGTATCTAGTCAACTCAAACTCTGACTCAGTTGGATACCAGAGTACTAAGCTAGGACAACCCTTTATATATCTTAAAATCCTTTTTAGAGAAATAAGGTGGGATTCTTTAGGGTTCACCTGGAACCTAGCACGGAGGCATGTTGCAAACATTATGTCTGGCCTACTTACTATGAGATATAACAGGGACCCAACAATGCCCCTATATAGTTTCTAATCAACAGGCTTGCCATGTTCATCAGATTCAATCACAAAATTAGAAGCCATGGGTGATTTCTTTGTTGAGGCATCTGACATCCCAAACTTTTTGATTAGTTCCTTAGTATACTTGGACTGGGATATGAAGATGCCATCTGGCAGTTGCTTTACTTGGAGGCCAAGAAAGTAAGAGAGCTCACCCATGCTACTCATTTCAAACTTGGAATGCATTAGGTCAGAGAACCTCTTACATAGTTTGGAATCAGTAGAGCCAAAAATAATGTCATCTGCATAAATTTGTAATAATAAGATTTGATCCTTATGATGTCTAGTGAACAATGTCCTATCTACTATGCCCCTAGAGAATTTATGCTCTAGAATAAAGCTGGCTAAGGTTTCATACCAAGCTCTTGGAGCTTGCTTTAGACCATAGAGAGCCTTATGTAATTTAAAAACATAGGAGGGATGAGTTGGAGAAATAAAACCTGGTGGTTGCTCCACATAAGCCTCTTCTTTAAGTTCACCATTTAAGAATACACTCTTGACATCCATTTGATATACTTTGAACTTCATATAGGCAGCATAAGCAAGGAAGATTCTGATTGCTTCCAGCCTTGTAATGGGTACAAATGTCTGGTCATAGTCAATGCCTTCCTCTTGTCTATAGTCTTGAGCAACTAGCCTTGTCTTATTCCTGATGATAATGCCTTAGGCATCTAGTTTGTTTCTGAAAACCCATTTAGTTCCAATGACTGGATAGTCTTTGGATCTTGGAACTAAATCCCAAACTCTACATCTCTCAAACTGGTTGAGCTCCTCTTGCATTGCAATAATCCAGTGTGGATCTTGCTCAGCATCTTTTGTGGATTAGGGCTCAGTTTGAGATATGAAGCAGATATGCATCAAGTCTTGGTTGAGTAGATGTCTGGTCTGCACACCTACAGACATGTATCCAATCACCTGAGATACAAGATGATCTCTATGTAATGGTCCAGGCCCATCAACATGGTACCCAGCCAGACCGCCGACCTACCAGAGTCCAGACCCAGGCCCACTACTGGTAGTCAGCCTTTCACATTCAAGCCTGCAGGCCATGCACCCCAACCCCTCTCTTTCTTGTTTATCAATAGTGGTGGGTTGTTGCCACTGGGGATCGAACCCAGGACCTTGATAAGAGAGCTTTACGCCACTCCCTCATCACCAGCTGAGCTGCAGCTTAGCTGGTGATGAGGGAGTGGCGTAAAGCTCTCTTATCATGGTCCTGGGTTTGATCCCCAGTGGCAGCAACCCGCCGCTGCTGATAAACAACCGCGGAGAGGGGTTGGGGTGCATGGCCTGCAGGCTTGAATGTGAAAGGCTGACTACCAGCAGTGGGCCTGGGTCTGGATTCTGGTAGGCCGGCAGTCTGGCTGGGTCCCATGTTGATGGGCCTGGACCGTTATAAAAAGTGCACTTTTTGTAACGCCCTCCCCAGCCCACAGCTCGAAAGGACGACCGCCGGCACCCCCAGCACCATGCTCGAAAGGGTTCAGCCTATAACGTCCCGAATCGCACTAGGCCCCAAGGCGTGTCTTTTGAGTCAGGAGGGCTGACTGGGGTTCAGGGGAGTGCTAACAACTGGGCAGCACTTGTGGGGAGTGCAGAAATCAGTACAGACAAGGACACGAGTAGAGACACGGGCGTGTCCCTACCCGTGTGTGTGAGCCCGTCTCTCGAGTCAAGGACTCGAGTGTGTCCAGAGAAGGACACGGGTAGTGACACGGGCATGTCACAACCCGTGTGAATGTGACACGGGTAGGGACACAGGCATGTCCCTACCCGTGTGATTGCGTGTGCGTCGAGTTGACTCGACACAGCATTTCAAGATCGTCGAACTGCATGTCGAGATCGACGAGTTATATGACACGGGTAGGGACACGGGCGTGTCCCTACTCGTGTGTCATTGTGTCGAGTTGAACTCAAGGAGGCATGCCGAGATCGACGAACTGCGTGTCGACATCGACGAATTATATGACACGAGTAGCGACACGGGCGTGTCCCTACCCGTGTGGCATTATGTCCAGCTGAACTCGATGAGATGTGTTGAGATCGACGAATTATATGACATGGGTAGAGACACGGGCATGTCCCTACCCGTGTGTCAGTGTGTCGAGTTAAGCTCGACATAGCATGTCGAGATCGGCGATCGTGGTGTCGAGATCGACTAATTTCCTCTGTTCGATGATTTTGGTTGAGTTCGACGAATCCTCGAGTAGTTGATAGGGGTAACGCCCGGTGTCACGGGCATAACCATGGGCGTGACCGGGGCGTGTTCTCCGGTCTACAATTTTGATCGAGATCGACGAAGTGTGTTGAGATCGACGAAATGTATGACACGGGTAGAGACACGGGCGTGTCCCTACCCATGTGTCATTGTGTGGGGTTAAGTTCGTGGAAATGTATCCAGAGAAGGACACGACCAGGGAACACGGCTGTATCATGTGGACACGGGTCGGGACACGGGTCGGGACACGGGCGTGTCCCTACCCATGTCGAGTGTTTAACCGACACTAAAAACTCTCGCAACGCTTCGGTGGAGCCGGACACCGATAAGGACACGGGCGTGTCCCTACCCGTGTCACTTTTTATATATAAGGGCTTAGAAAACCCTAGCAGTTTCACTTCTCTTTCCAGCCCGATTTTCTGAGAAAACTTCTGTAGAAAGAGAACTGCAGGAGCAAGTTCTAGGGAGGGAAAATCCGTTAACGCCGCGAAGGAGAAGATGCCGCCAAGGAGAATAACGAGATCCATGGCCGGAAATGGTGGTACCGCTGGAACCGAGGTGAGTTTTCTACCCTCTCCCTTGGTGTTAGATCTGTAGATATATAGGAGAGATGTAGACTCGGTGGAGTCTTGACTTGTGAGAAGATGTTTTTCTCTAGGATGAGGCCGATCTAGGGCTTGTGCCCTTGGTTAGTGGTATCTTCAACCTCTCTGATCATCTATGTGGAGATGGGGGATAGTTTCGTGGTGAGTAAAGGCCTCATGAGGGTGAATAAGGGTGGAGGAAGTTTCTGGAGGATATTTGAGAGGATCGACTTGAGGAGGAAGATGAACTGATGTCGTTGGTTCCGCCTCAAGATGTGTGTTGAGTCTGTATTCTACGTGCAGCGATCTTCTAGGCCATTTTCATGACAGATATGGCAAGATCTGAGCTTTCGACTAAACACGAAAGTTGAAGCCCTTGAATATACCTTTCCAATGAGTGGCTGCACGACTTCAGGCGATGCTGTATCCACGGGAAAGTTTGAACGAAAATGGTGTTCAATAAATCATGCATGCAGAAATTGTGTTCTGTACGCAGTGGACCTCAAGGATGGTTTCTAATAAGATACACTCAAATCTGGGTTGAGGTCTGAATAGAACGTTGTAGCCCATGGAAAGACCTTTCCATCGAGGGGTTACACGTCTTCACCGGATTCATGTAGCTTTGGGAATCTTCGGTCAACGTTGCTGCCAAGATTTACTCTACACCTAAATTATGGGCTTATATAATATGGATTTGGATTTGGTGGAATTAATATTGCAAGTTACTTGACTTGGATGAACTCTTTTATGATTAATCATTTTATTTGCATGATTGATGGAGTTTATTAATCAAATTTCATATAATCCAATTGTGAAGCAAGCTTACTTAAACGAATTGACTTGATAGAAATTGATAGATGGTTATTTATGCGCTTCATGTTTATAATATGTTGTTATCCTTTGGAAAGATTGATGGATCTTTATACGCGCATCATGTTTATAATATGTTTGTACTTTTGGAAAGATTGATAGATCTTTATATGAGCATCATGTTTATATTATGTTGTCAGCATTTGGAAAGTCATGTAGAACAATAAATTATGGCCATGAGTATGTTTGATTAATGGAATGAGTTTAGTAGTCCAATACTTAGAGCGTCGTCTCCCTCCGGGTAGTATTGTGAGAGGATGTGAGTGCGGTGTTGACTGTCACTTGTTTGGTTTGTGTTGAGATAAGGTATGGATGGATGGTTGGGCTGTGTCCTCGTGCTTACTTCCGAGGCCCCTTCCATATTATGGCGAGGAGGCATTTGCATGTGGTGTGAGTTGACACGCGGTGTCGTAATCCTATGCTAAGGATACTGTGGCAGGTCTACGGGCTTGCCGATCATCACACCGACGGGAGTTGACAGTTAGACTTTAGGCGGTTGGGCTGTGTCCTCGGTGTTCACGTCCCGGGGCCCCTTCCGTGCCAAGTGAATGATTGGGTTGTGTCCTCATGCTTACTTCTGAGGCCCCTTCTGGGTCACACAAGGCCAGTTCGGGCTGTGTTCTTTGTGCACATCTACCCAAGACCCCGCTGGGCCATAGTATGCATGGGCTCCGCTGTTGTGTTCTTAGCGTTGAGGCGTACGGAGGCCTAGGTGAAGTAGTGTGGATACCCGCCTAGTAGTAGAACTGCCCGTTCTACTGTCACCGCCTGGCCACGGCGGCTGATGCCTGAGAGATTAGCTACCTGCTCGAAAAGTGGAAACTACAGTCTGTGTCGACATGGCAGTTGCATGTGTGTGAGCATGGGTGATTCATTGCATAACATATATAGCATTTCATAACATTGCACAATAAGATCCTCATCGTATAAGTTCGTATGGGCACTCTTATACGATGAGTTACCTTGATGTAGCCCCTTTTTGGGCAATTTCTATAGCTGTACTCTGATATGTAGAAGCAAGTTTTAGCTTCTCTTTTTGATGTACTATTTGGACTTATATGCATAGTGTGGATTGACTTCTATTGCTTATATCTGTTTGGGTTGGCATGTTATATGGATATTGTTGTAGCCGGCGGAATAGGCGTCTTGTGGTACAGGTTAGTCCGTGTGCTAATGCTACCGCAAGGCGGCTTTTCCGGGCATAAGACCCCCCCCTTCGTGCCGTGTTTTGGGATCCGGGAGGGGGGGGGGGGGGGTCTTACAAATGGTATCAATTTGCCATGACCCTCAACTAAAGAAGTCATTCTACAATGGGCCACCCCCGTTCGATTAGTCAGTTTGGGGACAAACTGACTTAGTGGAAGCAGTGGTGTGCCCATATGTAATTCACACTAAGTTTGTCCAACATTGACCTTAAAGATTATCCAACCTGACCATGAGTTTGTGTTCTATGTGTAGATTCCAGTTCATGTTGAGCCGATGGGGGGCACTCCTACCCCTTCCATACCCACTCAGTTCCAACAATCTGAGTTGGGGCAGACGCTCACCGCCATCCTCGATGCTTTTTGGGCGCAGCAGCCCCCAGTGCAACAACAGGCCCCGAGCTCCAAATGGATGAGCACCTTCCGGGCTCTCTCCCCTCCCGCCTACCTTGGGATGGAGTCAGCCGTACGTACAGAGGAATGGCTAGACACGGTACAGGAGTTGTTGGCTGGTATCCGTTGCCCGGCCAACATGGCAGTGACATTGGCAGTGTCCGTCTTAGACTTACATGCTAAGAGGTGGTGGAAGTCCCTCATGGGCTCTACCTTCCAATGCCGGGTCTACACAGAGATAAGTTGGAGTGAATTCTCGGGTGTTTTCTTGGAGCACTTTATCCCTACATCGACACGAGATGAGCTTGAGGAGAGGTTCCTTCTACTAAAGCAGGGATCAAAGTCGGTTACGGAATACCAGCAGGAATTCCAGCATCTCGCAAGGTTTGCGGATTCTTACGAGTTAGATGACAGAGGTTATGCCAAGCGCTTCTACAAAGGTTTGCGAGATGCCCTAAGGCAGTCCCTTTTGTTTATAGCGGATGGTAGCTTGGCGGAGATAATTGATATGGCGAAAAGATTGGAGGCGGACCAGTTGGGATGTAGTAAGAGGCCTGCGGAGGACGCGATGGAAGCCGGCCAAAGCAATAGAAGGAGGCGGGACTTCAGAGGAGGAAGAGGATATCAAAGAGTTGGATGGAGTGTCCACCGAAACTATAGGGTGGAGCATCCGGTTTCGCAGCCGCCTGCGTTGCCTCCACCACCACAGCCTCAGCAATTTCAACAACATGAAGGGCGTTGTGGGCTGGTGTGCTTCGAATGCAACCAGCCGGGCCACATCCGACGTTTTTGCCCGCAGCTATTTGGGAACATCCCTCCCGCTCTTCCGCCAGCAGCTCCTCGAGGGCGGGGTCACATACGTGGTCGGGGACGAGGACTGCGAGGAGGTAACCCCGACCCTGCTAGGGATCAGGTGTACGCGCTTGACATGGCACAGGAATGGAATCCCCGAGATGTGATTGCAGGTATGATTTAATTAATTAACGAATTTTCATGGTCTAACTTGAATTGATTAAGACTTACTAGACACCTAGCAATAAGTTTTGGTTATTGGTACTTAGGCACTGTGATAATTGGCGGGAAGACGGCCTACGCGCTGTTTGATACCGGTGCCTCACACTCCTTTGTGTCCGAGGACTTCATCAAAGACGTGGAGGGTGTAAAGTACTTTACTGGCATAGCCCGACGAGTACGCCTTCCGGACGGCTCGGAGATGATCGCAACCGCCAAGTCCGACTTGGAGTTATTTATTGATAGGAAGGCCTTTGATATGCCGGCCACGGTCCTGAGAATGCCAGAGTTCGACATCATTTTGGGCATGACATGGCTGGACTGGCACTTCACGAGGATCGACTGCACAGAGAAGCGAATCTATTTGAGACATGGAGACTCCGACATCATCTTCCAAGGTATTGGCTTCGTGCCGCGTATGATATTATCTTCTGTTCAGGGTGTAAAAGCCCAAATGAAGGGGGACGAGGTCTTCATGATCTGGTTCGAGTTGAAGGAAGAAGCACTGGAAGTGAAGGAGGTACGGGTAGTGCGGCATTTTCCCGAGGTATTTCCTGAGAAGCTACCAGGATTGCCCCCGCATAGAGAGGTTGACTTCCAGATTAATCTAGCATCAGGTGTGAAAGTCCACCTAGTGTCAACTACCTTCACCTATGGGGGGGGGGAATAGGTGACGTGCAGCGTTTTTGTGAAATTAAAATTGTACCTGCACAAATAAACAAACCCGCACAGCAAAGAAGGTACACAAGCTATTTATAGTGGTTCCCCGAGTTGGGTACATCCACTTTCCCCCTTCGACCTATCTCCCAACAAGGGACGACTCGGTCTCTTCACCAACAAGATTGAAATCCAATCCTTGCACTATCGGAAGGAACCCTTCCACACGTAGGAGACAACACTCCCACAACACGGCTTGCACCCAACCCTTACAACAAGGAACCAACGTTCCTTTACAACAAAAGTAAAACTAAAATGTACAAGAGATACAAACTACTTTCGGAGACTAAGATGTCCCTCTTCGTTTGATGATGTGTTCTAGAAGTCACGAAGAGTTCACAAACCTAGATCTCTCTTGGAGAGAATCTCCCCGAAACCGGCGGCGGCAAGAAGAGCGGCGGCTTGGTTCTCGGGATCGGCGGCGACAACGGTGTGCGGCTGCTGTACTTTGGAGATCCAGTCTTCGTAGAAAAGCTAGCAAGGTCTTCCAACGGTCACACTAGGATCAATCGTCTCGATTGATTCGGATGGGGAAGATTTTCCCGATCAACAAATCAAGAGACAAGAGATCTCTGGATAGACGCGTGAGACGCTATGCTTGGCTAAGCTTCTGTCGCCGGAAGATCTGGAAGAATCTCGATCAAAAGCGGCGACCAACTAGCACGAGCGGCGACGGCGGCGGCGGAGTAGTATCGCGATCTAGGTCACGGTCGGCTGCTCGGGTAATTCTTTCTGCGTTACTCTATTATAACCGTTATGGGTCCCACCTGAAGAAACCCTACCCCCGGTTCAAAACATCGCCTCAACATTTGATCCGGTTCAGCAGAATCCAAAGAATTGACTATGTCAAAATCGACGAGAATCAAAGTTGATTCTCGCCGATTCGGCGAGAATCAGAGGTGATTCTCGTCGAATCGTCGAGAATCAAAGGTGAATCTCGACGATGTAGACTTGTTTTCACGCTCAGAGAAAGCTGGAAAGAGAATCGTAGAGAATCACTAGTGATTCTCGCCGAATCGGCGAGAATCACTTGGTGATTCTCGTCGATTATGACTTAGCGCCAGAATCGCATGCTTTGATGTAGCCGGAAGGAAACGGCGAGAATCCCTAGTGATTCTCGACGAATCGGCGAGAATCACTTGGTGATTCTCGTCAATTGTCACTTAGACGATTTTTCATCTTTCCGTCCATGGACTGCTCTTTGGCTCATCCTTGCTCCTTGTCTGCTCGTGCATGATCACGGCCCTGTACTTGAAAATAAGTACACTCTAATAGAGAGAGAGTACACGTAGGCCAACACACTGATCTGCTCAACGAGGGATTACGTCGTGCAGACCCGTGTATATTGACCTACTGCACCCTGACATTGGTGTGCACTTAGCGTGGAAAAACTGCAAGCACAACTTGAAATATTTTATCAAATACATTGTCTATTTACCTTAGCTTGTTCAGGGGCTTCTTCAAATCAGGTACGTTATGGATACAATACCCAACCATCTCCCCCTATTTGAAGAAGCCTAAACCCTACAAGCTAAGGTGAATAAGGCGTATGGGAATGAAAATCATAACCTTGAAAGTGAATTGAGAGAGATATTCATTACCAAGACCAATTTGAGAGAAAACTGGGAGCCACCTTAGCCTTAGCCGAGAGGGTAATCTCCCGCTTTTCGGATTCTGCAAATCGGGGTCTGTAGCATTTGACCCCTTGCACCCCCTTAGTTCTTGCACCTGTGCTCACCCTGGAGTTCCTGGCAAAGCCTCCCCCTAGATGCACGAGCATGGAGCATCTGTAGTCTTCATTCCTCATAGTTTAGCATCCCCAATTCAGTTTTGAAAAGACTGAACTTGGCTTCGTCTAAGGGATTTGTGAAAATGTCTGCAATCTGCTTGTCCGTGGGGACATAACAGAGAGAGATGTCCTTGTTCTCCACGTGCTCCCGAATGAAGTGGTAGCGCACTTCAATATGCTTCGTTCTGCTGTGCGATACCGGATTGTTGGCAATTACAATTACACTGGAGGAGTCGCAGTACATTCGTACTTCCTTGAACTGAAGGTCGTAGTCGGCTAACTGGTTTCTGATCGATAGGAGTTGTGTGCAACAGCTGCCTACCGAGATGTACTCAGACTCTGCTGTGGAGGTAGCTACACAATTCTGTTTCTTGCTGTTCCATGAGATAAGTGATTGTCTCTGAGATATCTGCAAGAAGAGAGAATAACCAAACTAACAATTCATCAAGGCAAGTATACCTATCGAAATGCAGCTAGGGGACACAAGTGTCGTATTGAAATCCGGGAACAGTTGAGTAAGCTTACTCACACGAAATCTATTATTTTATCGACGGCAAAATAAGGTTTGGCTAAATGTACTAAAAGAAGAGAACTACTTGTATGAAAAGATAAAGAGAGCTAAAAGAGCGATTAACTAAAGCTTAGTAACGATGAAGGGAAAATGCACTCGATCAGAAATCACCTCGGCAAGAGTGGTTAGAAAAATACGATAAATAAACCTAAGCTAATTAGGGTAAAGGTCTTTGACCGTGGAGGTTCCATGAATATTGACACGCTTCTCTCGAAGGCCGTGCCTAACTGAGTTTAGGAAGGTCCGACCGACTTTCGCCTAAATCGGAGGCCTAAAACTCGCTTTACGCGGTGAACCCCTCTAATGGATTTTACTCCAATCCGGGAGATTTGAACGTCTGCCTCTCTCGAGGGGTGCGAACAACTCCCTTTACTCTTGAGTGCTCATTTCAAACCTTCGGCCTCTCGGCTAGCCCAGAATGAAAGCAAAGGTGGAGAGTATATATCGATAATATACCTCCAACCCGTGATAAATCAAGAGTAATTCAAAGCTAAACCCTAAAAAGGAAAGGTAAGATTCAAAGCATCATAACCTAATCACTCGAACCTCGGATCAATTAGATCGAGTACATGGAGGATTAGTTAATCATGGTGAGGTGGAAGAGGGAGATGAGTAGAAGAAAAATACTGAAAACAGAGCAGGAACGAAAAAGAAAACAACACTTTTTATTAAGAGAAACAGTGATCTTACAGCTTGAAAACCAGAGATTACAAGAACATGAAAAGGAAACTACACTATCATTAGCATCATACTACAGAAAGAAGCTAGGAGCTAATACAGGAAAAGCATAAAGCTAGAGCTACGAACTAGAAATGAAAATACATGCTTAAAAGTTCAGAAAAACAAAGGACAGAACCTCCCCTCTCAAAGCGAAAAGCTGTCCTAAAACCCCTGGAGTTGGGCTCTATTTATAGAATTTTTTCGGGTCGGGTCACGCCCCCCTGTCACGCCCTGGTCGGGCGTGACCCTGGGGCGTGACACATTCGGCACGACTTTTTCGGGCAGGAACTGAATTCTGACGGAGTTGTTGCGGTACACGCCCACCGGTCACGCCCTGGTAGGGCGTGACCCTGGGGCGTGTTCTTTGCGGCGTGACTTTGGGAGCTGAAATTGAATGCTGGAGGTGACGGGCGGAATTGCTGAAGTACATGCCCATATGTCACGCCCGGGTCAGGCGTGACCCTGGGGCGTGACAATTTCGGTGCGGCGGTGGAGCGGGAAAGACGAGCGCGCTGCGGCGATTCCTCGGAACCTGGGGACACGCCTATAGTACACGCCCGTGTCGGATGTGTCACGGGCGTGACCGAGGGCGTGTACACTAAGTTTCCACGGAATGCAGATTCGGACCAATTGCTTCATTCCTCTGGGTTACACGCCCTAGGTACACGCCCTGGTAGGGCGTGACCTTGGGGCGTGTCACAGCAAAATTCGGCTGAAAGCCGTGAAAACCTGCAAAAAGCAGAAAAAATGCATTAGCGACAAAAATATATACAAAGGGGAATCAAAACAAGTACTTTACAAGACATGATTGACTTTAAAACCCCGAAAATATCCTAATAAAATTGACTACAAACGTATTATCAAATTCCCCCAAGCTTAAGTTTTGCTTGTCCCCAAGCAAAGATATAAAGACTAGCTAATCATAAGAGTGACTAATTCAAAAAATTTTAATCATACTCACACAAGTACTATGCGAAATTCTAGGTAGGGAGAATGTAAAACGTAAATCTAAAACAATTATTTAGGTATGGTTTAACTTTTATAAACTTTACTTAATAAAAATAAATCATCCAGAATTTTGACGAAATTCTTTAAATAGATTTGAGCAAGGTAATGAAAATGAAAAGAACGTATTGAGTTATTACTAGATCCAAGCAACGCATTATAATTATATCAATTAAATAACAAAAATCTAAGTTTAAATCCAAAACTAAAACTGATTTACTTTTCTTCTTTTCTTAGTTGTTAAATAAAATTAAAAAAAAAGGGCGTGAATCAAAAGGACTTAATAGGACCGAAACGTTTGGTTTAGGAATATGAATAGGAGTGGAATTCAAATATAAACATGGAGGCTTAAAAATCACACTAAACCAAAACAACGAGTTTCAAAAAAAAAAAAAAAAATTATTTTAAACAAAATATTTATAAATAAATTTTTTTTTCTCTTTATGATTATTTATCTCATTTTTTTCTCATTTTTTTTTATTATTTTCATTCATTTTTGTTTTTTTTTTCTTTTCAATATATTGCTTTTGAGTACACCTTTTTCAACAATATCTCCACAGATAAGACAAAATTTCCTATCAAACAAAATTAGCGCGATTAGATAGGTAGGAATTTGGGTTTTGGTGAAAATGAAAATGTGTGTGGAGTTTATCAAATGAATTTGGAAAAATGGCTCAAAAGCGGCTAACTAGTGGTAAAAGAGTTTAGGTTGGCAAGAAAGCTCAAACGTAAACAAAAATGGCCTAAATCATTTTCACGCATTTTTTTTTAAATTTATTTAAAACATAGAGTCGATAAATTTCAAAAAGCAAGTTCGAGATAATAAAAGAAGATTGATGAAATTATCTTGAAAATAAAAATAATATGTCACTTGGATCGTTCATATCTACTACGTTATTCAAAATATGTTCTTACAAAAATCATCTAAAGACGAAAAGGAAAATAGTGGATGATAAATTTTTAGAGAAAGTAAAGAAAATAAAGAACGAAAAACCATAATAGAAATGCACGGTTTAGAGAAATATTTTACCTTAACATGCTACCGTGAATTAGAAACACAGCATGACCAACATGTTACTTGTGAAATATGTTTAAAAAGAATGATTAGAAAAATTATAATTAACTACGTTGTTTATAAAGAAGTTTGAGAAAAACAAAACATAAACATGGGGTACTTATTGAAATACCAAAATGCAGCTATATATATATAAGAGTTTTATGAAATTTTTTGAAATTTTGGATTTTTTTGGGAGATTTACAAAACAAAAAATTTTGGATTTTTTTGGGATATTTACAAAACAAAAAAATTTTGGATTTTTTTGGGATATTTACAAAACAAAAAATTTTGGATTTTTTTGGGATATTTACAAAACAAAAAGAAAACAAAAAGAAGGAGGAAGTCCTCCCCCAAGCTTAAAATCTACATTGTCCGCAATGGAGAAGGAGGTCGGAGAACGAGAGAAAAGTAAAGTATAGAAATAAAAGACAGAATTGAAAAGCAGGTACTTCCCCGGTTTTATTTTGCTGGGCAAGTTGAGTGATGCCGCTCCTCCATGCCTGTGCTGTGGATCTTCATGAAACGTCGTCCGGCGGACTTTGGCATGGAAGCAGAACCGTTGGAGCAGGCGATCGCGGAAGTTTCAGCTTGCCGGAGCCATTCGGGGCAAAAAGTGTAAAATAAAGAAAACATAAAAAGATAACTTGGGTTGCCTCCCAAGAGCGCCCTTTGTTTAAAGCGTCGTTTGAGCTCGACGCATCAAAATAATAATGTCCCAAATATTGTTGAGAAATAAAGTTCGAATAAAGTTAAAGTTGTGAGAAAAATAAAGTTCAGATTAATCAAATGTCAGGACCGGAAAGATAGAGTTAACACGGTTTAGACTGACATCATCACAGAAATACAGTTTAAGACGCTGACCATTCACTTTGAAAGTACCCTAATCCGGGTGAGAAATTAAAACAGTACCATAAGAAAAGACTTCTAAAACAGTAAAAGGCCCAGACCAACGTGATTTTAATTTACCCGGGAATAAACGTAAACGAGAGTTATAAAGAAGCACTTGGTCGCCTGGCTTAAAGATTTTTGGGTGCCTAAGATGTCGGTCGTGTAAATGCTTCGTCCGCTCTTTATAAAGTCTGTTATTTTCATACGCGTAAGAGCGCCACTCGTCGAGTTCGTTAAGTTGAAATTTTCGAAAATCGCCGACAGAGTGGGGATCGAAGTTTAAAAATCGTAAGGCCCAAAAGGCGCGGTGCTCTAACTCTACGGGTAAATGACACGATTTTCCATAAACCAACCGATATGGCGTACAGCCGAGGTCTGTTTTGTACGCTGTTCGGTAGGCCCATAGAGCATCGTCTAATTTGGCGGACCAGTCTTTTCTAGAAGTTGAAACAGTCTTTTCTAAAATTCTTTTTATTTCTCTATTCACTACTTCGACTTGTCCGTTAGTTTGGGGGTGGTAGGCAGTGGAAAGCTTATGAGTAACGCCATATTTAGTTAGGATTTTTGAAAATTGTGCGTTACAGAAATGGGAACCCCTATCACTAACGATAGCGCGCGGCGTACCGAATCGAGAAAATAATTTTTTGAGGAAATTAACTACGACTCGGGCGTCATTCGTAGGAAGAGCTTGGGCTTCGGCCCAACGTGAAACATAATCAACGGCAACTAAAATATACTTATTCCCGAAGCTAGAAGGAAAAGGGCCGACAAAATCAATCCCCCAGAGGTCGAAAACTTCGCACTCTAGGAAATAATTTTGTGGCATTTCATTTTTATTCGAAATATTCCCCGACCGTTGGCAACTATCACACCTACTCACAAAGGCATGCGCGTCTTTAAATAGGCTGGGCCAGTAAAAACCCGCGCTTAACACATTGTGAGCGGTGCGAGCAGCTTGATAGTGCCCACCTGTCGGTCCTTCATGCAAATGTTTAATAATATCTAATCCTTCATCCAAGGAAACACACTTCCTGATCACTTGGTCTGCACAGACTTTAAAAAGATGCGGGTCCTCCCAAAAGTAGTTCTTCAGCTCAGAAAAGAATTTCTTCTTTTGCTGAGATGAAAACTCTTTTGGGAGCACACGGGCCACTAGATAGTTGGCGATGCGGGCAAACCAAGGAGAAGTAGATGTGTTAATTACGAAAAGCTTCTCATCAGGGAAATAGTAATGAAAAGAATTTTCATCTAATTGTTTTATAAACGGGTTGTCTAGGCGCGAAAGGTGGTCGGCGGCCAAGTTCTCGGCACCTCGCTTATCACGGATCTCTAAGTCAAACTCCTGGAGGAGTAAGACCCAGCGAATCAAGCGAGGCTTGGCATCCGTTTTAGAGAGAAGATATTTGAGGGCCGAGTGGTCCGTAAAAACAATAATTTTCGAAAGAGTAATATAAGGGCGAAATTTGTCAAATGCGAATACAACAGCTAAGAGCTCCTTCTCGGTTGTGGTGTAATTTTCCTGTGCAGATGTGAGAGTTTTACTAGCGTAATAAATGGGGTGGAAGTTTTTGGAAATACGTTGACCTAGTACGGCTCCCACCGCATAACTACTCGCATCACACATTATTTCAAATGGAAGATCCCACACCAGAGCTATCATGATTGGCGCATTAACTAATTTTTCTTTTATTAAATTGAAGGCAGCTAGACAGAGGTCATCAAAGATGAATGGGGCGTCTTTTTCTAAGAGATAGGTAAGGGGCTTGGTGATTTTGGAAAAGTCTTTTATGAAGTGGCGGTAGAAACCTGCATGACCCAGGAAACTTCTGATGGCTTTTATGTTCGTAGGTGGCGGCAGTTTCTCGATAACTTCTATTTTCGCAACGTCTACTTCAATACCCCTTTCAGAAATTTTATGTCCCAAAACTAACCCTTCCCTTACCATAAAATGACATTTTTCCCAATTTAAGGCGAGGTTAGTTTCTTCGCATCGCTCTAAGACCTTTTCGAGGTTCTCTAAGCAACTATCGAAGGAATTCCCGAAGACGGAGAAATCATCCATGAAGACTTCCATAATGCTTTCTACGTACTTGTCAAAGATGGCGAGCATACATCGTTGGAATGTAGCCGGCGCATTGCACAATCCAAACGGCATTCTTCGGTAGGCGAAGGTGCCGAAGGGACAAGTAAACGTAGTTTTCTCCTGGTCCTCGGGGGAGATGGGGATTTGAAGATACCCCGAGAGGCCATCGAGAAAACAATAAAAGCTATGTCCGGAAAGTCGTTCTAAAATTTGATCAATGAACGGCAAGGGGAAGTGATCCTTGCGGTTGGCGTCATTCAACTTACGGTAATCTATACACATTCGCCATCCGGTCACCGTCCGAGTCGGGATTAATTCATTATTTTCATTACTTACGACCGTTATCCCTCCCTTCTTTGGTACTACCTGTACTGGGCTAGCCCACTTACTGTCGGATATAGGATAGATAATTCCTGCGTCTAACAATTTCATAACCTCGCCCTTAACTACGTCTTTCATGTTTGGGTTTATACGGCGCTGAGGTTGTATAGAGTTACGTGAATTATCTTCCATTAAAATTTTATGAGTGCAAAACGATGGGCTTATGCCCTTAATATCAGATATCTGCCAAGCAATAGCTTGGCGATGCTTTTGTAAAATGGAAAGAAGTTTATTCTTTTGTGCATCCGTGAGGTAGGCCGAAACTATGACAGGCAGCTTGGAGTCCTTTTCTAAGAAAGCGTATTGAAGGTGCTCTGGTAGTTATTTCAGTTCCAAGGTAGGGGGGTCATCATACGAGGTTTTGGAAATTTGTTCTTTTTCAAAAACTATGTCCTCGTACACTTTTTTATATGTAAAATTAAAAGGGGTGTTGCTAGCGGCCATGGCGGCTTCGTGCAGCGATTCATTTGGAAAAGTAGAAGAGGAACAGAAATCAAAGAATTCTTTTTCAAAATCAGAAAGGCGGGTGGAGGATTCTTCACGTAGGTGTAGAGATTCAGTTGGAGGAGGAGGAGAGGAACAAAAATTGGAAAATTCTTCTTCAAAAGCAGAGGTGTGAGAGAAGGATTCTTCACTTACGGTATCCATGAAAAAACAGGAGTCATCATTAGCTAGTGTGTTCTTCATCGAGGGGGTGATGGAGAAAGTTACCTCATCGTCGCCCACTCGAAGGAAGAGCTTACCATTGCTTACATCAATGATAGCTCGGGAGGTGGCAAGGAAGGGTCGGCCAAGGATCAAGGGAACCTCGACGTCTTCTTCGATGTCCAAAATGACAAAGTCCACCGGGAAGATGAACTTGTCAACTTTGACTAGGACGTCCTCCACTATTCCTAACGGGTATTTGACTGACCTGTCGGCTAGCTGGATACTCATTCGTGTGGGGTTGAGACTACCAATTCCTAACTTTTTAAACAACGAGAGGGACATAAGATTAATACTCGCACCTAAGTCGGCTAAAGCGTGTTTGACAAAGAGATCACCAAAGACACACGGGATAGAGAAACTACCCGGGTCACTGATTTTTTTCGGTAATCCGTTTGTCAAAACCGCCGAGCACGCGGCATTTAACGTGACATGAGAAAGGTTCTCTAACTTCTTCTTGTTAGTTAGGAGGTCTGATGAACTGTAAATATGCGTATTTTTATGCACATTAATTTAGTCATTTTCATTTATTTTCGTCGTTTTTACTTATTTTTGTTCAATAAAATGTTCCTATTCTTGTAAATTTTCTCCTAACTTGTTTTATTTTATTTTGCAGAAAAATTCCAGAATCTGCCAAATTCTGGGAAGTACACGCCCGTGACACATGGGTCACGCCCGTGACCAAGCCGTGCCTGTGCATTTCCCGTGAAATCGGAAAATTTCTGAAGAAAAGGCTTGACACGCCTGGCGACACGCCCGTGTCACCCGACACGGGGCGTGACCCAAGCCCGTGTCCGCTCCTCTCGACGAATTCCACTCGACGATCGTCGAGTGTCGACACCAACTGTCACGCCCAGTGTCACGCCCGTGACCTGGGGCGTGACCCAATTTCAGCTCAACGATTTCGACTCGACACTTTCCGCTCGACATTCGTCGAGTGTCGACCCGACTGTCACGCCCATAGTCACGCCCGTGACATGGGGCGTGACCTTTCCAGCTGGCCCGACAAGATGCTGCCGAGGACATTTGACGCAACCCGCGCCCGGTTCTACCTCCCCGACACGCCCTAGGTCACGCCCGTGACCTGGGGCGTGACTGCTGCGAACTCAGCCCGAAGTCAACTTTGCTGTCCAATCGCCAGCCGCCTTCATGAATAGTACTGTCACGCCCCCATGTCACGCCCATGACCGAGGGCGTGTACTTAGAAATTTTTTCCTATAAATAGCCCAGTTCTGTAAGGTCCAAGGGTTCAGATTTTTGGGCCAAGTTAGTGTCTTTTTGTGGGCTGCATCCGTGATTTTCAAGGCTATGTAAGGAGAATTTCTCCCTTTTTATTTCATAACTTGTTTTGCTTTAGTTTTAGCACTTGTAATAGCTTGTAATAGTTTCATTTTGATCAAATAAAATGTTAAGTTTTCTCTTCATATATGGCTTTGGAATGAACACTTGTGCCCCACTTTCCTTCTCCTTTTTATTCTTTGTTCTTCACTTGTTCTTCATTTATGAAAAGTGTGTGTGTGTGTATGAGTGTAATATGCTTAATATTCATGTTTTTAACTTGTTTTCATGCTTAGGAATATTAGGTTTTTCTTTTTTTTCTCCTTGTCTTTCTCCTTTAACTAGTTTTTCATGCTTAGATTTTGATTTCATCCTTATGATTCTATAAAAGAGATTTTAAAAAGTGAATTTGTTCTTTTCTTTTTACTTAGTTTTCTTTTAGGATTGTAAAACCGCTTTTGTTCTTTTCAACTTCTTTCTCACTTTTTTTATCACTTTCATAACATCATAAGAATGAAAATGTTGGTATTTTAATTTTCCAAAAACTTTGATTTTTAATTTGTTTTGAAAAACTTTTGTCTTCAAAAAATTGAAATTTTCTCTTTTTATTCATTTTTGGCAAAACCTAAGCATGAAAAAGTTAAAGTTTTAATTTTTGAGCACCTTTGATTTTGACTTTATTTTGTAAAACTTTTTGCTCATATTATTTTTGTTTGTTCTTTTTATGTGTTTTGGGTAAGTTTTAGGAGTAGAAATCTTGTTATTTTCATTTTTAGGTAACTTTAATTTTTCTTTGTTATTAGTGTGTGTGAGTGTATGAGCTTAAATTTCTTTTTGTTCTTCTTATATTTTCATGAAGTGTGTGTGAGTGTAGGTGTATTAACTTTTATGCTTTGATTTAAATTGTGTAGAGTGTGTGAGTGTAGGTGTATAATTTTCATGCTTTCTTTTTAATTGCTTTCTTTTAATGCTTTATTCAAATTATGTAGAGTGTGTGAGTGTAGGTGTATAGTTTTATTGCTTTCTTGAATTTCATTTGGAGTGTGTGTGTTCGTGTGCATTTATTTCCGCCTACTCGTTAAGAGTTAAATGGCGCATCATTTTCATTTTCAGTCCTACTCGTTTGAGTAGGACTTGCAATTTTTCTTTCTTTATTTTTCCGCCTACTCACTTGAGTCTAAATGGCCGGACTTTATTTCAGTCCTACTCGTTTGAGTAGGACTTGCAATTTTACTTTATTTTTTCCGCCTACTCACTTGAGTTAAATGGCCGGACTTTTTAGCCCTGTAATCGCATTTATTTTCTCCTACTCATTTGATTAGGACTCGCTTTCATTTCAGTCCTACTCGTTTGAGTAGGACTTGCAATTTTCAGCCTTTATTTACCGCCCCCACTCGTTTGAGTGGGACTCGCAAATTTAAATTATGCAAATTTCATTCATGTGTAACTTAGCTTTTGTTTAATTTATAATTTGGAGTGTGCGTGAGTTCTCGTTTAGTTAACTTTTTAGCTCTCTAAATATTGTTATTTTTTCTTTTGTCTCTTTCTTATAATCGTTTAGCATTAAAATTCGAACTCGCGCCTCACTAAATTATAAGCCGTCCCCATACCGATGTGTGGCTAATCGCTATTAGCCTCGGCATCGAAGAGCATTGGGACATTTAAAATGATTTATAATAATTAAAGTTCTTTTTTTCATTTTAATTTAAGCACTTAGGGTTTACCCCGGGTTTACGACGCGTAGGACCACATAATCGATGTGTGGGCCCTATTTCCGTAGTCCATATGCTAGCTAGCCGAGAGGCCGTGCATATGGACCGATCACCCCTGGGTAAATAGAGTTGTGTGCGCCCCCTCGAGAGAGGACAAGCGTAATTCTACCTGATTGGGTCCCCCACCCAATAGCGGGGTTCTTAGCGTAAAGCGGGCGTTAAGAGGAATCCTTCGTCGGACTAACGTTCGGTCGAATAGTCTTAACGTTTAGGTGAGCGATATCCCTATAGCTAGGTGAGCTCACATTTGTGGAACCTCCACGGCCAAGTTGCCTTATTATTAATTTGAAAATTAAGTCTTTTTATTATTAAAAATTATTTTAGTCTTAATCCGATTCGATGCCGAGCGTTAACCCTTCATCGAATATTCTCTAAATCGTTTTTTCGCTCCTTTGCTTTTCCGCCTTTTTATTAAGTAAAAAAATCCACCTTATTTTCAGTAAAATAATAGTCCTCCCGGAGGAGTAAGAATAGTCAACGCGACCCCGAGAACAATACGACCTCGGTATTCCCCCGAATATCGAGTACTACTTGCGATAGGTGCACTTGCCTACCCGAGCAAGCCCGCGGCGATCGACTCACCGAACCAACCACAGTAAGAGTCTGTTCGCGGGCACATCAAGTTTTTGGCGCCGTTGCCGGGGAGCCTCTTTTCGAGTTGCTATTTCGAATTCCGGAGTCTATTAATTTTACTTATTTTCTAAAAAACAAAAAACAAAAAAAAACTAAAAACTTTATTTTTAAAAAAAAAAACAAAACAAAACAAAAAAAGTTTTATTTTTGTTTTATTTTTGTTTGGGTGTATGACCCGAGGACAACCCTCAGAGTCTGAAGATTTAGACTTCGACCCTGAGATCGAACGCTCTCTTGCGCGTATCCGATCTCATCGCCGAAATCCTTCTTTAGATCCCGAGGAATCTATCGGAGAACCCTCTGTTTTAGTTATGGCCGCCCCTAACCTTCCCCCGGCGGCCGAGCGTACTATGTCTTATTACGCCCGGCCTAACCTGGATGATTCAGGGTCGAGTATTGTTCGCCCTGCGGTGGCCAATAATAATTTTGAAATAAAGTCAAGTGTCATTCAAATGGTCCAAAACGCCGTGCAGTTCGATGGACTGCCGGATGAGGACCCGAATGTCCACTTGTCCAATTTCTTGGAGATATGCGACACCTTCAAGATCAATGGCGTCACTGATGACGCCATTCGTTTGCGCTTATTTCCTTTTTCCCTTAAGTCCAAAGCCAAGGCGTGGTTGAATGCCCTCCCGCGAGGATGTATCACCACGTGGGCTGAGTTGACGGAACGGTTCCTAACGAAGTACTTTCCGCCTGCCAAAACTGCAAAGTTGCGGGCGGACATTTCTTCGTTTGTGTAGAACGATCCTGAGTCTCTATACGAGACTTGGGAACGATTTAAGGAATTCCTCCGCCGTTGCCCGCACCACGCGCTGCCAACGTGGTTGCAAGTTCAAATTTTTTATAATGGGCTGAATTTTCAGACGCGTCAAATGATTGACGCGGCTGCCGGGGGTACGCTTAACAACAAAACCCCCGAGGCCGCCCAGGCTTTATTCGAAGAGATGGCTATGAACGCCTATCAATGGAACGTCCCGCGGGGACGGCCAAAGCCGGCGGCTGGTCTTTTTGAAGTGGATGCCACTGCTCTCTTGACCCTTCAAGTTGAAAGGTTAACAAAGCAGGTGGCGGAGATGTCTGCTGCCTCCTCCACTCCGCCTTGTTTTATTCCCCCCAACGTCTGCGTAGCTGAAGAGTTCGTGGACTTCATGGGAAATTCGGGTCGTCCTCCCTTCAACCCCAACAACAACCCTTATAGTAATAACTATAATCCGGGTTGGAGGAATCACCCCAACTTCTCGTGGAGCAACCCGAATAATGCTCAGCGCCCCCCTATTTTTTATGCGCCCGGATTTCTTCCTCCCCCTCCTCTTCCGAAACCCTCCCCGATGGAGGAAAATTTTTCGAAGTATATTGCGTCCAACGAGTCAAATATCCGGAACATCACCGGATCGCTAAAAACACTCGAACAACAGGTTGGACAGCTGGCGAGGATGATGTCCGAGCGCGCGCTCGGGGCACTGCCGGGAAACACGGAGCCGAATCCGCGGGAGAACGCCAACGCTATAACCCTCCGTAGCGGAAAGGAGGTGGTCGATCCAAAACGGACCGACCCTCAGGTACATATTTCACCTCCGACCCCTCTTCCCCTTTCTTCGCTCACGCCACCTTTACCTATTATAAAAGAAAAAATTATTTTAAACAAGGCTCTCCCGTATCCGCATAAGTTAGAAAACGAGCGTAAGGACGCGCAATATGAAAAATTTATTTTATTATTAAAACAAATTCACATTAATGTTCCTTTTTGCGAGGCTATCTCACAAATGCCCAAATATGCGAAATTTTTAAAAGAACTACTTTCTAATAAACGCAAATTAGAGGATATTTCGCATGTATCTCTCAACGCTGTCTGCTCGGCGGCCCTTACTAATAAATTGCCCGCAAAACAAAACGACCCGGGACGGTTTTCCATCCCGTGCCTTTTTGGCGATATATTAGTAAAGTACGCCTTAGCTGATTTAGGGGCTAGCATTAATCTGATGCCGTTCTCGCTCTTTTCGCGTTTAGGTTTGGGTACTCCTAGTCCTACGAATATGCGCATCCAATTAGCGGATCGCTCGGTTAAGTTCCCTATCGGGGTAGTGGAGGACGTCCTTGTCCGAGTCGACAAGTTTACCTTCCCGGTAGACTTCGTCATCTTAGATATCGAGGAGGACGTCGAGGTACCAATAATACTCGGTCGCCCTTTTCTCGCCACCTCCCGCGCACTAATAGATGTTAGTAATGGTAGCCTTCTCCTCCGAGTAGGCGATGACCAGGTTACTTTCTCTATTAATCCCTCGATGGACAATTTGTCATCGAGCGACGATTTCTGCTATTCTTTAAATACTTTTTTCGGAGATCGTTCTTCTCCCATTTTCGAGTCTGTATTTTTAAATGACGATATTTATGCGCTCGAAAATTTTAACTGCGATGAGGATACGTCTATAGACTTGCCTTTCGAACCAATTGGTAAGAAAGACATAGGAATTAAAACCTCCCTAGAAGAACCGCCCATCCTAGACCTCAAACCCTTACCCGCCTCGCTCAAGTACGCTTTTTTGGGAAAAGGTGATACGCTCCCCGTTATCATTTCTTCGAACTTGAGTGATTCGGAGACTTCCGATTTATTGGAAGTTTTATTTAAACATCGCCACGCAATTGCGTGGCAAATCTCTGACCTAAAGGGGATTAGCCCCTCCTTTTGCACCCATAAGATTTTCCTAAACGATAATTGCCGCAAAACGATACAGCCGCAGCGTCGTCTTAACCCAAACATGAAAGACGTCGTTAAAGCCGAAATCATTAAGTTATTAGATGCGGGGATTATCTACCCTATTTCGGACAGTGCATGGGTTAGTCCCGTGCATGTCGTGCCCAAGAAGGGCGGCCTTACCGTAGTGGCGAATGAGCATAACGAGCTTGTCCCAACTCGTACTGTTACGGGGTTGGCGAGTGTGCATCGACTATAGGAAACTTAACGACGCCACCCGCAAGGACCATTTCCCTCTGCCATTTCTAGACCAGATTCTAGAGCGTTTATCCGGTCATCCGTATTATTGTTTTCTTGATGGTTTATCGGGGTTTTTCCAAATCCCCATTTCCCCCGATGATCAAGAGAAAACAACTTTTACTTGCCCGTTCGGCACCTTCGCATATCGAAGAATGCCATTTGGACTCTGCAATGCGCCAGCTACATTCCAAAGATGTATGCTAGCGATCTTTGGCGAGCTAGTAGAAGACATTATGGAAGTCTTTATGGATGACTTCTCTGTTTTCGGACGCTCTTTTCCTGATTGCCTTAACAATTTAGATCGTGTCCTTCAACGGTGCGAGGACACAAGCCTTGTTTTAAATTGGGAAAAATGCAACTTTATGGTTCGAGGAGGTTTGGTCCTCGGCCATATGATTTCGTCTAAGGGGATAGAGGTGGATAAGGCCAAGATAGAAATTATAGAAAAACTTCCGCATCCAACAAACGTAAAATCTATTAGGAGTTTCTTAGGCCATGCGGGCTTTTATCGACGCTTTATTCAAGATTTTTCAAAAATAACAAAGCCGCTAACTCACCTCTTGGAAAAGGAATCACGCTTCATCTTTAGTAGCGAATGCGAGTCCGCCTTTAATTTAATAAAACAAAAACTTATCTCTTCACCAATATTAGTGGCCCCTAATTGGTCCCTTCCGTTCGAAATAATGTGCGACGCTAGTGATATTGCCTTAGGTGCCGTTCTTGGCCAACGCGTAGAAAAACATTTTCATCCTATTTATTACGCTAGCAAGACGCTCACTTCCGCACAAGTAAATTACACGACAACGGAAAAGGAACTCTTAGCCGTCGTTTTCTCTTTCGATAAGTTTCGCTCGTATATAACGCTATCTAAAGTTATCGTTTTTACCGATCACTCCGCGCTTAAATATTTATTAGCTAAAAATGATGCGAAGCCCCGCCTTCTTCGATGGATTCTCCTCCTACAAGAGTTTGATTTGGAGATCCGAGATAAGCGGGGAGCGGAAAATCTAGCGGCCGACCACCTCTCCCGTTTAGAAAATCCGGGTGCGGAAGCGCTCGTCGAATCTGAAATAAATGACAGATTCCCCGAGGAACGCCTTCTTGCCATTAATAAATCTTCGTCATCTTCGCCTTGGTTCGTAGATTTTGCAAATTTTTTAGTAGCGCGGGTCCTTCCAAAAGAATTTTCCGGTCACCAAAAGAAGAAATTCTTTTCTGACTTGAAAAATTTCTTTTGGGAGGACCCATTTCTTTTTCGTATCTGCGCGGACCAAGCGGTCCGAAGATGCGTTGCGGGTGTGGAGTGCTTGCAAATTCTTAAGCACTGCCACGAGGGTCCAGCCGGTGGGCATTATCAAGCCAACCGGACCGCTCGGAAGGCGCTAGAGGCGGGCTACTTTTGGCCCACTCTCTTCAAAGACGCGCATAATTTTGTGCGCGCATGCGATAGCTGTCAGCGGTCGGGTAACATCTCTCGTCGTGACGAGATGCCCCAAAATATGTTTTTAGAATGCGAAGTCTTCGATTTGTGGGGCATAGATTTCGTTGGCCCCCTACCTCCGTCTTTCAAAAATATGTATATTTTAGTGGCGGTCGACTACGTATCGAGGTGGGCGGAAGCGCAAGCTCTCCCCACCAACGATGCGCGAGTCGTCGTTACATTTCTTAAAAAATTATTTTCTCGCTTCGGCACGCCTCGCGCAATTGTTAGTGATAGGGGAACGCATTTCTGTAACGCTCTTATGGCTAAGACGTTAGCTAAATACGGAGTCACGCACAAGCTTGTCACCCCCTACCACCCGCAAACAAGTGGCCAAGTCGAGGTAGTAAATCGAGAGATTAAGCGAATTTTAGAAAAAACCGTTTCGCTAAATAGGAAAGATTGGTCCGTTAAACTCGACGATGCGTTGTGGGCGTATCGGACGGCATACAAAACCGCTATTGGATGTACGCCGTTCCGGTTAGTCTACGGCAAAGCGTGCCATTTACCCGTAGAATTAGAACATCGCGCACTTTGGGCTTTAAAACTCTTAAACCTCGACTCCAACTTAGCCGCTCAGAATAGAAAACTGCAACTAAACGAGCTCGATGAATGGCGTGCGAACGCTTACGAGAGCAATAAATTCTATAAGGAGCGCTCTAAGTTCTATCACGATCGAAAAATCAAGTCCCAAAAATTATTTTCTCCGGGCGATCTTGTCCTTCTTTACAATTCACGCCTTAGGCTTTTTCCAGGTAAATTAAAATCTAGATGGTCCGGTCCCTTCTTAGTTGAAGAAGTTTTTCCTTATGGAACCGTACTCGTCTCCCACCCGGACAAAGGCTCTTTTAAAGTAAACGGTCATCGGTTAAAGTCTTACATCGCGGGCGACCCAGTGATCGGTTTTAGCGAAACCATAACTTTCCTCCACATTATAAACCCGCCAAAATAGTCAAGCTACACGACTATAAACAAAGCGCTCCTGGGAGGCACCCCTCGCTTATCTTTTTCGCTCTTTCCTTATTATCTTTGTTATTTTTTTCTAATAAACGCAGGGTTTCTGATCGGCCTTCCCCACCGCGTTTCAGGGAAGCTTCTACCCCCTTCCTTTTCCTTTCTTTGTACATATTGTCTTTCTTTTCTGTTCCGCATACTTACGATACAATATTGGGGACAATGTTGGACTTAAGTATGGGGGTATTTTCGTGCTTTACTTTCTGCACTTCAATTTTTTCTGCATCTCAAAAACAAAAAGAAAAATACAAAAAAATACATATAACAACAAAACAAAAACAAAAAAATTTAAAAAAAACATCTTAAAATGAAACAAAAAATTTTGTTTAAAATGAAAAAAACAAAAAATTTTTAAATGAAAAAAAAAACAAAAAAAATTTTATGAAAAAAAAAAAACAAAAATCCAAAAAAAATTTTTCTCTTTGTAAATATTTTTTTTTTTTTCTCTCTCTCTCCCCCTTCCTCATTCTTGTACAAACATTTTTCTTTTTCTCCCTTATTTTTGTACATATTATGAAAATTCTCTTAAAAAATACAAACAAAAAAGATAATAGTTCAAAAAATTTTCAAACAAAAAAATTGAGAAAAACAAAAATACAAAAAAAAAAAAGATAATAAATGAAAAACACAAAAAAAAATGTTTACAAAAAAAACTATAAAAAAACAAAAAAATGTTTTGCAACAAATAAATTAAATATTCCATACTTAACTTTTCTGCTATCCAAAAATTCTGTTTTGAGTTTATTTATATGTGAATACTATTAATTCTCTGTTTACTACCCGTTTGTTAATTATCGATTGAAACATTTAAATAGCCGGGGTTAAGTTTTAAAGAATTCTTTATGCTTTGTTAAAACTAGCGGACTCGTTTTAGGCACTACGTCTAATTTTTCATTAATAGGAGCACGTATATTATGTTAGGAAATAACGACTATAGAATTCAATTATACTTACTTTTAGCTTTCTGAAAACATTGGAACGTACAAATTATTAAGGTTGCTCTCAAAAATTTTTAGGATTACAATCTAGTTTTCCTTTCTCCCCTCACTTTTCATGACCTACTTGGCATGAAAAATTTTATCCTTAAAAGATCTTATGTCAATGGGAACAAGATTTCGTTCCGTAAACATAGGCACCCAATAAGTTTAAAAAGATTATATAGGGAGTAAGAGGATAAAATTCATTACTCCTACAAATATACATTGGGTTAATTTTTTTATTATGAAGTTGAAAAACAAAAATCATATTAGGAAAATAAGATTTCGTTTTCCTAATAATCCAAAAGAAAAAAAAAATGGAGGTTCGAGAAAAAATTACCTCACCTCAAATATCAAAACCCTCTTCATAAACCACACTACCCCCTTAGCCAATTACTCGATTCTAGAATTAATTCAAAAATCTTTTTGAGAGCATAATTAGTAAATTGTATTATTTCCGGTAGCACTCGTATAAGCTAGAATTCTTATAATTCCAAACTATTTTCGTTAACCTAACCATTACAAATGTTGCCTTCTATTTGATTACATCAAGAAGTCTTTTGGCCAAAACTTTTGCGCTATTTAAATCATCTACATAATTTTAGGACTTAACTCTTACACCCCGTATATTTATTTCGATCTCTCTTATAATTAATTAAGCGATAGCCAAAACTTAGAGTTTTTTTTTATTCCTTATAGATTCACCTCAAACTTTTGCTCTGGAATAGCAAAAGCCTAAGTATGGGGGTATTTGATGAACTGTAAATATGCGTATTTTTATGCACATTAATTTAGTCATTTTCATTTATTTTCGTCGTTTTTACTTATTTTTGTTCAATAAAATGTTCCTATTCTTGTAAATTTTCTCCTAACTTGTTTTATTTTATTTTGCAGAAAAATTCCAGAATCTGCCAAATTTTGGGAAGTACACGCCCGTGACACATGGGTCACGCCCGTGACCAAGCCGTGCCTGTGCATTTCCCGTGAAATCGGAAAATTTCTGAAGAAAAGGCTTGACACGCCTGGCGACACGCCCGTGTCACCCGACACGGGGCGTGACCCAAGCCCGTGTCCGCTCCTCTCGACAAATTCCACTCGACGATCGTCGAGTGTCGACACCAACTGTCACGCCCAGTGTCACGCCCGTGACCTGGGGCGTGACCCAATTTCAGCTCAACGATTTCGACTCGACACTTTCCGCTCGACATTCGTCGAGTGTCGACCCGACTGTCACGCCCATAGTCACGCCCGTGACATGGGGCGTGACCTTTCCAGCTGGCCCGACAAGATGCTGCCGAGGACATTTGACGCAACCCGCGCCCGGTTCTACCTCCCCGACACGCCCTAGGTCACGCCCGTGACCTGGGGCGTGACTGCTGCGAACTCAGCCCGAAGTCAACTTTGCTGTCCAATCGCCAGCCGCCTTCATGAATAGTACTGTCACGCCCCCATGTCACGCCCGTGACCGAGGGCGTGTACTTAGAAATTTTTTCCTATAAATAGCCCAGTTCTGTAAGGTCCAAGGGTTCAGATTTTTGGGCCAAGTTAGTGTCTTTTTGTGGGCTGCATCCGTGATTTTCAAGGCTATGTAAGGAGAATTTCTCCCTTTTTATTTCATAACTTGTTTTGCTTTAGTTTTAGCACTTGTAATAGCTTGTAATAGTTTCATTTTGATCAAATAAAATGTTAAGTTTTCTCTTCATATATGGCTTTGGAATGAACACTTGTGCCCCACTTTCCTTCTCCTTTTTATTCTTTGTTCTTCACTTGTTCTTCATTTATGAAAAGTGTGTGTGTGTGTATGAGTGTAATATGCTTAATATTCATGTTTTTAACTTGTTTTCATGCTTAGGAATATTAGGTTTTTCTTTTTTTTCTCCTTGTCTTTCTCCTTTAACTAGTTTTTCATGCTTAGATTTTGATTTCATCCTTATGATTCTATAAAAGAGATTTTAAAAAGTGAATTTGTTCTTTTCTTTTTACTTAGTTTTCTTTTAGGATTGTAAAACCGCTTTTGTTCTTTTCAACTTCTTTCTCACTTTTTTTATCACTTTCATAACATCATAAGAATGAAAATGTTGGTATTTTAATTTTCCAAAAACTTTGATTTTTAATTTGTTTTGAAAAACTTTTGTCTTCAAAAAATTGAAATTTTCTCTTTTTATTCATTTTTGGCAAAAGCTAAGCATGAAAAAGTTAAAGTTTTAATTTTTGAGCACCTTTGATTTTGACTTTATTTTGTAAAACTTTTTGCTCATATTATTTTTGTTTGTTCTTTTTATGTGTTTTGGGTAAGTTTTAGGAGTAGAAATCTTGTTATTTTCATTTTTAGGTAACTTTAATTTTTCTTTGTTATTAGTGTGTGTGAGTGTATGAGCTTAAATTTCTTTTTATTCTTCTTATATTTTCATGAAGTGTGTGTGAGTGTAGGTGTATTAACTTTTATGCTTTGATTTAAATTGTGTAGAGTGTGTGAGTGTAGGTGTATAATTTTCATGCTTTCTTTTTAATTGCTTTCTTTTAATGCTTTATTCAAATTATGTAGAGTGTGTGAGTGTAGGTGTATAGTTTTATTGCTTTCTTGAATTTCATTTGGAGTGTGTGTGTTCGTGTGCATTTATTTCCGCCTACTCGTTAAGAGTTAAATGGCGCATCATTTTCATTTTCAGTCCTACTCGTTTGAGTAGGACTTGCAATTTTTCTTTCTTTATTTTTCCGCCTACTCACTTGAGTCTAAATGGCCGGACTTTATTTCAGTCCTACTCGTTTGAGTAGGACTTGCAATTTTACTTTATTTTTTCCGCCTACTCACTTGAGTTAAATGGCCGGACTTTTTAGCCCTGTAATCGCATTTATTTTCTCCTACTCATTTGAGTAGGACTCGCTTTCATTTCAGTCCTACTCGTTTGAGTAGGACTTGCAATTTTCAGCCTTTATTTACCGCCCCCACTCGTTTGAGTGGGACTCGCAAATTTAAATTATGCAAATTTCATTCATGTGTAACTTAGCTTTTGTTTAATTTATAATTTGGAGTGTGCGTGAGTTCTCGTTTAGTTAACTTTTTAGCTCTCTAAATATTGTTATTTTTTCTTTTGTCTCTTTCTTATAATCGTTTAGCATTAAAATTCGAACTCGCGCCTCACTAAATTATAAGCCGTCCCCATACCGATGTGTGGCTAATCGCTATTAGCCTCGGCATCGAAGAGCATTGGGACATTTAAAATGATTTATAATAATTAAAGTTCTTTTTTTCATTTTAATTTAAGCACTTAGGGTTTACCCCAGGTTTACGACGCGTAGGACCACATAATCGATGTGTGGGCCCTATTTCCGTAGTCCATATGCTAGCTAGCCGAGAGGCCGTGCATATGGACCGATCACCCCTGGGTAAATAGAGTTGCGTGCGCCCCCTCGAGAGAGGACAAGCGTAATTCTACCGGATTGGGTCCCCCACCCAATAGCGGGGTTCTTAGCGTAAAGCGGGCGTTAAGAGGAATCCTTCGTCGGACTAACGTTCGGTCGAATAGTCTTAACGTTTAGGTGAGCGATATCCCTATAGCTAGGTGAGCTCACATTTGTGGAACCTCCACGGCCAAGTTGCCTTATTATTAATTTGAAAATTAAGTCTTTTTATTATTAAAAATTATTTTAGTCTTAATCCGATTCGATGCCGAGCGTTAACCCTTCATCGAATATTCTCTAAATCGTTTTTTCACTCCTTTGCTTTTCCGCCTTTTTATTAAGTAAAAAAATTCACCTTATTTTCAGTAAAATAATAGTCCTCCCGGAGGAGTAAGAATAGTCAACGCGACCCCGAGAACAATACGACCTCGGTATTCCCCCGAATATCGAGTACTACTTGCGATAGGTGCACTTGCCTACCCGAGCAAGCCCGCGGCGATCGACTCACCGAACCAACCACAGTAAGAGTCTGTTCGCGGGCACATCAAGGTCCTTAAGGTATTTTGCGTACTTCGGCATCTGGGATATGGCTTCGTGGAAAGGCAGATTTACGTGGATTTGCTTAAACATTTCCAAAAAACGGGTGTATTGATCATCCTGTCGTTGTTTATTAAGTTCGGAAGGGTATGGCGGGGATGGATTATTTTTAAAGGTGGGTGGTGGAGTGAATTCTTTTTCTACGATAGGGGTGATAATTTCTTCGGCAGAGGATGGAATTTTTAAAAGGGGAACGGAGCTTTGATTTTCAAAAACGGGAGCGGAGCTTTGATTTTTAAAAACGGGAGCGGAGCTTGCCTCGGGTTCTTCACTTACCATACCAGGAACTTTCTTCCCACTCCGAAGAGTTATAGCTTTCGCTTGCTCTCTCGGGTTGGGCTCGGTATTGGAAGGAAGAGACCCTACGGGTCGCTCAGAAATCATTTTAGCGAGCTGTCCTACCTGATTTTCTAAGTTTTTAACACTTCCGGTTAAGGTCCTAATCGTAGCGTCATTAGCATTCATGTATTTTGAAAACACTTCCTCCAAATTTGGAGGTTTTGGAAAACTTTGAGGAGGGGGTGGGGGTGGAGCAGAAAAATCACTTTGCGGTGGCGGGCGCACAGCATTCGATGGATTGCTCCACGAAAAATTCGGATGATTTCTTAACGCAGGATTATAACTATTCGGAAAATTAAAACCAGGAGGATGATAATTCGCAGCAGAAAAATTATTAAAAGCAGTTCTAGGCATATTATTTACATAATCCAAATGTTCAGCGGGAGGAGTTGCAGATTCCCATACCTGAGGGGCGGAGGCAGCAGTCATCTCCGTAATTTTTTTGCTTAATATTTCAACTTGCAGTGCGAGTTGTGAGACGTTGTCCACTTCAAAGAGACCTACAGGTTTGTTTGGGCGGGACCTAGGCACATTCCACTGGTAAGTGTTCATGGCCATGTCTTCAAACAGCTCAAGAGCTGCTTCCGGGGTCTTATGGTTTAAAGTACCGCCAGAAGCTGCGTCTATCATTTGCTTCGTGCTTTGATTTAGCCCATTATAAAACGTCTGCACCTGCAACCATACAGGCAGAGCGTGATGTGGGCATCGTCTTAATAATTCTTTAAATCTTTCCCAGGTTTCGTAAAGGGTCTCTGAGTCTATTTGTCCAAAGGCAGAAATGTCATTCCTAAGTTTAGCAGTTTTAGCAGGCGGAAAATACTTGGCCAAAAATTTTTCAGTTAATTGCGTCCAAGTAGTTATGCTATTTTTAGGAAGCGTGTTCAGCCACTGCTTAGCCTTAATTCTAAGAGAGAAAGGAAATAATCTTAGCCTAATAGCATCATTTGTGACACCATTTATCTTGAAGGTGTCACAAATATCAAGAAAGCTAGCTATGTGTGCGTTCGGGTCTTCATCTTGAAGCCCGTCAAATTGCACATACTGCTGCACCATTTGAATTATGCTAGGCTTCAGTTCAAAATTATTATTATTTATTGCAGGGCGAACTATACTCGTTTCTGTACCCTCGAGATTTGGTCGTGCATAATAGGACATAGGCCTTTGCACGACTTCCTCCACGTTGGGTTCTGCCATTCTTAAGGTAGAAAATGACTCGGAATCCTCAACCGGCACTTGGGTAGTAGGGCCTTGAAATCGCGATCTTCTCCGAAGAGTACGCTCAATTTCGTGGTCCAGGTCCAAAGTAACCGACGGACTTCCGCGGGTCATACACTAGAAGAAGAGAGGAGAAGCAAGACTAAAAAGTAAAAGAGCTAATGAAGTTGGAAAAAATTTTTTGAAAAAGATTTTTTTATGTTTTAACTCCCGAACTTCCCAAGGGCTACCCGGTGAAGGGTTCGCAAGGTACTAGACAAGATAGTGGCATTTAGAGCCACTTTGCCCTTTTCGAGAGAGTTAGGTGGTGTAGAAAAGTTTGTGATGTGGGTTTCTATTACGAATGCGGTAATTAAAATCCAGCCACTTATCTCTGTGCGAGTAGGCGGAAATTAAAAGCTATACTCACGCACTCGACAGAAAATGAAAACACACCCACTCTACAGAAAGTAAACACACTCTACTGAAATAAAGCCTGCCAATTAACTCAAGTGAGTAGGCGGAAAAATAAAAGATACGCACACTTGCTTGAAATAAATCCAGCCAATTAACTCAAGTGAGTAGGCGGAAAAATAAAATAAGCACACTCTACTGAAATAAAGCCTGCCAATGAACTCAAGTGAGTAGGCGGAAAAATTAAAAATACGCACACTTAACAAAATCCAGCCAATTAACTCAAGTGAGTAGGCGGAAAAAATTTAAGAAGGAGGCTGAGAAAGAGAAGTGATAAAATTAATATATTCGCGTTTTCAATTTATCAACAAGCGTTGCTTCCCCGGCAACGGCGCCAAAAACTTGATTGTCTCTGAGATATCTGCAAGAAGAGAGAATAACCAAACTAACAATTCATCAAGGCAAGTATACCTATCGAAATGCAGCTAGGGGACACAAGTGTCGTATTGAAATCCGGGAACAGTTGAGTAAGCTTACTCACACGAAATCTATTATTTTATCGACAGCAAAATAAGGTTTGGCTAAATGTACTAAAAGAAGAGAACTACTTGTATGAAAAGATAAAGAGAGCTAAAAGAGCGATTAACTTAAGCTTAGTAACGATGAAGGGAAAATGCACTCGATCAGAAATCACCTCGGCAAGAGTGGTTAGAAAAATACGATAAATAAACCTAAGCTAATTAGGGTAAAGGTCTTTGACCGTGGAGGTTCCATGAATATTGACACGCTTCTCTCGAAGGCCGTGCCTAACTGAGTTTAGGAAGGTCCGACCGACTTTCGCCTAAATCGGAGGCCTAAAACTCGCTTTACGCGGTGAACCCCTCTAATGGATTTTACTCCAATCCGGGAGATTTGAACGTCTGCCTCTCTCGAGGGGTGCGAACAACTCCCTTTACTCTTGAGTGCTCATTTCAAACCTTCGGTCTCTCGGCTAGCCCAGAATGAAAGCAAAGGTGGAGAGTATATATCGATAATATACCTCCAACCCGTGATAAATCAAGAGTAATTCAAAGCTAAACCCTAAAAAGGAAAGGTAAGATTCAAAGCATCATAACCTAATCACTCGAACCTCGGATCAATTAGATCGAGTACATGGAGGATTAGTTAATCATGGTGAGGTGGAAGAGGGAGATGAGTAGAAGAAAAATACTGAAAACAGAGCAGGAACGAAAAAGAAAACAACACTCTTTATTAAGAGAAACAGTGATCTTACAGCTTGAAAACCAGAGATTACAAGAACATGAAAAGGAAACTACACTATCATTAGCATCATACTACAGAAAGAAGCTAGGAGCTAATACAGAAAAAGCATAAAGCTAGAGCTACGAACTAGAAATGAAAATATATGCTTAAAAGTTCAGAAAAACAAAGGACAGAACCTCCCCTCTCAAAGCGAAAAGATGTCCTAAAACCCCTGGAGTTGGGCTCTATTTATAGAATTTTTTCGGGTCGGGTCACGCCCCCCTGTCATGCCCTGGTCGGGCGTGACCCTGGGGCGTGACACATTCGGCGCGACTTTTTCGGGCAGGAACTGAATTCTGACGGAGTTTTTGCGGTACACGCCCACCGGTCACGCCCTGGTAGGGCGTGACCCTGGGGCGTGTTCTTTGCGGCGTGACTTTGGGAGCTGAAATTGAATGCTGGAGGTGACGGGCGGAATTGCTGAAGTACACGCCCATATGTCACGCCCGGGTCAGGCGTGACCCTGGGGCGTGACAATTTCGGTGCGGCGGTGGAGCGGGAAAGACGAGCGCGCTGCGGCGATTCCTCGGAACCTGGGGACACGCCTATAGTACACGCCCGTGTCGGATGTGTCACGGGCGTGACCGAGGGCGTGTACACTAAGTTTCCACGGAATGCAGATTCGGACCAATTGCTTCATTCCTCTGGGTTACACGCCCTAGGTACACGCCCTGGTAGGGCGTGACCTTGGGGCGTGTCACAGCAAAATTCGGCTGAAAGCCGTGAAAACCTGCAAAAAGCAGAAAAAATGCATTAGCGACAAAAATATATACAAAGGGGAATCAAAACAAGTACTTTACAAGACATGATTGGCTTTAAAACCCCGAAAATATCCTAATAAAATTGACTACAAACGTATTATCAATAAGCCTTCTTCCGAGGAATTGACACGTCCTGGAAGTGCTTTTCCTGTCATCCCAACTCCCTGCAAAATCAGCATCTGAAAAACCTATTAGCTCGGCATCATTGTTTCTCGGGTACCACAAGCCAAGATTGGGAGTACCTTTAAGGTATCTTAGAATTTGCTTCGCAGCGACATAGTGAGATTCCTTAGTGTTCACCTGATATCTGGCATAGACACATGTGGAGAACATGATATCCGGTCTACTGGCAGTAAGGTAGAGCAGGGATCCAATGATGCTTCTGTATTTGGTTTCATCAAAAGGTTTATCTTTCTCATCCTTATCCAGAGACAAAGTGGATCCCATTGGAGTCCTCATAGAGGTGGCATTCTCCATACCGAATTTCTTGAGGAGTTCATTTGTGAACTTCGTCTGAGAGATGAAGATTCCATCCTCAGACTGTTTCACTTGAAGTCCCAAGAAATACTTTAGCTCCCCCATACTGCTCATTTCAAACTTTCCTTGCATAAGTTTAGAAAACCTTTTGCAAAGATTGTTGTTCGTTGAGCCGAATATAATGTCATCGACATAGATTTGCAGCAGCAAAATCTTGCCTTTGACTTCCCTGAGAAACAATGTCTTATCTATTTTACCTCTAGATAACTGGTTCTCAAGAAGAAAACTAGATAAAGTCTCATACCAAGCTCGTGGAGCTTGTTTTAAACCATATAGAGCTTTATTAAGAAAATATACATGATTGGGATAAGTAGGATTGACAAAACCTGGGGGTTGAGTGACGAATACTTCCTCTTTCAGGTCTCCGTTCAGGAATGCTGATTTCACATCCATTTGATAGAATGTGAATCCTTTGTGCGAAGCATACGCCAGGAACAGTCTGATTTTCTCGAGCCTTGCCACAGGTGCAAAGGTCTGGTCGAAGTCAATCCCCTCCTCCTGTCTGTAACCTTGAGCCACCAGCCTGGCCTTGTTCTTTATGATGACACCATGTTCATCCAGTTTATTTCTGAAGATCCATTTGGTGCCAATCACATTCTACTTGTGTGGTATGGGAACCAGCATCCAAACGTTGCAATGTTCGAATTGATGTAGTTCATCTTGCATGGCCCGAATCCATGCCGTATCTTTGTTCGCCTCGTCGAACTTCTTTGGCTCATCCTGTGACAGGAAGCTAAGATGCAAAATCTCGTTAATAGTACCTCTTCGAGTTCTGACACCGACACGAGGATCTCCGATGATCTGATCTCTAGGATGATCCCTCACATGTCGAAGCTCTAGAAGTCTGGCGTCTGGAGCTTCGACTACTTCTTGGGCTTCTCCTTCTTCTAAGAGATTTGTTCCATTTTGATCTTCAACATTCCCAGATGACGTTGAGGTAGAAACTTTGACGTACTTAGGAGTATCATCTTTAGCGGTCTCATCGAGACACAGCTGTTCAAGTCGTGTACCTGCATCTTCAAGAATACCGCTGGAAGAATTGCTGTTAAGCAAACTTCCTTCATCAAATACAACATTAATTGATTCTTCTACCACTAGGGTTTTCTTATTGAAGACCCTATATGCCCGACTGTGGGAACTATAGCCCATGAATATGTCTTCGAAGCATTTTTCACCAAATTTAGTACGCGGGTACTTCCCATTATTCAGTACATAGCATCTGCAACCAAAGATCCTCAAGTAGGACATGGTTGGTTTCCTGCCTTTCAGTAGCTCGTAAGGCATCTTACGATGATGCTTGTTGATCGATGCTCAGTTTTGTACATGACAAGCTGTATTGACCACCTCTGCCCAGAAGTATTCTGGGAGAGAAGCATCTGTCAACATTGTCGTGCAAGCTTCAATGAGAGTTTTATTTCTCCTCTCCGCAACTCCATTTTGATGAGGAGTGCGTGGGGAGGAAAACTCATGAAAGATACCTTGTTCTTCACAAAACTCTATCATAGCACCAGATTCGAATTATGTTCCATGGTCACTTCTGATTTTGACCACTGAGCAGTTAAATTCGTTCTCAACCTGCTTGACAAAGCTAGTGAAGATGTCAAACGTATCTGACTTTCATTTTAAGAAGAACACCCATGTAAACCGAGAATGATCATCAACTATCACTAGCGTATAGGACTTGCCTCCCAAGCTGTGAACTTGCATTGGACCAAACAGGTCCATATGTAGAAGATAAAGACACCGGGAAGTGTCTTTGTCTGCAATGCTCTTAAAGGTAGCCGGAGTCTGTTTGCCCATCTGGCATGCAGGACAGGGGCTATCTTTGATGCACTTGATAATGGGAGCATCCCTTACTAAGTTCTTAGAAAACAGCATACTAATTGTCTTGAAATTAATATGTGCCAATCTCTTGTGTCATTGATCACAAAGAGATGCACTGCCAGCTGCCACTAGGCATACGGGGGTAGATGAATCTAAACTAAGAAAATTAAGGCAGAAGATATTTCTTCTCCTAATGCCTGTTAGTATCGTCTCAGAAGAGGCACATGATATTATCAGGCATTTATCCTTGCAGAACTTAACGTCATAACCTTTATCACATAACTGACTTACACTGATCAGGTTATGGTTTAACCCTTCAACATAAGCCACGTCGGTGATAGAGATTATACCGTTGGAAATCATACCGTAACCTCTGGTGACTCCACGATCTGACCCCCCAAAGATGACTTTGGGTCCATTCTCGACGGGAGTGTAATCACGCAGCAGGCTTCTTGTCCTAGTCATATGCCGGGAGCATCCACTGTCCAAGTACCATATTGGCGTTTTGGTGGCCTTTGGACATTCCTGCAAAACAAAATTAATTTCCCTTAGGAACCCAATCGAACTTGGGTCCTAGATTCTTGGTTAGCATACTCCCCCTCGGTTGGTTAACCCTACGAGTGGTCGGCCTCGCATTGCTAACATAGGGAGTCTCGTGATACCTTGGATTAAACCAACAATCCACGGCAAAGTGACCGACTTTGCCACAACACCAACAGTCAAATCTGTTGTACCTCTTCCTAGGCTCCTGCTTTACCCTGGAAATTGTGGGTACAGCCGGGGCCTTGGATCTAGAGGTGGAGGCCTCATAGTGATTGCAGTCACATGACTTCTTCACCTTCTGTTCCTTCAGTATAATAGGCTTGGCTCTTGGTGCCTGCTTTCCATTATGGCCGCTAGAGAATTGACCATAATTTCTCATGTGGATTTCCTCATAAGGTGCCTTGAAGGCACTCTCACTGAAGTTGCGGGGAAAAGTCCAACCATCATATCGGCTCTTTGGCTTTGCAACCGAGGTCCGGAAATGATGACCAAAGGTTGATTCAAAATCATGTTGGTTGCAAGGAAAGCTAGGCTTTGTAAACGCAACAGGACTGAGCGGAGTCTTTCCCTTTTCAGCAGCAGAGGCCTTCTTGGCGGCCTTATTCTTCTTCTGGTTCCTGTTTCTCCTGGATGAGGAACCATATACCCCAACATGCCCCAAGCCAGCTCCTTTGGCCTGAGCAGAGAAGGTATCAACTACTGGAAGAACTGTTTTTGGCATAGAGAAGCTCTTGACGATCTTCCTTTCTGCCGCAAGTTGTTCTTCCAACTTGTCGACTTTCTCCTGCTTAAGATCGAGGAGCTTGAGAGACTCTGAATGCTTTGAAGTCAGGTCTAGGTGCTCCTATTGGAGAGAGATCAAACTGGTGATCTCTTCCCTTAGGGAGACACTCTCACCCTTAAGGAATTTCACTTCCTTTTTCTCAGCCTTCAATCTCTTACGACACTCCTCGAAAGTGTTGAGCAGAAGCTCATACTTCTCGAGGAGCTCCGATTCACGGGCCGAAAGGCTATCCTCAGGGTCATCATCCTGAGAGTCAGGATCAGAGTCAGAGTCGGAGAGAGGGGTGTGAGCTTTTACCTTCCCAGTAAATGGGGGGCATTCTCCTTCTGAGTCGGAGCGACCCACCAGCCCGAAGTAGGCTTCCTCATCATCACTGGAGTCTGAGGAATCAGACTTGAAAGTCCACCTAGTGTCAACTACCTTCACCTATGGGGGGGAATAGGTGACGTGCAGCATTTTTGTGGAATTAAAATTGTACCTGCACATGAAAATAAAACAGCACAGCAAAAAGAGTACACAAGCTATTTATAGTGGTTCCCCGATTTGGGTACATCCACTTTCCCCCTTCGACCTATCTCCCAACAAGGGACGACTCGGTCTCTTCACCAACAGGATTGAAATCCAATCCTTGCACTATCGGAAGGAACCCTTCCACACGTAGGAGACAACACTCCCACAACACGGGTTGCACCTAACCCATACAACTCGGAACCAACATTCCTTTACAACAAAAATGAACTAGAATGTACAAGAAATACAAACTACTTTTGGAGACTAAGGTGTCCCTCTTCGTTGACGACGTGTTCTTGAAGTCCACGAAGAGTCCACAACCCTAGATCTCTCTTGGAGAGAATCTCCCCGGAACCGGCGGCGGCAAGATGGGCAGTGGCTTGGTTCACAGGATTGGCGGCGACAACGGTGTGCGGCTGCTGCACTTTGGAGATCCAAACTTCGTAGCTAAGCTAGCTAGGTCTTCCAACGGTCACACTAGGATCGATCGCCTCGATCGATTCGGACAGTGAAGGTTTTCCCGATCAACAAATCAAGAGACAAGGGATATCTGGTTAGACTCGTGAGACTCTATACTTGGCTATGCTTCTATCGCCGGGAGATCTGGAGGAAACCACGATCAAATGGCCGGCGATCGACTTGCACGAGCGACGACGGTGGCGGAGCAGTTTCGCGATTTTAGGTCAAGATCGTCGCTCGGCTTCTTTCTGTGTATATGCTCTGTTCAAAATACGCGTATATTTATACGGTGAAATACTCCATTATAACCGTTATGGGTCCCACCTGAAGAAACCCTAACCCCGGTTCAAAACAGTGCAAGCGGCAGAATCCGGTCCAGAGGTTTCAAGAAAATTGCCTAAGTCAAAATCGACGAGAATCAAAGGTGACTCTCGACGAGAATCAAAGGTGATTCTCGTCAAATCGTCGAGAATCAAAGGTGACTCTCGACGAAGTAGACTTGTTTGCACGCTCAGAGAAAGCTGGAAAGAGATGGCGAGAATCACTAGTGATTCTCGACGATTCGGCGAGAATCACTTGTGATTCTCGCCGAATCGGCGAGAATCACTTGGTGATTCTCGTCGATTATGACTTAGCGCCAGAATCGCATGCTTTGATGTAGCCGGATAGAGACGGCGAGAATCAGCCGGTGATTCTCGACGAATCGGCGAGAATCACTAGTGATTCTCGCCGAATCAGTGAGAATCACTTGGTGATTCTCGTCGATTCTCACTTAGACGATTTTTCATCTTTCCATCCAAGAGCTGCTCTTTGACCCATCCTTGCTCCTTGTGTGCTCTTGCATGATCACAGCCCTGTACTTGAAAATAAGTACACTCCAATAGAGAGAGTACACATAGGCCAACACATTGATCTGCTCAACGAGGGAATACGTCGCACAGACCCGTGTATATTGACCTACTGCACCCTGACATTGGTGTGCACTTAGCGTGGAATAACTGCAAGCACAACTTGAAATATTTTGTCAAATACATTGTCTATTTACCTTAGCTTGTTCAGGGGCTTCTTCAAATCAGGTACGTTGTGGATACAATACCCAACAATCTCCCCCTATTTGAAGAAGCCTAAACCCTACAAGCTATGGTGAATAAAGCGTATGGGAATGAAAATCATAACCTTGAAATTGAGTTGATAGAGATATTCATTACCAGTACCGGTTTCGTGAGAGCAAACGTTGGAGCCACCTTAGCCTTAGCCGAGAGGGTAATCTCCCCCTTTTCGGCTTCTGCAAATCGGAGTCTGTAGCATTTCACCCCTTGCTCCACCTCAGTTCTTGCACGAGCCTGGAGCTTTTGTAGTCTTCATTCCTCATAGTTTAGCATCCCCAATTCAGTTTTGAAAAGACTGAACTTGGCTTCGTCTAAGGGCTTTGTGAATATATCTGCAATCTGCTTGACCGTGGGGACATAACAGAGAGAGATGTCCTTGTTCTCCACGTGCTCCCGAATGAAGTGGTAGCGCACTTCAATATGCTTCGTTCTGCTGTGTGATACCGGATTGTTGGCAATTGCAATTGCACTGGAGGAGTCGCAGTACATTGGTACTTCTGTGAACTGAAGGTCGTAGTCGGCTAACTGGTTTCTGATCCATAGGAGTTGCGCGCAACAGCTTCCTGCCGAGATGTACTCAGACTCTGCTGTGGAGGTGTAACGCCCCGAAACTCAAAGGAGCAAAGGGGGACGTTTTGGGCCAGTTTTGGTTTCTGGCTGACGGCACACGGCCTGGTACACGGGCGTGTCCCAGGGCGTGTCAAGTGTGTGCCGACACTTAGTCGCGAAGTCGTCGAGTTATACTCGACGATTCGTCGAGAAAGGGGCACACGGCCTGCGACACGGGCGTGTCGCAGGGCGTGTCGACCCGTGTCGACACTTAGCCGTGAAATCGTCGAGTTATTCTCGACGATTCGTCGAGAATGGGCACACGGCCTGCGACACGGGCGTGTCGCAGGGCGTGTCGACCCGTGTCGACGATCGTCAAGGTGAAATCGTCGAGATTCACTCGACGATCGTCGAGACAAGGCACACGGCCTAGGACACGGGCGTGTCCAAGGCCGTGTCATCCAGTCGTCGTTCTCCCCTCGACGAAATGTCCCGTGTACACGGCCTGGGGGCCCAGGCGTGTCAATGTGACACGGGCAAGGATGCGGGCGTGTCCTAGAACCCGTGCAGTGCTCAGGTTGGAAACGGGGGAAAAATCATGGGGTACACGGCCGGCTACACGGCCGTGTCAGCTGGAACACGGGCGTGTCAGCTCGAACACGGGCGTGTTCGATACCCGTGTGCATGTTCAGAAGATTCGATTTTGACGGCGAATGCGGCACACGGCCCTGGACACGGGCGTGTGCCAGGCCGTGTTCGGCCCAGATTGGGCATTTCAGCCCCGAATCAAAGCCGCTCATTTTCTTAGGTTGAGATCCGACGGCTGGGGATGGTTCCTGGGAGGATATACACGGGTTTGACTTAAGAAAAATCCATTTTCCTTCACTTGATCATCTCTCCAAACCCTTGGAGAAAGAGGAAAGCTATTGGAGGAAGAAGAGCTAGATCCGTCATTGGAGGAGCTTCGGAGCTCCGAATCGCAAGCCGACTCCGGATCCACGGAGGCAACGCAAGTGCGGTGATTTCTATCCGATTACATTTCGATGGCGCCAAAGAGGAACGCAAGGGTAACGATCCTCACTTGTGAGCATGATAGCTCTCTTTCTTAGCATAGGAAGCCCTCTCTCGCGAGTTTGCGAAGAGTTGGAGGCGTTCCTTCGGGTAGATATGTAAAGTCCCCGTTGTTTAGTGTCCGTACGCGAGAACGGACATAGGCTTTTTGGTTGAAGCCTACCCGGACATGTTAGTCCGGATCGGTGATGTTGCATTGCATAAGGCCGGAGAAGACTCCGTGCTATTTGGTGTTTTCGGGTTTTCTACACGGTAGATTGCAGCAGGGAGCCTTGGGGACTAACCCAAAGGTGCACCCGGAAAACTGGGCGGACATGAAGTCTTGCCAACTTGGTGGCTTGGAAGCCAACTTGAACATAACCGGGTTATGTGACTTGTGATGAAAATGGGACTCGGTAGAAGTTTGACCTGCGCATATGGTTTAAATTACCGTTGCGGGCGCATATGGTTTAAATTACCGTTGCGTTGTGAGCACGGGTTAGATGGAACCGTACCCACTCTATGTCGTTCGGATTAGGGTCGTTGGCATAGATGAGGGTCTTCGGCGGTCTATGGTTTTAATTACCGTGACCCATGCCAGGAAGACAGACTGCTCATTGTTTGGCCGTCCAAGAGAGGATGGCGGTGAGTCGGCAGACTTAGACTGCGTTCACCAAGAATGTGCCCTGAGTGCACGGGGTGTGTGGCCGTTGAGCCTCCGCCTGTGATGAAATGACTATATTTATAATGCTCGCTTATGCTAATGAAATGCAGGGAAGGAGCATCGCCGCCCCGAGTTGGGGGCGGGATCGTTATAATTTGGTCAGCATTGCTGACCGTTGCTTTGTTTGCCACCGTGCGGAGGTTTGTTTGCTTGCAGGTGCAGTTGGACCGAGCGGTCAATAGCGGGCTAAAGCCCTTTTTGCGAAGCTGGCCCTCGAAGGCCCAAGTGAAATGTTTTCTATTTTTATTCATGTATGGCCGGCCTGCGTGCCGAGGTTGGTAAATCATGTAATAGACAAGTGAAACTTTTTGTAAGGCCTTAAGGCCAATGTTTGGGTATTTTTGTATACATTCCTAAATGTTGTATTAGTGGACATTCGTGCTCTTATGCTGGGTTCTTGTTTACAACTTATATTAACTGCTTCCGCTAGAATGCTCTGTGTAGGACGTTGAGATTGGTTGGATGGTTTCCATAAGTAACCACCCGGTGAGCACATTCGTGCTCTTAAGTATCAGACTACTGGTTTTGGTTGGGCTTGAATTGAATTCGTGGGCGAATTCTTTTTAAGGGGTGGTGAGCACATTGTGTGCGTCATCGTTATAACCGTAAAAAGAACCCATGAATGTCCACTTAGGAATGAAAATACTCGTGTTTGAGGAACCTGCGTGTTCCTATAATTGCTGTTTGCAATTTATTTGGTCGCTTAACGGTGTTTTGTACCACTATAGGTGACCCGAAGTGGTGTTGGGCCGTCAGAACGCCGAGGTTCTGAGGCTAGTAGTGCACCAGAAGTTGCTCCAGCAACACCTTTGTCGGCTGAAAATATACGATTGGTGGCTGAAGCGGTGTTGGCCGTGATTAATGCGCAGCCTGGGAGGCAAGCGCAGCAGCCCGCTCCTGTGATGGAGCAAGTACCTCTTCAAGAGGCCGAGCCGAGGAGGATGGAGCAAGGGGTTGTAGAACCAATAGTGCCAAGGAGGGCGACTGAGAGGCAGTTGAAGCATGTAATGAGCTTTAACCCTCCGTTATTCTCGGGGTTGGGAACCCCATCGCAGGCTGAAGACTGGCTCTCTAGGGTGAAGAGAGTCATGACAGCGACGGAGACGGAGGAGTGGCAAATGACCACCATCGCTACGTTCCTTCTGGATGGGGAAGCGAGGATGTGGTGGGAAGGTTTGGAGCTGCATCATTTGGGAGGTAGACAACTGATAGACGTTCCGATGGAAGAGTTCTCGGAATTGTTCTTAGCAAGATACCTCCCTTCTACTCAGAGGATTTCAATGGAGAATGAGTTCCTGAAGTTGGTGCAGGGTGAGAGGAGCGTGGATGAATATCTCCACGAGTTTACGCGGTTGAGTCGTTATGCTAGCTCCATCATCATGGATGAGGAGCGCAAGACTAATCGTTTTTATGAAGGCTTGAGGGATGAGCTGAGATTGTTACTGTCGGGGCCAATGACGCAGGGTTTCTTAACCTTGGTCAATACTGCCCGGTCCTTGGAGAAGGACATGAAGAGTGTACAAGCGAAGAAAGGCTTGAGCGAGAAGAAATCTGGGTTCAAAGTGCCGACTACTTCAAAGTCTGGCTATCAAAGATTCTTTAAGAAGCATAGGACTTCGGGTCCAGCTCCTTCTGGTGCTTCTGGGGCGACTACGAGTCGGACCCCGGGCGCGTGCTTCATGAAAGTCCACCTAGTGTCGGCTATGTGCACCTATGGGGGGGGGGGAATAGGTGACGTGTGGTTCTTTTGCGGAATTTACAGATGTACCTGCACAATAAAAACAACAAACACCGCACACAGAAAACACAGCAAATTTATAGTGGTTCCCCGACTTGGGTACATCCACTTTCCCCCTTCGACCTATCTCCCCAACAAGGGACGACTCGGTCACTTCACCAACGGGATTGAAATCCAATCCCTTCACTAACGGAAGGAGCCCTTCCACACGTGAGAGTCAACACTCCCACAAAGCGGGTTGCACCCAACCCTTACAACTCGGAACAAAAGTTCCTTTACAACGAAATGAAAATGTAGAATGTACACGTGATACAAACTTCTCTTGGAGACTCCGGTGTTCCTCTTTGTTCGACGACGTGTTCTTGAAGTCGATGAAGAGTCTACGACCTTGGTCTCTCTTGGAGAGGATTTCCCCAGAACCGGCGGCGGCACACGAGCGGCAGCTAGCTTCGGGATCGGCGGCTACGATGAAGAGCAGCTGCTGAACTTGGAGATCCAAACTTCGTTGCGAAGCAAGCTCGGTCTACCAACGGTCACACGAGGATCGGTCGTCTCGATCGATTCGGATGGGAAGTGTTTCCGATCGATAAATCGAGAGACAAATGATCTCTGGATAGACGCGTGAGACTCAAGCCTTGCTAAGCTACTGTCGCCGGAGATCGGGAAGAAGATCTATCGGTGGCGGCGACGGACTTGCGCGAGCGGCGACGGAGGCGGCGGAAGGATTTCGCGATCTTAGGGTTTCCGTGAGCTCGGCGTATTTTTCTTTCTTTACTGTTCAAAAGTACCTGAGTATAAATACTGTAGGATTCTCAAATATGACCGTTTGTGGGACCCACAAATGAAATCCCCAAAATCCGGTTCAAACAAATCCAGAAGCAGAATCCGGTTCAGCAGCATTCTGAGAAAACGCCAAGTAAAAATCGGCGAGAATCGCAAACGATTCTCGACGAATCGGCGAGAATCACAAGTGATTCTCGACGATTCGTCGAGAATCGTTTGTGATTCTCGTCGAATCACTTGTCGATTCTCAACGAATTGGACTTGGTATTCATGGGCTGCTTGACCACTGGTTCGGCGGGAATTACAAGTGATTCTCGCCGAATCTCACTTGGCACCATTTTGAGATGGCCAAAAGGAGTCGGCGAGAATCACTGACGATTCTCGACGATTCGGCGAGAATCACTTAGTGATTCTCGCCGATTCGGCGAGAATCACTTGGTGATTCTCGTCGAATTTGCCTTGGACGATTTTTCGTCTTCCACCTAGGAGCTGCTCCTTGATCCTCCATGCTCCTTGTCTTCTCTTGCATATGAGCGGCCCTGTACTTGAAAGTAAGTGCACTCCAATAGAGAGAGTACACATAGGCCAACACACTGATCTGCTCAACGAGGGATTACGTCGTGCAGACCCGTGTATATTGACCTACTGCACCCTGACATTGGTGTGCACTTAGCGTGGAGAAACTGCAAGTACAACTTGAAAAAGTTTATCAAATACATAGTCTATTGACCTTAGCTTGTCCAGGGGCTTCTTCAAATCAGGTACATTGTGGATACAATACCCAACAATCTCCCCCTATTTGAAGAAGCCTAAACCCTACAAGCTAAGGTGAATAGAGCAAATGAAAAGGAAAGCAACTGAAGACCATAAACTTAACATCATTAAGTGGAGACATCCCTTACCAATACCGAGTGCTTGGGAGCAAGCTGGAGCCACCTTAGCCTTGACCCCGAGAGGGTTATCTCCCCCTTTTCGGCTTCGGCAAATCGGGGTCAGGAACCTTTGGCCCTTAGCTCCCCCTCAGGTCTTGCATCTGTACTCACGCTGGAGTTCCCGGCTCCCCCTCAGATTATGAACGAGTTGGGAGCCTCTGTAGTCTTCATTCTTCATAATTGAGCATCCCCAATTCTGTCTTGAAAAGATTGAACTTTGCCTCGTCTAGGGGCTTTGTGAATATATCAGCAATCTGCTTGTCCGTGGGGACATAACAGAGAGAGATATCCTTGTTCTCCACGTGATCCCGAATGAAGTGGTAGCGTACTTCAATATGCTTCGTTCTGCTGTGCGACACCGGATTGTTGGCAATGGCAATTGCACTGGAGGAGTCGCAGTACATTGGAACTTCCTTGAACTGAAGGTTGTAGTCGGCCAACTGATTTCTGATCCAAAGAAGTTGTGCGCAACAGCTTCCTGCCGAGATATACTCGGACTCTGCTGTGGAGGTTGCAACACAATTCTGTTTCTTGCTGTTCCATGAGATAAGCCTCCTGCCGAGGAATTGACACGTCCCGGAGGTGCTTTTCCTGTCATCCCTGCTCCCTGCAAAATCAGCGTCTGAAAAGCCTATTAGCTCGACATCATTGTTCCTCGGGTACCACAAGCCAAGATTAGGAGTACCTTTAAGGTATCTTAGAATTCGCTTTGCAGCGACATAGTGAGATTCCTTAGTGTTCACCTGATATCGGGCACATACACATGTGGAGAACATAATATCCGGTCTACTGGCAGTAAGGTAGAGCAGGGATCCAATGATGCTTATGTATTTGGTTTCATCGAAAGGTTTACCTTTCTCATCCTTATCCAGAGACATGGTGGATCCCATTGGAGTCCTCATAGAGGTTGCACTCTCCATACCGAATTTCTTAAGGAGTTCATTTGTGAACTTCGTCTGAGAGATGAAGATTCCATCCTCAGACTGTTTCACTTGAAGGACTAAGAAATACTTGAGCTCTCCCATACTGCTCATTTCAAACTTTCCTTGCATAAGTTTGGAAAACTTTTTGCAAAGATTGTTGTCCGTTGAGCCGAATATTATGTCATCGACATAGATTTGCACCAGCAAAATCTTGCCTTTGACTTCCCGGAGAAACAATGTTTTATCTATTTTACCTCTGGAGAACTTGTTCTCAAGAAGAAAACTAGATAAAGTCTCATACCAAGCTCGTGGAGCTTGTTTCAACCCATATAAGGCCTTATTAAGAAAATAAACGTGACTGGGATAAGTAGGGTCGACAAAACCTGGGGGTTGAGCGACTTATACTTCCTCTTTCAGGTCTCCATTCAGGAATGCCGATTTCACATCCATTTGGTAGACAGTGAATCCTTTGTGTGAAGCATATGCCAGGAACAACCGGATTGCCTCGAGCCTTGCGACTGGTGCGAAGGTTTGGTCGAAGTCAATCCCTTCCTCCTGTCTGTAACCTTGAGCCACCAGCCTGGCCTTGTTCTTTATGATGACACCATGTTCATCCAGCTTGTTTCTGAAAATCCACTTCGTGCCAATGACATTCTGCTTGTATGGTCTGGGAACCAGCGTCCAAACCTTGTAACGTTCGAATTGATGTAGTTCCTCTTGCATGGCCAGAATCCATGCTGCATCCTTGTTCGCCTCATCGAACTTCTTTGGCTCTACCTGTGACAGGAAGCTGAGATGCAATACTTCGTTAGTTGTACCTCTTCGAGTTCTGACGCCTACACGAGGATCTCCGATGATCTGTTCTCTAGGATGATCCCGCACGTGACGGAGTTCTAGAAGTCTGGCGTCTGGAGCTTCAGCTACTTCTTGTGCTTCTCTTTCTTCTAAAAGATTTGTTCCATCTTGATCTTCAACATCTTCAGATGACGTGGAGGTGGAAACTTTGATGTACTTGGGTGCGTCATCTTTAGGGGTCTCATCCAGATTCAGCTGGTCAAGTCTAGCACCTGCATCTTCAATAAGACTACTGGAAGAATGACAGTTAAGCAAACTTCCTTCATCAAATACAACATTTATTGATTCTTCTACCACTAGGGTTTTCTTATTGAAGACCCTATATGCCCGACTATGGGAACTATAGCCCATGAAAATGCCCTCGAAGCATTTTTCACCGAATTTAGTACGCGGGTACTTCCCATTATTCAGTACATAGCATCTGCAACCAAAGATCCTCAAGTAGGACATGGTTGGTTTCCTGCCTTTCAGGAGCTCGTAGGGCGTCTTACGATGATGTTTGTTGATCAAAGCTCGGTTTTGTACATGACATGCCGTATTGACACCCTCTGCCCAGAAGTATTCCGGGAGAGAAGCATCTTTCAACATAGTCGTGCAGGCTTCAATGAGTGTTCTATTTCTCCTCTCCGCAACTCCATTTTGCTGAGGAGTGCGCGGGGAGGAAAACTCATGAAAGATACCTTGTTCTTCACAAAATTCTGTCATAGCACCAGATTCGAATTCTGTTCCATGGTCACTTCGGATTTTGACCACGGAGCAGTTAAATTCGTTCTGAACTTGCTTGACAAAATTAGTGAAGATGTCAAAAGTATCTGACTTTCGTTTCAAAAAGAACACCCATGTAAACTGTGAGTGATCATCAACTATCACTAGCGTATATGACTTGCCTCCCAAGCTATGAACTTGCATTGGGCCAAACAAGTCCATATGTAGCAAGTAAAGACATCGGGAAGAGTCTTTGTCAGCAATGCTCTTAAAGGTAGCCCGTGTCTGTTTGCCCATCTGGCATGCATGACAGGGGCTATCCTTGATGCACTTGATACTGGGAGCATCTCTTACTAAATTCTTAGAAAATAGCATACTAATTGTCTTATAATTAATATGTGCCAATCTCTTGTGCCATTGTTCACAAAGAGAAGCACTGCCTGTTGCCACAAGACATACGGGGGTAGATGAATCTATACTAAGAAAATCTAAGCAGAAGATATTTCTGCTCCTAATGCCTGATAATACCGTCTCAGAGGAGGTACGTGAAATTATCAGACATTTATCCTTGCAGAACTTAACGTCATAACCTTTATCACATAACTGACTTACACTGATCAGGTTATGGTTTAACCCTTCAACATAAGCCACGTCGGTGATAGAGATTATACCGTTGGAAATCATACCATAACCTCTGGTGACTCCTCGATCTGACCCTCCAAAGATGACTTTGGGTCCATTCTCGACTGGAGTGTAATCACGCAGCAGGCTTCTTGTCCCGGTCATATGCCGGGAGCATCCACTGTCCAAATACCAGATTGGCGTTTTGGTTGCCTTTGGACATTCCTGCAAAACAAAATTAATTTGCCTTAGGAACCCAATCGAACTTGGGTCCTAGATTCCTGGTTAGCACACTCCCCCTCGGTCGGTTAACCCTACGAGTGGTCGGTCTCGCATTGTTAACATGGGGAGTCTCGTAGTTCCTTGGATTAAACCAACAATCCACGGCAAAGTGACCGACTTTGCCACAGCACCAACAGTCGAACCTGTTGTATCTCTTCCGAGGCTCCTGCCTTACCCTGAGAACAACGGGTACAGCTGGGGCCTTGGATCTGGAGGTGGAGGCCTCATGGTGACGGCAGTCACATGACTTTGTCACCTTCTGAATAACAGGCTTGACTTTTGGCGCCTGCTTTCCATTATGGCCGCTAGAGAACGGACCATAATTTCCTATGTGGATCTCCTCATAAGGTGCCTTGAAGGCACTCTCACCAAAGTTCCGGGGGAAGTTCCAACCGTCATACCGGCTCTTAGGCTTTGCAACCGAGGGCCGGAAATGATGCCCAAATGTTGACTCAAAGTCATGTTGGTTGCAAGGAAAGCCAGGCTTTCTGAACGCAACAGGACTAATAGGAGCCTTCCCCTTTTCATCAGCAGAGGCCTTCTTGGCGGCCTTATTCTTCCTCTGGTTCTTGTTCCTCCTAGATGAAGAACCAGATGCCCCAATATGCCCCAAGCCAGCTCCTTTGGCCTGAGCAGAGAAGGTGTCAACGACTGGAAGCACTGTTTTTGGCATAGAGAAGCTCTGTACGATCTTCCTTTCTGCCGCAAGTAGTTCTTCCAATTTGTTGACTTCCTCCTGCTTGAGATCAAGGAGCTGCAAAGACTCTGAGTGCTTTGAAGTCAGGTCAAGGTGTTCCTGCCGGAGAGAAATCAAACTAGTGACCTCTTCCCTTAGGGATACACACTCACCCTTAAGGAATTTTACTTCCTTCTTCTCAGCCCTCAGTCTCTTACGGCACTCGTCGAAAGTGTTGAGCAGAAGCTCATACTTCTCGAGGAATTCAGCTTCGCGGGCCGAAGGGCCATCCTCAGGTTCATCATCCTGAGACTCAGGATCAGAGTCGGAGTCGGAGAGAGGGGTGTGAGCTTTTACCTTCCCAGTAAATGGGGGACATTCTCCTTCTGAGTCTGAGCGACCCACCAGCCCGAAGTAGGCTTCCTTATCATCACTGGAGTCTGAGGAATCAGACTCGCTTAGTGTCTTTGGTCTTCTTGCGATGTAGCTCCGCTCCTTCTTATCTCTGGAGGATTTGAGCTCCTCTCCTTTCCCTTTATCTCTTTTGCTTTGAAGGCAGTCGGCCACGACGTGACCTGGCTTATTGCATCCAAAGCAAATAATATCAGACGAACGATGTTTGTTAGGTTTAGATGCATACCTATCAGAAGAGTAGTTTTTCTTCTGATGTCTGGATGAGGAGCCGTCTCTCTTCCTTTGATTCCTCATCTTGAGGAATTTCTTGAACTCTCGAGTGATGAGGGAGAAATCCTCTTCCGACAGATCTGAGCTGGAGGAGCATGGATCGGAGTCCTCCTCTTCTTCCTTATTCCTGGCACGGTACGACACCGCACCCTTCCCTTTTCTGGAGTGACTGGCTTTTAGGGCCACAGACTTTTCTTTTGCAGCAGCCTTCTCTGCTTCTTCCTCTGCCTTCCTGGTGTTCAGCTGAAGTTCATAGGACATCAGCTTCCCGAACAGGATTTGTGGATCAGTGTCTGCTAGTCTGCCAAATTCTCTGATGGCGCAGATCTTTGTGTCCCATTCCTTAGTAAGGGACCTAAGGAATTTGTCATTGAGTTCACCATTGGTGAACACTCTTCCATAGCCCTTGAGGGCGTTAACAATCTTCAGGAAGTTCTCGTATGTGACTCCGATCTCTTCCTTAGGCCCTTGCCGGAAGGCCTCATACTTCTGGTTCAGGAGGGATCTCCGATCATCCCTCACTTCATCCGTGCCCTCCATTAGGATGATCAGGCACTGCCAAATCTCCTGAGCTGTCCTGCAGTTGCTGAAGTTTTGCATCATAGAGTCGTCAACCGCGCTGACCAGGATGTTTCTTGCCTTCATGTCAAGGCCCACTAGGACCATCTCATCCTTGTCCATTTCAGAGAGTGTCTTTGGCACTTTCTTGGTGGGATCAATGGTGGAGGCCTTAGTGGGTACATAAGGTCCCTCCAGCACGATCATGAACAGTCGAGGGTCCACTGCTTCCATATAGAACCTGATCCTTTCCTTCCAGATAGGAAAGTTGAGTCTGTTGCACACTGGGATCTTGCCGGAGTACTTGAGCCCGTCCATAGTAGCTGTATGTCTCCTTGTTGACACTAGTGGCAGGATTCACCTCAAGGTGTTAGCCTTTTTGTTGAGGAACCTCCCTCTGATACCACTTGAAAGTCCACCTAGTGTCGGCTATGTGCACCTATGGGGGGGGGGGGAATAGGTGACGTGTGGTTCTTTTGTGGAATTTACAGATGTACCTGCACAATAAAAACAACAAACACAGCACACAGAAAACACAGCAAATTTATAGTGGTTCCCCGACTTGGGTACATCCACTTTCCCCCTTCGACCTATCTCCCCAACAAGGGACGACTCGGTCACTTCACCAACGGGATTGAAATCCAATCCCTTCACTAACGGAAGGAGCCCTTCCACACGTGAGAGTCAACACTCCCACAAAGCGGGTTGCACCCAACCCTTACAACTCGGAACAAAAGTTCCTTTACAACGAAATGAAAATGTAGAATGTACACGTGATACAAACTTCTCTTGGAGACTCCGGTGTTCCTCTTTGTTCGACGACGTGTTCTTGAAGTCAATGAAGAGTCTATGACCTTGGTCTCTCTTGGAGAGGATTTCCCTGGAACCGGCGGCGGCACACGAGCGGCGGCTAGCTTCGGGATCGGCGGCTACGATGAAGAGCAGCTGCTGAACTTGGAGATCCAAACTTCGTTGCGAAGCAAGCTCGGTCTACCAACGGTCACACGAGGATCAGTCGTCTCGATCGATTCGGATGGGAAGTGTTTCCGATCGACAAATCGAGAGACAAAGGATCTCTGGATAGACGCGTGAGACTCAAGCCTTGCTAAGCTACTGTCGCCGGAGATCGGGAAGAAGATCTATCGGTGGCGGCGACGGACTTGCACGAGCGGCGACGGAGGCGGCGGAAGGATTTCGCGATCTTAGGGTTTCCGTGAGCTCGGCGTATTTTTCTTTCTTTACTGTTCAAAAGTACCTGAGTATAAATACTGTAGGATTCTCAAATATGACCGTTTGTGGGACCCACAAATGAAATCCCCAAAATCCGGTTCAAACAAATCCAGAAGCAGAATCCGGTTCAGCAGCATTCTGAGAAAACGCCAAGTAAAAATCGGCGAGAATCGCAAACGATTCTCGACGAATCGGCGAGAATCACAAGTGATTCTCGACGATTCGTCGAGAATCGTTTGTGATTCTCGTCGAATCACTTGTCGATTCTCAACGAATTAGACTTGGTATTCATGGGCTGCTTGACCACTGGTTCGGCGGGAATTACAAGTGATTCTCGCCGAATCTCACTTGGCACCATTTTGAGATGGCCAGAAGGAGTCGGCGAGAATCACTGACGATTCTCGACGATTCGGCGAGAATCACTTAGTGATTCTCGCCGATTCGGCGAGAATCACTTGGTGATTCTCGTCGAATTTGCCTTGGACGATTTTTCGTCTTCCACCTAGGAGCTGCTCCTTGATCCTCCATGCTCCTTGTCTTCTCTTGCATATGAGCGGCCCTGTACTTGAAAGTAAGTGCACTCCAATAGAGAGAGTACACATAGGCCAACACACTGATCTGCTCAACGAGGGATTACGTCGTGCAGACCCGTGTATATTGACCTACTGCACCCTGACATTGGTGTGCACTTAGCGTGGAGAAACTGCAAGTACAACTTGAAAAAGTTTATCAAATACATAGTCTATTGACCTTAGCTTGTCCAGGGGCTTCTTCAAATCTGGTACATTGTGGATACAATACCCAACACTTCACTTGTGGCAAGACGGGGCATTTCGCCCGTGATTGTTGGAGCGGACGTCCTAAGTCCGAAAGGAGGCCAGGAGCTACCTACGAAGAGAAGGGAAAGGCGGTGGAGTCGACCGCATCTCACTACGCTCCGGCCCAACCAAGGGTTTACAATCTTGGCCAACAGGAGGCCATTAAACAAGCTGACGTGGTGACAGGTACGGTTTAATTTATAGCAAGTCAATTCCTTTATATGCTTGTTATGTATATGTTACCTTACCACTGCTTGTTTAGGATTTGTAATGATTTGTGAAAATCCCGCACGAGCACTCTTCGATACGGGAGCTTCACACTCCTTCTTGTCCGAAGGATTTATATCACGCATCGGAGTCCCTTCTTCGATGGCGAAGGACAAGTTGGATGTGTTGTTGCCCAATGGGTGTTCGATGCGAGCGGTTAGGATCTGCGAGGTTAAGACTCGTATTGGAGAGCAGGAGTTCGACCTGCGGGCGTCTTTACTTCCGTTAGTGGAGTTTGACGTCATATTTGGAATGGACTGGCTCTCGGAGCAGCAGGCCCATATAGATTGCGGTAGCAAGGAAGTAAAGCTGGGAGCAAGTCGTGAGACGAATTTTATGGGCTTAAAGGGGTCGAGCAAGACGTTGATGTCTGCTCTTCAGGTGGTGAAGGCGGTTCGTGCCGGAGCAGAACTGTTCTTTACACTAGTGGAGGTTGCAAAGCCGAAGCCCGCGATGGATTGTATTTCAGTGGTATCGGAATACCCTGATGTGTTCCCCGCAGATCTTCCTGGTGCCCCGCCACAACGAGAGATAGATTTTACTATCGAGCTAGTGTCAGGTGCAAAGCCTGTGTCACGATCTCCGTATCGGCTAGCGCCTAAGGAAATGGCGGAGCTGAAAGTTCAACTGCAAGAGTTGTTGGAGCAAGGGTATGTGCGCCCGAGTTCTTCGCCTTGGAGCGCACCGGTCCTCTTTGTTAAGAAGAAGGACGGAAGCTTGAGATTGTGTATTGATTATCGGGAGCTAAACAAGCTAACTGAGAAGAATAAGTACCCGATCCCTAGGATTGATGATCTCTTTGATCAGTTAGTCGGGTCGACGGTGTACTCGAAGTTAGATCTCAAGTCTGGGTACTATCAGCTGCGGATAAGGGAGAGTGATATCCCGAAGACAGCGTTTAGTACGAGATACGGGCATTATGAGTTTACGGTCATGCCGTTTGGGCTGACTAATGCGCCGTCGGTGTTCATGGATTTGATGAACAGGACATTCAGGGAGTACTTGGACCATTTCGTGATCGTCTTCATCGACGATATTTTGGTGTACTCGCAAAGTGAGGAAGATCACTTCAAGCATCTTCATTTGGTGCTGGAGACGCTAAGGAGAAACCAGTTGTATGCCAAGTTCTCGAAGTGCGAGTTTTGGCTATCCTCAGTAGCGTTCCTCGGGCATATAGTGAGTGGAGAGGGTATTGCGGTGGATCCGGCGAAGATTGTTGCGATACGGGAGTGGCCTGAGCTTGCTACGGTAGCAGAAGTCCGGAGCTTTTTGGGGCTTGCCGGTTATTATAGGCGCTTCGTAGAGAACTTCTCGCGGATAGCGCTACCTCTCACTACTTTGACGAGGAAGGAGCATAAGTTCGTTTGGACGCCGGAGTGCGCGCGAGCTTTTGAGGAACTGAAGTGTCGGTTGACCACGGCGCCTGTGTTGAGTTCGCCGGTTGGGACCGAAGGCTATGAGATATATAGCGACGCTTCAGGCAGCGGTTTGGGTTGCGTGCTATTGCAGCACGACAGCGTGATAGCTTATGGCTCGAGACAGCTAAAAGTGCACGAGAGGAATTATCCGGTCCATGACTTGGAGTTAGCGGCCGTGATTTTTGCCTTGAGGCTGTGGAGACACTATTTGTACGGTGTGAAGATTGATATCTACACCGATCACAAGAGTTTAAAGTACCTGATTGATCAGAAGGATCTGAATATGCGGCAGCGTAGGTGGATGGAGTTCCTGGGGGACTATACTTTCAAGATCCACTACGTGCCTGGCAAAGGGAATGCGGTTGCGGACGCGTTGAGTCGCCGAGCCCCAGCTCAAGCAAATTGGCTATCAGTGCATGATGAGCGGTTGGTGCAGGAGCTGGAGGCGTTGGAGATTGTTTGTGTAGATAGACGATCTAGTGCTGAAGCAGTGCTGAATTGGACTGAAGTCCAATATGACCTGGATGATCGGATTCGGCAGGCTTTGGATATGGATGCTCATATGAAGCAGTTCATGATAGAGGCTTTGGATGGGTCAAATTCCCAATTCGTTGTGGAGGACGGATTGCTTTGGAAAGACGGTCGTTTGTGCGTCCCAAGTGTGGGCAATTTACGGGTGGAGTTGTTGTACGAGGCACACCATACCAAGTACTCGATTCACCCGGGGAGCACGAAGATGTACCGCGATATAAAGAAACTGTTTTGGTGGCCGGGTTTGAAAAAGGATGTGGCGCTATACGTAGCAAAGTGCCAAACCTGCGCCTTGGTAAAGGCGGAGTGCCAAAAGCCGGGAGGATTTCTTAAGTCCTTGCCTATTCCGGAGTGGAAATTTGATGACATCTCTATGGACTTTGTGCACGGTTTGCCAAGGTCGCAAAAGGGTAACGACGCCATTTGGGTGGTGGTCGATCGATTAACGAAGGTGTCGCACTTTATTCCGCATAGTAAGGATGATCCGGTGGAGAAGCTGGCGAAGCTTTATGTGGATAACATAGTACGGCTTCATGGTGTGCCCCGCAGCATCGTGAGTGACCGAGATGGGCGGTTCACGTCCAATGATTGGAGGCTGGTGCAGCAAATGTTGGGAACAAAGCTGAAGTTTAGCACAGCCTTCCATCCGCAAACGGATGGGCAGACCGAGAGGGTTAATAGAACCATGGAAGACATGCTTCGCATGTGTGTCTTGGATTTTGGAAAGCAATGGGAGGACCACCTTTATTTGGTGGAGTTCGCATACAACAACAGCTACCAAGCAAGTATTCAGATGACACCTTTCGAGGCCCTATATGGTAGAAGATGTCGCACGCCGTTGTCTTGATTAGAAACGGGCGAGTCGAAGTTGTATAAGCGATCGGAAGTGGATGATGCTACTTCTTTGGTGAGAACCATTCGGGAGAGGTTACTCATCGCTCAGGACCGGCAAGCAAAGTACTATAATGCCAAGCACAGGAACGTGGAGTTCGCTGTGGGTGATTATGTGTACCTAAAGATCAAGCCGTTCAAGGGTGTCTCGCGGGTGCGACGATTGAAAAAGCTAAGCCCGAGGTACCTTGGACCGTTTGAGGTTCTGGAGCGAGTTGGAGAAGCGGCCTATAGGTTGAAGCTTTCTGTGGAGCTAAGTGGTTTACACGATGTATTCCACATTTCGGTGCTTCGGAAGGCGGTGCAAGAGCCTACGCAAGTGATCGCGGTCGATCAAGTGCCGGTGGATAGTGGGCTAACGACAAAGGTAAAGCCCGTGCGGATTGAGGACTCGGAGGTCAAGCGGCTACGCAATAAAGAGATCAAGATGGTCAAGGTCCGATGGGTCAATTGCGGTCGTGAGGAGCTCTCCTGGGAGCGAGAGCAGACTATGCTTGACGAGTATCCGGAGTTGTTCCGCTCAGGTACAAATGTTGTTTTTGTATATCTTTCCTTTATGTAATTTCGTGGGCGAAATTCTTTTAAGAGGGGGAGAGTTGTAACGCCCCGAAACTCAAAGGAGCAAAGGGGGACGTTTTGGGCCAGTTTTGGTTTCTGGCTGACGGCACACGGCCTGGTACACGGGCGTGTCCCAGGGCGTGTCAAGTGTGTGCCGACACTTAGTCGCGAAGTCGTCGAGTTATACTCGACGATTCGTCGAGAAAGGGGCACACGGCCTGCGACACGGGCGTGTCGCAGGGCGTGTCGACCCGTGTCGACACTTAGCCGTGAAATCGTCGAGTTATTCTCGACGATTCGTCGAGAATGGGCACACGGCCTGCGACACGGGCGTGTCGCAGGGCGTGTCGACCCGTGTCGACGATCGTCAAGGTGAAATCGTCGAGATTCACTCGACGATCGTCGAGACAAGGCACACGGCCTAGGACACGGGCGTGTCCAAGGCCGTGTCATCCAGTCGTCGTTCTCCCCTCGATGAAATGTCCCGTGTACACGGCCTGGGGGCCCAGGCGTGTCAATGTGACACGGGCAAGGACACGGGCGTGTCCTAGAACCCGTGCAGTGCTCGGGTTGGAAACGGGGGAAAAATCATGGGGTACACGGCCGGCTACACGGCCGTGTCAGCTGGAACACGGGCGTGTCAGCTCGAACACGGGCGTGTTCGATACCCGTGTGCGTGTTCAGAAGATTCGATTTTGACGGCGAATGCGGCACACGGCCCTGGACACGGGCGTGTGCCAGGCCGTGTTCGGCCCAGATTGGGCATTTCAGCCCCGAATCAAAGCCGCTCGTTTTCTTAGGTTGAGATCCGACGGCTGGGGATGGTTCCTGGGAGGATATACACGGGTTTGACTTAAGAAAAATCCATTTTCCTTCACTTGATCATCTCTCCAAACCCTTGGAGAAAGAGGAAAGCTATTGGAGGAAGAAGAGCTAGATCCGTCATTGGAGGAGCTTCGGAGCTCCGAATCGCAAGCCGACTCCGGATCCACGGAGGCAACGCAAGTGCGGTGATTTCTATCCGATTACATTTCGATGGCGCCAAAGAGGAACGCAAGGGTAACGATCCTCACTTGTGAGCATGATAGCTCTCTTTCTTAGCATAGGAAGCCCTCTCTCGCGAGTTTGCGAAGAGTTGGAGGCGTTCCTTCGGGTAGATATGTAAAGTCCCCGTTGTTTAGTGTCCGTACGCGAGAACGGACATAGGCTTTTTGGTTGAAGCCTACCCGGACATGTTAGTCCGGATCGGTGATGTTGCATTGCATAAGGTCGGAGAAGACTCCGTGCTATTTGGTGTTTTCGGGTTTTCTACGCGGTAGATTGCAGCAGGGAGCCTTGGGGACTAACCCAAAGGTGCACCCGGAAAACTGGGCGGACACGAAGTCTTGCCAACTTGGTGGCTTGGAAGCCAACTTGAACATAACCGGGTTATGTGACTTGTGATGAAAATGGGACTCGGTAGAAGTTTGACCTGCGCATATAGTTTAAATTACCGTTGCGGGCGCATATGGTTTAAATTACCGTTGCGTTGTGAGCACGGGTTAGATGGAACCGTACCCACTCTATGTCGTTCGGATTAGGGCCGTTGGCATAGATGAGGGTCTTCGGCGGTCTATGGTTTTAATTACCGTGACCCATGCCAGGAAGACAGACTGCTCATTGTTTGGCCGTCCAAGAGAGGATGGCGGTGAGTCGGCAGACTTAGACTGCGTTCACCAAGAATGTGCCCTGAGTGCACGGGGTGTGTGGCCGTTGAGCCTCCGCCTGTGATGAAATGGCTATATTTATAATGCTCGCTTATGCTAATGAAATGCAGGGAAGGAGCATCGCCGCCCCGAGTTGGGGGCGAGATCGTTATAATTTGGTCAGCATTGCTGACCGTTGCTTTGTTTGTCACCGTGCGGTGGTTTGTTTGCTTGCAGGTGCAGCTGGACCGAGCGGTCAATAGCGGGCTAAAGCCCTTTTTGCGAAGCTGGCCCTCGAAGGCCCAAGTGATATGTTTTCTATTTTTATTCATTTATGGCCGGCCTGCGTGCCGAGGTTGGTAAATCATGTAACGGACAAGTGAAACTTTTTGTAAGGCCTTAAGGCCAATGTTTGGGTATTTTTGTATACATTCCTAAATGTGGTATTAGTGGACATTCGTGCTCTTATGCTGCGTTCTTGTTTACAACTTATATTAACTGCTTCCGCTAGAATGCTCTGTGTAGGACGTTGAGATTGGTTGGATGGTTTCCATAAGTAACCACCCGGTCTGTCTGTGGTATATGGCGTCGGGCCCCGGCCGGACCTACTGCTATATGCTATGCGACGGATAGGGGGTGTTATAGGAGGTAGCTACACAATTCTGATTTTTGCTGTTCCATGAGATAAGCCTTCTGCCGAGGAATTGACACGTCCCGGAGGTGTTTTTCCTGTCATCCCTACTCCCTGCAAAATCAGCATCTGAAAAACCTATTAGCTCGACATCATTGTTTCTCGGGTACCACAAGCCAAGATTGGGAGTACCTTTAAGGTATCTTAGAATTCGCTTTGCAGCAACATAGTGAGATTTCTTAGTGTTCACCTGATATCTGGCGCAGACACATGTGGAGAACATGATATCCGGTCTACTATCGAATTTCTTGAGGAGTTCATTTGTGAACTTCGTCTGAGAGATGAAGATTCCATCCTCAGACTGTTTCACTTGAAGTCCCAAGAAATACTTTAGCTCTCCCATACTGCTCATTTCAAACTTTCCTTGCGTAAGTTTGGAAAACTTTTTGCAAAGATTGTTGTCCGTTGAGCCGAATATTATGTCATCGACATAGATTTACACCAGCAAAATCTTGCCTTTGACTTCCCTGAGAAACAATGTCTTATCTATGTTACCTCTAGAGAACTTGTTCTCAAGAAGAAAACTAGATAAAGTCTCATACCAAGCTCGTGGAGCTTGTTTTAAACCATATAAAGCTTTATTAAGAAAATATACATGATTGGGATAAGTAGGATTGACAAAACCTGGGGGTTGAGCGACGTATACTTCCTCTTTCAGGTCTCCGTTCAAGAATGCTGATTTCACATCCATTTGATAGACTGTGAATCCTTTGTGCGAAGCATACGCCAGGAACAGTCTGATTGCTTCGAGCCTTGCCACTGGTGCAAAGGTCTGGTCGAAGTCAATCCCCTCCTCATGTCTGTAACCTTGAGCCACCAGCCTGGCCTTGTTCTTTATGATGACACCAGGTTCATCCAGTTTGTTTCTGAAGATCCATTTGGTGCCAATCACATTCTACTTGTGTGGTCTGGGAACCAGCGTCCAAACGTTGCAACGTTCGAATTGATGTAGTTCATCTTGCATGGCCAGAATCTATGCCGCATCTTTGTTCGCCTCGTCGAACTTCTTTGGCTCAACCTGTGACAGGAAGCTAAGTTGCAAAATTTCGTTAAAAGTACATCTTCGTGTTCTGACTCCGACACGATGATCTCCGATAATCTGATCTCTAGGATGATCCCTCACGTGTCGGAGCTCTAGAAGTCTGGCGTTTGGAGCTTCGACTACTTAGTGGGCTTCTCCTTCTTCTAAGAGATTTGTTCCATTTTGATCTTCAACATTCCCATATGACGTTGAGGTGGAAACTTTGACGTACTTAGGAGTATCATCTTTAGCGGTCTCATCGAGACACAGCTGTTCAAGTCGTGTACCTGCATCTTCAAGAATACCGCTGGAAGAATTGCTGTTAAGCAAACTTCCTTCATCAAATACAACATTAATTGATTCTTCTACCACTAGGGTTTTCTTATTGAAGACCCTATATGCCCGACTGTGGGAACTATAGCCCATGAATATGCCTTCGAAGCATTTTCACCAAATTTAGTACGCGGGTACTTCCCATTATTCAGTACATAGCATCTGCAACCAAAGATCCTCAAGTAGGACATGGTTGGTTTCCTGCCTTTCAGTAGCTCGTAAGGCATCTTACGATGATGCTTGTTGATCAATGCTCGATTTTGTACATGACAAGCTGTATTGACCGCCTCTGCCAAGAAGAATTCTGGGAGAGAAGCGTCTGTCAACATTGTCGTGCAAGCTTCAATGAGAGTTCTATTTCTCCTCTCCGCAACTCCATTTTGCTGAGGAGTGCGCGGGGAGGAAAACTCATGAAAGATACCTTGTTCTTCACAAAACTCTGTCATAGCACCAGATTCGAATTCTGTTTCATGGTCACTTCTGATTTTGACCACTGAGTAGTTAAATTCATTCTGAACTTCCTTGACAAAACTAGTGAAGATGTCAAACGTATCCGACTTTCGTTTTAAGAAGAACACCCATGTAAACCGAGAATGATCATCAACTATCACTAGCGTATAGGACTTGCCTCCCAAGCTATGAACTTGCATTGGCCCAAATAAGTCCATATGTAGAAGGTAAAGACATCGGGAAGAGTCTTTGTCTGCAATGCACTTAAAGGTAGACCGAGTCTGTTTGCCCATCTGGCATGCAGGACAGGGGCTATCTTTGATGCACTTGATAACGGGAGCATCCCTTACTAAGTTTTTAGAAAATAGCATACTAATTGTTTTGAAATTAATATGTGTCAATCTCATGTGCCATTGTTCACAAAGAGATGCACTGCCAGCTGCCACTGTGCATACGGGGGTAGATGAATCTAAACTAAGAAAATTTAAGCAGAAAATATTTCGGCTCCTAATGTCTGTTAATATCGTCTCAGAAGAGGCGCATGAAATTATCAGGCATTTATCCTTGCAGAACTTAACGTCATAACCTTTATCACATAACTGACTTACACTGATCAGGTTATGGTTTAACCCTTCAACATAAGCCACGTCGGTGATAGAGATTATACCGTTGGAGATCATACCATAACCTCTGGTGACTCCTCGATCTGATCCCCCAAAGATGACTTTGGGTCCATTCTCGACGGGAGTGTAATCACGCAGCAGGCTTCTTGTCCCAGTCATATGCCGGGAGCATCCACTGTCCAAGTACCAGATCGATGTTTTGGTGGCCTTTGGACATTCCTGCAAAACAAAATTAATTTCCCTTAGGAACCCAATTGAACTTGGGTCCTAGATTCTTGGTTAGCATACTCCCCCTCGGTTGGTTAACCTTACGAGTGGTAGGCCTCGCAGTGCTAACATAGGGAGTCTCGTTATACCTCGGGTTAAACCAACAATCCACGACAAAGTGACCGACTTTGCCACAACACCGACAGTCAAATCTGTTGTACCTCTTCCTAGGCTCCTGCCTTACCCTGGGAATGGTGGATACAGCCGGGGCCTTGGATCTGGAGGTGGAGGCCTCATAGTGATTGCAGTCACATGACTTCTTCACCTTCTGTTTCGTCAGTATAACAGGCTTGACTCTTGGTGTCTGCTTTCCATTATGGCCGCTGGAGAAATAACCATAATTTCCCATGTGGATTTCCTCATAAGGTGCCTTGAAGGCACTCTCACCGAAGTTGCGGGGAAAGGTCCAACCATCATATCGACTCTTTGGCTTTGCAACTGAGGGACGGAAATGATGACCAAAGGTTGATTCAAAGTCATGTTGGTTGCAAGGAAAGCTAGGCTTTCTGAACGCAACAGGACTGAGCGGAGCCTTTCCCTTTTCAGCAGGAGAGGCCTTCTTGGCAGCCTTGTTCTTCCTCTGGTTCCTGTTTATCCTAGATGAGGAACCAGATACCCCAACATGCCCCAAGCCAGCTCCTTTGGCCTGAGCAGAGAATGTATCAACTACTAGAAGAACAGTTTTTGGCATAGAGAAGCTCTTGACGATCTTCCTTTCTGCCGCAAGTTGTTCTTCCAACTTGTCGACTTCCTCCTGCTTAAGATCAAGGAGTTTAAGAGACTCTGAATGCTTTGAAGTCAGGTCAAGGTGCTCCTATCGGAGATAAATCAAACTGGTGACCTCTTCCCTTAGGGAGACACACTCACCCTTAAGGAATTTCACTTCCTTTTTCTCATCCTTCAATCTCTTACGACACTCCTCGAAAGTGTTGAGCAGAAGCTCATACTTCTCGAGGAGCTCCGTTTCACGGGCCGAAAGGCTATCCTCAGGGTCATCATCCTGAGACTCAGGATCAGAGTCAGAGTCAGAGAGAGGGGTGTGAGCTTTTACCTTCCCAGTAAATGGGGGGCATTCTCCTTCTGAGTCGGAGCGACCCACCAGCCCAAAGTAGGCTTCCTCATCATCACTGGAGTGTGAGGAATCAGACTCACTCAGTGTCTTTGGCCTTCTGGCGATGTAGATCCGCTCTTTCTTCTTAACTCTAGAGGATTTGTGCTCCTCTCCTTTCCCTTTTTCTCTCTTCCCTTGGTAGCAGTCGGCCACGACGTGTCCTGGCTTATTGCATCCAAAACAAATAATGTTAGAGGAGCGATGTTTGTTCGGTTTAGAAGCATACCTGTCAGAAGAATAATTTTTCTTCTGATGTCTGGAGGAGGAGCCGTCTTTCTTTCTTTGATTCCTCATCTTGAGGAACTTCTTGAATTCTCGGGTGATGAGGGAGAAATCCTCCTCAGACAGCTCTGAGCTAGAGGAGCATGGCTCGGAGTCCTCCTCCTCATCCTTTTTCCTGGCACGGTATGAAACCTCACCCTTGCCCTTTCTGGAGTGAGTGGCTTTTAGAGCCACAGTCTTTTCCTTGGTTGCAGCCTTCTCTGCTTCTTCTTCTGCTTTCCGGTTGTTCAGTTGAAGCTCATAGGACATCAGCTTTCCAAACAGAATTTGAGGGTCTGTTTCAGCTAGTCTGCCAAACTCGCGGATGGCGCAGATCTTTGTGTCCCATTCTTTAGTAAGGGACCTAAGGAATTTATCATTAAGTTCACCATTAGTGAACACTCTTCTGTATCCTTTGAGGGCATTGACAATCTTGAGGAAGTTCTCGAAGGTGACTCCGATCTCTTCCTTAGGCCCTTGTCTGAAGGCCTCATATTTCTGGTTCAGGAGGGATCTACGATCATCCCTCACTTCATCAGTGTCATCCATTAGGATGATCACGCAATGCCAGATCTCCTTTGCTGTCCTGCAGTTGCAGAAGTTCTGCATCATTGAGTCATCAACCGCGCTGACCAGAATGTTCTGCGCCTTCTTGTCAAGTCCCACTAGCACCATCTCGTCCTTGTCCATTTCAGAAAGTTTCTTCGGCACTTCCTTGGTAGGATCAATGGTGGAGACCTTAGTGGGGACATAAGGTCCCTCCTCCACGATCATGAAGAGTCGAGGATCAACTGCTTTCATGTAGAACCTGATCCTTTCCTTCCAGATAGGAAAGTTGAGCCTGGTGCACACTGGGATCTTGCCTGTGAACTTGAGCCCGTCCATAGTAGATGTTTGTCTTCTTCTTGACACTAGCGGCAGGATTCTACTCAAGGTGTTAACCTTTTTGATGAGAAACCTCACTCTGATACCACCTAAAAGTCCACCTAGTGTCAACTACCTTCACCTATGGTGGGGGGGGGGGGGGGGAATAGGTGACGTGCAGCGTTTTTCCGGAATTAAAATTGTACCTGCACACGAAAATAAAACAGCATAGCAAAGAGAGTACACAAGCTATTTATAGTGGTTCCCCGATTTGGGCACATCCACTTTCCCCCTTCGACCTATCTCCCAACAAGGGACGACTCGGTCTCTTCACCAACAGGATTGAAATCCAATCCTTGCACTATCGGAAGGAACCCTTCCACACGTAGGAGACAACACTCCCACAACACCGGTTGCACCCAACCCTTACAACTAGGAACCAACGTTCCTTTACAACAAAAATGAACTAGAATGTACAAGAAATACAAACTACTTTTGGAGACTAAGGTGTCCCTCTTCGTTGACGACGTGTTCTTGAAGTCCACGAAGAGTCCACAACCCTAGATCTCTCTTGGAGAGAATCTCCCCGGAACCGACGGCGGCAAGATGGGAGGCGGCTTGGTTCACGGGATCGGCGATGACAACTGTGTGCGGCTGCTGCACTTTGGAGATCCAAACTTCGTAGCTAAGCTAGCTAGGTCTTCCAACGGTCACACTAGGATCGATCGTCTCGATCGATTCGGACGGGGAAGGTTTTCCCGATCAACAAATCAAGAGACAAGGGATCTCTGGTTAGACTCGTGAGACTCTATGCTTGGCTATGCTTCTATCGTCGGGATATCTGGAGGAAACCACGATCAAACGGCCGGCGATCGACTTGCACGAGCGGCGACTATGGCGGAGCAGTTTCGCGATTTTAGGTCAAGATCGTCGCTCGGCTTCGTTCTGTGTATATGCTCTGTTCAAAATACGCATATATTTATACGGTGAAATACTCCATTATAACCGCTATGGGTCCCACCTAAAGAAACCCTAACCCCGGTTCAAAATAGTGCAAGCGGCAGAATCCGGTCCAGAGGTTTCAAGAAAATTGCCCAAGTCAAAATCGACGAGAATCAAAGTTGATTCTCGCCGATTCTGACTTAGCGCCAGAATCGCATGCTTTGATGTAGCCGGATAGAGACGACGAGAATCAGGCGGTGATTCTTGACGAATCGGCGAGAATCACTAGTGATTCTCGCCGAATCGGCGAGAATCACTTGGTGATTCTCGTCGATTCTCACTTAGACGATTTTTCGTCTTTCCATCCAAGAGCTGCTCTTTGACCCATCCTTGCTCCTTGTCTGCTCTTGCATGATCACAGCCCTGTACTTGAAAATAAGTACACTCCAATAGAGAGAGTACACGTAGGCCAACACACTGATCTGCTCAACGAGGGATCACGTCATGCAAACCCGTGTATATTGACCTACTGCACCCTGACATTGGTGTGCACTTAGCGTGGAATAACTGCAAGCACAACTTGAAATATTTTGTCAAATACATTGTCTATTTACCTTAGCTTGTTCAGGGGCTTCTTCAAATCAGGTACGTTGTGGATACAATACCCAACAAGACTCACTCAGTGTCTTTGGCCTTTTGGCGATGTAGCTCCGCTCTTTCTTCTTATCTCTAGAGGATTTGTGCTCCTCTCCTTTCCCTTTTTCTCTCTTCCCTTGGTAGCAGTCGGCCACGACGTGTCCTGGCTTATTGCATCCAAAACAAATAATGTCAGAGGAGCGATGTTTGTTCGGTATAGAGGCATACCTGTTAGAAGAATAATTTTTCTTCTGATGTCTAGAGGAGGAGCCATCTTTCTTTCTTTGATTCCTCATCTTGAGAAACTTCTTGAATTCTCAGGTGATGAGGGAGAAATCCTCCTCAGACAGCTCTGAGCTGGAGGAGCATGGCTCGGAGTCCTCCTCCTCATCCTTTTTCCTGGCACGGTATGAAACCACACCCTTGCCCTTTCTGGAGTGAGTGGCTTTTAGAGCCACAGTCTTTTCCTTGGCTGCAGCCTTCTCTGCTTCTTCTTCTGCTTTCCGGGTGTTCAGTTGAAGCTCATAGGACATCAGCTTTCCAAAAAGAATTTGAGGGTCTGTTTCAGCTAGTCTGCCAAACTCGCGGATGGCGCAGATCTTTGTGTCCCATTCTTTAGTAAGGGACCTAAGGAATTTATCATTAAGTTCACCATTAGTGAACACTCTTCTGTATCCTTTGAGGGCATTGACAATCTTGAGGAAGTTCTCGAAGGTGACTCCGATCTCTTCCTTAGGCCCTTGTCTGAAGGCCTCATATTTCTGGTTCAGGAGGGATCTACGATCATCCCTCACTTCATCAGTGCCCTCCATTAGGATGATCAGGCAATGCCAGATCTCCTTTGCTGTCATGTAGTTGCAGATGTTCTGCATCATTGAGTCATCAACCGCACTGACCAGAATGTTCTGCGCCTTCTTGTCAAGTCCCACTAGCACCATCTCGTCTTTGTCCATTTCAGAAAGTTTCTTCGGCACTTTCTTGGTAGGATCAATGGTGGAGACCTTAGTGGGGACATAAGGTCCCTCCTCCACGATCATAAAGAGTCGAGGATCAACTACTTCCATGTAGAACCGGATCCTTTCCTTCCAGATAGGAAAGTTGATCCTGGTGCACACTGGGATCTTGCCTGTGTACTTGAGCCCGTCCATGGTAGATGTTTTCCTTCTTCTTGACACTAGTGGCAAGATTCAACTCAAGGTGTTAACCTTTTTAATGAGTAACCTCCCTCTGATACCACTTAAAAGTCCACCTAGTGTTAACTACCTTCACCTATGGGGGGGGGGGGGGGGAATATGTGACGTGCAGCGTTTTTGCGGAATTAAAATTGTACCTGCACAAATAAACAAACCAGCACATCAAAGAAGGTACACAAGCTATTTATAGTGGTTCCCCGAGTTGGGTACATCCACTTTCCCCCTTCGACCTATCTCCCAACAAGGGACGACTCGGTCTCTTCACCAACAGGATTGAAATCCAATCCTTGCACTATCGGAAGGAACCCTTCCACACGTAGGAGACAACACTCCCACAACACGGGTTGCACCCAACCCTTACAACTAGGAACCAACGTTCCTTTACAATAAAAGTAAAACTAGAATGTACAAGAGATACAAACTACTTTCGGAGACTAAGATGTCCCTCTTCGTTTGATGACGTGTTCTAGAAGTCACGAAGAGTTCACAACCCTAGATCTCTCTTGGAGAGAATCTCCCCGAAACCAGCGGCGGCAAGAAGAGCGGCGGCTTGGTTCTCGGGATCGGCGGCGACAACGGTGTGCGGCTGCTGTACTTTGGAGATCCAGTCTTCGTAGCAAAGCTAGCAAGGTCTTCCAACGGTCACACTAGGATCAATCGTCTCGATCGATTCGGATGGGGAAGATTTTCCCGATCAACAAATCAAGAGACAAGAGATCTCTGGATAGACGCGTGAGACGCTATGCTTGGCTAAGCTTCTGTCGCCGGGAGATCTGGAAGAATCTCGATCAAAAGTGGCGACCAACTAGCACGAGCGGCGATGGCGGCGACGGAGCAGTATCGCGATCTAGGTCACGGTCGGCGGCTCGGGTAATTCTTTCTGCGTTTCTCTACTGTTCAAAATACGCGTATATTTATACAGTGGAAATACTCTATTATAACAGTTATGGGTCCCACCTGAAGAAACCCTCCCCGCGGTTCAAAACAGCGCCTCAACATTTGATCCGGTCGAGCGTAATCCAAAGAATTGACTAAGTCAAAATCGACGAGATTCAAAGTTGATTCTCGCTGATTCGGCGAGAATCAAAGGTGACTCTCGACGATGTAGACTTGTTTGCACGCTCAGAGAAAGCTGGAAACAGAATCGTCGAGAATCACTAGTGATTCTCGCCGAATCGGCGAGAATCACTTGATGATTCTCGCCGAATTGGCGAGAATCACTTGGTGATTCTCGTCGATTATGACTTAGCGCCAGAATCACATGCTTTGATGTAGCCGGAAGGAAACGACAAGAATCAGCCAGTGATTCTCGACGATTCGGAGAGAATCACTAGTGATTCTCGACGATTCAGAGAGAATCACTAGTGATTCTCACCGAATCGGCGAGAATCACTTGGTGATTCTCGTCGATTGTCACTTAGACGATTTTACGTCTTTCCGCCCATGGACTGCTCTTTGACCCATCCTTGCTCCTTGTCTGCTCGTGCATGATCACGACCCTGTACTTGAAAATAAGTACACTCTAATAGAGAGAGTACATGTAGGCCAACACACTAATCTGCTCAACGAGGGATTACGTCGTGCAGACCCGTGTATATTGACCTACTGCACCCTGACATTGGTGTGCACTTAGCGTGGAAAAACTGCAAGCACAACTTGAAATATTTTATCAAATACATTGTCTATTTACCTTAGCTTGTTCAGGGGCTTCTTCAAATCAGGTACGTTGTGGATACAATACCCAACAAGGTGCCAAGCCTGTATCCAAGGCTCTGTACCGAATGGCCCCGAAGGAACTAGCGGAGTTTAGAGTTCAATTGCAAGAATTGGTGGAGTCAGGGTTCGTTCGTCCCAGTTCGTCACCCTGGGGAGCTCCTGTACTGTTCGTGAAGAAGAAGGATGGAACCCTGCGGTTGTGCATAGATTATCAGGAACTCAATCGGTTGATGGTGTGAAACACTTATTCACTACCTCGGATCGACGAGTTGTTCGATCAGCTAGTGGGAGCACATTGGTTTTCCAAACTGGATTTGTGCTCTGGATACTATCAGTTGAGGATTCGAGAAGGGGACATCCAGAAAATGGCCTTCAGTTCAAGATATGTTTTAATGAGTTCGCGGTAATGCCGTTTGGGCTCACAAATGCCCCTTCGGCCTTCATGAGCCTGATGAACAAGGTGTTTGAACCGTATTTGTACATCTTCTTCATTGTTTTTATCGACGACATCTTAGTCTACTCAAAGACGGATGAGGAGCATGTCGAGCATCTAACCTTAGTGTTGAAGAAATTGAAGGTGCACGCCTTGTACGCCAAGTTTCGCAAGTGTGAATTCTGGCACAAGGAGGTTGCTTTCTTGGGGCATGTGATCAGTGGAGCAGGATTACCAGTGGATCCAGCAAAGGTGCGAGCCGTGAAAGAGTGGTTGCCCTTGAAGTCGGCGGCCGATGTGAGGAGCTTCCTTGGACTTGCTGGGTACTACCGCAAGTTTGTGAAAGGATTCTCCAAGATTTCCCTTCCTCTTACTTCTTTGACGAAGAAAGGTGTGTCATTTGAGTGGACTCCCCAATGTGAAGCGGCGTTCTAAGAGCTGAAGGATAGTCTTACCTCTGCCCCCATCCTTGCACTTCCGTCTGGGAAGGAAGGATTTCAGGTTTACACTAACGCATCGTATCAAGGGATGGGAGCGGTGTTGATGCAGCACGGGCACATGATCGCATATGCTTTAAGTCAGTTAAAGAAACATGAAATTAATTACCCGGTCCATGAGTTGGAGTTGGGAGCAGTGGTGTTCGCTTTGAAGGTCTGGAGGCATTATCTATATGGCATCCACTGCGAGATCTTTTCCGATCATAAAAACTTGAAGTATGTCCACACTCAGAAGGAGTTGAACTTGAGACAACGGCGGTGGTTGGAATTTCTATACGACTACGAGTTCACCATGAACTACCACCCCGGGAAAGTGAATTCGGTAGCCGATGCATTGAGTAGAAAAGTGCCAGGCTCTAGCCTAGAGTCTCGGTTGATGAGTATGGAGTTGGATCGGATGATTGAGGAGATGGATATTACATTGGTATTCAAGGCTCCTTCGGCGGAGTATGCGAAGTATTTGGCAAGCATGAGCATAGTTTGTGATATCCGGGACCGGATTCGGGTGGAGCTAGGAATGGATGCGGCCTTGGCCCCGGCAATCAAGGCAATTGAAGATGGGACTACTGATGATTACACACTAAAAGACGGCCTTGTTTATTTCCATGGCCGACTCTATATTCCCAAGGGCGGTAAAATCCGGGAAGATATCTTGAGAGAGGCACATAGCTCTCAATATTAAGTACACCAGGGTATTGCCAAGATGTACGCCGGCTTACGGAAGACCATGTGCTGGCCGGGAATGAAGAAGGATGTTCATTACTATGTTACACATTGTAAAGCTTGTCAAAGGGTGAAAGCCAAATGTAAGAGTCTCGGTGGTTTGTTGTAGTCGTTGCCCATTCCCGAGTGGAAGTTTGAGGACATCTCCATGGACTTTGTCCATCGGCTACCTCGCTCCCGCTCCGGGAATGATTCAGTGTGGGTTATTGTTGATCAACTGACAAAGGTGGTCCGGTTCATTCCAATGAAGAAGGAAGCACACGTGGACGTTTTGGTACGCCTTTTTGTGGAGTAATTCGTACGGTATCATGGCGTGCCCAAGACAATTGTTTTGGATTGGGATGGTCGGTTTACTTTCAAGGAGTGGAAGGCGGTACATGCATATTTGGGCTCGCACCTAACCTTTAGTACTGCATTTCACCCTCAGACGGACGGGCAGTCTGAGCGGACCATCAAAATACTGGAGGATTTATTGAGGTTGTGTGTGCTGGACAGAGGAGAGACGTGAGAAAGACTCTTGCCCCTAGTGGAATTCTCCTTCAATAATAGCCATCAGGCGAGCATCGGTATGACACCCCATGAAGCCCTTTACAGAAGATGGTGCAGGACTCCCTTGTCTTGGGTGCAGGATGAAGATCTGAAGGCATTGGGAAATGAATATATAAATGATACTGATGCGGCGGTCAGATTGATACGGGATCGCATGTTGGAGGCTCAAAGTCGGCAGGCGAAGTATTACAATGCAAAGCACCGGATGGTGGAGTTCTAAGTGGGTGATAAAGTGTTCCTCAAGATTCGGCCAATGCATGGAGTGTCGCGGGTGCGTGGAGTGAAAAAGCTCATCCCAAGGTATGTTGGGCCTTGTACTATACTAGAAAGGATTGGCCCGTTGGCCTATCGGTTGGAGTTACCGCCAGAGCTGGAGAACCTCCATGACGTGTTCCATGTGTCGTCACTTCGAAAGGCGCTGTTACGGCCCGATTAATATACCCCCACTACTGATGGTGTTGTGGCGTCTGATAGGTCTGTGCGACTAGAGCCGGTGCGGATTGTCGATAACGAGATGAGAATATTGCACCGCAAAAGTGTTCCCTTGGTGAAGATGCTATGGTCTAACCATGGGAAGGAGGAGTACACATGGGAGCCAATGGATTTGATGCAACAACGCTACCCGGAGTTGTTTGCTCAATGTAATTTTATTTAAAAGCATATGTTAATTTTCCTGTTATGCTTTTCTCCCCTAGCCCAAGCCTAATTTCGGGGACGAAATCTTTTATTTTGTTTATAGGATTTGTAACATCCCGAATTGCACTAGGCCCCCATGCATGTCTTTTGAGTCAGGAGAGCTGACTGGGGTTCAGGGGAGTGCTAACAATTGGGCAGCACTTGTGGGGAGTGCAGAAATCAGTGCAGACAAGGACACGGGTAGAGACATGGGTGTGTCCCTAACCGTGTGTGTGAGCCCGTCTCTTGAGTCAAGGACTCGAGTGTGTACAGAGAAGGACATGGGTAGTGATACGGGCGTGTCACAACCCGTGTGAATGTGACACAGGTAGGGACACGGGCGTGTCCCTATCCATGTGACTGCATGTGTGTCGAGTTGACTCGACACATCGTGTCGAGATCGATGCGTTATATGACACGGGTAGAGAAACGGGCATGTCCCTACCCGTGTGTCATTGTGTCGAGTTGACCTCGACGAGGTGTGTTGAGATTGACGAACTGCGTGTCTACATCGACGAATTATATGATACGGGTAGCGACACGGGCGTGTCCCTACCCGTGTGGCATTGTGTCGAGCTGAACTCGAAAAGATGTGTCGAGATCGACGAATTATATGACACTGGTAGAGACACGGGTGTGCCCCTACCCGTGTGTCAGTGTGTCGAGTTAAGCTCGACATAGCGTGTCGAGGTCGGTGATCATGGTGTCGAGATCGATGAATTTCCTTCGTTCAACGATTTTGGTTGAGTTCGACGAATCCTCGAACGGAGGTCGACGATCTCAGGCAAAATCGTCGAACTCAGGTCGACGATCTCAAGTTCCTGAACTCTGCTATAGTCGACCGTCGAACGGAGCTCGACGATCTGACCCAAGATCGTCGAACGCAGCTCCAAGATCGTCGAACAGAGGTCAGAGCTCTTGAAATGTTTTCAAGGGAAAATCAAAATCCAATCCTAAGGGTCCTTCATCCCAAATCTTTAACCCTTATACTGAATGGATTATACCTCCAAGGAGATATCATCCTGAAGGATATAAGAGTCAACCTGGGATGTCTTTCATTTCAGAATTTAAAGGTTATCAACCTAGGCCCAAGGTAAACTGGGTCAAAAACAAATGAATTATCTTATGTGCAAGTGAAGACCTATCCAACATCTAACCAGCAATGGTACTTGGATAGTGGGTGCTCTAAGCACATGACATGGAACAAGGACAACCTCACTTCCTTTAGAGACAAGCTTGGACCCAAAGTTATCTTTGGTGATTCAAACTTTGGACAGACTAAAGGATATAGTGCAGTCCAGATTGGATCAGTAACATTCAAGAAGGTAGCTTATGTGGAAGGACTGAAGCACAACTTAATAAGCATCAGTCAGCTGTGTGATGAAGGCTACCAGGTGACCTTCAGCAAAGCATTATGCAAAATCAGGTCAGAGGACAACACAACTGTGTTGACAGGTAAACGGAAAGGTAACATCTATCTAGTAGATTTTCTTTCAACTGATGTAGATATTTGCATGTTTAATTCTGTCTGTAGACCAAATATTTTATGGCATAAGAGACTAGGACACCTAAACCTTAGAACTATTGCTAGGCTATCCAAGGATAACCTTGTTAGAGGACTACCTTCTGGCCCCTACAAGAAGGAAGGACTCTGCAGGGCTTGTCAATTAGGCAAGCAAACTAAAAGCAGCTTTAAGTCACTTAATAAGAGTGATTCACCTAGGATATTGTATGTGTTACACATGGATCTTTTTGGACCCATCACAGTACAAAGCCTAGGAGGGAAATCTTACACTTTAGTAGTTGTAGATGACTTCTCTAGATTCACTTGGGTGTTCTTTCTAAGGAAGAAGTCTGATAACTTTAAGTGTCTGACAGAGTTTCTCAAATGTATACAGATTGAGTTCAATACTCACATGGCCCTGATCAGAAGTGATCATGGGACAGAGTTTGATTCTCTTCTTATGCAAGAGTTCTGTCAGAGTGAAGGGATCAGGCATACTTTCTCAGCTCCTAGAACTCCTCAACAAAATGGGGTAGCTGAAAGGAAAAATAGAACCCTTATTGAATCTGCCACTACATTGTTGTCAGATGCTCATCTACCTCTATCCTTTTGGGCAGAGGCAGTGAACACCTCCAACTATGTGCTGAATAGAAGTTTGATACATAAACTAAAGGGAAAGACTCCCTATGAATTACTCAAAGGGAAGAAACTTAAAGTTGATTATTTTAGAATTTTTGGTTGTATTTGCTATATACATAATAATGACAAGAAATATTTAGCAAAATTTCAAGCTAAAGCTGATGAACGAGTTTTTCTAGGATACTCCATGATCAGCAAGGCTTATAGGGTTTATAATAAATCATCTCTACAAATTGAAGAATCTATTCATATATCATTTGATGAATCTAACATGTCTTTCAAGGAGAAGATGCCTTCTACCATAGAACCTTTGTAGGAACATTCTCTTGTTGAAGACTTGAACAAGTTACAGGTTACTCAAGGGGATGAAAGCAGTGAAGATGAAGACAGTGCTCAACATATTGAAGAATAACTTGAAGAACCAGTTGTTGTACCACAAGAGTAAACAACAATACATGCTGGTGAACAATCAACACCCCCTGTTGATTTAGTAACATCAAGAGACCATCCAATTTCTCAAATAATTGGAGACATCTCAGCTGGTGTGCAAACCAGAAATCAGGTCAACCAAAACCTGTTGCACACCTGCTTATTATCTCAAATTGAACCTCAGTCCATTCAAGATGCAGAGCAAGATCCACACTGGATCATTGCAATGCAAGAGGAGTTGCATCAATTTGAGAGGAACAAAGTGTGGGAACTAGTGCCAAAGCCTAAGTATCATTCCATTGTTGGAATAAAGTGGGTATTCAGAAACAAACTGGATGATCAAGGAGTAATTGTAAGAAACAAGGCAAGGCTAGTTGCTCAGGGATATTCTCAAGAAGAAGGGATAGACTACGACCAGACCTTTGCACCAGTTGCAAGATTGGAAGCCATCAGAATATTTTTAGCTTATGCAGCACATAAAGGCTTCAAGGTATATCAGATGGATGTCAAAAGTGCATTTCTAAATGGAGACATCAAAGAGGAAGTATATGTCAGACAACCTCTAGGTTTTATCTCTCCAACTTATCCTGATTATGTTTTTAGATTGAACAAAGCATTATATGGTCTTAAGCAAGCTCCTAGAGCATGGTATGAGACCCTAACATGCTTTCTTTTGGAAAATGGATTTATAAGGGGTAGAGTAGACCAAACTCTTTTCATTAGAACCCATAAGTACCATACCCTACTAGTACAGATTTATGTAGACGATATTATTTTTGGTTCTATTGACTCCAAATTGTGCAGAAGGTTTTCCAACCTAATGCATTCTAAATTTGAGATGAGTAGCATGGGTGAGCTAACCTTCTTACTAGGATTTCAAGTCAAGCAACATGCTGAAGGCATCTTTATTTCTCACAATAAATATGCAAATGAATTGGTTAAGAAATTTGGCATGTCTGAAGCATCTTGTAGGAAAACACCCATGCCTACTAATGCTGTATTGGATGCTGATGAATATGGGAAACCTGTTGATCAGACAACATATAGAGCAATGATTGGTTCTTTACTGTACCTTACAGCTAGTAGACCAGATATAATGTTTGCTACATGTATATGTGCTAGGTTCCAAGTAAGCCCTAGAGAGTCACACCTAACACTAGTAAAGAGGATTCTCAGGTATGTTAAAAGTTGTTCAAATCTAGGTCTCTGGTATCCAAAAGATTCAGCATTTGATTTAACTAGATTCTCTGATGTTGACTATGCTGGATGCAGAATTGACAGGAAAAGCATCAGTGGAACTTGTCAGTTCCTTGGTGACAGACTTGTCTCCTGGTTTTGTAAGAAACAAACTTCTGTGTCAACTTCAACTGCTGAAGCTGAATATATGGCTGCAGGCAGTTGTTGTTCACAAATCTTGTGGATTCAAAACCAACTCCTAGACTATGACTACAACTTAGAGAAGTCTAAAATCTTTTGTGATAACACCAGTGCTATTTCTATAGCTCAAAATCCAGTCCTCCATAGTAGGACAAAACACATAGAGATTAGGCATCATTTCTTAAGGGATAATGTTGAAAAGAATAAAATTGAACTACAATATATCCCAACTGATTTACAAAGGGGAAATATTTTCACCAAGCCCTTGGATGAAAAGAAACACACCTTCTTCCTAAATCAGTTAGGAATGTTAGATGGAGGAAGTCTTAAATAATATCCAAGATTTTGAAAGCTTAAAAATTGACCAAGACTAGGCAAACATCTTGATTTTTCTTAGTGTCTAGAGTTTTTCTGATCTCTGAACTACGCTCGACGACTTTCCCTAAGATCGTCGAACGGAGATCGACGATTTCCGAAATCATCGACCTGAGCTCAGCGTTTCTCAGATAGTATGAACTATCTCTTCCGGTCAACGATCGTCGAACGACGCTCGACGATTTTGTTCTCTGAATGATCGTCGAACAGAGCTCGACACTCTCTAATATCGTCAAACGGAGATCGACGATGTTGAAGACTCTTCAGATTCTTTTAGAAGCCTCGATCGTCGAACTGAGTTCAACGATCTTTCCAATTCTGCGTCGAACCCTAATATAAAATTCATTTTTCGTCGTCGTTCTCCTTTGCGCATTCGATTTCTCTGCAAGAACTTTATTTCCCTCCAAACACTTCTGAACTTGGTCGTTTTGTTTGTTGAATTTTTGCAGGTACCCATGGCTGTGCTGTTGCTGTTCTCGCCGCCATGAAGTTTGATGCTGGCTTCGACATCGACATGGAATCCTTCAGCACAACAGACCAGGTTTTTCAGGACATCTTAGAGTTATTCAAAGAGCAGAATCTGGCAGCAATCATGCCCACAAGGATTAAGCTTCCATCTGATGAGATTAAGGAATGGGTCTACACTGCACACAATCAAGACAACTCCACCATTGTGGGATCTATATCTGGCACTCAGGTACCCTTAACCCCAACAATTTTAACAGAGGTTTTTGAGTTAAGAACTGGTGGAGATAATGCTGACTTGTCTGGAGAAGAGTATACTGACTTGCTTGCTAGAATGGGTCATTCAGAGGCTAACCCTAGCAAGATATGGAAAAAGAACCTTTCTGTGGAATACAGATTCCGGGCTGATGTAGTTGGGAAAGTGCTACTGGCTATGCACTCTGCTCATGATACAATCTCAAGGTATCAGCTCTGCCTAATGGGAGCCCTAGTAGATAGGAAGAATTTGAATTGGGGAGAGGTATTCTTTGACCTCATTAAGAAGAAGATCAACAAAAGTTTTTCGAGCTTTGGAAGAATTATAGGGGTGTTTCTGCAGCATAGGTGCCCTACATTGCTGGTCTCTTCTGGAATCCACATCAATGCATCCAAGAGACTGTCTTGTGCCCTCTTTGTTAAATGGGACAGACAAATCATCAAGCCCAGCAGGCCCTCCTCTAGCACTCCTTCAGGCACCAGGACTCTCAGAGTCACTTCCCCACAGGTCTCTGCCCCTGCAGATGACCTGCCTGCTGATGTTGTTTCTCCTCCTCCTCCAATTCCATCTCTTCCCATACCATCTACCATTCAAACTCCATCTACCATCATCATCTCCAGCCCCTCTCCAACATCTACACTATCTCCAGTCCCTACTCTTCCACTCACAGAAGACCAATTCCATCCACTATTCTCCTACCCTCAACCAGATGCCACTTCATCACCCTCCATTCCTTCCTTCACCCTCATTGATGATTCCTTTATGGATGATTCACCATCCTCTCCTACTGAGCTACCCTCATCCTCAACATCTTATCAAGATCTTCTACAAGAGATCATTGACCAACCCACCTTCACCCCATCTATCTCCATCCCACTGTCCTCCATATCCACTTTACCCACACCTCAACCATCTCTTCCCCAATTCACCAGCTCTCCACTACCATCACCCACAGTTGCTCCTCCATTTTCTACCTCTACTCCAGTCACCATTGAGCAAGTAGACATTCCAGCCCTTGCTGACAGGTTGTATGAATTGCTAGCCCCCAGGCTATCTCTTCTTTTGGATACCTCCTTGGCTCCATTACTCCTGTCAGTGGCAGCCCTTTCTGCCAGACTCTCCACTCTATTTCCTCAGGCAGCCCCTTCAGCAGTGTGCCTTGATCCAGCCTTATCTGAATCTAGGCAGGGGGAGATGCCCTATGAAGTGAGCCTGCCTGCTGCTGCTCCTGCTGTTTCAGTGAGCCTGTCTGCTGCTGCTGCTATTGTTGTTTCTTCAGCTCCTATTACTGCTGCTCCTACTGTTGTGTCTCAAGGTCAAATCCCTCCTGCTGCAGTCTTTGCACTAGACCTCAGGTCTTTGCTCTCAACATTTGATCAGTTATATTTCAGATGTCTGCCAGAGATAATTGATGTCCAGCCCCCAGAGGATCTGTCCAAGGCCCTTGTGCCATTCTCTTGCTGTGACCCCAGCATCATCACTTCATTTGTCCACTCAGTATATGCTTCTGCTTCTTCTGCTGAAAGCATTACTGTTGTTTCTGATGTTGCTGCCCCTCCTGCTGCTGAAAATTTTGATACTACTGCTGATATTTCTGTTACTACTGATGAACCAACTTCTAAGGAGATTCTTATGACAGAGGCACCTGCGTTTGAGCCTTCTGCATTTTCTGATGATATTTCTACTGTTGATGTTGCTGTTAGTGAAACTGTTGCTGCTACTGTTGTCACTTCTCCAGAACATGTTGCTGCTGCTGTTGTTACTGTTTCTATTTCTACTGCCACTGCTTCAACCTCTGCTGCTACACCCTCTGCTGCCTCATCTGTTTCCATACAGCTGAAGAAAGATTTGATGAAGAAAATTGATACCCTGTATGATGATCAGAGTTCTGAAAGTGATGAGTACAGAATATACTCTGATGATTCTTCTGCTACCATTGCCAGGAAAAGAAAGGCAAGGAGCAAAGCCATGAAGAGAGTACCTCCTGCCAAGGTCAAAGATAACAATGATATACCTTACTATATTCTTCATGATTGCCCTATCACTGAGCACTGGATGTAGTACTCTAAGAATCAACTAAAAGCAATGAAAAAGAAAAGGAAATATGAAAAGGGTTCTACACAATTCCAACACTCTCATCCTCCTCCACCACCTCCTCCTGATGCAGGTGCAGGTGGAAGTTCTGCTGCTCAACCCCCTGCTAGAAGTCAAGCTCCCTATCAGCCACATGCTAGATCCTATAATAGTGGAACCCAATCCAGGGCTCTCAATCCAGGAGAGGAGGATATAGAGGCAATCAAAGAGATCTCCAGGTCTACTCCAAAGGATACTCAAGGCAACATCTATACTCCAGGGAAGGACAAATTTCATCTGATACCACCTCTGGTCCTTTTCCCTATAAGTTGAAGGAAACTGTGTCATCCAGGCCTCCTCAGGACAATCCTTCTAACAGATATGAGCCACCAGTACCTTTTGAAGACCCTGAGAACAATCCAGCTGCTTGGACTGCAAGGATGAAAGAACTTGCTGCACTGGATCAGATCAAAAAGGATAAAGAGCAAGGAAGAGATTCCTCTAACATCTCTACAATGTCCGAACAGAGAAATAAAGAGCTAGAAAGATATGCATCAAGCAAATTTTTTGATTCTGACAGGTACATGGAACTGCATCCTGAAGCTATAGTTCCCAGGCCTAAACAGCAAACCACTTTAGGTGCAGCAGATGATACTAGATCAAAGAAGGAAGCCCTCAATCCCAACAGAGAAATCAAACTTGTTAACGACAAGGAAAGGAAATGACAATGTAAGGTGACAATCTCTGTGATTTTTGATTATTATCTAGGATGATATATATATATATCTCTGTGGTTCTGCTGTCCAGCTTTTCTTTTTATTTTTCTGTATTGCTGCTTGTATGCTATTTAATTTTTCCAAAGTCTGTAAATAGTAAACCTAACCCAAATAGGGGGAGATTGTTGGAACACCCTTTTACTAATTTGGGTCAGGATCACTATGTCTCTAGGAAACCAATGTTTGACCTCTTGTATAGCTCAAAAGGTCAATTAGAATTGAGTCTAATGGTTAGAAGTCTAAGTTTGGAAGCTGCCCTGAAGACCAAGACTTTTTCAGTTTGAGACCAAGTCATATCGTCGAGCTCAGCACGACGATTCGTCGAACTCCAATCGACGATCGTCTAGCTCAACTTCGACAGATCGTCGAACTCCATTCGACGATCGCTGAGCTCAACTTCTTCATATCATCGATCTCCATTCGACGATCGGTGAGCTCAGTTCGACGATCTTGACTCAGCTTTGGATCTCTATCTCCGAGCTCAGTTCGACGATCTTTGAGCTCAGATCGATGATGTTCTGCTGCTGTATATATCCTTATCACTGAGCTCAGTTCAACGATAGCAGAGCTCAGTTCGACGTTTTCAGATAACTTCAAGGATGTTTCTAGATTCAAATTCAAATCAGTTAAGGTGTTATTCTGCAATTAATTCTGAAGATTTTCTAGCCGTTTTCATTCATTTCTGGACCAAGTTTCAAGGGATTTTCAAGGAATATTTCTATGGACTTTCCTCCAGAAGACATTTTGCAATTAAGGATGCAATTAATGCAGGCCAATGGCTATTCTTGACAGAGAATGTTTTTCCATTCTGTACTAGAGAATAAAAGAGAAGAATTTTTGAATCTCACAAACACACAGATTACAGAGATACACAGATACAAAGACAGACATCAGTAATCTTCAGAACAAGAACAAAAATATTCTGTCTCAAAGAATTCTGAAGAACACACATCCAAGGAGATCAAACTTCCTCAGATCTCTCTTGTCTCAAGTGTTCAAGGCCAACATATTTCAAGACTCCAGACATCCAACATTTCAGCTGTTGCTGAAATCATCTTTTGCTGGAGCTCAACTTGTGAAGGCCTATCACCCTACAGCAAAGCTTCTTTTCCTGAAGATCTCAAGGACTCAGGGGGAGCTTTGACACCATCAATCCGCATAGTCTTCTCAGCTGTTTGAGAAAGAGAAGACTTCCATCACTCTCTCACCCTAATCTCTGTAAAGGGTTTCTCAAACTCCCTTCAAAAGTTTGAGTTTGGTTTTTGAGCACCTTGTCAAAAGCTCATTGGTGGCAAGATACCTGATAAAAAAATCTGATTTGTTTTTTGAGCACCTTATCAAAAGCTCATTGGTACCCAGGACACCTGATCAACTCATCCTGCAGTGGATTCCTACCTAGGGTGGTAGAAGAGTGGATGTACCCAAGTTTAGGGGAACCACTATATTTCCTTGTGTCATCTGGTTTTGCTTATCTTTATTTTTGTTTCTCGCTGTGATTATTCTGTGATTAGCTTATGATTAGTTTAGTTCTGTAATTAGATTTATTACTGCTTCCCTGCTCACTGAGATTACAACAATTGTTGTAAAAAGTTTTAAAGCACCATATACTCTATTCACCCCCCTCTAGAGTATATCAGATCTAGCTGCACTTTCAATTGGTATCAAAGCGAGGTTAAACATTGGTTTCCTAGAGACATAGTGATCCTGGCCCAAATTAGTAATAGGGTGTTCCAACAGAATCCTCGAGTAGTTGATAGGGGTCACGCCCGGTGTCACGGGCATGACCATGGGCGTGACCGGGGCGTGTTCTCCGGTCGACGATTTTGATCGAGATCGACGAAGTGTGTTGAGATCGACAAAATGTATGACATGGGTAGAGACACGGGCGTGTCCCTACCCATATGTCGTGTCGGTTTGAGTTTGTTGAAATGTATCCAAAGAAGTACACGGCCAGGGAACACGGCCATGTCATGTGGACATGGGTCGGGATACAAGTCGGGACACAGGCACGTCCCTACCAGTGTCGAGTGTTGAACCGACACTAAAAACTGTCATAACGCTTCGGTGGAGAAGGACACGGGTAAGGAAACAGGCGTGTCCCTACCCGCGTCACTTTTCATATATAAGGGCTTAGAAAACCCAAGCAGTTTCACTTCTCTTTCCAGCCCGATTTTATGAGAAAACTTATGTAGAAAGAGAACTATAGGAGCAAGTTCTAGGGAGGGAAAATCCGTCAACGCCGCGAAGGAGAAGATGCCGCCAAGGAGAATTACGAGATCCATGGCCGGAAATGGTGGTACTGCTGGAACCGAGGTGAGTTTCCTACCCTCTCCCTTGGTGCTAGATCTATAGATATATAGGCGAGATGTCGACTCGGTGGAGTCTTGACTTGTGAGAAGATGTTTTTCTCTATGATGAGGCCGATCTAGAGCTTGTGCCCTTGGTTAGTGGTGTCTTCAACCTCTCTGATCTTTTATGTGGAGATGGGGGACGGTTTCATGAATAGTAAAGGCCTCATGAGGGTTAATAAGGGTGGAGGAAATTTCTGGAGAAGATTTGAGAGGATCGACTTAAGGAGGAAGTTGAACCAATGTCGTTCGTTCCACCTCAAGATGCGTGCTGAATCTGTATTCTGCGCGCGGCGATCTTCTAGGCCATTTTCATGAAGGATATGTCCAGATCTGGGCTTTCGACTAAACACGAAAGTTGAAGCCCTTGAAAATACCTTTCTAACATGTCACTGCATGACTTCAGGTGATGTCTGTAGCCACGGGAAAGTCTGAACGTAAATGGTGTTCAATAAATCCTGCATGCAGAAATTGTGTTTTGTACGTAGCGGACCTCAAGGTTGTTTTCTAATAGGATACATTCAAATCTGTGTTGAGGTCTAAATACGAAAGTTGTAGCCCATGGAAAGACCTTTCCATCGAGGGGTTACACATCTTCACCGGATTCTTGGAGCTTCGGTAATCTCCGGTCGAAGTTGCTGCCCAGATTTACTCTGCACCTAAATTCTGGGCTTATATAATATGGATTTGGATTCGGTGAAATTAATATTGCAAGTTACTTGACTTGGATGAACTCTTTTATGATTAATCATTTTAGTTGCATGATTGATGGAGTTTATTAATCAGATTTCATATAATCCAATTGTGAAAGAAGCTTACTTAAACAAATTGACTTGATAGAAATTGATAGATGGTTATTTATGCGCTTCATGTTTATAATATGTTGTTATCCTTTGGAAAGATTGATGGATCTTTATACGCGCATCATGTTTATAATATATTTGTACTTTTGGAAAGATTGATAGATCTTTATATGCGCATCATGTTTATATTATGTTGTCAGCATTTGGAAAGTCATGTAGAAGAATAAATTATGGTCATGAGTATGTTTGATTAATGGAATGAGTTTAGTAGTCCAATACTTAGAGCATCGTCTCCCTACGGGTAGTATTGTGAGAGGATGTGAGTGCGGTATTGACCGTCACTTGTTTGGTTTTTGTTGAGATAAGGTATGGATGGATGGTTGGGCTGTGTCCTCATGCTTACTTCCGAGGCCCCTTCCATGTTATGGCGAGGAGGCATTTGCATGTGGTGTGAGTCGACACGTTGTGTCGTAATCCTGGGTTAAGGATAGTGTTGCAGGTCTACGGGCTCTCCGATTATCACACTGACGGGAGTTGACAGTTAGACTTTGGGCGGTTGGGCTGTGTCCTCAGTGTTGACGTCCCGGGGCCCCTTCCGTGCCAAGTGAACGGTTGGGCTGTGTCCTCGTGCTTACTTCTAAGGCCCCTTCTGGGTCACACAAGGCCAGTTCGGGCTGTGTTCTTGGTGCACATCTACCCAAGACCCCGCTGGGCCATAGTACGCATGGGCTCCTCTGTTGTGTTCTTAGAGTTGAGTCATACGGAGGCCTAGGTGAAGTAGTGTGGATACCCGCCTAGTAGTAGAAGTTCTCGTTCTACTGTCACCGCCTGGCCACGGCGTCTGATGCTTGAGAGGTTAGCTACCTACTCAAAAAGTGGGAACTAAAGTCTATGTTGACATGGCAGTTGCATGTGTGTGAGCATGGGTGAGTCATTGCATAGCATACATATCATTTCATAACATTGCACAACAAGATCCTCATCGTATAAGTTTGTATGGGCACTCTTATACGATGAGTTACCTTGATGTTGCCCCTTTTTGGGAAATTTCTATAGCTGTACTCTGATATGTAGAAGCAAGTTTTAGCTTCTCTTTTTGATGTACTATTTGGACTTATATTCTTAGTGTGGATTGACTTCTCTTGCTTATAATTGGTTTGGTTGGCATGTTATATTGATATTGTTGGAGCCAGTGGAATAGGCGTCTTGTGGTACAGGTTAGCCCGTGTGCTAATGCTACCGCAAGGCGGCTGTTCCGGGAATAAGACCCCCCCCCCCCCCACTTAGTGTCGTGTTTTGGGATCCGGGAGGGGGGGGGGGGTCTTACACAGCCTAACCAGGTCTGCAGACCATACACCCCAACCCCTCTCCATCCACTGGCGGGTTGTTGAGGTCAGGGATCGAATCCAAGATCTCCTTGATAAGAAGCTTTCAAACCACTCCCCATCACCAACTGAGCTGCACTTTTTGTAACAGTCCAGGCCCATCACCATGGGACCCAGCTGGAACGCCGGCCTACCAGAGTCCAGACCTGGGCCCATTGCTGGTAGTCAGCCTTTTACATTCAAGCCTGCAGTCCATGCACCCCAACCCCTCTCCGTGCATGTTTATCAGCAGTGGCGGGTTGTTGCCACTGGGGATCGAACCCGGGATCTTGATAAGAGAGCTTTACGCCACTCCCTCATCACCATCTGAGCTGCAGCTCAGATGGTGATGTGGGAGTGGCGTAAAGCTCTCTTATCAAGATCCTGGGTTCGATCCCCAGTGGCAACAACCCGCCACTGCTGATAAACATGCACGGAGAGGGGTTGGGGTACATGGACTGCAGGCTTGAATGTGAAAGGCTGACTACCAGCAGTGGGCCCGGGTCTAGACTCTGGTAGGCCGGCAGTCTGGCTGGGTCCCATGTTGATGGGCCTGGACCGTTACACTCTAAGTGTGACAAACTCAATAGGTGGAGTTGGTTCAGCAACAGCTTGGGTAATTAATTCCTCATATGGAATTATGGGAGCTGTTGTTGGTTCAACATCCACTTCAGTGGATTCATCTTCACTATCTTCATTTATATGTGGAGAGGGATGTGCAACATTCTCATTTGTGAGGGTCAACTAGTCCAACTTCTCACACAAGTGTGGTACCTACAAAGTTTCACTAGTAGAAGGATTCTTCTCCTTGTTAGACATGTTAGTTTCATCAAATGATATTTGTACAGTCTCTTCCATTTTCATAGTAGATTTATTATATACCTTATATGTCTTACTATCTTGGGAATATGCTAGAAAAATTCCACTTGCAGCCTTGGCTTCAAACTTTCTAAGATATTTCTTGTCATTGTTATGAATGTAGCATAAACAACCAAAAATTCTAAAGTAATCTACTTTAAGTTGCTTCCCTTTAAGTAATTCATAGGGAGTATTACCCTTAAGCTTATGTATCAGGCTCATATTCAGTACATAATTTGTTGTGCTTACAACCTCTGCCCAAAAGGATAGTGTAAAGTAAACATCTGCAAGTAATGTGCTAGCAGCTTCAATCAGGGTCCTCTTTTTCCTTTCTGCTACCCCATTTTGTTGAGGAGTTCTAGGAGCAGAGAAATAATGTCTGATACCTTCCTTCTCACAGAATTCTTACATGGGAAGAGACTCAAACTCAGTACCATGATCACTTCTGATCAATGCAACTGGAGTAGAATACTCAATCATTATGCTCTTAAGAAAATTTGTAACAACCATAAAGTTATCAGACTTGTTCCTCAAGAAGAACACCCAAGTGAACCTTGAGAAGTCATCAACAATCACTAAGGTATAAGACTTCCCTCCCAGGCTTTGTACAACAATGGGTCCAAAAAGATCCATATAGAGCAAATACAGAATCCTAGGTAAATCACTCTTACTAAGTGACTTAAAACTATTTTTGGTTTGCTTGCCTAATTGACAAGCCCTGCAAAGGCTTTCCTTCTTGTAGGGGAAAGAAGGTAATCCTCTAACAAGGTTGTCCCTAGAGAGTTTAGCAATATTTTTTAGATTAACATGTCTTAATCTCTCATGCCAAAGTTCATTGTTGTTGCTAGTTTGATTAAACAGACATATTTCTGACATAGCAGACTTAAAGTTCACTACATAAATGTTTCCTACTATAGTTCCAGTTAACACAACTTGGTTATCTACTGAAGTAATAATACAAGAGGATTTATTAAATGATACCTGAAACATTTCATCACATAATTGAATTATAGATATTAGGTTGTGCTTCAGTCCACTTACATATGCTACCTTCCTGAAAGTGACATGATGCAGTAGCCCCGAGCCGCCCCTCTCGGTCGGCCCTACTCGGCCTAGCCAGAGGACCACGTTCTGGCGACCACTGCCGGGCTGCATCCCAAGCACCCCACCCATGACCGCGCCTATTCTCAGCGCGGCGGGATGTTGAGGCGGGGTCTCGAACCCACAACCCCCTTGATAAAGAGCTTTCCTAACAGCTCCTATCACCAACTGAGCTGCAGCTCAGTTGGTGATAGGAGCTGTTAGGAAAGCTCTTTATCAAGGGGGTTGTGGGTTCGAGACCCCGCCTCAACATCCCGCCGCGTTGAGAATAGGCGCGGTCATGGGTGGGGTGCTTGGGCTGCAGCCCGGCAGTGGTCGCCAGAACGTGGTCCTCTGGCTAGGCCGAGTAGGGCCGACCGAGAGGGGCGGCTCGGGGCTACTGCATCAAAAAAGTGCAGCTCAGTTGGTGATAGGAGCTGTTAGGAAAGCTCTTTATCAAGGGGGTTGTGGGTTCGAGACCCCGCCTCAACATCCCGCCGCGCTGAGAATAGGCGCGGTCATGGGTGGGGTGCTTGGGCTGCAGCCCGGCAGTGGTCGCCAGAACGTGGTCCTCTGGCTAGGCCGAGTAGGGCCGACCGAGAGGGGCGGCTCGGGGCTACTGCATCATGACAGCTCCAATTTTAACCTTCCCATAACATTCAGTTTGGCATAGTTGGAGTCACTAAATATTACTTTTGGACCTAGCTTGCACTTATAGTTGATTAGGTTGTCCTTGTTCCCAGTCATGTGCTTTGAACAGCCACTATGCAGGTACCACTGTTCCTCTATGGTGGGATAGTCTTTCACCTGCATTTAAACAGATTAGATATTCTTGACCTAGGTTAACTTGGGTCCTTGTTTCTTTTCATAATTAAAACTGGAAATATAACAATATTCTGGTTGGTTCTTATATCCTAGGGGATGAAAATTTCTTGGTGGAATTATGCACTGATTAAATTGGTTAATGAAAGATCTTGGTTGATTATAATTTTTAGAAAAATTTGAGTTTCTGTTAAATTGAACTGGGATCAACGAATCTTGATAAGTTCTTCGATCTGCGTTCGACGAAAAGGGATGAGTTCGTCGAACTCCACTCGGAGAATGAAGGTATTCATTTTTTGTGCCCCAATATCGTCGATCATAGTTCGAAGAACTGTATAGGTTTCGTCGATCGTAGTTCGAAGAATAATTATAAGAGAATTCTGCGTTCAGAGTTCGTCGATTGGAGTTCGACGAACTGTAAGCATTTCGTCGGTCTGAGTTCGACGAAAACTGTTGAACATAGTTTTTATAAGATTTCTTATTTTTCTTTCTCTTTTTCTTGGTCTTCTGAGTGACTTAAATTGGTTGATTATCTTCATTTAGCTTTTCTTTGCCCTTTTCTGTTATGAATTTTATAGGGGTTGTCAGAATGTTTTTCTGAAGGAGATGAGGTTGGCTTGATGAAGCACCTAAGCCCATCTTGACATTTAGTCTGGCATTTACTGTGCTTGTGATGTCCATCAGCTTGATGCTTCTCCCATTTAGGGATTCTTCAAGTTGCCTTTCCTCAGCTAATTCTGATTTTAGTGACATGATTTGTTTAGTTGTAATAGTTAGTTCATCCTTTAATTTGATGTTTTCAGATAGAAGATTGTCTTGTTCAGTTATCTTATCTCTGAGTACTTTAATTTCTTTCTTAGAATTAATCAAATCATTACATAATAGTTTGAATTCAGTTCTAAAGTTATCTGAATTAAAATCAAATGAAGAGATTACCTGATCCTCTTCAGATTCTGATTCTTTTTCAGATTGCTCATCTTCAGAAAGGTTGCCTGATGCATTGATAGCCATCAAGCAAAATTCTCTTGCTTTTGCTTCCTCTTGTTCTTCACTTGAGCTGGAAGATGAGGATTCTTCTTCTGAATCGCTGCAGGTTTCAGCAACAAAGCCCATGTCCTTTTTTTGTACTTGCTGGAGGAGGGCTTGCTGTAATGCCTTCTGGATTCCTTTTCTCTTCTTTTCTCCTTATTCTTATTCTTTGGACACTCTGAAATGATATGTCCAGGTTTCCTACATCCAAAATACACAATCTCTATAGTAGGTGTTTGTCATACCTTGGTTTGTCATCCTATCTGGATGATTATTTTCTGAAATCCTTTCTGGCTATCTTGTACAATCTTCTTGCCAGAAGCCATATAAGCTCATCATTAGTAGGTGGAGCTTCTGATCTTTCAACTGCTTTAAAGGCAATGCATGGCTCTTTTTTCCCTGGTGTGGAGGTTTTCTGCTCAACAGCTTCTCTGGTATTCATCAGCTGCTCATAAGATTTGATCTTTCCCAATAGAGACTCAGTAGTGATCTCATTCAGACTTCTGGCCTCCTTGATTGGATAGATCCTGGAATCCCATGAGCTGGGGAAGTATATGAGAATCTTGTCATTGATCTCAGTTATGGTTATGTCCTTGTCCAAGGTTTTTAGCTCTTTGACAATTCAGCTAAGTCCATTATACATATCACCCACTGACTCAGATTCTTCTTTCTTGAAATTCTCATATTGGGAGATGAAATTTGATCTCCTGCCTTTTCTCTCATCTGCAGATCTAGCAACCATCTAGTTTAGGGAATCACAGATGGATTTAGCTGAGGTGCACTCTGCCACTTTCTAGAAAATGTCATCTGACATTATCTGAGCTAGAATGTTCATGGCCTTGGCATCAGCTATCTTGGCCTTATTCTGTGCAATTGTCCACTCAAGTGGTGGAACAGCATGAGTGCTGGAAGTTGCAGTAGATGTAGCCACTGGAGTTGGTGGACCTGTCAAGATAGAATTAAAAATATCTTTATCCATGGAGTTCATATATAATTTAATTCCTGCCTTCCAGATATCAAACTTGTTCAAGTTGCAAACTAGAGGTATGGTGCTTGTATAGTCCTTATTTTGTGCCATAGTATAAGTAGTATACTAGAGAAATTTAGATCTTAGAAGGATTTGTTGGTTCATGTATTACCTTGTACAACCAAATAAACCTTCCTCTGATACCAATTGAAGGAAATGATATACCTCTTATACCAATTGAAAGATAGGGGATAGATCTGATATACTCTAGAGGGAGGAGAATAGAGTAATTTAAAATCTTTTGGCTATTTTTATAATTTATCAGAGAAAGTAGTGATAGTAGTAATAGTATAAAATGAAATAGAAACTAGGCTAAACTATACAATCACAGTACAGCAAAACAAAGAAGAATGAACATACAGACAACACAAGAATTTATAGTGGTTCTCCAAATCTGGGTACATCCACTCTTCTACCACCCTAGTAGGAATCCACTAACAGTTTTTTGATCAGGTGACTGCCACCATATGTTTTTGCTCAGGTGCCCTGTCACCACAAGATTTATTTGCAGGAAGATCTGACAACCCTTTAGGCTTTTGATCAGGTGCCCAAAAACCAACAAAAACTTTTGAAGGGAGTTAATAAACCCTTTATACATGAGGTTAAGAAGGTGATGTTATCTTCTCTTTCTCTAAACAATAGAGAAGACTTCAGTGGATTGCTGGTGTCAAAGCTCCCCCTGAGATGTTGAAATGTTCAGGAAGACTGGAGTTTTGCTCAGGGTGTAGGACTTCAGCCTTGACTTGTTGAAATCCAGGAACTTGTAGACTGATATAGAAGTGTTGTATTTGAGGATTCCTGGAGTATAAGTTGAAGTGGACACTTGATATATGTTTGATGTTCTTCTTCAAACTTCTGTAAGATCAAGGGGAAAACAACTTGTTTTCCTACACATAGAGGGAGTAGAGTTCTTCTGTATATTGTTCTGTGTATGTGTATCTCTTCTGCTTATTCTTCTTATTTTTTGCTGGGCCGTCAAGAAAATCTCTCTTTTATATCTCGTTGTCTAATTCTGCTTTTTCATTTTGAATTATAAGCATTAATTACTGATTAGATTCTGGAAATTGAAACGGCTGGAATATAGTCCTTAATGAGTTTCCCCAATTGTCCCAGTAAAATAAGTAAGTAATTAACTCTGATGAAATCCATAATTAATGCTACCATGAACGACTATTTTCTTAAGAATATGCGCATTAATTACTCAGAGAATTACTGCCAAAGAATATAATGAATTAGAGACAGAAATATGGGAAACTTATCATTCTGACTCTCAATAGAGTTTGTCGACCTCTGGGCAGTTTCGTCAACCGGAGTTCCAAGTTCGTCGAGCTGAGAGATCCTATTCGTCAACTTGAGCTCAGTGAACCTCAATCTGGAAATATCTTGTTAATTCTGAGCTCCAAGTTCGTCGATTAGAGAATCTGTCTTGAGGAAGAAATCGTCGACCTGAGCTCAAATATCGTCGAGCTCAACTCAGAGAAAGAACTCTGAGTTCGTCGATCTGTGATCGACGATCATCGAGCTGAGTTCGAAGAACTTCGAACTAATAATCTGAACTCTGAATTCTTCTGAGTCTCGAGTCTCCTAAAGTCCACTGCAGGCTGGTCCATGACGATTGATTCTAATGACTAGCCTAAACTCTAGGACTAACAAACTTGACCCTGGATATACAAGGTGGGTCAAACATCCTAATAGTGAACCTTAGCCCAAATCCAAACTATGGATCCAACAGTAATGATCTTTCTTCCTTGGACAAGTGAAGTCCTTTATTTGGCATATGCATGGATTTCCCTCACCAAAAGGTGGAAGATTAAGGGTTTTTTGTTGGGTTTATTCTTGATATCCCCAAGATGTCTTGCATGTAGATCCGAAAATGTGTAGTACGGAATAGGCATACTGTGGGAAGCCCATCTGGACATGTTGGTCTGGATTGGTGATGTTTTATTTTGTGCACCGGAGAAGATTCTGCGTAAAAATGAGTATTATGTGGAATCCGTGGGTTGTGCCTGTGAAGTGAAGTTGCAGGAAGTACTTGCATGGAATGCTAGGAAAATACCCTCAGAATGCGTATGATGTAAGCTATGAAAGTCCAGTGTTTCTGGCACTGTAGGTGGCTGCATGGATTTCTGTTGGATCTTACGGCGCCCTTAGAGGGGGGGGGGGTGAATAAGGGTTGACAAAATTTATTTCTTAATCTTAATTTACTTGATGAAATAATTAAAGAAATCAAAACTAATTTTTCATAATAAAATTAAACACTTAGAAATAAATAAGAATAAAAATGATAATCTTTTATTTCATAAGTGATAAACCAATATACATGATATCTCTATGAAGCTAGAGATCAAGGCTTATGAAAAATATTGTTAACTTTTGATTTCGCCGGTCCTTCTACCAAGATCCGGCAGGCTAAAGCGTATCTCTCCCTAGATCTTGCTACTAGCCTCCCCTAAATCTAACCACGATCTAGACGCTGCACACAAGGCAGTGATTACTTCCTAAGCTGCACAAGGACTTGGACGCCACACACAAGGCGGCGATTTCATCCTAAGCCATGCAAGGACTTAGACGCCACGCACAAGGCGGTGATTTCTCTAACGATTATAAGGATGATAAGATAAGTTACAAAATATAAATTCAGAATAAAAACTCCCTCAAAATGAAGCTCTGAAGACGACATAGAATCCTTGCAAAGATTGCATGAGATTCTGCACACGAACCGTCTCTTCTTCGCTCTTGAACGTTCTTGGGAAAATGAGAGTTTTCTGAAGACTCGATCTCTTTGTATCAGTTGTACGGTAAGGAACACTCCAAATTCTACAATCCTTGATCTCCAAGAAAAAATGAATCACTTTTATATTCTAGTGATATCGCCCGTCGACACTGGATGTCGTCGATCAGCGATATCCTATCTGGTTGCCACGTGTCCCACGATTCTAAGGTTTCCACGGGATGATTTTATCGTGGAGCTATCACCGGGCGATAGTGGATATCGCTAGGCGATATCTCCTTTTCAATTTTGCCGTCTGAATCGTTTCTAGAGTGTAAATGACTTTGATCTCATTCCGGAATGGGGTGGCACGTTCCGTAACTCCTCCTTGATTGAAAGTTATGGCTATTTGAAGTTTAACACACAAAACTCATCATTTTATTTTTTTAAATTATACACACCCTTAGATCATCCCCATGACCAAGGACTTGTCTCCTCATTCAACTTGTACAACCTACACACTATAAACACAAAAAGAGTAGATCAAATACATCACGGTATTTGTTATTCTCGAACCAAGAGATGCGGAATGCATGCTCCAAGAATCTCCCCCTTTTGATAAAAACAAATACCAATATGAGACATTCGTGAGTTTAAGACCATTTATGTTTATAGGTAAGTGTGGTAAAATATATGCATGAATAATAAGTTTATAACATTGTAGCTTTAAAGCAAAGCATACTTTTCTTATATGAAGGCTCCCCCTACATAAGTGTTCCCTATATATTTTGCTCCCCCTAAATATCAAATCCACTAGATTTCTCAGTTTATTCTCCCCCTTTTGTTATTAGCAAAAGTAGGTAGGGATGAATATATACCTTTTAGGATTGATTAGGGATAACTTATTGGAAGAATAACCATGATCGAGCAAAAGGATAATATATGCGCTTCTTCTATAATTACTCATGTTACATAGATATTTCCTATGAAATTTATAATGTACTCCCTCTAAAATTTTAAGTTCATGCAAGTTATTCTCCCCTTTTGATTGTATCAAAGGGGGATAGAGGTGAGTGTATACAACAAAAATTAGTTTATTCTATATAGAGAAGGAAAATATGATGCTCTAAAAAACTTGTTAAATACCACTTATTAGAAATAAGCATGGTGGAACCTAAAGTAGATAGGAACATAAATGAAATGATAGTGTAAACATTTTTATTTCAAAATACCACTTGTTAAAAAAGAAATCACGAGTAAGCGCAAGTAGTAATCATATCGGAAAGTATAATAAGCATTCTTAAAAATAAACATCTTTTTAGAAATAGAGAATATATAAAAGCTAATGAGTTTAAAAAATGAAAATTAGATGTTTGAGTTAAAGTTCCAAGAAATGTTATTTCATTGAGATATAATTGCAAGCATGATTTGAAAATATCAAGAAAAAATATATAACTACAATGTAATAAAATTTTCATTTCAAGTAAACAAAAATATTGAAGTGGTCATGCTTTGTTATTTAGTGCATTTACTTAAGTTTACAGAGAATTGTGTAGATATGCATTGGGATCCAATTCTCATGAGTAGAAGTTTTATATGTGATAATAATGTGTACGAAAGTGATTTGATAAAGTATACAAATGTATTAATCAAAACGAATGACATATATAATTAAATAATACAACATTAAAATACATAAATAAAATTACTTCCACGATATTTCAATGCACATACATTAAAAGTACAACTACCAAGGTGCTTCGCACACACAATGCTCATTAAGACTTATTAGGGAGCAAAGTAGTGCTTGGGGGGACCACTTTTATTCTTTTTAACTTTATTTTTATTTTTGTGATCCAGTGTACTAAGAGAAGTGGTGAATATTTTTGTTTGTTACAAGACACTTTACAATCCTTTCCAAGGTGCTCAACCTCACAATGCTTATTAAGACTTATCAGGAGGGTGAGTAGTGATTGGTGGAGTTTTCCTTGTCATTTATTCTAGGCTTTTTATGCTTGTGACCAAGGACTCCGAATTCACTTGTTTTGTAGACAATATCATCTAAAATTTTCTGACTCAGTCTCAGCTGCTTTTGGAGGTGAAGTTGGTGATTTACTTCTATACTTTCTGGGGGCTTCTGTCTTGAAGGCCACTGTCCGTTCTTTGTGTTCACTTCTTGTGGATTTCTCCTCTTCTTTCCTCACCATTAACTGCATTTCATAGGACAGCAGTTTGCCAAAAAGTGTTGGTGGAGGAATTTCTCCCAGCTTTGCCATTTCCCTGATGGCACAGATCTTGGTGTCCCAATCTTTAGTTAGGGACCTTAGAAACTTATCATTGAGTTCATAATTACTGAACTCTCTGCCATAGGACATGAGCTGATTCACTATCCTGTAGAACTTTTTATAGCACTCAGTTATGCTATTAGCTTTTTCTTGTCTAAAACTTTCATACTCTTGATTTAGTAAGGATTTTCTGTCTTGCCTTACTTCTTCAGAACCCTCCATATACACAATAAGAGTATCCCACATCTCTTTGGCTGTCTTACAGTGTATTAGATTCTGAAAAGTTGCATCATCTATGGCACTCACTATGATGTTCTGAGCCCTCTTATCCATAGTGGCTAGAATAATTTCATCCTTTGTCATTTCAGAGAAATCCTTTGGTGTTCTCTGATTTGCATCTAAGACTGACACCTTCATGGGCACATATGGCCCTTCCTTTACTGTGATATAAATCCTAGGGTCTGAGGCTTCCATAAACAGCCTTACCCTTTCCTTCCAGATTCCAAAGATCTCCTTTCTACATATGGGTAGCTTCATGGATCCCAATTCCTTATGATTCTCAGTGGAACCCATGGTTCTTGATTTTCTTGATTCTGTAATTGACTTATACTGAATCTGCCAACAGGATCTACTCAGGCAGTTATGTCCCTTTTTGAGTAACCTCCCTTTGATACCACTTGAAAGATATTGTACCTAACACCTAGAGGGGGGGGGGGTGAATAAGTGACTTGAATCTTTTTAACTTTTTATGACAGCAATCTGTTTCTAACACAGATTTATATCTACTTTTGCACAGCAATCACAGCAAACCACAACACACAGTAGACACACAGTTTTATAGTGGTTCCCCAAGGTTTGGGTACATCCACTTTCCCCCTTTGCCTATCTAGCAGTGTACTAGATTCGTCCCAACTTCTCCACTATCTTAGAACCCAAAATAGGATCCTACACCTCAGGCCCAAGGCCCTACAACTCAGCTTCTTCACAAAGCCTACACTCAGCCACAAAGGCTTACACTCAGCCACCAAGGCCTACACTCAGCCACCAAGGCCTACACTCAGAGATTTAATTCTCCTACACTCAGGCTCTCAAGCCCTACACTCAGCCTTTATAATTGCATGCTTACAAGACTCAGATCCAAAGGATCCTACAAGAAAATATGAATACAATAATGTTAACTCAGCAACCCAGAGACAAGAGAGGAGAGTTGTGAGTTTCTTGATGAGTTCTTGGAAGAACTCAGCTGAAATCAATCTGACTTAGCTTTCTTCAAAGCTTCTTGAAAGTAGAACTCAATAAGATTGACTCCTTCTGCAGTTGATCCTTGATCTCTGCTACTTAAGATTCAGAGTGAATCTGAACCCTTCTTCTCAACCTGGTTCCAGTGGCTGATTTCTTGGATGAAGCTCTCTCTCTCCAACTTCTTAGATCTTCACTTGATAGCTAGATATTCTTTTAATCTGAACTTGGACTTGTGTTCAATCAATCCCTTCAACAACAGTTTATGTAGACTGTATAAGCCTATTTTTAGGCCTTCTTCATGGTAACCGGCTGGTCCGGTTCATAACTGAATTCTGACAACTCTGATAGGTGCAGTAGACCGGCTAGAATGGCAGCTGTAAAGTCATTCAGTCAGTTCTTGAAAATTCTGTAACTGTCTAGAAGTGTCGAGACTATCTGTCTTTAAGTGTCGACACTTATAGACCAAGTGTCGACACATGTTGTCTAAGTGTCGACACTAGCCTACAAGGTGTCGACACAACTCCTTGTGTTGTAGATTTTATATCTTGACACTGCTTCTTCTTCATGTGTCGACACTGAAATTGAGTGTCGACACAAGTACTTGTACTTCAGTATTTTGCTGAATTCTTCTAAGTGTCGACACAGCACCTTTGTGTCGACACATCTTCATGTGTTGAATGTGTTAAGTGTCGACACTGCTTCTTGGTGTCGACACATGTCTTCAGTGTTGATACTTGTTGAGTGTCGACATAGCTCCTTGTGTCGACACATTCTTCTTCTGTCGAGACTCTAGCTGAGTGTCGACACATTCCCTTAGTGTCGACACTTGTACTTAGAATATTTTGTTGAACTTTGCTGATCTTTACTAAGTGTCGACACAGCTCCTTGTGTCGACACTTTCTTCAAGTGTTGAGTCTTCAGCTAAGTGTCGACACATTGTTCTGGGTGTCGACACTTACTTCCAGTGTTGACTCTTCTGCTGAGTGTCGACACATTGCTCTGGGTGTCGACACTTACTTCAAGTGTTGACTCTTCTATTGTGTGTCGACACATTGCTCTGGGTGTCGACACTTATACTTAGTCTCTACTGACTTTTGCTGAGTGTCGACACAGCCTCCAAGTGTCGACACTTTCTGATGTAGACACAGTTTTTCTAGGTGACGACACAACTGCTAAGTGTCGACACAGTTTCACTGCACTCTTCTTCATTGAGTGTCGACACAGCTCCTTGTGTCGACACTTTCTGTCTGGTGTCGACTCAGCATCCCTGGTGTCGACACAATGACTCCAAGTGTCGACACTGCTTGCCTGGGTGTCGACACAAGTCTTCTTAAGTGTCGACACTTTCCCTCTGGGTGTCGACACATGTACTTAGAAACTTTTTCTTCTTTCCTGCCAATACTTAACCTGCACAAGTAAACTCAAAATACATCAAATACATTTTGATGTATATCATTGAGTTTGGTGAGGCTTCTTCAAATCAGGTACATTTAAACCAATGTACCCAATAGGACGCGTATCGCCTTTTCCCAAAAATGCGTATTTGAGTGATGCGGGTAAGGGTTTGAGTTTAAGGCAGGGCGGTTCTTCTAACGAGGTTTTAATTCCTATGTCTTTCTTACCAATTGGTTCGAAAGGCAAGTCTATAGAGGTATCCTCATCGCAGTTAAAATTTTCGAGCGCAAAAAGATCGTCGTTTAAAAACGTAGACTCAAAAATATGGGAAGAACAATCTCCGAGATATGTGTCTAAATTATAACAAAAGTCATCGCTCGATGATGAGTCTCCTATGGAGGGATTAATAGAGAAAGTAACTTCGTCATCTCCTACCCGAAGGAGGAGACGACCGTTACTGACATCAATTAATGCGCGGGAGGTGGCGAGAAAAGGGCGACCGAGTATAATTGGTACATCGGTGTCCTCCTCGATGTCCAAGATGACGAAGTCTACCGGAAAGATAAACTTATCAACTCGGACAAGTACGTCCTCCACTACCCCGACGAGAAACCTAACCGAGCGATCCGCTAGTTGGATTCGCATTTTAGTAGGGGCCGGAGTGCCCAAACCTAATTTTTGAAAGAGCGAGAACGACATCAAATTAATGCTCGCGCCTAAATCAGCAAAGGGTATTTTACTAATATATTGCCAAAAAGGCACGGGATGGAGAACCGTCCCGGGTCATTTCTTTTTAGGGGCAATTTATTAGTAAGTGTCGCTGAGCAGTCAGCATTAAGAGAAATATGCGAAATATTTTCTAATTTTTGTTTATTGGAAAGAAGTTGTTTTAGGTATTTCGCATATTTAGGCATCTGAGAGAGTGCCTCGCAGAAGGGAACATTAATATGAATTTGTTTTAATAATAAAATAAATTTTTCAAATTGCGCGTCCTTATGCTCACTATTAAGTTTATGCGGATACGGCAAGGGCGTTTTAATAATTTTTTCATTTAAAATTTGTAAAGGCGGCGTAATCAAAGAAGGGGGAAGGGGGGTCGGAGGTGAAATATGTACCTGAGGATCGGTCCATTTTGGATCGATCACCTCCTTTCCGCTATGGAGGGTTATAGAGTTGATATTTTCCCGCGGATTGGGCTCCGTGTTTCCCGGCAGTGCCCTAAGCGCGCGCTTGGACATCATTCGTGCTAGCTGTCCAACCTGGAGTTCTAAGTTTTTTAGCGATCCGGTGATGTTCCGGATATTTGACTCGTTGGAAGCTATATATTTAGAAAAAAGTATCCTTCATCGGGGAGGGTTTTGGAAGAGGGGGAGGCGGCAGAAATCCAGGCGCGAAAGAATTGGGTGGGCGCTGCGCAATATTCGGATTGCTCCATGAGAAGTTGGGGTGGTTCCTCCAACCCGGATTATAGTTATTGCTATAAGGGTTGTTATTGGGGTTGAAGGAAGGTCGCCCAGCATTTCCCACGTAGTCTACGAATTCATTTGCTACGCCGGCATTAGGGGGAATCGCCCAAGGAGGAGTGGTGGAGGCAGCAGACATCTCCGCCACCTGCTTCGTCAACCTTTCAACTTGAAGGGCTAAGTGGGCAGTGACATCCACTTCGAAGAGGCCAGCCGCTTGCTTGGGAGGTCCCCGAGGGACGTTCCATTGGTAGGCGTTCATAGCCATCTCTTCGAATAAAGCCTGGGCGGCCTCGGGGGTTTTGTTGTTAAGAGTACCCCCGGCAGCCACGTCAATCATTTGACGCGTCTGATAATTCAGCCCATTATAAAAAATTTGAACTTGCAACCACGTTGGCAGCGCGTGGTGCGGGCACCGGCGGAGGAATTCCTTAAACCTTTCCCAAGTCTCGTAAAGAGACTCAGGATCGTTTTGCACAAACGAAGAAATGTCCGCCCGCAACTTTGCAGTTTTTGCGGGCGGAAAGTACTTCGTTAGGAACCGTTCCGTCAACTCAGCCCACGTGGTGATACATCCTCGCGGGAGGGCATTCAACCACGCCTTGGCTTTGGACTTAAGGGAAAAAGGAAATAAGCGCAAGCGAATGGCGTCATCAGTGACGCCATTAATCTTGAAGGTGTCGCATATCTCCAAGAAATTGGACAAGTGGACATTCGGGTCCTCATCCGGCATTCCATCGAACTGCACGACGTTTTGGACCATTTGAATGACACTCGACCTGATCTCAAAATTATTGTTCGCCACCGTCGAGCGGACAATACTGGACCCAGTATCGTCCAAATTTGGCCGGGCGTAATATGACATTATACGCTCAAGGGCCGCGTTCGGATTGGGGTCGGCCATAGCAACGGCAGAGGGTTCTCTGATGGATTCTTCGGGATCCAAAGAGGGATTTCGGCGTTGAGACCGAATACGCGCAAGTGAGCGTTCGATCTCAGGATCGAAATCCAAATTTTCGGACTCCGAAGGCTGTCCACGGGTCATACACCCTAAAATAAAAAGTAGAAAATTAACTTCCTTTTTGGATTTTTGAAGAAGAGTTTTTAAGTTTTTTTTAGGTAGTTTTTAGAAATAAAAGTAAAAGTAATAGTGTTCGGATTCGGAATAACAACTCAAAGAGAAGTCCCCGGCAACGGCGCCAAAAACTTGTTTGGCCCGCGAACAGACTCTTACTGTGGTTGGTTCGGTGAGTCGATCGCCGCGGGCTTGCTAGGGGTAGGCAAGTGCACCTATCGCAAGTAGTACTCGATATTCGGGAGAATACCGAGGTCATATTATTCCCGGGAACGGGTTGATTACCCCTACTCCTCCGAAAACACTATTATTTTACCGAAATAGAAGTTGAGGGTTTTAAGTAAAATAGGAACGAAAATAGATTTTAAGAAACTAGTCGATGAAGAGATAACTCCCGGTATCGAATTGCGTTAGGTTTAAAAATAGATTTGAATAACTAGATATCTAAAGTTTCAATTAAATTAATGCAGAAACTTGGCCGTGGAGGTTCCAAATAATGAGCTCACCTATCTCTAGGAATATCGCTCACCTAGACATTAAGGCTATTCGACCGGGCTCTCGTCCGACGAAGGATTCCCCTTAATGCCCGCAGTACGCTAAGAACCCCGCTATTGGGTGGGGAACCCAATCCGGTAGAGTTAGCGCGCCTCATCTCTCGAGGGTTAGTGCGGAACTCTATCTACCCAGGGGTGATCTGTCCATATGCATGGCCTCTCGGCTAGCTAGCGTATGGATAACAGAAATAGAGCCCACACATCGATATGTGGGTCTACGCGTCGTTAACCCGGGGTAAACCTTAAGTTTTTAATTAAATTGAAAAATTAGACATTTGGTTATTTAAAACATTTTAGATCCCAAAGCTCTTCGATACCGAGGGCTAAAAGCAATTAGCCACTCATCGGAATGGGGATAGCTTATATGTTTGGTTGTGCGAGCGTCCTAAACTATTCGCTGAAAGGTTATAAAGAAAATAAGAAGAAAAGCAAAATAACCTAATTTTAGAAAAGTTATTACAAATAAACACACCCGCACTCATTCAATTATATAACAAAAAGAAGAAATAAGACTAAGTTACACATAAGAGAAAATTGCATAATTCACATTTGCAGGTCCCACTCAAACGAGTGGGGGCGGAAAATTAAAGATGAAAATTGCAAGTCCTACTCAAACGAGTAGGACTGAAATGAAAGCGAGTCCTACTCAATCGAGTAGGAGAAAATAAATGCGATTACCGGGCTTTCTTAAATATTTACATCAAAATAAAGTCCGACCATTTAACTCCTAGCGAGCAGGCGGAAAATCAAATCCAGCCATTTAACTCAAGTGAGTAGGCGGAAAAATAAAGAATGAAAATTACAAGTACTACTCAAACGAGTAGGACTGAAAATACAGACCGGCCATTTAACTCAAGTGAGTAGGCGGAAAAATAAAAACTACAAACACTTGCTTGAATCAAATCCAGCCAATTAGCTCAAATGAGTAGGCGAAAAAATAAAAATTACACACGCACTCTACTTGAATAAAATCCAGCTAATTAACTCAAATGAGTAGGCAGAAAAATAAAAACAACACACGCACTCTACTTGAATAACCACACACACACACACTTGCATATTTTAACTTAGGAGCTGAAAAATATCTCATACACGCACACACTCGTGCTAAAATAATTGCAAAAATCAAAGTTATCGAAAAATTAAAATGACTGCATTTCTACCGCTGGAATGCAGTAGAAATGCATAAAAAGACAAAATAAAAATAGTTTGAGCAAAAAGTTTTCAAATTAAAGTGAGAAAAGCAAGTGCCCGAAAAATTAAAACGTTTACATTTTTACCGTTAGATTTTGATAGAAATGCTTAAAAAGTGAAAATAAAAATTGTTCGAGCGAAAATATATTTTGTAATTACTTAAAATGAAAGTTGATGAAAAATAAAAATAATAATTTATACATTCCTATAGCGTGATAAAATGGTTAAAAGTGGGAGTAAGATAAAAAGAAACAGTAGTTTTATAATTAAAACAAAGTAAAAGCTAAGTTGAGAGGGATGAAAACTACCTTTTTAATGTTTTACAAGTTCATAAGAGCGTATTTTAATGCGTGAAAATCTTAAGTCTAATCAATTTTAAAGAGTTGAGGATGAAAACGGCCATAATAACGGCTATAAATTTTGTTATAATTGAAAAGAAAACGAGAACATTTGCGTTTTAAAACATAATTTCTGCAATTTTAAGCTCATACACGCACTCACACATTATGGAAATAAAAATGAAAGTGTATAAGATTGATGAAAAGGAGGCTATTTGGAGAAATTTCAAAGCATGTAAGGATGAAATAATAACGATTTTTATTACAAAAAAGGGTGATTACAAGAGTTCAAACATACAAACTTAAAAAGGAGAGGGAGGGGGATCCTTACATAGCACTAAAGCAGCTCCAACGGCAGCACTAATACATCAAAATGGTTCGGATTTTTGGAACCCTGAACTTATACAGCAGCTGCCTTTTTATAGGCAAAAATTTCCAAGTACACGCCCTCCGACACGGGCGTGTCGGGGGGCGTGTCAGCACTATTTTACAGCAGAATTCGGCGATCTGACGGATTTGACGGCGATTTGACTTTCCGGCCAAAAACGCGGCGGTCACGCCCCAGGTCACGGGCGTGACTGTGGGCGTGTCGTTCGGCACTTAAAGGCGATGTTGACTTCGGGATTCGCCGGCGGCAGTTTGTCGGGCGGACACGGGCGTGTCGCACATCGGACACGGGCGTGTCCCTCTTGGGTCGACGAACGTCAAGTTGAAATCGTCGAGCGGGATGGACACGGCTTGGTCACGCCCCGTGTCGGATTGACACGGGCGTGTCGAATCATGGAAAACGGGCGTGTCAGGCTTTCCTCTTCAAAATTGGCTTCTTTTCGGGATTTTGAGCTGTCACGCCCTGGTCACGGGCGTGACCAATATGTCATGGACGTGACATGTCATTTTTTGCAGATTTTGACTTTTTTTCCTGACAAATAAAATAAAACAAGTTAGTATAATATTTACAAAAATAGGAGCATTTTATTGAATAAAAACAAGTAGAAATGACAAAAATTAAATAAAATGACTTAAGTAATGTACATATAATTAGGTATATTTACAATTCATCACTAAGCCTAGCTACCTCCTCCTCGGAATTCCCTGTGGTGATCATGTCATCAACATACAGCAGGACCAAGACCTGAATCTCCCCCTTCTTCTTGATGAATAAGCTTGAATCCGAGTTGTAAGCAAGGTATCCGCAGAATTGGAGGTATTCTGCTATCTTCCCATACCAAGATCTTGGAGCCTGCTTCAAGTCGTAGAGAGCCTTCCTGAGTTTGCAAACGTAGTCCGGATGAACTTCAGAGACAAATACAAGCGGCTGATCCATGAAGATGTCCTTATCAATCTCCCCGTAAAGAAAAGCATTATTTACGTCAAGCTGCACAACCTCCATCCTTGGCAAGCAGCCAAGGCGATCACCACCCAAACTGAAGTCATCTTTGCGACTGGACTAAACGTCTCCTCATAGTCCTCTCCATACTCTTGTGAGAATCTTTGAGCAACAAGGCGAGCCTTGTATCTTTCGATACTCCCATCAGCCTTCTTCTTCAACTTGTACACCCACTTGCAAGTCACTGGAGTAATGCCATCAACCATGGGCACAAGGTCACAGGTTTCATTCTTCCTAAGAGCAGTCATATCATCTTTCATGGCATCTTCTCACTCCTTGACTCCAGTGGCCTCATTGAAGTTTGAAGGCTCTCCCTCATCCATAGGGCCTGTAAAGAAACAGGAGACAAAGCTTACTGTATTCCCTTCACAGTATCGAGCTGACGGCTTGATAGTCCTCTTTGATCTCCGAAGGTTCTGTTCCTTGCTCACCACCTCTGTTACTTCTTCAGGCTCATCTCCATTTCTGGGCAAATTTTGAGCAATGCTCCCCCTGCTTCCTGAACTAGAAGCCTCTGCCCCAGAGCTTGAAGTAACAGGAGCTGCTGGTGATACAACAAGTTCCTCTTAAAGCACTTCAGCAGCCACCTTCTGCACTTCATCAACCTTGCTCTATGGTAGCTCAATCGAGCCTCCTCCATATGACATCAGTTCATCAAATACCACGTCTCTTGATACAACAGACTTCTTCGTCGCAGGATCCATGCACTTCCATCCCTTCTTTCGCTCATCATAGCATACAAAGATAAGCTTCCTTGCCTTTGCATCAAGCTTCGCCCTTGAAGCATTCGGGACATGCACATAACAAGTTTATCCAAACACCCGAAGGTGTTCCATGCTTGGATTCTCCTTCAAAAACATCTCGAAAGGAGACTTCATGTTGATCGGACTAAGAGGCATCTGATTGATGACATAAGAAGCGTAAGACATTACCTCTGCCTAGAAAGACCTAGGAATGTCTTTTGCATGAAGCCAACACTTGCAGGTTTCTATCAGATGACAGATCTTCCGCTCTTCTACTCTGTTTTGTCGTGGAGTATGAGCACAAGTAAGCTCTTTATAGATCTCATGCTTCCTGCAAAAGTTAGAGAATTCGGAAGAGACAAACTCACCACCGTTGTCTGATCTAAACTTCTTAATCCGCAGGCCAAGACGACCCTCCACCAGCTCCTTGAACTCCACAAAAAAATGGAAAGCTTCTGACTTCTCCTTCAAGAAATATACCCAAATGTATCTGATGCAGGGCTAGGCTTTAACACCGGGAGATCTACGGATTAACACGTTTGTCTCTCTACGATTCGAACTTTTCACTCGCACAAATTTCTTCACCACGCACACTCCAAGCAATATTATCACTTTAATGCTAACGTATGGGTAGCCAAACCATTTAGGATCGAATAGAGACGATAGGCCAATATCCTTTCCGGCTAAAAGGACCCACCTGGTCCAATCGAGTGAGGGTTGTACCAAAAGAGATCTACCAAAAGTACGATTAAAAAAAGGTAGATCTCTCCCAACAAAATTTACGAGGTTCACCAAACCTTTTCGAAAATTAATTCAATTAAGATGAACACAAAAAACAATCGAATAAACCACGATTATTGAACGATTCTAAATTCAGTGCCAAGAATTTCCACCACAAACCTATCTAGGGAAGGAATCACACAAAGGTAGAGATTTCCATTACCCAAACAGGAATAGATGATTCTGATTATCTAACTTGAATCGCTCTTCCGCTGTTTCGCCGAAGTTACGCTGGAGGGAGAGGAAACTCGTCCTCCTTCGTTGCTTCACGCATTGGCTGAGATCCACAAAAGCTTGTTGCAAACACCTTGGCCTAACCATCAAGAGAGAAGGGGGACGGATTTTCTCCTTGAAGGGGCTTATCGGTTTTGTGGGGGAAGAGGGGTGGTCGGTTTGGGTAGTTGGGAGGCCGACCGGTTTTGGGTGGTGAAGTGGTGGCCCGGGTTTGGAGGAGGAGGAGGTTTCTTGAAGAGGGGAGGTGTTGGACGTGAGGTAGAGAGAGGGGGAAGGGTGGTGGTTGGCAGCTAAGGAGAGTGAGAAGGCTAGGGTTTGGTGTTGGCCGAAATTTAGAAGAGGAGGAGGAGGGGAAAATTCTTTAGGAGTTAGGGTTTCAAATTCTCATTCAACTTCCTTCAAATGAAAACATTACATGCCTATATATAGGCTTACATCATACTTTGGCTTCATGCAGCCCAACATTAAAAAATAAACTTTAATGTTTTCAAACCCAAAATGAAATGATAAAATGCTCAAAACAAATAACATAATAAATTCAAATAATACTAAAATTATTCAACTAAATAATATTAGGTGGTCTTGCGCCGTGGGCGGAGGTTGTAGCGACGCTCCACACGATCACCATGGCGACGCAAGTCTTTTGTTGGAGAAGGAGAAGGATCCTCTGTGAGAAAGCCTTCATCATCTTCCACATGTTGGGGGCCGTCATCTCCATCAATGCTCCCCCACTCGAAAGTACTCATCACCGATGAGTTGTCCCGAAGGTGCCGCCATAGAAGAGCATCATCTAAAAGAGCCACCTCCGATTCTGGAAGCCAAGATTCATCGGAGGCCGGACGATCATGCCAACGAATCAAGTAGCGGCGAACATCACCACCTGGAGAGGAAAGCACTTCATCCTTAATGATCCTGTCTGGCAAAAAGTTTGTCCTGGGAAACCTGGGAAAAGCATTATGCAATAAAGGAGGAAATTTTTCTTCATCAACTACCAACGTACCTCCATTGGAGACTGATGGAGAGAGTGATCCAGACACAAGATAAACCCCCAACCTATTAGAAAATGTAGTTGAGCTAAACGGACAGTTAGATAATTCCTGTGGTGGAGAAACATACGACGTTATATCAGAAACATTAAAAATAGGGGAAATGCCCCAATCAGTGGGTAACTCCAAAAGATATGCATTTTCTCCTAATTTCTTTAAGATTCGAAAAGGCCAAACTCGCCAATTTGCTAACTTTTTTATAGTGCCTGAAGGCATCCGTTCAGGGATGAGACGCACCAATACTAAATCGCCAACCTTAAAGTGAGTTTCTCTTTTTTGTACGTTAACATGAGCTTGATAAGATGCGTATTGTGTGGTTAGCGTTTCATTTATGTGCTTATGCAAATTATGAATATTAGAGGCAAAATCATGTGCAAATTGACTTGATTTATAAGATAGTGGTAATGAAATCAAGTCAAGTGGCACAGGTGCTTTATAACTGTGCACGTTCTCATTCGGTGACAAGCCAGTGGACCTATTTTTGGAATTATTATATGCTAACTAAGCATGAGGAAGGATACGGTCCCATGTACCCTTGTGGTCTCCCACAAAGCATCGTAGCAAACTACCTAAACTTATGTTTACCACTTTCATTTGCCCATCCGTCTGTGGATGGTAGGCCGAAGAAAACAAAAGTTTGTTGTCCATAATCCTCCACAAGGTATTCCAAAAATAACTTGTAAATTTCACATCCCTATCGGTCACTATCGATTTTGGAACGCCCCGATGTCCAACTACTTTCTTACAATATAATTTAGCAACATGTGACACATCGTTGGTTTTATTACGCGCAATAAAATAAGCCATTTTGGAAAACCGATCTACTACTACCAGAATAGAATCATGACGTCTAAACGTGACAGGCAGGCCTAGAATAAAATCCATACTAACGTCTTCCCAGGGAATGAAAGAAATCGGGAGAGGGGTATAAAGTCCCGCATTAGTTTTGTTTCCCTTGGCTAATTGGCATGCTTGACAACTTCCCACGATTTTATTAATCGTTGACTTAAGACCGGGCCAATAAAACTTGTCTTCAACTAGAGCGATGGTCTTGTCACGGCCAAAATGTCCACCCAACCCACCGCTATGCAATTCCCACACGATGAAGTGATGTAGGGACGAACGTGGAATACATAGCTTTGAATGATTGAATAGATAACTGTCACGAATATAAAAGGATGAAATGGTTGTGGGCGAGTTTTCTTGAGTGGATAGATAGATTTCCTTGAAATCCGGACAATGGACAACTCATCCTTAATTCTATCGAACCCAATCACCTTTACTTCTAGCGTAGATAATAATAAAGATTCACGACTAAGAGCGTCGGCTACGCGGTTGAGAGTTCCCTTAAGGTGTTTTATGATAAATGTGTACGCCTAAAGATAGGAGATCCATTTGGCATGTCTTGGGCTCACTTTAGTTTGGGAGTTAATAAATTTCAAAGCTTCATGATCGGATAAAATAACAAATTCTTTAGGAAGTAAGTAATGCTGCCAATGTTGGAGGCATCTAATAACCGCATAAAACTCTCGATCATAATTAGAATAATTCAATTTTGGTCCCGCGAGTTTCTTACTGAAGTATCCAATAGGGTGACCGTCTTGACTCAATACACCACCAATACCAACTCTAGATGCGTCACAAGATAACTCAAAAACTTTAATAAAATCTGGTAATCTCAAAAGGGGAGCTTCCGACATACGTGATTTAATTATTTGAAATGCTTTAGCGACCGATTTCGTTCAAGTAAAATCACCCTTTTTCATGCATTCTATAATGGGGGCCATGATACTACTAAAGTCTCTAATAAATCGGCTATACAACGTAGCTAGACCGTGAAAACTCCGAACATCCCGAATATTGGAGGGCTCCGACCAGTCCTTAATGGCCTGGACCTTCTTAGGGTCTATATGTATGCCCTCCGAACTCACGATATAACCAAGGAACTCTACAGACGACACATGAAAAGTACACTTTTTAATATTAACGAATAATTTTTCCTACCTCAACGTGGTAAGGATAATCTTCAAATGTGACTCATGATTGCTCGTAGAAGTATTAAAAACAAGAATATCAACAAAGTACACTACTATGAAATTTCACATTTAAGGTTGGAAGACGTGGGTCATCATCCTAGAAAATGTGCTCAGGGCATTGGAAAGCCCAAATGGCATAACTAACCACTCGTAGAGCCCTTTCTTAGATTTAAAAGTAGTCTTCCACTCATCACCTTCCCTAATTCGGATCAGATGGTAGCCACTCCTAAGATCCAATTTCGAGAAAATCGTGGCACCCGCTAACATGTCCAATAAATTGTCCAAGTGAGCGATGGGAAAGCGATATTTAACAGTAATTTTATTAATGGATCTACTATCCACACACATCCTCCAAGAGTAATCTTTCTTGGGAGCAAGTAAGGCTAGTACGACACTCGGACTCTTGCTATGATGAATGAACCCCTTTTGCAATAAATCTGAAACTTGGGTTTGTAATTCTAAGTGTGCGGAATGATTTAACCTATAGTCAGGAAGGTTGGGCAAAGAGGAACCCGAGATGAAATCTATCATATGTTGGATGTCCCGCATGGGGGGTAACTCGGATGGTAGCTCGTTCGGATACACATCCTTAAACTCATCTAAGAGCTTCCTCAGTGCCGATGGTAAACTCTCAAATGACGACTCATCTTCCTTAACTTGCAAACCAACTAACGCATATATGACACCATCCATAAAGGTATTACGTGCAAATTCCTTCTTACCTATCAGACTTAACGCTTTCTTTTTCGACCGGGACAATCATATCCTTAAAGGGGACCGAAGGATCCTTAGGTGGAGTGGGTTTTAAAATTATGGTCTTACCATTAAATTTAAATTCATAAGTGTTAGCTCGACTAAAGTGGGTAACATCATGACCATAAAGCCATGGATGACATAATAAAAGGTGACAAGCATCCATAGGGATGACGTTGCACCAAATCTTTTCAGAATAAGCTTTGATGGTAAGGGGTACCAAACAACGCTTTGACACTGGGAGGGATGACTTATCTACCCATGCCACCTTATAAGGCCGAGGGTGTGGCTCAGTAACTAAAGACATTCAGTTCACCGCTGTAACACCCCCATCCGTCGTATGGCATATAATAGAAGGTCCAGTTGGAACCCGACGCCATATACCACGGACAGATGGAATGGTTACGTATTAATAACCAAACATTCCAATTAAGACTACTCGTCCTACACAGAGCATTCTAGCGGAAGCTTTTAAATAGTTGAAAGAACCCAAAACTTAAATCCATAATCATGAATGTCCACATCCACACAACAGGAATGAAAACCAAATACACTGAAGGGGTACACGGCCTTATGGCCTTACAAATATTCACTTAATAAGATAGTGTCTTACATACATCGGCTCGCAGTCCGGCCACACATGACAAATTAAAAACAACTATTCTTTACGGCCTTCAAGGGCCAGCACAGCAACATGGGCTCTAGCCCGCTAACTTGCACTCGGCTCTGCAGCACCTGCAGGCAACATTCCACCACACGGTGGCAAACAATGCAATGGTCAGCAAAAGCCGACCAAATTATAACGACCCCATCCATTTCTCGGGACGGCGGTGCTCCTTCCCTGCATATCATTAGCCCATCTAAACAATTATGTAAAAAGATATTTCGCCACAGGTGTAGGCTCGCCCGGCCAAACACCTTGTGCACTCAGGGCATATTAACGGTGAATCCTGACACTTCAGCGTCTTCACCACCGCCCTCAGGATGGCAACAACATGAGCATTTCAGCCTTCTTGACCACTGTCAAAGGCTCCCAACTATGCTAATGGCCAGTCCCCTTTTCGGGTCTCTCGCACCGAATCATATAGCCCAGGTCCAATTCCACTTTCCTGTTGCTCAACCGCGTAGTTCACCTTAAGACGTACGCATGGGACAAGCTTCTCTCGGATCGTAATGTTTCCAAACAATCACATTACCCAGTTATGTTCAAGGCCGGTTCCCAGACCGCCAAGTTAGCAGAACAACGATTCCGCTCAGTTTTCCAGGTGCGCCTTGGAGCTAACCTCCAAGGATCCATGCTGCAATCTACCGCGTAGAAACCCGAAAACCCAAAGCACGGAGTCTTCTCCGGCAAATCATAACAAATGCAACATCACTGATCTAGACCAACATGTCCGGGTAGGCTTCACACAAAATGCCTATGCCCGTATTTTGATTCCAGACTCTATATGGAACACAAGGGGAACTATTCACATCAACCCCAAGGAACACCACGCACTCACCGCTCACTCGCGGGAGTGGGTTTTCCCTATGAAAAATAGGAAGAGCTTCACATGCTCAAGTTGATAATCGTTACCCTTATGATCAGCTTTGGTGCCATGGAAAAACTACACTGATAGAAGTATTCGCAACGATCTTTCCTCTACGGATTCGCTCTCAGATCTAAAAATGGTGCTCCGATGCTCCGCCGGCGGCCGGAATCCTCCTCCTTCTTCCTCCTTGCTCTAAATCCTTGGAAAGAGAAAGCTTTGGAGAGAAATGAAGGATTCAACTCCAATTTACGGCATTAACAGAGCAGGAAACCACCTGGGCCGTTGGATTAAAAATAAAGAAATCGAACGGCTCTGATCCGCTCAAAAATCAACAGTACTGGGCCGAACATGGCTTGGCACACGGCCGTGTCCCAGGCCATGTGCCTCGATCCAGGCACGATCGTCGAACACAAAGACTCACACAGGCTCAGATACGCCCGTGTCTCACTCGACACACCCGTGTCGGGACCTCGACATGCCCGTGTCCGGGGGCGTGTCACACATAATCGCCACGCCAACCGACACGACCTGTAATGCCCCGAAACTCAAAAGAGTGACGGGGGAAGTTTTGGGCCAGATTTGGAATCTGGCAGTAGGCACACGGCCTGGGATACGGGCGTGTCCCAGGGCATGTCAGACTGGAGTCGACGACTTGGCTGCGAAGTCGACGAATTTCAGTCAACACTGTATCGAGACAGGGAACACAACCTGAGATACGGGAGTGTCTCAGGGCGTGTCGAGCCCGTTTCGACGATCGGCCCGGGGTGTCGACGATTTTCGCTCGACGAAGTGTCGAGACTGGGCATACGGCCTGAGACACGGGCATGTCTCAGGGCATGTCGAGCCCGTGTCGACAACCGGCCCGGGGTGTCGACATTTTCGCTCGACGATGTGTCGAGACAAGGCACACGGCCTAGGACACGGGCATGTCCAAGGCCGTGTTGGGTGCTCGACGAACTTCAGTCGATGAAGTGTCGAGACCGTGAACATGGCCTGGATCCCAGCCGTGTTGAGGTAGACACGGGCAAGGACACGGGCGTGTCCAGTACCCGTGTAGTTCTCGGGTTGTTTTCGGGCTAAATCGATGGGGGCACACGGCTGACCACATGGCCGTGTCAGTTAGAACACGGGCATGTCAGGTCGAACACGGGCGTGTCGGATACCCGTGTGTTATTCCAGGCGCGTCGATTTTGACGGTGAATGAGGGACACGGCCCTGGACATGGGCGTGTGCCAGGCCGTGTTCGGTCCAGATTGTACATTTCAGGCCCGAATCGAAGCCGTTCGTTTCTTTAATTTGGGATCCAACAGCTGGTGGTTGTTCCTGATGGGATATACACGGGATTGGACCCTTGAAACCCTCATTTCTTTGGAGTGGTTATCTTTCTAAAGTATAGAGAGGGAGGAGAGCCAAGGGAGGAAGAAGAAGCTAGATCCGGCCATTGGAGGAGCTTCGAAGCTCTAAATCGCAAGCCGACTCCGGATCTACGGAGGCAAAGAGAGTGCGGTGCTTTTCATTTGCTTACTTTTTCATGGACCCAAAGAAGAACGCTAGGGTAACGATTCTCTTCTTAAGCATGTGAAGCTCTTCTTCTTTGCATAGGAAACCCGCTCTCGCGAGTTTGCGGTGAGTTGGAGGCATTCCTACGGGTAGACATGAATAGTCCCCGTTGTGTAGAGTCCGTAAGCGAGAACGGACATAGGCATGATGTGTGAAGCCTACCCGGACATGTTGGTCTGGATCGATGATGTTGCATTGCATAAATGTCAGAGAAGACTCCGTGCAATTGTTTGTTTTTCGGGTTTTCTACGTGGTAGATTGCAACAGGGAGCCTTGGGGATTAACCCAAAGGTGCACCCGGAAAACTGGGCGGATGCGTGATCTTGCCAACTTGGTGGCCTGAGAGCCAACTTGAACATAACCGAGTTATGTGAATTGTGATGGAAATGGGACTCTAGAGATGTTTGACCTGCGCATATAGTTTAAATTACCGTTGCGATGTGAGCACGGGTCAGATGGAACCGTACATGTTCTATGTCGTTCGGGTTAAAGAGACCTAAGGTTACGTGACACTTGTCGTTGGCATAGATGAGGGTCTTCGGCGGTCTATGGTTTTTATTACCGTGACCCATGCCGGGAAGACAAATTGCTCATTGATTGGCCGTCCAAAGGGACGGTGGTGAGTCGGCAGACTTAGACTGTGTTCCCCGAGAATGTGCCCTGAGTGCACGGGGTGTGTGGCTGTATGAGCCTACGCCTGTGATGAAATGTATATTGTTTTATTGCTCGCTTATGCTAATGAAATGCAGGGAAGGAGCATCGCCGCCCCGAGTTGGGGGCGGGATCGTTATAATTTGGTCAGCATTGCTGACCGTTGCTTTTGTTTGCTACCGTGCGGTGGTTTTATTGCTTGCAGGTGCTGCTGTACCAAGCGGTCAATAGCGGGCTAAAGCCCAAATTGCGAAGCCGACCCTCGAAGGCCTAATTGGAGTGTTTATTGAAAGGGGAAACTAGATCTGATATACTCTAGAGGGGGGGGGGGTGAATAGAGTATATGGTGCTTTTAAAACACAAAGAAAAACTTTTGCAAAGCTTTACAACAATTGTTGTAATGAGTGTAAGCAGGGAAGCAGAAATAAAACTAATCACAACACTAAGCTATGCAGAGATTAAGCACAAGAAAATCTAGGCCAGAAACAAAAAGAAAACATGCAAAACCAGATGACACAAGGAAATTTATAGTGGTTCCCCAACTTGGGTACATCCACTCTTCTACCACCCTAGGTAGGAATCCACTGCAGGATGAGTTGATCAGGTGTCCTGGGCACCAATGAGCTTTTGATAAGGTGCTCAAAAACCAAATCAGATTTTTTGATCAGGTTTCTTGCCACCAATGAGCTTTTGACAAGGTGCTCAAAAACCAGATTCAAACTTTTGAAGGGAGTTTGAAAAACCCTTTACAGAATGGGGGTGAGAGAGTGATGGCAGTCTTCTCTTTCTCAAGCAACTGAGAAGACTATGTGGATTCAGTGATGTTGTCAAAGCTCCCCCTGAGTCCTTGAAATCTTCAGGAAGATGAGCTTTGCTGAGGGTGATAGGCCTTCAAAGATAGATCTCCAGCACAAGATGATTTCAGCAAGCTGAAATATTGAGAGTCTGGAGTCTTGAAATGATGTTGGCCTTGAACACTTGAGAGCTGAAGAGATCTGAAGATTTTTGAAAGCTTGATCTCTCTGATGAGTGTTCTTCAGAATTCTTGTTGACAGAAGATTGAGAGAGTCTCTGTGTATTCTGAGTTGTGTGTGCTCTCCTTGTCAATCTCTGTATTTCTTCTCTTCTCTATTTCATTCAAAAACATTCTATCTGTTATTCTCTGTGTCTGAATAGGATATCACTCTGTCAAAGATAGCCGTTGGTCTGCATTGATTACAGCCTTAATTGCATAATTTCTTCTGAAGGAAAGTCCACTGAATTGTTCCTTGAAAAATCCCTTGAAACTTGCTCCAGGAGTAAATGAAAACGGCTGGCAGATCTTCTGAATTAAATGCAGAATAACTTCTATCTGATTTGAATTTGAATTCTGAAAGATAACTGAAATCGTCGAACTGAGCTCTGCTATCGTCGAGCTGAGCTCAGCGAACTGGAAAATGCAAGCAGCAAAGAAATCGTCGATCTGAGCTCAAAGATCGTCGAACTGAGCTCAGAGATAAGGATCTAATGCAGAGTCAAAATCGTCGACCTGAGCTCAGCGATCGTCGAATGGAGTTTGACGATATTGCGAAGTTGAGCTCAGCGATCGTCGAGTGGATCTCGATGATATTATGAGGTTGAGCTCAGCGATCGTCGAATGGAGCTCGACGATCTGCAGAACTTGAGCTAGACGATCGTCGACCGGAGTTCGACGAATCGTCGTGCTGAGCTCGACGATTAGACTTAGTCTCCAGAAAAACTTTGGTCTTCAGGGCAGCTTCCAAACCTAGACTTCTAACCCTTAGACTCAATTCTAATTGACCTATTAAGCTATACAGAAGGTCAAACACAGATTCCTAGAGACATAGTGATCCTGACCCAAATTAGTAATAGGGTGTTCCAACAATCTCCCACTATTTGGGTTAGGATTACTATTTACAGATTTTGGAAATTCAAATAACAACAAATAAACAGAAAAATACAAAAACAACAGTAGCTAGACATTACAGAACCATCACAGAGATATATATATATATATGTCATCCAGATATTAGTCAGAAAAACCAAGAATTGTCACCTTACAGAGTTACTTTTTCTCTTTGCCTTTTACCATCTTGATTTCTCTGTTAGGATTTAAAGCTTCCTGTTTGGATCTGGTGTCATCAGCTGCACCCAAATAAATTTGCTTAGAAGCCCTGGGAATCACTGCAGCTGGATGCAACTCCATGTACCTGTCTGCATCAAAAAATTTGCTGGAGGCATATCTCTCTAGTTCTTTCTGTCTTTGTTCTGACATTGTAGATATATTGGAGGTATCCAGGCCTTGCTCTTTGGCTTTCTTTATTTGATCTAATGCAGCCAACTCTTTCATTCTAGCAGTCCAAGCAATAGGATTCTTCTTAGGGTCCTCAAATGGAACAGGTGGCTCATACCTGTTGGAAGAAGTATCTTGAGGGGTCCTGGCAGTCACAGTTTCTCTGAGCTTATAGGGGAATGGACCTGAAGTTGTATCAGAAGGAACATGTCCTCCCCTGGAATAAGGGTGCTGCTTGGAATGCCCTTTGGAGTAAACCTGAGTCTCTCTTTGATTTCCCCTATATCCTCCCCTTCTAGAGTAAGAGCCCCTAGACTGGCTTTCGCTTTGATATGTTCTAGCATGAGGTTGGTAGGGAGCCTGGCTTCTAGCTGGGCCTGAACTTGCAGAGCTGCCACCTGCACCTGCATCAGGTGGAGGTGGTGGAGGAGGATGAGGGTGCTTGAACTGAGTGGAACCTTTCTCATACTTCCTTTTCTTCTTCATAGCCTTTAGCTGATTCTTAGAGAACTGCATCCAATGCTCAGAAATTGGGCAGTTGTGCAGAATATAGTAAGGAACATCATTATCATCTCTAACTTTGGCAGGTGGAACCCTCTTCAATGCCTTACTTCTTGCCTTTCTTTTTCTTGCAATGGTGGCAGAGGAATCATCAGAAACAGTGTTGTAATCCTCAGATTCAGAACTCTGTGCATCATATATGGCATCAATCCTTTTCATCAAATTTTCTTTCAGTTGAACAGCAGCAGATGGGGCAGAAGCAGAAGCAGAAGGAGCAACAGAGACAGATACATCAGCAGATATAACAACAGGTGCTGGAGCAGCAGTAGAAGCAATAGAGGTTATTTCAGGAATTATGGCAGCAGCAGGTTCAGAAACAACAACAACATCTACAGCAGGCTCAAAAACAACAGCCTCTGTCATCAGAGAATCCTGGGAAATGAACTCATCAGCAGCAGTTGGAACATTGTCTTCTTCAGCAGCAACAACAATTTCAGAAGTAGATACAGCCTTGTATTCAGCAGCAGCAGTAACATCATCAGAAGCAACAGTCACTGAATTAATGAAAGCAGAAATGATACTGGGGTCACAGCATGAGAAGGGCACCAGAGCCTTGGACAGATCTTCAGGGGGCTGGACAGTATTGGGCTCTGGGAGGTAGCTGAAGTATGCAATATTAAATGCAGAGAGCAAAGACCCTAGGTCAATTGCTAAGGCTGGAGTAGGCACAGCAACTGGAGCAGAAGATACAAGCACAGCAGCAGCAGCAGCAGCAGGAGCAGAAGCAGAAGCAGCAGCAACAGCAGCATGAAGGCTGGCTTCATAAGGCATCTCCCCCTGCCTGGATGCAGATACCTCTGTATCAAGGCACACTACTGGTGGGGCTGCTTGAGGGAGGAGAGAAGAGAGCCTGGCAGAGAGGGCTGCCACTGATAAGTGTAGAGGAGCCAAAGAGGTCTCCAAGAGGAGGGAGTGCCTGGGGGCAATGAGCTCATACAGTTTATCAGCAAGGGCTGAAAGATCTACTTGCTCAAGAAGAGGAGCAGAGGTAGAGGGTACAGGGATGGCTGAAGAAGCTGGAGGAGGAGGGCTGAATGGTGGAATGAATGGCTCAGGAGAGGTGATTGTGGAGATGGAGGACAATGGGATGGATATGGAGGGAGTGAAAGTGGGTTGGTCAATGATGTGGTGGAGAAGGTCTTGGAAGGATGTTGAGGAGGAGGGTAAGTCTGGAGGAGAAAAGGGGGAATCATCCATGTAGGATTCATCCAGAAGGGTGAATGATGGTATGGATGGAGATGAGGTAACATCAGGTGGTGGATAGGAGAACAATGGGAGGAATTGGTCTACTGGAGGTGATGAAGTGGTTGCTGGGGATGGAATTGAGGTTGGAGATGGGCTGGATATGGTAATGGGGGATGAGGCTGGAATGGTGGATGGAGCTGGAGGTAGGGTTGAACTTGTAGGAGGAGGAGAAGCAGCACTAGCAGCAGGCAGATTCTCTGCAGGTGCAGAGACCTGGTGGGGAGTGACTCTTTGAGTCCTGGTGCCTGAAGGGGCAGTTGAAGAGGGCCTGCTTGGCTTGCTAATCTGCCTGTCCCATTTCCCAAAAAGGGCACAGGTGAGTCTCTTGGAGGCATTGATGTGCACTCCAGAGGAGACTAATAGAGTAGGGCACTTTGCCTGAAGGAAGACTCCCAGAATTCTTCCAAAATTCACAAAGGTTTTGTTAATCTTCTTCTTTATCAGGTCAAAGAAGACCTCTCCCCAGTTCAAGCTTTTCCTATCTACCAGAGCTCCCATGAGGCAGAGCTGATGTCTGGAGATGGTGTCATGTGCAGAATGTTTGGCCAACAGGACCTTGCCTACAACATCTGCCAGAAACCTGTATTCAACTGACAGGTTCCTCTTAAATAATTTGCTAGGGTTTCCCTCAGGATGACCCATCCTGGCAAGTATATCAGTAGACTCTTCTCCAGAAAGTTCAGCAGAGTCATCTCCATTTCTAAAACCAAAAACCTCTGTTAAAACTGTTGGGGTCAGAGGTACCTGGGTTCCAGCAATAGTTCCAACAATGGTGTTGTTGTCAAGGTTGTGTGCAGTATAAACCCATTCTTTTATCTCATCTGAAGGAAGTTTTATTCTTGTGGTCATGAGGGCAGACAAATGCTGATCTCTGAATAAACTCAGGATGTCCTGGAAGACTTGATCAGTGGTGTTGAAGGAGTCCAAATCAATGTCAAACCCTGCATCAAACTTCATTGCGGCGAGGACAGCAACTGAGACGGCCATGGTACCTGCAAAAACTTAACAAACAAACCGAACAAGCGTAGAACTGTTTGGAGGGAAGAAAATTCTTGCAGAGAAATTGAAAGCGCAAGAGAGAACGACGGCGAAAAATGAGTTTTATATTAGGGTTCAACGCAGAATTGGAAAGATCGTTGAACTCAGTTCGATGATCTAGGCTTCTAAAGGAATCTGAAGAGACTCCAACATCGTCGATCTCCGTTCGACGATCTGGAAAGGCGTCGAGCTCCGTTCGACGATCGTTCAGGGAACAAAATCGTCGAGCGCCGTTCGACGATCGTTGATTGAAGGAGACAGTTCATGCTGTCTTAGGGGCGCTGAATTCAGTTCGACGATTCTGGAAATCGTCGATCTCCGTTCGACGATCTTTGGGGAAATCGTCGAGCGCAGTTCAGAGATCAGAAAATTCTAGACACTAAGGAAAATCAGAATTTTTGCCTAGTCTTGGTCAATTTTTAGCCTTCAAAATCTTGGATATTATTTAAGACTTCCTCCATCTAACATTCCTAACTGATTTAGGAAGAAAGTGTGTTTCTTTTCATCCAAAGGCTTGGTGAAAATATCTCCCCTTTGTAAATCAGTTGGGATATATTGCAGTTCAATTTTATTCTTTTCAATATTGTCCCTTAAGAAATGATGCCTAATCTCTATGTGTTTTGTCCTACTATGGAGGACTGGATTTTGAGCTATGGAAATAGCACTTGTATTGTCATAAAATATTTTTGACTTCTCTAAGTTGTAACCATAGTCTAGGAGTTGGTTTTGAATCCACAGTATTTGTGAACAACAACTGCCTGCAGCCATATATTCAGCTTCAGCAGTTGAAGTTGACACAGATGTTTGTTTCTTGCAAAACCAGGAGACAAGTCTATCACCAAGGAACTGACAAGTTCCACTGGTGCTTTTCCTGTCAATTCTGCATCCAGCATAATCAGCATCAGAGAATCCAGTTAACTCAAATGCTGAATCTTTTGGATACCAGAGACCTAGATTTGGACAACTTTTAACATACCTAAGAATCCTCTTTACTTATGTGAGGTGTGACTCTCTAGGGCTTACTTGGAACCTAGCACATATACATGTAGCAAACATTATATCTGGTCTACTAGCTGTAAGATACAGTAAAGAGCCAATCATTGCTCTATATGTTGTCTGATCAACAGGTTTCCCATGTTCATCAGCATCCAATACATCATTGGTAGGCATGGGTGTTTTCATACAAGATGCCTCAGACATGCCAAATTTCTTAACCAGCTCATGAGCATATTTGGTTTGAGAAATAAAGATGCCTTCAGCATGTTGTTTGACTTGCAATCCTAGGAAGAAGGATAGCTCACCCATGCTACTCATCTCAAATTTAGAATGCATTAGGTTAGAAAACCTTCTGCACAATTTTGAGTCAGTAGAACCAAAAATGATATCGTCTACATAAATTTGTACTAGTAGGGTATGGGACTTATGGGTTCTAATAAAAAGAGTTTGGTCTACTCTACCCATTATAAAACCATTTTCCAAGAGAAAGCATGCTAGGGTCTCATACCATGCTCTAGGAGCTTGCTTGAGACCATATAATGCTTTATTTAGTTTAAAAACATAGTCAGGATAAGTTGGAGAGATAAAACCTGGAGGTTGTCTGACATAGACTTCCTCTTTGATGTCTCCATTCAAAAAGGCACTCTTGACATCCATCTGATAAACCTTGAAGCCTTTGTGAGCTGCATAAGCTAGAAAAATTCTGATGGCTTCCAATCTTGCAACAGGTGCAAAGGTCTGGTCGTAGTCAATTCCTTCTTCTTGAGAATATCCCTGGGCAACTAGCCTTGCCTTGTTCCTTATTATTACTCCTTGATCATCCAGTTTATTTCTGAATACCCATTTTGTTCCAACAATGGAATGATCCTTTGGCTTTGGCACTAGTTCCCATACTTTGTTCCTCTCAAATTGATGCAACTCCTCTTGCATTGCAATGATCCAGTGTGGATCTTGCTCTGCATCTTGAATGGACTGAGGTTCAATTTGAGAAAGGAAGCAGGTGTGCAACAGGTTTTGGTTGACCTGATTTCTGGTTTGCACACCAGCTGAGAGTTCTCCAATTATTTGGGTAATTGGATGGTCTCTTGATGTTACTAAATCAACAGGGGGTGTTGATTGTTCACCAACCTGTGTTGTTGTTTCCTCTTGTGATACAACAACTGGCTCTTCAAATGGAGCTTCAATGTGTTGAGCATTGCTTTCATCTTCACTGCTTTCTTCTTCTTGAGCAACCTATAGCTTGTTCATATCTTCAACTAGAGAGTGTTCCTGCAAAGGTTCTATGGTAGATGAAATCTTCTCCTTGAAAGACATGTTAGTTTCATCAAAAGATATATGAACAGATTCCTCAATTTTCAATGATGATTTATTATATACCCTATAGGCCTTGCTGATCATGGAGTATCCCAGAAACACTCCTTCATCAGCTTTGGCTTGAAATTTTGCTAAATGTTTCTTATCATTATTGTGAATATAGCAAATGCAACCAAAAATTCTGAAATAGTCAACTTTAGGTTTCTTCCCTTTGAGTAATTCATAGGGAGTCTTTCCCTTCAGTTTATGTATCAGACTTCTGTTCAACACATAGTTGGAGGTGTTCACTGCCTCTGCCCAAAAGGATAGAGGTAGATGAGCATCTGACAACAATGTAGTGGCAGATTCAATAAGGGTTCTATTTTTCCTTTCAGCTACCCCATTTTGTTGAGGAGTTCTAGGAGCTGATAAAGTATGCCTGATCCCTTCACTCTGACAGAACTCTTGCATAAGAAGAGAATCAAACTCTGTCCCATGATCACTTCTGATCAGGGCAATGTGAGTATTGAACTCAATATTTATACATTTGAGAAACTCTGTCAGACACTTAAAGTTATCAGACTTCTTCCTTAGAAAGAACACCCAAGTGAATCTAGAGAAGTCATCTACAATCACCAAAGTGTAGGATTTCCCTCCTAGGCTTTGTACTGTGATGGGTCCAAATAGACCCATGTGTAACAAATACAATATCCTAGGTGAATCACTCTTATTAAGTGACTTGAAACTGTTTTTAGTTTGCTTGCCTAATTGACAAGCCTTGCAGAGTCCTTCCTTCTTGTAGGGGCCAGAAGGTAGTCCTCTAACAAGATTGTCCTTGGATAGCCTAACAATAGTTCTAAAGTTTAGGTGTCCTAATCTCTTATGCCATAAAACATTTGGTCTACAAACTGAATTGAATAAACAGATATCTATAGTAGTTGAAAGAAAATCTACTAGGTAGATGTTACCTTTCCTTTTACCTGTCAACACAGTTGTGTTGCCCTCTGACTTGATTTTGCATAAGGTTTTGCTGAAGGTCACCTGGTAGCCTTCATCACATAGCTGACTGATGCTGATTAGGTTGTGCTTCAGTCCTTCCACATATGCTACTTTCTTGAAGGTTACAGAACCAATCTGGACTGCACCATATCCTTTAGTTTGTCCAAAATTGGAGTCACCAAAGATAACCTTGGGTCCAAGCTTGGCTCTAAAGGAATTGAGGTTGTCCTTGTTCCCTGTCATGTGCTTAGAGCACCCACTATACAAATACCATTGCTGGTTAGATGTTGGATAGGTCTTCACCTGCACATAAAGCAATTCACTTGTTTTTGACCCAGTTTACCTTGGGCCTAGGTTGATAACCTCTAAATTCAGAAATGAAAGACATCCCTGGCTGACTCTTATATCCTTCAGGATGATATCTCCTTGGAGGTAAAATCCATTCAGTATAAGGGTTGAAGGTTTGGGATGAAGAACCCTCAGGATTCAATTTTGACTTGCCTTTAAAAAAATTTCCAGAGCTCTGACCTCTGTTCGACGATCTTGGAGCTGAGTTCGATGATCTTGGGTCAGATCGTCGAGCTCCGTTCGACGGTCGACTATGGCTGAGGTCAGGTATATGGGATCGTCGACCAGCGTTCGACGATCTTGGCTGAGATCGTCGACCTGCGTTCGACGATTTTCCCTGAGGTCGTCGAGCTGCGTTCGGCGATCATCGATCTTCATTCGGCGATCGTCGATCTCCGTTCGACGATTTGTGCTGGACTTTAGTTTTCTGAGGCAGATCAGAATTTTTCCTGGCAACCTCTACAACTCCCTTTCCCTTGCTAGAAATAAACTTGATGGGAGTTGTTAGGACTATAGGTTGGCTGGATGAAGCACCCAAGCCCAGTGTACTGTTAAGTCTAGAGTTCACTGTGCTTGTGATGTCCATCAGCTTGATGCTTCTCCCATTAAGGGATTCTTCAAGCTTCTTGGCCTCAGAGAGCTCACTTTTCAGTGTAGCTATCTGTTCTCTATAGTTCTCCAACTCCTGAGAGAGTTTGAGGTTTTCTGACTTTAAGCCATTGTGTTCAGATAATTGATTTCTGAGAGAGATGATCTCTTTCTCAGACTTTAGCAGATCTAGACACAATGCTTTAAATTCAGATTTAAAATCTTCTGAAGTAAAATCAAAAGAACTGATTACCTGATCTTCTTCAGGTTGAATCTCTGAGTCTGACTCTGACTCTTCTTCCTCTGAGTTGTGTTGTGAGGCATTAATTGCCATCATGCAGAATTCCTTTTCTTCTGCATCATCCTCATCATCACTGGAGCTGGAAGAGGCTTCTGACTCCTCTTCAGTCTCACTCCAGGATTCAGCAACAAATCCTTTCCTTGTATGCTTATTTTTGCTGGAAGAGGGTTTGCTATTGCCACTCTTTTGGAGTCTTTCTCCTTTCTTCTTTCTTTTCTGTCCCTTCTCTCCTTGTTCTTGTTCTCTGGACAGTCAGGAACCATATGCCCTGGTTTCCTGCAACCAAAGCAAATGATTTCTTTGCTATTGCCAATGGACTTGTCATACCTTGGCTTATCCTGCTCCTTGTGTGATCTTCTTCTGAAGTCCTTTCTGGCCATCTTATAGAATCTTTTGGCCAGCAAGCTGAGAAGTTCATCATTGCCTGTTCCTTTTTCTTCAGGCAGATCTTCAGTAGCCTTGAAGGCTATGGTTTTCTCTTTCCTTGTGGCTGGTGAAGCAGCCTTCTGTTCTTCTTCTCTGTTCTTGATGAGTAGCTCATAAGATTTGAGCTTACCCAACAAGGCTTCAGTGGTGATCTCATTCAGACTTCTGGCATCTTTAATTGGCCAGATTCTTGAATCCCAAGTGCTGGGGAAGCACATTAGGATCTTGTCATTAAGTTCTGTCAGTGAGATCTCTTTGTCTAATGTCCTCAGTTCACTGACAATTAGACTTAGTCTGTTGTACATGTCTCCCACTGACTCTGTTTCTCCCTTCTTGAAGTTCTCATATTGGGAGATGAGATGGGATCTTCTGTCTTTTCTCTCATCAGCTGAGCCAGAGACAATTTCTGAGAGCTTGTCCCAAATTTCTTTGGCTGAATTGCATTCAGCTACTTTTTGAAAGATGTCATCTTACATTGTCTGAGCTAAAATGTTCATTGCCTTGGCATCAGCTACTTTCCACTTTTTGATGTCAGCATCTGTTCCTGATGGAGGTGGAACAGCATTTGTGCTTGTGCCCTCTGGAGGTCTTGGACACACTGTCAAAACAGAATTAAAAATGTCTTCGTCAATAGAATTCATATAGAGTCTAATCCTTGCTTTCCAAAGTGCAAACTTTGACAGATTGCACACTGGAGGTCTGGTGCTAGCATAATCTTTGTTTTGGGCCATGACTTGTGCAAGCTAAATCTAATAATGAAATATAAAAGAAGGATCTAGATTAGGATCTTGGGGTTCAGGTGTTAGCCTGTACAACCAAACAGATATGGTATGTTTAACCAACCTGGCTTTGATACCAATTGAAAGGGGAAACTAGATCTGATATACTCTAGAGGGGGGGTGAATAGAGTATATGGTGCTTTTAAAACACAAAGAAAAACTTTTGCAAAGCTTTACAACAATTGTTGTAATGAGTGTAAGCAGGGAAGCAGAAATAAAACTAATCACAACACTAAGCTATGCAGAGATTAAGCACAAGAAAATCTAGGCCAGAAACAAAAAGAAAACATGCAAAACCAGATGACACAAGGAAATTTATAGTGGTTCCCCAACTTGGGTACATCCACTCTTCTACCACCCTAGGTAGGAATCCACTGCAGGATGAGTTGATCAGGTGTCCTGGGCACCAATGAGCTTTTGATAAGGTGCTCAAAAACCAAATCAGATTTTTTGATCAGGTGTCTTGCCACCAATGAGCTTTTGACAAGGTGCTCAAAAACCAGATTCAAACTTTTGAAGGGAGTTTGAAAAACCCTTTACAGAATGAGGGTGAGAGAGTGATGGCAGTCTTCTCTTTCTCAAGCAACTGAGAAGACTATGTGGATTCAGTGATGTTGTCAAAGCTCCCCCTGAGTCCTTGAAATCTTCAGGAAGATGAGCTTTGCTGAGGGTGATAGGCCTTCAAAGATAGATCTCCAGCACAAGATGATTTCAGCAAGCTGAAATATTGAGAGTCTGGAGTCTTGAAATGATGTTGGCCTTGAACACTTGAGAGCTGAAGAGATCTGAAGATTTTTGAAAGCTTGATCTCTCTGATGAGTGTTCTTCAGAATTCTTGTTGACAGAAGATTGAGAGAGTCTCTGTGTATTCTGAGTTGTGTGTGCTCTCCTTGTCAATCTCTGTATTTCTTCTCTTCTCTATTTCATTCAAAAACATTCTATCTGTTATTCTCTGTGTCTGAATAGGATATCACTCTGTCAAAGATAGCCGTTGGTCTGCATTGATTACAGCCTTAATTGCATAATTTCTTCTGAAGGAAAGTCCACTGAATTGTTCCTTGAAAAATCCCTTGAAACTTGCTCCAGGAGTAAATGAAAACGGCTGGCAGATCTTCTGAATTAAATGCAGAATAACTTCTATCTGATTTGAATTTGAATTCTGAAAGATAACTGAAATCGTCGAACTGAGCTCTGCTATCGTCGAGCTGAGCTCAGCGAACTGGAAAATGCAAGCAGCAAAGAAATCGTCGATCTGAGCTCAAAGATCGTCGAACTGAGCTCAGAGATAAGGATCTAATGAAGAGTCAAAATCGTCGACCTGAGCTCAGCGATCGTCGAATGGAGTTCGACGATATTGCGAAGTTGAGCTCAGCGATCGTCGAGTGGAGCTCGATGATATTATGAGGTTGAGCTCAGCGATCGTCGAATGGAGCTCGACGATCTGCAGAACTTGAGCTAGACGATCGTCGACCGGAGTTCGACGAATCGTCGTGCTGAGCTCGACGATTAGACTTAGTCTCCAGAAAAACTTTGGTCTTCAGGGCAGCTTCCAAACCTAGACTTCTAACCCTTAGACTCAATTCTAATTGACCTATTAAGCTATACAGAAGGTCAAACACAGATTCCTAGAGACATAGTGATCCTGACCCAAATTAGTAATAGGGTGTTCCAACAGTGTTTACAGCTTTTATTCATGCATGACCGGCCTGTGTGCCGTGGTTTGTAAAACATGTAATATGAAGTAAACCATTTTGTAAGGCCTTAAGGCCTGTACTTGTATATGTCCAACATTCCTATTTGGTATTAGTGGACATTCATGCTTTTGTGATGAGTTCTTTATTGCAACTTATTAAACTACTTCCGCTAGAATGCTCTGTGTAGGACGTTATGATTAGTTGGATGGTTTCCATGAGTAACCACCCGGTCTGTCTGTAGTATATGGCGTCGGGCCCTGGCCGGACCTACAGTTATATGCTATGCGACAGATAGGGGGTGTTACAATTTGGTATCAGACTACTGGTTTTGGTCAGGCTTAAGATGAATTCGTGGTCGAATTCTTTTTAAGGGGTGGTCAGCACATGTGTGTGCGTCATCGTTATAACAGTAAAAGAACACATGAATGTCCACTTAGGAATGAAAATACACGTGTTTGTGGAACCTGCGTGTTCCTATAATTGCTATTTGCAATTTTATTTGGTCGCTTAACGGTGTTTTGTACCACTATAGATGAATTCGGAACGTCGAGTTTCTGAGGCCAGCAGTGCACCTAATGAAGCTCCTGCAACACCTCTATCGGCTGAGACCATAAGATTAGTGGCCAAAGCAGTGTTGGACATGATTAATGCGCAGCTTGCAAGGCAAATGTAGCAGCCCGCTCCTGCGATGGAGCAGGTACCGCTCCAAGCGGCTGAGCAGCGAAGAGTGGAACAGGTGGTAGAGGAGCCGGTAGTGCCAAGGAGGGCAACCGAGAGATAGCTCAAGCATGTCATGAGCTTTAATCCTCCGATATTCTTGGGGTTGGGAACCCCATCTCAAGCTGAAGACTGGCTCTCCAGGGTGAAGAGAGTCATGACAGTAACGGAGACGGAGGAGTGGCAAATGACCACCATTGCTACGTTACTTTTGGACGGTGAAGCGAGAATGTGGTGGGAAGGATTGGAGCTGCATCTACTGAGAGGTAGGCAACTTGTTGATGTCTCGATGGAGGAGTTCTCGAGATTGTTCTTGGCTAGATACCTCCCTTCGGCGCGGAGGATAGCATTGGAGAACGAGTTCCTGAAGTTGGTTCAAGGATACAATAGCATGGATGAATATCTCCACGAGTTTACTCGTTTGAGTCGATATGCTATCTCCACCATTGCGGATGAGGAGCGCAAGACGAATCAATTCTACGAAGGGTTGAGAGATGAGTTGAGATTACTATTCTCGGGGCCAATGACACAGGGTTTCTTGACCTTGGTCAACACGGCCCGGTCCTTGGAGAAGGACATGAAGAATGTTCAAGCTAAGAAGAACGTTGGTGAGAAGAAATCTGGGTTCAAAGTGCCGACTACTTCAAAGTCTGGCTATCAAAGATTCTTCAATAAGCATAAGACTTCGGGTCCAGCTCCTTCTAGTGCTTCTGGGGTGACTACGGGTCGGACCCCGGGTGCATGTTTTACTTGTGGAAAGCCGGGGCACTTTGCTCGTGATTGTTGGAGCGGACGTCCCAAGTCCGAAAGAAAGCCGGGAGCGACTTATGAAGAGAAGGGCAAGGCGGTGGAGTCAACCGCATCCCACTATGCTCCGGCCCAACCAAGGGTGTATAATCTTGGCCAACAGGAGGCCATCAAACAGGTGGATGTGGTGACAGGTACGGTTTAATTTATAGCAAGTTAATTTCTTTAAATACTTGTTATGCACATGTTACCTTACCACTGCTTGTTTAGGATTTGTTTTGATTTGTGAAAATCCGGCAAGAGCACTCTTCAATACGGGAGCTTCACACTCCTTGTCCGAAGGATTTATATCACGCATCGGAGTCCCTTCTTCGATGGCGAAGGATAAGTTGGATGTGTTGTTGCCCAATGGGTGTTCGATGTGCGCGGATAGGATCTGCGATGTTAAGATTCGTATTGGGAATCAGGAGTTCGATCTGCAAGCATCGTTACTTCCGTTGGTGGAGTTCGATGTTATATTTGGCATGGACAGGCTCTCGGAGCAGCATGCCTATATTGATTGCGGTCGCAAGGAAGTCAAGCTGGGAGCAAGTCGTGAGACGACTTTTACGGGCTTAAAGGGGTCGAGCAAGACGTTGATGTCTGCTCTTTAGGTGGTGAAGGTGGTTCGTGCCGGTGCAGAACTGTTCTTTACACTAGTGGAGGTTGCAAAGCCGAAGCCCGCATTGGATTGTATTTCAATGCTATCGGAATACCCTGATGTGTTCCTCGCAGATCTTCCTAGAGCCCCGCCTCAACGAGAGATAGATTTCACGATTGAGCTAGTGCCAGGTGCAAATTCTGTGTCACGATCTCCTTATCGTTTAGCGCCTAAGGAAATGGCGGAGTTGAAGGTTCAACTACAAGAGTTTTTGGAGCAAGGGTATGCGCGCCCAAGTTCTTCGCCTTGGAGCGCGCCGGTCCTCTTTGTTAAGAAGGACTGAAGCTTGAGGCTATGTATTGATTATCGGGAGCTCAACAAGTTGACGGAGAAGAACAAGTACCCGATCACCCGGATCGATGATATTTATGATCAGTTGGTCGGGTCGACGGTGTACGGGAAGTTGGACCTCAAGTCCGGGTACTATCAGCTGCGAATAAGGGAGAGTGATATCCCGAAGACAGCGTTCAGTACGAGATACGGGCATTATGAGTATACGGTCATTCCGTTTGGGCTGACTAATGCGCCGTCAGTGTTCATGGATCTGATGAACAGGACATTCAGGGAGTACTTGGACCATTTTGTGATCGTCTACATTGACGATATTTTGGTGTACTCGCATAGTGAGGAAGATCACTTCAAGCATCTTCATTTGGTTTTGGAGACGCTAAGGAGGAATCAGTTGTATGCTAAGTTCTCGAAGTGCGAGTTTTGGTTATCCTCAGTAGAGTTCCTCGGTCATATAGTGAGTGGAGAGGGTATTGCAGTGGATCCGGCGAAGATTGTTGCGATACGGGAGTGGCCTGAGCTTGCTACGGTAGTGGAAGTCCGAAGCTTTCTGGGGCTTGTCGGCTATTATAGGCGCTTCGTAGAGAACTTCTAGTGGATAGTGTTACCTCTCACTACTTTGACGAGGAAGGAGCAGAAGTTCATTTGGACGCCGGAGTGCGCGTGAGCTTTTGAAGAGTTGAAATGTCGGTTGACCACGACGCCTGTGCTGAGTTCGCCATGTGGGACCGAAGGCTATGAGATTTATAGTGATGCTTCGGGCAGCGGTTTGGGTTGCGTGCTACTGCAACACGGAAGTGTAATAGCTTATGGCTCGAGACAGCTAAAAGTGCATGAGAGGAATTATCCGGTCCATGACTTGGAGTTAGCGGCCGTGATTTTTGCCTTGAAGCTGTGGAGGCATTATTTGTACGGTGTGAAGATCGATATCTATACCGATCATAAGAGCCTGAAGTATCTGATTGATTAGAAGAATCTGAATATGCGACAGCGTAGATGGATGGAGTTCTTGGGAGACTATACATTTAAGATCCACTACGTGCCTGGCAAAGGTAATGCGGTTGCGGACGCGTTGAGTCGCCGAGCCCCAGCTCAAGCCAATTGGCTATCGGTGCATGATGAGCGGTAGGTGCGGGAGTTGGAGGCGTTGGAGATTGTTTGTGTGGATAAGCAATCAAGTGCTGAAGCAGTACTGAATTGGATTGAAGTCCAATATGACCTGGCTGATCGGATTCGGTATGCTTTGGATATGGATGTCCATATGAAGACGTTCATGGTAGAGGCTCTGGATGGGTCAAATTCCCAATTCGTTGTGGAGGACGGATTGCTTTGGAAAGACGGTTGTCTGTGCGTCCCAAGTATGGGTAATTTGCGGGTGGAATTGTTGTACGAGGCACACCATACCAAGTACTCGATTCATCCCGGGAGCACGAAGATGTACCGCGATGTAAAGAAACTGTTTTGGTGGCCGGGTTTGAAGAAAGATGTGGCGCTCTACGTGGCGAAGTGCCAAACTTGCGCCTTGGTGAATGTGGAATGCCAAAAGCCGGGAGGATTTCTTAAGTCCTTGCCTATTCCGGAGTTGAAATTCGACGACATTTCTATGGACATTGTGCACGGTTTGCCAAGGTCGCAAAAGGGGAATGATGCCATTTGGGTGGTCGTAGATCGGTTAACGAAGGTGTCGCATTTCATTCCGCATAGGAAGGATGATCCGGTGGAGAAGTTGGCAAAATTGTATGTGGATAACATTATACGGCTTCACGGTGTGCCCCGCAGCATCGTGAGTGACCGAGATGGGCGGTTCACGTCCAATAATTGGAGGATAGTGCAGCAAATGTTGGGAACAAAGTTGAAATTCAGCACAGCCTTCCATCCGCAAACGGATGGGCAGACCGAGAGGGTCAATAGAACTATGGAAGACATGCTTCAAATGTGTGTCTTGGATTTTGGAAAGCAATGGGAAGAACATCTTTATTTGGTGGAGTTCGCGTACAACAATAGCTACCAAGCGAGTATTCAAATGGCGCCCTTCGAGGCCCTGTATGGTAGAAAATGTCGGACGCCGTTGTCTTGGCTAGAAACGGTGAGTCAAAGTTTTATAAGCGATTAGAAGTGGAGGATGCTACTTCGTTGGTGTGTACCATTCGGGAGAGGTTGCTTATCGCTCAGGACCGGCAAGCAAAGTACTATAATGTCAAGAACAGGAACGTGGAGTTCGCTGTGGGCGACTATGTGTACTTAAAGATCAAGCCGTTCGAGGGTGTCTCGCGGGTGCGGCGATTGAAAAAGCTAAGACCGAGGTCCCTTGGGTCGTTTGAAGTTCTGGAGCGAGTTGGTGAAGCAGCCTATCGGTTGAAGCTTTCAGTGGAGCTTGGTGGATTACATGATGTATTCCATATTTCGGTGCTTCGGAAGGCGGTGCAAGAGCCTTCGCAAGTGATCGCGGTTGATCAAGTGCCTGTGGATAGTGGGTCGAAGACAAAAGTCAAGCCCGTGCAGATTGAGGACTCGGAGGTCAAGCGGCTATGCAATAAAGAGATCAGGATGGTCAAGGTCCGACGGGACAATTGCGGTCGTGAGGAGCTCTCTTGGGAGTGAGAGCAAACTATGCTTGACGAGTATCCGAAGTTGTTCTGCTCAGGTACAATTTAATTTTATACGTGTCATTACTTTATCCGGTTCATGACTTGGAGTTAGCAGCCGTGATTTTTGCCTTGAAGCTGTGGAGGCATTATTTGTACGGTGTGAAGATTGATATCTACACCGATCACAAAAGCCTGAAGTATTTGATTGATCAGAAAGATCTTAATATGCGGCAGCATAGATGGATGGAGTTCCTGGGGGACTATATATTTAAGATCCACTACGTGCCTGGTAAAGGCAATGCGGTTGCGGACGCGTTGAGTCGTCGGGCCCCAGCTCAAGCCAATTGGCATTCGATCCATGACGAGCGGTTGGTTCGAGAGTTGGAGGTATTGGAGATTGTCTGTGTAGACAAGCAATCAAGTACTGAAGCAGTACTGAATTGGACTGAAGTTCAATATGACCTGGCGGGTCGGATTCGACAGGCATTGGATTTGGATGACCACATGAAGCAGTTCATGGTAGAGGCTCTAGATGGGTCAAATTCCCAATTCGTTGTGGAGGACGGATTGCTTTGGAAAGACGGTCATCTTTGCGTCCCAAGCGTGGGCAGTTTGCGGGTGGATTTGTTGTACGAGGCGCACCATACCAGGTACTCGATTCACGCGGGGAGCACAAAGATGTACCGTGATGTTAAGAAACTATTTTGGTGGCCGGGTTTGAAGAATGATGTGGCGCTCTACGTGGTGAAGTGCCAAACTTGCACCTTGGTGAAGGCGGAGTGCCAAAAGTCGGGAGGATTTCTGAAGTCCTTGCCTATTCCGGAGTGGAAATTTGACGACATCACTATGGACTTTGTGCACGGTTTGCCAAAGTCGCAAAAGGGGAATGACGCCATCTGGGTGGTCGTAGATCGGCAAACGAAGGTGTCGCATTTCAATCCACATAGGAAGGATGATCCGGTGGAGAAGTTGGCAAAACTATATGTCAATAACACATGCAGCATATATATATATATACATAAGCTTTGTTCAGAATATAGAGCAGTTATAGATAATTGTAGAAAACAAAACAGTTCAAAATTTACTTCTTCTGTTTCTTTTCCATTGACAATTCTTGCTTGCCCTTCTCTGTAGGCTTTGTAAACACAATCTCTCTATTGGGATCTGAAGCTTGCACTTTTGTCATGGTCATGTCAGCAGCCCCTATAATCTTCAAAGATTTAGCTCTGGGGACAACTGCTTCTAGGTGCAACTTCATGTAATCATCAACATTGAAAAACTTGTTTGCTTTATAAAATCTTTTAAGTTCCTCTTTCCTGTACTTTGACATTGTTGAATATTCAGAAGGATCCTTTCCTTCAGCTTTGGCTTTGTTAATCATAGAAAGGCCTACAATTTCCTGGAACCTGGCCATTCTAGCAGTAGTAGCTGTTTCAGGATCTTCAAAAGAAATAGGAGGAGAAGATGGTATTTTAGAGCCTTCAGCTGGTTGATGTTCAGTGGATTATTGCTGTTGTTGTTGATGTTGTTGCTGCTGTTGATGTTGTTGCTGCTGCTGATGTTGCTTTCCTGAAGAGTATTGCCTATGCTGGCTGCTTCCATGTGATCTACTGTGGTGTCTTTGATATGTTTGAAGTGGGGCAGATCTTTGAGAAGATGTGGTTGAAGCAACAGCAATTGGAGGAGGTGGAGGAGGTGGATCTTTTCTGAATCTTTGAACTGGAGGAGGAGAGTACCTTCTGCTTTTCTTCCTCTCCTTATGCTGATTTTTGGATAACCACATCCAAGATGGCATCCTTTTGTATGGAGTTATCTTTTGGAGAATATAATAGGGAGTGTCATTGTTTGGATTTGGCTTTGGAGCAGGAGGAGGAGGGGATTTTCTTTTCTTTGATACTAACTTCCTCTTAGGTTCATCATCTCAATCATCTTCCTCATACTCATCATCATCATTATCATTATCTGATCCCTGAGGTATATCATATAGGTCATTGAGTGCTTTCAGAGCCATAATAGAAATGATTGGCTTTTCAGGAGCTTGAGTAGAAACTTCAACAGGACCAGGAGAAGAAGCCATAGGAGAGACTAGAGAACTGGTTCTGACAGTGCTTTCAGCAGTTTCCTTACTTTCTTCTTCTATATCAGCCAAAATCAAATCATCCAGATTTGGTATGGGTGAGTCATCCATTACAAATGTTGGAACAAAGATAACTTCTTCTGGAGATGGCATGACTACTGGCTTTGAAATAACAAAACTATCTCTAAGTTGCTTAGCAACTTTTGGAGAGATTGGAGAAGTATATGGTACAATAGCTAAGGATGGCTTAGTAGGTACTGCTGGAATATAATTCAGAAAGGCAGTATCAAAACGTTTCAATAAATCAACTAAGTTTAAAGTGGGATTAATTATGAATTCAGAAATAGAAAGAATGTCTTCAGAAACTGTCTCTTCAGGGACTGACTCAACAAGGTCCATGTCAGTCTCAATGAAATGAGTCAAATCAATTAAATCTCTATCATCAGGAATAAAATCTGCATCCCCTGGAGTTAAATCTCTATCTACTAGTAGTGCTTCTGCCTCTGCTGTTACTGGAGTTGCTGGAGCTGAGATTTTTGCTTTTGCTGGAGGTGCTGCAGCTTCTTCATTAAGCATCTCCCCCTGCCTAGTTTCAATGTATAATGGAGCCAGACCCCTGAATGAAGAGGGGGCAGCAGTGAAGGCAGAGAGTTGAGCAGATAGAGTAGATATAGAGGTAGCAAGAGGTATAATGGCATCTGCGATAAGAGATTTGAGTAGAGGAGTGATGAGAGTAATTACAGAGGTAATGGTGGAGGGATTCAGAGATGGAGTAGTAGATGGTTCAGTAGAATGTTGGGTGGAGACATTTTGAGGGATGGTAGATGTTGGAGATGGTGGAGGAGGGACATCTGTCATGGCGACATCCTGAGTGGATTGATGTGGAAGAGGAGGAGAATTGGGAGGAGATGTCAATAGATTGAAGTATGGTATTGAGGATAAGTGTGGTGGAAGAGGAGATGAGGGTGGTGTTGGATCTGGTAAATCTGTCGGGTATTGAGGTGATTGATGTGGAGTGGGTTGATGGTGTTCCTAAATAGGAGATGAGGGGATGTTGGTAAGATCTATGGGTGGAGAGGTGGCAGAAGATGTAACTGTAGTAGAAGTATGAACAGAGGGTGTTGGTTGTTGATGTGGTTGAAGTTGTTGTTGGAGTTATTGTGGTTGTTGAGTTGCTGGAAGAGATGGAGGTGTGGGGATGATCTCTTCAGTAGGGTGTGGAGTGGCTCTTACAGCCCTGGTGCTTTCAGAAGATGTGGTGGAAGAGGGTGAAGCCTTGGATGGCTTAGTTATGGTCCTCTCCCACCTGCCAAACAAGGTGCATGTGAGCCTCTTGCTGGCATTAATGAATATGGTCTGTGAGACCAGGGATTCAGCAACCTTCTCCTTCAGGAAGATCCCTAGGATCCTTCCAAAGCAAACTTCTTTCTTGTTGTTCTTTTTCTTTATCAAATCAAATATGATTTGAGCGCAATCCACTTCCTTCTTATTAATCACTACACACATAACCAGAAACTGGTGTCTGGTAATGTAGTCATGGGCAGTATGCTTGCCCAGAAAAATCTTTCCTACAATATCTGCCAGGAATTTGTATTCGGCAGATAAGTGTTTCTTTAACAACTTATTTGGATTATCTCTAGTATATCTCATTAAACTCAACATTATATCATATTCTTCTGAATCGGTTTCTAACTGTTCTTCACCATTAATTAATCCAAATATCTTTGTAAGTACAGCGGGAGATAAAGATACAGAGTTACCCGCAATTGTTCTGATCATAGTGTTCTCCTCTGATGTAGATGTATAAACCCACTCTCTGATTTTAGTTGCAGACAGTTTTATCCTTATTGACATCAGATTTTTCAGTTTCTGTTCCTCCAGAAGTTCCAGTATATGCAAAAATATTGGATCTGAATGTTGAAAGGATTTGAAGTCAACGTCAAAGCCCGTGTCAAACTTCATTCTAGTTAGGGCACCTGCTGGAATAGCCATTGGAATCACCTGCAAGATAGACAAACGGAGATCAAGTGCAAGAGAACAGAAAGCGCAGGATGGAGGTCGAAGAAAAACCTAGATATAAGGTTTTCCAGAATATGAATCGACAAGCTCCGTTCCACGAAAAGTAAGAAATTCTTCGACCTGAGATCGATGAAATAATTAATAGTGAAATAATTTATCGAGCTCTGTCTGAAGATTTGAAGACATTTAGTCGAGCTCCGTTCGACGAAAGGTTTCTGAAGTGAATTCGTCCATCTCCGTTCGACGAAAACAACTTCACCCACAGAGAGTTCGTCGTCATGTATTCGACGAATATCTCACAAACTTTCCATAGTTTGTCGAGCTCCGTTCGACGAACTTTGGCAAATTCGTCGAGTGCAGACTTAAACTAAACTAAGTATTCTCCATTGATCATTCCCAGCTGATTTATAAAGAAGAAGTGATTTCTCTCATCCAGAGGTTTGGTGAATATATCAGCCCTTTGTAAATCAGTGTAGATATAGACAAGCTTAATTTTGTTTTTGTCTACACACTCTCTTATGAAATGATGCATAATGCCTATATGCCTTGTCCTACTGTGATGGACTGGATTCTGTGCTATGACTATAGCACTTGTGTTATCACAAAGTAGAGTTGAATTATTTAGGTTGATACCATAGTCTAGCAATTGATTTTGTATCCATAGCATCTGGGAACAACAGCTACCTGCTGCAATGTATTCTGCCTCAGCAGTTGAGGTAGATACAGATGACTGTTTCTTACAAAATCAGGATACTAATCTCATACCAGGAACTGACAAGTTCCTGAAGTAGTTTTTCTATCCACTCTGCATCCAGCAAAATCAGCATCTGAGTATCCAGTTAACTCAAATTCTGATTCTGTGGGATACCACAGGCCTAGTCTAGGACAACACTTTATATATCTCAAAATTATTTTTAGGAAAATAAGGTGAGATTCTTTTGGGTTCACCTGGAACCTAGCACAAAGGCATGTGGCAAACATGATATCAGGTCTGCTTGCTGTAAGGTATAACAGGGATCCAACAATGGCCATATATAGTTTCTGATCCACAGGTTTCCCATGTGCATCTGAATCAATTACAGCATCTGTAGCCATAGGTGTCTTCTTTGCTGAGGCATCAGCCATCCCAAACTTTTTGATAAGCTCTTTAGCATACTTAGCTTGGGAGATGAAGATGCCATCAGGGAGCTGCTTCACTTGGAGACCAAGGAAGTAGTAAAGCTCACCCATGCTACTCATTTCAAATTTAGAATGCATGAGATCAGAGAATCTCTTGCACAATTTTGAATCAGTAGACCCAAATATTATGTCATCCACATATATTTGTACTAACAGTATTTGCTCCTTATGATGTCTAGTGAAAAGTGTTCTATCTATAATGCCTCTAATGAATTTATGCTCTAACATAAAGCTGGCAAGATTCTCATACCAAGCTCTTGGAGCTTGCTTTAGACCATAGAGAGCTTTATGCAATTTGTAAACATAAGAGGGATGAGTTGGTGAAACAAAACCTGGAGGTTGTTTAACATACACCTCTTCCTTGAGTACTCCATTCAAGAATGCACTATTCACATCCATTTGATAGACCTTGAATCTCCTGTAAGCTGTATAGACAAGGAATATTCTGATTGCTTCCAACCTTGCAACAGGTGCAAAGGTCTGGTCATAATATATTCCTTCTTATTTCCTATATTCTTGTGCAACAAGCCTGGCTTTATTCCTCACTATTACTCCTTGTGCATCTAGCTTGCTTCTGTAGACCCATTTGGTTCCAATGACTGGGTAGTCTTGAGGCCTTGGAACTAAATCTCAAACTCTACATCTCTCAAACTGATTTAATTCCTCCTACATTGCAATGATCAAGTGGCGATCTTGCTCTGCATCATGGATGGATAGAGGTTCAATCTGAGAGAGAAAATAGGCTTGCATCAAATCTTGGTTGAGTTGATGCCTAGTCTGTACACCTTCTGATATGTCTCCAATAACTTCAGATCTGGGGTGATCCCTAAGTATGACAAGATCAACTGGTGGAGTTGGTTCTGCAATAGCATTTGGAATTAATTCCTCCTGTGGAATTATGTTTGCTGTTGGGGGAATATCACTCCCTTCAATGCCTTCATATTCACTTTCTTCAATGACTTGTGGAGAAGGATGAATTGGAACCTCTTGGGTAAGGTTTAGTCCATACAAACTCTAACACAAGTGATATACCTGCAAGTTGCTTCTAGTAGAAATTTCTTTCTACTTGCAAGACATGTTAGCTTCATCAAAAGTAACATGGATAGACTCCTCAATTTTTAAAGTTGATTTGTTATAAACCCTATAGGCTTTGCTTACTTGGGAATATCCTAGAAAAATTCCCTCTTCAGCTTTTGCCTCAAACTTTCTAATATATCTTTTGTTGTTTGTGTGAATATAACATATACAACTAAAGACTTTAAAATAGTTTATTTTAGATTTCTTCCCTTTTAGTAATTCATAGGGAGTCCTATTCTTTAGCTTATGTATCAGGCTTCTGTTCAGGGCATAGATTGCAGTGTTCACAGCCTCTACCCAAAAGGATAGTGGCATGTAAGCATCTGCAAGTAATGTACCTGAAGCTTCAATGATTGTCCTATTTTTCCTTTCAGCCACCCCATTTTGTTGGGGAGTTGTAGGAGCTGAGAAGCAATCCCTGATACCTTCCTTCTCACAGAACTCATGCATAAGAAGAGACTCAAACTCTGTGCCATGATCACCTCTGATCAATGCAATATGAGTAGAGAACTCAATCTGTATGGTCCTTAGAAAATCTGTAAGAACCTTGAAGGTATCTGACTTAGATCACAGAAAGGATACCCAAGTGAACCTGGAGAAGTCATCTACAATAACCAAAGTGTAGGATTTCCCTCCTAGGCTTTGTACAACAATGGGTCCAAATAGATCCATGTGTAGCAAATACAAAATCCTAGGTGAATCACTTTTATTAATGGATTTGAAACTAGATTTAGTTTGCTTGCCTAATTGACAAGCCCTGCAAAAGCCTTCCTTCTTGTAGGGACCAGAAGGTAAACCTCTAATAAGGTTGTCTTTTGATAGCCTAGTAATGTTTTTCAGGTTTACATGACCTAGTTTTTTATGCCATAAATCATTCTGGTTACTAATTAAGTTAAGTAAACAGATATCGAAATTGACAGATAGAAAATCAACTAAATATATGTTGCCTTGTCTATTTACAATTAAAACAATTTGATTTTCCTTATTAGAAATAATACAAGAAGATGAATTGAAATGTACCTGATAACCTTCATCACATAATTGACTTATGGAGATGAGGTTATGCTTCAGTCCTCTGACATATGTCACTTTCTTGAATATGACAGCTCCAATCTTCACTTCTCCAAACCCTTCTGACTGGCCACATTTGGAGTCACCAAAGATGACCTTTGGCCCCAGCTTGGACTTGTAGTTGGATAGAATGTCCTTACTGCCTATCATATGTTTGGAGCAACCACTGTCCAAGTACCAGGTCTGATTCACACTTGGACATCTCTTTACCTGTAATGAAAAACAGTTAAATGTTCTTGACCCAGGTTACCATGGGTCCTTTATTTTCCTGGTATGAAATGCGGGAAATAACAGAATATTCTGGTTGGGATTTATATCCTAGAGGGTGATATCTCCTAGGTGGTATGACCCAATCATCTAGTGGATTAAAGGCTTTCCTAGAATTATTTAAGTTTTTGTTATAATTAAAGTTTTGGTTAAGTCTTTCTGGGTTCGATGAATTTCTGTGAGTTCGTCGACCAGAGTTCGACGAATAGTGTTGAGATCGTCGATCTCTGCCCAGATAATGAATATATTCATTTTCTGTGCCCCTTGTTTGTCAACCTCTGCTCGACGAACCATACAAAGTTTGTCGATCGCAGTTAGACGAATAACTATAACTATAGTTTGTGTTCAGAGTTTGTCGATCTGGGTTCGACGAACTGGAAAGATTTCGTCGATCTAAGTTCGATGAATTCTGCTGAACCTTGTTATATATGGTTTTCTGGTTGTTGGTTTTCTGACCTATTGATTTAGAAACATTTTCTATTGTTTGTTTATTGATTACTTTTTCTTTTCCCATAGTAGTGACAAATTTTATGGGGGTTGTTAAGATGTTCTTCCTAAGAATGGGGGGAAAACCTGATGAAGCACCCAAGGCTAGCTTGCCATTATGTCTGGCATTCACAGTGCTTGTGATGTCCATCAGCTTGAGGCTTCTTCCATTAAGAGTTTCCTCAAGTTGTTTAGCCTCACAAAGCTCAGTTTTTAATAATGTTATTTGCTCATTAGCTAAGCATAATTCATCTTTTAACCTATTATTTTCAGAGTTAATGTTTTCTAAATTTCCTAATTTTTCCCTAAGTGTCCGTTCGGCGCGCAGGAATTGGCATTCTGGAATTGGTTTTGGTTTCTAGAATGCCAATTCCTGTGTTCGGTACGCAAGAATTAGAATGGAATTGGTTTTCAATCCTAAAACAATCGATATTCTATTAAACCTAAAATGCCAGTCCGTGAAAACATTACCCAGCGTTAGGTTTTTCCTGGCTTTCTCTTTTCCGCCTCATCCCGTGCTTCCGCCATCCGCCTCATCCCGCGCGGCGCATCCCGACGATCGGTCGACGGTACGTTTTTTGCCACTTTCTTTCTTTATCCTCCTCTTCTTTGGCTTCCTCAACATCTCTCTCACAATGTTTTTTGCAGGTCTCTATCTCCCCGGCTCCACTATAGCGCTGCAAAGATTAGGTTTGCTCTTTTCTTCTTCTTTTTAATGGCAATAGATCGGTACTTCACTTCTCCTTCCCTGTAGTATCGAGCATTGAATTTTTTGCTAAGTCATTATATATGGAAGTGACAAAATGATAGATTTGGAGTTGGCAATGTTTTTGGAACGATGGAGGATTCTTCAAATTTTACTGTTGTTTTTTTAGTTTTTACTACTATGTGAAGTTGTAGCAGTGATTTTTTCTCCTTCTTGCCATGTTCTTCCACAATTGATTCTCATATACATCAACACTTCATGAACTTCACAAGAATTTGATTTTCACAGCAAAGTGACTGCTTCAAACCGAACCATGTGTGTATGTTGTTCATTTCTTGTGTAATTCTTAGGAGAGTGATGGCGGTAGACTTCAAATTTTTTTGGAGTATGATGATTAATTTAGATAGTTTCATAAATGTGTATCTTTCTGGAATTGGCACACCGTAGTTATATGTGTTTGGTCTCTCCAACCATGGATGGGAAAATCAATTTATATGTGTTTGGTCTCTCCAACCATTGATGCGAAAATCAATTTGTATGTGTTCGGTCTCTCCAACCATAGATGGGAAAATCATCATACTGTTTTAGCCCAATTTTTGCATGATTTCTTTTGGTTTGTGTTTGGAATTGCTTCTAGTTTTTAGGATTATTGTAGGTTAATTCTAAGAAAACTTGAATAATTCTTCTTAGATCCCATGTTCCTGCAATTATTACACCATCTTTTTCATTGATTTTTATTTCATTTTACCTTTAGGGACAATGAATAATAATGAGTTGCAGAAGAAACGTAGGAGAGATATCATCATATCGTCATCAGTCGCAGCGACTCTAGGGGCAGCTATAGTTGCATTGAATTCGATTCCTAAACAACCAACATATGTAGCAGACAGAGATGCCCTCCGTAATATTTTATTAACACGCTTATATGCTGGAAACAAAATAGATTATTTCAACCAGTTACGTATGGGTAAAGCACCGTTTAATGAGTTGTGTAATATTCTACGTGAAAAAGGCTATGTATGTGAAAAACAGTTTGTTTCGACCAAAGAAGCTGTTGCTTTGTTTTTATACATATTAGGCCACAACGAAAAGTTTCGAGTTGTTGGACATACATATATGCGTTCGATTGATACTATTAGCAGACACTTCAATACCGTCCTTCGAGGGATTATAAAACTTTCAAGAGACTACATCAAATTGCCCGAATCTCGAGTAGAACCAAGCTCAAGATGGTTTGTGGACTGTATTGGTGCATTAGATGGAACACATATTCATGTAACCGTTCCAGTTGAAGATCAAGGTAGATTTCGCAATCGGAAACAAGCCATCACAACAAATGTCCTTGGTGTTTGTGACAGCAACATGAAATATTTGTATGTATTGCCTGGCTGGGAAGGTTCAACATCTGATTCTAGAGTACTACGAGATGCATTGGAGCGAGACGTTCGCTTCGAAGTGCCAAATGGTAAAATTACTAGTAAACTCTTTTTTTATGATTTCGCATGTAGACACGATTGTATATTAATTTCACATTTTTTGCACTACCTAGGAAAGTATTACCTTGTAGATGCTGGTTATACGAATGGTCCAGGATTTCTTACCCCATATCGATCGACGAGTTACCATCTGAAGGAGTGGTCACATCAGGGTAATAACCCAACAAACTACAAAGAACTATTTAACCTGCGACATGCAAGAGAAAGAAATGTTATAGAGAGAACCTTTGGACTGTTGAAGAAACGATGGGCCATTCTACGACAACCATCATTTTTCAACATTAAAGTTCAGGTTTGCTATGTCACACTTGTTGAATGACAACTAGTATGAGATTATGAAACCTAAATTTCATTTTTGATGTATGATAGGTATAGGTCATCAACGCATGTTGCATTTTACATAATTTTTTAGTGGAGAAGAGATTAGAATGTGATGCTCAACTGTTGGATGAGGTTGATTCGGAAATAATTCAACAGAGCCCAGGAAAAGAGTTCTATGATTACGTAGACGTTGTTAGTCCGATCCAAGCCACACAAGATTGGACAAATTTTAGGGACACTCTCGCTATCAATATGTTTAACGAATACCAGAGTCGTCATTAAATATTATTTTTTACCAGTGGATGTATTCTCTGTGATATGGTTTTTTTGGCATTCCAAACTTTAGTACTATTTGTTTATTGCAATTAAATGTAATCCCTGTTTCATGTTTTTTCAGTGATCCAAAAAATTGTGCTATGTTTCATGTAATTAATTTGCATATGAATGTAATCCATGTTTCATGTTTTTTTATTAGCCCATATATTATGGAGAAGAGCTCAAGCAGGGTTGGTGGTAGGACCGAGCGGTCATACATGCATTGGACATCTGAAATGGATATAACTTTGTCAAATGCACTGTTGGAACAACACAGTTTGGGTCATAAAACCCCAAATGGGTGGAAGAGTGTTGCTTTAACAGCTACTGTTACGACACTAAAAGAAATATGTGGCGTGGAAACAAGCAAGGACAAGTTAACAACACGTCTAAAGACTTGGAACAAGTACTACGTCGAGGTTAGCGTAATGCTAGACACGTCCGGGTTCGGTTGGGATTGGGAAAGGAACATAGTGAAGGTGGACAGCGAGGAAGTATGGGAAAATTATGTGAAGGCAACATATTTTTCATTAATATATAATTTTTGAATATATTTTAAGTGTAAAATAATTTTTGAATTTTACTATTGCAGGCTCATCCTTCAATGAAACATTATAGAGAAAAAGTTATTGTGAATTGGTCGGATTTGGCTGTGTTATGTGGGGCTGACAGAGCGACTAGTAGTCATGCTGCCACCGCATTAGAGGCGGAAAAAGAAATAGATGCAGAGTCTATGGGAGACAAAACAACTAATACACAGGAGACAGCTAGAGTGGATGCAGAAGGGAGCAGTAGAAGGAGGAGAAAGAAAGCTGGACAAAATGACTCGGTAGCAGTGGCCATTGAAAAATTGGCTGACTCCGTTCAAGGTACGGTGGGGACCATGACTGCTGGTGATGTTGACGACATCTACGTCGCACTTACTCAGATGACTGATTTATCTTCTTAGGATTTACTCAGGGCGATGGATATACTGTGTCATGATAGTGTCAAGCGTGACATATTCAAGAGACTCCCAGATGGGTTAAAGGGCATATGGCTGCAAATGCAGTTTGATCGGTAGTTTAATGTTACTATTTATGATGCATGAACTATTTATGTGATTTTGTTGCTATTTCAGAACTTTTATTTGTGGACGATGCTTTAATATTATTAGTATTTTCATTTCAAGTATTATTAGTATTTAGATTTTGTGCACAATGATTAAATTTTTACAAAAATAGTTCCTAAAAATTGCAATTCCAGAAAGCCAATTCCAGTGTGCAGCCGAACAGCTTTTACATATCAATGTCAATTCTGTTCACTGAAAACCATCCTGCAGCCGAACAACATAATTGGTTTTCTACACAAAACCAATTCCTGCAGATATTGGTTTTCTGGCCAAAGCCAATTCCAGAAAGCCAATACCTACGCGCTGAATGGACCCTAAGGGTTTTAATCTCTTTTTCTGAATTTATTAAGTCTATACACATTGATTTAAATTCAATTTTAAAAGAATCTGAAGTGTAATCAAAAGAAGATAGTACCTTATCAGCTTCTGAATCTGAAGCTTCTTCATTGTCTGATTCCTCTTCTTCTGAATTGCTCCTGGAAGCATCAATTGCCATGAGGAAAACCTCCTTAGCCCTTGCTTCTTCCTCATCTTCATTGGAGCTGGAAGATGTTGATTCATCTTCAGTTTCACTCCAGGTTTCAGCCACAAAACCCTTTTCCTTCCTCTTGTATTTGTTGGAAGAAGGTTTGCTTTTGTGCTGTTTCCTGGTGTTTTTCTCTCTTCTATTCTCTTTCTTCTGGTTCTCGGGACACTCAGAGAGGAAGTGCCTAGGTTTCCTGCACCCAAAACACACCACTTCTTTAGTTGGTGTTTTATCATACCTGGGTTTGTCATCTTACCTAGATGACTTTCTTCTGAAGTCCTTTCTTTCCATCTTGTAGAATCTTCTGGCAAATAGACTCATGAGCTCTTCATTTGATGTTTATGTCTCTGTCACCCCAGCAGCCTTGAAAGCTATACTTTCCTCTTTTCTAGCTGGTGGAGGTGTCCTTTGCTCTGCTGCCTCCCTGGACTTGATCAGTTGTTCATAAGAATTTGACTTGCCCAATAGAGATTCTGTAGATATCTCATTTAGGCTTCTGGCCTCCTTGATGGGCCAGATCCTTGAATCAAATGAGCTTGGGAAGCACATCAGATCTTGTCATTCACCTCTGTGAGGGTGATGTCCTTGTCCAAGGTTTTTAGCTCATTGATGATTAAGCTTAACCTGTTATACATATCAGCTACTGATTCAGCTTCTTCTTTCTCGAAGTTATCATATAAGGATATGAGGTTGGATCTCCTATCATTTCTCTCATCAACTGAACCAGCCACCATCTGATTTAGTGAATCCCAGATGGCTTTGGCTGATGTGCATTCAACCACCTTCTGGAAAATATCATCTGACATAGTCTGTGCCAGTATGTTCATAGCCTTGGCATCAACTATCTTTGCATTCTTCTGGGCTTCAGTCCACTCAGGTGGTGGAACTGCAATAGTGCTTGTAGATGTTACAGAAGTTGAAGCTTGAGGGGGACCTATCAAAATAGAGTTGTATATATCCTCATCAATAGAATTCATGTATAATTTAATTCTTGCCTTCCAGATGGCAAACCTATTTGGGTTGCAAACTGGAGGTCTGGTGCTTGCAAAGTCCTTGTTTTGTGCAATAGCTGTGTATATAAATCTAATATGGAAATAAAAATAAAATTTAGATCTAACAAAGGATCTTTGGTTCAAGGGTTAGCTTGTACAACCAAAGGAGCCTGCTCTGATACTAATTGAAAGTGAGCAGTTAGATCAGGAATACTCTAGAGGGGGGATGAATAGAGTATTTAGAGTTTTATAAAATTCTCTGCAGGATAATGCAGATTAGTCTAAGTGCATTAGTAAATAAATCAAAATATAAAAGCACAGAAACTAACTACCACAGCCACAACAAAAAAACAAAAGAAAGAGGGCAACCAGACGACACACGAAATTTATAGTGGTTCCCCAACCTGGGTACATCCACTTTTCTACCACCCTGGTAGGAATCCACTCAGATTTTTGATTAAGTGCCCGACACCAATGAGCTTTTGATCAGGTGCTCAAAAACCAAATCCCCAAGTCTTTTGATCAGGTGACTTGTAACCAGGAATCACTTTTGAAGGGAGATGACAACCCTTTACACAGTGGGGATGAGAGAGTTGATTATGTCTTCTCTGTCAACAATCAGAGAGAAGACTTGTGGATTATTGATGGTAGAAAATGGCTCCCCCTGAGATATTGAATGGTTCAGGGAAATATGGAAGCCTTGCTGCATGGTGATAGGCCTTCAAGCTTTTAGCCTTTATCTGCATGATCTTCTTGACAGATTTGATAGTTGTCGTCCTTGGAAGTCCTGGATTGTTGAAGTAAGAAGACTCTTGATTTTGTATGATTGTTCTTCTTCTGAGAGCAGATCTTCTTTTTGTATCAGAGCTTTTGTGAAAGGAGCAGAGAAGCTGTTGAAGACAGACTGACTGAAAATCTCTGTGTCTATGTATGCTGTGTCTCTGCAATTGCTCTAGTACTCTGATTGCTCTTACTTGCTTGCTTGACTGCTTTCAGGAAAGAGAGAAAAATCTCTTTTATATTTCCTGAGAGAATTTCCTTTCGAAATTTTAATCCTTCTACGACAATCAATGCTTGTGGTCCTTGAAAATAGACTGCATTGATTTCTTTCCCCAACTGTCCCTTAGAAAAATGGAAAACAATAATTCTGATGAAAACCGTGATTAATGTACCGTCCAACGGTAATATTCAGAGAATATTTTATCATTAATCATTCAGAAATTATTGTCATAGACTAAGAACAAAAGGAATAAATGCTAAGTCTAGAATCGTCGAACTGATGACAGAATTCATCGAGCTGATAACTGTGTTCGTCGACTGGAGTTCAAAAACTATTCTGGACTTAGAATATTCACAGTTGTATCTGAAATGAAAGTTAAAGTCTCCAGAATTCGTCGACCTAAAATTTGATTTCGTCGAGCTGAGTTTCTGGAGTTGTCAAATATTCTGTGTGTCGACACAATTACTCCTGGTGTCGACACAGGTGGTGTCGGCTGATATCCTGTGTGTCGACACAAGTCTTCTGTGTGGTGTCGACACAACCTTTCCAAAGTGTCGACTGATGATCTGTGTGTCGACACAAGTCTTCTGTGTGGTGTCGACACAACCTTTCCAAAGTGTCGACTGATGATCTGTGTGTCGACACAAGTCTTCTGTGTGGTGTCGACACAGTTGGTGTCGACATATACTCTGAGTGTCAACACAAGTCTTCTGGTTCTAAGTTGTTGAAGTAGATAATCCAGAATTCGTCGGGCAGAGAACTAAGTTCGTCGACCTGAGACTAGAGAACATAGTCTTGACAGAATGTCGTAGTAGTCCAAAGATTCGTCGACCAAATAATAAAGTTCGTCGATCAAAGTCTAATTCTAAGGACTTAGGATATCTTGATCTTTCTTGGACTTGAAGTATTGTTGTAATCTAGGTCTTCATCAATCAGAGAATGTAGTTCGTCGAGCTCAGCTCAGAGAATTAACTCTGAGATCGTCGAACTGAGCACGACAATCGTCGACCTGAGTTCGACAAATGTCGAACTCACTTTACAGAGTGTTGAAATCTTCTAAGTCTTGAGTCTCTGGCAGTCTTGTTGATAGCTGGTCCATGTGATGTTGGCTCTAAGGACTTGGCCTAGACTCTAGGACACAACTATGACCCTGGCTATACATTGTGGGTCATATGATCCTAACTTAGTGAACCTAGCCCAAATCTTACTAGGGATCCAACACAATGTATGTCGTTCCTTGTAGTTCTAATAGAGTGGCGATCTTAATTTTTTCTTGTATCTTTGAGATTTGTAAACAAATATTTACAAAAGAGAAAGGAAAAATTACTTACAAAGATAAGAGAGAAAAGAAGAGGGGAAAAAATATTTACCAAAAAGATATTTTTATGAGAGGAAAGAGAAAGAGAAGAGGAGAAAGAGAATATCTACAAAAATATTTACAAAAGAAGAAAAAAAGAGAGAAGAGGGGAAAGAGAATTAACCATTTATAAAAAATTTACAAAGTAAAGACTATTTTTGGGAAAAAAAATTGTTTTATAAAATTTTTTTGAATTTTTTTTTTATTATAAAAAAAATAGGTTTTTGAGTTTTCATTCTATAATAACCTTTTTTTTGTCTTGTTTAAATTTTTTGTATTTTTCAAATTTTTAGGAGTGCAAAAAATAGAAGTGCATAAAATTGAAGTGCAAAAAAGAAATCACGAAAACACTCTCATACTTAATTACAACATTGTCCACAATATTGCAAGATAGGTATGAGGAACGAAAAAAATAAAATGCAGGTATGTACATAAATAAAGAGGAAGCGGGTAGGAACTTTCCTGGAAGGTGTTCGTAGGGGCCCGTTTAGAAACCATGCAAAATTAAAGAATGAGCAAAGAAAGATAAATATGGGGCGCCTCCCAGAAGCGCTTAATTTATTGTCGTGTAGCTTGACTATTTATGCGGTTATATTTTGGGGTGGGGTTATATTTTAAGGAGGGGTATGAGAGTGAGGAAATAGTTTTATAGGATCCTATATAATTAACTTTTTGATTTTTCGAAATAGAAGAAATAATTTTTGATTTTAATTTTTTTGGATTTTCAAAATAGAAAAAAAGAAGGAAAAAGCAGGCGGCCGACCTTTTATTTTTTAAAAATATACTACATAATATTTCTTTTATTTTTTGATTTTCGAAATAGAAATAAAAAAATATTAAGACAAAGGGGGAAGAATTTTTTGGTTTTTAAGTAGAGTTATATATATATATATATATATATATATATATATATATATATATATATATATATATATATATATATATATATATATATTTTGGGGAGTTTTATAAAAAGAGGTAAAAGTAATAGCTTCCTATATTCAAAATAACAACATGAAACTCCCCGACAATGCCGCCAAAAACTTGATGCGCGCCGCGGGCCTCCTTTTAAAAGACGGGTTTTAATTTAATTATTAAGAAGGGGTGGTTTAGCTTAAGTGGGTGGAGCCCGCAAGCGATTTTTCTTTTTAATTTAAGATTTTAATGAAAGAAGGCAAGTGCACCTATCGTAAGTAGTACATGATATTCCTGTGGGGAATATCGGGGTCGGGTTGATTTTTTCTACTCCTCCAGGAGGGACTATTATTTTACCAAAAATAAAGGTGTCGGGTGATTTAACTAAATAGCATGGCTATATAAAAGCTAAAAATAAACTTGAAAAAGAAAGCCGATGAAGAAATAACGCTCGACATCGAATCGATTAAGACTAAAATAATTTTTAAATAACTAGAGATCTAAAATTTCAAATTAATCAAAGATAACTTGGCCGTGGAGGTTCCAAAAACATGAGCTCACCTATATTTAGGGCTATCGCTTACCTGAACATTAAGAATATTCGACCAAGCTCTCGTTCGACGAATGATTCATCTTATTGTCCGCATTACGCTAAGAATCCCGCTATTGGGGGGGGGAACCTAATCTGGTAGAATTCCGCTCCTCCTCTCTCGAGATTTAGTGCAGAACTCTCTTTACCCAAGGGTGATCGGTCCATAAGCACGGCCTCTCGGCTAGCTAGCGTATGGATAATAGAAATAGAGCCCACACGACGTTATGTGGTTGTACGCGTCATATACCAGTGGTAAATCTTAAGTTCTTTAATTAAAGAGAAAAGGAGGACCATTAATTATTTAAAAAGATTTTATCTGTCTCAATGTTATTCGATACTGAGGGCTAAGAGCGATTAGACACTCATCTGAATGGGGACGACTTATGAAAAAATTACATAATTGTAAATGCAAGTTCTACTCAAATGAGTAGGCAAGAAATGAAAGCAGTAAATACAACAGTAAAATGCGAGCCCTGCTCAAACAAGTAGGCGAGAAATGAAAGCGATAAACTGCAAGTTCTACTCAAACGAGTAAGCAGGAACTGAAAGCAGTAAATAAAGCAGTAAGATGCGAGTCCTACTCAAATGAGTAGGCGAGAAATGAAAGCAGTAAAATGCGAGTTCTACTCAAACAAATAGACGGGAAATGAAAACAGTAAAAACTAACTCATACACGCATGCACTCTACACAAATTGAGGAAAAGCATTAAAGGAAAACAATAAAAATTAACTTAATACACTCACACACACAAATTAAAGACAAAATCAAAGTCATCGAAAAATAAAAATGACTACTTTTCTACTCCTACAATTTGATAACGATGCATAAAAAGTCAAATTAAAAATTAAAAAAGAGAAGTTTTGGAAATTTAAGCAAAAATCAAAGGTTACCAAAAATTAAAACGGTTACTAATTCATTCTTATAACTTTTTTAAAATGTATAAAAAGTAGAAATAAAGTTAAAAAGAACAAAAAAATTTACAAAACAAAAAAGAAAATATAAGTCAAAAGAAAAAAAAACCACTTTGGATAACCCTTTTATGAATTCATAACAATGAATAGAAAACACAAAAATAACTAAAGCTAAGGAAAAATGAGAAGAAAAGCTTGCATAACAATTCCTAACATAATAGAAAACCAAGAACACATTAAGTAAGAAAAATAACTAAAAAAAAATAAAAACATAAAGTACTCTCATACACACACACACCCATTTAAAAAGAGAAAGACAAAGAAAAAAGATCACTCAAAGTGGGCGCTCAAATTAATGAAATTCTAAGCTAGACAAAGAGAGAAAAAAACTAAACATTTTTATTAAGCCAAAAAAGGGGGGTTACAAAAAGCTAAAACAAATAAAGAGAGGGGGAGAAAATTCCCTTACATAGCTTAAAAATCCACACAAACAGCCCACCCAAAGCAAAATGGTCCAAAAAAGTGAACACTTGGTCATTACAGAAAAGTTCTTTTTATAAGCATAAAAAATCGGATTGCACACCCTGGTCACAGGCATGTTGGGGGGGGGGGGGGGGGGCGGTACTGGCGTTGAGGTGAAGAAGAAAATTTATTGGCGGTTTACTTCGGGGCTTCTTCTTGAAGTTCCACGTGGAGGTCACAGGCGTGCGCCGAATGACATGGCGTGTCAGCAAGGTATGACTGGCGAGGGTGTCAAGCATCGAACGTTGAGCTTCGAACGTCGAGCTGGAGGCTTTGAGCGTCGAGTCAGGATTGACACGAGCTTGTCAGCAAGGTATGACTGGCGAAGGCATTGAGCGTCGAACGTCGAGCGTCAAAAGTCGAGCGTCAAACGTCGATCGTCGAACGTGGATCGTCGAACGTCAGGATTGATACAGGAGTGTCGGACGGGACACGGGCGTGTTCTGATTTTTGATTGCTGGCGGAAGTTTTCCACGGGAATCAAAGTTACACGGCCCGGTCACGGGCGTGACAGACAGATCACGGGTGTGTTCGGATTTTTCATTGCTGGCAGCAGTTTTCCACCATAATCAAAGTAACACGGCCCGGTCACGGGCGTGACAGACAGGTTACGGGCGTGTACTTTGAATTTTTGTCATTTTTGCAAAATTTTTGAAAAACAAAATAAAGCTAAGTTTCAATAGAATATACAAAAAAGAACATTTTATTGAACAAAAGTAACTAAAAATAACGAAAATAAACTAAGAATACCTAAATAAAGTATTATAAAATGTGAATATTTACAACTCATCACTCCCCCTCAACTGGTGCATTATCTTTCCCAGCAAATTCAACACCCATAACTTGAGCCAGGAGTTGCTCATCTTCAGATATGGCTATCTCCATTTCAGAAGTCAAGTTGATCTCCCCATTACTTTGAGGCCTGGGAACATCAGTATCATCAAATATAGGCAAATGCCCATCTGTATCATGAAGTCTGGAAGCATGCACATCATCCTCAGGGACAGTATCATACTCAGGTCTTCTTACAAGACTTAGTGGGGTAAGTTCTAAAGAGGCTGATACCCGAGTGTTCATGTCCTTCCTGGACTCTTCAGTAGAAGATGTCAGTTCTGTATTATGACGTTCTTCCTCATCAACAGAGCTGCTAGAGGAGCTAGGCTCAGGAACAACTATCTTCTTTCCTTTCTTTTATGCAGTTGACGGTCCATGGGGTTGAAGTACCCTGTCCTACCTATCCAGCATCCTGAAGTCTATTCTTTTCATGTGCTGTATTCTTGCTCCCAGTTTCAAGTTTAGAATCTCTGGAACAGTTTCTCGCAAAAACAGAGATAGAATTCTCCCTAAATTCAGTACAGTCACACATTCAGTAATCCTTTCAAATAGAATTCTTCCCCAGTCTGTTCTCCTAGTCAATATGACCCTGCACGTCAGCTCTAACATCTTTTTCGAGATCTTATCGTGGGAGCCTGCCCTACATAACAGAGCCTTCCCGATGACATCTGCCAAGAACTTGCCTTTCAGGTTCATTTCCTTCGTTAGGATTGATCCGGTGGTGTGCTTGCATAACTTACACCATTTCAAGGCAGTCTTTACATCATCCTGTGATAGTTCGTCTTCGTCATTAGTTGCAGAGAACTTCGTCAGCTTTAGGGATTTGGCCAGCCTTCTTAGTGTTATCTTGACTTTTGTTCCACTAACTATCGTCTTAATTTTTCAAGCTCCCACATCTTCCTTGGCATTAGAGAATAACTCTAGAACCTCCCATTTCCAAAGCAAACAGGATTCCGACGGGATGAATTCTAGGTCAGATGTTCGGAGAAGATGAAGAACATACTGCACCTCTTCAGGAGCATCTTTGAATCCATTTCTCACCAATTTCAAACCTTCAAATAGGAAATCTGGTACCTTGGGTGCCATTTTGCTTGCAATAACGAGAACGATTTTCCGTCGATTCGGCGAATACGGGTGGGAGAGGGCAAGGAACAGTGACTTTGCTTTATGCACAAGCATTTCTATTTATAGTTAATTATAAAGAGAAGGCGGAAAGACACTTACCTGTTTGGTGATCAAATTTTGATCAACAGACATGATTGAATCCCGCCACTAAGCTGTAGCCCGTCTTTTCTACATTTTTTGTTGAGTAAGTTTATTTTCCTCAACGTCTGTTTTCTTTAGTAATTAGATTGCATCTAGCCCCTTAATATGTTGGCCTAACCTGTAGGGGTAAGATTGTCCTGCAATACACATTATAATATGTGTCCTAATGGGATGCAATTTGAACTAGCTTCAACATGTTCAAGTCGATTTTGAGGATGTTGAATCTAGTTACATCTTGTGACATAGTGAACATGAGAGCCACTAACCTATTAATTGAGAAAGGTTTTAAGACAATTGTCTCACTTCTTCTCAGATTTTAATTTCAACTATCTTATTTCTAAACTGCATAGTTTTTGCAATTTTAGTAAATAGCTAGTAGAATTAAAAGCTAGGTGAATTATACTTATCTCCGTCTAGTTGACTAGGAGCAGATGCTGGATTCACAGTCTCTTCAATCCTTGCTCCTGAGCATTTGCCATTGATGTGCATTTGGATTTCCTTTGCTAGCTCCTCCTTGACAATTACACATGTCTTTGACATCTTGTGCATGATGGTCAGTTCATCCATTCCTTGTACCAAATCCTAGGTCTGGTACAACTCTGTGCAAGGACCATATATGACCATGGCCACTCTGACTATCCTGCAAAACAGAAATTACCTTACCTTAGGAACCAAATATGACTTGGGTACTAGGTTACTATTAGCATAAGAATGCATATATCTACCTACAGGAGTCCTGTCAGGAAGACACTGCCTTTCCTTAACACACAGGGGTTGTGCCAACAATCTATGGCAAAGTGGCCAACTTTGCCACAACAACAACATTCATGGATATTGTATCTCCTTTTCTGAACACACCTTAAAGTGTGCAAACCACTTCTGGATGCCTGTTCAGTGGGGAGAACTGTGGCCTTCTTCTTATTTCTTTCAACAAGAGCTTGACCAAACGTGACTCTGCTAGTAGAGGAACTTGGCTTACTCTGAACATCATTAGCAACATCCTTCTTTGCAGATGGCATGTTCTTCATGGATTCAGGGATGACTAAGGTAGCCTCACTAATGGGCTTACCTTTGGTTTAAGTTCTTGCTGGAATAACTTTAGAATAGGCCATAACCACATCCTTGAATGAGAGGGCTAGGGCACCAAATACAAGAGGCCCAGGTTGGGCTTTTTGAACTTCTACATGGGGAGCCTTCTGAGCACTCAATCCCATGACCTCTCTTCTTCCATTGTAAGGTACTTTAGTAATCTTACAAGAAAGATTCCCACACATCCAGTGACCACACTTATAGTCTTGGTCATACTTGTTGGATGGGAGAATTACCTTGTGAGAGGTTGACTGAGGCCTAACAGAAGCTTGGCCTCTGCTCTGAGATTGGATAGATTTAGAAATCCACTCAGATTCAGATTTTCTCTTAATATCATCTATCTTAGAGAAATTGGCCACAACCTCTTCTCCCTTTCAAGTTTCTCTTCAAGATACTTGATGATAGAGCCCTTATATTTGATGGACTCAACATGGATATCTACCATGATCTTCAGATGAGATACTTCCCTCTCTTTTAGAGATAGCAACCATGAAGTCTCATCTTGCTAGTAAGCAGCCAGCTGTAGGGAGACAATTTCCTCTGCTTGTTTCTTAACAAGCATCTTGCTTTTCTTGAAAGCTTTCAGAAGTGCAGCATGATTTTTAATCATTTGATTGATATCATCTTCTGACAGAGGACTCTTATCATCACATAATGAGGATGCATCAGAGTCTGAGTAGGATTCATATCCAGACTCTAAGAATGAGCTAGATAGGGAATATACCTCATTTTGTCCTGGCTGATCTTGGCATGATTCTTCTTTTGGTGTAGCTATTTGCCCATAACATCTGCATTCACCTTCCTCAACTTCTTCCACCTCTGAGTCACTATCTGAATGTGACAGAGGGGCCCTGATCTTTGCTCTTGTGTTTGGATAGACATTGTCTTCAGCAAGAGCTGTCAACAACCCAATGCTATTCTTGTTCTCTCTGCAGACTTGGAACTCTATTGATCTCCGCACCTTATGGTTCAATTTTAAACACAAAAGTTTAACAAATTTAGCTATCCTTGAGGTCTACTCAGAGTGTTAGGTCCTTTTTGAGTAACTTGCCTCTAATCCCACTTGAAAGTCTTTGTTTCCAAGGATAGCTAAATCACCTAGAGGGGGGGGGGTGAAATAGGTTTCTTAGTCCTTAGTAACTATCTTTTATTTTCTTTGAGTTGGAAGCCTTATTAGTTAATTAAGTTCTGCTTTCAAGACATGCAACCTGCACAAAGAAAATAACACAAAAATGCACACACAGATTTATAATGCTTCCCCTAACAAGGGTACATCCACTTTCCCTCCCACCTATCGAACTACCTTGTTGGACTAGGCACTTCTCCAAAACTCTGCTCCAAAGTGCTTACACCTTAGATCCCTCAGGATCTCTCAGTAATCTCCAAGACTTACAACTCAGCCACAAGGGACTATAACTCAGTGATCAGCTGATCACCTACCTCAGGTCAAAGGCCCTATACTCAGGCTGGGAGGACAACCCTACCTTAGATCTACTATAGATCCTACCTCAGAGCAAACTTGCTCCTACCACATAGATCCAAGGGTATCCTACTAGATGGAAGTGGGTTGGTGAGTCTTGATTGGACACAAGAAAAATTTCTCTATGCCAATCTACCTTGACTGAGATAGACTCAGCCCAACTTTGACTCCAGGAATGTATTTCCCGAGTCTACCTTTACTTGAACTGAGATATACTCAGTCCTAACTTTTTCTTCACAACACAAGGGATTTTTCTTGCTGGAAGTGTGAAGTCACTGTATCAAAATTTGCTGCTACCTGAGCTGAAAGATTCTCAGCTCAACTTCTTCACAATAATAAGGATATAGATCTTGCTTTGACTTGTGCTGGAAGTAAATTGCAAAAAATAGCTCTGATTCTTCTTTCTTTCCTGAGCTGAGGAGATTCAGCCCTATTGTAGAATAGGGACTGGGCGGTCTGCCAGTCTGACTCTGGCGGATTACAGACTGTGTGGGCTGTCGATTTCTCTCTAATGGTTTGGTTGCCGGTCTGTTGCTGTTGGTGTCCTTGCGGTCTGCCAGTTTGTCTCAGGTGACTTGGAGACCGAGCGATCTGGCGGTCTCCCGTGGCGGCTTGTTCTCTCCTTCTGGTGGTTGCCGGGAGGTTAGACTATTCATCTAACCACGCGGCTTGGTCAACTTATATTTATGTTAAACTGCCTATACCTGTAATTATTTAGTCCCACATTATTTAATTGTAATATCTTTCATCTCCTCCATTCTATAAAAGGGAGGCTATAACTTGTAATACACATCTTTTTTTGGATAATAAAGATTTCTACTATTCCATTTTCCGATTTATTCTTGTCTGTTCCTACATGGTATCAGAGGAGTTGATCTTTTTCTCCTGATACGGTGACTTCTCCTGTCCGCACGGTTTGATCATCTTCTTACTGACTGTTCGCACGACCTCTCTTCCCTTCTCTGCTTTGTCGTTTCCCTTTGTGTGTGCGACCCTCTTCTCGCTCCATCTCTCTCTGTCAATCCGCGACCTGCTTTCACAGTTTCTCTGTCTCCTGTTCGTGTAAGCTTCTATCTACCTACCCGACTTCTTTCCCTTTGCTTTCTTCTGCTACTTGGTTGTTTCCTATCTAGCCGCTGGTGTGTTGACACCGTGACTGCTGCAGAACCTCGCCTTGTGTCCGCTGCAGTTTCTTCTCTTATCCGCCGCAGTTTACATTATTCTTGTCCCTTTCTATTCGTGCGGTCTCCACGGCTTGCTACTAGCGTGGCCTCTCTTCTATTGCTCTTTCCGGTTCCTCTACCACCACCGCTATGCTTGTGGCCAATCCGCCCCTCCTCCAACTCCTTTCGAGAATCTTGGTACCGTCTCCAAACTTATCGGTTCCAACTACCCGGATTTGAGTGTCTCCTTCACCTTCCTTCTTCGCTCACAATGCAAATGCCACCACCAATTCTCATTCATTCTCAGCAATGGCACTAAGAGGAAGTGGTGATCTCCAATTTGGTGGTGAGCTTGTTCATACAGGATTTACGACAGCACTAGATGAGTTCAAAAACGTGATTCTGATTCTCCAAATAGCCGAATTGACCTTTCTTCTGGAGCATCCATGCAGAGTTCTAAACAGAGATGTACATGACTTCTTTCAAAATGCGAAGCTTAGGCATGAAGGCACTGTGATCAAAAGTAGAGTTAGGAATTCTTCGATCAAAGTAAAGGCCAGTCTTCTGCAATGACACTTGCGACTGCCGTCTATTGATGAAGAATATTTACTTGAGGAGATGGATTTTCATAGGGCTCTTCTCTTCTGTGATTTACCAAGGAGAACTACCTCTATTAGATGGAAAGGCATGAATAATGAAGGAAAGTTGTTAACTGACGTCATTGGAAAGGTTCTACTTTACAAAGTTTGGTCCCATGACTATGTATTTGGTTAGATGTACAAACTTCTTGTAGCTGTGATTTGTAGAAAAAGGATTTACTGGGGAGTGGTTCTTTTTGAGAAGATTAAGGAATATCTGAATGCTCCTAACTTTGGAATGATTCTTACACTATACCTTAGTCAAGTGGATAGAAATCGATTTGATATGTCATCAGGAATGCCCATTCACCATTTGAAGAAAATTTATTCATCCGTCTTCAGTAGATGGGAGAGGAGAATTCCCAGGGAAGGTGGGATGAGAGATGCAATATAAGAAGACAAATTCCTTAATGAGGAGAAAATTCAATCTCATATCACCAGTGAAGCACCTGAGAGCTCTAGTGCAGTTTGAAAGAATTGGTTTCAAGATGTTCTAAACACCTAGAGGGGGGGGGGCGTGAATAGGTTCAATTCTTTTTCTTACTTAGGCAGATAATTCTATCTAGTGCAGCAATGTATTCAGCAGAAAGTATAACACAGCATTCACATACACATCATTCACAGATTGCACACCAGTTTTATAGTGGTTCCCCAAATGATGGCTACATCCACTTACCCCTTCGCCTATCTTACAGTGTACTAGATTCGGCCTAACTTCCTTCCTTCTTCTCAGATCCACAGATCTTACAACTCAAAACCAAGAATGGTTCCTATAACTCAGAGTGAATCCACACTTCTACAGCTCAGGCACAAGCCCTACCTCAGCCTCTACCACATGACTACAACTCAGAGTGACACCCCACTCCTACAACCCAGGCAACAGCCCTACGTCAGCCTATATCACAGGCCTACAACTCAGGGAACAGATTCCCCTACCTCAAGCACTCAGCCCTACCTCAGCCTTTATAATTTAGGCTTACAACTCAGAGATGTAAATCTCCTACACTCAGATCTATTACAAATCCTACAAGAATTAATGCTGAAAAGTTGTTGATATCTTCAACCAGATGAAGAGAGAATTGGTTGAAGGCTTCTTGATCAGTTCTTGATAGAACTGATTTCTTAAGGATCAACCTGACTTAGCTTTCTTCAAAGCTTCTTGAATCTTAACACAGTAGGGTTGATCTTCTTGATGTTGGAGTTGATCTTCAATCTGCTTCCTTTAGAAATTAATCTGAATTCTTCTTCAAACTTGATCTGAATTCTTCAGGCAGACTGTTCAGAATCTGCCTTCACTGGATGATAAATTCTCCCCTTCTTATTTTTCTCACTTTACAATCTGTTGACTGTTTCTTTCTCTTCTTCTGGATTCTCAATTCTTCAGAGATAATAATTGATTGGCTTGAATAACTTCTCTCCGTTCTGTATTTGTTGTTCTTATTGTTGTTGTTATTATTCTCTTTTTCATTATTGAGAGAGCACATCTATATATAGGCTTCATCCATGGTAACCGGCTGTTCCGGTTTTAAACAGTCTTCTGTCACCTCTGACAGATGTGACAGCAATGCCAGTAATGACAGCTGTCAAGTCTTCACTTATATTACTTCAGCATTCATTGAACTTTGACTCAGCAGCAGAGAATGTCGACTGAATTCTTCATATGTGTCGACACACATAGTCCATGTGTCGACACAAGTCTTGTTGTCATCGACACAGCTTCTGTAAATTGTATCGACAGAAGTTTTGTGTGTCGACAGAAGTTTTGTGTGTCGACACAAACACTCCTTGTCTTGACAAAGTTGGTGTCGACAGAATTCTGATGTGTGTCGACACAAGTTCTGTGTATCGACACAGTCGTTGTCGATAGAATTCTGGAATGTGTAGACAGCTTCTCTGTATGTCGACACAGCTCCTGATAAGGAGTGTTAGTGTCGACACAATGTTGTCGACAGATTTTCTGTGTGTCGACACAAATTCTAGATGTCGACACAATCTGGCCCTTGGTGTCGACACAGCCGTTGTCGACATATTTTCTGTGTGTCGACACAAATTTTGGATGTCGACACAATCTGTCCCTTGGTGTCAACACAGCCATTCCCAAGTGTCGACACTCGTACTGAGAAAATTTTCCTTTCCATTTTCTTAACCTGCACATGATAAATCAAAATAACATCAAATAAAACTTGATGCACATCATTGAGTTAGGTGAGGCTTCTCAAAATCTGGTACACATTTTCCAATGTACCCAACAACTCCCCCTATTTGGAGAAGTCATAACCCTTAGTCAATGATATATATCACTTATAATAAAATTAACAATATGATGTAAGAAAAATATTCAATGATAGGGAAATATATAAAAAAAACAAGTAAATAATTTCATCACAGAATATGATATAACAATATCAATCATGAATCATTGTTTTGTTTAAAATTTCACAATAATTTGTTGACAATAGATTACATGGAATTTAAAACTGAAAATTACAATGTTTTATAATCTAGTCAATCTATCCTAAGGCTGATCAGGCTCCTTGATCACTATGCCTTTTCCAGACTGGATCTTTGCTTGTACTGGAGCTTTAGTATCTTCAGCTGCTTCTTGCTTTTGAGATCCTTCTTTTTAAGTTCTTCAGCCTTGACTCTTTTCCTTTCAAAATAGTGAAAAGGCTTAGGAAAGAATTTACTGGGTTCTACTGCTGTAGCATGTATTCTCCCAGCCTTGTGATCCCTTCTGAACTGCTGAATAACATCTTATCTTTGCAGATATTTATTCCACTCAACTTCAGAATACCCCTTGCCTCTATCATGCATTTTGTCTTTGACAGCTTGCCAGACAGTGAGTATAATATTTCTAGAGGTTGGACTCCATCTTTCAAAATCAGGCTTCAGCTCAGCCTGCTCTCTAAATCTTTTCTTTGAGAGTTGAGCTTCTTGCTCTTTATTCAGTACTGCTTCTAACATTTCCACTTTCTCAAATATAACATTCTTAGTATTCTCTGGAGGGCTATACATCTGGTGAACCAGTTATTGAATGTCCTCAAAGTTTGAAGGTGGATATATAATTTGAGCTACCTCCTGCTAACCCCCTTCAAATCCTGCAGCTTGAATACCTGACTTAGATGTATTATCATCATCACATAGGGGAGGATAACCCAGAGTTGCTCTAACAGCATTTGTTATCCATTTAACATGCTATGAACTAGCATTGACTATCAAACTCTTCCCCTTTATGACTTCTCTTTCAATATGATCCTTGAGATCATTCTTTTGGAACCTTATTTGATTAACCTGATAATTGGTTCCCTCTGTATAATAGGCTTTAAACTTTTGTAGCTGAGCAGATATAATCTTCTGAGAGGCTTGAAGTGCAGATTGGAATGTAGCTAAATCTTCTTGAAGTTTCTTATCAAACTCTGACTTCTCTTTAGCCCTTTCCTCAGTTAATGCAGTTGCTTGATTCTTTAATTCAGTAACTATCACATTATGTGATTCAGTAAGATTATCATTCATTCTAAGTTGATTTTCTAGGACATAACCTTGCTTGACCACTATATCATCAATCTGTGTCCTCGCCTCTTTTTGTTGTTTGGCAAGAAAAACTACAGCATTACCTCATTTATGGAAGCAATCTGTCATCTCTTTCTTATTCTAATTAACTTCAAATCTGATTGAATTTATGTCTTGAGCCAAAGTGAATTGAAGGTCCTTATGACTTTCATCCATATTTTTCTCCATGGCTACTCTTTGCTCATCCAGTTTAATTTGCATAACAAACAACAGTGAACTAAAATCAACTGTTGGTGCTGAGGGTTGTGCGGCTGTCTATAAAGCTTTCTTATAATTTGAGTTTTTCTTCTTATAACCCATAAGTTTTCTCTTCTTTGCTTTTAGTGCTTCTCCATCATCAGATTCAGAAGTACTTTCTAGATTCACAGTGTCCTTTGGACTTGAGGGCAGCTCCTTATTAGTTCTTGGCAACTCCCCCTGAGTCCCTGACTCCTCCCCCTAAGTTCTTGGCACTACTTCCTCAGTTCTTACTTCTTGTAAATTAGGGAATAATTCCTCAAGAGTAAATTCTTGTTGCTATTAAACTGGAGGAATATCTGTAGCTTGAACATTTAATGGAATATCATCTAAGGCAGATGTATCATCCATTGATATATTCTGTGTAGGGATGTTGTCATGATGTGTCTGTTCAACATCAGATAGAAGCATAGTTAATGTATCTGGCTGAGTATCTAGTATAGATTGATTAATATCATTTATTACCTCAAGAATTATGTGAGTGGCTGTTTCACTCTCTAAAGCAGCTTGCTCTTTCTCTGTAGCACTTTCTGGAGGCAAGACTTCTTGTTGAACTAGGGAGAGTTCATTGGCTCCCCCTAGAGGAGGCACATCCTGAACTTGATCCAGTGGGATGGTGGTTTCTGGAATATACTCCCCCTGCTGTTGACTATCATCTACATTCTTAGGAGCAGATGATTTCCTTATAGATTCTTGTTGGCCTTCATCTGAACTAAAGATTACTTATTCTTCTGAATCACTAGAAGATTCAGGCTTCCTGGGGGTTGTCTTTTTCTTTTGCAGTGGTGGTTGTTTCTGTGGTGTAGAACCATCTTTTGTCAAAACTCTTTCCCACCTGGATAATATTTTCATGTCCATCCTTCTCATGTGGTTTATTCTAGATCCAGTGGTGTGGTTCAGTAGTTCAGGAATATTTATTGCCAGATACAAACTCATAATTCTACCTAGATTAGGTTTCTTCAGGCTTTCCTTGATCTTATCAAAAATTACTGCAGATCAGTTAGTTTTGATTCTGAAAATAATCCTAGTCATCAAGCTGAACATATAGGCTGAGATCCTATCATGTCCACCTGCTTTGCCGAGAATTACTTTGCCTACAATCTCTGAGAGAAATTTTCCTTATGAGTTCATTCCTTTCCTTTGCATTGATGATTCAATCTTAGTGGTGGAATCTATGCCACACCATTATAGTGCTTCTTTTGTCATTGAAGATGTAACTTCATCATCTTCCTGAGTCCTGGGCAATTGAAGTGTTTTCCTCATTTGCTTTTGGGTAAGTTTCACCTTGCTGCCTTGAATTGATGACCTAATCTTCAATCCAGTTGAATCCAAGGATGCTTTTGTATAGAATTCAAGAATTTCTGTCTTCCAGATCTTTGTAGGTTCGGAGACTAGATATTCTAAAACATTATCTTGGATTAGGGTTATTACATCTCAAATCTCAGTCGCCGCACTGTCAAAGGCATTGCGAACTAACTCATAGCCTTCGTTGATGTTGGTCTCCAACTTTGGCGCCATTGATGACAAGAAATTTGAGGAGAAGAGAGATGAAGGTTTGTCGACTCAAGGTTTGGGTCTCGAAAATGTTGAGAGCTTAGTCGACAAAAGTGTTCTGTGACCTATTTATATGTTCCTCAACACAGAAGGCCAAAAGGCGGGATAATATATACTTAAAGTGTCGACACTGTAGAGTTTGTGTCGACACAGACTTCTAATGTCTTGACAGAGTCAGACAACACTATGTGTCGACATAGTTTGTGATGTGTCGACACAGACTTCTTAATAGTCGACTCTAATAGATGTGTGTCGACACAGACTTCTGTATGTGTCGACACAACTATCTGAATGATAGAACTTCTATGTGTCGACAGCAACCTCTGAGTGTCGACACCACTATCTTAACACTATTTGGTTGTGTTGACACAACTTATCTTAAGTGTGGACACAAACTACTGTCTGTCGACACAAATTTCCCATTGTGTCAACATAAACTTCTATATGTCAACATTGATTTACTTAGTCAGATTTACCAAGTTATTCTAGGTTTAACATGCCTAATTCAATTTTGAAATAATTGAATTTAGTTTCATCTAATGGTTTAGTAAACATGTCAGCAATTTGATTATTTGTGGTGATAAATTCCAAACAAATATCTTCTTTTTCAACATGCTCTCTAATGAAGTGAAATCTAATTTCTATATGCTTTGTTCTGCTATGTGATACAGGATTTTTAGCAATAGAAATAGCACTTGTATAATCACAAAATAGTGAAGTTCTACTTACCTTAAGACCATAATCTTCAAGTTGATATTGAATCCATAAAAGCTGAGCATAACAGCTGCCTACATCAATATACTCAAACTCTACAGTGGAAATTGTCACACTAGTCTGCTTCTTACTGCTCCATGATACTAGTCTACCACCTAGAAACTGATATGTACCAGTGGTACTCTTTCTATCTTCTTTGCAACATGCAAAGTCTTCATCTGAAAAATCAGTCAGTAGAAAGTCTTTATTCTTAGGGTACCAAAGACCAAGATTAGGTGTGCCATTAAGATATCTCAATATTCTTTTAATAGCAGTATAATGAGATTCTTTAGGGCTTGCTTGGTACCTAGCACAGACACATGTAGCATACATAATGTCTGGTCTACTAGCAGTTAAGTATAGGAGGGAGCCAATTATCCCTCTATACAAAGACTCATCTACAGGTTTTCCTGCATCATCTTTGCCTAAAGGCATACTTGTCCCCATTGGAGTTCTCATGGTGCTGGATGACTCCATACCATATTTCTTAATTAACTCCTTGGTGAACGTAGACTGTGATATGGATAAACCATCATCAGTCTATCTAACTTGGAGTCCCAAGAAGAATTTGAGCTCACCCATACTGCTCATCTCAAACTTCCCTTGCATAAGTTTTGCAAACTTCCTACAAAGGTTGCTTTCTATAGATCAAAAGATTATGTCATCAACATAAATCTTTACTAGGATCATCTTGCCCTTTGACTCCCTAAGGAATAGAGTCTTGTCTACTTTCCCCCTTGAAAATTTATTTTCAATGAGGAAAGTAGACAATGTTTCATACCAAGCCCTAGGGGCTTGCTTCAAACCATATAAGGCTTTCTTATGTCTATAAACAAAATTAGAATAAAGTGGATCAACAAAACCTGAGGGCTGATGAACATAGACTTATTCTTTCAAATTACCATTTAGGAAAGCTGACTTGACATCCATTTGGTATACTTTGAAACCTTGGAAAGCAGCAAAGGCAAGGAATAGCCTTATTGCTTCCAACCTTGCCACTGGGGCAAAAGTCTAATCAAAGTCAATGCCCTCTTCTTGTCTATAACCTTTGGCAACTAGTCTTGCTTTGTTCTTCACTATTATGTCATTTTCATCCAGTTTGTTCCTATAGATCCACTTTGTCTCAATTATGTTATGATCTTTTGGTTTTAGAACCAGGTCCCATACTTTACACCTTCTGAATTGATTCAGCTCCTCCTGCATTGCATCAATCTAGTTGGAGTCTTGTATGGCCTCTTCAAATCTTTTTGGTTCCAACTGTGACAAGAAACTTGAGCAAAGCACTGTGTTCATATGTTTGCTTCTGGTTTGCACACCATGTCTGGGATCACCAATGATTTGGTGTACAAGATGATCCTTTAGATTCCTTATTGCTGGAGGCATTCTATCAGTAATTTGAACTTCTTCAATTTCTTCACTAGGCTGAACTTCATTATCTTCAATGTCAGCTTGTGGACCTTGTTCTCCCCCTGGACAACAACCATCATTTTCCACATCCTGCCTTGCAGTTTGGTCTTCATTAATGGTCAACATGTCCAACCTTTCTTTTAAACCTGTTGAGCTACAAGGATTGCTAGACAACTCACAATTAATAAGCTCAGATTCATCAAACACTACATGAACTGATTCTTCTACAACTTGTGTAGTCAAGTTGTAGACCCTATTTTCCTTACTATTATTGTTGTACCCAACAAATATCCCATCTTGGAATTTGGCAGCAAACTTAGTTAGGTGAGACTTGCTAGTGTTAAGCACATAACACCTGCGACCAAAGATCCTAAAGTAGGATATATTTGGTTTTCTGCCCTGCATAATCTCATAGGGAGTGTTTTTGTAGTTCTTAGTTATAGATGCTCTATTGAGAACATGACAAGTAGTATTTACTGCCTCAGCCTAAAAATATTCTGTTAGTGAAGTGTCACTGAGTAGAGTTCTACCAGCCTCAATGAGAGTTCTATTCTTTCTTTCAGCAATTCCATTTTGCTGAGGTGTTCTAGGTGAGGAGAATTCCAGATGAAACCCTAGTTCTTCATAAAACCATGTCATACACTGAGACTGAAATTCAGTTCCATGGTAACTTCTAATTTTGACCACCGAATTGTTAAATTCATTTTGAATTTGTTTAACAAAGTTATGAAAGACAGTAGGGGTTTCAGATTTCTGCCTCAAAAAGAAAACTGTTGGTTACATTGGAAAATGTGTACTAGATTTGGAGAAGCCTAACATAGCTCAATGATATTCATCAAGGTTTTATTTGATGTTGTTTTGAGTTTATATGTGCATGTTAAGAATATGCAGGAAAAGTTTCTAAGTCCATGAGTTGACACCAGAGGAAGCTGTGTCGACACTTGTGAAGATTTGTGTCGAAACTTGGGAAAAACTGTGTCGACACTTGAAGTCAATTGTGTCGACATACAGAACGTTCAGTCAACATCAGCTGTGTTGACACACAAGCTTTGTGTTGACACATAGAAAGCTCAGTCGACATCAACTGCGTCGACAAACAGGACTTGTGTTGACACACAGAAAGTTCAGTCGACATCAACTATGTCGACACACAAGACTTGTGTCGACACACACACCAAAATTTCTTCTAAGTCAATTGTGTCAAGACAAGAAGTGACTGTGTCGACACACAGGACTTGTGTCGACATATTCTTACAGAAGCTATGTCAAGAAGCAGTGTCGTCACCATGAGAGCTGTATCGACACCACCAAGGATTGTGTCGACACTTAGTCTACTTATGTCGACACATGTGTAGTTCAGACACGACATTTTGCTGACAGAGACAAAGTTTCAAGAAGTGACTGGAAGACTTGATAGCTGTCATGACCAACAAGTCTATTGCAATTATCAGATCTGTCAGAAGTTAGTTAGCAACCAGATCAGCCGGTAACCTTGGATGAAGTCTATATAAAGACAGATTCAATCAACAAAAGGAAGAAGAAAGAACGAAAAAAACGAAGTACACGAAATCACAATTACAACAGAAGATCCAACATATACAAGGAAATCCAGTCAGAGATTTCAAGTGGATCTAAGTGAAGAATTTCAACATATCTTCAGAAGAATTTGTAGAGAGAGAGCTCCAACAATTCAAGTGAAGAAAGAGACTACCAACAACTAGTCTCTTAAGAGCAGATCCCGAACTAATTTGCAAAGAAGAATTCAGATTGATTTCTGGATTTTAAGTGGGAAGCTGATTGAAGATCATCTTCAAGAAATTCAACCTTATTGTGTTCATATTCAAGAAGCTTTGAAGAAAGCCAAAGACAGGCGGATTTCTATGAAATCAGATTCTTCAAGAACTGATCAAGAAATCTTTCTACTCATTCTCTCTCAACTTGGGTGAAAGATACAAATTATTTTTATCATTTTTATATAAGATCATTATTGATCTGAGTAGTAAGACTAAGTTATAAAGGCTGAGGTAGGGCTGGGTGCCTAAGGTAGGAGATTTACATCTCTGAGTTGTAGGCTTTGGGAAGGCTGAGGTAGGGTTGTGTGCCTGAGGTAGGAGATCTGATTCTCTGAGTTGTAGGCCTCGGTGAAGGCTGAGGTAGAGCTTAATTGCCTGAGTTGTAGGAGTGTGGACTCACTCTGAGTTGTAGGATCCTAGACTAGGTTCTAAGCTGTAAGATCTGTAGATCTGAGAAGGAAGGAAGAAGTTAGGCCGAATCTAGCACACTACTAGATAGGCGAAGGGGGAAAGTGGATGTACCCATCATTTGGGGAACCACTATAAAACTGTGTGCCATCTGTGATTGTGTGTGATTGTGTAATTTCTGTGATGTGGTAGCAGTAGATCTGTTTGATTCTATGTGATTAACTGAATTAATATTCTGCCTTAGAGTAAAAAGGAATTGTACCTATTCATCACCCCTCTAGGTGTTTAGGTTATCTTGAAACTAATTCTTTCAAGTGGTATCAAAGCGAGGTTACTCAAATATAGACTTAACAGTCTGAGTAAGATCTGTGAGACAGAATAAATTTGAACAGATGGGTTCAGGAGAAAATCATAAGGAACTTGGTTCCATGAAGTTGCCCATATGCAGTAAGGAAATCTTTGGAATATGGAAAGAAAGGGTCAGGTTATTTATGGAAGCATCTGATCCAAGAATATATATAACTGTTAAGGAAGGGCCTTATATTCCAATGAAAGTCTCAGTTCTTGATGTTAATCAGAGGACACCAAAAGACTTTTCAGAAATGACTAATGATGAGATTATCTTGGCTACTATGGACAAGAGAGCTCAGAATATTATAGTGAGTGCCATAGATGACTCAACATTCCAAAATCTGATTCACTGTAAAACCTCCAAGGAGATGTCGGACACATTGATAGTCTACATGGAGGGATCAGAAGAAGTTAGACAAGATAGAAAGTCAATGCTTAATCAGGAATATGAGAGCTTCAGACAAAGCAAATCAGATAGCATCACTGAATATTACAAGAAGTTCTTTAGAATTGTGAATGAACTAATGTCATATGGAAGGGTATTTAGTACATATGAGTTAAATGATAAATTCCTTAGATCTTTAACTAAGGATTGGGACACTAAGATCTGTGCCATCAGGGAAGTGGTCAGACTGGTAGAAATCTCTCCTCCAACTATATTTGGCAAATTGCATTCTTATGAAATGCAACTCATGGCCAGAAAGGAGGAAGAGAAAAGTACTAAAGTTGACCATAGAGAAAAGTCAGTGGCCTTCAAGGCAGAAGCCACAAGAAAGGACAGGAGGATGTCTTCATCTCCTCCTAAGAAAGCTGCAGTGGTGATCTCTGAAAGTTCAGATAGCCACACCTCAGACAGCAATCATTCAGATGAGGACTTTGCTGCCTTCACAAGGCAGTTTCAGAGATTTTTGAAGAAGAAGCAGTGGAAAACTAAGCCATCCTCCTCTCAGTCCAAGGATGAATATTATCAGAAAAGAAAATCATCTAGAAAGGACAAGAGTAGGTCAAAACCTAGCAAATCAACAACTACAAAGATTGTTTGCTATTACTGCAACATACCTGGACATGTAGTAGCTGATTGTCTAGACAAAAGAAAGGAATCTGCAGATAAGAAGAAGTCTCAGAATAAGAACAAGAAGGAGAAATCCTTTGTAGCAAAGAAAGAGAAAAGCTGGACAGATCCATCGTCTTCAGATTCTGAATCTACTGCTCAAGCTTATATTGGTCTGTTTGCAATAGAAGAAGAAAATGAGTTCTTACAATTGCTGAACTCAATAGATGGAACTGAAGATCATCAGTGCAAAGGGCTGATGGCCCTGACTGATGAAGATTACTGCCAGGATCAGCCTGGTCCAAGTAAGGTAAAAAGCTTATCTAAAGATTCTGATTATTTCACTAGCTCAGAATCAGAAGCATCTGCATCAAGAGATGTGGATAGATCTGAATCTGAAGGAGATATTCATCAACTTATAGATGAATATGATGATTTGCTGCAAAAATTTAAGAGATGCAAAAACCTGTGTAAAATTCAGGCTAAGGAAATTGCAGCTCTTAAGTTGGCTGCATCTGATTCAGAAAAGCTGCTGGATCAGAAGATGAATGAGATTGCCAAGCTGAAAAATATAACTGTTATTCAGATGGGTACAATCACATTCAAGAGTGATCAAATCAAAAGTCTGGAAGTCAGACTTCAGAAGGAAAAAGATCTAGTAACTAATTTCTCTAAGCCAAAATCTGTCCTTCCCTTAATTGATGACTTCGTGTCTCAAAAGGGTAAGGCAAGATTGGGCTTTAAGGAAAATACTAGGGCAGCTAATTCCAAAAGGAAAAGGAAAGCCCAAGTTAACCCACTTGTCTTTAACCCCCCTATTGCTCTTAGAAAAGTGCAACAGCCTACCAATTGTAATGATCATGATATCATACATGGTCATGGTAAGCCTGACATTCTGAATGATAAGTGGTATCCAGCACTCAAGCAAAGAAACACTGTACCTACAACATTAAGAACAGCTGACAGCAAAGTTGTTAAAACTGTACCTAAAAGAGGTATAATAAATATGAGTGCTGGTGTTGTGGCAAGGTGGGACACTTTGCCATTGACTGTTGGCATAACACTTGTGTCAGGATGAATGCTAGCTTACCTGGAAGAAGGGTTGTTACAGATTATGCTAAATTTCAGTCTAACCTAAACCAAGGACCCAATAACAATTTTGGGTTCTAAGGTTAAGTAATTATTTGTTGCAGATAAGTCTAAGTGGCCATACCCCTTTATGGTACATGGATAGTGGATGTTCCAGACATATGACTGGAACAAGAGGATTGCTGAAGGACTACTCACCCATATTGAATGGACCTAAAGTAATCTTTGGTGGTTATGAAAAAGGAGTCATCAAAGGATTTGGTAACATTTCTAACAGCTCAATTACTATCACTCAAGTGGCTTATGTGAATGGTTTGAAACATAACTTGATAAGCATAAGTCAACTGAGTGATCTTGGATATGACATTTCATTCATTAAGAATGGTTGTCCGATTAAAAGTTCAAGTGATCAGAAGATCATGTTGACTGGTTATAGGAAAGGAAATGTGTATTGCCTAAACTTTGTGAGTGAGAATAAAGATTCTCCTATTTGTCTTGTAGTTGATGAGAAAGCCTCTCATTGTGTCAAATGGCACAAGAGGCTAGCTCATCTAAACTACAAGACTATTGGTCAACTCTTTAATAAAGAGTTGTGAGGAATGGTCCACAAGTTAAGTGCATTAAGGATGAAATATGCTTAGCTTGTCAAAAAGGCAAGCAGACCAGATCCTTCTTTCATAGCCTTGAAACCAAAGACTCAGTGAGGTGTTTATACCTCTTGCATATGGATTTATTTGGTCCAATGCTAGTTCAGAGTCTAGGTAGGAAAGTCTTCACATTTGTGGTTGTAGATGACTATTCTAGATTTTCATGGGTTTTCTTTCTGAGGCAGAAATATGAAAGCCCAACTGTTTTCTGCAACTTTGTTAAGTAAATTCAGAATGAACTGAACAATTCAGTGGTCAAAATCAGAAGTGACCATGGAACTGAATTTCAATCTAAAAATATGATAAAGTTGTGTGAAGAATTTGAGATTCATCAGGAATTCTCCTCACCTGGAACTCCTCAACAAAATGGAATTGCTGAAAGAAAGAATAGGACTCTCATTGAGGCTGGTAGAACCCTATTGAGTGACACTTCTCTCCCAGAATATTTCTGGGCTGAGGCAGTAAACACTGCATGTCATGTGCTCAATAGGGCTTCCATCACTAAGAGCCACAAAAAGACACCCTATGAGGTAATGAAAGGCAGTAAACCAAACTTATCCTATTTCAGGATCTTTTGTTGCAAGTGCTATGTGCTTAACAATGCCAAGTCTTACTTAACAAAGTTTGCTGCCCAATCCTAGGATGGGATATTTGTTGGGTACAACAACAATAGTAAGGCATATAAAGTATATAACTTGACTACTCAAGTTGTAGAAGAGTCTGTTCGTATTATATTTGATGAATCAAGACTTATTAACAGTGAGTTGCCAAGTAGTTATTGTAGCTCTACAGGTATAAAATAGAAGATGGACATGCTGACTATCAAAGAAGATCAAACTGCAAGGCAGGAAGATGAAAATGATGATTGATGTCCAAGGGGAGTACAAGACTCACAAGATGCTGATGAAGACCATGAAGTACAGCAGAATGAAGAAAATGGAGAAAGTCAAACTGTAGACAGACTTCCTCCAGCAGTTAGACATTTAAAGGATCATCCTGTACACCAGATTATTGGTGATCCTAGACAAGGAGTTCAAACTAGAAGCAGGAGCTTGAACACTGTACTATGTTCAAGCTTCTTGTCTGAACAGGAACTTAAAAGATTTGAAGAAGCTATACAAGATCCACACTGTATTGATGCTATGCAGGAGGAGTCAAATCAATTCAGGAGATGCAAGGTCTGGAAGTTAGTTCCTAAAACAAAAGACAACAATGTCATTGGGACTAAGTGGATCTACAAGAATAAGCTAGATGAGAGTAGGATCATAATTAAGAACAAGGCAAGGCTTGTAGCCAAAGGATACAAGTAGGACGAGGGCATAGACTTTGATCAAACATTTGCCCCTGTAGCAAGGTTGGAAGCAATAAGGCTATTTCTAGCCTATGCAGCCTATCAGGGTTTCAAAGTGTTCCAAATGGATGTTAAGTCAGCCTTCCTGAATGGAGAATTAAAGGAGGAAGTCTATGTAGAACAACCATCAGGTTTTATTGATCCACTCTATCCTAATTATGTGTATAGACTTAGGAAAGCCCTATATGGTTTGAAACAAGCCCCAAGGTCTTGGTATGAAACCTTGCTACTTTCCTCATTGAGAACAAATTCTCAAGGGGGAAAATAGACAAAACTCTATTCCTTAGGGAATCCAAAGGGAAGATAATTCTAGTCCAGATATATGTTGATGACACAATATTTGTTCTACTGAAAACAACCTTTATAGGAAGTTTTCTAAACTTATACAAGGGAAGTTTGAGATGAGCAGCATGGGAGAACTTAAGTTCTTCTTGGGACTCCAAGTAAGACAGACTGATGATGGCCTGTCCATATCCCAGTCTAAGTTCACCCTGGACTTAATTAAGAAGTATGGTATGGAGTCATCCACTACCATAAGAACTCCAATGGGGACAAGTATGCCTTTAAGCAAAGATGATGCAGGAAAACCTGTAGATGAATCTTTATATAGGGGGATAGTTGGCTCTCTCCTTTATCTGACTGCTAGTAGACCTGACATCATGTATGCTACATGTGTCTGTGCTAGGTACTAATCCTACCCAAAAGAATCTCATTATACTACTGTTAAGAGGATTCTGAGATATCTTAAGGGCACACCTAATCTAGGCCTTTGGTACCCTAAGAATAGAGATTTTCTACTGACTGGATATTCAGATGCAGACTTTGCAGGATGCAAAGAAGATAGGAAAAGCACAACAGGCACCTGTCAATTTCTAGGAGGAAGATTGGTGTCATGGAGCTGTAAGAAGCAGACTAGTGTGGCAATCTCCACAGCTGAGTCTGAGTATGTGGCTGCAGGGAGCTGCTGTGCAAAGCTATTGTGGATACAACATCAGCTTAAAGATTATGGTATCCAGGTAAGTAGAACCCCTTTATTCTGTGATTCTACAAGTGCCATTTCTATTGCTAATAATCTCGTTTCTCATAGTAGAACAAAGCATATAGAAATAAGATATCATTTTCTTTGGGATCATGTAGAAAAAGAGGATATATGTTTAGAATTTATCAATACATGTTTTCAAATTGCTGATATGTTCACTAAGACATTGGATGAAACTAAATTCAATAATTTTAAAATTTAATTAGTTATGCTGAACATAGATTAGATTGACAAATTTGTCTAAGTAATTTTGTGTAGACAAAAAGAGGTCTATGTCGACACAGAGAAGTTGTGTCGTGACATCTAGAAAATTGGTGTCGACACTTCAGAGAAGTAGTGTCGACACATCCAGAAGTTGTGTCAACACTTAGAATTAGAGTTGACACAGAATTTCAGTTGAACTACTAAGTATGTCTATGTCGACACAAAATCAATTGGTGTCCACACATAGTAGTCAACACTTCTGTCGAGACATTAGCAGTCTGTGTCGACACCATCTCAACAGTGTCGACACACTAAGTAAATTTTGTCGCGCCTTTTGACCTTCAATGTTTAGACACATATAAATAGGTCAAGAACAAACCCTGTCGACACTCTCTCCATATTTTTGACACCAGATTCTTGTGTCGACAAACTCTCTCTTCTCCATTCAAGATTTCTCACCATCCCAATGGCGCCGAAACTTGACGAAAACGTGAATGAGGGATATGAACTGGTACGGAATGCCTTTGATGATGCTGAACCAGCGATTAAAGCTGTGATAGCTCTAATTGCTGAAAATGGCTTGGAGTATTTGACATCAGAACCTACAAAGATATGGAAGAAGGAAATTATTGAGTTCTATGGAGCTGCAACTCAGGATTCAACTGGACTAAAAATTACGTCTTTAGTCCAGGGTAATAAGGTCAAACTCAACATGAAGAGCTTACGAAAAACTCTTCATCTGCCCAAAACTAAAGAAGACAAAGAAGTTACATCTTCCAAGACCAGGGAAGCTCTCCAGTGGTGTGGATTAGATTCCACCATGAAAATTGGATCATCCATGAATAGAAAAGGAATGAATGCTCAAGGAAAATTCCTTTCTGAAGTAATTGGCAAAGTCATCTTATGCAAACCAGGTGGACATGATAGGGTCTCAGCCTACATGTTCAGCCTCATGACTATGATCATCTACAAACTCAACACCAATTGGTCTCCAGTCATATATGAAAAGATTAGAGAAAGCATCAAGAAACCTAATCTGGGAAGGATATTAAGCTTATACTTGGCTGAAGCAATTCCAGAAGTGATGCAGTAGGCTGCTGGATCCAAGATCAATCATATGAGGAGAATGGATCTAAGGATAATCTCTATATGGGATAGAGTGCTGATAAAAGACATGGGTGATGAAGAGAGGCCAGAGAATACTGAGAAATCACCTGCTCAAGACATTAGACATGATGATCAGATGCAGGGGGAGCCTCATCTTGAGGAAGAGCCAACACACTTAGAAAGTGAGATTGTTGGTTATTGTATCCACAATTACCTGGATTTGAGGAAGCCACCTGTCAAGCTAAGATGAATTCACAATGTATTTGACAAAATATTTCAAGTTGTGCTTGCAGTTATTCCTCGCTAAGTGCACACCAATGTCAGGGTGCAGTAGGTCAATATACACGAGTATGCACGACGTAATCCCTCGTTGAGCAGATCAGTGTGTTGGCCTACGTGTACTCTCTCTATTGGAGTGTACTTATTTTCAAGTACAGGGCTGTGTTAAGGCAAGAGCAGACAAGGAGCAAGGATGGGTCAAGGAGCACCTCATGGGTGGAAAGACGAAAAATCGTCTAAGTGTAAATCGACGAGAATCACCAAGTGATTCTCGCCGATTCGGCGAGAATCACTAGTGATTCTCGCCGAATCGTCGAGAATCATTGGCTGATTCTCGCCGACTCGATCCAGCTACTTCAAAGCGAGCAACTCTGATGCTAAGTAATAATCGATGAGAATCACCAAGTGATTCTCGCCGATTCGACGAGAAACACTAGTGATTCTCGCCGAATCGTCGAGAATCACTGGCTGATTCTCGCCGTCTCGACCCGAATAAATCAGAGCGTGCAATCTAGTCAACATCGACGAGAATCATCTTTGATTCTCGCCGAATCGGCGAGAATCACCCTTGATTCTCGCCGATTCGACGAGAATCACCTTCGATTCTCGCCGATTTTGACTTGGGCAATTTTCTGTAAACTGTTGGACCGAATTCTGCCGCTGGCACTGTTTTGAACCGGAATTAGGGTTTCTGCTGGTGGGACCCATAACGGTCATAAAAGAGTATTTTACTGTATAAATACACGTGTATTTTTGAACATTACAGTAGCGAAGAAGATTTGAAAAAGACGAGCCGCGACGTGACCTAGATCGCGAGTTCCGCTCCGCCGCCGCCGCCGTCGTCGCCGCTCGAGCAAGTTGATCGCCGATCTTGATCGTGGTTTCTTCCAGATATCCCGATGATAGAAGCTTAGCCAAGCTTAGAGTCTCACGTGTCTAACTAGAGATCTTTTGTCTCTTGATTTGTTGATCGGGAAAACCTTCCCCGTCCGAATCGATTGAGACGATCGATCCTAGTGTGACCGTTGGAAGACCTAGCTAGCTTTGCTACAAAGTTTGGATCTCCAAAGTACAACAGCCGCACACCGTTGTCGCCGCCGATCCCGAACCAAGCCGCCGCCCTCTGTACCGCTGCTGGTTCCGGGGAGATTCTCTCCAAGTGAGATCTAGGGTTGTGGACTCTTCGTGACTTTCATCGAACGAAGAGGGACACCTTAGCCTCCAAAATTAGTTTGTATTTCTTATACATTCTAGTTTATTTTTGTTGTAAAGGAACTTTGGTTCCTAGTTGTAAGGGGTGGGTGCAACCTGTGTTGTGGGAGTGTTGTCTCCTACGTGTGGAAGGGTTCCTTCCGATAGTGCAAGGATTGGATTTCAATCCTGTTGGTGAAGTGACCGAGTCGTCCCTTGTTGGGAGATAGGTCGAAGGGGGAAAGTGGATGTACCCAAATCGGGGAACCACTATAAATTGCTTGTGTACGTTCTTTGCTGTGGTGTTTTATTTTCGTGTGCAGGTACAATTTTAATTCCGCAAAAACGATGCACGTCACCTATTCCCCACCCCCCCATAGGTGAAGGTAGTTGACACTAGGTGGACTTTCAAGTGGTATCAAAGCGAGGTTCCTGAGACAATTGGTGCAACAGTGGAGGGGGAGTCCTCTCAGCAGAGACTGCCTAGTACTTCCGAGAAATCTACAGAGGCAGCAAGTATTCCCCCCTTAGAGACTGTGCTCGTGTCCCGCTCTACAGGTGCATCAGCTGAAGCGCAAGGCCAAGGAGTGCCTCAGGCTCATCCACTACGAGATGATCTAGCCAATCACACCGTGAATGTCATTCAGGGTATAGTGGATGAGCTCAAAATAAAATGTTGAAAAGAATTAAGAAATCAGAGAATCTCATGCTCAAGAACATGGTGGAGATCAATCACAAACTGGACGTGATGGAAAAGAAGTTTGAAGATAAGTATACAGCGGCCGGCCAAGCCGTCGCTCTTCTTATGGACGGATTAAAAAGGAACACTGATACTCTCGAAATCGTAAATCAGAATGCTCATGTCGTAGCAAATAACATTCAAAAGTTTGATGGCAATATGGTAACTCTTAACACCAATCAACAAGCCTTGGTCACTGAATTCTCTAGGACTACAGAGCACATTGATGAGTCACTGCATTCTTATGCAAACTCCATTGCAGTCGAAGCCAAAAAGCGGAAGAAAAAATATATAGCTAAGATGGCCGAGCTTCAAGAAATCATCATCAAAAACTTTGAGCAGTCAAACAAATATGTTTATGACAGTTGCTGGTGGATGCTCCAACAAGCGTTAGGCGTTAATATCCCTGAAAATCCCGAGAGTACTCCTGCTCCTGAAATTAATACTGCGGCTGTTGAGGGAGCCAGTGCTGAAGAAGCTCTTTTAAGTGAAGCTGATGCTTATAGGGCTGCTAGGGCTACCTCCAAGGCAAAACTGATGGCAATGTTTGACCAAGGAGCCCTAGCAAAAGCCAGGGACAAGAGAAAATCTCAAGAAGGGACATCCAAGGAAACACAAGCTGAAAAGAGAATCAGATTGAAGGAGGAGGAAGTAAGAAACGAAAAGTGGAGTCCGATATCAAAGAGTATCATCTTGGACACATTCTGGCTACAAGAAAAAGGAGAAATCAATCGAAACGACGTATACAACCAGCATGAGTGGGAGCTGCACAAAACGTATGAAGCTAAACGGAACATCTTCTTCAGGACCAACACTGCGGCAGATAAAGCTCCTCCTCCCAGATACTATCCAAAGCCCAAGGAGTATGTTGAAAGGCAAAAAAAGAAGTTTTTGGCTCAGAAACATAAGGATGACCTAGCCAAAAATCCATAGACAGAAATTCATAGATTGTTATTGTCTCTTGAACACTTTTATCTTGTCTTATTGATATATAAACAATCCTGATTATATTTATATATTTATATATGCATATGAATTTATGATTGACTCAAGCCTTGATCTGTTTGCCTATATTTTCTTGTGCCGCATCTTTATATTCTCTATGTTGTATATATTATCTGGTTGGTTGTATTCATCTTAGCTAGTAGGATTTTGGCTTCGTCAAATAGGGGGAGATTGTTGGGTATTGTATCCACAATTACCTGGATTTGAGGAAGCCACCTGTCAAGCTAAGATGAATTCACAATGTATTTGACAAAATATTTAAAGTTGTGCTTGCAGTTATTCCTCGCTAAGTGCACACCAATGTCAGGGTGCAGTAGGTCAATATACACGGGTCTGCACGACGTAATCCCTCGTTGAGCAGATCAGTGTGTTGGCCTACATGTACTCTCTCTATTGGAGTGTACTTATTTTCAAGTACAGGGCTGTGTTAAGGCAAGAGCAGACAAGGTGCAAGGATGGGTCAAGGACCACCTCATGGGTGGAAAGACGAAAAATCGTCTAAGTGTAAATCGACGAGAATCACCAAGTGATTCTCGCCGAATCTTCGAGAATCATTGGTTGATTCTCGCCGACTCGATCCAGCTACTTCAAAGCGAGCAACTCTGATGCTAAGTAATAATAGACGAGAATCACCAAGTGATTCTCGCCGATTCGACGAGAATCACTGGCTGATTCTCGCCGTCTCGACCCGGATAAATCAGAGCGTGCAATCTAGTCAACATCGACGAGAATCATCTTTGATTCTCGTCGAATCGACGAGAATCACCCTTGATTCTCGCCGATTCGACGAGAATCACCTTCGATTCTCGCCGAATCGTCGAGAATCACTGGCTGATTCTCGCCATCTCGACCTGGATAAATCAGAGCGTGCAATCTAGTCAACATCGACGAGAATCATCTTTGATTCTCGCCGAATCGACGAGAATCACCCTTGATTCTCGCCGAATCGACGAGAATCACCCTTGATTCTCGCCGATTCGACGAGAATCACCTTCGATTCTCGCCAATTTTGACTTGCGCAATTTTCTGTAAACTGCTGGACCGGATTCTGCTGCTGACACTGTTTTGAACCGGAATTAGGGTTTCTGCTGGTGGGACCCATAACGGTCATAAAAGAGTATTTTACTGTATAAATACACGCGTATTTTTGAACAGTACAGTAGCGAAGAAGATTTGTAAAAGACGAGCCGCGACGTGACCTAGATCGCGAGTTCCGCTCCGCCGCCGTCGTCGTCGCCGCTCGAGCAAGTTGATCGCCGGTCTTGATCGTGGTTTCTTCCAGATCTCCCGACGATAGAAGCTTAGCCAAGCTTAGAGTCTCACGTGTCTAACCGGAGATCTTTTGTCTCTTGATTTGTTGATCGGGAAAACCTTCCCCGTCCGAATCGATTGAGACGATCGATCCTAGTGTGACCGTTGGAAGATCTAGCTAGCTTTGCTACGAAGTTTGGATCTCCAAAGTACAGCAGCCGCACACCGTTGTCGCCGCCGATCCCGAACCGAGACGCCGCCTTCTGTGCCGCCGCCGGTTCCGGGGAGATTCTCTCCAAGTGAGATCTAGGGTTGTCGACTCTTCGTGACTTTCATCGAACGAAGAGGGACACCTTAGCCTCCAAAAGTAGTTTGTATTTCTTGTACATTCTAGTTTATTTTTGTTGTAAAGGAACTTTGGTTCCGATAGTGCAAGGATTGGATTTCAATCCTGTTGGTGAAGTGACCGAGTCGTCCCTTGTTGGGAGATAGGTCGAAGGGGGAAAGTGGATGTACGCAAATCGGGGAACCACTATTAATTGCTTGTGTACCTTCTTTGCTGTGGTGTTTTATTTTCGTGTGCAGGTACAATTTTAATTCTGCAAAAATGCTGCACGTCACCTATTCCCCCCCCCATAGGTGAAGGTAGTTGACACTAGGTGGACTTTCAGAGATGTCTACTCAAACTATTCTTGAGGTAATCCAAGAAGTTAATCAAACATTTTTCAATAATGAGAATGAAACACTAACTGTGCCCTTGATTGATGTTGACCAGACCACTCAACTCAACAGTCTAGCACAGGATGTTATCATGGAGGATACATCTACAGCTGTTGATGCTCCAGAGTTAAGAGTGCCTCCAGTCCAAACTCAACAAGAGTTTACCCTTGAAGAGTTGTTCCCTGATATAGAGATACCAAGAACTGAGGAGGAGCAAGCCAGGACTGAGGGGGAGCAAGCTGGAATTGAGGGGGAGCAACCTAGGACTGAAAAGGAACTGCCTCCTACTCCTCAGGAAAGAGTTGATATAGAAAGTCAGCTTCTGAAGATGATGCAGAAACTCAAGCAAAGAAGAGAAAGCTGATGGTTTTCAAAAGAAGAAGCCAAAACTATAAAAGGGCATTGCAAACTGCTCCACAACCAGTTCCTGCACAAGATTATAGTTCCTTATTGGTATCTTTGCAAGTAAAATTAGATGAACAAAGAATAGCCATGGAGAAATATATGGATGAGACCCATAAATATTTGCAATTCTCCTTGGCTCAAGATATAAAATCAATTAGATTTGAGGTAAACCAGAATAAAAAGGAGATGACAGACTGCTTTCACAAAGGAGGTAATGCTGTGGTTTTCCTAGCAAAACAACAAGAAGGAATAAAGACTAAAGTTGATAATATAGTTGTTAAGCAAGGCTGTGTCCTAGAAAATCAACTAAGAATGAATGATAATCTTATAGAATCACATAATGTGATTGTTACAGAATTAAAGAATACTGCAACTGCACTGACTAAGGCAAGGGCTAAAGACAAATCAGAGTTTGATAAGAAACTTCAAGAGGATTTAGCCACTTTTCAATCTGCACTTCAAGCCTCTCAAAAGATTATATCAGCTCAGCTTCTAAAGTTTAAAGCCTATTATACAGAGGGAACAAATTATCTAGATACTCAAATCAGATTCCAAAAGAATGATCTCATGGATCATATTGAAAGAGAAGTCATAAAGGGGGAGAGGTTGATAGTCAATGCTAGCTCAGAGCATGCCAAATGGATAACAAATGCTGTTAGAGCAACTCTGGGATATCCACCCCTATGTGATGATGACAACACTTCTGAGTCAGGAATTCAAGCTGCAGGCAATGAAGGGGGTCAGGAGGAAGTAGCTCAAATCATATATCCCCCTTCTAACTTTGAGGAAATTTAACACCTGGTTGATCAGATGTACATCCCTCTAGAGGGTACTAAAAATGTTATCATTGAGAAAGTAGAGTCAGTGGCAGCTTTGAATAATGAGCAAGAAGCTCAGCTCTCAAAGAAAAGGTTTAGAGAACAGACAGAGTTGAAGCCTGATTTTGAACAATGGAGTCCTACTTCCAGGAACATTATCTTGACTGCCTGGAAAGATGTAAAGTACAAGACCCATGAAAGGGGTAAATGGTATACTGAACAAGAATGGAACAAGTATGAAGCCAGACAAGAAGCCATTTTGCAATACAGAAGGAAAGCAAAAGCTGGGAAGTTACCTGCAAATGCTTTGGAGCCTAGCAAGTACTTCCCAAAGCCTTTTCATTATTTTGAAAGGCAAAGGATAAGGGCTCAAGAACAGAAAAGGAAAGATCTGAAAGGGAAGAAACCTGCTGATGATGCTGAACCTATTGTGCAGGCTCGGGTCAAAACAGGAAAAGGCATAGTCATCAAGGAGCTAGATCAGCCTTAGAATAGATTAACTAGATTTTACAACAATGTAATCTTTAGTTGTTATAAAAATCTATGTAAACTGATTGTTGAAAAACTTTTGATAGTTTAAACAAAATAATGATTCATGCTCACTGTATTTGCATTATTTTGTAATGACATATTATACATGTTTTGTTTATATGTTACCCTGTCATGTAATGTTTATATACATCATAATGTGTGTTTATTATAAATGGTGTATATCTTTGACTAAGGGTTATGACTTCTCCAAATAGGGGGAGATTGTTGGGTACATTGGAAAATGTGTACCGGATTTGAAGAAGCCTAACATAGCTCAATGATATTCATGAAGGTGTATTTGATGTTGTTTTGAGTTTATATGTGCATGTTAAGAATATGCAGGAAAAGTTTTTCAGTCCATGAGTCGACACCAGAGGAAGCTGTGTCGACAATTGTGAAGACTTGTGTCGACACTTGGGAAAAGTTGTGTCGACACTTGAAGTCAATTGTGTCGACACACAGAAAGTTCAGTCGACATCAACTATGTCGACACACAGGACTTGTGTTAACACACAGAAAGCTCAGTCAACATAAAATGTGCGACACACAGGACTTGTGTCGACACATAGAAAGTTCAGTCGACATCAACTGTGTCGACACACAGGACTTATGTCGACACACACACACCAGAATTTCTTCTAAGTCAATTGTGTCAAGACAAGAAGTGACTGTGTTGACATACAGGACTTGTGTCGACACATTCTTACAGAAGATATGTCAAGAAGTAGTGTCGTCACCATGAGAGCAGTGTCGACACCACAAAGGATTGTGTCGACACTTAGTCTACTTGTGTCGACACATGTGTAGTTCAGACTCGACATTTTGCTGACAGAGACAAAGTTTCAAGAAGTGACTGGAAGACTTGACAGTTGCCATGACCAACAAGTCTACTACAACTGTCAGATCTGTCAGAAGTTAGTTAGCAATAGGATCAGCCGGTAACCTTGGATGAAGTCTATATAAAGACAGATTCTATCAACAAAAGGAAGAAGAAAGAACAAAAAAAATGAAGTACACGAAATCACAATTACAACAGAAGATCCAACATATACAAGGAAATCCAGTCAGAGATTTCAAGTGGATCTAAGTGAAGAATTTAAACATATCTTCAGAAGAATTTGTAGAGAGAGAGAGAGCTCCAACAATTCAAGTGAAGAAAGAGACTATCAACAATTAGTCTCTTAAGAGCAGATCCTGAACTAATCTGAAAAGAAGAATTCAGATTGATTTCTGGATTTTAAGAGGGAAGCTGATTGAAGATCATCTTCAAGAAATTCAACCTTATTGTGTTCAGATTCAAGAAGCTTTGAAGAAAGCCTAAGACCGGTGGATTTCTGTTAAATCAGATTCTTCAAGACCTGATCAAGAAATCTTTCTACCCATTCTCTCTCAACTTGGGTGAAAGATACAAATTATTTTTATCATTTTTTTTGTAAGATCATTATTGATCTGAGTTGTAAGCCTAAGTTATAAAGGCTGAGGTAGGGCTGGGTGCCTGAGGTAGGAGATTTACATTTCTGAGTTGTAGTCCTTGGGAAGGCTGAGGTAGGGTTGTGTGCCTGAGGTAGGAGATCTGATTCTCTGAGTTGTAGGCCTGGGTGAAGGCTGAGGTAGGGCTTAATTGCCTGAGTTATAGGAGTGTGGACTCACTCTGAGTTGTAGGAACCTAGACTAGGTTCTGAGCTGTAAGATCTGTAGATCTGAGAAGGAAGGAAGAAGTTAGGCCGAATCTAGCACACTACTAGATAGGCGAAGGGGGAAAGTGGATGTACCCATCATTTGGAGAACCACTATAAAACTGTATGCCTTATGTGATTGTGTGTAATTGTGTGATTTCTGTGATGTGGTAGTAGTAGATCTGTTTGATTCTATGTGATTAACTGAATTAATATTCTGCCTTAGAGTAAAAAGGAATTGTGCCTATTCACCCCCCTCTAGGTGTTTAGGTTATCTTGAAATCAATTCTTTCAAAAACCCATGTATATCTAGAATAATCATCTACTACCACAAAAGTATAGACTTTCCTACCTAGACTATGATCTGGCATAGGACCAAATAGATCCATATGCAAGAGGTACAAACACCTCACAGATTCTTTGGTATTAAGACTATGAAAAGAGGATTTGGTCTGCTTGCCTTTTTGACAAGCTGAACATATACCCTCTTTTATGCACTTGAATTGAGGACCATTCCTCACTAACTCTAGACTATAGAGCTGGCCTATAGTCTTATAGTTCAGACGAACTCGCCTCTTGTGCCATTGGACACAGTAATATGCTTTCTCATCTGCAACTAAACATATAGGAGAGTTCATGTTTTCATAATCAAAATTTAAACAATAAACATTCCCTTTTCTATAACCTGACAAGATCACCTTCTGATCACTTTTCCTTTTGATCTGACAGCCATTCTTAATAAATGAAATGTCATACCGATGATCACTCAGCTGACTTATGCTTATCAAGTTATGTTTCAAACCTTTTACATAAGCCACTTGAGTGATTGTTATAGAACTGTAAGAAATATTACCAAACCCTTTTATGACCCCTTTTTCTGATCCACCAAATATCACTTTGGGTCCACCCCTCCTTAGCCAAAGGCCGAGATAAGGTACCCTCAGAAAGCACTTGAAAACTGGAGCAAGAGAGCACATGAAGCCTGCTTTCTAGGGTACCCCTTGGGTCCTATTTGTAGGACCCAACTTTTATTGGGTTCTAGGTTCATGTTAAAATGAAACTTGATATTCTTACCAGTATCCTTCCTCACAGGTAAGCTGGCATTCTTCCTGACACTGGTGTTGTGCCAACAATCCATGGCATAATGAACTATCTTACCACAGCACCAACAATCGTATCTATTATACCTCTTTTTAGGTACAGTTTTAACAGCATTGCTGTCAGCTGTTCTTAACATTGTTGGTACAGTAGTACTTTGCTTGAATGCTGGAGCTACACCCTTGTCATTTAGAATTTCAGGCTTACCAAAACCATGTATGATATCATGATCATATATATTAGTTGGCTGTCATACTTTTTTGAAGGAAATGGTGGGTTTGAAGGCTAGAGGCTGTACTAGGGCTTTGACTTTTCTTTTAGAATTGGCAGCCCTGGAATTTCCCTCAAAGCCCAATCCAGTCTTACCTGTTTTAGGAATAAAGTTATCAATTAAAGGTAAAACTGATTTTTGCTTAGAGAACTTAGCCACCAGATCCTTTTCCTTCTGAAGTTTGACTTCCAAACTTTTGATTTGATCATTCTTGAATGTAATAGTACCCATCTGAATAACATTTATGTTTTTCAGTTTCGCTACTTCATTCATCTTTAGATCCAGCAGTTTTTCTGAATCTAATGCAGCCAGCTTAAGATCAGCAATTTCCTTGGCCCAAGCTTTATTAAGGATTCTGCTTTTCTTAAGTGCTTGTAGCAGGTCACCATATTCATCAATAAGTTGATGAACATCTCCTTCAGATTCAGATTCATCTACATCTCTTGATGCAGATGCTTCTGATTCTGAACCAGTATAGTAATCAGAATCTATTGAAGAATTGTTTACCTTACTAGGTCCAGGCTGATCCTGGCACTAATCTTCTTCTATTAAGGCCATCAGCCCTTCACAACAATGTTCTTCAATTTCATTTACTAAATCCAGCCACTTCAAGAATTCAGCCTCTTCTATATCCTCTTCATTTGCCAACAGTGCTATATATGCTTCAGCTTCAGCTTCAGCCTCTGAATCTGATGATGAAGAATCTGACTAACTTTTTTGCTTCTTTGCAAAAAGGGATTTCTCCTTCTTGCCCTTGTTTTTTTAGTTTCTTCTTATCATTTAATTCTTTCCTTTTGTCAGGACAATCAGATACCACATATCCTGGTCTATTGCAGCAATATCAAACAATCTTAGTTGAAGATAATTTACTAGGTTTAGAACTATACCTGTCCTTCCTAGAGGATTTCATTTTCTAATAGTAATCATCCTTAGATTGTGAGGATGATGGCTTGGATCTCCACTGTTTCTTCTTCAAAAACCTTTGAAATTATTTTGAGAAAGTTGCTAAGTCTTCATCAGAATTTGGACTATCTGATGTGTGACTGTCTGAACTTTTTGAAACAACTTCTGCAGCTTTCCTAGGAGGTGATGGAGACATCCTCCTATCCTTTCTTATGGCTTCAGTCTTGGAAGCCACAGACTTATCTCTATAATCGATTTTATTACTTCTCTCCTCCTCTTTTCTGACCATCAGCTGCATTTCATATGAAAGCAGTTTCCAAATAATGTTGGAGGTGAAATTTCTGCTAGTCTGGCCACTTCCCTAATGACACATATCTTTGTGTCCAAGTCTTTAGTCAATGATCTCAGAAAATTATCATTTAACTCATATGTGCTGAATACTCTTCCATATGACATCAGTTCATTAACTATTCTGAAGAATTTCTTGTAACATTCAGTTATGCTATTTGTTTTAGATTGTCTAAAACTTTCATACTCCTAATTTAGCATAGACTTTCTATCTTCTCTCACCTCTTCTAAATCCCCCATGTAGAAAATAAGGGTGTCAAATTTTGGAATGTTGAATCATCTATGACACTGACTATTATATTCTGTGCACTCTTATCCATAGTTGCCAAGATGATCTCATCCTTTATCATTTCAGAATATTCCTTCTGTGTCCTGAGATTTGCATTAAGAACTGAGACTTTCATATGAATGAATGGCCCTTCTTTGACTATCATGTAGATTCCTGGATCTGAAGCTTTCATAAACAATCTAACTCTTTCTTTTCATATGCCAAAAATATCTTTCTTATATATGGGTAACTTCATGGAAGCAAACTCCTTATGATTCTCAATGGAACCCATTTTGCCTAATAGATTTCTTCCTTGGAGATCTACTCAGATGGTTAGGTCTATTTTTTGAGTAACCTCCCTCTGATACAACTTGAAAGAATTGGTTTCAAGATATTCTAAACATCTAGAGGGGGGGGGGGTGAATATGTTCAATTCTTTTTCTTACTTAGGAAGATAATTCTATCTAGTGTAGCAATGTATTCAGCAGAAAGTATAACATAACATTCACATACACAGCATTCACAGATTGCACACCAGTTTTATAGTGGTTCCCCAAATGATGGGTACATCCACTTTCCCCCTTTGCCTATCTAGCAGCGTACTAGATTCAGCCTAACTTCCTTCCTGCTTCTCAGATTCGCAGATCTTACAGCTCAGAACCAAGAATGGTTCCTACAACTCAGAGTGAATCCATACTCCTACAGCTCAGGCACAAGCCCTACCTCAGCCTCTACCACAGGCCTACAACTCAGAGTGACACCTCACTCCTGCAACTCAGACAACAGCCCTACCTCAGCCTCTATCATAGGCCAACAACTCAAGGAACAGATTCCCCTACCTCAGGCTCTCAGCCCTACATCAGCCTTTATGATTTAGGCTTACAACTCAGAGATGTAAATCTCCTACACTCAGATCTATTACAGATCCTACAAGAATTAATGATGAAAAGTTGTTGATATCTTCAACCAGATGGAGAGAGAATTGGTTGAAGGCTTCTAGATCAGTTCTTGATAGAAGTAATTTCTTAAGGATCAACCTGACTTAGCTTTCTTCAAAGCTTTTTGAATCTGAACACAGTAGGGTTGATCTTCTTGATGTTGGAGCTGATCTTCAATCAGCTTCCTTCAAAAATTATTCTGAATTCTTCTTCAGACTTGATCTGAATTCTTCAGGCAGACTGTTCAGAATCTGCCTTCACTGGATGAGAACTTCTCTCCTTGTTTTTCTCACTTTACAATCTTTTGACTGTTTCTTTCTCTTCTTCTGGATTCTCAATCCTTCAGAGATAATAATTGATTGGCTTGAATAACTTCTCTCTGTTCTGTACCTGTTGTTCTTGTTATTGTTATTATTCTCCTTTTCATTGTTGAGAGAGCACATCTATATATAGGCTTCATCCATGGAAACCGGCAGTTCCGGTTTCAAACAGTCTTCTGTCACCTCTGACAGATGTTACAGCAATGTCAGTAATGACAGCTATCAAGTCTTCACTTGTATTACTTCAGCCTTCATTGAACTTTGACTCAGCAGCAGAGAATGTCGACTGAATTCTTCATATATGTCGACACACATAGTCCATGTGTCGACACAAATCATGTTTTTGTCGACACAGCTTCTGTGAAATGTGTCGACACAAGTTCTGTGTGTCGATACAAACACTCCTTGTCTTGACAAAGTTGGTGTCGACAAAATTCTGGTGTGTGTCGACACAAGTTCTGTGTGTCGACACAGTCGTTGTCGATAGAATTCTGGAATATGTAGACAGCTTCTCTGTGTGTCAACATAGCTCTTGATAATGTCGACATAACTCTGCCCCTTAGTATCGACACAGCGTTGTCGACAGATTTTCTGTGTGTCGACACAAATTTTGTATGTCGACACAATCTGGCCCTTGGTGTCGACATAACCGTTGTCGACAGATTTTCTATGTGTCGACACAAATTTTGGATGTCGACACAATCTTGCCCTTGGTGTCGACACAGCCATTCCCAAGTGTCGACACTTGTACATAAAAAATTTTCCTTTCCATTTTTTTAACCTGCACATGATAACTCAAAATAACATCAAATACAACTTGATGCATATCATTGAGTTAGGTGAGGCTTCTCCAAATCTGGTACACATTTTCCAATGTACCCAACACAGTTGTTGAGGGGGAGAGACATCCTTCTGTGATCGGTCAAAATGTACAAATTTCTCTTAAGTAAGTTCTAGCAATTACAGAGACTATAGAGACATTGGTTACGAAAATATTTGTTCTTGTTGGTGATGCTGATGACAATGTTGATGATGCTGATGACAATGCTGATAATGACAATGCTGATAATGACAATGATGTTAATGATGATGAAGTTGTTGTTGCCGTTAATATGGAAGTTAGTGTCCCAAAAGATCTTCCAACTTTGGTTGAGGGGGAGATGAACCAGCCATCTGATCTTCTCCAAGGCTAGATTGATAAGGTTTTATATGACCTCCAGGAAAGGATTGCTAACATCCCTGGTTGCCCTCAAGTCTAGACTCAAAAGGAGATGGAGGTTCTAGAAAGGTTTGGTGATCTAGTTGAGGGGGAGAACACTATTGAGCTTTCTTATGCGATAGGATGAAGCAGAGGTGCTTCATCCTATCCTCGAAGTTGTAGGTCCTCCTCTTCTTTACAAGGATCATGCCTCTCCAGTGGCATATTTCTCTAGTGACTTTGAGACTAGTACAAAATATCTTCCACCTCCAAGACCTCAGACTGAGAATATTCCTATCTATGTTTCTAATAATTCTCTGCTGCAGTCAATTGAATCAATGCTTGCCAATTAGAAAGCACATTTTGATCTTTCTTTGAAGAAAGTGCTTGATAAGGTACAGGGGGTTGAGAAAGATATGAGCAATGGAATTGCTGAAGTCAATATCAATATTGAGAAGCTGCAATTACATCTATATATTTCGCTGAACCAAGGCTGCAAAGCAATTCTCCATACTATGAAAGGAATTGGTCATACCCTTGATGAGGCAAGGAATGTCCATGCTACAGCTAAGTCTACAAATGATGCACAACACTCCTGCATGCATCATTTTGATGACCAAATGGCCTTCTCTAGAACTACAATTGTTAATTCCCTCAATGTAGAAGTCAGAAATGGGGAGGATAAACTTAAAAGCAAGGTGAATGCACTAGAAACTGCAATGCATCAATAAATTTGTGCTGTCAACACATATTATTGTGAGAATTTGAAGTGGTTGCACAGAGAATTGTTTGGACCACCTCTAGGTGAAGAAGATCTAGGTACTAAAGCCAGAATTCCAGAATAAGCATTTGATGTTGTTCAGACTCCATAGGACTTCTCTCAGTATTGGACAAGTACTTAGGATTGGATAGAGACTGCTACTAATGCTGCTGAAACTACTGTTGAAACTGATGTAGAGTTTGTTGAAGAACCATCCCAACCAGCTTACAAGAGAAGAAGGTGTGGAGAAGGCTCCTCTACTCACAGGTTTGACCCAAATAGGGAACCTGCTGAAGTATGAAGCCCAATTTTTAAAGGAATTAGGGTCTGTTTGGGACAGCTCTAGCGGATTGAAAAGCTGCTATCTGGATAGAGTTGTTTTAAAATAGATCTCTGGGGAGCAGTTTTGAAAAGCTGCAGAGTGTTTGGGTGTTCTGTGCAGAAGTGCGCTTTGAAAAGCTATTTCTATTTGTAACTGTTTGGGTGTTCTGTGCAGAAGTGAGCCTTGTCGCAAAAGTGCCTGATCTTCTACTGCTTGGTAAACTTGCTGGTGAAAGCCGAGTCGGCCTCGACGAAGAAGGCCCCATTCATCATCAAATCCCCCTCCGACCTCTACGTCCACGTCCTCCACACCGCCTCCGCCACGTAATCCCGGTGGGTCACCTCCTTCGCCGCCAGATCCGGCGACACGATATACCTGCTCCCCTGGCTCAATATGGTGGGATGGCACAAACCCCCACCCGCACCACATGAACAAACCCCCACCTGCACCTCGGCATCCGCTGCACCAACCCTCGCCCGAAGTGGTTGAACGCCACCGTCACCTGCATCACCGCATCCTACGCGTGCGAATCGCTCGCGCCGAACAGGAACACCTCGTGCAAATCGCTCGTCACCGTTGCTGCGGGTACAAAGGCCGTAGTGGCCGATCGAGTCCCGGATCATGCCGCCGTTCCCGGGAATGATGTCGTGGATCGGGAATGTGGGAGAAGCAGAAGGAGTAGATGCGGGATTTTAGGTTCGCGATTTTAGGACCGCTGAACGCAGGGGGGGTGTTGCTTCCGGAAAATAGCTCCCAGAGCTGTTTTTAAAAAAGCAATTTTATTGAGAAGCTGTCCCAAACAGATCCTTATTCTGGACACATTCATTTTGGTAGATTTGACAAGTAAAGATAGAAGGATTCACTATAGCTGAGAAGAGTGGGAGAATCATGAAGTGGCTAATGTGAAGAGGAGGATACACTTCAAGAAGTGTAGGAAAGATGATCCAAATTCCCCTCCTCCTCCAAAGAATTATCCAAAGCTAAATGCATACTTTGACATGCAATATAAGAAGAACAAGGGGAAGACTATCTAGTATTCATATTCTCTGTTTGTGAATGTGTGTGAACTCTGAAATGCCACTTAGAACTTTTTATATAACATTATTATTTTGTTGATTTAGAGATTTTTGCTAATTTCATTACATCTCTTTCTATGTTTATGTTTAAGATTATTTTATGTGCAATTCACCTTAGTATATATGGTTCTTACTTCTTCAAATGGGAGGAGATTGTTTGGTATTGTTCCCACAATAACCCTAATTTGAAGAAGTCCCCCTTGAACAAAGATGAATTGAGTTTGTATTTGACAATGCTTTCAAGTTGTGTGCTTGTAGGATTTAATTTCCAAGTACAAACCAATGTCAGATTACAATGGTTCATAAAACACAGGACTATGTAATGTTATTCCTCATTGTGTAGGACATGGTGTTGACTCATGCGTAATCCCTCTATTGGGGTGTACTTCATTTTCAAGTGTAATCGGAGATTCAAGGAAAAGGGTGGTTGCTGAGTTTAGGATGTATCCGAATTTTCCTAAGTCAAATTTGTCGAGTATTCATGTGAAATCTCGTGTCATTCGTCGAGACATCACATGAACACTTGTGGAATTCATCGAGTTTACTCAGGAAATTTCTGATAGTTTCTTCAATCTTTTTCAGGAACGGCTAAGTTAAATACATCGAGTATTCACGTGAAGTCTCGTGTCATTCATCAAGACATCACGTGAACACTCATAGACTTTGTCGAGTATTCTCGATATGTCCAGTGACTCTTAATAGAAAACTTCATTCTGGTCCCATTTTCGGCTAAATATAATTCGTCGAATGCTTTCGTGAAATTCGTCGAGTGGCTAAGTGATTCGTCGAGTATTCTAGTTATGTCACGAGTGATCTCTACAAATGGACTTAGCGGATTTTTTTGGTTCGATTTTCTGACGTGTTCTGTTTTAAGAATTTAGCAATATACAGTACACGTGGAAGCTCGTTTTGAAGAAAATTTTTAGCCATTATAGAGGAATCCTATAAATACTAAGGGTTACATTTCAGTCAATAAAAATTGCAAGAACCACACTTAGCTAAATTTTCAAATCGTGAACGACCCCAACTTTTCTTTCCGGATTTATTGTTCTCGGAAATGCACAAACCGATGACCTAGAAGTTCACGATCGATGATTTCTCACAACAATAGATTCAACAGATCACTACCTTAAGATTATACAAAGGTTCTTTTTGATCTTGTTGGATCCTAAGATTTCAGATAAAATCTTTCAAGTCTACATCAAGTCTTCTCCTTCAACCCTTATTTCAAGATATACTTTCTAAGAAGGAAGATGATTTAATCTACTCAGATCTGAAGAAGAAGATTGTTTTCAATCTATATACTTGTATAAAATCATTTTTATTATTATAGGAAGTTTCTACTTCCGAGTTTGTATATCCTTGTTTATCGGATCGAGTTGTAGGAGATGAAAGTCTTTAGTTTCAAGAGTAGTTAAACAACTAGAGGGGTGTGAATAGGTTTTTGTGTATTTTTGTCTATCTTCTTACTTTTGTGTGTGGTGGCTTTGTGTTATGTTAGCTTTCAAAAATACACAATCAGCACACAAGTATTTATAGTGGTTCCCAAAGGTATGGGTACATCCACTGTCCCTGCCATCTTTTTAATAGTTTGTTAAACAAGGTCAACTTCTCCAATCTCGGCTCCAAGAACTTAAAACACAAATCCCTCAGGATCTCTCACACTCCTCCGAGTCCTACCTCAGGCGCAAGGCCCTACCACTTAGAGCAAATGATGCTCCTATAGCTCAGTGATCCATAAATCACCTACGTCAGATTTTTATCCAATGTCCTACACTCAGGCTAGGAGGATAACACTACACTCAGATCCACTTGAGGATCCTACCTTAGAGAATAACTCTCCTACAACTCAGGCACGCAGACCCTACCTATCCACAGAAGGATCCTACACTTAGATCCACAGAAGGATCCTACCACTCGGCCTTTATATTTTAGGCTTACAACTCAGATCAGTTAAGATCCTACAGTGAGAATAACTTTGTTGATGATGAATGACTCCGAAGAAGTTATCTCTGAGTCAGCCTCTTCCTGAACTAAGAATACTCAGTCCTATCTTTTTCACGGCACCAAGAAAATATCTTCAATGTTAGTTCATCTTGTGCTTTGAATTAATCTATAGAGATTGCTTCTTCTTTCTCAGAAAGTAATCTTCCTAACCTTGTGGTTGAGAGATGATTTGATCTTCAGAGAAAAGTTCCTTCCACAGCAAATTTTATCTGTGATTCACAAACAAACTTTTTAGCAAGTTCTTCTAATGCTTCAACTCAGTCCGGAGGAAGAGGACGCTGGCTTTTGTCCTGTTAAGTTGTTTTCTAATTTCAAAGAACTTTGCTTTTGTATCCTGCCGCTCAACAGCTCTATGCATAATATGGGCTAGCCGAAAATGGCAACTGCACAATCACATTTGCATTTACAGTTGTACTAAAGGAATGCGGGACCTTTGTCTTCTTGCAAGCAAGTCTCGAGATATTTGAATTTTTGCTAACGTCAGCATAAGTCAGCGCTTCTAGACTTAGTAAATTTCAGACAGACTGCATAGGCGTTGACTGAAGCCTTGTCACTCAACGCAAAAGAACTTAGCAAAATTATGCTACTTGAGGCGTTGAGAGCGTTGAGTGATACTTCCTCACTCAACGCATATAGACTTTTATAGTCTAATAGCTTAGGCGTCGAGTGAGCCTTCATCACTCAACGCTTTTGGACTTAGATTGATTTCTCTGAAAATAGGCGTTGAGTGCTTCTTATTCACTCAATGCTTTCTGCCTTTGCTTGGGTTCTTATTGAGGTGTTGAGTGAACTGTCTTCACTCAACGCTTCTATCCTTAGATAGAATCCTTGTCGAGTAGGAGTTGAGTGAACTTCCCTCACTCAATTCTTTTGTCCTTAGACAGAATTCTTGGCAGCAATACTACATCTTTGACTATTGGATATACCGTCGATGTTTCTGCTTCTTGGCATTGAGTGAACTGCCTTCACTCAACGCTTCTGGACTTAGCAAGATTTCTTCTCTAGTAATATAGAGGCTTTGACTTCCTGAACATCAGTCGATGTTTTTAGCCTCTTGGCGTTGATTGAACTGCCTTCACTCAAGGCTTCTGGACTTAGCCAGATTTCTGCTTTGGAAATACAGAGGCTTTGACTGCTTGAACATCAGTCAAAGCTTTTATCCTCTTGGCGTTGAGTGAACTGACTTCACTCAACGCTTCTGGACTCAGCCAGATTTCTATTTTGTCAGCATCCTGTCATAATCCCATCTATCTTTATGACTCAAACTACCTGTCAAATTAGTTCAACAGAGAACTACCCGCATACATTAAAATAAGGGCATACATCAAATACATTCATGTGTATACCATTGACTTGTGGGACTTCTTCAAATCTAGGACATTGTGATCAATGGACCCAATGATCTCCCCCTATTTGAAGAAGTCAAAACCTTAGTCATTGATATACACTTCTTAACTTATCAAGTAAACATCACAGAATATGAAATCAATAAGATGAAAACACACAGAAATATTTTTTTTATAGAAGGAAAGATTCATAAAAAGATTTTGTGCTTATTACAAAAATTTCACATTCCTACAACCCTTTAAGGAAAATATAAAACATCTCAAGTTTCTGGTTCTTTAATCACAATCCCCCTGTTAGGTTTCTTGGCAGCCTTCTCCTATTCTTGATTGTCTTTTTCCTTTTCCCTCTATCTTTTAAAGTAATTGTAGGGCTTGGGGAAGTACTTGCTGGGCTCCACATCATCTGGTGGAAGTGCTCCTGACTTTTTGTCCCTTCTAAATCTTCTTCTCAGTTACTCATTCCTTTCAAGCTTGGCCCATTCTAGGGAGCTGTAGAGCTTTCTCCTGTTTGTTTTATGGTATTTAATTTGATCCTAAGCAGATAAGATGATGGTCCTTGATTGAGGACTCCACTTCTCAAAGTCAGACATGTTGTCCATCTCTTCTCTGTATCTCTTCTTGTTGAGCCTTACTTCTTCCTCTTCTTCAGCAACTGACTTGACTTTAGCCCTGATAATTTGATTAGTAGTGGAGCTGAATGTAGGAATTTAAGGAGCAATTGAAAGTTCAGCCCACTGTGCAGCACTTTGATCATCATATTGAACACCACTCTGTTCACCATTTTGAGCAACATGCATATCTTCAGGGATTGATGCAGTTTCAATGTTTTCATATGAGAGTTGCTCAAGACCCATTGAGCCTCTAATTATGTTTGTAGTCCAAGCTGCATTTTTAGTATTTGCCTTTATCATTGTTTTCTCCCACTTTCCAACTTCTTCAAAGACAGTAAGAGTCAGAGAGTTCTTTGCAGTTGTGAGTCTTTCATCCAAGAAGTTGATTCCTTTGGTAACATGATTTTTGACCTCAAGCATATGATCATGCAGATTTTGCATGCATGCATCCGTTCTCCTTTCAACGGTGATCCTGTGTGATTCCATCAGTGTCTTTTGGGAATTGTGGACCATCTCCAGATTGCTAGATGTGACATTTTGGTTCTGGAGAATCTCATTTTGGGTTTGTCTGATCTCTTGAAGTATACCCTCAGTGAATGTGATAGCAAGTGCAATCCTCATGAAGAATGACAGAGTGTTTGCTTTCAGCAGGTTGACCTCAAACCTGATGGACTTTATTTCAGTAGAGAGATTTTGTGTCACTTAATTGATGGAGTCATCAATATAGTGTTCCAGTTGTCTTCTCTGATCATCTAGTAACCCTTTCAGTTATGCTAGGAAGGAGGATGACATTTGATCAGGTTTAGCAGATGGGACTCGGTCACAGACCTACTCATCACTATCCCTGTCTGGAATCCTGATTTCTAAATCACCATCTTATAGTGTGAAGAATGTACATCATCTTGTTCCTCAGCAGCAACGATGTCCTTATCAGATTCAAAGGAGACAATATCATGTACTGTAACTTGAGTAGGGAGTTCAGAGTGAATCTCCCCTTCAGCCTCATGATTATACTTAGAGACAATATGATCTTTTACAGTAGTGACTTGAACCTATTATGTCACTGTTAGAGGAGATTGTTCATCGTCAACTGGAGTATGAGGAATCTGCCAAATAGGATCATCTGGAGTCTGGTCTATTATGCTCCGTAGATTGTCTAGGAGGGAGTTAAGCTTGTCCTGAATGTCAAACTAAACTTGCTCCCCCTTATCATGAGCATCTTCCCTGACAATCTCCCCCACAATATTTGCATAAATATTTTCTACTAGCTGGCCAGACAAAATGTCCATGACTTCAGCTTGGATTTATTCAGACTGTGTTCCAGCCAATTGACTTCTTGCAGTAGGTTCAAAGAATATTGATACCTGAGCACTCATGTCTCTTCTAGTCTCTTTAGTAGACTCAGACAATTAGGGATCATGAGGCTCTTCCTAACTTCTTAGAGGAACTGCTCTCTATGCTTTTCTCAGTAATTATAACAGCTTTCTTCTTCTTCTTCTTGTCAACTATTTGTGCATGTGGCAACAGAACTGTAACAACCCCATCCGTTCATATGGTATATTCTAGAAGGTCCGGCCGGGGCCCCACAGTATATATCAAAAAACAGGCGGTGAAGGTACATGATGATACCAGAGTAGCGCATCGCACCTACCACAAATCATTCTAGCGGAAGCCTAGACTACAACTTGAACTCCTCATGAATGTCCAAACATAAAACTCCACATTTTATACAATATAGGAATGTCTTACAACAAGTACAAAGAGTTGGCCTTATGGCCTTACATGACTTTCAAACAGTGGCCTAAACAGATTGGCGCGCAGGCCGGCCACAATAAAAGAAAACACGCAACAACACAGATAGCCTTCGAGGGCTAGTAGCAGTAGCAGCAACAACAGCAGGAACATCAACCTCTATGCGTCCCGCTCGGCTCTCCAGCACCTGTACAGGGACAATCCACCCAACGGTGGCAAACAAAAGCAACGGTCAGCGTTCTGCTGACCAAATTATAACGAACCTACCCCTTCTCTCGGGGTAGCGGTATTCTTCCCTGCAGGCATATCAAATCACAAGTATGGCACTATATCATCAAAATGTGCTTTCACGCACACAAGACATCACAACCGTTCGCCACCCGGCCCAACGGTCCGTGCAATCAGGGCACATTCTTGGTGTTCTGGCAAAGCTCTTGCCCACCACCGTATTAGGGTCACAACCCAACGGTAAATCTCTTGAGCATTTACTCCATGGCGTGCAGCCGGAGTTAGTCTTCCTACAGCGGAATGGCCTGTAGCCCTCCATTGTGTCATGGCGCGCAGGCCGAAGACTCTTGCTATGCGCTCCAACAGACCGCACCTTTTGGTCTCACGTCGGACGGACATAGCGCAGGTCGGATCCTCCACCCCCCGTTGCTCAAATCTCCTTGCCTTCTCCGAGTACAGCGTACTCATGGCTATATCAAAGGAGCGGGTCGGTCTCACCAATCCTGTTCTTGGCACACAGCCTGGGTATTTCTCTATACCCATTTCTTTAGCACAACAGCGGGTCTTTCCTGGGCCTCCCAATACTTCCTTTGACTCTCTCCACAGGTCGACACCGCACAAGCATAAATGTCAGGGGTCTTTCCTGGCTATCATGTCAGTACTTCATGTTACTCGCTTCACAGGTGGACACCCTACGACATCAAGCATCACAAATGGCCTTTCCTGGTCACACCAGTACTTCCTGTGCCTCATTCACAGGTTGGACCCAAAAACATCACATGGCTATTTTCCTGGGCTACCACCCCAGTACTTCCTGCTACTCTTTTTCGCAGGCATAACCCGTTGACTCCTTAAACTACACGTTATCACGGAGTCTTCTCCGGTTCGTATGCAACATCACCAATCCAGACCAATCTGTCCAGATGGGCTTCACACAGCATGCCTATTCCGTACTCCATTTCCGGATCTATATGCTAACAAAGGGGATTTCAAGCATCCACCCAAAGATTCCCAAACTCAGCCACCTCTTGGTGGGGGAAATCACAAGATATGCCAAAAGGAAGCCTTCACATGGCTAGGAAGAAAAGTCGTTACCCTTGACGACCGCTTCGGTGCCATGACCTCAAAGCTAGCTTGATTTGGCTCACAAGAACGTTTCCTCCACAACGCCGGCTTCAGAACTCTTGTCGGTAAACCGCAGCACCACCAGCAGCAGCCCTTCCCCTTCTTCTTCCTCATTTCTCTCTTTCTTTCTCTCTTTTGAAGAAAGATAAAGGCTAAGAAACAAATGAGCATAAGTTCTCAGTTTCGGCCTTTAGGAAAAAGAGGAAAGAAGCTTCAGCCCTTGGATCCAGGCTGAAGGAATGGACGGCCACGATTTTGCCAAAACCACTGATTTTGACCTGACACGGCCTGTGACACGGCCGTGTCCCAGGCCGTGTGCCTCAAGCGGTGGTCAACCGACCTATCCAAACCAGTGACACGCTCATGGGACACGCCCGTGTCATGGGCCGTGTCACCAACATGCCTTCAGACACACCCGTGTCTGTGGGCGTTTGCCTGGGCGAAAAAAAAATCCCAAAACATCCTGAGGCTTCACACGGCCTGTGACACGCCCGTGTCCCAGGCCGTGTGCCCAGACACGACATAAAGACACGCCCTATCGAAATGCCTCGCCGGGCTGAGTTCGTCGACCCTACTTGACACGCCCTGTGACACGCCTGTGTCATAGGCCGTGTGCAACTTCTCGACACTCGACACCCACGTCTCGACACTCATGTCTCGACACTCGACAATCATGGAGTAAAAGTCGTCGAGCACACAACACAGCCTTGGACACGCCCGTGTCCTAGGCCGTGTGCCCCCTCTCGACACATCGTCGAGCGAAAAATCGTCGACACCAAGGCCGATTGTCGACACAACCTCGACACGCCCTGCGACACGCCCGTGTCACAGGCCGTGACCGCTGACATGCCCTGGGACACGCCCGTGTCCCAGGCCGTGTCACCCAAAAATTTCCTGTTTCAAAAATTTGGACTGTTACAATCCTCCCCTTCTACAAGAAATTTCGTCCTCGAAATTCAGACACAGGAAAGGCAACAGTAACCAGCAAGAAAAATGTTACAACATGCAAAATTTTATGTTACAACATCCTCTCTAGAGATTACAAAAACAGCTCAGGGAACTCTTCTCATATGGTTTGCTCTCGCTCCCATGACAGTTCGTCACGACCGCAGTTGTCCCATCGGACTTTCACCACGGCGACCGTCTTGTTCCTCAACTATTTCTCGGCTCGATCTTCGATCTGACTGGGTCTAACTTTCGTTGTTAGCCCATACTCCACCGGCACACGATCATCCCCGATCACTTGAGTTGGATCTTTCACGGCCTTTCGAAGCACCGAGATGTGAAAGACATCATGTAATCCACCCAAGTCTGCCGACAGAGCTAGCCGATAAGACGCTTCGCCAACTCGCTCAACCACTTCAAAAGGACCCAAATATCTTGGACTCAACTTTTTCAATCGTCGAATCCTGGAGACACCTTTGAAAGGCTTGATCTTCAAGTAGACCCAATCGCCAACCGCAAATTCCACGTTCTGGTGCTTGGCGTTGTAGTACTTTGCTTGTCGATCTTGAGCAATAAGCAATCTCTCTCGAATAGTTCGGATGGTTGAGTTTGCTTCATCAACCTCATTTGGTTTAAAAACCCGATCTTCGCCCGCTTCTACCCAAGCCAAGGGAGTACGACACTTCCTTCCATATAGAGCTTCATATGGTGCCATCTCAATGCTTGCCTGGTAGCTGTTATTATATGCAAACTCTACCATATAGAGATGATCTTCCCATCTCTTTCCGAAGTCAAGGGAGCACATTCGAAGCATGTCCTCCATTGTTCTATTGGTACGTTCAGTTTGGCCATCCGTTTGGGGATGAAAGCCCGTACTGAAAGTTAACTTCGTACCCAACAGTCGGTGAACTAGCCTCCAATCATTCGACGTGAATCGCCCATCTCGATCACTTACGATGCTCCGAGGAACACCGTGAAGCCGCACAATCTGGTCAACAAATAACTTTGCCAAACTTTCAACTGAATCATCCCGCCTGTTCGGGAGAAAATGTGCCACTTTAGTTAGCCGGTCCACAATTACCCAAATGGAATCATTTCCTCGCTGCGATCTTGGCAACCCATGCACAAAATCCATGGCAATATCATCAAATTTCCACTCTGGGATCGGCAGTGACTTCAAATAACCGCCCGGCTTTTGGCATTCCGCCTTCACCATCGCACATGTTTGGCATTTGGAGACATAAAGGGCAACATCTTTCTTGATCCCTGGCCACCAGAAAAGCTTCTCCATATCGTTGAACATCTTCGTGCTCCCAGGGTGAATGGAATACTTTGTATAATGCGCTTCATAAATCAGTTCTTCCCTCAATTTCCCCACATTTGGGACGCACAAACGGCCCTCTTTCCGCAAAAGACCGTCAATCCAGGTGAATTTGCCCTCTGGCCCTTCATTCACATAGCGTAAGAGATCTTCATCCAACTCCGTTGCCCGTCGAACTCGGTCTGCAAGGTCACATTGCACCTCAGTCCAGTTCAAACATGCAGTGGCAGTGGAATTCTTGTCAACACAATAGATCTCTAATGCTTCCAACTCCCGGATAAGACGTTCATCATGCCTTTGTAACCAATTCGCTCTAGCCAGAACTCCAACCACCTTCGTTGTCGCATGTTCAAGTCTTTCTGCTCCAAAAGATACTTTAGGCTCTTATGATCGGTATAGATCTCCACCTTCATGCCATAAAGGTAGTGTCGCCACAACTTGAGTGCAAAAATCACCGCCGCTAGTTCCAAATCATGGACGGGATAATTTCGCTCGTGCACCTTCAGCTGGCGTGAGCCATAAGCAATAACCTTTCCATTCTGCAGAAGAACGCAGCCTAAGCCGCTCTCTGAGGCATCACTATAAATCACAAATCCATCGGTTCCACATGGCGAAGACAACACCGGCGCCGTGGTCAACCGACTCTTCAGCTCTTCAAAAGCTCGTGCACAATCTGGCGTCCAAACGAACTTCTGATCTTTTTCGCGTCAGTGTGGTTAGCGGCAAAGCGATACACGAGAAAGTTTCCACAAATCTTGTATAGTAGCCCGCAAGTCCAAGAAAACTCCTGACCTCGGCCACGGAAGACAACATTGGCCACTCCTGTATGGCCCTTATCTTCGCTGGATCCACTGCAATGTCCGCTCCACTCACCACATGGCCCAAAAATGCCACTGACGATAGCCAAAACTCGCACTTCAAGAACTTGGCATATAGCTAATTTTGCCTCAACGTGTTCAACACCAACCGCAAGTGACTCTCATGCTCAGCTTTGGCCTTCGAGTACACCAGGATGTCATCAATGAACACAATCACAAACAGATCCAGGTACTCGCGAAAAATACGGTGCATCAGATCCATAAACACCGAGGGCGCATTGCACAATCCAAATGGCATGACTGTGAACTCATAGTGCCCATAACGTGTTCCAAACGCGGTTTTGGGAATGTCACCTTCCCGAATTCTTAACTGGTAATAACCAGACTTCAGGTCCAACTTAGAATAGACGGTCGAGCCCCCCAGCTGATCGAATAACTCATCAATCCGGGGTATCAGATACTTATTCTTCTCGGTCAGCTTATTCAGTTCACGGTAATCAATACACAACCGCAACCCACCATCTTTCTTCTTTACAAAAAGCACAGGCACGCTCCAAGGTGACATACTTGGGCGGATATAACCTTGCTCTAGCATTTCTTGTAGTTGAACCTTCAACTCAGCCATCTCTTTTGGCGCAACGTGATATGGCGAGCGGGCCACATGTTTCGCACCTGGCACCAACTCGATCGTGAAGTCAATCTCCCGCTGGGGTGGTAGCCCAGGGAGATCCGTGGGAAACACATCTGAAAATTCTGCCACAATCTGAACCTCGCACAAACTGGCCTTAGGCTCAACAGCCTGAATTAGTGCAAAGTAACACTCCGCACCCTTCCGAACAGCGTTGACGACCTGGAGTGCAGACATCAACGTCCCGCCTACTCCTCGCATACCCGCGAACTTTGTCTCCTGTTCGGTATTCTGGCACAATGTGATTTCTTTGGACTGGCAATCAATCATAGCATGCTGCTCCGCAAGCCAATCCATCCCAAAAATCACATCGATTTCCGATATTGGCAAAACAAATGCAGTTAAATGAAACTCCCGACTTCCTAACTGAACCGCCACATCGCAAGCTTGATCCGCAAGCATCCAACAGCCATTCGGCAACACCACTCTGACGTTATCTGTCTTTGCACGACTGTGTATCCCAAGCCGCGTAATAAACGCACTAGATAGAAAAGAATGTGATGCACCCGTATCAAATAGTGCTCGCGCCAGCGTGTCCCGAATCATCACAAAGCCTATGACAAATATGTCACACACACAAACCGCAAACATAGGGGTCCTAAGCAAAGCATACAAACAATAGCATATGCAAAACTAAACTCATACCTATGACAACGTCACTCTGTTTGATGGCCTCTTGCAGGCCAAGATTGTAGACCCGGGGTTGCGCATGCGAGGCAGAGGAATCCACCACCGCCTTTCCTTTTTCCGCATAAGATGCTCCCGCCTTCTTTTCACTCTTTGGCGGCATCCGACAATCTCGCGCAATATGCCCCATTTGGCCACAATTGAAGCAGATACGAGTATCTGGCTTGGAGGTAGCCCCTGACGTTGCTCCCGTTGCAACTGATGAAGGAGCTTGTCCACTAGGCTTGGACTTCTTGCCCCATCTCTTCTTATAAAATGGTTTCCCCGATCGGGGCGCCTTCCACTCCGGTTGCGACACAGCCAAAGCTCTCTTCCCTTGCACCCTTTTCATATCCTTCTCCAGCGCGCTCGCAGTGTCAACCAATACTTGGAAACCTTGGTTCACAGAACTTGACACAAGGAACCTCAGCTCGTCCCTCAGTCCTTCATAGAACCTGTTGGTCTTCCTCTGCTCATCAGCAAATATAGAACCCGCATACCGCCCCAAGCGAGTAAATACATGTAGGTACGCGTCCACACTGCCATCACCTTGGGTCAACCGTTGGAATTCATTTTCCATGGCTATCCGCTGAGCCGCAGGAAGGTGCTTCGCTCGGAAGAGTCTGGAGAATTCTTCCATGGATACTTGGGTTAAAGGACGACCCGCCAAGTGATGCAACTCCATCTCATCCCACCACAATCGAGCTTCTCCTTTAAGCAAAAAGGTAACTAAAGTAACTTTCTGATGCTCCGCCGTTCCAATCGCCGTCAGCACTTGCTTGACGCGCGATAGCCAATCCTCAGCCTGCGTTGGAGTTCCCGCTCCCGAAAATATAGGCGGATGGAAACTCATAAACCGTGTTAGCTGCTTCTCAGCCGCTTGAGGAGCCACATCCACGACAGGTTCAGGCCTTGCCGCCACCTGTTCTGGCCTCACAGCCGCTTGTTCCTGCCTAAGTGTGGCCTTGGATCATGGTAAATAAGGCCTCCGCAACTAAATGCACATGTTTCGCAGACGGTGGAGGTGTAGGCACCGCGGTTGGTGCCGTACTTTCATCAGAACGCTGGGACTCAGACGGCCCAGCTCCACTTCGTGTCACCTAAAGGTGGACAAGACACACACATTAGCGGTCGTACCCAAGCAAACAACACAAAATAAGAACACGCAGGTTCCTCAAACAGAGAAATATGCATTCCTATCATGGACATTCAGGAGTTCATTCGTAGACTTTGGTTTGCACAAACACGTGCTCGCCACCCCACAAAAGAAGTCGACCACGACTTCGAGAGGGAAAGACCAAGACGACCGATACCAAAAATGTAACAACCCCATCCGTTCATATGGTATATTATAGAAGGTCCGGCCGGGGCCTCACAGTATATATCACAAAACAGGCGGTGAAGGTACATGATGATACCAGAGTAGCGCATCGCACCTACCACAAATCATTCTAGCGAAAGCCTAGACTACAACTTGAACTCCTCATGAATGTCCAAACATAAAACTCCACATTTTATACAATATAGGAATGTCTTACAACAAGTACAAAGAGTTGGCCTTATGGCCTTACATGGCTTTCAAACAGTGGCCTAAACAGATTGGCGCGCAGGCCGGCCACAATAAAAGAAAACACACAACAACACAGATAACCTTCGAGGGCTAGCAGCAGTAGCAGCAACAACAGCAGGAACATCAACCTCTATGCGTCCCGCTCGGCTCTCCAGCACCTGTACAGGGACAATCCACCCAATGGTGGCAAACAAAACCAACGGTCAACGTTCAGTTGACCAAATTATAACGACCCTACCCCTTCTCTCGGGGCAGCAGTATTCTTCCCTGCAGGCATATCAAATCACAAGTATGGCACTATATCATCAAAATGTGCTTTCACGCACACAAGCCATCACAACCGCTCGCCACCCGGCCCAACGGTCCGTGCACTCAGGGCACATTCTTGGTGTTCTGGCAAAGCTCTTGCCCACCACCGTATTAGGGTCACAACCCAACGGTAAATCTCTTGAGCATTTACTCCATGGCGTGCAGCCGGAGTTAGTCTTCCTACACCAGGATGGCCCGTAGCCCCCCATTGTGTCATGGTGCGCAGGCCGAAGACTCTTGCTATGCGCTCCAACAGACCGCACCTTTTGGTCTCACGTCGGAAGGACATAGCGCAGGTCAGATCGTCCACCCCCGTTGCACAAATCGCCTCCCTTCTCCGAGTACAGCGTACTCATGGCTATATCAAAGGCGCGGGTCGGTCTCACCAATCCTGTTCTTGGCACACAGCCTGGGTATATCTCTATACCCATTTCTTTAGCACAACAGCGGGTCTTTCCTGGGCCTCCCAGTACTTCCTGTGACTCTCTCCACAGGTGGACACCGCACAAGCACAAATGTCAGGGGTCTTTCCTGGCTATCATGTCAGTACTTCCTATTACTCGCTTCACAGGTGGATACCCTACGACATCAAGCATCACAAAGGGCCTTTCCTGGTCACACCAGTACTTCCTGTGCCTCATTCACAGGTTGGACCCAAAAACATCACATGGCTATTTTCCTGGGCTACCACCCCAGTACTTCCTGCTACTCCTTTTCGCAGGCATAACCCGTTGACTCCTTAAACTACACGTTATCACGGAGACTTCTCCAGTTCGTATGCAACATCACCAATCCAGACCAATCTGTCCAGATGGGCTTCATACAGCATGCCTATTCCGTACTCCATTTCCGGATCTATATGCTAACAAAGGGGATTTCAAGCATCCACCCAAAGATTCCCAAAATCAGCAACCTCTTGGTGGGGGAAATCACAAGATATGCCAGAAGGAAGCCTTCACATGGCTAGGAAGAAAGGTCGTTACCCTTGACGACCGCTTCGGTGCCATGACCTCAAAGCTAGCTTGATTTGGCTCACAAGAACGTTTCCTCCGCAACGCCGGCTTCGGAACTCTTGTCGGTAAACCGCAGCACCACCAGCAGCAGCCCTTCCCCTTCTTCTTCCTCCTTTCTCTCTCTCTTTCTCTCTTTTGACGAAAGATAAAGGCTAAGAAACAAATGAGCATAAGTTCTCAGTTTCGGCCTTTAGGAAAAATAGGAAAGAAGCTTCAGCCCTTGGATCCAGGCTGAAGGAATGGACGGCCACGATTTTGCCAAAAACACTGATTTTGACCTGACACGGCCTGTGACACGGCCGTGTCCCAGGCCGTGTGCCTCAAGCGGTGGTCAACCGACCTATCCAAACCAGTGACACGCTCATGGGACACGCCCGTGTCATGGGCCGTGTCACCAACATGCCTTCAGACACGCCCGTGTCTGTGGCCGTGTGCCTGGGCGAAAAAAATCCCCAAACATCCCGAGGCTTCACACGTCCTGTGACACGCCCGTGTCCCAGGCCGTGTGCCCAGACACGGCATAAATACACGCCCTGTCGAAATGCTTTGTCGGGCTGAGTTCGTCGACCCGACTTGACACGCCCTGTGACACGCCCGTGTCACAGGCCGTGTGCAACTTCTCGACACTCGAAACCCACGTCTCGACACTCATGTCTCGACACTCGACAATAGTCGAGTAAAAGTCGTCGAGCACACAACACGGCCTTGGACACGCCCATGTCCTGGGCCGTGTGCCCCCTCTCGACACATCGTCGAGCGAAAAATCGTCGACACCAAGGCCGATTGTCGACACAACCTCGACACGCCCTGCGACACGCCCGTGTCGCAGGCCGTGTCCGCTGACACGCCCTGGGACACGCCCGTGTCCCAGGCCGTGTCACCCAAAAATTTCCTGTTTCATAAATTTGGACTTTTATAAGATCTCTGTCCTATCTGTCGAGCATCTTTGAATCCATCCTTCTCATATGATGGATTTTTGTTCGTAACCTTATGTTAAGGATCTCTGGAACTATGTTGTGCAGAAACAGAGATAGAATCCTGCCCAGGTTTGGCTTAGGGATACAGTCTACAATTCTATCAAAGAGTACCCTTCCCCAATCTATTTTCTTGGAAAGAATTATCCTTGCCATGAACTCAAATATCTTCTTGGAAATTTTATCATGAGAGCTTGACTTGCACAGTAGTGCCTTCCCAACAACATCTGCTAGGAATTTTCTTTTCAGGTTCAGTTCTCTTCTCAAGATTGATCCAGTGGAGTGTTTGGACAATCCACACCACTTCAGAGCAGCTCTAACATCAGTTTGGTGCAATTCTTCTTCTTCTTCAGCTGACATTCTGAACATGGGAAGTTGTAGTGCCTTGCTCAGTCTTTTGGGGGTGACCTTGACCTTATTTCCACTTATGGAAGACTTGATTTTAGAGAATTATGAGTCGACCTTAGCATTTGAGTACAACTCAAGTACTTCCCTATTCCAAAGCAGACTGGGCTCTGAAATAACATATACTAGGTCAGCTACCTGCAGAAGGTGGAGAACAAGATGAACTTCCTGTGGAGCATCCTTGAACCCATTTCGCACTAACTCCGATCCCTCGAACAGGAAATCTAATCCTTTTGGTTGTAAGACACCATTTTTTGCTACGCTGCCAGGTCTTACTCCTAGAACTGCCGTCTGCGGTGACACCGACACTCGGGAGGGTCGCCACTACAAAACTCTGATTCTTCCAGCATTGACGATCATAGAAGGGAGTAGAAGTACAATTAAACAAATATAAGTTCTAGTCTACAAGATCATATATATATAAGTAAAATTGTTATAGTCCAAAATGAATACAAAGTATGAAAGAGAGTAGAAAAATGGCTTAAGCCCAGTACATGTCTAATACAAATAATCACTCTCTCACAACTCACACAACTAGCGAAAGCAACTGAAAACTGTCTTCGACATGTAGCCATGTAATAGTGGAAGCGCGCAATAACTGCTCCTTATGTTTTGCCTCCATGTCCTACCGGTGTTGGTGCTCCTACTGCTTGGTCCCCTAAAATGATGTGGTACACAGACCGTTAGTCAAAATAAAGCCCATCCTGGAGGTGTTTTCCAAGCCTTTTTCTGGCAATCCAGTCCCCTCCCCGGCCAGCAACCACCACCACCACCACCATCTCTGTTGAGGTGGTGGTTATCGCCGGAGGGCGGCACGGCCGCCGGAGAGGCGGTTTTCGGCGAACCCGCAAGGTATAAAAACCATGAAAATTCATGGAATCCGAAAATGGAAATCTGCCCAATTTTGCTCGATTTCAAGTCCTATTGATCTAGGATGCTAGCACAAGATGAGAGGAGGAGAAGCGGACCTCTAATCGGGCATGCCGACGTGTTTGGTGGTGGTGCGCCATGGCCGTTGGTGGAGCTTTTGGTGCTCTGCAATTGTACAACCAAACATCTCAGTTTCTTTAGGTGAAGGGTGAAAACATTTGCTCTAGGTATGGGGAAGCCTTTAAAACAACCAAATGGGGGAGAGGAGTCTAACTTCAATGGCCATTAATGACCAAGGGGGAGAGGTTCGGCCATGGTAGAACCCACTGAATCAAGCCTCTGTACAACCTGGAAATCCTCTTGATCATCTCCTAATTCATCAGGGAAGATGAATCCATCATTGGATATGAAGAGAGGAGGCCCCTTGGCCTTCCAAGCCATGAATGACCCTCTTTCTCACTTTCTCTCTCCTCCATTAAAGGGAAAAATGGAGCTTTCTCTCTCCTAGTCACCATGGCCGAATTTGATGATCATTTCAGCCAAACATCACCCCATTAACCCAAATGAATAATTAAAATGAGGTTAGCCCAAGTGGATTTGTGTTTGAGCTTGAGTTAGCCTATTTGGGTTATATTGACCTAATGTAGGTTAGCCCAACCCTATGCCACATTGGGTGACCTAACTAACCCTAATGAGTGGTTAGTGACCCTTTGGCCTCCCCTAAGGGCTAGGAAGGTCTGGGTAGGGTCAATTGGGCACCTTGGAGGCTACTTGACCCTTAGTTAGGGCACTTTGACCATTTTAGGGTTAGGGTTGACTGTCACAACCCGCATTGTCTCAACGATAGAATCGTATCAGAGCAAGAGAAAACACGTGTCGTGATGCCACGTCGTGCAGGGGATAACTGCACATGCTCAGGCAAAACTTCAGACCTTTGGTTTTAAGGAAAATCGTTGATTAATTATAAAAGAAAACCAGTTATGTTAAAAGGTCGTATCCCTCGGCACAGTGAATCAGCTAGTCCACAGATAATAAAGTAAATTTATACGCAGCAGAAAATACTTTGGTTCAATTAAGTTGACACCCTAATAAGCAAAAGTGTCCCCGAAGGACGACTCATGGCACGCTCGACTCTAACGTGAATTTAATATATATATATATAAAAGATAGTCTTTTTACGGTAAGGAAATATAGTGTCTTTGTTTTATAAATATGTTATGCACGATGTACATATAATAATACTTTTAGGGTTTAAAAATATCTAACATGCAACATAGCATAAATCCTTCCCAGAAGCAAGTAACCAACCGCAAATAGGCAAACAACAGCAATTTACGTTCATACCCAGCATCGCAAGAAGCCACCAGTGGGCGCCAACAACCTGACACGAACCCACTGGTGAGTATGTATGTCTATATAGAAAGGTAAAGAACTACCTCACAAAATCGGGGATCCGCTATCTCAGCTACCCAAGAGGCCACAAACCAGCCCCTCCAAAGAACTAGCCGCTGAACCGGCTACAACCTGGACCTGAGGCATTCAAGAAAAGAACACCTCAGCAAGAAAATAAACAAAAAGGTAAATAGAGCATTAGATTAATGAGCAAATAAAAGAAGGGTTTACCAACCCGGCAACAAACTGCTATAAGCAAAAGAGAGGCCATGACAGTAAGAAAAGAGTACTGTCTAAAGCACAGCAAAGTACACCAAGTGCGAGCAATAAAAGTAACATGCCCTACAAACAGTCTGCAACAGCAACAAGACGTAAACCGAAATCATAAACAGGAAAAGGGACTAACAATCCTAACATGTGGGTAAGTGGCAGTGGTCAAAACATGGATCTGAATACATAACCAAAATGAGATCCAAAAAGGGCTAAGGGGTCAAACAGTGGCAGCACTAGGGTCCCATACCCGCCAACCCAAACCAGGGCAAAAGGTGGTGGCCACAGCTCTCCACATAAAACCACCCCTCCAGAGGCCACCAAAACTCCACCACCTGCCACGACCCAAGAGTCGGCATGCAAAACTTAGCCGAACACCCAATACCACCCCCTAGAGAAAGAGAAAAGTCACACTAACAATCCTAAGGAACACATGAAGCCAAGACAGAAATGTCGAGCCCACCCGACGCGGCGCTGAGTAAGCTCCACTCACGTGACGTCAAGATACTTAGCCACAAATCCTACACTGGGTGACGACGTTGAGCGAACTCGGCTCACTCGACGCTGTCGGCGCTTTCCACTTAGGGTAAACGTAAGTTTTAGTTAGACCGCAACCTACACTCTCACAACACGCGAAAAATACAGAGAGTTGGAAATTTAATCCCAACCCGCTGTTCCATCCTAACTACTCGGGACTACCGCAACTAAACCTAAATTACCACTACCGCAGCCTCACCCTAACTCTAACTACCCACTGTACACCAAACCTCAGACAAAAGAGAGAACAGTGATTTAATAAAAGACAAACAAAGTCACAGCCCATGGCTGAAATGAAGGAAAAGAAAAGCATCATATTGTTCTAACTTTCTAAGGAGGAAAAAGATAAAGAATACAGAATTATTGCACAGGAAAATGGAAACAGAGCAAGAGTTAGAATACTTTGGCAAGGGCAAAGGAGCCACTTGCCTCTACCTCTCCGGAAAAACAACAGCCACACCACCGCTTGGATCCGGCGGCAAGATCGGCCACCTAGCAGACCAAAGCTGAAACTTGAGGAAAGAAAAGAAATCAGATATTTACAATTCCTGGAATCAAACCCTAAATCAAGAAAAACGTACATGGAAGGGAAGATCTAGACGAGAGCAAGCAAAATCCATTATCACACGAGAAAAACGGGCTCTAACCCTCCCGAAATCGCCGGCCAAAACAACCACCGCCTCCTCTCAAAACCCTTCCGCTGGAAGCTCTCCAGACTCGGGAACGAAGAAAATGAGGAGGAAAAACGGTTCACGACAACAAAAGATGATTTTAGGAGAAAAGTACGGAACACGCCCAAGACACGCCCGTGACACGGTTCGACACGCCCGTGTCATGGTGCGTGTACTAACTCGACGAACGTCGAACTCCCCTCGACGAAACACGGGACACGCCCCCGACACGCCCGTGACACGGCCCGATACGCCCGTGTCACGGGGCGTGTACTCACACACCTACCCACTCGACGAAATTCGATCTCCGCTCGACGAAACAGGTGACACGCACTATGGCACGCCTGTGTCACAGGCCGTGTACCAACTCAACACCACTCGACGATCGTGGAGCGCCGATCGTCGAACGGAGAGACACGCCCGTGTCCGATACGATACGCCCGTGACACGGCCGTGTTCTCACTAAAACTCCGCCTGACGACCATCGAGCGCAGCTCGACGAAGGGGGACACGCCCTATGACACGCCCGTGTCATAGGCCGTGTTCCTACAAAAACCCCGACCAAAAATTCGTCGACCAGAGAACCGGGAGCTCTATCCGAGCACGACACGCCCTGGGTCACGGGCGTGACGCAGGCCGTGTCACCCAAACTTACACAACAGGAAACCTGCTAACACCTAGCAAACAAGAGACAAGGCACCAGCCTACTAGCTCGTCCACATCAGGCACGCACAGCACAACAAACATTACACACATTACAGCTAACAAAACAAACGCCGAAACGACGCGAAAGCAAACGATCCCGGATTTCGACAAAAATTCGCACCGTAGCTAAACTCCCAAGCTACGAAAACAACAGTGAGGTCGAAAACAACATCCGACGATCGCACACTCGGGCTAACACCTCCCGAGGCCAAAACACAAGCATTTCCCTAAGAGGCCCAACCGAGTCACCAAAAGAGACCCCGGCTAGCTGGGGAAATGTGCCAACAGGCTACAACCAGGCTACACCAGGAACCTAAAGAGCTAAGACCACGCTCTACAACGGCGAACAGCCGGAAAATGCGTCATCGTAACGCCAATCCAAGATCAAACAAAATCAAGAAAACCGGGGGCGTTACAGCCACTCCCCCTAAAAGAAAGTTTCGCCTCAAAACTTTACTCACAACACTCCTATGAAGAAGGAGAGAGAAAGAGTCAGGAAAGGGCTATATATAAAAAAATAAAGCAGAACATATCAGGCACAAGATCAGGGAAACATATGAGGGTGAGCATCCCTCATTGCCGACTCCAATTCCCATGTTGCGCTTTCTACATCCTGATTCATCCATAAAACTTTAACCATAGGAATAGACTTCTTCCGCAACGCACGAACCTAAGAATCCAGAATGCGGACAGGCACCTCCACATAGAAAAGATTCGGCTCCAACTGAGGCACAGAATCCAAAACCTGCCTGCCATTCATCACACATTTCCGCAGCTGACTGACGTGGAAGACATTATGCACGCCAGGGAAATTTGCGGGCAACGCCAGCCTATAAGCTGATATCCCAATACGCTCAACAATCGGAAATGGCCCCACGTACCTTGGCTCCAACTTCCTGTTCTTGCCAAACAGCTTGACTCTGATCAACGGGGAGACCTTTAAGAACACTGAGTCCCCCACCACAAATTCCAAGTCCGATCTACGCCAATTGGCATTTTTATCATATCTCTCCTGGGCTATTCGAAGCTTTTCCCGTATAAGCTTCACAGCAGTTTCCATCTCCTCGAGCGCTTCTGGACCCAACAAAGGTCTCTCGCCAACCTCAGCCCAAAACAAGGGAGTCCTGCAGCGCCTCCCGTACAAAGCTTCAAAAGGAGCCATTTGCAAGCTTTCTTGATAACTGTTGTTATACGCAAATTCCATAAGCCACAAGCGCTCATCCCACGCTCCTCCGTGGTCCAGAACATAGCATCGAATCATATCTTCCACAATCTGATTTACCCGCTCTGTCTGACCATTGGTTTGCGGATGATAAGCCGTGGAATATCTCAAATCTGTACCCAATCCTTCTTGAAGGCTCTTCCAAAAACGAGACGTAAACCTGGAGTCTCGATCTGATATGATACTCACGGGTACACCATGCAATCTAATAACCTCATCCAGATACAGCTCGACTATCTTCCTCATCGGATAATCGATCTTAAATGGTACGAAGTGAGCACACTTCGTCAATCTGTCTACGATCACCCAAACTGAATCATGCCCTTTAGGAGATCTAGGTAAGCCTGTAATGAAATCCATCAAGATACTCTCCCACTTCCACATCGAAATCTCAAAGGGAGTCAGCTTGCCACCAGGCCTCCCATGGTCGGCTTTCACACACCTGCAATTGAAACACTCTGAAACAAATCTGGCTATGTCCTTCTTCATCCCACACCACCAGGCAATCTGCCTTAAATCATCATACATCTTGGTAAACCCTGGATGGTAAGCAACACTAGATCCGTGGGCTTCTCTGCACACCATATCTCGAATATCTCCAACTGCGGGAATGCAAAACCTGCCACGATACTTCAAGGTACCCGCATCATCTATAGAGAAATCTGGTAATTCACCTTTTTCAGCTCGAAGATACAAATGCAGAAGATCGGGATCATCCTTCTGATACAGTCTCGAATGCACAATCCACGAAGGTTCTGCCACTGCCAAGCTACTCTGCGAATCGCAGCTTCCCACAGAAATGTCCATCAAAAGAAACTCTTCCACTAGACGCTCGCCGGAGAGATTGAAAATCTTACCTGACTTCCGACTCAGGGCATCGGCCACCACATTCGCTTTACCCGGATGGTACTGGATTTCAACATCATAGTCGGCCACGTACTCCAACCACCGCCGCTGGCGTAGATTCAATTCTTTCTGAGTGAAGACATACTTCAGACTCTTATGATCCGTGAAAATCTTGCACTGCGCGACGTATAGCAAATGCCTCCACAATTTCAACGCATAGATCACAGCTGCAAACTCCAGGTCATGCGTAGGGTAATTCCTCTCGTGAGTCTTTAGCTGCCTCGACCCGTACGCAATGACCTTCCCGCCCTGCATCAAAACGCAGCCCAGTCCGACATGCGACGCATCCACATATATATCATACTCACTATCTTCAGTAGGCAAAGACAAAATTGGAGCTGAACATAACCTTCTTTTTAATTCCTCAAAAGCTTCCTCACACTTGCCATCCCATATGAAAGATACATTCTTCTGCGTCAACCTGGTCAACGACGCAGACAAAGTGGAGAATCCCTCTACAAATCTTCTATAATATCCAGCCAAGCCCAAGAAGCTTCTGATCTCTTTGGGAGTAACAGGCCTCGCCCACTCCATAACAGCAGCGATCTTTTCTGGGTCCACTGATATTCCCTCCTTATTCACCACGTGGCTGAGAAAAGAAACTTGAGACAACCAAAATTCGCATTTGCTCAGCTTGGCGTATAGCTTATGGTCTCTCAGAGTCGCCAAGACCAGTCGCAAATGCCGATCATGCTCCTCCGCATCTGTAGAATACAACAAAACATCATCTATAAAGACAATCACAAACTTATCCAGGAAGTCCTTGAAAACTCTGTTCATCAGATCCATAAAAGCTGAGGGCGCATTAGTCAAACCAAATGACATAAACAAAAACTCGAAATGCCCGTGACGAGAGCGGAACGCCGTCCACGGAACATCTGACTCCCGAATCCTCAACTGGTGATAGCCCGAACGAAGATCTATCTTGGAAAATACGGCACTACCACGCAGTTGGTCAAACAGATCGTCAATTCGAGGCAAAGGGTACCTGTTCTTAATAGTAACCTTGTTCAGCTCTCTATAGTCGATGCATAGCCTCATCGACCCATCTTTCTTTTTAACGAACAGCACTGGTGCACCCCAAGGTGAAGAACTCGGCCTTACGAAACCTTTTGCCAACATCTCATCCAGCTGAATTCGCAACTCTTCCAGCTCTCGCGGGGCCATCCGGTACGGCGCCTTTACAATAGGACACGTGCCTGTTGGGTTTCTCTATGAGGATGGCACAACACTTGTGCACGCAGCGGAAGAATAAAAACATCAAGAAAACCCAAAAGAGATGGGATCGGGCCATGGTAATTGAATCAAGAAGTTAACATACAACTAGGCAAAAATTACATCGGTGGCGTTGAGTCACAACTCAACGGAGATGCTCCAAGCTTCGTCTTCTTGCTAGTGGCGAGTTCTACGTGGAATAATATCCACGTCTCTGCAAAAATCCACACGAGCGGGAGAACGCCGAGTTTTCCGTCGCACGGATAATCGGGAAGGATGATGACCGCACCTTACTATTCCACGGACTGCTAGGTCCGCGCCAGGAAACGCAACACCAGCGACGATCGCCGGAGGGGAGGAGGTCAACGGAGTGAGCACGGCAGCGGCGGAACACTTCCATCGGCGGCGGGACTCGAGATCGGCGGAACGAACGGAACGGCGGAACACTTCCGTTGATTTCGATTTGATCAGAAAGAAGATCAAGTTTCCCGAAAACCCTAAGTGTCCTTTTATACCAAAGAAATAAATAGACTTAGGAATATCGCTATCCGCAGACCACCCAGAATTTAGGGTTCCAGAATCGGTGAGAATCAATCGGTGAGAATCGGCGACGATCGGCGAGAATCATCAAGCAGATTCGGCGAGAATCAGTCGGCGAGTATCACCTAGGATCGGCGAGAATCAGAGTACAATACTCGACGATTCTCGCCGAACGCAGGATGGACCATACTCGTCGACCGTCGACCCGCGGTCGATGATACTCGACGATTCTCGTCGATCGTCGAGCCGCGGTCGACGATACTCGTCGAACTTGGGTTGACGACACTCGTCGACTCACGCCGAACTTGGGTTGACGACACTCGTTGACTCACGCCGAACTTGGGTTGACGACACTCGTCGACCCACGGTCGACGATTCTTACCAATCCTTCAAGGCAACATTTGTCCAACCCTATTCAGGTCGGTGATTGGTAACCTTTACCAACACAGTCAATCATCCAACTTCTCCACATCTCTTATGTGCGACCCTGCAGGCTCATATCACGTTGGCAGTGAGATTACAGGCTCTAGATCACAATGGTAACTCCAACAGACTCCCACTTGATCTTGAAAGTATCAAACCAAAAACCTCAAAAACAATGTGCGGCATCTAGCAATGCATCATTGCTCCCCAAGCAATAAGAGTTTATAACTCATAAGCCTTTATGACCAATGTATCAGCGTTGTCTTTGTCCCTTTGTCCCTTACATCCGGAAAGAACTAGAGGCATGGACCGTGTCACCCTCGTAATAGCTCAATCCAAGTTTGTTGATCCAGGACGGACTTCCAGAGAATGGTGAGTCCAATATCACATATTGACTCAACCAAGCATGGTCATGCATTTCTCAGTCCAGTTCCATCAAGGGGCCCATGGATGCAACTCCTGTCATACAGGAGGACAAATCCCATATCTGCTCACACTCAAACACCCAAATGATTCGTAACATGCCCAACAACCACCCTTATCATCAACCTTTCTCAAGGAAGACTTTAGATGGCATCAAAGCACGCTCTTCCTCACTTGATGAATGCTGTGACTTCAGGTCAAAGGAACACAACACCATTGTCAATTGAGACCTACTCGTGACACGATTGGATGACAATCCACAGAGTAGTCTCATGTTGGGTCTTTCCAGTACAACTTGTTCACTAACAAGTACCCACGTGATGACTTGATATCACAATATCATGACTTGTGAGAACCGGTCATCAGTCAACGCACGTGCTAGTCTTCAAGTACCATCATCACCCTTAGCTTCTATGATGATACTCGACCAGGGACCTTTTAAGAATGAAGCTTCAAATAAATCATAGGCTCTCACATTCAAGTCACGTACTTGATGTCCCATGGAAGCGAACATTCTAAGGGTATCTATTATGTTAGCATTTAACTATCATATAGAAAAACTCATAATAAAAGAACTTGCCATTAATTTTAAGAGAAAAACTAGGTACACTGTTCATCATATGAACAAATAGCCAACGAGATACATGTTTACATGCAATCCACAAGATTCTCACTAGAGTCGATCATTTAGGTATCGTATACCCATCGATCTAGTATGACCATCATGCTTTCTCTGCGCGAGAGGTTTTGTCAGTGGATCCGCAATATTCTCCTCAGTCGGCACTCTGCAAATGTTCACATCTCCTCGTTCGACAATCTCACGAATAAGATGAAACCGTCGAAGTATGTGCTTGGAGCGCTGATGGGATCTAGGTTCCTTAGATTGTGCAATTGCACCATTGTTATCACAGTAGAGAATTACGGGACCAACAATGCTAGGAACTACATCAAGCTCGCCGATGAATTTCCTAATCCATACAGCCTCCTTCGCCGCATTAGCTGCGGCGATGTACTCGGCCTCTGTTGCATAATCAGCAACTATCTCTTGCTTGGAACTCTTCTAGCTCACAGCTCCTCCATTCAGGCAAAACAAAAAACCTGACAGAGACTTGGAGTCTTCTCTATCAGTTTGGAAGCTAGCATCCGTGTAACCACTTACAACGAGCTCTTCCTCTCCACCGTACACCAAGAACACATCCTTAGTCCTTCTCAAGTACTTCAGGGCATTCTTGACTACAATCTAGTAACACTCACCGGGGTCTGACTGATACCTGCTAGTCATGCTCAAAGCAAAGGAGACGTCGGGTCGAGTACATAACATCACGTACATGATTGATCCAATTGCCGAAGCATATAGAATCAACTTCATGCGGTCCTTATCTTCACAAGACTTTGTACACTGGTCCTTAGAGAGATTCACACCATGAGACATGGCAAAAAATCCTTTCTTGGACTCAAGCATGTTGAACCGCTTCAACACCTTTTCGATGTACATATTCTGGGTCAAACCCAGCAACTTCTTCGATCTATCTCTATAGATCTTAATACCGAGTATGTAAGTGGCTTCACCCATATCCTTCATTGAAAAGCAGTTCCCTAGGTTGTTCTTAACAACTTTCAGGGTAGGAATGTCATTCCCAATCAACAGTATATCATCAACATACAATATCAGGAAGACAACAATGTTCCCACTGATTCGCTTGCAAACACAAGGCTCATATTCATTCTTGATGAAACCAAACTCTTTGATTTTCTCATCAAAACGAAGATTCCAACTTCGAGAGGCCTGTTTTAGTCCATATATGGACTTATTCAGCTTGCATATTTTAGTGGCTTCATCTGGGGATACAAAACCCTCGGGTTGTGTTATATACACTTCCTCAAGGAGGTTTCCATTAAGGAAAGCCGTTTTGACATCCATCTGCCAGATCTCGTAGTCATAATATGCAGCAACAGCAAGCAATATCCTTATGGACTTTACCATGGCAACAGGGGAAAAGGTCTCATCATAGTCAATACCATGAATTTGCTTGAAACCCTTAGCCACCAGTTGCCCTTTGAATGTCTGTACATTCCCATCCATGTCGGTCTTCTTCTTGAAGACCCACTTGCACCTTATGGGTCGTACCCCTTCAGGTGGTTCCACTAAGTTCCAAACTTGGTTTGCATACATAGAGTCCATTTCGGATTTCATAGCCTCAAGCCATTTGTCGGAGTCCGGTCGATTCATAGCCTCTTGGTAGGTTGCTGGTTCATCATCATGATCCATAAGCAACACATTACCTATTTGAGAAACGAGAAATCCATATCTCTCAGGCTCAAACCTCGGTCTACCAGATCTACGTGGGACTTGTGTTCCTTGAGCAGGTTCTCTCGCTACAACATCTTGTAGTCCTGTCTCAGAATCCAATTCCGTTTCATTCATTACATGTGGTTCTTGAACTTCGTCAAGCTCTAACTTTTCAGTCTTTCTTGATAAGAACTCTTTCTCCAAGAAGACACCAGTCCTTGTGACAAACACTTTGCCCTCAGACGGTAGGTAAAAGTAATACCCTTTCGTTTCCTTAGGATATCCCACCAGATAACATTTATCCGATTTGGGTTCCAGCTTGTCAGGCATTTGACGTCTCACGTATGCCTCACAGCCCCAAATTTTAATGAACGACATACTTGGATGCTTCCCAGTCCATATCTCATATGGTGTCTTCAGAACCGTTTTCGTTGGAGCATGATTCAATGTCATTGCAGCAGTCTCTAAAGCAAAACCCCAAAAGGAAACAGGCAAGTCTGCATGACTCATCATCAAATGTACCATGTCTAACAGTGTACGGTTTCTCCTCTCAAACACACCATTATGTTGTGGTGTTCTAGGTGGAGTGAGTTGTGATACAATACCACACTCTTTCAGATGATCACGAAACTCATGACTCAGGTATTCGCCACCTCGATCAGATCGGAGTGCTTTAACCCTTTTACCCAACTGGTTTTCTACTTCATTCTTGAACTCTTTGAACTTTTCAAAGGTCTCGGATTTGTACTTCATGAAATACACATATCCGTATCTACTGAAATCATCAGTAAATATAAGAAAGTAGAAATACCCACCTCTAGCCATGGAACTCATGGGTCCGCATACATCACTATGTACAACACCCAAGAGATCCTCAGCCCTCTCAGTATAATCAGTGAAAAGAGCTTTAGTCATCTTGCCTAACAAACAAGATTCGCATCGCTCAAATGATTCATAATCAAATGAGTTCAAAAGTCCATCTCTATGGAGCTTGGATATGCGTTTCTCGTTGATATGGCCCAGACGACAATGCCAGAGAAATGTAGGGTTCGAGTCATTTGTTCTTAGTCTTTTATTATTTTCTACATTACAGATCAGATGGTCCAAGTTCAAAACATAAAGACCATTAAACAATTGGGCTACAACATAACAAACATCATTCTTAAATATAGAACAACAGTTGTTCTTAATTATAAAAGAAAATCCAATCATGTCCAAACATGAAATAGATATAATGTTTCTAGTTATGGCCGGAACAAAATAACAATTATCTTGTTCTATTACAAGCCCACTGGGCAAAGAAAGACGGTAAACCCCTACGGCTACAGCAGCAACTCTTGCTCCATTGCCGACACGGAGGTCCACCTCCCCTTTACTCAGCAATCTTCTCCTTTCCAGTTCCTGCACATTTGTACAAATGTGAGAACCACATCCGGTATCCAATACCCAAGATGAAGGAGCAGAAAGGTTTATCTCCATAATGTAAACATTTGAAGCGGAAGTCATACCTCCCTTCATTTTCTGCAGACCTTCAATGTAGGAAGGACAACTCCTCCTCCAATGACCAGCCTTGCCACAGTGGTGGCATTTCCCTTTCTTCACCGTGCTTTTCTTTTTCATCAGTGCAGAAGACTTGGGCTCAAGATATGACTTAGGTCCCACCTTCGTCTTCTTAGAGCCCTTGGCCTGGCCCTTGCCCTTATGCACCATCAGTATGGGGCTGGCAGGCTTGGCCTTCTTCATATTGATTTCGGCAGTTCTCAACATGCCTAGGAGTTCAGGCAGTGTCTTGTCTATTTCATTCATGTTGTAGTTCAAGACGAACTGCTCATAACTGTCCGGCAACGATTGCAGGATCAGATCTGTGGCCAACTCTTGACCAAGTGGAAAACCCAGCCTTTCAAGGTTCTCTATATACCCAATCATCTTGAGTACGTGAGTCCCTACTGAGTCTCGAACTCCCATCTTGCACTGAAATAACGCTTTTGTGATGTCGAACCTCTCTTGACGAGCCTGCCCTTGAAACATTTTCTTGAGATGCTCGTCAATCTCCTTGCACCCCATGTTCTCATGTTGCTTCTGAAGCTCAGAGTTCATAGTGGCAAGCATAAGGCATTCGACATCTAAAGCATCGTCAGTATACTTCTTATAAGTATCCTTCTCAGCACGGGAAGAGTTCCCGGTCGGCACCTCGGGGGCTTCTTCTTCCAAGACATAGAGCTTTCACTCTTGCCTGAGAACAATTCTCAGGTTCCTATACCAGTCCATATAATTAGTCCCACTGAGTTTATCCTTCTCAAGGATGGCTCTCAGAGACAAAGTGGAGTGTGAAACACTTGCCATGGAATTCTACAAGAATTTGTGCAGAATAAAATCAATACCAAAATTTCAAATACAATTATTTTAATTTGGACTTCAATTAAAACACTCCCACTATTTTATTCGAAATGATAGCCCTCACTAACAATTCGGAGAGTTCATGCGAGCTACTCTCTTAGTGGACAAGATCCGTATTTCACCAACACAATGAGTCAGCTTTGGCTTTTCTCTTACGATGAGGTTATTTAGGTAGGCAACACTTGCCAATTGCATCCTCATGCAATTCTTGTATGGTTGGTGAATAACTTCTTACTCGCATCCATCATATGGTCCATGCCAACCCTGTGCCTCTAGGCACTCAACCTTTGAGGTCACCTAGTTAAGCTGGACCCGATGTCGACAGTGGGATATCACAATTATCCGCTCGCACCCTTACCAAGATAGATTAATGCACCTTGCTTTGGCAAGCCCACACTTCATCGATCGAGGCAGGAAGAGTGTCATCCATCAGAAGGCATCCGAACACTTAATATTTGACGAAGGGATTTTGATTATAGGTTAACAGTTAACCATGATCAACATTTGATCAATGTGCACATCCAAAGAAAAGCAATTTTTTTCTAAAACCACATGCATCCCTTATGTGCACAACCTGACACCATCAACAATTGATAGAAGGAAGGGCTAAATCTGAACATCCGGAAACTTCCAAATCCTCAGATTTACATGCATTGGACAAAAGCAAAGACAACTCAACTTAAAGCAGTAGACAAGCTCATCTCTCTATGTTGGATTCAAAATCCAAAACAAACTCGAGGGATGGTTACTTCTAAGGAGACTACAATTTCTAACAATTAGAAATTTCCACGAAATTCCAGAAGATCTTGGCGGGGTACCAAGACTAAATCTAGACATTTAGAACACTTCTAAATCCCTAGGTTTACACGCACTGGAATAACAAAACTTCCAATACAACAATCATGGCCGAAACCTCCCTCTGATACCACTATTGGGTTTCTCTATGAGGATGGAACAACACTTGTGCACGCAGCGGAAGAATAAAAACATCAAGAAAACCCAAAAGAGATGGGATCGGGCCATGGTAATTGAATCAAGAAGTTAACATACAACTAGGCAAAAATTACCTCGGTGGCGTTGAGTCACAACTCAACGGAGATGCTCCAAGCTTCGTCTTCTTGCTAGTGGCGAGTTCTACGTGGAATAATATCCACGTCTCTGCAAAAATCCACACGAGCGGGAGAACGCCGAGTTTTCCGTCGCACGGATAATCGGGAAGGATGATGACCGCACCTTGCTATTCCACGGACTGCTAGGTCCGCGCTAGGAAAAGCAACACCAGCGACGATCGCTGGAGGGGAGGAGGTCAACGGAGTGAGCACGGTAGCGGCGGAACACTTCCGTCGGCGGCGGGACTCGAGATCGGCGGAACGAACGGAACGGCGGAACACTTCCGTTGATTTCGATTTGATCAGAAAGAAGATCAAGTTTCCCGAAAACCCTAAGTGTCCTTTTATACCAATGAAATAAATAGACTTAGGAATATCGCTATCCGCAGACCACCCAGAATTTAGGGTTCCAGTATCGGTGAGAATCAATCGGTGAGAATCGGTGACGATCGGCGAGAATCATCAAGCAGATTCGGCGAGAATTAGTTGGCGAGTATCACCTAGGATCGGCGAGAATCAGAGTACAATTGAAAGTCCACCTAGTGTCAACTATGTTCACCTATGGGGGGGGGGATAGGTGATGTGAAGCATATTTGCGGAATTTAAGACGGTACCTGCACAATAAAAACAAAAAGCACAGCACACAGAAAACACAGGCAATTTATAGTGGTTCCCCGACTTGGGTACATCCACTTTCCCCCTTCGACCTATCTCCCAACAAGGGACGACTCGGTCACTTCTCCAACAGGATTGAAATCCAATCCTTGCACTATCGGAAGGAACCCTTCCACACGTAGGAGTCAACACTCCCACAAACCGGGTTGCACCCAACCCTTACAACACGGAACAATCGTTCCTTTACAACAAAAGTAAAATAGAATGTACACGAGATACAAACTTCGTTTGGAGACTACGGTGTTCCTCTTCATTCGACGACGTGTTCGTGAAGTCAATGAAGAGTCTACAACCCTAGATCTCTCTTGGAGAGGATCTCCCCGGAACCGGCGGCGGCAATACGAGCGGCGGCTTGGTTCGGGATCGGCGGCAACGAAGGTGCGCGGCTGCAGTACTTTGAGATCCAAACTTCGTAGCGAAGCAAACTAGGTCTACCAACGGTCACTCTAGGATCGGTCGTCTCGATCGATTCGGACGGGGGAGTTTTCCCGGTCAACAAATCGAGAGACAAGGGATCTCTGGATAGACTCGTGAGACTCAAGCTTTGCTAAGCTTCTGTCGCCGGAGATCACGAAGGAATCCCGACCGATGACGGCGACCAACAAGCTCGAGCGCGACGGCGGCGGCGGAGTGAAGATCGCGATTTTAGGTCTAGGTTTTTGCTCGGCTTCTTTCAGTGTAAGTATTCCGTTCAAAATACCCGAATATATATACTGTATACAACTTGAATAAGACCGTTGTGGGACCCACAAGAAGAATCCCAAAATCCTGGTTCAGAACATTGACAGCGGCAAAATCCGGTTCAGGAAGATCCAAAAAAATGCCAAGTCAAAATCGGTGAGAATCGAAAGAGATTCTCGCCGAGTCGCCGAGAATCAAAGGTGATTCTCGACGATTCGGCGAGAATCAAAGATGATTCTCGTCGAATTTGCCTTGGTTGCACGCACTGCTTTAGGCCAGGTCGAGACGGCGAGAATCAACCAGTGATTCTCGACGATTCGACGAGAATCACTAGTGATTCTCGCCGAATCGGCGAGAATCACTTGGTGATTCTCGCCGAATCGGCGAGAATCACTTGGTGATTCTCGTCGATTCTTACTTAGAAGCAGAGCTGCTCGCTTAGAAGTGGCTGGATCGAGTTCGGCGAGAATCAACCACTGATTCTCGACGAATCGGCGAGAATCACTAGTGATTCTCGCCGAATCGGTGAGAATCACTTGGTGATTCTCGTCGATTTACACTTAGACGAATTTTCGTCTTTCCACCCATGAGGTGCTCCTTGACCCTTCCTTGCTCCTTGTCTGCTCCTACATAGTAATAGCCCTGTGCTTGAAAGTAAGTGCACTCCAATAGAGAGAGTACACGTAGGCCAACACACTGATCTGGTCAATGAGGGATTACGTCGTGCAGACCCGTGTATATTGACCTACTGCACCCTGACATTGGTGTGCACTTAGCATGGAAGAACTGCAAGCACAACTTGAAAGAGTTTATCAAATACATTGTCTATTGACCTTAGCTTGTCCAGGAGCTTCTTCAAATCAGGTACATTGTGGATACAATACCCAACAATCTCCCCCTATTTGAAGAAGCCTAAACCCTACAAGCTAAGGTGAATAGAGCATAGGGGAATGAAAACCATAAACTTGAAATTTAGTTGAGTGAGTTACCAATACCAATTTCTTGGGAGCAAGCTTGGAGCCACCTTAGCCTTAGCCGCGAGGGTAATCTCCCCCTTTTCGGCTTCTGCAAATCGGGGTCGGATCATTTGACCCCTTGCTCCCCCTCAGTTCTTGCGTCTGTGCTCACACTTGAGCTCCTTGCTCCCCCTCAGATCGTGCACGAGCCTGGAGCTTCTGTAGTCTTCATTCCTCATAATTGAGCATCCCCAGTTCAGTCTTGAAAAGATTGAACTTGGCCTCGTCTAAGGGCTTTGTGAATATATCAGCAATCTGCTTGTCCGTGGGGACATAACAGAGAGAGATGTCCTTGTTTTCCACGTGCTCCCGAATGAAGTGGTAGCGCACTTCAATATGCTTCGTTCTGCTGTGCGTGACCGGATTGTTGGCAATGGCAATTGCACTGGAGGAGTCGCAGTACATTGGTATGTCTTTGAACTGAAGGTCGTAGTCGGCTAACTGGTTTCTGATCCATAGGAGTTGTGCGTAACAGCTGCCTGCCGAGATGTACTCAGACTCTGCTGTGGAGGTTGCAACACAATTCTGTTTCTTGCTGTTCCAAGAGATAAGCCTCCTGCCGAGGAATTGACACGTCCCGAAGGTGCTTTTCCTGTCATCCCTACTTCCTGCAAAATCAGCATCTGAAAAACCTATTAGCTCGACATCATTGTTTCTCGGGTACCACAAGCCAAGATTGGGAGTACCTTTAAGGTATCTTAGAATTCGCTTTGCAGCGACATAGTGAGATTCCTTAGTGTTCACCTGATATCTGGCACAGACACATGTGGAGAACATGATATCCGGTCTACTGGCAGTAAGGTAGAGTAGGGATCCAATGATGCTTCTGTATTTGGTTTCATCGAAAGGTTTACCGTTCTCATCCTTATCCAGAGACATGGTGGATCCCATTGGAGTCCTCATAGAGGTTGCACTCTCCATACCGAATTTCTTAAGGAGTTCATTTGTGAACTTCGTCTGAGAGATGAAGATTCCATCCTCAGACTGTTTCACTTGAAGTCCTAAGAAATACTTGAGCTCTCCCATACTGCTCATTTTAAACTTTCCTTGCATAAGTTTAGAAAACTTTTTGCAAAGATTGTTGTCCGTTGAGCCGAATATTATGTCATCGACATAGATTTGCACCAGCAAAATCTTGCCTTTGACTTCCCTGAGAAACAATGTTTTATCTATTTTACCTCTAGAGAACTTGTTCTCAAGAAGAAAACTAGATAAAGTCTCATACCAAGCTCGTGGAGCTTGTTTCAACCCATATAAGGCTTTATTAAGAAAATAAACATGATTAGGATAAGTAGGATCGACAAAACCTGGGGGTTGAGCGACGTATACTTCCTCTTTCAGGTCTCCGTTCAAGAACGCTGATTTTACATCCATTTGATAGACTGTGAATCCTTTGTGTGAAGCATACGCCAGGAACAATCTGATTGCCTCGAGCCTTGCTACTGGTACGAAGGTCTGGTCGAAGTCAATCCCCTCCTCCTGTCTGTAGCCTTGAGCCACCAGCCTTGCCTTGTTCTTTATGATGACACCATGTTCATCCAGCTTGTTTCTGAAGATCCACTTGGTGCCAATCACATTCTGCTTGTATGGTCTGGGAACTAGCGTCCAAACGTTGCAACGTTCGAATTGATGTAGTTCATCTTGCATGGCCAGAATCCATGCCGCATCCTTGTTCGCCTCATCGAACTTCTTTGGCTCAACCTGTGACAGGAAGCTAAGATGCAATACTTCGTTAATAGTACCTCTTCGAGTTCTAACACCGACACGAGGATCTCCGATGATCTGATCTCTAGGATGATCCCTCACGTGCCGGAGCTCTAGAAGTCTGGCGTCTGGAGCTTCAACTACTTCTTGGACTTCTCTTTCTTCCAAGAGATTTGTTCCATTTTGATCTTCAACATTTTCAGATGACGTGGAGGTGGAGACTTTGACGTACTTAGGAGTGTCATCTTTAGCGGTCTCATCCAGACTCAGCTGTTCAAGTCGTGCACCTGCATCTTCAAGAATACAACTGGAAGAATTGCTGTTAAGCAAACTTCCTTCATCAAATACAACATTTATTGATTCTTCTACCACTAGGGTTTTCTTATTGAAGACCCTATATGCCCGACTATGGGAACTATAGCCCATGAATATGCCTTCGAAGCATTTTTCACCAAATTTAGTACGCGGGTACTTCCCATTATTCAGTACATAGCATCTGCAACCAAAGATACTCAAGTATGACATGGTTGGTTTCCTGCCTTTCAATAGCTCGTAAGGCGTCTTATGATGATGCTTGCTGATCAGTGCTCGGTTTTGTACATGACAAGCTGTATTGACGGCCTCTGCCCAGAAGTATTCTGGGAGAGACGCGTCTTTCAACATTGTCGTGCGGCTTCAATGAGAGTTCTATTTCTCCTCTCCGCAACTCCATTTTGCTGAGGAGTGCGCGGGGAGGAAAACTCCTGAAAGATACCTTGTTCTTCACAAAATTCTGTCATAGCACCAGACTCGAATTCTGTTCCATGGTCACTTCTGATTTTGACCACTGAGCAGTTAAATTCGTTCTGAACCTGCTTGACAAAACTAGTGAAGATGTCAAACGTATCTGACTTTCGTTTCAGAAAGAACACCCATGTAAACCGAGAGTGATCATCAACTATCACTAGCGTATAGGACTTGCCTCCCAAGCTATGAACTTGCATTGGACCAAACAAGTCCATATGTAAAAGGTAAAGACATCGGGAAGAGTCTTTGTCTGCGATGCTCTTAAAGGTAGCCCGAGTCTGTTTGCCCATCTGGCATGCAGGACAGGGGCTATCTTTGATGCACTTGATACTGGGAGCATCCCTTACTAAGTTCTTAGAAAACAGCATACTAATTGTCTTGAAATTAATATGTGCCAATCTCTTGTGCCATTGATCACAAAGAGAGGCACTGCCTGTTGCCACAAGGCATACGGGGGTAGATGAATCTATACTGAGAAAATCTAAGCAGAAGATATTTCTGCTCCTAATGCCTGATAATACCGTCTCAGAAGAGGTACGTGAAATTATCAGACATTTATCCTTGCAGAACTTAACGTCATAACCTTTGTCACATAACTGACTTACACTGATTAGGTTATGGTTTAACCCTTCAACATAAGCCACGTCCGTGATAGAGATTATACCATTTGAAATCATACCGTAACCTCTGGTGACTCCTCGATCTGACCCTCCAAAGATGACTTTGGGTCCATTCTCGACTGGAGTGTAATCACGCAGCAGGCTTCTTGTCCCAGTCATATGCCGGGAGCATCCACTGTCCAAATACCAGATCGGCGTTTTGGTGGCCTTTGGACATTCCTGCAAAACAAAATTAATTTGCCTTAGGAACCCAATCGAACTTGGGTCCTAGATCCCTGGTTAGCACACTCCCCCTCGGTTGGTTAACCCTACGAGTGGTCGGTCTCGCATTGCTAACATAGGGAGTCTCGTAATTCCTTGGATTAAACCAACAATCCACGGCAAAGTGACCGACTTTGCCACAGCACCAACAGTCGAATCTGGTGTACCTCTTCCTAGGCTCCTGCCTTACCCTAGGAACGGTGGGTACAGCTGGGGCCTTGGATCTAGAGGTGGAGGCCTCATGGTGACAACAGTCACATGACTTCGTCACCTTCTATATAACAGGCTTGGCTTTTGGTGCCTGCTTTCCATTATGGCCGCTAGAGAACGGACCATAATTTCCCATGTGGATTTCCTCATAAGGTGCCTTGAAGGCACTCTCACCGAAGTTCCGGGGAAAGGTACAGCCGTCATATCGCCTCTTTGGCTTTGCAACCGAGGGCCGGAAATGATGGCCAAATGTTGACTCAAAGTCATGTTGGTTGCAAGGAAAGCCAGGCTTTCTGAATGCAACAGGACTAAGAGGAGCCTTACCCTTTTCATCAGCAGAGGCCTTCTTGGCGTCCTTATTCTTCCTCTGGTTCCTGTTTCTCCTGGATGAGGAACCAGATACCCCTACATGCCACAAGCCAGCTCCTTTGGCCTGAGCAGATAAGGTATCAACGACTGGAAGAACTGTTTTTGGCATAGAGAAGCTCTTGACGATCTTCCTTTCTGCCGCAAGTAGTTCTTCCAACTTGTCGACTTCCTCCTGCTTAAGATCAAGGAGCTTCAAAGACTCTGAATGCTTTGAAGTCAGGTCAAGGTGTTCCGGTCGGAGAGAAATCAAGCTAGTGACCTCTTCCCTTAGGGATACACACTCACCCTTAAGGAATTTCACTTCCTTCTTCTCAGCCTTCAGTCTCTTACGACACTCCTCGAAAGTGTTGAGCAGAAGCTAATATTTCTCGAGGAGCTCCGCTTCACGGGCTGACGGGCTATCCTCAGGTTCATCATCCTGAGACTCAGGGTCAGAGTCGGAGTCGGAGAGAGGGGTGTGAGCTTTTACCTTCCCCGTAAATGGGGGGCATTCTCCTTCTGAGTCCGAGCGACCCACCAGCCCGAAGTAGGCTTCCTCATCATCACTTGAGTCTGAGGAATCAGACTCACTCAGTGTCTTTGGCCTTTTGGTGATGTAGCTCCGCTCCTTCTTCTTATCTCTAGAGGACTTGTGCTCCTCTTCTTTCCCTTTTTCCCTCTTGCCTTGATAGCAGTCGGCCACGACGTGTCCTGGCTTATTGCATCCAAAGCAAATAATGTCAGAGGAGCGATGTTTGTTCGGTCTAGATGCATACCTGTCAGAAGAATAATTTTTCTTCTGATGCCTGGAGGAGGAGCCGTCTCTCTTTCTTTGATTCCTCATCTTGAGGAACTTCTTGAACTCTCGAGTGATGAGGGAGAAATCCTCCTCCGACAGCTCTGAGCTGGAGGAGCATGGCTCGGAGTCCTCCTCCTCATCCTTTTTCCTGGCACGGTACGAAACCGCACCCTTGCCTTTTCTGGAGTGACTGGCTTTTAGAGCCACGGTCTTTTCTTTGGCTGCCGCCTTCTCAGCTTCTTCTTCTGCTTTTCTGGTGTTCAGCTGAAGCTCATAGGACATCAGCTTTCCAAACAGAATTTGTGGATCAGTTTCAGCTAGTCTGCCAAATTCTCTGATGGCGCAGATCTTTGTGTCACATTCCTTAGTAAGGGACCTAAGGAATTTATCATTGAGTTCACCATTAGTGAACACTCTTCCGTAGCCTTTGAGGGCGTTGACAATCTTGAGGAAGTTCTCGTATGTGACTCCGATCTCTTCCTTAGGCCATTGTCTGAAGGCCACATATTTCTGGTTTAGGAGGGATCTCCGATCATCCCTCACTTCATCCGTGCCCTCCATTAGGATGATCAGGCACTACCAGATCTCCTGTGCTGTCCTGTAGTTGCTGAAGTTTTGCATCATAGAGTCATCAACTGCGCTGACCAGAATGTTTCGTGCCTTCATGTCAAGTCCCACTAGCACCATCTCGTCCTTGTCCATTTCAGAAAGTGTCTTCGACACTTTCTTGGTAGCATCAATGGTGGAGGCCTTAGTGGGGACATAGGGTCCCTCCTGCACGATCATGAAAAGTCGAGGATCCACTGCTTCCATGTAGAACCTGATCCTTTCCATCCAGATAGGAAAGTTGAGCCGGGTGCACACTGGGATCTTGCCGGAGAACTTGAGCCCGTCCATGGTAGATGTTTGCCTCCTTGTTGACACTAGTGGCAGGATTCAACTCAAGGTGTTAACATTTTGATGAGTAACCTCGCTCTGATACCACTTGAAAGTCCACCTAGTGTCAACTATGTTCACATATGGGGGGGGGGGGGATAGGTGATGTGAAGCGTATTTGCGGAATTTAAGATGGTACCTGCACAATAAAAACAAAAAGCACAGCACACAGAAAACACAGGCAATTTATAGTGGTTCCCCGACTTGGGTACATCCACTTTCCCCCTTCGACCTATCTCCCAACAAGGGATGACTCGGTCACTTCTCCAACAGGATTGAAATCCAATCCTTGCACTATCGGAAGGAACCCTTCCACACGTAGGAGTCAACACTCCCACAAACCGGGTTGCACCCAACCCTTACAACATGGAACAATCGTTCCTTTACAACAAAAGTAAAATAGAATGTACACGAGATACAAACTTCGTTTGGAGACTACGGTGTTCCTCTTCGTTCGACGACGTGTTCGTGAAGTCAATGAAGAGTGTACAACCCTAGATCTCTCTTCGAGAGGATCTCCCCGGAACCGGCGGCGGCAATACGAGCGGCGGCTTGGTTCGGGATCGGCGGCAACGAAGGTGTGCGGCTGCAGTACTTTGAGATCCAAACTTCGTAGCGAAGCAAACTAGGTATACCAACGGTCACTCTAGGATCGGTCGTCTCGATCGATTCGGACGGGGGAGTTTTTCCCGGTCAACAAATCGAGAGACAAGGGATCTCTGGATAGACTCGTGAGACTCAAGCTTTGCTAAGCTTCTGTCGCCGGAGATCACGAAGGAATCCCGACCGATGACGGCGACCAACTAGCTCGAGCGCGACGGCGGCGGCGGAGTGAAGATCGCGATTTTAGGTCTAGGTTTTTGCTCGGCTTCTTTCAGTGTAAGTATTCCGTTCAAAATACCCGAATATATATACTGTATACAACTTGAATAAGACCGTTGTGGGAACCACAAGAAGAATCCCAAAATCCCGGTCCAGAACATTGACAGCGGCAGAATCCGGTTCAGGAAGATCCAGAAAAAAGCCAAGTCAAAATCAGTGAGAATCGAAAGTTATTCTCTCCGAGTCGCCGAGAATCAAAGGTGATTCTAGACGATTCGGCGAGAATCAAAGATGATTCTCGTCGAATTTGCCTTGGTTGCACGCACTGCTTTAGGCCAGGTCGAGACGGCGAGAATCAACCAGTGATTCTCGACGAATCGGCGAGAATCACTAGTGATTCTCGCCGAATCGGCGAGAATCACTTGGTGATTCTCGTCGATTCTTACTTAGAAGCAGAGGTGCTCGCTTAGAAGTGGCTGGATCGAGTTCGGCGAGAATCAACCACTGATTCTCGACGAATCAGCGAGAATCACTAGTGATTCTCGTCGATTTACACTTAGACGAATTTTCGTCTTTCCACCCATGAGGTGCTCCTTGACCCGTCCTTGCTCCTTATCTGCTCCTGCATAGTTATAGCCCTGTGCTTGAAAGTAAGTGCACTCCAATAGAGAGAGTACACGTAGGCCAACACACTGATCTGCTCAACGAGGGATTACGTCGTGCAGACCCGTGTATATTGACCTACTGCACCCTGACATTGGTGTGCACTTAGCATGGAAGAACTGCAAGCACAACTTGAAAGAGTTTATCAAATACATTGTCTATTGACCTTAGCTTGTCCAAGAGCTTCTTCAAATCAGGTACATTGTGGATACAATACCCAACAACAATACTCGACGATTCTCGCAGAACGCAGGATGGACCATACTCGTCGACCGTCGACCCGCGGTCGATGATACTCGACGATTCTCGTTGATCGTCGAGCCGCGGTCGACGATACTCGTCGAACTTGGGTTGACGACACTCGTCGACTCACGCCGAACTTGGGTTGACGACACTCGTCGACTCACGCCGAACTTGGGTTGACGACACTCGTCGACCCACGGTCGATGATTCTTACCAATCCTTCAAGGCAACATTTGCCCAACCCTATTCAGGTCGGTGATTGGTAACCTTTACCAACACAGTCAATCATCCAACTTCTCCACATCTCTTATGTGCGACCCTGCAGGCTCATATCGCGTTGGCAGTGAGATTACATGTTTGACCACTTCTAGATCATAATGGTAAGTCCAACAGTGCCTGGCTCCAAATCTATAACAAACTCGACCTCTCGATCGGGTGGAAGACCGGGAAGATCATCAGGAAACACATCAGAGAAGTCACATACCACAGGAATCTCTTCCAAACGCGGCACTATAACAACTGTCCCTACCAGAGAGACCACACAGGCAGAACAACCAGAATCAAGCAACTTCCGAGCACGCACCGCAGAAATGACTGGAGACTCCTGGAGAGAATACCCATAAATGCTCCCTGGCTGACCGTTGTCCTTGACTAAGTCCAAGCGCTTACCCTTGCACTGAATCACAACATCGTACCTTGACAACCAGTCCATGCCCAAGATAACATCAAAGTCCTCCAGGTCAATCACCTTCAGATCTGCCTTGGCTAGAAAATCCCCCAACAAAATAGGACAATCAAGGACACCCAGGTCCGTAACCATAGAGTCACCGGAGGGGAACTTAACGCAAAAGGAACCACCAACACAATCTAGGCCTAAACTGAACCGCTCCACGAAGGCTCTAGCCACAAACGAGTGGGTAGCGCCGGAATTGAAGAGAACGCGCGCCCAGCGGTTCTTTACCTTAAATCGTCCTACAAATAGCGCACGCATCTAAGGCAACAAACGCAAAAACGAAACTACAACCAAAAAGGGAAACATAACGAAACGACTGGGGAGGAGTCGAACCTGAAATAACCTGGGTCGAAGTCTACGCTTCGTCTGCCGAAAGCACATTCAACTTCCCCTTTCCTCTATCCAATTGCTGAGGCGGTAGCAAAGCCTGGAGGGGTACTGGCTGCAGAATAGGCTGGAACTGTGGGAACTTTGTCTTGAGATGGCCCTTCTGGCCGCACTGAAAACATACCTTATCTTTTAACCAGCAACGGGCAGCCTCATGCCCCCTCCTTCCACATAAGGCACATACCAAGTCTCCTCTGGGAGCACCCTGAATCTCATGCACCTGTTCCTTCTTCTGCGCTCCCAACCTTTTGAAACACTTCTCAACGGGGTGGCCTGGCCGGCCACAAAAACTACAAACCTCTTTATTCCTCTTTCTCGAGAAAGCATCAGGTTCCTGAGGGCTCTTCCCTCCAACAGACTTCCGCTTATCCTTCCTCAACTGCTGGCCTCTATTCTTGGCATTCTCAATGGCCTCAACTTGCAAGGCAGCTTCAACCACGCTGGCATAACTGACTGCTCCGTAGGTATTTGCTAACTGCTGAATGTCGCTTCTGAGTCCACTAAGGAAACGCTTAACTCGGTCTGCTTCAACACTCACCAGACCTGGGGCAAACCGACTCAACTTACTAAACTCAATCTCATACTCACTAACCGTGAGTTTCCTCTGCTTCAAATGGAGAAAGTCATTCATCAGTCGGTCCCTCTCGACTGAAGGCAGAAATTTACTCAACAGCATCACCTTAAATGACTCCCAAGAGCATCCTGCCACCAAGCTTTCTTTCTCCCTCAGCCACCAATTCTTTGCTAAGCCCTTGAGCTGGTAGGCAGCGAGCATCACTCTCTGATCGTCCGTAATCCCTGAGTAAGAGAACATCTCCTCAATGGTAATCAGCCAGTCATCCAAAATCATAAAATCTGCTTGCCCATCATAAGTACGGGGTCTCAGCCGCTGAAACTGGGATATAAACGCCATCTCAGGGGGCACCACAACCGCAGGCACGGGAGGAGCAGGAGGGGCAGGAACAGCTACCCCCTCAGCGGGATCCGGAACTCTCGGAGCCTGTCCCGCCACCACTGCCACAAGGGACTGAATCTGAGCCTGCATAGCCACCACCTGTCTCGATAAGGCCTCATTGCTCTGCCGCAGGTTTTCTACCAACGCCTCGCTCTGCGCTCCTGACGTCTCACCCTCGGATTGGTGGTCGATCTCGTCGCAGGACGTCTTGCCATCCTATAATCGCACAAGCTTTAGACAAAACCTAGTGCAACAGCTAGAACAAAACTACCCGGTACAGACAAACACACTTAAATATGAACTTCAACTGCAAAACTTGCTCTGGGAGTTGTTTTTATCATGATGATGTTATGCTTAACCAAAGATGGTTCACCACCATCATACTACCTCATGTGCCTAAACCATGAATGCATGTATTTGTATTCTTTTTGACTCAAAACCATGTGTGTACATATGTCATCTTGCAAATCTTTAGCTTGGCACGTTGTGCTTATGAAATGTTATGCTATGCATGATGTGCTATGCATTATAAAAAAGGGACCTTAATGCATGCCATGGGTGGCGTACACATGAAAATGTTATGCATCCCATACTACATAACATTCCCATGCAACGAGAAAAGAAAACATGCTAGCCGCATTCATGTGGTGAGGTTATGCATCCCATACTACATAACTCTCACATGTTGCCTCCTATGGTGGATCCATATACGAACACATATTATGCATCCCATACTACATAATATGCCCCGTATACTTCTTTATGCTCATGAGTGTAGTGTTCGTGCTTTAGCCAAGACGTGCTGATGACATATCGGTGTGTGTATAGTATGACGCTAACCACTAATGCAAATAAGGGAAAGGTTGCCCGACCATTTGTCAAGCAACCTCCCTCTGATACCAACTGTCACAACCCGCATTATCTCAACGATAGAATCGTATCAGAGCAAGAGAAAACACATGCCGTGATGCCACGTCGTGCATGGGATAACTGCACACGCTCAGGCAAAACTCCAGACCTTTGATTTTAAGGAAAATCGTTGATTAATTATAAAAGAAAACCAGTTATGTTAAAAGGCCGTATCCCTCAGCACGGTGAATCAGCTAGTCCACAGATAATAAAGTAAATTTATACGCAACAGAAAATACTTTGGTTCAATTACGTTGACACCCTAATGAGCAAAAGTGTCCCCGAAGGACGACTCATGGCACGCTCGACTCTAACGTGAATTTAATATATATATATATATATATAAAAGATAGTCTTTTTACGGTAAGGAAATATAGTGTCTTTGTTTTATAAATATGTTATGCATGATGTACATATAATAATACTTTTAGGGTTTAAAAATATCTAACATGCAACCTAGCATAAATCCTTCCCAGAAGCAAGTAACCAACCGCAAATAGGCAAAAAATAGCAGTTTACGTTCATACCCAGCATCGCAAGAAGCCACCAGTGGGCGCCAACAACCTGACACGAACCCACTGGTGAGTATGTATGTCTATGCAGAAAGGTAAAGAACTACCTCACAAAATCAGGGATCCGCTATCTCAGCTACCCAAGAGGCCACAAACCAGCCCCTCCAAAGAACTAGCCGCTGAACCGGCTACAACCTGGACCTGAGGCATTCACGAAAAGAACCCCTCAGCAAGAAAATAAACAAAAAGGTAAATAGAGCATTAGATTAATGAGCAAATAAAAGAAGGGTTTACCAACCCGGCAACAAACTGCTATAAGCAAAAGAGAGGGCATGACAGTAAGAAAAGAGTACTGTCTAAAGCACAACAAAGTACACCAAGTGCGAGCAATAAAAGTAACATGCCCTACAAAGACTCTGCAACAGCAACAAGACGTAAACCGAAATCATAAACAGGAAAAGGGACTAACAGTGCTAACACGTGGGTAAGTGGCAGTGGTCAAAACATGGATCTGAATACATAACCAAAACCAGATCCAAAAAGGGCTAAGGGGTCAAATAGTGGCAGCACTAGGGTCCCACACCCGCCAACCCAAACCGGGGAAAAGGCGGTGGCCACAGCTCTCCACATAAAACCACCCCTCTAGAGGCCACCAAAACTCCACCACCTGCCACGACCCAAGAGTCGGCATGCAAAACTTAGCCGAACACCCAATACCACCCCCTAGAGAAAGGGAAAAGTCACACTAACAATCCTAAGGAACATATGAACCCAAGATAGAAATGTCGAGCCCACCCGACGCGGCGCTGAGTAAGCTCCACTCAGGTGACGTCAAGATACTTAGCCGCAAATCCTACACTGGGTGACGACGTTGAGCGAACTCGGCTCACTCGACGCTGTCGGCGCTTTCCACTTAGGGTAAACTTAAGTTTTAGTTAGACCGCAACCTACACACTCTCAACAAGCGAAAAATACAGAGAGTTGGAAATTTAATCCCAACCCACCGTTCCATCCTAACTACTCGGGACTACCGCAACTAAACCTAAATTGCCACTACCGCAGCCTCACCCTAACTCTAACTACCCACTGTACACCAAACCTCAGACAAAAGACAGAATATTGATTTAATAAAAGACAAACAAAGTCACAGCCCATGGCTGAAATGAAGGAAAAGAAAAGCATCCTATTGTTCTAACTTTCTAAGGAGGAAAAAGATAAAGAATACAAAATTATTGCACAGGAAAATGGAAACAGAGCAACAGTTAGAATACTTTGGCAAGGGCAAAGGAGCCACTTGCCTCTACCTCTCCGGAAAAACAACAGCCACACCACCGCTTGGCTCCGGTGGCAAGATCGGCCACCTAGCAGACCAAAGCTGAAACTTGAGGAAAGAAAAGAAATCAGATATTTACAATTCCTGGAATCAAACCCTAAATCAAGAAAAACGTACATGGAAGTGAAGATCTAGACGAGAGCAAGCCAAATCCGTTATCACACGAGAAAAACGGGCTCTAACCCTCCCGAAATCGCCGGCCAAAACAACCACCGCCTCCTCTCAAAACCCTTCCGCTGGAAGCTCTCCAGACTCGGGAACGAAGAAAATGAGGAGGAAAAACGGTTCACGACAACAAAAGATGATTTCAGGAGAAAAGTACGGAACACGCCCAAGACATGCCCGTGACACGGTCCCACACGCCCGTGTCACGGGGCGTGTACTAACTCGACGAATGTCGACCTCCCCTCGACGAAACACGGGACACGCCCCCGACACGCCCGTGACACGACCCGACAAGCCCGTGTCACGGGGCGTGTACTCACACACCTACCCACTCGACGAAAGTCGATCTCCGCTCGACGAAACAGGTGATACGCCCTGTGACACGCCCGTGTCACAGGCCGTGTACCTACTCAACACCACTCGACGATCGTGGAGCGCCGATCGCCGAATGGAGAGACACGCCCCGTGTCACGCCCGTGTCCGATACGACACGCCCGTGACACGGCCGTGTTCTCACTAAAACTCCGCCTGACGACCATTGAGCGCAGCTCGATGAAGGGGGACATGCCCTGTGACACGCCCGTGTCACAGGCCGTGTTCCTACAAAAACCCCGTCGACCAAAAATTCGTCGACCAGAGAACCGGGAGCTCTACCCGAGCATGACACGCCCTGGGTCACGGGCGTGACGCAGGCCGTGTCACCCAAACTTACAAAACAGGAAACCTGCTAACACCTAGCAAACAAGAGACAAGGCACCAACCTACTAGCTCGTCCACATCAGGCACGCACAACACAACAAACATTACACACATTACAGCTAACAGAACAAACGTCGAAACGACGCGAAAGCAAATGATCCCGGATTTCGACCAAAACTCGCACCGTAGCTAAACTCCTAAGCTACGAAAACAACGGTGAGGTCAAAATCAACATCCGACGATCGCACACTCGTGCTAACACCTCCCGAGGACAAAACACAAGCATTTCCCTAAGAGGCCCAACCGAGTCACCAAAAGAGACCCCGGCTAGCTGGGGAAATTTGCCAACAGGCTACAACCAGGCTACACCAGGAACCTAAAATGCTAAGACCATGCTCTACAATGTAGAAGAGCCGGAAAATGCGTCATCGTAACGCCAATCCAAGATCAAACAAAATCAAGAAAACCGGGGGCGTTACATTGACTTAAGGCAACTTAGCCTCTTTGGTTGACCCCAATGTGTCCTAGGTGACCCATTGCCCTCCCATAGGGTTAGGGGTGCCATGGTGGGGTCATGGAGTCCAGTTGAAGCCCTAAAGTCAAACCCTATGGTGGGTAACTAAAAATTACTATTTGTAGCCCAAGGGGGTTTTCACCTTCATGCCTAAATTTATTTGGTCTTGTTGGGCTTCCTAGGGTTTTGTCATGACCTAGCCATGACAAAACCATCTTAGGGGTCTAGTTAGAAATGAGATGTTATAAATCCCAATAAACAAAAATAAAAATTGCCCCCGAAATTCAGGTTAGTCCTGCAGGGTTTCTACTGAGAGTAACTAAATGTAACATTCCTCAAGAGTTGACGTTATTCCTGCCGCAAAGAGACCCGGGTACTTCGGCTACATCAGATCTAGTGACTCCCAGGTATGCTCCTCTTGTCCATGATTTGCCCACATGATCTTTACCACCGGAAGATTCTCGCACCGCAAGACTCGCACAGCAGTATCATCTATCCTAACCGGCTCTAAGCGGACCGATCGATCAGAAGCTGTCGAGCCATCTATACTATTAACCTGCTGGTTCGACCATAGTAGAGCCATCCTACGAGAGGAGACGTGGAAGACGTCGTACAAACCAGCTAACTCCTGCGGTAGCTCTCGTATGTAAACCAATGGGCCGAACCGCTCTAGGATCCTGTAGGGCCCCTGAAAATGAGGGATAGATCTACTTTAACTAGGGGAGGTGAATAGTGTATTTCAAAAACTTTAATTTATTTTTATAGCTGATTTAATGTATGTGATATATATATATATATATATATATATATATATATATATATATATATATATATATATATATATATATATATATATATATATATATATATATATCACAACACACAAATAAGAAAGTAAAACAATCACAGACGACACATGGAAATATAGTGGTTCCCCAATAAATCTGGGTACGTCCACTCTTCTACCACCCTGGTAGAATCCACTATAGGTTTTTGATTAGAAGCCCTGTCACCAAAAGATCTATTTTCCAAGGGAGATATAATAACCCTTTGAGCTTTTGATCAGTTACCCAAATACCAAGCTTAAGTATTTTGATCAGGAGACTTAGAAATCAAAAGATAACTTTTGAAGGGAGTTAAAAACCCTGTACAAAGTTTATGAAATAAACTAAAAGAAAATATGTTGTCTTCTCTGTCAAGATTCTCTGAGAAAACTAGTGGATGTTGATGAAGCAAAAAGTCTTCCCCTGATTTGTGTAGAGATTATTATTAGGAGAGGGTGACTTTTCTTCAAGGTGCAGGCTGTAACGTCCTGATTCACGCTAGGCCCCCGTGCGAGTTTTGAGTCAGGAGGGCAGGCTTGAGTTCAGGAAAGTGGAGGAAAAAGGGCGGCACTTGTGGTCTGAAGAATTTAGTCCAGAGCAAGTTACACGCCCTGGGTCACGGGCATGACCCAGGGGCGTGACTAAGGTACTCGAGTAACTGAAACGGTTACTCGAGTAGTTTTCAAATTACTCATGTAAATTGGGTGACACGCCCTGGGTCACGGGCGTGACCCAGGGGCGTGACTAAGGTACTCGAGTAACTGCCGAGGTTACTCGAGTAGTTTTTCAAAGTACTCGGGTAAATTGGGTTACACGCCCTGGGTCACGGGCGTGACCCAGGGGCGTGATTGTAGGTACTCGAGTAGATGCCGAGGCTACTCGAGTAGTTTTCAAATATCTCGAGTAAATGGGGTTACACGCCCTGAGTCACGGGCATGACCCAGGGGCGTGACTTAAGATACTCGAGTTGGTGCTTAAGGTACTCGAGTAGGTGGTTGGTTCTCGAGTGAGGGTGTTACATGCCCCATGTCACGGGCGTGACCATGGGCGTGACCATGGGCGTGACTATGGGCGAGTTCTCCGATCCACGATTTTTGGCTGAGTTTGACGATTTAGGTGTCATGCCCCATGTCACGGGTGTGACCAAGGGCGTAACCAGTGTGTGTTCCGCCGTGTCGAGTATTGAATCAGCATTGTAACCGCCAGAAATGCTACTCTTGAGCGGGACACGGGTAAGGACACAGGCGTGTCCCTACCCGTGTCGCATTATATATAAAAGGGAGTAGTGGGAAAAAACCATAGCAATTCACTCTTCTTCCCAGCCGTAATTGTCTAAGAGAAGTCCTGTGGGAAGGGAGTTTGCTGGAGGAAGATCTAGAGAAGAGACCCGCCAACGCCGCAAAGGAGAGGATGCCGCCGCGAAGAATCACCAGATCTATGGCCGAAAATGGTACTGCTGGAACCGAGGTGAGTTTACTACCCTCTCCCTTGGTGCTAGATCTATAGTTTTTTTTCTAGGCGAGACATCGACTCAAGAGAGTCTTGATGGAGAGGAGAAGTTTTCTAGGAAAGGCCTTGCTATGACTTGTGTCCTAGATTTTAGATCTCTTCAACCACACCCTTCTTCTATGTGATTTTAGGGATTGTCTCGTGAAGGGTATTGGCCTCTTGAGGTTGAATAAGGGAGGAGGTTTTTTGGAATGATTGGGAAGATCGCCTTGAGGAGGAAGACGAACTTATGCCGTTCATTCCGCCTTAAGATGCATGCAGAATCTGTATTCTGCGCGCAGCGAATTTCGTGGCCATGTTTAGGTGGGATATTGCCAGATCTGGGCTATTGGCTAAACACAAAAGTTGAAGCCCTTAAAAATACTGTTCCAATGAGTGGCTACACGGCTTCAGACGAAGTCTGTAGCCACGGGAAAGTCTGAACGAATTTGATGTTCGGCAAATCCTGCATGCAGAAATTGTGTTTTGTACGCAGCGGACTTCGGGTCCGATTTCAAATAGGATAATATCAAATCTGGGTTGAGGTCTGAATATGAAAGTTGGAGTCCATGGAAATACCTTTCCATCGAGGGGTTACACGTCATCACCGGATTCTTGAAGCTTCGGGAATCTCCGGTTGAAATCGCTGTCCACATTATTCCTGCACTTAAAAATCTGGGTTTATAACATATGGATTTGGATTCGATGAAATTAATATCGCAGGTAATCTTGAGGCTTGGATAAACTCTTATGAATAATTAATTTAGTTGCATAATTGATGAAGATTATTAATCGGATTCCATGCGATCGAATTGTAAGTTAGTCTACTTGAATGATTTGGATTGTTAGAAGTTAGTAGATTGTTATACATGTGGATCTTGATATAATAGGGTGAAATCACTTGAAATGACATATAGAAGGATAACTCATGGCCATGTGAATGCTGAATAACAGATTGAATTTGGTAGTCCAATACTAGAGCGTCGTCTCCCTATGAGTAGTGTTGTGGAAGTTTGAAGGTGAGGTGTTGACCGTCAATAGTTGGGAAATCTGGAAATGTGTATAGTTGGACGGTTGGGCTGTGTCCTCAGTATTCATGTCCCAGGGCCCCTTCCGTGCCTGTGGATGGTTGGGCTTGGCCCTCGTGCTTTCTCTGAGGCTCCTTCCATGCCACAGTGTTGTGTAATTGCATACGGGGTGAGTGGACACGCGGTGTCGTAATCCTGGGTTAAGGATAGTGTGGCAGGTCTACGGGCTCGCCAGTCGTCACACCGACGGGAGTTGACAGTTAGGCTTTGGGCGGTTGGGCTTGGTCCTCGATGTTCACATCCCGGGGCTCCTTCCGTGCCAGGTGAACGGTTGGTCTTGGTCCTCGTTCTCACTCCGAGGCTACTTCTGGGTCACACAAGGTCAGTTCGGGGCTTGGTCCTCGGTGCACATCTACCCGAGGCTCCCGCTGGGCCATAGTACGCATGGGCTCCGCTGTTGTGTTCTTAGCATTGAGGCGTACGGAGGCCTAGGTGAAGTGGTATGGATACCCGCCTAGTAGTAGAGACGCCCGCTCTACTGTCACCGCCTGGCCACGACGGCTGTTGCCTGAGAGGTTAGCTACCTGCTCGAAAAGTGGGAACTAATGGCCTATGTCGACATAGCAGTTGCATGCGTGTGAGCATGGGTGAGTCATTGCATAGCATACATATCATTTCATATCATTGCACAACAAGATCCTCATCGTATAAGTTTGTATGGGCACTCTTATGCGATGAGTTACTTTATGCAAACCGATCCTTAACTTAAAAGCTTGTATGAGCATCCTTATAAGTTAAGTTACTTACCTGCTGTAGATTTCCTTACACATGTTGTTATACATTGTTAGCTTTGTAGAACTGCTAGATTATACATTTATACTCATGTACCTTGCCACCTGCTTGTACCACTCTTATACTTAATGTTTATTGTACTCTTGTTTCCTTTTTCCCGCCCGGTGCCGAGGGGTCGCCGGGGGAGCGGATGTGAAACCACTTAGTCGTTTCGGCTAACGGTTGCTACGTCTTCCTTTTTAGGAGGTCACGCCGCAGGTAGAGCAGCCGCAGACTACGCAGCAGGATAGCCAGGCCAGGACGATAGGGCCTGAAGTGATGGTGCCGTAGATACTGTCGGTTACTGATGTTAGTATTTGATACTCTGATGTAGCCCGTTGGGAAATGTTTAGCTGTACTCTGATATTTTGTAGAAGCATGTTTAGCTTCTCCTTATTGATGTATTTGGACTTTATATACTTAGTGTGGATTTTGACTTCTCTTGCTTGTTTATTTGGCTAGGTTGGCATGTTCTATTGATATTGTTGTAGCCGGCAGAATAGGCGTATTGTGGTACAGGTTAGCTCGTGTGCTAATGCTACCGCAAGGCGGCTATTCCGGGCATAAGACTCCCCCTTCGTGCCATGTTTTGGGATCCTGGAGGGGGGGGGGGGTCTTACAAATGGTATCAGTTTGCCACGATCCTCAACTAAAGAAGTCTTTCAACAATGGAACCACCCCCGTTCGATTAGTCAGTTTGCGGACAAACTGACTTAGCGGAAGCAGTGGTGTGCCCATATGTAATTCACATTAAGTTTGTCCAACTTTGACCTTAAGCTTAGCCAACCTGACCACAAATTTGTCGTGTATGTGTAGTTTCCACTGCATGTTGAGCCGATGGGGGGTACTCCTACTCCTCCCATACCCACTCAGTTCCAACAGTCTGAGTTGGGGCAGACGCTCACCGCCATTATTGATGCTTTTAAGGCGCAACAGCCTCTGGTACAACAACAGGCCCCAGGCTCTAACTGGCTGAGCACCTTTCGGGCTCTCTCCCCTCCCGTCTATCATGGGACGGAGTCAGCTGTATGTACGGAGGAATGACTCGACACTGTAGAAGAGCTATTGGCTGGTATCCGTTGCCCAGCCAACATGGCCATGTCATTGGCAGTGTCCGTCTTGGAGTTGCATGCTAAGAGGTGGTGGAAGTCCCTTATGGGCTCTACCTTCCATGGCCGAGTCTATACAGAGATATGTTGGAGCGAATTTTCGGGTGTTTTCTTGGAGCACTTCATTCCTACTTTGGCCCGAGATGAGCTTGAGTAGAGGTTTCTACTACTGAAGCAGGGACCAAGCTCAGTTACGGAATACCAGCGGGAATTCCAGCATCTCGCAAGGTTTGCGAACTCTTACGAGTTGGACGATAGAGGTTATGCCAAACGTTTCTACAAAGGGCTGTGAGATCCCCTAAGGCAGTCCCTTTTGTTTATAGCAGATGGAAGTTTGGCGGAGATTATTAACATGGCGAAGAGGTTGGAGGCGGATCACTTGAGTAGTGGCAAGAGGCCTATAGAAGGCGTTATGGAGTCCGGTCCGAGCAACAGGAGGAGACAGGATCGTAGAGGAGGAGGGGGATATCAGAGAGGTGGAGGGCGTTTCCACCGAAACTATAGAGTGGAGAACCCAGTCCAGCAACCGGCCGCGCTGCCTCCACCACCACAGCCTCAGCAATTCTGGCAACCAGAGGGGCGTCGTGGGTTGGTGTGTTTCGAGTGCAATCAACCGGGCCACATTATACGCTACTGCACACAACTGTATGGGAACGTCCCTCCTGCTCTCCCTCCTGCTCTCCCTCCCGCTCTCCCTTCGGCAGCCCCACGAGTATGAGGATATATGCGTGGTCGAGGACGAGGACCGCCAAGAGGAAACCACGGCCCGGTCCGGGATCAGGTGTATGCGCTGGACATGGCACAAGAGCGGAATCCCCAGGATGTTATAGCTGGTACGTGTAGTTAACCTTCTCAAATTTTGTCATTTAATTTTAAACTGTTTAAGACATACTAGATACCTAGTGGTTGAGCTTGGTTATTGGTACTTAGGCATCGTGGTAATCGGTGGGAAGACGGCCTATGCGCTATTCGATACCGGTGCCTCACACTCTTTCGTGTCCGAAGATTTCATTAAAGGTATGGAGGGCATACAATACTTTTCTGGAATAGCCCGACGAGTGCGCCTCCCGGACGGCTCGGAGATTATCGCTACCTCCAAGTGCGAGTTGGAGATATTTATTGAAGGAAGGGCTTTCGATACGCCTGCCATGGTCCTGAAGATGTCGGAGTTCGACATCATTTTGGGCATGGCGTGGTTGAATTGGCACTTTGCGAGGATCGACTGCGCGCAGAAGAAGATCTATTTGAGTCATGGGGACATCGAGGTTATCTTCCAAGGTATTAATTTTGCACCCCGTATGCTCTTATCTTCAGTTCAGACTGTAAAGGCCCATATGAAAGGGGATGAGGTCTTCATGATCTTGTTTGAGTTGAAGGAGGTAGCATTGGAGGTAAAAGATGTTCGGGTAGTACGGGACTTTCCCGAGGTGTTTCAAGAGAAACTACCATGGTTACCCCCTCATAGAGAAGTTGATTTCCAGATTAATCTGGTACCGGGTGCCAAGCCTGTATTCAAGGCCCGTTACCGAATGGCTCCGAAGGAACTCTCGGAGTTTAGAGTTCAATTGTAAGAATTAGTGGAGTTAGGGTTCGTTCGCCCTAGTTCGTTACCCTGGGGAGCCCCTGTATTGTTTGTGAAGAAGAAGGATGGAACCCTGAGCTTGTGTATAGACTATCGGGAACTCAACCGGCTGACGGTGCGGAACACTTATCCGCTACCTCGGATCGACGAGTTATTCAATCAACTAGTGGGAGCGCATTGGTTTTCTAAGCTGGACTTGCGCTCGGGATACTATCAGTTGAGGATACATGAGGAGGACATCTAGAAGACGTCTTTCAGTTCAAGATATGGGTTGTATGAGTTCACGGTAATGCCGTTTGGGCTCACAAATGCCCCTTCGACTTTCATGAGCCTGATGAACAAGGTATTCGAACCCTATTTGGATGTCTTCGTCATCGTCTTCATCGACGATATACTGGTCTACTCAAAGATGGAAGAGGAGCATACCGAGCACCTGGCTTTGGTTCTGAAGAAATTAAAAGAGCACGCTTTGTTCGCCAAGTTCAGCAAATGCAAATTTTGGCTCAAATAGGTCGCTTCTTAGGCCATGTAATCAGTGGAGCTGGACTAGCGGTGGACCCAGCCAAGGTGCGAGCCGTGAAGGAATGGTCGCCCTTGAAATCGGCGTCTGATGTACGAAGTTTTCTTGGACTTGCCGGGTACTACCGCAAGTTCGTAAAAGGATTTTCCAAGATTGCCCTTCCTCTTACCTCCTTGACGAAGAAGGGTGTGCCATTTGAGTGGATGCCTCAATGTGAAGCGGCATTTCAGGAGTTAAAGGATAGACTTACCTCCACCCCCATCCTTGCACTTCCATCTGGGAAGGAAGGATTTCAAGTTTACACGGACGCGTCATATCAAGGGATGGGAGCGGTATTGATGCAGCCCGGGCATGTGATTGCTTATGCTTCAAGGCAACTGAAGAAGCATGAAATCAATTACCTGGTTCACGATTTGGAGTTGGGAGCAGTGGTGTTCGCCTTGAAGGTTTGGAGGCACTATCTATACGGCGTCCACTGCGAGATCTTTTCAGATCATAAAAACTTGAAGTATGTTCATACACAGAAGGAGTTGAACTTGAGGCAACGACGGTGGTTAGAATTTCTTTGCAACTATGAGTTTACCATGAACTACCAGCCCGGAAAGACGAACTTGGTGGCTGATGCGTTGAGTAGAAAAGTGGCATGATCTAGCCCAGAGTCTCGGTTGATGAGCATGGAGTTGGCTAGGATGATCGAAGAGATGGATATTACCTTGATATTCAAGGCTCCTTCAGCAGAGTATACAAAATTTTTGGCATGCATGAGCATAATTTGTGATATTCGGGACCGAATTCGGGTAGAGCAAGGGATGGATGCGGCTTTGGCCCCGGATATTAAATCAATAGAAGAAGGAACTGCCGACGAGTATACACTCAAGGACGGCCTCGTTTACTTTCGCGGCCGGCTCTACATTCCCAAGGGCGATAAAATCCGGGAGGATATCTTGAGAGAGGCACATAGCTCTCAATATTCAGTGCACCCGGGTATTGCTAAGATGTATGCCAGTTTGCGGAATACCATGTGTTGGCCGGGAATGAAGAAGGATCTCTGGTATTATGTTACTCATTGTGAAGCCTGTCAAAGACTGAAGGCTGAATGCAGGAGTCCCGGAGGTTTGTTACAGTCATTTCCCGTTCCCGAATGGAAGTTCGAGGATATCTCCATGGACTTTGTCCGTGGGCTACCTCGTTCACGCTCCGGGAATGATTCAGTATGGGTTATTGTTGACCGGCTGACAAAAGTAGCCCGGTTCATCCCCATGAAGAAAGAGGCTCATGCGGACGTCTTGGTATGCCTCTTTGTGGAGCAGTTCGTACGATACCACGGCATGCCTAAGACGATTATTTCTGACCGTGATGGTCGCTTTACTTCCAAGGAGTGGAATACGGTGGAAGCGTATTTGGGCTCACGCCTTACCTTCAGCAGCACATTTCATCCTCAGACGGACGGACAGTCTGAAAGGACCATTAGGACACTGGAGGATCTGCTGAGATTATGTGTGTTGGATAGGGGTGAGCCGTGGGAAAGACTCATACCACTAGTGGAATTATCCTATAATAATATCCATCAGGCGAGCATCGGTATGACACCTCATGAAGCCCTTTACGGAAGAAGGTGCAGGACCCCCTTGTCTTGGGTACAGGATGAAGATCCGAAGACATTGGCAAATGAATACATAGATGATACTGATGTAATGGTCAGATTGATACCGGATCGCATGTTGGAGGCTCAAAGTCGGCAGGCGAAATATTACAATGCAAAGCACCAGATGGTGGAGTTCCAAGTGGGTGATAAAGTGTTCCTCAAGATTCGGCCGATGCATGGAGTGTCACGGGTTCGTGGAGTGAAAAAGCTCATCCCAAGATATGTTGGGCCTTATACTGTACTGGAAAGGATTGGCCCGTTGGCCTATCGGTTGGAGTTACCACTAGAACTAGAGAACCTCCACAACGTGTTCCATGTGTTGTCACTTCGAAAGGTGCTGTTGCGGCCCGATCAATATACCCCCACCACTGATGGCGCAGTAGCGTCAGATAGGTCTGTGCGACTAGAGCTGGTGCGGATTGTTGATAGCGAGACAAGAACATTGCGCCACAAGAGCGTTCCCTTGGTGAAGGTACAATGGTCCAATCATGGGAAGGAAGAGTTTACCTTGGAGCCGGTGGACTTGATGCAAAAACGTTACCCGGGATTATTTCCTCCAGGTAATTTTTATTAAAGGGATGTTTGTTTTTTGTATGCTTGTCTTCCCCATAGCCCTAGCCTGATTTCGAGGACAAAATCTTTTATTTTATTTATAGGATTTGTAACGTCCCGATTCACGCTAGGCCCCCGTGCGAGTTTCGAGTCAGGAGGGCAGGCTTGAGTTCAGGAAAGTGGAGGAAAAAGAGCGGCACTTGTGGTCTGAAGAAGTTAGTCCAGAGCAAGTTACACGCCATGGGTCACGGGCCTGACCCAGGGGAGTGACTAAGGTACTCGAGTAACTGAAACAGTTACTCGAGTTGTTTTCAAATTACTCGTGTAAATTGGGTGACACGCCCTGGATCACGGGCGTGACCCAGGGGCGTGACTAAGGTACTCGAGTAACTGCCGAGGTTACTCGAGTAGTTTTTCAAAGTACACGGGTAAATTGGGTTACATGCCCTGGGTCACGGGCGTGACCCAGGGGCGTGACTGTAGGTACTCAAATAGCTGCCGAGGCTACTCGAGTAGTTTTCAAATATCTCGAGTAAATGGGGTTACACTCCCTGGGTCACGGGCGTGACCCAGGGGCGTGACTTAAGATACTCGAGTAGGTGCTTAAGGTACTCGAGTAGGTGGTTGGTTCTAAAGTGAGGGGGTTACACGCCCCATGTCACGGGCGTGACCATGGGCGTGACTATGGGCGAGTTCTCCGATCGACGATTTTTGGCTGAGTTCGACGATTTAGGTGTCACGTCCCACGTCACGGGCATGACCAAGGGCGTGACCAGGGCGTGTTCTGCCGTGTCGAGTATTGAATTGGCATTGTAACCGCCAGAAACGCTCCTCTTGAGTGGGACACGGGTAAGGACACAGGCGTGTCCCTACCCGTGTCGCATTATATATAAAAGGGAGTAGTGGGAAAAAAACCCTAGCAATTCACTCTTCTTACCAGCCGTAATTTTCTGAGAGAAGTCCTGTGGGAAGGGAGTTTGCTGAAGGAAGATCTAGAGAAGAGATCCGCCAACGCCGCGAAGGAGAGGATGCCGCCGCGAAGAATCACCAGATCTATGGCCGGAAATGATACCGCTGGAACCGAGGTGAGTTTCCTACCCTCTCCCTTGGTGCTAGATCTATAGTTATTTTCCTAGGCGAGACATCGACAAAAGAGAGTCTTGATGGAGAGGAGAAGTTTTCTAGGAAAGGCCATGCTAGGACTTGTGTCCTAGATTTTAAATCTCTTCAACCACGCCCTTCTTCTATGTGATTTTAGGGATGGTCTCGTGAAGGGTATTGGCCTCTTGAGGTTGAATAAGGGAGGAGGTTTTCTGGAATGATTGGGAAGATCGCCTTGAGGAGGAAGACGAACCGATGCCGATCATTCTGCCTTAAGATGCGTGCAGAATCTGTATTCTGCGCGCAACGAATTTCGTGGCCATTTGTAGGTGGGATATGTCCAGATCTGGGCTTTCAGCTAAACACGAAAGTTGAAGCCCTTGAAAATACCTTTCCAATGAGTGGCTACACAACTTTAGGCAAAGTGTGTAGCAACGGGAAAGTCTGAACGAATTTGATGTTCGGCAAATCCTGCATGCTGAAATTGTGTTCTGTACGCAGCGGACTTCGGGTCCGATTTCAAATAGGTTATTGTCAAATCTAGATTGAGGTCTGAATATGAAAGGTGTAGTACATGGAAATACCTTTCCATCAAGGGGTTACACGTCATCACCGGATTCCTGAAGATTCGGAAATCTCTGGTTGAATTCGCTGTCTAGATTATTCCTGCACTTAAAAATCTGGGTTTATAACATATGAATTTGGATTCGATGAAATTAATATCGCAGTTAATCTTGAGGCTTGGATAAACTCTTAAGAATATTTAATTTAGTTGCATAATTGATGAACATTATTAATCGGATTCCATGCGATCGAATTGTAAGTTAGTCTACTTGAATGATTTGGCTTGTTAGAAGTCAGTAGATTGTTATACATGTGCATCTTTATATAATAGGTTGAAATCACTTGAAATGACATATAGAAGGATAACTCATGGCCATGTGAATGTTGAATAGCGGATTGAATTTGGTAGTCCAATACTAGAGCGTCGTCTCCCTATGGGTAGTGTTGTGGAAGTTTGAAGGTGCGGTGTTGACCGTCACTAGTTGGGAAATCTGGAAATGTGTATAGCTGGACGGTTGGGCTGTGTCCTCGGTATTCATGTCCCGGGGCCCCTTCTGTGCCGGTGGATGGTTGGGCTTGGTCCTCGTGCTTTCTCTGAGGCTCCTTCCATGCCACAGTATTGTGGAATTGCATGCGGGGTGAGTCGACACGCGGTGTCGTAATCCTGGGTTAAGGATAGTGTGGCAGGTCTACGGGCTCGCCAGTCGTCACACCGACGGGAGTTGACAGTTAGGCTTTGGGCGGTTGGGCTTGGTCCTCGGTGTTCACATCCCGGGGCTCCTTCCATGCCAGGTGAACGGTTGGGCTTGGTCCTCATACTCACTCCGAGTCTCCTTCCGGGTCACACAAGGTCAGTTCGGGGCTTGGATCTCGGTGCACATCTACCCGTGGCTCCCGCTGGGCCATAGTACGCATGGGCTCCGCTGTTGTGTTCTTAGCGTTGAGGCGTACGGAGGCCTAGGTGAAGTACTGTGGATACTCGCCTAGTAGTAGAGACGCCCGCTCTACTGTCACTGCCTGGCCACGACGGCTGATGCCTGAGAGGTTAGCTACCTGCTCGAAAAGTGGGAACTAATGGTCTATGTCGACATAGCGGTTGCATGCGTGTGAGCATGGGTGAGTAATTGCATAGCATACATATCATTTCATATCATTGCACAATAAGATCCTCATCGTATAAGTTTTTATGGGCACTCTTATGCGATGAGTTACTTTATGCAAACTGATCCTTAACTTATAAGCTTGTATGAGCATCGTTATAAGTTAAGTTACTTACCTGCTGTAGATTTCCTTACACTTGTTGTTATACATTGTTAGCTTTGTAGAACTGCTAGAGTATACATTTATACTCATGTACCTTGCCACATGCTTGTACCACTCTTATACATAATGTTTATTGTACTCTTATTTCCTTTTTCCCGCCCGGTGCCGAGGAGTCACCGGGGGAGCGGATGTGAAACCACTTAGTCGTTTCGACTAACGGTTGCTACGTGTTCCTTTTTAGGAGGTCACGCCGCAGGTATAGCAGCCGCAGACTACGCAGCAGGACAGCCAGGCCAGGACGATAGGGCTTGAAGTGACGGTGCCGTCGATACCGTCGGTTACTGATGTTAGTATTTGATACTCTGATGTAGCCCGTTGGGCAATGTTTAGCTGTACTCTGATATTTTGTAGAACCATGTTTAGCTTCTCCTTATTGATGTATTTGGACTTTATATACTTAGTGTGAATTTTGACTTCTCTTGCTAGTTTATGTGGTTGGGTTGACATGTTCTATTGATATTGTTGTAGCCGACGGAATAGGCGTATTGTGGTATAGGTTAGCTCGTGTTCTAATGCTACCGCAAGGCGGTTGTTTCGGGCATAAGACTCCCCCTTCGTGCCGTGTTTTGGGATCCGGGAGGGGGGGGGGGGTGGTCTTGTACAGGCCTTCAAGAAAAACTTCACTGTCCAGAATATATTTTTGAGAGATATGAAGTTGAATCTCAGATTGAAGATTTGTTCTTCTGGAAGAAGTTTGAAGCAGAATATCTTATTATCTTTAAAAATAAATATGTATTGTCTAACCCTGAGGCATAAAACTCCTATCAATATATATATAGAATGCCAGAGAGGAATTCAAACATTTGAATTCATTAATTCTTAAATGGCTGGAACATTCCTTGAGAATTGTAATGACTATATTCAAATATTTGGAACTAAAACCATTCCTTAATTACCCTGGTAATTAATTAGAATAATAACTCTGTGATAATTCCATATTTAATGCTTCTAGAAATGACTATATTTATTAAGAATATTTAGCATTAAATACCAGAGTATAACTGAATGAAATCACGTCATTTAAAATCAATCTGCTTCTGAGTATAAAACTGCCTAGACACTGCAAAGAATTAGTCGAACTGAATCCTGTAAATTGTCAAACAGACTCTAGAATTCGTCGAACTGAGAATGGAGTTAGTCGAGCTGAGCCTTTAGTTCATCGAGCTGAGCTTTTGAGAAGAGATCAACGTTCGTCGAATAGAGCTCAGCATTCGTCGAGCAAAGCTCAGAGTTAGAACTCTGAGTTCGTCGAACTGTGCTTCGCATTCGTCGAACAGAACTCAGCTTTCGTCGAACAGAATTCTGCATTTATCAAACTTCATTTCCCTGGAATTCTTCTAAAGGTGCATCACTGGAAATAATAACCTATGACCCTAGACTATACAAAATGTGTCAAACTAATCATCCTAAACAAATGATAGTGATCTTAGCCCAAATAAGTAATAAGGTTCCAACAGCTCCTATATCTTGGACTGAGATTCTTTCTCCCGAGTATACGCGAGACTCCATGCATCAGACGTATCCTCAGGAACCCTAATATCTCGAACCTGGAACTCTATCCGACAATGTCGGGCATCGTAATACTTGGTCGGTCTTATTTGGGCCTCCAACATCCTATCTCGACTCAGTCACACTTGGGTATCTGGGTTATCCTCAAATTTTGAGCCGAGTGCCTTTGGATCCTCATCCAAGATCCAATACAGTGGAGTCCTGCAACTCCGTCCGTATAATTTCTCATGAGGGTCATGCCTATACTGGACAGATGACTATGGTTATAAGAGAGCTTGATCAACAACAAAAGTCTCTCCCATGTCTCTCCATGGTCCAGAATGTATAAGCATAAAAGATCCTTCGGTGACAGGGTAGTACGCTCCATCTTCCCGTCCATCTGAGGGTAGAGAGTTGTGCTGAATGTCGACCGAGAGCCCAGATAAGCCTAGACTAGTCTTATTTCCTTGTACATAAACCATCTATCCCAATCCGACGCGATCGTCTTGAGCACTTGACCTCCTCCAACCGATAAACCTCACCTTTCATCACAGAATCCATGACATCTTTCTTTATTTCGGGGAATTACATGATCTGATATATTTCTTCCAGTGATTTGAGTTCTCATTTTTAAGTGTATACAATTACTCTATAAACATTCTTTACACGATCATGTTCTTATTCCTTCAAGTATGCACGTGTAATCAATCAATTCAACTTTACGAGTCATATCTAAGGTCTACGTCTTTCAATATATTGTCTACTAACTTCTTTCAGTTTCCTAGAGTCATCATTCTTCCAATATTACAACATAGCGATTTAATCTTACCTTCCCAAATATCCAGAATCTTGTGACCCGTCATCTAATTTCACGTGATATCTTGTAATTGTTAAATCTCGTAATTAATCCTCCTTATTACCATGACATTTGTTTGGTCCATTGCCCATAATGTTCCCTATATTAGATTTGAAGAGACATCTCCATCAACACTAAGAGCATAGTTGTATTTGATGTTGTTTAAGCTCATCATGCGCAGGATGTTCCATGGGATAAGTATAGACAAATTGTCTAAGTGATGTGATAGGTGGTCATAAAGTGAAGATGTTGGAAAGCCAGGAATTTGCCTAAGTCCACAAACATTGAGTGAGGTAAGCTCACTTAATGTCAGAAGTCAAGGAGCAATTGAAAATGCAGCCAAGTCCACATGAGTTGAGTGGAGTAAGCTCACTCAACGCCAGAGGTAAGGGAGAATGTTGGCAAGCTGGAAATGTGGCTATGTCCACAGGCATTGAGTGCAGTTGACTCACTCAATGACATACAACTATAGGTAGAAATATGGCTAAGTAGTTTGGCGTTGAGTGATGAAGACTCACTCAATGCCATACAACAAAAAAGCTGTGAGTTGAACTGAGTTCAGAGTTCGTCGAACTGAGTTCAGAGTTCGCTGAGCTGAGTTCAACATTCGTCAAACTCTACTGAGAGTTTGAGATTCTGTGTTCGTTGAAATCAGTTCAAGATTATCAAACTGAGTTCAGAGGTCGTCGAGCAGAGCTCAACGTTCGTCGAACTTAATTCAGCATTTGTCGAACTCAGTTCAGAGTTGAGTGAGGTAGGCTGAGACAGTCAAAGCCTAAGGTTTAAGAGGAAGAAAAGTGGCTAAGTCCACATGCGTTGAGTGAAGGCCATTCACTCAACGTATAGCCTCATAAGTGTTGAGTAACACTCAGTCAGTCAAAGCCAGTGTTTTTAAAACACAGAAATTTGGCCAAGTCCAAATGCGTTAAGTGTAGCTCACTCACTCAACGCCAGATAACAAAAGTGTCTGTTAAGTACTTTGACATTGAATGGAGCTTACTCACTCAACGCCAAGTAGCAGAAAATTGGCTTAGGCAAAAAGAGTTGAGTGATGAAGATACACTCAACACTATCAATGACTAAGATACAGAAAGCTTTCCTAAGAAAAAAGCGTTGAGTGATGAAGACACACTCAACGCTCGCAATGGTAGAGAAGCAGGAAGAGTTTGCTAAGGCAAAAAGCATTGAGTGAGGATTGTTCACTCAACGCTCTCAACGCTGAGATAGACAAAAATCTGTCCAAGTGTTTTGGTATTGAGTGAGGCTCACTCACTCAACGCCTATACTAATATTGATTGATTTTTGGCTAAGTCCACAGCTGGTGATGTCAGCAAGTCAACTAGTCAACAAGATTCAAATTAGTGGCGGGATGGATACAATAAGCGACAAATGTTGCCACAGACCTACTGTATGACAGTTGGCATTAAAGCAAAGTTACTGCTGGCCATTAAAGCTATGGGGCACACTGCTCAAAAGTTGTTGGGTCATAATCAATAAAAGGGAAAAACTTTACAAAGGAAAGATAGCTTTTTGAGGAAAACAATCAGGTAATTCTTATTCACCGCCATTGTTGCTGTGCTGAAGAATAGGAAGCTGAAGTCAGCTAGACTAAAAGCAAGTTGGTTGTTGTCATCTTCATCGACTTCAGCAGTTCAGAGTATTTCACTGAGGAAAGAGGAAGCAGCCATAGGCCGGCCCTTGCTGCAAGTTCTTCACAGTTCCAGCTATATAAGCAACATCCTGAAGATCTTAATCTGGAAGCTGTGAAGAGAAGAAGCATGAAGAAGTATACATCTGAAAGAAGGCTCAGGGAACTATTCCTCAGGAGTCAAAATTAGGGCTTTATCACCTTAGCCTACGAAAGAAAGAAGAGGCAGATCTATCTTAGTCTGCAAAGTTAGAGCTGAGATTTTCTCAGCTCAGGTACCACAATTAGCTGTAGCAACTTCACAGTTATAGTAGGAAAAATCCCTGGTGTTGTGAAGTAGTAGTTAGGGTTGAGCTTCAGGCTCAATTCAGAAAGATGCAGAACATTGTTCTGCAAGTCACTTCCACCTCAAGTAAATATATACTTGTTGCTGTGAAACTAGTTAGGACTAAGTACTTCTTAGTTCAGTAAAGGTAGACCTAGAAAATAAACTCCTATAGTCATAGTTGGGCTGAGTTTATCTCAGTCAAGAAGCTTGACACAGAGAAACATCTCTTGTGTCAAGAGTAACCACTAACCCAACTTCATCAGGTAGGATTCAAGTGTGGATCTGAGATGTAGGGCTGTTTAGCCTAAGCTGTAGGTGCCTAGAAGGGCAATGAGGTAGGTACCTGCTAGGTACTGTGTTGTAGGAGTGCTATAGTACTCTGAGAGTAGGGCTTTGTGCCATCTGTAGGGCTAAGAATCCTGAGTTGTAGGCCTTTGTGTAAGGCTGAGGTAGGTGGCTTGAGAGTCACTAAGTGTAGGAGCACTGCAGAGCTCTGAGGTAGGATACCTAGTGGATTTGAGGTAGGGCTGTCCTCCCAGCCTGAGTGTAGGGCCTAACAGCCCGAGGTAGGTGGTCTATTGACCACTGACTTGTAGGACCTTGTGGCTGATAAGTAAGTCTTGGAGGAGACTTAGAGATCCCGAGGGATTTGAGGTGTAAGCTCTTTGGAGCAAGTTTTGGAGAAGTGTCTAGTCCAACAAAATAGTTGGATAGGTGGGAGGGAAAGTGGATGTACCCTTATTAGGAAAATCACAATAAATCTGTGTGTGCTTGTTGTGTTGTTTCTTTGTGCAGGTTGTGTATATCTTGAAAGCATAAAACAACTGACAGTCAAAGCTCTTAAAGAAGAAATATATAAGTTACTCAAAAAGAGACCAATAACCTATTCACCCCCCTTTAGGTGATTTAGCCATCCTTAAAATATAGACTTTCAAGTGGTATCAGAGGGAGGTTACTCAAAAAGGACTTAATAGTCTGAGTAGACCTCAAAGGATAGCTAAAAGGTTTGCATTGATGAGTTGAAAAGAGAACCATATGGAGTGGATCTCAATGAAGTTTCAAGTTTGCAGTGAGAGAAAGGACCATATTGGACTGTTGGTAGCTCTTATAGATGATGATGTCTATGCAGATGCAAGAATAGAGAATAGTTCCCCTCTATCACACTCAGATGGTGTCTCAGACGTGGATGTAGCTAAGGAAGGTGAATACAGATGCTATGGGATGATTGCTTCACTAGAAGAAGAGGAATCCTGCCAGGATTAGCTGTCCAAATCAGGTACAATCTCTGTTTAGTTCTTCTTATTGCTCAGGTCTTGAGTCCAGCTCAGACTCTGATGCTTCCTCATCAAGTGATGATGAGAGTCCTCTATCAGAAGATGATATCAATCAATTGATTGAGAATCATGCTGAACTTCTGAAAGCTTTCAAGGAAAGCAAGTTGCTTATTAAGAAACAAGCAGAGGAAATTGTCTCCCTCCAGCTGGCTACTTCCCAGCAAGATGAGAATTCATCCTTGCTATCTCTGAAAGAGAGGAAAGTAGCTCATCTGAAGATTATGGTAGATATCCATGTTGAGTCCATCAATATAAGGACTCTTTTATCATGGTTCTTGAAGAGGAACTTGAAAGGGAGAAGTGGATAGTGACCAATTTCTCTGAGATAGATGCTATCAAGAGAAAATCTGAATCTGAGTGGATTTCTAAAGTTATCCAATCTCAGAGGAGAGGCCAAGCTCATGTCAGGCCTCAGTCTACCTTCCATAAGGTAATTCTCCCATCCAATAGGTATGATCAAGACTGTAAGTATGGCCACTGGAGGTGTGGGAATCTTCCTTGTAAGACTACAAAAGCACCTTATAAGGGAAGAATAGAGGTCATGGGATTGAGTGCTCAGAAGGCTCCCCATGTAGAAGTTCAAAAGTCACAATCTGGACCTTTTGTATTTGGTGCCCCAGGCCCTACAGTCAAGGATGTGACAATGTCCTATTCTAATGTTCTTCCAGCAAGAACTCAAACCAAAGGTAAGTCAGTCAGTCAGTAAGGCTACCTTGGCTGTCCCTGAATGCATGAAAAACATGCCATCTACAAAGAAGGTTGTTACTAATGATGTTCAGGGTAAGACAAGTTCCTCTACTGGCAGACTCACTTTTGGTCAAGCTCTTCCTAATATAAACAAGAAGAAGGACACAGTTCTCCCCACTAAATAGAGAGCCAGAAATGTCTTGCACACTTCAAAGTGTGTTCAAAAAAGGAGATACAACATCCATGAATGTTGGTGTTGTGGTAAAATGAGCCACTTTGCCATAGATTGTTGGCACAACCCTAGTGTGCCAAAGACAAGGCAGTGTCTTCCTGACAGGACTCTAGTAGGTAGATATATGCATCCTTATGCTAACAGGAACATAGGACCCAATATATATTGGGGTCCTAAAGTAAGATAATTCTATTTTGCAGGTTAGTCCAAGTGCCCATACCCACATGTGGTATTTGGACAATAGATGTTCCAGAACCTGGACTGGAGTAGAGAAGTTATCCTATGGATCATTGTCCAAGGATAAGGATGTTATGTGCATTCCTAAAGAAGGATACAAGTGTATCAAGTGGCATAGGAGAGCTGGGTCAGTTGTATCAACTTTAGAGATATGCTCTCTAGTCAAGTGGTATAATCACTATGGGAGGGTAATTGTCCATGATCAAGGATTAAAGCAATGATCTAGGAGGAAAAGGAAGTTTGAGTTACCAATACAAGAAGGTCATTTGGGATTGAACAGAAAGTTGATGCTAGAGGCAAGTCTATTGCTAAAGGGAATAAAAAGACCTGGCTCAATAAGAAGTGATCATGGTGCAAGGGAGCTACTATGATCAACTGATGAGAATCCAGATACAGCTCTATGACCATAACCTCCAGAGTTTTTTAAGAAGGAATTCCAGAAAGGCTCAGTTCGACGAATGCAGAGATCTGATCTACGAACATTGAGCTCAGTTAGTCGAACATAGAGTTCTGTTCGACGAAAGCCAGGCTTAGTTTGACGAACGTAGAAGACTGCTCGACGAACGCAGAAAGCAGTTGCAAGAACAAGTTCAACTTCCTATTAAGAGGTAGCCAATATCTGAAATGGGTCAAGGAACTTCACAGCTGATCAGCAAGTCCTCAGTACTATGCACAGTCTTTGGGGGAGATTAACCCTACTAAATGACCATTGTTGTACAGTTAGTGCAAGGAAGAACACAACAACTCTGGGATGATGCTCTCTAAAAGAGACATGTAATGATCCTAAACCCAGAGAATATATTTCCCTAACATGATATGTTGTTGTTGTAGCAAGGCTGGGCTCGACACAGCTAACTGCCCAGTCAGATAAAAGGAGAACAGGTAAGAAGATACACCTCCACCACAGGGTGCAAGGTAGATAGGATGAGTAAAGATGGAACCTATCAAATCCTATGAAGAAGATTGACTACTTGTACTTGGAGATTTAAGAAAGAAACCATTCTTGCAATATCAGCTCCATGGTATCAAGACCACATCCTGCAGATAAGTAGAACTACCTTATATTGACATTCTACTAGTATAATCTAAATTGCAAGGAATCTTGTCTTTCACAGCAGGACTATGCATATGTAGATTAAGTATCAGTTTGTTAGGGAGCATATGGAAAAATTCAATCCTGAGTTTTTCCTCACTGATAAGTGGCTGACATGTTTATCATACCACTCGATGAAGTCAAGTTCAACACCCTCTAGATTGAGATTTGGTATGTTGAACTTAGAATAGCTTCAATTGCTCCCTGTTATACTTGTATTGTAGGATTCACTTCTCCTGTAGGTAGATAAGTCCTTGATGTGACAATAAGACTATAAAGACTATTAAGTGGTATCAAGACTAAGATGGACTCAAGTGTCCAGCAGAGGGAATGATAGGGATGCTCCTTGTACAACCCTGTATCCGGTGAGGGGGGAGAACCAAGAACCAGACCGGCCGGCTCAAATCATCCAGGTCCCAGGCGAGCTCGGCAGAGAAAACCTGAGCCCGAGCTCGGCATTCGTCGACCGCGAGCTCGGTACTCGCCGAGCTAAGGCAAGATTCGTTGGGCTGAGATCGACTAATGGAAGTCGACGGATGGGCCTGCTTGCCGTCCCAGCTCGCACTCTCACAACGGAGCTCGGCAGCAGTGGGCGAGCCGGATCTACCGAGGTGGCTAGGCTCCCCAGCTCGTCTGGATCCATGAGGTACTTTTAACTATTTTGCCCTCGCTGGTCTGCCCATAGCCCTTCAGAACAGCGGAGTTTGGCTATTGGCTGACCCAACCAAGGGTTTTTTGGTAACTTCAGGTCAGTTTAGTTTGGTTATTGGCAGTTCAGATTTTGGAAACTATAAATAGGACCCAAGGGGTACCCCAGAAGGCATGTTTTTCTGTGCTCTCTTGCTCCAGTTTTCAAGTACTTTCTGGGGGTACCTTAGCTCGGCCTTTGGCTAAGGAGGGGAAGCACTCTCAGATCTTCCGGGTGTGTGGTGGGTCCTCCCCGCCGAGCCCTTGGGTTGGTTCTTCCCATGTCTCTTTTGTTGTTTTGCTTGCAGGAGTGAAGTAGGCACGCGATCACCCCTTTCCCGAGGGTGAACTCCACAGGAGACCGATTTTCGGTTTCAACATTTTGGTGCGGTGAGCGTGGAGCGTTGTCAGCACAGAAAAACTTCAGCGAGCTCGGTGACGGGAGGTAGGGATCTGACAGGCTGGACTCGCTGCCCCACCCCCACCTCTTGCCACGGTGGGGATGCTTGAGGATTTCAGGAATGAGGTGCGAACATTATCAAGTTCGCACTCGGCATGCGGGTCGAGTGCTCAACTCTAGCAGTTCAGATCGCAGTTGCCCCCTCTATGGGCGAGGACGTCCCCGACAGGAGAGCTGGGAAGGAGGTTGTCGAGGAAGGCCGGGGGTGCGAGCTCCCCGGGCGCGATCTCTTCACCAGATCGGCAGGCGGAGGCCGGTTCGGCGAGCTGGGCTCGCGAGATGGGCAAGCTCTCCCAGTAGGTGGAGGAAGCCCCTTCAATGACTTGGTTTCCTCTGCCATGGTTCCAGATATGTTCAGGGAACCCGAGATGTTCTACTACACCGGGAAGGGAGACCCCGTCCAGCACATCCAATGGTTCGATGACGTAGTTTCAATCCGACAGATGTCAGACGGCTTCAAATGTCGACTCTTTGCCATCACCCTCAAGGAGAAGGCAAGGGAGTGGTTCCATTAGCTGACGGCCAGCTCAATCTACTACTTTGAGGACCTACGCTGGGGGTTCATGCTGAGGTTCACTACCTCGAAGAGGAGGAAGAAGGAGTCAGAGTCCCTGTTCCACATCAAGCAGGGACTGAATGAGACGTTGGGAAGCTACATGGATTGGTTCCAGGAAGAGGTCACCTAGGTTTAGGAGATGTCAGGCCAAAGTTTGATGATGTCTTTGTTGGAACACCCTATTACTAATTTGGGTCAGGATCACTATGTCTCTAGGAAACCTATTTTTGACCTCCTGTATAGCTCTAAAGGTCAATTAGAATTGAGTCTAAGGGTTAGTACTTAGGTTTGGAAGCTGCCCTCAAAGACCAAGGATTTTCAGTTTGAAGACTAAGTCATATCGTCGAGCTCAGTACGACGAATCGTCGAACTCCAATCGACGATCGTCTAGCTCATCTTCGATAGATCGTCGAACTGCATTCGATGATCGCTGAGCTCAACTTCAACAAATCGTCGAACTCCATTCGACGATCTGTGAGCTCAGTTCGACGATCTTGACTCAGTATTGATTCTCTATCTCTGAGCACAGTTCGACCATCTTTGAGCTCAAATCGACGATTTATATTGCTGTATAAGTCCATATCGCTGAGCTCAGTTCGACGATAGCAGAGCTCAGTTCGACGTTTTCTGATTAGTTAAAGGATTTTTCAAGATTCAAATTCAGGAGTTATTCAACAATTAATTCAGAAGATTCTCTAGCCATTTTCATTTATTCTAGACCAAGTTTCAAGGGATTACCAAGGAATGTTTATTTGGACTTTCCCCCAGAAGACATTTGCAATTAAGGATGCAATTAATGTCAGGCCAACGGCTATTCTTGACAGAGGATGATTTTCTATTCGGTATCAGAGAATAAAATACAAGATTTTTGAATCTCTCCATCACTCAGAACACAGATCAGAAGAGACAATACAGACAAGAAGAACAAGAACAAAACATTCTCTGTCTCAAAGAATTCATACAAGAACACACATCCAAGGAGATCAAATCTTCTGAAATCTTCTGATCTCTTGTGATTCAAGTGTTCAAGGCTAACATCTTTCAAAGACTCCAGACACCTAATATTTCAGCTGTTGCTGAAATCATCATTTGCTGGAGATCAACTTCTGAAGGCCTATCACCCTACATCAAAGCTTCATTTCCTGAACATCTCAAGAACTCAGGGAGAGCTTTGACAACATAAAATCTACATAGTCTTCTCAGCTGCTCTGAGAAAGAGAAGACTTCCATAACTCTCTCATCCCCATCTCTATAAAGGGTTTCTCAAACTCCCTTCAAAAGTTTGTGTTTAGTTTTTGAGCACCTTGTCAAAAGCTCATTGGTGGCAAGACACCTGATCAAAAAATCTGATTTGGTTTTTGAGCACCTTATCAAAAGCTCATTGGTGCCCAGGACACCTGATCAACTCATCCTGCAGTGGATTCCTACCTAGGGTGGTAGAAGAGTGGATGTACCCAAGTTTAGGGGAACCACTATAGCTCCTTGTGTCTTCTGCCTTGCTTGTCTTTATCTTTTGTTTCTGGCTGTGATTATTTTGTGATTAGTTTAGATCTGTGATTAATCTCTGTTGTAGGTTATTTTGTGATTAGATTTAATAGTTGCTTCCCTGTTCACTCAGATTACAACAATTGTTGTAAAACGTTTTCAAGCACCATATACTCTATTCACCCACCCCCTCTAGAGTATATCAGATCTAGCTGCACTTTCAAATGGTATCAGAGCCAGGTTGGTTAAACATACCACACCTTGGTGGTTGCACAGGCTAACACCTGAACCCAAAGATTCCTAGTTAGATCTGTTTTCTTTTGAGTTTATTATTAGATTTTGTTTTCACAAATCATGGACCAAAATAAAGATTATGTTAGCACCAGACCTCCAGTGTGCAATCTATCCAAGTTTGCACTTTGGAAAGCAAGGATCAGATTATACATGAATTCTATTGACGAGGATATTTTTAATTCTATTTTGACAGTTTGTCCAAGACCTCCAGAGAACTCAAGTACAAATACTGTTCCACCTCCATCAGGAACATATGCTGATATCGAGAAGTGGAAGGTAGCTGATGCCAAGGGTATGAACATCTTAGCCCAGACCATGTCTGATGACATCTTTCAAAAGGTGGCTGAATGCAATTCAGTAAAGGAAATCTGGGATAAACTCTCTGAAATAGTCTCAGGCTCAGCTGATGAGAGAAAGGACAGGAGATCCCACCTCATATCTCAATATGAGAATTTCAAGAAGGGAGAAGCTGAATCAGTTGGAGATATGTACAATAGACTCAGTCTGATAGTCAGTGAACTCAGGACTTTGGATAAGGAGATATCACTAACTGAACTTAATGACAAAATCCTAATGTGCTTCCCTAGCACTTGGGATTCAAGAATCTGGCCAATCAAGGATGGCAGAAGTTTGAATGAGATCACCACAGAACCCCTTTTGGGCAAGCTCAAATCTTATGAGCTGCTCATTAAGAACAGAGAAGAAGAGCAGAAGGCTGCTTCACCAGCCACAAGAAAAGAGAAGACAATAGCGTTCAAAGCAACTGAAGATCAGCCTGAAGACAAAGTCACAGGCAATGATGAACTGCTCAGTCTGTTGGCCAAAAGATTCTACAAGATGGCCAGAAAGGACTTCAGAAAGAGATCATACAAGGAGCATGATAAGCCAAGGTATGATAAGTCTAACAATAAAGAAATTGTTTGCTTTGGTTGCAGGAAACCAGGGCACATTGTACCTGACTGTCCAGAAAACAAAAATAAGGACAAAAGAGACAAGAAAGAAAGAAGAAAGGAGAAAGACTTCAAGAGGAATGGCAATGGCAAGCCCTCCTCAAGCAAAAATAAACACACATGAAAGGGATTTGTTGCTGAATCCTGGAGTGAGACTGAAGAGGAGTCAGAAGCCTCATCCAGCTCCAGTGATGATGAAGATGATGTAGAAGAGAAGGAGTTCTGCATGATGGCAATTAATGCCTCACATCATAATTCAGATGAAGAAGACTCAGAGTCAGACTCAGAGACTCAACTTGAAGAAGACCAGGTAATTAGTTCATTTGATTTCAATTTAGAGGACTTTAAATTTGAGTTTAAAGCATTATGTTTGGACTTGCTAAAATCTGAGAAAGAAATTATCTCTCTCAGAAATCATTTATCTGAACATAATACATTAAAATCAGAAAATCTCAAACTCTCTCAGGAGTTGGAGTGCTGTAGGGAGCAGATAGCTTCACTGAAAGGTGAGCTATCAGAGGCCAAGAAGCTTGAAGAATCCCTTAATGGGAGAAGTATCAAGCTGATGGACATCACAAGCACAGTGAACTCCAGATTTAATAGTACACTAGGCTTGGGTGCCTCATCCAGCCAACCCATAGTTCTAACAACTCCTATCAAGTTCATTTCTGATAAAGGAAAGGGAGTTGTAGAGGTAGCTAGGAAACATTCTGATCTGCCTAAGAAAACTAAGTCCCAGCAGAAATCGTCGAACGGAGCTCGACGATCGCCGAACGCAGATCGATGATCTCAAGCAAAATTGTCGAACTCAGGTCGATGATCTCTAATTCCTGAACTCTGCCATAGTAAACCGTCGAACGGAGCTCGACGATCTGACCCAAGATCGTCGAACGCAGCTCCACGATCGTCGAACAGAGGTCAGAGCTCTGGAAATTCTTTCAAGGGCAAATCAAAATCCAATCCTAGGGGTCCTTCATCCCAAATCTTTAACCCTTATACTGAATTGATTATACCTCCAAGGAGATATCATCCTGAAGGTTATAAGAGTCAACCTGGGATGTCTTTTATTTCTGAGTTTAAAGGTTATCAACCTAGGCCCAAGGTAAACTGGGTCAAAAACAAATGAATTATTTTATGTGCAGGTGAAGACCTATCCAACATCAAACCAGCAATGGTACTTGGATAGTGGGTGCTCTAAGCACATGACAGGAAACAAGGACAACCTCACATCCTTTAAAGCCAAGCTTGGACCCAAAGTTATCTTTGGTGATTCAAACTTTGGACAAAATAAAGGATATGGTGTAGTCCAGATTGGATCAGTAACATTCAAGAAGGTAGCTTATATGGAAGGACTGTAGCACAATTTGTTAAGCATTAGTCAACTATGTGATGAAGGCTACCAGGTGATCTTCAGCAAAGCATTATGCAAGATCAAGTCAGAGGACAACACAACTGTGTTGACAGGTAAAAGGAAAGGTAATATCTATCTAGTAGATTTTCTTTCAATAGATGTAGATATTTGCCTGTTCAATTCTGTCTGTAGACCAAACATTTTATGGCATAAGAGACTAGGACACTTAAACCTTAGAACTATTTCTAGGCTATCCAAGGACAACCTTATTAGAGGACTACCTTCTGGCCCCTACAAGAAGGAAGGACTCTGCAGGGGTTGTCAATTACGTAAGCAAACTAAAAATAGTTTTAAGTTACTTAATAAGAGTGATTCACCTAGGATCTTGTATCTGTTACACATGGATCTCTTTGGACCCATCACAGTACAAAGCCTAGGAGGGAAATCTTACACTTTAGTAGTTGTAGATGACTTCTCTAGATTCACTTGGGTGTTCTTTCTGAGAAAGAAGTCTGATAACTTTAAGTGTTTGACAGAGTTTCTCAATTGTATACAGATTGAGTTCAATACTCACATTGCCCTGATCAGAAGTGATCATGGGATAGAGTTTGATTCTCTTCTTATGCAAGAGTTCTGTCAGAGTGAAGGAATCAGGCATACTTTCTCAGCTCCTAGAACTCCTCAACAAAATGGGGTAGCTGAAAGGAAAAATAGAACCCTTATTGAATCTGCCACTACATTGTTGTCAGATGCTCATCTTCCTCTATCCTTTTGGGCAGAGGCAGTGAACACCTCCAACTATGTTCTGAATAGAAGTTTGATACATAAACTAAAGGGAAAGACTCCCTATGAATTACTCAAAGGGAAGAAACCTAAAGTTGATTATTTTAGGGTTTTTGGCTGCATTTGTTATATACATAATAATGACAAGAAATATTTAGCAAAATTTCAAGTTAAAGCTGATGAAGGAGTGTTTCTGGGATACTCCATGATTAGTAAGGCTTATAGGGTTTATAATAAATCATCTCTAAAAATTGAGGAATCTGTTCATATATCATTTGATGAATCTAACATGTCTATCAAGGAGAAGAACACTTCTACCATAGCACCTTTGCAGGAACATTCTCTTGTTGAAGACTTGAACAAGTTACAGGTTACTCAAAAAGAGGAAAGCAGTGAAGATAAAGAAAGTATCCAACATATTGAAGAAAAATAACTTGAAGATCTAGTTGTTGTACCACAAGAGGAAACAACAACACAGGTTGGTGAACAATCAACACCCCCTGTTGATTTAGTAACATCAAGAGACCATCCAGTTTCCCAAATAATTGGAGACATCTCAGCTGGTGTGCAAACCAGAAATCAGGTCAACCAAGACCTGTTGCACACTTGCTTCCTATCTCAAATTGAACCTCAGTCCATCCAAGATGCAGAGCAAGATCCACACTGGATCATTGCAATGCAAGAAGAGTTGCATCAATTTGAAAGGAACAAAGTGTGGGAACTAGTGCCAAAGCCTAAGGATCACTCCATTGTTGGAACAAAGTGGGTGTTCAGAAACAAACTGGATGATCAAGGAGTAATTGTAAGGAACAAGGCAAGGCTAGTTGCTCAAGGATATTCTCAAGAAGAAGGAATAAACTATGACCAGACTTTTACACCAGTTGCAAGATTGGAAGCCATCAGAATCTTTTTAGCTTATGCAGCACATAAAGGCTTCAAGGTATATCAGATGGATGTCAAAAGTGCATTCCTCAATGTAGACATCAAAGAAGAAGTATATGTCAGACAACCTCCAGGTTTTATCTCTCCAACTTATCCTGATTATGTTTTTAAGTTGAACAAAGCATTATATGGTCTCAAGCAAGCTCCTAGAGCATGGTATGAGACCCTAGCATGCTTCCTTTTGGAAAATGGATTTATAAGGGGTAGAGTAGACCAAACTCTTTTCATTAGAACCCATAAGTCTCATACCCTACTAGTACAAATTTATGTAGATGATATTATTTTTGGTTGTACTGATTTTAAATTGTGCAGAAGGTTTTCCAACCTAATGCATTCTAAATTTGAAATGAGTAGCATGGGTGAGCTATCCTTCTTCCTAGGATTGCAAGTCAAACAACATGCTGAAGGCATCTTTATTTCTCAAACCAAGTATGCAAATGAATTGGTTAAGAAATTTGGCATGTCTGAAGCATCTTGTATGAAAACACCCATGCCTACCAATGTTGTATTGGATGCTGATGAACATGGGAAACCTGTTGATCAGACAACATATAGAGCAATGATTGGCTCTTTACTGTACCTTACAGCTAGTAGACCAGATATAATGTTTGCTGCATGTATATGTGCTAGGTTCCAAGTAAGCCCTAGAGAGTCGCACCTAACACTAGTAAAGAGGATTCTCAGGTATGTTAAAAGTTGTCCAAATCTAGGTCTCTGGTATCCAAAAGATTCAGCATTTGATTTAACTGGATTTTCTGATGCTGATTATGCTGGATGCAGAATTGTCAGGAAAAGCACCACTGGAACTTGTCAGTTCCTTGGTGACAGACTTGTCTCTTGGTTTTGCAAGAAACAAACTTCTGTGTCAACTTCAGCTGCTGAAGCTGAATATATGGCTGCAGGAAGTTGTTGTTCACAAATCTCGTGGATTCAAAACCAACTCCTAGACTATGGCTACAACTTAGAGAAGTCTAAAATCTTTTGTGATAACACTAGTGATATTTCTATAGCTCAAAATCCAGTCTTCCATAGTAGGACAAAACAAATAGAAATTAGGCATCACTTCTTAAGGGATAATGTTGAAAAGAATAAAATTGAACTGCAATATATCCCAACTGATTTACAAAGGGGAGATATTTTCACCAAGCCCTTGGATGAAAAGAAACACACCTTCTTCCTAAATCAGTTAGGAATGTTAGATGGAGAAAGTCTAAAATAATATCCAAGATTTTAAAAGTTCAAAAATTGACCAAAACTAGGAAAACATCTTGATTTTTTAGTGTCTAGAGTGTTTTTCTGGTCTCTGAACTGCGCTCGACGATTTTCCCCCAGATCGTCGAACGGAGATCGACGATTTCCGAAATCGTCGACCTGAGTTCAGCGCTTCTCAGATAGTATGAACTATCTCTTCCGGTCAGCGATCGTCGAACGGCACTCGACTATTTTGTTTTCTGAACGATCGTCGAACAGAGCTCGACGCTCTCCAATATCGTCGAACAGAGATCGACGATATTGAAGACTCCTTAGATTCCTTTAGAAGCCCCGATCGTCGAACTGAGTTCAACGATCTTTCCTTTTCTGCGTCAAACCCTAATATAAAATTTATTTTTCGCCGTCGTTCTCCTTTCGCGCTTTCGATTTCTCTACAAAACTCTCTTTCCCTCCAAACATCTCTACACTTGGTCGTTTTGTTTGTTGATTTTTGCAGGTAACAATGGCAGTCTCTGTTGCTGTTCTCGCCGCAATGAAATTTGATGCCGGCTATGATATTGACATGGAGTCCTTCAGCACAACTGATCAAGTTTTCCAGGATATTTTGGAACTCTTCAAGGAGCAGAAACTTGCTACCATTATGACCACCAGAATCAAACTTGCTGCTGATGAGATCAAGGAATGGGTCTACACTGCCCACAACCAGGATCAAAACACCATAGTTGGATCAATTTCTGGCACCCAGGTACCATTGACTCCAACCATTTTGACAGAAGTTTTTGAGCTAAGTTCTGGTAGAGATTCTGCTGATCTGTCTGGAGAGGAATTTGCTGATCTGCTTGCAAGAATGGGTCACTCTGAAGCTAACCCTAGCAAGCTGCTGAAGAAAAACATGTCTGTGGAATATAGATTCTTGGCTGATGTAGTTGGGAAGGTTCTGTTGGCTAAGCACTCAGCACATGATACTATTTCTAGGTATCAGTTATGCTTAATGGGAGCCATTGTGGACAAGAAGAATTTGAACTGGGGAGAGGTCTTCTTTGACCTGATTAAAAAGAAAATTAACAAGAATTTTGTGAATTTTGGGAGGATTCTAGGCCTCTTTCTACAGAACAGATTCCCTACTCTGCTTGTATCATCTGGGATACTATTAATGCTTCCAAGAGATTGTCCTGTGCCCTATTTGGAAAATGGGACAGGCAGATCACCAAGCCCAGCAGGCCCTCTTCAAGCACACCTTCAGGCACCAGGACTGTAATAGTCACTTCCCCCCAAGTCTCTGCCCCTGCAGATGACTTGCCTGCTGCTGCCTCTCCTCCTCCTCCAATTCCATCTTCTCCAGTTCCATCCACCATTCAAACTCCATCCACTATCATCATCTCCAGCCCTTCTCCAACATCAATACCATCTCCAATTCCAACTCTACCAACAACAAAAGAAATTTTCCATCCATTATATTCCTACCCTCAACTAGACATTGCCACATCACCCTCCATTCCCTCCTTCACTCTTATTGATGATTCCTTCATGGATGACTCACCCTCATCTCCTCCTGAGCTACCCTCCTCATCAATATCTTACCAACAACTTCTGCAGGAAATTCTTGATCAACCCACCTTCACACCCTCTCTCTCCATCCCACTGTCCCCCATATCCACTATACCCTCACCTCAACCATCACTTCCCCAATACACCAGCTCTCCACTACCATCACAAGTAGCTCATCCTCCATCCTCTACCTCTGCTCCAGTCACTGCTGAGCAAGTAGATATTCCAGCCCTGGCTGACAAGATATATGAACTGATAGCCCCCAGGCTATCTCTTCTATTGGAGACCTCCTTGGCTCCATTACTTGAGTCAGTGGCAGCCCTTTCTGCCAGGCTATCGTCCCTTTTCCCTCAGGCAATCCCTTCATCAGTGTGCCTTGATCCAGCCTTATCTGAATCTAGGCAGGGGGAGATGCCTTTTGAAGTAAGCTTGCCTGTTGTTTCTTCAGTTATTGTTGCTACTGCTGCTGTTGTTCTTGAAGCTCCAGTTCCCCCTCCAGTTGCAGTCTTCCCAGTGGACATCAAGTCCTTACTTTTAGTGTTTGATTCAATGTATTTCAGTTGTCTTTCAGGGAGAGTTGTTGTCCAGCCATCAGAGGATCTGACCAAGGCCATTGTGCCCTTCTCATGTTGTGACACCAGCATTATAACTTCTTTTGTCAATTCAGTATATGCTGCTGCTACTCCTGCTGAGAATATGGTTGCTATTCCTGTTGCTACTGCTGTCAATAATGATGCTACTGTTGTTCCAGTTTCTGATGATATCCATATGACAGAGGCACATGATTTTGAGCCTTCTATGTTTGCTGATGATATTCCTGATGTTGCTAATATTGTTGTATCTGAAAGTGTTTCATCTGAAACTGTTGCTGCCCCAACTGCTACTGTCATTACTGCTATTATACCTTCTAAGAGTGCTGCTCCAGAACATTCTGTGTCTGTTGTTATTACTGCCTCAACTTCTGTGTCTGTTGTTGCTGCTGCTGCTTCAACTTCTGTTACTAGTGTTGTATCTACTGCTGCTCCAACAACTGCTGCTACATCTGCTTCAACTCAACTTCAGAAGGATTACATGAAAAAGATTGATGCTCTATATGATGAGCAGAGTTCTGAAAGTGATGAATTCAGGACTGATTCTGATGACTCCTCTGCCACTATTGCCAGGAAGAGAAAGGCAAGGAGCAAAGCCATGAAAAGAGTACCTCCAGCCAAAGTAAAGGACAATAATGACATTCCATATTACATTCTTCATGACTGCCCCATAACTGAGCATTGGATGCAGTATTCAAAGAACCAACTTAAAGCCATGAAGAAAAAGAGGAAGTATGAAAAAGGATCCCCCCAGTTTCATCATTATCATCCTCCTCCACCACCTCCTCCTGATGCAGGTGCAGTTGGAAGCTCAGCTGCTCAACCCTCTTCCAAAAGCCAAACCCCTTATCAGCCTCATGTCAGATCTTATCATAGGGGAAGCCAGACCAGGGGTTCTCAATCTAGAAGAGGAAACTATAGAGGAAATCAAAGGGAAGTCCAGGTTTATTCAAAAGGTTATTCAAGGCAACATCCCCACTCCAGGGAAGGACAAACCTCATCAGACACAACCTCAGGTCCTTTTCCCTATAAACTGAAGGAAGTAGTTTCATCCAGGCCTCCTCAAGATAATCCATCCAATAGATATGAGCCACCAGTGCCCTTTGAAGATCCTGAAAATAATCCAACAGCTTGGACTGCCAGGATGAAAGAGCTTGCTGTACTAGACCAAATTAAGAAAGCTAAAGAGCAGGGAAGAGATTCCTCCAACATCACTACACTGTCTGAACAAAGAAAGAAAGAATTGGAAAGATATGGCTCAAGCAAATTCTTTGACTCTGATAGATATATGGAGCTACATCCTGAAGCTGTGTTTCCCAGGCCCAAACAGCAAACCTCTTTAGGTGCAGCAGATGACAGAAGGTCAAAGAAAGAAGCTCTCAACCCAAATAGAGAAATCAAACTTATAAAGAGCAAGGAGAAAGAATAACTATGTAAGGTGACAATCATTTTGATTTCTGATTTCTGTCTGGGATGATATATATCTGTGGTTCTGCAATGCCCTGCTTATTGTTTTTCTGTATTGTTGCTGTGTATGTTGTTATTTAATTTTTTCAAGTTCTGTAAATAGTAATCCTAACCCAAATAGGGGGAGATTGTTGGAATACCCTATTACTAATTTGGGTCAGGATCACTATGTCTCTAGGAAACCTGTTTTTGACCTCCTGTATAGCTCTAAAGGTCAATTAGAATTGAGTTTAAGGGTTAGTACTTTGGTTTGGAAGCTGCCCTCAAAGACCAAGGATTTTCAGTTTGAAGACTAAGTCATATCGTCGAGCTCAGTACGACGAATCGTCGAACTCCAATCGACGATCGTCTAGCTCATCTTCGACAGATCGTCGAACTGCATTCGACGATCGCTGAGCTCAACTTCAACAAATCGTCGAACTCCATTCGACAATCTGCGAGCTCAGTTCGACGATCTTGACTTAGTATTAATTCTCTATCTCTGAGCTCAGTTCGACGATCTTTGAGCTCAGATCGACGATTTCTATTGCTGTATAAGTCCATATCGCTGAGCTCAGTTCGACGATAGCAGAGCTCAGTTCGACGTTTTTTGATGAGTTAAAGGATTTTTCAAGATTCAAATTCAGGAGTTATTCAGCAATTAATTCAAAAGATTCTCTAGCCGTTTTCATTTATTCTGGACCAAGTTTCAAGGGATTATCAAGGAATGTTTCTTTGGACTTTCCCCCAGAAGACATTTGCAATTAAGGATGCAATTAATGTCAGGCCAACGGCTATTCTTGACAGAGGATGATTTTCTATTCAGTACCAGAGAATAAAATACAAGATTTTTGAATCTTTCCATCACTCAGAACACAGATCAGAAGAGACAATACAGACAAGAAGAACAAGAACAAAACATTATCTGTCTTAAAGAATTCATACAAGAACACACATCCAAGGAGATCAAATCTTCTGAAATCTTCAGATCTCTTGTGATTCAAGTGTTTAAGGCTAACATCTTTCAAAGACTCCATACACCTAACATTTCAGCTGTTGCTGAAATCATCATTTGCTGGAGATCAACTTCTGAAGGCCTATCACACTACAGCAAAGCTTTATTTCCTGAACATCTCAAGAACTCAGGGGGAGCTTTGACAACATAAAATCCACATAGTCTTCTCAGCTGCTCTGAGAAAGAGAAGACTTCCATAACTCTCTCATCCCCATCTCTGTAAAGGGTTTCTCAAACTCCCTTCAAAAGTTTGTGTTTGGTTTTTGAGCACCTTGTCAAAAGCTCATTGGTGGCAAGACACCTGATCAAAAAATCTGATTTGGTTTTTGAGCACCTTATCAAAAGCTCATTGGTGCCCAGGACACCTGATCAACTCATCCTGCAGTGGATTCCTGCCTAGGGTGTTAGAAGAGTGGATGTACCCAAGTTTAGGGGAACCACTATAGCTCCTTGTGTCTTCTGGCTTGCTTGTCTTTATCTTTTGTTTCTGGCTGTGATTGTTTTGTGATTAGTTTAGATCTATGATTAATCTCTGTTGTAGGTTATTTTGTGATTAGATTAAATAGTTGCTTCCCTATTCACTCAGATTACAACAATTGTTGTAAAAAGTTTTCAAGCATCATATACTCTATTCACCCCCGCTCTAGAGTATATCAGATCTAGCTGCACTTTCAGTCTTTCACCCTGGTCCTGCAGCAGGGATTCTTCAGGATGGAGCTGAAGAGAATCCCCCTCTCTCCTACGAGGAGCTAATGGAGAGGGTGGCAAGAGAGATTGACGGGGAGGCGTCAAACCCGAAGTTTGTGCGGAAGCTGGCCAGTTGGGCCACGGAGGAGGAGAGGGAGTCAAGAGGAGGAAGAGGACAAGAGGAGAGGATAGGAGAGCCCCGACAGAGGGAGCAGAGGTAGCTACAAGGGCAGCAGCAGCCCAGGTTGGGGCATTTGGAGCCCGACCGTCGGTTGGGCTGGAGGCCCGAGTGGCAAGGGCAGGGGCCACAGAGAGGGTACCAAGGAAGGGATTGCCATCAAGGGGGGCAAGATCAATTCCACCCCCCCGGGCTAGAGGCAGGCCCAGAGGCCCCGACTCCCATATCAAGAAGAGGCTATGGCCATAGCCATGGGGGAGAGGAGGAGAGTAGCAAGGAGGAGGAGGAGAGAAGTTAGGGTGGAGTTGCCCTATTGCGACTTTCACTAGGAGGAGGGGCACGCCACAGCCATGTGCTCGGAGTTCCTCGAAATGAGAGGGAATAGGGAACAACAGCAGCAGCAGGGGTGTCAGGATGTAAGGATCGAGGAGGTCCTGCCTTGGGCAGTGGAGGACCATTGCGAAGACCGGGTGGATGTTGGGACCCGAGGAGGGATCGGAGTGATCCACAGGGGGGTGGGGGTCGAGGCTTCCCAGAAGGCGAGCCTCCACACCATGTATCGTCGGAGCATTTCCTACACGTCCCAAACCCCACCCCCAGAAGAGAAGATCACCTTCTCCAGGAGTGACATGCCGGATCACGAGGATCCATTTTGCGATGCGCTGGTCATTCAGACAGCCATCGAAAATTTCACCATCTCCCGGATCCTCGTCAACAACGGAAGCTCCGTCAACATCGTCTTTAAGAAGGCGTTTGATGCAATGATGGTGGAGGCAAAGAGGGTGTTGGACTCGGATGGACCCTTGTTCGGATTTTTGAGGGAGAGAAAGGAAGTAGAGGGAGGAGTAGGCCTCCATGTCACCCTGGGGGGGCAGTCTAGGAACTGCAGGTTCATCATCGTGGATGCCCCCAGCAGCTACATCGCCATCTTCGGGAGGCCCCTTATCAGTGCCTTCCGCTGCGTCCACTCATCATTCCATCAGTGCTTGAAGTTCAATACCGAGGGGATTCAGGTCAGGGTCAGGGGGGAACCCAAAGTGGTGCGAGAATTCTACGTCACCGCCGTGAACTCCATCTCTTGGCAGGAGGGAGCCGAGGAGATGGAGCGAAGGATGGAGGAGGCGGAGTAGGAAACTGGCAGGGAGGAGCTGGAGGCGGAGAGCTGCGTCATGGCAAAGGCAGCAGGAGATCAAGAGGAGTCGGCCGAGGCGATTGGCGTAGAGGAAGAGATGGAGGCAGAGGTCCCCGTCCCAGAGGAGAGGGACACTGAAGAGTGGGAGGAGCAGTCTCGGTTGGAAGCTGCGGAAGAGGTATTGGGGTTGGAGGTCCACACCCATGAAGGCAGGGTGGAGAAGGTCCGCGTCAGCGGATGGCTGACCCCGGAGGACCAAGACAGGATGCTGGAGTGCATCCAGAAGAACGTGGACATCTTCGCATGGAGCGCCGCAGAGATGTCGTAGGTTGACGCAGATGTGGCTTGCCACTGCCTCAACTTGGGCCCGGGAACACGCCCCATCCAACAAAAGAAGAGGTCCACTGCGGACAAGCTGGCGGAGCCCACCAAAGAGGAGGTGGCGAAGCTTCTCAAGGCCCGCTTCATATCCGAGGTCCAATACCCCGGCAAGGTCTCAAATGTAGTCATGGTGAAAAAAGGGACGACCAGTGGCGTATGTCTATCGACTTCTCCCTGCTTAATAAATCTTGTCCTAAGGACTGTTATCCCTTGCCTCGGATCGACGCGCTGGTTGACTCAGCCATTGGTTTTTCTGTGATGAGTTTTTTAGATGCATTTTCAGGTTATCATCAAATCAGGATGCACCCCCAGGACGTCAAAGATGTCTCGTTCATCACGGGGGATGGATGTTACTGTTACAAGATGATGCCCTTCGGGCTAATGAACACAGGGGCGACCTATCAAAAGATGATGGACATGGTTTTCAAGGAACAAAAGGGGACGAACCTGGAGGTATACGTGGATGATCTCATGATCAAGAGTCAGGATGTGGACTCTCACCTACAGGACCTGGAGGAGATCTTTGCTACCCTGCGCAGGTACAAGATGCAGTTGAACACCCTGAAGTGTGTCTTCGGGGCCAGCAGGGGAAAGTTCTTGGTACACCTCCTCACCCCTGCGGGAGTCGAGCCGAATCTGAATAAAGTTAAGGGCATCATAGAGCTAGGATCGCCACGAAACACTAAGGAGGTGCAGCGGCTGACAGGGAAGCTGGCAGGGCTAAGTAGGTTCCTCTCTCAGGCTGGGGAGAAGTGCTCCCCCTTCTTCAAAATGTTAAGGGGGGGGGGTGTCAGAAATTCGAGTGGACCAAGGAATGCGAGGAGGCATTCCAGGCCCTCAAGGTGCAGTTGACTCGGGCTCCATTGCTCCAAGGGCCGAAGGAAGGGGAAGAATTATTCTTATACCTCAGGGTCGGGGCGGAGGCCTTAAGATCCGTCCTAGTTCGTGAAGAGGGGAAGAAGCAACTCCCTATATATTACGTGAGCCGGGTCCTGAGGAAGGCCGAGCTCCGTTATCCAATTTTGGAGAAGCTGGCCTTCGCCCTAGTCATCTCAGACCGAAGGCTGCGACCATATTTCCAAGCACACTCAATCCGAGTGGTGACTGACCACACCCTCCGCAACATCTTTGAGGGGGTGGAGCATTCTGGCAGGCTGGCCAAATGGTCGGTGGAGTTGAGTGAGTTCGACGTCTCCTTCGTCCCCCGCCTCTCGATCAAAGCTCAAGCGATGGCTGACTTCTTAGCAGATTATTTGATTGAGGTGGCGGAGGAAGAGCTCACTCGCCCGACTCCTTGGAAGGTGAAGGTGGATGGCGCCTCGGGGAGGCATTCCCTAGGAGTGGGGGTGATCTTAGAGAGCCCTCTAGGTACTAGAATTGAGCAGACAGTGGTGGTACACTTTCCCATCACCAACAATCAGGCCAAGTATGAGGCCGTGATAGCAGGGCTGCGCCTGGCCAGGGAGCTGGGGGTGTCGAACGTGGAGGTCCTTACTGACTCCATGGTGGCAACTTCCCAGATCAACGGGGAGTTCGAGGCGAGAGAGCCTACCCTGCGGCTATACTTGGCCAAAGTAAAGGGAGTCATTGGCACGTTCCAAACTTTCTCCATCCAGCACTTACCCCGGGAGGAGAATTAGCAGGTCGATCAGCTCGCAAAGCACGGTCTTCGGGTGGGGGGTACTATCACCGACCTTTTCCTCCACTCCATCGAAGAAGGAGAGCTTATGGAGATAGACCAGCCACCTTCATGGATGGACCCGGTTGTAACTTTCCTTTCCACAGGAGAGTATCCAGAGGGGGTAGACAAGAAAAAGCTCAGGCACAAGTTGGCGTACTACCTTCTCCAGGATGGGCAGTTATACAAAAAGACTCTCTCAGGGATGTTGGCTCGATGCGTGGACGAGTGGGAAAGACAAAGAATCTTGGAAGAAGTTCACTCTAGAGAGTGTGGGAGTCACTCCGGGAGTCGGACCCTGGAAGGGAGGATTGTGAGGCAGGGGTACTTCTGGCCCACCATGGGCCGTGATGCAATGGACTTCGCAAGAAGGTGCTATAAATGCCAGCTGTTTGCTCCCCTCCAGCTAGATCTGGCTCAGCAACTCAAAAGTATCACAGCCCCTGACCCTTTGCCATTTGGGGAATGGATTTGGTTGGACCATTCCCCCAGTCCAGTGGGTAGAGGAGGTTCCTACCGGTGATGATCGATTATTTCGCCAGGTGGTTGGAAGTGAAGGCGCTGGCCAAGGTAACTTCCCAGGTCATCAGGAACTTCGTGTGGGGGTAGATCATCTGCCGCCATGGGCTCCCTCAGGCCATTCTCACAAATAATGGACCCTAGTTCGCCAGCGCGGAATTTACCAGCTTGTGCGAGCAGCTTGGGATCGACCTCAGGTTCGCCTCAGTCCAACACACCAGGAGTAACGGGCAGGTGGAAGCTGCGAACAAGATCATTGTCAACCTCCTAAAGAAGAATGTGGAAAATCTGAAGGGGAGCTGGGTGGAACAGCTTCCCACGGTTATCTGGGCCTTGAGGACCACCCCCAACACAGCTACCGGAGAGACCCCCTTCAAGCTCTCTCATGGGTGCGAGGCAATACTCCCCGTGGAATTTGAAGTTCAGACACCTCGAGTTGTTAAGGCCAGGGAAAGCAGGGAATAATGGCATGCCGAGAATGAGGAGGAGCTGCGGCTCTCCCTTGACATGGTAGAAGAACTGCAGGATCTTTCTGCCCTCCGATAGGAAGAGGTGAAGAGGCGGATGGCCAATTACTTTGACAAGCACGTCAGAGTCAAGCAATTTGTGGAGGGGGACTTGGTGCTGAAGAAGGTGGATGCAGCAGGGAGGTCGACAACTGTGGGGAAGCTCAACCCCAGCTGGGAAGGTCCATTTATTGTAAAATAAGCTTTGAGATTAGGGGGGGTATCGACTCCAAAATATGGAGGGCGAGACCCTGAGTCTCATCTGGAGTGGTGACGACTTAAAATGCTTTTCCCTCAAAACATGTAAGCGGTGCTTTGATTTTTAATAATAAAAGGTCTTTAAAACGACAATGATGTCGCAGTGAGTTTACCTGAAAAAGTGAAGTGTACTTGGATCCCGAGCAGATCCCGCTGTCAGACTCTCACCTAGCTGGCAGGGCTAGAAGTCACTCGGTGTCATCCTTAAACCTCGAGCAGATCCCGCTGTCAGGCTCTCACCTAGCTGGTAGGGCTGAAAGTCACTCGATGGTATCAGTGTTGGACCCCGAGCAGATCCCGCTGTCAGGCTCTCACCTAGCTGGCAGAGCTGGAAGTCACTCGGTGTCATCCTTAGACCTCGATCAGATACCGCTGTCAGGCTCTCACCTAGCTGGCAGGGCTGGAAATCACTCAATGGTATCAGCCTTGGACCCCGAGCAGATCCCTCTGTCAGGCTCTCACATATCCGGCAGGGCTAAAAGTCACTCGGTGTCATCCTTAGTCCTCGAGCAGATCCCGCTGTCAGGCTCTCATCTAGCTGGCAGGGCTGGAAGTCACTCGATGGTATCAGCCTTGGATCCCGAGCAGATCCCGCTGTCAGGCTCTCAGTTAGCTGACAGGGCTGGAAGTCACTCGGTGTCATCCATAGACCTCAAGCAGATCCCGCAGTCAGGTTCTCACCTAGCTGGCAGGGCTGGAAGTCACTCGATGGTATCATCCTTAGACCTCGAGTAGATCCGCCTATCAGGCTCTCACCTAGCTGGCAGGGCTGGAAGTCACACGATGGTATCAGCCTTGGACCCCGAGCAGATCCGGCTGTCAGGCTCTCACCTAGCTGGCAGGGCTGGAAGTCACTCAGTATCATCCTTAAAATCTCAAGCAAATCACGCTGTCAGACTCTCACCTAGCTGGCAGGGCTGGAAGTCACTCGATGGTATCAGCCTTGGACCCAAAGAAGATCCTGCTGTCAGGCTCTCACCTAGCTGGCGGGGCTGGAAGTCACTCGGTGTCATCCTTAGACCTCGAACAGATCCCGTTGTCAGGCTCTCACCTACCTGGCAGGGCTGGAAGTCACTCGATGGTATCAGCCTTGGACCCCGAGCAGATCCCGCTGTCAGGCTCTCACCTAGCTGGCAGGGCTGGAAGTCACTCGGTGTCATCCTTAGACCTCCAGCATATCCCGTTGTCAGGATCTCATCTAGCTGGCAGGGCTGAAAGTCACTTGATGGTATCATCCTTAAACCTCGAGCAAATCTCGCTGTCAGGCTCTCACCTAGCTGGCAGGGCTGGAAGTCACTCGATGGTATCAGCCTTGGACCCCGAGCATATCCCATTGTCAGGCTCTCACCTAGCTGGCAGGGCTGGAAGTCACTCGGTGTCATCCTTAGACCTCGAGCAGATCCCGCTGTCAGGCTCTCACCTAGCTGGCGGGGCTGGAAGTCGAAGTCACTCGATGATATCAGCCTTGGACCCCGAGCATATTCCGCTGTCAGGCTCTCACCTAGGTGGCAGGGCTGGAAGTCACTTGGTATCATCCTTAGACCTTGAGCAGATCCCGCTGTCAGGCTCTCACCTAGCTGGCAGGGCTGGAAGTCACTCGATGGTATCATCCTTAGACCTCGAGCAGATCCCGTTGCCAGGCTCTCACCTAGCTGGCAGGGCTGGAAGTCACTCGATGGTATCCGCCTTGGACCACGGGCAGATCCTGCTGTCAGGATCTCACCTAGCTCGAGAGGCTGGAAGCCCCTCGGGGAAGTCCTACACTCTCCGGGTAGTGCATAACAAGCTCTTCTAAAGATAAGAGGGGAGAGCTCGGCATGGGCGAGCTCGGGCTCGCCAATTCACCCCAATCTCGGCAGAAGGGTGGCAAACTAGGACCCGGGACCTCGCTAGGAGGAGGTGTGTCCCTCCGGGCTACCCTATCCCCCACTGTGTTTCACTCAGGAAAATTTGGTGAATTTGCTTTCCAGATTGGTAAGATTATGGGCTGCCCGCAAGCGAGTTGAGGCGAATCCCAAGAATTGGCGAGCCAGGCCCTTGGACCTCGCGAAGGGGAGGCGGATCCCGCCAAGACGCCCCTCCCCCACGTTATTTTACTTGGAAAAATTATAGTGAACTTGAATTTTTGTTGAAATAAGGCCATGGACAGCTCGCGAGCAAGCTGTGGCGAGCCCTGAGGATTGCCGAACTCTCAAAAGGTGCTCTCAGGAAGGAGTCCTAGCAATTATTCTACTCAAAGTCCATCTACGCGAGGTCGCCTGGGGAAGGGCTCGCGAACATGCAGAACACAGCAAGGATAGAAAATAGAAAAAAGAAGAAAGAAGAGAACGACTTGACTATGATCAAAAATCTATTTCATTTAACAGTGATGTTTACAGGTAGAGCTCGCCTCAACAACGAAACAAAAGAAAGTATATGCACTTAGACCTCGCACCCCCCCCCCCGCCAGATTGGTGGTCCTCCCCTTCGCCTGACTGATCCGGTAAGTCCTTCCCAAACAGCACATCCAGACTGTCTTCCTTCTCGCTGGGAGGCGTCGCCGGGAATAGGCTCGACATCATGTCCCGGGCCGAGATCTCGTCGTATCCCTCCCCAGCACACCAGTGTCCTTCATCATCTGAAGGGTGCATTCGGCGGCATGGATGGAGTTGATCCACAGCCTCTCGACAAGGTCGGCCTCACCAAAAATCCTTGGCCTCTTATATGGGAGGGTAGGATCGGCGCCGCTGGGCGGGAAGAAGATCTCCGCCTGGCGGCGGACCTCGCGGTTGAGGTGCTGATTCTCCTCTTTCAGCTTCGCATTCGCCCCCTCTAGCTCGGCAAGCCGGGCGCGAAGCTGGCTGATCTCTTCCTCCTGCTCGGCACTGCGAGCCCGCAGCTCCCCGATGACCTTGGCATCATGACAAAAGAAAAGTTCATTAGTGGCAGTGCAAAATATTTCAAGTAAAAGAGGGAAGAGGAAGCCCGATACTCACCAACCCTCCGGCGGCCAGGGTGAGAAGACCCTCGTCGATGCCGAGCCGCCTCGCCTGATCAGCTACCTTGTCTTTGGCGACGTCGCGGGCTTGCTCGGCTTTTTGGAGTTGGTTGTTGAGGGCGAAGCTGCGGCTGATCAGCATGTGGTGAAGCTCCAGAGCCCGCAGATGGGCCTGCAGGCCCTCATGGCCAAGCTGCCGCAGGGTTATATTCTTGTAGGTCTCGGCATCCTCCTGGCCATAAAGGCCGAAGCCGAGGGCATAAGCATGAACGGTGGTGGGATCGCGGTCATCCCAGGAAGGGTGCAGGGTTGAGATGGAAACCCGGTGGGCCAGCTCGTCCCACTACACCATGGGCTCGCCCGCCGAGTCTTTCCACCGCCCCCAAAGTTGTAGAGGGGGTGCAGTTTCGGCGCCCCGTGCTCGCGAGCTGTCCTCTTCGCCGAAGGAGGTGGAGAGATCGCCACATAGGGAGCAGGATCCTCGCCGACCTTCCGCCCCTTGCTGATGATCTCCTTCAGCGGGATCTCTGGCGACGCGTTGGGGATGGTCTCGGGCGAGCTTATGTACTTGGGGCTGGATTGATGTTATTGATGTTGTTTCCCCTAGGGAGCGAGCACGGCTTTCTTCATCTTTTATGGTAATTGCTGGCGGTGTGGCGGGTTCGATCCCGCATCCTTAGAACGCCTCTTGCTGGAAGAGGGTTGGGAGAAGGCCGCCTCATCTTGGAAGACCGCCGTCGCCTTCTTGCGAGAAAGTGGGTCCGGGTACAACCCCGAGTCCGCGAATGGAGGGTTCACAGGAATTTGCCGCTCCCCTGCAAGGAAAAACTTGGAAAAAGTTAGATCTTCAACAACAATGTGGCGATCTCGGCGACAGGGCGAGCTCGGCAAAAGTGGAGGGAACAATACCTTCGCCGGGTAGGACGGGGAGAAGCGCGTCGAGGCCCCTTCGCAGGAAGGCGACCTCGAAGTCCTTGTGGAGGAAAAACTTATGGAGGTCGGCATCGTTTCCGGACACAGCAGGGGGGCGGTAGACTTCCTCGCCCTTCTGCTGCAGCGAGTATGGGATGTTGTCGAGATCGCCCTTAATAAAGGCGATCTTGCTCATCCAGTTGTGGTGCTTATTCGCGATCACGCGAACCTTGATCAACGAGCTGTCGAAGTAGGCGATCCCGTCCGGCGTCGCCTTGTAAGAGAAGATTTTCCTGAATACTATCAGGTTGAACTCAATGCTCTCTCACCGTTGATAGCTCGCGAACGCCACTATCATGGCGATGGCATTGGAGTTTAACTATGCAGGCACCACGCCATAATATTTCAGAATCTGCCAGATATCCGGCCAGAGGGGGAGGCGCAACCCCACCTCAAAGTGAGAGATGGGGAAGGCGAGCACGTCATCATAGAAGGTATTGATGGCCTCCCCCTGCCTCGGCCGGCACGCCTCGAAGCCCGGCGGAACGTGGTCGCCAACAAATTGCGAGAGATCCTCCTCGGTGGTGTTCCCCGCGAAGAAGCAGTAATCGGTGAAGTGCAGGGCGCATTTGGTGCGGCCGTTGGCATCAGGGTTGGCCTTGCCCATACTTGCAGAGGAAGGGATGGAGTGCGAACAGAAAAGGGAGAAAGCACAGGAAGAGAGAGAGAGAAGCAAACAGTTAAGGTGGTAGTACGGGGGTTGGTGGGGGAGGGGGCTATTTAAAGAAAAAGTAATTAGGTTTCCAAGCTGTCCAATCGACCCAGCTCGCCATCCCAGCCCGCCAACCCCCAGCTCGTCGGCTTGCGACGCGTTCCAACCACAAAAGCTGTCCAATCGGCCCAGCTCGCTAACCCTCAGCTCGCCGACTTCCGGCGCGTTCCAACAAAGGCTAAGTCAAATAAAAGAAATACATTATTTAAGTACCGTATGTCTAAGAATGTTTAAAGTTGTTTATTACAAAGACGAAGTGCAGGAATAAGAAAGCGGGGCGCGCAGGTAGGGGAAAAAAACCAGGAGGCGAGTACCAGTCAGCTCGGCAAACGAGCCTCCCTTTATCTGCCCCGGCCTCGCATCTCCCGTCCCCCAGACTGCAGCGCACGGAGCATCTCGCGGATTCTCCCCGAATTCCTCTGCGCCACTGAGAGGTCGTCATCTATCTCATCCAGAAGCCGGGAAGGGGACATCAACTTGCCAGCCTGGCCTCTCCGCACCTTGTTAGCAAGACGCGCGTAGTCGTGTTGCAGCGCCTCGTTGACCTCATGTACCTCGCGGACCCCGCACACTAGTTTCTTTAAAAGCTTAACCTCCTTCCTCGCCAGCTCACCTTGATCCACTTCGGAGCCCAGGTAAGAGTCCAGCGAGCTGGGGGAGGGGAGGGGAGAGTAATGGGTAGCCCGCGAAGATTCCTCAGCAGCGGATTGGCTGGGGGGAACTGTGGAGGCAAACATCAGCAAAAGGAGGTGCTGGAAAATTTCATGAGGCAGGAATCCAGGCAAAGTTTACCTGACGATCTCGGCAACTCAAAGGAAATGCGGGGATGGATAAACCTCAGATCCTTCCCGCGACCTGGGCCGCGCGTTCCCGGTGAGAGGAGCTCGAATCCCGGGATGGGGATGGTTTCCAGACCCGCCCCCGTGGTCACGATAGCTTGCTGAGGAGAGCTGGCGCACACAGGCGATCTCGGCCTCTACGAGCTCACCCCAAGGTCCCAAAACGTGGGGACGGGTCCCGGGGATGGTTCTCTGGAGTCATGAACTGCGAGTCCCAAAGAGTGGTCTTGGACCACAGGGTGGTGTCTCGCGGCGCGACGTCCTACGCGCCATCAGGGTGGCTGTCTGGGCCGCCGCAGACCTCGACAATATTCCTCCCCTTTTCAGGGGCAGGCAGGGTGGAGGAGCCGTCCCCATGCTCCAAGGTGGTCCTCAGGTTGTCATAAATGGGCTCGGTCGCCTGAGGGAATGTTTTCGTCTTTTTGGAGTTAGGCTCAGCAAGGCCTAACTGCGGCACAGCGGCTTGGACCGCTGTCAAGGCGGCTATGCGAGCAGCTGAGGCCTGGAGGGCGTGCATAAGCCGCTCTTGAATATCCTTGGGGATCGACATCTTGGCAGGATTAGAGCAAAGGGAATGGCAAGTGTCAGGTAGGTATGCAGGTGCATATATATAACCACAAGTGGACCCCACCCGAAGATTCCCTCCAGTCCACCACGCACTCGCCGAACACTTGGGGTTGGATGTTTATTTCCGAGCTTTGAAAAGCTCAAAAAGAGCGGGGATTGTGTACAACCACGTATCCGGCGAGTGGGGAGAACCAATAACCAGACCGGCCGGCTCAGATCATCCAGGTCCCAGGCGAGCTCGGCAGAGAAAACCCGAGCCCGAGCTCGGCATTCATCGACCGCAAGCTCGGTACTCGCCGAGCTAAGGCAAGATTCGTCGGGCTGAGATCGACTAATAGAAGTCGACGGATGGGCCTGCTCGCCGTCCCATCTCACACTCTCACAATGGAGTTCGACAACAGTGGGCGAGCCGGATCTGCCAAGGTGGCCAGGCTTCCCAGCTCGCCTGGATCAATGAGGTACTTTTTACTGTTTTGCCCCCGCTGGTCTACCCATAGCCCTTCAGAACAGCGGAGTTTGGCTATTGGTAGACCCAACAAAGGGTTTTTTGGTAACTTCAGGTCAATTTAGTTTGGTTATTGGCAGTTCAGATTTTGGAAACTATAAATAGGACCCAAGGTGTACCCTAGAAGGCATGTTTTCTGTGCTCTCTTGCTCCAGTTTTCAAGTGCTTTCTGGGGGTACCGTAGCTCGGCCTTTGGCTAAGGAGGGTAAGCGCTCTCAGATCTGCCGGGTGTGTGGTGGGTCCTCCTCGCCGAGCCCTTGGGTCGATTTATCCCTTGTCTCTTTTGTTGTTTTGCTTGCATGAGTGAAGTTGGCGCGCGATCACCCCTTCCCCGAGGGTGAACTCTACAGGAGACCGATTTTCAATTTCAACACTCCTGTTGAGGGGGAACAAGCTCAGCACCTGCAGAAATTTTTACAAGAAATGCTCCTATTAAGTGTGTTGGAACCCTACTTGTGATTTGGTCTAGGTTCACTATTTGGATTGTTAAGATGACCCAACATGTATAGTCTAGGGTCATATGTTAGTTCCACGGTTAAGGTCAGTCACATGAGGTTAGATAGTTGGAACCTACCTTTAAAAGACTTCAGATATAGAAGACTTTAGTGATAAGGCAATTTAAAGAATGCAAAAAAGGCGTTCAACAATATCTGAACTCAGCTCGACGATCGTCGATCTCAGATCGACGAACTCAGAATTCCTTCTCTGAGTTGAGCCCAATGAAAGTCTAGCTGAGATCGACGAACTGTGATGTCATATCAGAAGTCAGCTCGACAAAAGCTGAGCTCCGGTCGACGAACTCTGATTTTTTCTCAGAATCTCAGCTCGACGAAAGCCATCATCAGTTTGACGAACTCCAGGCTCAGGTCGACGAAATGCAGGCGCTATTCGACGATTTCCAGACAGTTTCTTAGGCAGTTAGCAGAATATTTCCATGCTCAATTTCAGGATATTATGAAGGCAGAATATTTAATGGCTTAATTGCAGGCAGCCATAACTCTGATATTTAATGCTCATTATTTTTATGAATATAGTCGTTTAGAGGCAACAATAAATATGGATTTAATCATAGAGTTCTTATTTCCATTCTAACCAATTTCCAAGTAAGTTAACTTCTTGGGAATTCTCCAGCCATTTCAGGATTAATGAATTCAAATATTTGAATTCTTCTCTTGAGGCTCATAAGATTTTCTGCAACAGTAACACAAAGAGACAGAGACAGAAACATCTTGTTCATCATTCTTCTGTTTCGAGCTTTTCTTCCAGCAACACATCTTCAATCTGAGACAAAAAGTTCACATCTCTTAGAAACATATACTGGAAGATCAAGTTTTCAACTTTTAAGGCCTACACCTTGAAGCAAAGCTTCCACTCCTGATCATATCCATACAAATCAATGGGGAGCTTTGACAACATCAGAAAGTCCACTAGTCTTCTCAGAGATTTGATGCAGAGAGGACAACATCATTTTCTTTTCTTTCACTGTGTACAGGGTTATAACTCCCTTCAAAAGTTAAACCTTTTGGTTCTCAAGTCACATGATCAAAATACTTGGTATGGTTTTCGGGCACCTGATCAAAAGCTCAAAGGGTTGCTAGATCTCCCATAGAAAATAGATCTTGTGGTGACAGGGCACCTGATCAAAAACCTATAGTGGTAGGGCACCTGTGCAAAAACCTGTAGTGGATTCCTACCAAGGTGGTAGAATGTTGAAATTTGTGAAGTGGAAGTGGGTGACGGGACAGGCCGGGCGACCTGGGGCGGACAGCTTTGGCGGACTAGGCGGACTGGGCGGACTGAGATTTGCGGCCTGGTGGAAGGTCTAGTGAGAAGCCAGTTGTTCTTCTGGGCGGTTTGCACGGGTTGAGTCCGCAGACTATGCGGCCTGGTTTCTGCGGATAGGGTGTTTGTTGATTGGCTTTGCCAAGGAGCGGCCTGAGCGGATAAAGGCTTGCGGACTGGTGCATTGCTCAGTGGCCGCGGGTGCAAGCCTGTGCTGTTAGGCAGTTTGGCTCGTGTCCGCGGGTAGCTTGCGGACTGGAGTGTGCGCGGTGTGGGCTGTTGCGGACTGGGCTTAGAGCTTGGCTGAGGCCTTGTCGAGCTCTGGTGGCACAGCAGGCGATTTGCTGTGGAGATCGATTGGCGGACTGGTTTTTGGAGTCCGGGGTTGGCTGCTGCTTTGGACAGAAGTACGAGGAGCTCGCGGACTGATGGCGGTCTGTGCTAGGGTGTTTGGCGGACGGGAATTTGAGTCCGCCATGCTCGCATTGGCCCTTGATGGTTTTGGACTTGGTCACACTTTGTGCCAAGGCCATGGTGTCCGCGGTATCCGCCAAGTCCGCTGTGACCGGGCGGACTATTGTTATCTGCCTTTGGTCATGGACTTGTGGCGTATTGAGGTGTGAGTCTTGCGGACTGCCTCGGGTTGGTGCGGACTGCCATTGAAGGGGGTTGATGTCCTGCAGTGGTTGGAGCTTTGCGGGCTGATGCCTTGTCCGCATAGCTTGGGCGGACTGGAGATGGTTCGCCAATGTTTGCCTTGCTCCTGGCTGTTTTCCTTAGTATCCGGCTAAGTCCTTGCGGACTCAGCGGACGGTGTTTTTGCTATCGCGCGGGCTGGGGCGGTGTCGCTATCTCTTGGGCGGTGACCACACTCCTCACTTTGCCTATAAATAGGACCCCCCTGGTACATCTAAAGTAACTTGAGTGAACAGTAAGTTGGGGTGTGCAAGGAGCTGCGGTCTGTGTTTGTCAGTCCGCGCGGATTGTTTCAGGCTGACGGTTTACTGTGTGCAGGTCGCGCGGATAGCTTCAAGGAGCCAGGAGTTTGGTTGTGACTTCGGTCAAGTGCTTGGAAGTGTGCGGTCTCTGCGGACTCAGCAGGAGGTCGCTCTGCGGCATGTCAGTTCTGTTTCAACATTGCCAGCTTCAATAACCTTTCCGCCGGTTTCAGGCGGGTAGGGGGTGTTCCTCAGTTCAGGTTCAGCAGGAGGCGAATAACGGTGTGTCTGCGCGCCCTCGCGGCTTCGGCGGACTCCGTGTCTATTCGGCGGATTGCAGCATAGCTTGGGCTAGCTCTGCGGACTCGGCGACCTCGGCGACCTCGCGGTCTCGGCGGACTCCGGTGCTGTACGCCTGGCTTGTTTTTTGGTGCTTTCTGTTTACAGCTGTGATACTAGCAAAATCATGTCTCGCTATGTATGCCTCGTGTTGTAAAGAAGTAAATGTATAAAAGACCTGCTTGTGCTTCCATTGTTTGTTGGGAGTTACCTCTGTTCCTTGGGTTCCGCTGGTTCAACGTGAAAACTGGGTAGTTCCGAAGATATTAATTTTTCGTTTGGACTATCTTGCTGACCACGTTGAGAAAATTTAACATGGTATCAGAGCGAGGTTTCTGAGGTTCAGTTGCGTGAGCGGAAGTCAGCCAGTGTTGTTACTCAGTGATTGAGTGGTGATCAACCTGTGTTGTTGCTCGGAGCTGCTGAAAGGTTGTCAACAGGTGTTGCAATGGAAGGGAGCTTTGCAAGATGTCTGGGCATTGAACTCTTAACGCCGACTAACTTCAAGAAGTGGAATTCGTGCATGAAGAGTTATCTTCTTGGCGAGGAGCTGTGGGAAGTCGTCGGTGGAGACGACAGACAGGAAGTCACTGCTGCTTTCGGTACTGCTGAGCAGGTTAGGCTCTGGAGAAGAACAAATGCTAAGGCGGAGTTCATTCTGAAGAGAGATTTGTCTCCGGAACTGTTTGATCACATCGTTGGGTGTGAGTCGGCTGCTGATATTTGGACAACCATTGATGAGTTGTTCAATAGGAAGAATGTGGCGCGGCTTCAGTTCCTGGAGAATGAGTTGGCCAGGGCAACTCAGGGAGACCTTTCCATTTCCAAGTACTTCTTAAAGATGAAGAGCTTGTGTGCTGAGCTGTCGGCACTGGATCCTGATGAGCCTATCTCTGAGGCAAAGATGAAAAGGCACATTATCCGCGGCTTGCGGAAGGAGTATGTGGCCTTTGTTACATCTGTTCAAGGGTGGGCTACTCAGCCGTCGTTGCTGGAGCTGGAGAATCTACTTGCCTCGCAGGAGAGCTTAGCAAGGCAGATGGCTGGAGTGAACCTGAATCAGGAAGGCAGCGAAGCTCTCTTCTCAGGCAAGAAGAAAGGATGGGAAGGGAAGAAAAAGAAGAAGAAGGTGCAGGCCGCTGGTGAGAAGGAGACTTCAACTTCATATCCACCGGAGAGGAGCAATGCTCCTAAGGACTGGAAGAAGAATCTGAAGTGCTACCGGTGTCATCAGCGAGGGCACTTCAAGTGGGACTGCAAGGTCAAACTGCAGCCTGGGCATGCTGCGGGAAAGGAGGAAGCTTGCTCAAGAAGTGAAGAAGCAGAATGGGGCGGAGCTTTTATGACGGCCACTTGTGTCCGGGCCTTGTCTGCTGAGGACTTCAACAGCGAGTGGATCGTGGACTCCGGGTGTGGTCATCACCTCACCGGAGACAAATCGAAGTTCACCTCCAGGCAGCCTTACTCAGGTAATGAAGCTATTATCACTGCCGATAATACTGTTTATGCAGTAGAGAAAGAGGGGGTCGTGTCTTTGGGTAGTGATCAGGGGCCACTCACGTTAAGGAGTGTGTATCACGTGCCGGGCATGAAGAAAAACCTCTTCTCGGTGACCAATGCGGTGGACGCTGGGTATCACGTTCTGTTTGGGCCAACAGACGTGAGGTTCCTTCGCAACGTATCAGCGGTAAAGGCTGATGTTGCTCATGTTGGGAGGAGGGTGAATAACTTGTTTGTTCTTTCCACCAATGCCTATGTTGATAGAATGAGGGCCAATAATAGCGCTGCTATCTGGCATGAGAGGCTGGGGCATGTTGACATGGACAAGCTGAAGGCAATGGCGAGTAGAAGTTTGGTGAGGGGGTTGCCGAAGTTGTCCTCCTTTGGTGATGGGCATGTTTGTGCGGGCTGTCAATACGGTAAGGCACATCGCCTTCCGTTTGGTAAATCACAAACAAGGAGCAAGAAACCTTTGAAGTGTATTCATGGCGACCTGATGGGACAACCGGTTACTGCCAGCCTTGGCGGAAACAGATTTATGCTTGTCTTGGTTGATGACTACTCAAGGTATACTTGGGTGTACTTCTTAAAGGAGAAGTCGGAAGCCTTCCGTTTGTTCGTGGAGTTCAAGGAGTTGGTAGAAGGCCGGCTTGGCTTGCGGATTAAGAAGTTTAGAACTGATAATGGGGGTGAGTTTGTCTCGTCCGAGTTTTCTAACTTCTGCAGGAAGCACGGGATCCAACGAGAGCTTACTTATGCCCACACTCCACAACAAAATGGGGTAGCGGTGTGGAAGATCCGTCATTTGACGGAGACCTGCAAATGCTGGCTTCATGCGAAAGATATCCCACGGTCCTTTTGGGCGGATGGAATGTCTTGTGCTGCTTATGTTATCAACCGGATGCCACTCAGCCCTATCAACATGAAGACTCCTATTGAGCTGTTGCTGAAGGAGAAGCCGAGTGTTGGACACCTTAAGGTGTTCGGTTCAACTTGTTACTTGCATGTCCCGGATGCTTCACGGACAAAGCTGGATGCGAAGGCAAGGAAACTTATCTTTGTTGGCTATGATGAGCGGAAGAAGGGATGGAAATGCATGGACCCTGTGACGAAGAAGTTCGTGGTGTTAAGAGACGTTGTCTTTGACGAGCTGACGTCATATGGAGGTGGCTCGGTGGAGCTAACCGGAAGTAGCAAGGTTGATGAAGCACCGGTGGAGGCTGCTGAATGCTTGGAAGAGGAGCTTGCTGTTTCACCAGCAGCTCCTGTTGCTTCGAACTCCGAGGCTGAGCCTTCTGGCTCAGGAAGCAGGGGGAGCACTGCTCAATGCTTGCCCCAGGTAGGAGTGGAGCCCGAAGAAGCAACGGAAGCCGTGAGCAAGGAGCCATGTCTTCGAAGAGGGTGGTTAAGCCACCGGCTCCGTACTGTGATGGGATTGCAGTGAGCTTTGTCTCCTGCTTCTTTGCAGGTCCTCTGGATGAGCGAGAGCCTGCTAACTTCAACGAGGCCACTTGAGTGAAGGAGTGGGAAGATGTCATGAAGGAAGAGATTGATGCTCTGAAGAAGAATGAAACCTGGGACCTTGTGCCCAAGGTTGATGGCATTACTCCGGTTACTTGCAAGTGGGTGTATAAGTTGAAGAAGAAGGCTGATGGGAGCATTGATCGGTTCAATGCTCGTCTGGTCGCTAGAGGATTCTCACAGCAGTATGGAGAAGACTATGAGGAGACATTCAGTCCAGTTGCGAAGATGACTTCTGTAAGAGTGGTGATCGCTTTGGCTGCTAGCAAGGGATGGAGGTTGTGGCAACTCGATGTGAAGAATGCCTTTATTTACGGAGAGATTGACAAGGACATCTTCATGGATCAGCCGCTTGGTTTTGTCTCTGAGAAGCATCCGGACTATGTCTGCAAACTTAGGAAGGCTCTCTATGGGTTGAAGCAAGATCCTAGAGCGTGGTATGGGAAGATTACAGAGTACTTGCAATTCTGTGGATACCTTGCTTCCAACTCGGATTCAAGCTTGTTCGTCAAGAAGAAGGGGGAGCTACGAGTCTTGGTCCTGCTGTATGTGGATGACATGATCATCACAGGGAACTCGGAGGGGGAAGTAGCAAGGCTCAGGGCTGAGCTTGCTATACGCTTCGAGATGAAAGACTTGGGAGAGTTGCATCACTTTCTTGGTCTGGAAGTGGAGAGGAAGGAGTGCGGAGTTCTCATTAGCCAGAAAGGATATGCTGATCGCATTGTGAAGCGGTTTGGCATGGGCGAAGGGAAGAAGTGCTCTACTCCACTGGAATCTGGGCTGAAGCTTCGACAAGATGAGGGAAGGGTTCTTCATGATCCCTTGGTGTACAGGGCTCTTGTTGGGAGCTTGATTTACCTGACGATTACAAGGCCGGATATTGCTTATACTGTTGGTCGAGTAAGTCGGTATATGACTGAACCAAGGCAATCTCATCTAGTGGCGGCAAAGGGAATTCTGAAGTATGTCAAGGCTTCTTCTGACATGGGACTCCTCTATAGAAGGGACTCGGAGTTTGCGTTGCTCGGGTACACGGATGTTGAATATGGCGGTGATTCGGATGATCGAAGGTCTACTTCAGGTTATGTGTTCACTTGCGGTTCAGCTAGCATCTCGTGGTGTAGCAAGAAGCAGGACTCGGTGTCGGTGTCAACCACAGAGGCGGAGTATAAGGCTTCGGCCTTGGCTGCTCGGGAAGCCGTTTGGTTGAGGAGGCTTATAGAGGATGTTCATGAAGAAGTGCAAGGGCCTACTTTACTCCGGGGTGACAATGAGAGTGCTCTCAAACTGATTAACAATCCAGTGTGTCACGCCAGGACCAAGCATATAGAGATTGATCACCACTTCATCAGGGAGAAGGTGTTGGAGGGGTCTCTGCTGGTCGGGCATGTTCGGAGTGAAGATAATCTTGCTGACATCCTCACGAAGCCACTGTTGAAGGGGCCTTTTTAACGCTTGCGCAGCTTGCTGGGCTTGGTCACCACTTCCCACTTCAAGGGGGAGTGTTGAAATTTGTGAAGTGGAAGTGGGTGACGGGACAGGCCGGGCGGCTTGGGGCGGACAGCTTTGGCGGACTAGGCGGACTGGGCGGACTGAGATTTGCGGCCTGGTGGAAGGTCTAGTGAGAAGCTAGTTGTTCTTCTGGGTGGTTTGCACGGGTTGAGTCCGCGGACTATACGGCCTGGTTTCTGCGGATAGGGTGTTTGTTGATTGGCTTTGCCAAGGAGCGGCCTGAGCGGATAAAGGCTTGTGGACTGGTGTATTGCTCAGTGGCCGCGGGTGCAAGCCTGTGCTGTTAGGCGGTTTGGCTCGTGTCCGCGGGTAGCTTGCGGACTGGAGTGTCCGCGGTGTGGGCTGTTGCGGACTGGGCTTAGATCTTGGCTGAGGCCTTGTCGAGCTCTGGTGGCACAGCAGGCGATTTGCTGTGGAGATCGATTGGCGGACTGGTTTTTGGAGTCCGGGGTTGGCTGCTGCTTTGGACAGAAGTGCGAGGAGCTCGCGGACTGATGGCGGTCTGTGCTAGGGTGTTTGGCGGACGGGAATTTGAGTCCGCCATGCTCGCATTGGCCCTTGATGGTTTTGGACTTGGTCACACTTTGTGCCAAGGCCATGGTGTCCGCGGTATCCGCCAAGTCCGCTCTGACCGGGCGGACTGTTGCTATCTGCCTTTGGTCGTGGACTTGTGGCGGATTGAGGTGTGAGTCTTGCGGACTACCTCGGGTTGGTGCGGACTGCCATTGAAGGGGGTTGCTGTCCTGCAGTGGTTGGAGCTTTGCAGGCTGATGCCTTGTCCGCATAGCTTGGGCGGACTGGAGAGGGTTCGCCAATGTTTGCCTTGCTCCTGGCGGTTTTCCTTAGTATCCGGCTATGTCCTTGCGGACTCAGCGGACGGTGTTTTTGCTATCGCGTGGGCTGGGGCGGTGTCGCTATCTCTTGGGCGGTGACCACACTCCTCACTTAGCCTATAAATAGGACCGCCCAGGCACATCTAAAGTAACTTGAGTGAACAGTAAGTTGGGGTGTGTAAGGAGCTACGGTCTGTGTTTGTCAGTCCGCGCGAATTATTTCAGGCTGATCGTTTGTTGTGTGCAGGTCGCGCGGATAGCTTCAAGGAGCCAGGAGTTTGGCTGTGACTTCGGTCAAGTGCTTGGAAGTGTGCGGTCTCTGCGGACTCAGCAGGAGGTCGCTCTGCGGCTTGTCAGTTCTGTTTCAACGTTGCCAGCTTCAATAACCTGTCCGCCGGTTTCAGGCGGGTAGGTGGTGTTCCTCAGTTCAGGTTCAGCAGGAGGCGAATAATGGTGTGTCCGCGCGGCCTCGCGGCTTCGGCAGACTCCATGTCTATTCGGCGGATTGCAGCATAGCTTGGGTGAGCTCTGCGGACTCGGCGACCTCGGCGACCTCGCGGTCTCGGCAGACTCCGGTGCTGTCCGCCCGGCTTGTTTTTTGGTGCTTTCTGTTTACAGCTGTGATACTAGCGAAATCATGTCTCGCTATGTATGCCTCGTGTTGTAAAGAAGTAAATGTATAAAAGACCTGCTTGTGCTTCCATTATTTGTTGGGAGTTACCTCTGTTCCTTGGGTTCCGCTGGTTCAACGTGAGAACTGGGTAGTTCCGAAGATATTAATTTGGCGTTTGGAATATCTTGCTGACCACGTTGAGAAAATTTAATAGAGTGGATGTTCCCAAGTTTATTGGGGAACCACTATAAACTCCTTGTTTTATCTAGTTGTGCCTTTACTTGTTTATTTTCTGTGCTGTGATATTTCTCTGTTTACATATATATATATATATATATATATATATATATATATATATATATATATATATATATATATATCACCTATTTTAATCCGCTGTAAAAATAAAGTAAAATTTTAAATTACTCTATTCACCCCACCTCTAGAGTTAGTTAAATCTATCTCTCACTTTCAATTGGTATCAGAGGGACAGGTTACTTGTTTGTACAAGCTAACACCTGAACCAAAAGATCTTTTATTGATCTTATCTACTCTAGTTGTCTTTTATATCATGGCACAAAATAAAGAGTATTCAAGCACCAGACCTCCAGTATGCAATCTTAATAAGTTTGCACTTTGGTAGGCAAGGATTAGGCTTTATATGAATTCTATTGATGAAGATATATATAATTCCATTTTGACAGGTCCTCCACTACCAGTGGAAACAACAAGCACAAGTGTAGTGCCACCACCTGAGTCGACTGAAGCATAAAAGAAGGTCAAGATTGCTGATGCTAAATCAATGAATATTCTGGCCCAAACTATGTTTGATGACATATTACAGAAGGTTGTTGTATGTACTTCAGTAAAGACCATTTGGGACTCCCTAAATGCTATGGTAGCAAGATCTGTTGATGAAAGGAAAGACAGGAGATCACACTTGATCTCTCAGTATGAGAATTTCAAGAGGGAAGAGTTAGAGTCAGTTGCAAATATGTATAATAAACTCAGCCTCATAATCAATGAGCTTAAATATCTGGACAAGGACATCTCATTAATAGAGATAAATGACAAGATCCTTATGTGCTTCCCTAGGACATGACACTCTAGGATCTGGCCAATCAAGAAAGATAGAAGCCTAAATGAGATCTCTACTGAAATCTTGTTAGGCAAGCTCAAGTATTATGAGCAGCTCATCAAGACCAGAGAAGCTGAGCAAAGGAATTCCTCTTCAGTAAGGAAAGAACAAAGCATTGCTTTCAAAGCATGTGAAGAAGAAGAAGCCACTCCAGACAATGAAGATCTATTGAGTCTCTTGGCTAAGAGATTCTACAAGATGGCAAGGAAGGATTTCAGGAGAAGATCTTCCAAAAAAGATGATAAGTCAAGGTATGACAAAACCCCTACTAAAGAAATAGTTTGCTATGAATGCAGGAAACCTGGACAGATATTACCAGAGTGTTTAGAAACTCAGAAGAAAGACAAAAGAAAGGAGAAAGACTCCAGAAAAAATTCTAGCAAACCCTCCTCCAGCAAATACAAAAAGAAGGATAAAGGATTTGTTGCTGAGACTTGGAGTGAATCTGAGTCAGAATTTTCATCCAGCTCTGGTGAGGATGAAGAAGAGGCTAAGGACAGAGAGATCTGCTTGATGGAAATCAATACATCTTGCAGCAACTCTGAAGCTGCAAATTCAGAAGCTGACATCTCAGAAGATGAATTTGTTTCAGAAGAAGATCAGGTAATCACAACTCTTGATTTTAATTACGAACAGTTTAAAACTGATTTCAAATTATTATGTAAAGATTTAATTAAATCTGAGAAGGAAATTAAACTCCTCAGAGACAACTAATTGAATTTGACAATTTTTCTTCAAACAACTTCAAACTGAAAGAAGATTTAAAAAATGCTAATGAACATATACTTTCTTTAGAAAATAAATTAAAAGAGGCTAAGCAATTTGAAGAATCCCTTAATAGATGAAGTATCAAATTGATGGATATCACAAATATAGTGAATGCCAGGCTTAATGACAAACTGGGCTTGGGAGCTTCATCTAGTCAGCCTCCATTATTACAGAAAAAATACTTTATCTACTCCTATAAAATTTATTTCTAACAAAGGAAAAGAAAAAGTAGAAGATATAGATATAGCTGCTAAAGTATCGCAAAAGAATCAACCTAAGAAAATTATAAATTCACAAAAGAAAAAGAAAATTTTTAACAAGAATTATGTTCAACATGTTGGATCCCTAGTTGATTTCGGCTAGGTTCACTAACTTAGGATGTGACCCAACATGTATAGCCAGGGTCAAATTTGTGTCCTAGAGTCTAGGCCAAGTCCTTAGAGTCAATATCAGATGGACCAGCTATCAACAAGATCATCATAGACTCAAGACATAGAATATTTCAAGACTAAGTAAAATGAGTTCGACGTTCGTCGAACTCAGGTCGACGAAAGGTGAACTCATCTCAACGATCTTGAGATATTTCTCTGAGCTGAGCTCGACGATCTTCATTCTCTGGTCGACGAAAACTGAGACACTTCAACAAATTGAAGACAGGGTATCTTCAGATTATTCCAAGTCCAACTTCAGACTTTGGTCGACGAACTAGATTTTGAGCTCGACGAATTTGTACTTCGAGTTCACAAAACCTTCTGTTAGAAGATCTCAGGTCGACGAAGTAAACTCCTCAGGCCGACGAATCCTCAGGTCGATGAACTGTTTTCTTTGGTCGATGAATTCTGGAACCATAAGATTTGTGTCGACACTTAGGGCATGTGTCGACACCAACTATGTCAACACCAGAAGACTTGTGTCGACACCCAGATTAATCAGTCGACACCCACCTGTGTTGACACCAAAAATTTTCATGTCGACACACAGAATATCAGTCAACATAAAATATTTGACTAAGTCCAGAATTGTTGCTGAACTCCAGTCGACGAATGCAATTGTCAGCTCGAAGAACTTCAGACAGAAAAGTCAAAGTTCTGAAGCATGCAAGTTCTGTTATCAACTCAACGAACTTGGGACTCAGCTCGACGAACTATTAACTCATCTCGATGAATTCTTTTATTCGTTCCACGATTCTAGACTTAGCCATTTCTGACATTCAATCCTCACTCAAATGCAATAATTCCTGACAGATTAAATGCTCAAACATTCTCTGAATGTAGCCGTTAGAGGAAGCATTAATTACAATCTTATTCAGGAATATTACTTGCAGATTTTCCACGGGACAGTTGAGGAAATGATTAAATGCTAAGTATTCTCAAGGCGTCAGCATTTATTACAGAGGATTCAAATTTTTGAATTCAGTTAGAAGAAAATAAGATCGACAATCAAGAAAGAAAAAAGAATTAGAATATAAGAAAATTCTTAGTCAGAAAAACACAGACAGATAGACTGACTGCAATATTTCATACAGCACCAGAAAAGCTTCACACAAAACGCATACGGAAGCTTACAGTGATAGGCAGTGATATTGATTCAGAAGAAGAAGAATAACTATACTATATCAAGAGTCGTCTTCTTCAACATTCTCTCCAGGACTTCCAAGGACAACATATATCAAATCAGTCAAGAAGATCTTGCATCACTGCTTGTCAAGAACTCTAATTGAAGACCTATCACCCTGCAACAAAGCTCCAGATCTTCCCTGAACCATTCTACACCTCAGGGGGAGCTGTTTGCTAACATCATTCCACATACGTCTTCTCAGTTTATTGAGAAAGAGAAGATATAATCACTCTCTCACCCCTTCCTGTATAAAGGGTTATCATCTCCCTTCAAAAGTGATTCCTGGTTGCAAGTCTCCTTACCAAAAGACTTGAGTTGGTTTTTGGGGACCTGATCAAAACCCATTGGTGTCAGGCAACTGATCAAAAATCTGAGTGGATTCCTACCAAGTGTGGTAGAAGAGTGGATGTACCCAGTTGAAGGGGAACCACTATAAACTTCTTGTGTCGTCTGGTTGCTTATCTTTTCTTTTTGTTCTTGCTGTGTGGCTATGATTAGGTTTAATATTATCTGTATTTCAGTTTTCTATTTACTGCACTTCTTCTATTTACAGCAAGAGCTGTAGCAGCACTTTTTTGGGACCTAATAATTTTTTAAATATACTCTATTCACCCCCCCCCCCCCTCTAGAGTATTGTTGATCTAACCCTCATTTTCAATTGGTATCAGAGCAAGGTTCCTTTGGTTGCACAAGTTAATCCTTGAACTAAAGATCCTGTGTTAGATCTACATATCACTTTGTTCACATTTTAAAATAGAACCACAGTCATGGCACAGAACAAAGATTATGCAAGCACCAGACCTCCAGTTTGCAACTTGCAAATGTTTGGAATCTGGAAGGCAAGAATCAAGTTGTATATGAATTCTATTGATGAAGATATCTTTGCTTCCATCTTAACAGGAGTACCTACAGCACCTGCAGCTCCTCCAAGCACTTCCACAAATATGACTGCAGTAACTCCTCCAGACTATAATGATGCTTACAGGAAAGCCAAGATAGCTGATGGAAAGTCCATGAACATATTGGCACAGACAATGTCTAATGATATTTTCCAGAAGGTTGTTGAGTGCACATCAGCAAAGGCCATTTGGGATTCCCTGAACCAAATGGTTGATGGATCAGCTGATGAAAGGAAGGATAGAAGATCAAATCTCATATCCCAATATGAGAATTTTAAGAATCAGGAAGCTGAAACAGTCTCGGAAATGTATAATAGACTAAGCTCAATCATTAATGAGCTAAAAACTATGGACAAGGTCATCACTCTCACTGAAGTGAATAAAAAATTTCTGATGTGCTTCCCAAGCTCATGGGACACAAGAATTTGGCCTATTAAGGAGGCTAGATGCCTGAATGAGATGTCAACTGAATCTCTACTGGGCAAACTAAAATCTTATGAGCAGCTAATAAAGATAAGGGAGGCTGCTGAACAAAGGACACCTCCTGCAGCTAGAAGAGAACAGAACATGGCATTTAAAGCCTCAGAAGAATCAAAAGCCACTGCATCAAATGAAGAGCTCATGAGTCTCTTTGCAAAGAGATTCTTCAAGATGGCTAGAAAAGACTTCAGGAGGAAGTCAGCAAGAAAGGATGACAGGACAAAGTATGATAAGATACCAACAAAGAAAGTGGTGTGTTATGGATGCAGAAAGCCTGGGCATTTCCTCTCTGAGTGCCCAGAGAATCAGAAGAAAGAGAAGAGAAAGGGAAAAGGATTCCAGAAAGCAGTTCACCAGCAAACCCTCATCCAGCAAGCACAAGAGGACAAAAAAGGGGTTTGTAGCTGAGACTTGGAGTGAGACTGAAGAGGAGTCAACATCTTCAAGCTCCAGTGAAGATGAAGAAGAAGAGAGAGCAAAAGAGGTTTGCCTCATGGAAATTGATGCCTCAAGAAACAATTCAGAAGAAGGAGAGTCAGACAATGAGGAAGCTTCTGAATCAGAAGCTGATCAGGTATTATCATTGTTTGATTATAATTCATAATCTTTTAAATTAGACTTTAAGATCATGTGTTTAGACCTAATCAACTCTGAGAAGGAAATCAAACTTCTTAGAGATAAGCAAGTTAACTATGAAGCTTAGTATTAGAAAATACTAAATTAAAAAATGAAATAGATATGTTTAGTGAACAAATCACCCTTCTGAAAGATGAATTAAATAAGGCAAAACAGCTATAAGAATCACTAAATGGAAGAAGTAAACAACTAGCAAAAATCACTAACACATCTAATGCTAGATTTAATGGAAGTAGCTTAGGATTAGGTGCCTCATCTAGTGAACCACCTGTTATTCAGAAAAACCATCTATCACAACCCATAAACTTTATTTCTGAGAAAGCAAAGAAGAACACTGATCAAGTAAATAAGGTAAATAAAATTCTTGAACAAATTAAAACTAAGGACAAAATGGAAAAATAAAAAACATCATGTAAAAACAAAGTTCAGCAATTTTCGTCGACCTCAGATCGACGAAAAGGGGCCAGTTCATCGAACCCACATCGACGAACTCTGAACGCCAACTATAGCTATTATTATTCGTCTAACTGCGATCGACGAACTTTGTACGGTTCGTCGAGCAGAGATCGACGAATGTGGGGCGTAGAGAATGAACATGTTTATTCTCTGGGCAGAGATCGACGATCTCAACCCATTTCGTCGAACTCTGGTCGACGAACTTATATACATTCGTCGAACCCAGGAAGACTTAACCAAAACTTTAACTATAACAGAAACTTAAATACTTCTAGGAGATCATTTAATCCCCTAGTTGACTGGACCATTCCACTTAGGAGATACCACCCCCTAGGATATAAGTCTCATCCAGAATTTTCTGTTATTTCTAGTTTCTCCTATCAGCCATACAAAGGGCCCAAGGTAACCTGGGTAAAAAGTCACTAACTGTTTATATTGCAGGTGAAAAAGTGTCCAGGGTAAATGAAACTTGGTACCTGGACAGTGGCTGCTCCAAGCATATGACTGGCAGTAAGGACATCTTGTTCAACTACAAGTCCAAGTTGGGGACAAAGGTTATCTTTGGTGACTCAAAATGTGGTCAGTCAGAAAGAATTGGAGAAGTAAAAATAGGAGCTGTCACATTCAGAAATGTGATATATGTAAGTGGACTAAAGCATAACCTCATCTCCATAAGTCAATTATGTGATGATGGTTATCAGGTATACTTTAACCCTTCTACTTGCTCTATCATTGATAAAAACAACCAAACTGTTTTAACTGAAGTAGACAAGGCAATATTTATCTAGTAAATTTTTCTTCTGCCACAACTGATATCTGCTTACTGAATTTAACTAGTAATCAGAATGATTTATGGCACAAAAGACTAGGGCATGTAAATCTGAAAAATATAGCTAGGTTATCTAAGCACAACCTTATTAGAGGTCTACCTTCTGCTCCCTATAATAAGGAAGGTCTCTGCAGGGCTTGTCAATTAGGCAAGCAAACTAAAACTAGCTTCAAATCAATTAATAAGAGCGATTCACCTAGGATCTTGTACTTGCTACACTTGGATCTTTTTGGACCCATTGCAGTACAAATCCTAGGAGGGAAATCCTACACCTTGGTTATTGTGGATGACTTCTCTAGGTTCAGTTGGGTATTCTTTCTGAGAACAAAGTCAGATACATTCAAGGTTCTTACAGATTTTCTCAGGACCATACAGATTGAGTTCTCTACTCATGTTGCATTGATCAGAAGTGATCATGGCACAGAGTTTGAGTCTCTTCTTATGCATGAGTTCTGTGAGAAGGAAGGTATCAGGCATTGCTTCTCAGCTCCTAGAACTCCCCAACAAAATGGGGTAGCTGAAAGGAAAAATAGAACACTCATTGAAGATGCAGGTACATTACTTGCTGATGCATACATGCCACTAACCTTTTAGGCAGAGGCTGTAGGCACAGAAAACTATGTCCTGAATAAGAGTTTAATTCACAAACTAAAGAATAGGACTCCCTATGAATTGCTCAAAGGGAAGAAACCTAAAATTAACTATTTTAAAGTATTTGGTTGTACATGTTATATACACAATAACAACAAGAAATACATTAGAAAGTTTGAAGCTAAGGCTGAAGTGGGAGTTTTTCTAGGATACTCCCAAGTAAGCAATGCTTATAGGGTATTTAATAAATCAACCTTGAAAGTTGAAGAGTCTATTCATGTGTCATTTGATGAAACTAACATGTATTGTAAGGAGAAAGAAGTTTCTACCATCAGCAACTTGCAGGTACCTCACTTATGTGAGACATTGGATGGACTAAACCTCACCCAAGAGGTTCCCACTCATCTCTCTCCACATGTCATTGAAGACAGTGAAGAAGATAAAGCTGAAGAATATGAGCCTCAACCAATAGCAAATATAATTCCACAAGAGGAATATATTCAAAATGTTGTTGCACAACCAACTCCACCCACTGATTTTGTCACACTTAGGGATCACCCCAGATCTCAAGTAATTGGAGACATTTCAACAGGTGTACAGACAAGGCATCAAATCAACCAAGACTTGATGCATGCATGTTTTCTCTCTCAGGGTGAACCTCTAACCTTCATGATGCTGAGCAAGATCCTCACTAGATCCTTGCAATGCAAGAGGAATTAAACCAATTTGAGAGATGTAGAGTTTGTGATTTGGTTCTAAGACCCCAAAACTATCCAGTTATTGGAACCAAATGGGTTTTCAGGAATAAGCTTGATGCCCAAGGAGTTATTGTGAGGAACAAGGCTAGGCTTGTTGCTCAAGGATATAGGCAAGAGGAAGGAATTGACTATAATCAGACCTTTGCACCAGTTGCAAGGTTGGAAGCTATAAGGATTTTCCTTGCCTATGCAGCATTCAAAAGGTTCAAAGTTTTTCAAATGGATGTGAAGACTACCTTCCTAAATGGAGTGCTACAAGAAGAGGTTTATGTAGAACAACCTCCAGGTTTTGTTTCTCCAACTTATCCCTCTTATGTTTTTAGATTAAATAAGGCTCTTTATGGTCTAAAGCAAGCTCCAAGAGCTTGGTATGAGACCTTGTCAAGTTTTTTATTAGAGCATAAATTTACAAGAGGAACTGTAGATAAAACTCTTTTCACTAGACATCATAAGGACCAAATATTGTTAGTACAAATCTATATAGATGACATTATATTTGACTCTACAGATTCAAAGTTGTGCAAAAGATTTTCTAACCTCATGCATTCTAAATTTGAAATGAGTATCATGGGAGAGCTTTCATATTTCCTTGGTCTCTAAGTGAAACAACTCCCTGATGGCATCTTCATCTCACAAGCAAAATATGCTAAAGAACTTCTAAAGAAGTTTTGGATGGCTGATGCCTCAGCAAAGAAAACTCCCATGGCCACAAATGCTGTTGTGGACTCTGATATACCAGAAAAACCTGTAGATCAGAAACTCTATAGGGGCATTGTTGGGTCCCTATTATACCTCACAGTAAGTAGGCCAGATATTATGTTTGCTACATGCCTTTGTGTTAGGTTCCAAGTGAACCCTAAGAATCTCATCTAATTTTCTTTAAAAGGATTTTAAGATATATAAAGAGTTGTCCTGATCTAGGCCTATGGTATCCTGCTGAATCAGAATTTGAGTTAACTAGATACTCTGATGCTGATTTTGCTGGACGTAGGGTTGATAAAAAAAGTACTTCAGGAACTTGTCAGTTCCTGGGTATGAGATTAGTATCATGGTTCTGTAAAAAGCAAACATCTGTGTCAACATCAAATGCTAAAGCAGAATACATTGCAGTAGGCAGCTATTGTTCACAGATGCTCTGGATATAGAACCAGCTACTAGATTATGGGTTCAACTTAAATAATTCAACCCTATTCTGTGATAATACTAGTGCTATAGCCATACCAAAAAATACAGTTCACCATAGTAGGACAAAGCATATTGATATAAGACATCATTTCATTAGGGAGTGTGTAGACAAAAATAAGATTAAGCTTGTCTATATCTACACTGATTTACAGAAAGCTGACATATTCACCAAACCTCTGGATGAGAAAAATCATGCTTTCTTTCTAAATTAGCTGGGAATGATCAATGGAGAAGACTTAGCTTAAGTTCTGTTTGCAATCGACGAATTTTCCAAAGTTCGTCGAATGGAGTTCGCCGAACCAGGGAAGGTTTGAGAGATATTAGTCGAATGGAGTTCGCCGAATTCTCTGTGTGAAATAATTTTCGTCGACCTGAGTTTGACGAACTTTGCTTCAGAAGTTATTCATCGACCGGAGTTCGACAAATTGTCTTCAAGTCTTCTGAATGAGATCGACGAATTACTTGTTATTAACTCATTTCGTCGACTTCACTTTGAAGAATTAATTTTATTTTCGTGAAACGGAGATTGTCGATTCATATTCTGGAAACCTTATATCTAGGTTTTCTTCGACCTCCATCCCGCGCTTTCTGTTCCCTTGTACGTGATCGCCGTTTTCTCTGTCTTTCTTGTAGGTGATCTCAATGGCCATTCCAGCAGGCGCTCTAGCCACTATGAAGTTTGACACTAGATTTGATGTCGACTTCGAATCATTCCAGCACTCAGACCCAATCTTTCTATATATTCTAGAACTTTTGGAAGAACAGAATCTGAAGAATCTGATAACCACCAGGATAAAGTTGGCAGGAACAGAAATCAGAGAATGGGTCTATACCTCAACCACTTCTGAAGACAATACTATGACTAGATCAATCTCCGGTAACACTGTCTCCTTAACCCCTGTGGTTTTATCTGAAATATTTGGTTTGACAAATGGAGAGGAGGAATCAGAAATTGATTCAGAAGAGTTTACTATGATGCTAAATCTGATGGGTTATACTGGTGACAACCCACACAAACTGTTGAAGAAACATCTGTCTGTGCCATATAAATTTTTAGCAGACTTGGTCGGTAAAGTGCTACTCGGAAAACACACAGCACATGACTACATCACCAGATAATAGTTTCTGGTCATGTGTGTCATTGTCAACAAGAAGCAAATAGACTGGGCACAACTACTGTTTGACTTGATAAAGAAGAAGAATACCAAAAAGGAAGTATGTTTTGGAAGGATCCTAGGGATCTTCCTCAAGGAAAAGGCTGCTGAATCCCTGGTCTCCCAGACCATATTCATTAATGCCAGTAAAAGGTTCACATGTGCCTTATTTGGCAGGTGGGAGACGACAATCACCAAGCCCACTAAGGCTTCTACCTCTTCCACCCCATCTTCTGAAGGCACCAGAGCTGTTAAAGCCACTCCCACACCTGCTGAAGAGATTCATCCCACTCCACCATCTCTTCCAGCACCCCTTCCAGCAAAACAACTCACTTCCTCTCCCATTCTTTATTCAACACCCCAATCACCACAGCATACTCATGTTCTAACTCCACCTCCATCTCCACCACTTGACATCACTAACATTCCATCTACAACACTTATCTTCCATACCATCTTACATCCTACCCACAAACACTACGATGCAAGATACCATCCCTCCATCCTCATCACCATCAAATCTCAACATACCTGATGTTCTACCCTCCATTCCCTCACTGGTTGCCACCTCTTCCACACCCACTGCCACACCATCTACCACTTTCTCTCTGGACCCCTCTACCATATCCTCTATCATCACCATCATTACTCACATTCTTCAATCCCTTATAGCAGTGGCTATTACACCTCTTGCTACTACCATTACCTCCTTATCTGCTGAAATAACTGCTCTTACTGCTGCCCCCTCATCAGTCAGGGGCTTGGCCTCAGTCCCCACTGAAACCAGGCAAGGGGAGATGCCTGATGATGAAGCAGCAGCAATAGCTTCAGATACTTCGGCACCAGCACCAGCAGAGACTTCAGCCCCAGCAGTAGCAGAGACTTCAACCGCAGCTGTATATACAGATTGTATAGATACAGATTTAATTGATTTAATTGATTTTATTGATACTGATATGGACATTGATGAAACTATTGGTGATTTTATCCTCAATCCCACAGTTAATTTACAAGAATTGCTGAAACGTTTTGACACTGTACATATGCAGTATCTTCTAGGAGAATTTGCTAAGCCATAGTTGGCTATTGTACCATATACTTCTCCTGTTAGTCCAGCAGTTGCTCAGCAACTATGTGACAGTTTTTATATTCCAGTTTCTGCACCAACCTCAGCAATCATTCCATCCTCTCTAGAAGCTATCTCAGCACCAATCTTTGTAATGGATTACTCCCCTATGCCAGATTTAGATGAGTTGATCTTGGTTGATATTGAAGAAGAAAATAAGACAGCAGCTGAAAGCTCTGTCCCAATTACTTCTGATTCCTGTATAGTCTATTCTTCAACTACTGTTGAAGCTCCAGCTTTTGAAGCTTCTGCTCTTGTTCCAGAAAAGACTACCACTTATGATAAAGCCTTGAAAGCATTGGATGCTCTATATGATAACCCTCAGGGTTCTAGCAGTGAAGAAGATGAAGATGATGATGAAGATGATTCAGATGAAGAAGCTGTCAAGAAGAAGAAGAAAATGCTGTCAAATAAAAGGAAAACCCCTCCTCCTCCTGCTGCTAAACCAAGTTCAAAGAATGACACCCCATTCTACATCCTTCAAAATATTACTCCTTATAAAGGAATGCCAGCATGGATATGGTTGTCTAAGAATCAGCAAAAGGAGAGGAAAAGAAGTAGGAAATATTCTCCACCACCAGTTCAGAGATACAGAAGAGATCCACCTCCTCCACCTCTTCCAGCAGCTGGTGCCACTAGCTCTAGCTCTCAGAGATCTGCCCCTATGCAAACTTATCAGAGACATCAAGGGAGATCCTCTGGAAGCAGTCAGCAAGGGCATCATTCTTCAGGAAATCAACAACAGCAACATCAACAACATCAACAGCATCAGCAGCAACAACCATCTCTCTCTGCAGAACAGAAAACTAAGAGTCCTGAAAAACTAGATTCACTTCCTGTTCCTTTTGAAGATCCTGAAACAACAAATACTGCTAAAATGGCCAGGTTCTAGGAACTCATTGGTCTTTCCTTGATTAATAAAGCAAAAGCTGAAGGTAAAGACATATCAGGATACACAACTATGTCAAATATAAGAAGGAAGAACTAAAAAGATTTGATAAAGCAAACAAACTGTTTAATGTTGATGATTACATGAAACTCCATCCTGGAACAGTTGTCCCTAGAACTATATCTCTGAAGATTATTGAGGCAGCTGATATGACAATGACAAAGGCACAGGCTTTGGATCCAAAGAGAGAAATTGTCTTTACAAAGCCAGGAGAAAAGCCTAAAGAGGACAAGACCATAGAGAAGAAGCAGAAGAAGTAATCTTTACATTGTTTTAATTTCTTTCTGCATTTACTCTCAAACTATGTTATTTTTTTAAACAAAGCCAATGCACATATATATCTGCTGCACGTGTTAATAATTCCCTGCAAGATATATCCTTTTCTTGCTTTGTTTATCTTTATGTCTATATTTTGAGTATATTAGTGACCTCACCCAAATAGGGGGAGATTGTTGCATCCCTAGTTGATTTGGGCAAGGTTCACTAACTTAGGATGTGACCCAACATGTATAGCCAGGATCAAATTTGTGTCCTAGAGTCTAAGCCAAGTCCTTAGAGTAAATATCAGATGGACCAGCTATCAACAAGATCTTCAGAGACTCAAGACTTAGAAGATTTCAAGACTAAGTAAAGTGAGTTCGACGTTCGTCGAAATCAGGTCGGCGAAAGGTTTTCTCAGCTCGATGATCTTGAGATATTTCTCTGAGCTGAGCTCGATGATCTTCATTCTCTGGTCGACGAAAACTGGGATACTTCAACAAACTGAAGATAGGGTATCTTCAGATTATTCTAAGTCCAACTTCAGACTTTGGTCGATGAACAAGATTCTGAGCTCGACGAATTTGGACTTCGAGTTCACAACAACCTTCTGTTAGAAGATCTCAGGTCGACGAAGTCAACTCCTCAGGCCGACGAATCCTCAGGTCGACGAACTATGTTCTTTGGTCGACGAATTCTGGAACCAGAAGATTTGTGTCGACACTTAGGGAATGTGTCGACACCAACTATATCAACACCAGAAGACTTGTGTCGACACCCATATTAATCCAACGACACCCACCTATGTCGACACCAGAAGTTTTCATGTCAACACACAGAATATCAGTCAACACAAAATATTTGACTAAGTTCAGAATTGTTGCTGAACTCCAGTCGACGAATGCAATTGTCAGCTCGACGAACTTCAGACAGAAAAGGAAAAGTTCTGAAGCATGCAAGTTCGGTTATCAGCTCGACGAACTTGGAACTCAGCTCAACGAACTATTAACTCAGCTCGATAAATTCTGTTATTTGTTCGACGATTCCAGACTTAGCCATTTCCGGCATTCAATCCTCACTCAAATGCAATAATTCCTGATAGATTAAATGCCCAAACATTCTCTAAATGTAGCCGTTAGAGGACGCATTAATTACAGTATTCTTCATGAATATTACTTGCAGATTTTCCACGGGGCAGTTAAGGAAATGATTAAATGTCGAGTATTCTCAAGGCGTCAGCATTTATTACAGAAGATTCAAATTTTTGAATTCAGATAGAAAAACAAAAGATCGATAATCAAGAAAGAAAAAAATAATTAGAATATAAGAAAATACTCAGTCAGAAAAACACAGATAGATAGACTGACTGTAAGATTTCATACAGCACCAGAAAAGCTTCACAAAAAACTCATACTGAAGCTTACAGTGATAGGTAGTGATATTGATTCAGAAGAAGAAGAACAACTATACTATATCAAGAGTCTTCTTCTTCAACATTCTCTCCAGGACTTCCAAGGACAACAGATATCAAATCAGTCAAGATGATCCTGCATCACTGCTTGTCAAGAACTCTAATTGAAGACCTATCACCCTACATCAAAGCTCCAGATCTTCCCTGAACCATTCTACACCTCAGGGGGAGCTGTTTGCTAACATCATTCCACATAAGTCTTCTCAGTTTATTGAGAAAGAGAAGACATAATCACTCTCTCACCCCCTCCTGCATAAAAGGTTGTCATCTCCCTTCAAAAGTGATTCCTGGTTGCAAGTCTCCTTACCAAAATACTTGAGTTGGTTTTTGGGGACCTAATCAAAACCCATTGGTGTCAGACACCTGATCAAAAATCTGAGTGGATTCCTACCAAGGGTGGTAGAAGAGTGGATGTACCCAGTTGAAGGGGAACCACTATAAACTTCTTGTGTCTTCTGGTTGCTTATCTTTTCTTTTTGTTCTTGCTGTGTGGATGTGATTAGGTTTAATATTATCTGTATTTCAATGTTCTATTTACTGCACTTCTTCTGTTTACAGCAAGAGCTGTAGCAGCACTTTTATTGGGACCTAATAATTTTTAAATATACTCTATTCACCCCCCCCCCTCTAGAGTATTGTTGATCTAACCCTCATTTTCACAACATGTTTCGTCGAACCAAGCTCGACGAAATGAATATGGTTCATCAAACTCAGATCATCAAGACCAGAGAAGCTGAGCAAAGGATTTCCTCTTCAGTAAGGAAGGAGAAAAACATTGCTTTCAAAGCATGTGAAGAAGCAGAAGCCACTCCATACAATGATGATCTATTGAGTCTCTTGGCTAAGAGATTATACAAGATGGCAAGGAAAGATTTCAGGAGAATATCTTCCAGAAAAGATGATAAGCCAAGGTATGACAAAACCAATACTAAAGAAATAGTTTGTTATGGATGCAGGAAACCTGGACACATATTACCAGAGTGTCCAAAAATTTAGAAGAAAGACAAAAGAAAGGAGAAAGACTCCAGGAAAAATTCCAACAAATCCTCCTCCAGCAAATACAAAAAGAAGGATAGAGGATTTGCTGCTGAGACTTGGAGTGAATCTGAGTCAGAATATTCATCCAGCTCCAGTGAGGATGAAGAAGAGTCTAAGGCCAGAGAGATCTGCTTGATGGCAATCAATGCATCTTGCAGCAACTCTGAAGCAGCAAATTCAGAAGCTGACAACTCAGAAGATGAATCTATTTCAGAAGAAGATCGGGTAATCTCAACCCTTGATTCTAATTCTGAATAGTTTAAAACTGATTTCAAATTATTATGTAAAGATTTAATTAAATCTGAGAACGAAATCAAACTCCTCAGAGAAAAACTAATTGAATTTCATAACTTTTTCTTCAGAAAACTTCAAACTTAAATAAGATTTAAAAAATGCTAATGAACATATACTTGCTTTAGAAAATAAATTAAAAGAGGATAAGCAATTTGAAGAATCCCTTAATGTGAGAAGTATCAAATAGATGGATATCACAAGCACAGTGAATGCCAGGCTTAATGGCAAACTGGGCTTGGGAGCTTCATCTAGTCAGCCTCCATTATTATAGAAAAATACTTTATCTACTCCTATAAAATTTATTTCTTCCAAAGGAAAAGAAAAAGTAGATGATATAGATACAGCTGGTAAAGTATCACAAAAGAATCAACCTAAGAAAATTATAAATTCACAAAAGAAAAAGAAAAATTTTAACAAAAAATTATGTTCAACATGTTTCGTCAAACCAATCTCGACGAAATGAATATGGTTCGTCGAACTAAGATCGACGAACTATGAACGTAGATTTTCAGTATAACTATTCATCTAACTATGCTCGACGAACTCAACATGGATCATCGAACGGCGATCGACGAACGTGGGGCACAAAGAATGAATACTTTCATTCTGTGAACAGAGTTCGACGAACTCATCCCTATTCATCGAACGCTGATCGACGAACTAATTATAATTCGTCGAACCCAGTTTCATATAACAGAAACTTTAATTCTTTTCAAAAATTCAATCAAACTAAAACCTTTATTAATCCTTTTACCCAGTGAATTATTCCTCATAGGAGATATCATCCACTAGGTTATAAGGACCAACCTGAATTTTCATATATTTCTAGTTATAAATTTTAAAGAAATCAAGGACCCAAGGTTACCTGGGTCAAGAACAACTAAACTTATTTTCTACAGGTAAAGAACTATCCTACCATAGAAGAACAATGGTATCTGGATAGTGGATGTTCAAAATACATGGCAGATGTAAAGACAAACTCACTGAATTCAAAGCAAAGACCAAAAGTGATTTTTGGAGACTCCAACTGTGGACAGACAGAAGGATATGAAAATGTCAAAGTTGGAGCAGTTATCTTCAGGAAGGTAGCCTATGTAAGTGGTCTCAAGCATAACCTAATATCCATAAGCCAATTTTGTGATGGAGGTTATCAGGTATCATTCAATCAGTCATCTTCCATCATTACTTCTGATAAAAACAAAACTGTTTTAACTAGAATTAGACAAGGGAACATATATGTAGTTAATTTTAAATCTGCTAATTCAAAAATTTGTTTATTTAACCAAATTAGTAACTATAATGATGTATGACATAAGAGACTAGGTCATGTAAACCTTAGGAATATTGCTAAATTATCTAGGAACAACCTTGTTAGAGGACTGACTTCTGGTTCTTACAAGAAGGAAGGACTCTGTAGGGCTTGTCAATTAAGCAAACAAACTAAAAATAGTTTCAAATCCATTAATAAAAGTGATTCACCCAGGATTTTATACTTGCTACATATGGACCTCTTTGGCCATATAGTTGTACAAAGTTTGGGAGGAAAATCATACACTGTAGTTATTATTGATGACTTCTCTAGATTCACTTGGGTGTTCTTTCTGAGAAACAAGTCAGATAACTTTAAAGTTTTTACAGATTTTCTCAAGAGCATAAAGATTGAGTACTCTACTCAGGTTGCATTGATTAGAAGTGATCATGGTACCGAGTTTGAATCTCTTCTCATGCAAGAATTCTATGAGAAGGAAGATATCAGGCATTATTTTTCTGATCCTACAACTCCTCAACAAAATGGGGTAGCTGAAAGGAAAAATAGAACCCTTATTGAATCTGCTGGGACATTGCTTGCAGATGCTTATTTGCCCATATCCTTTTGGGCAGAGGCTGTAAGCACAACAAATTATGTTCTGAACAGAAGTTTAATACATAAACTTAAGGGTAAGACCCCTTCTGAATTACTTAAAGGTAAGCAACCTAAAGTAGATTACTTTAAAGTATTTGGATGCAAGTGATATTTTCATAATAGTAATAAGAAACACCTAAGAAAATTTGAAGCCAAGGCTGCAGAGGTTACCTTCCTTGGATATTCCCAAGTTAGCAAGGCCTATAGAGTATTTAACAAATCAACATTAAAAATGGAAGAATCTGTTCATATATCCTTTGATGAAGCTAACATGTTTTACAAGGAGAAGGATTCTTCTTGCAGAGACAATGTGAAGGTACCCTATCTGTGTGAGATGTTGGATGATTTAAACCTTACCCAAGAGGTTACATTGCATCCTTCTCCACGGATTGATGAAGACAGTGAAGAAGAAATTATTGAAGCAGTTGAACCCACCACAACAAATATAATTCCACAAGAGGAATTAATTGCACAAGAGGAATTAATTCCACAAGTTGTTGATGAACTAACTCATCCTGCTGATCTTGTCATACTTAGAGATCATCCCATATCTCAAGTGATTGAAGACATATCAGCTGGTGTGCAAACAAGACATCAACTCAACCAAGATCTGATGTATTCTTGCTTCATTTCTCAAATTGAGCCTCAATCCATAAAAGATGCAGAGTAATATCCCCACTAGATTATTGCAATGTAAGATGAACTCAATCAATTTGAGAGGTGTAGAGTTTGGTATTTAGTTCCAATACCCCAAGACTACCCAACCATTGAAACTAAATGGGTCTTTAGGAACAAGCTGGATGCACAAGGATTAATTGTGAGGAACAAAGCAAGGCTGGTACCCAAGGATATTCACAGGAAAAAGGCATTGATTATGATCAAACCTTTGCTCCTGTTGCAAGACTTGAAGCCATCAGATATTTTTTTGCATATACAACATTCAAGAAGCTCAAGGTCTATCAAATGAATGTCAAAAGTGCATTTCTAAATGGAGAACTAAAAGAGGAAGTTTATGTTGAGCAACCACCATGTTTTATCTCCTCAACTCATCCATCTTATGTTTTTAAGCTTCATAAAGCTCTTTATTGTCTAAATCAAGCTCAAAGAGCTTGGTATGAGGCCTTAGCTAGCTTTCTTTTAGAGCATAAGTTCATTAGAGGTATTGTAGATAGGACCTTATTCATTAGACATGATAAATCTAAAATTTTGCTTATCTAAATATATGTAGATGATATAATATTTGGTTCTACTGATTCCAAACTTTGCAAAAGGTTTTCTAACCTGATGCATTCAAAGTTTGAAATGAGTAGCATGGGTGAACTATCCTACTTCCTTGGTCTTCAAGTGAAGCAAACCCCTGATGGTATCTTTATATCCCAGTCAAAATATGCTAAAGAGCTACATAAAAGATTTGGGATGACAGATGTCTCAGCCAAAAAAACACCCATGCCCTCTAATGCTGTAGTTGATTTTGATGAACAGGGGAAACTAGTTGATCAGAAAACATATAGGGCTATTGTTAGGTCTTTATTGTATCTTAGAGCTAGTAGGCTAGACATTATGTTTGGTACTTGCATTTGTGCTAGATTTTAAGTCAATCCTAAAGAATCTCACCTTATGTTACTAAAAAGGATTTTAAGATATATAAAGGGTTGTCCTAATCTAGGACTCTAGTATCCTATTGAGTCAGAATTTGAATTATCTGGATTCTCAGATGCGGACTTTGCTGGATGTAGAGTTGACAGAAAAAGCACATCAGGAACTTGTCAATTGAAAATGTTTTAGTTGTCTTACCTAAATCACCTAGAGAGGGGTGAATAGGTGAGTTGTGCGTCTTTTGCGGAATAAAAATTTAACGAGCTATGCACAAAAAAATAACCAAGCATTCACAGACGACACCAAGAGTTATAGTGATTCCCCAACCTTGGGTACATCCACTTTCCACTCACTGATCTAGCAAAGCACTAGACTCGGATTGAAACAAATCCTACAACTCGGAACAATGTTCTTATAATTCGATTCCGAAAACTGGATCTACACTCGGAAGATAAAACTTCCTACAAAAACAACTCGGAAAACAAAGCTCCTACACTCGGAGAAGCATCTCCTACAAGAAAAAATTGAAATATAACAAATACAAATCGTGTTATCTCTCAGGACTGAAAACTGTTGCCATTCTTCTTCCTTGAACTTTGCGGCTTTGTCAAAAGTAAGTTGAAGAAGACTCGGCAAGATCTCTGATCTAAAAATCTGGACTCAGCAAGATGAAGTATTGGATTTGTAGATTGTAGAATGTCTTGATCTCTGAATCACTTGCTCTGAACCGATCTGGATTGAAAGCGCTATTGGTGATGAAGGCAATGAGCGATGAGCTGTGACGCTTTCGATTATGGAAAGAGAATTAGGGATTCAGAATTCTTATAATATCTTCTTTTTTTCTTAGGATTGTCAAAAATGACAAGACCTTTTATAGGACTTGCCAATGGTCATAATCATAATTACTAATAGCCACGAAGACCAATCACGCGCTAATGACATTTGAAATTACGTCTTCCTAGACTTAAGAAAATTTCTGAAAAATAGTACATCAGTTCTTGAGAGAAACGATAGTACTCGACAAAAGGCTTACTAGTTCTCGAGAATAACAATGAAGATCTTGAGAAAAAGACTTAGAAAAAATGTGGAGGTGGAATTCAGCATTCTCGGGAATGAAGGAAAGTACTCGAGGAAAAAGAACTTTAGTTCTCGAGAAGGAACAATCTGGTAATCGAGAACAAATAAGTGTTCTCAAGAACAGATGTTTAGCTCTCAAGAAAAAAGGTCTAGGTCTCGAGAAAAGTCATCTGCATCTCGAGAATTATGCATAGTCTTCTCGAGAATATATATAGTCTTCTCAAAAAAAAGACTTAGATTAATTTCAGTCTGGAAAAGAGAATAACCCGAGAAGAAATGTCATGAATTACTCGAGTACATAAGGCCTTCTTGAGAATTGCATTACGCTTTCTTGAGAACTACTTTTGCAACTCGAAATTATGACAAGTCTAACTCGAGAATGAACTTTAGTCCTTCTTGAGTACAAAACATAGTACTCGAGAAAAAGACTTAGACAATTTTCTTAAAATTTGAAAACATCAATTCTTCAATAAAATCAACAACCAACTTTTCCCTTGTCCTTAGTGCTTGAAAAAGAAGTGTGTCCCAATAGAGAGGCTACACATGAGTCAACACCATGAATCACATAACGAGGGATTACATTGTATGGTCTTGTGTTTGGTGACTCATTGTAGACTGACATTGGTCTACACTTAGCAATTGTATCCGGCAAACACTCAACTAAACAGAGCATCAAATACAAACTTAATTCATCTTAGTTTAAGGGTGACTTCATACAAATCTGGGCAATTGTGGATGCAATACCCAACAATCTCTCCCTATTTGAAGAAGTCAAAACCCTCTACAATAAGGTGAATTACATCAAGATAAAATAAGTAAAGAAACTAATAATCATGAGAAATGGAATAAAAGCTATGATGGAGAAAAATAAGATCAACAAAACTAAAAGTTCACATAAATAAAAATTTGTCCAAGGAAAATTAAATTCCACAATTTCAAAAAAATAAGAACTTTCAGCACATCTTCAACTTCTACTGATCTTGTTGTCGTTGTTGTCTTTCTAACTTTTTTTGTAGTCTCTTTTAATAGTTGTGTTGTTTAGGGAAATACTTTGGACGTCTGGGAGGAGCTTTGGGATTTTTCCTCCCATATTCTCTGTCATAAAACCTTCTCTTGGTAAGGGACTTTTCATATAGTTCCCATTCCCGAGGGCTGTAATGTAGGTTCCTGTCTTCATTGAAATCAACTACCATCTTCAGGGTTTCCAGAATAAGAAATTTGGAGGTTGGACACCAAACTTCAGTAAACTCTTGAGGTCTTTTCCTTTTGTCAGCATCAAGATGTGGAGTTGTTCTGCTGGCTGAGGCTCCATCCCCATATTTCCTTCTTTTTACTTTTTGAATTTCAGGAGGTTGAGTAGGCATACCTGCATGTTCTGATTCCCACACTTATTCATATACATCAGGAGGTGGTCCTTCAAAATACTCTGGAGGTGGAGAGAAGGTTGGCCTGTTTACATCCAGGTGAGCATGAGGAGGTGTAGAAGGGTCCATTGCTAGTTCAAGAAATAGTTGATTGTGCATCCATATAGTGGTGTAATATGTATACAGCTTAGTGCGTCTGATTTCCTTCAGTACAGAAGTTTGGATGTCCTTCATTTGATCTTCCCACTGATTTTTCAGAGTTTGAGCTTGTTTTTCCAATAGTTCTTTCACTTTATCCTCCCCCTTTATGACTTCTAAGGAGAGAGTGCTGATGCCATCTTCTTTAAACTTTCCAACTTCTTCACAAGTTTTGAAATTCTTTTCATCAGCTCTCTTGTCTAGTTGAATCTGATTATTAGCAAGGGTGACTGATTGTTCCATAACAATACCAATTCTTGTGATTGTATGATCTATATCTTTTCCACCTATTTACAAGTGTCTCTTAAATTCATCTTTGTTGTTTTGGATTTCAGCAAATCCTCCACTCATTTCTTTCTCCAATGCAGTCATTTTCTCAGTGACAACTTTAAGAGAATTATAAAAATAATTTCTTTGGGCAGCTAACATAGCTTCAATTTTGCTCAGTATATTATCTTCAGGAAGTGTTGTAGGCTTATTGGAGGGAGGAGGCACTACCGGGGCTGTCCATGGAGAAATTTCTTCAATTACAACGGAGGAGGTAGAGGCTTTGTTTTTGTTGACAGTGCTGTCCTCATCTTCAGCATTTTTTGGTAGAAAAGATGTAATCTTGAAATGTAAGCTTGGGAGGGGTGTTTTAGCAACTTCTACTGGTATTTCGTCATCTGAATCATGTACAAAAACAACTTCATCATCATGTATATTTTCAGGAGATTTCTCTGGTTTATGTATAAGAGACTTTGTAGCTTAAGGAGATTGTTCTGGAGACTTTGAAGATGTTGCTGGAGATGAAGTATGATCTTCAGGTATAGGGGATAGAGGATCTTTGGAAGTGAGCTCCTCTATCATCATGTTTATATCTTCATTAGTGGATAGAAGCTGGTCTTGAACTTAAGCATCTGTCAGATTTTCTGAGTCAGGAAAGTCAGCAGCAGGAGAATCTGGAATTTCTGTATGCAGTGGAGGGGAAGAGGCAGCAACAAATATTGAAGGAACTGAGGGTGTAACAGCAGCAGGAGGAATAACTTGAGGTAAATTGGCTATAACAGCAGGTGTAGTGACTGGAGGAGGGATATCTGTAGCAGCAGGAGGAATAAAGACTGTGGCTGGAATTACTGATGTAGCTGGAGCAGGAGCTGGTTGGGCTTGAACAGATGGGGCAGGCTCCCCCTCAATAACTGCGTCAGTTATCTGATGACAAGGAGGAAATGGGGTCCTGTTCACATCTTCAATTTCCTTTGGAGTTCTGTGAGACTTCTGTAATTTAACCTCCCATCTCTGGATGGAGGTAATAGAGACTTTCTTCATGTGGTGGAGGGCTATGTCCTTTTTCATGGAGAATTTATCTGGATTCATCTCATTCGGGTAAAGAGAAAGAATCGTGACATAATTAGGACTCTTAAGACATGACTTAATCTTGTCAAATAACGTCATACCCCATTGGAACTTCTTTCTACAAATCAATGCATTTATTAAGTCAACGAATTATGGGGTAATATAGGAGATAAAACTTGTTTTGCAGAGAAGAACTTGACCAGAATGTCTGCCAGAAGTTTGCTTTCTGCATTCATGAACTGTCTTCTAATATTGTGAGAGGATTGGGAAATCCCACAAAAACTGTTTTCTCTCTCATAGTCAGTGCCTACCAGATCATCTTCTTGATCTATTACTAGAAGTTGCAGAAACCGTGAAACAGAGAGAACAGTCATTTTTACCTTAATATCTTGAACCTTAAACTTGAGCACCTTGCCATTCTGTTTAATCTTTACATTTTGGAAGAACTCTTTGTCATCAGAGGTTAGTATCTTATATGGATGTTCAAGAACAAAAGATATACCAGCGGTATCGAGAAGAATGAGGACATTCCTGAAGTCATCAAAAATCTTGGCAATCCCGGTAGAAATTAGTTCACTGTCGATCCCAAGCTTAGAAGACGATGTCATTGATGAGGAGAAACTGATCTTGGCTAGCCGGCGAATGGAGAAACTTGCTTGCAGCAAACGACGGAGACGTGGAAGATGAAGAGACTTTTCTCGATAAGGGTTTTTGAAATCGGGAATAAATTTCTTGGACCTAAGTATATTTAAATTTACTTTTAATTTTGAGGCTAAAATAAATAAATAATATAAGAAATACCTGGAAAATGGCTGAAATTAGTAGACGAACGTCGAACTCCGATCGAATAATTTGAACTTCTTCTCGACAAATGATATCGCCGTACTCGAGTAGAACTTTTGTTCTCGAGAAGTAACTCTGATGTTCTCGAGAAGTAATTATTATTCTCGAGAGTGATTATGCCGTTCTCGAGTACATGAGTTGTACTCGAGAAATGAAGTCCATATAAATCTGTTGTTCTCGAGTACAAGTGTTGTACTCGGGAAATCAAGTCCATACTTTGAAAATTCTTAGATTTTGAAATGTAGCTAGAACTTCAACTTTCTGTCACCTTTTTCTTCATTCTTCATCATCCTTGTTGAGCATGTCAAGTTATGTTTTGAAGAATGAGAACTTGGCCTCGTCCAGCGGCTTCGTGAATAATATCTGCAATCTGCCTGTCAGTTGGGACATATTAGAGATTTATGTCACCATGCTCCACATGCTCTCTGATGAAGTGGTATCGCAACTCTATGTGCTTTGTATGGCTATGAGAAACGGGATTGTTGGCTATGAAAATTGCACTGGAGGAGTCGCAAAACAACGGAATATCCTTGACCTTCAAGTTGTAGTCTTCAAGTTGGTTCTTTATCCAAAGCAACTGTGCACAAAAACTGCCGACAGAAATGTATTCTGACTCGGCCGTTGAGATAGCGACAAAATTTTGCTTTTTGCTGCTCCATGAAATGAGCCTCCTTCCAAGGAATTTGCAAGTCCCGAAAGTGATCTTTCTATCATCTTTACTTCCCGTAAAATTTGCGTTTGAAAAATCAATAATTCGATGTCATTACTTCTTGGGTACCATAAGCTAAGATTTGGTGTATATTTAAGGTATCTAAAAATCCGCTTTGCAGCGGCATAGTGAGATTCCTTAGAGTTCACTTGAAATCTAGCACACACGCATGTTGAAAACGAAACCTGGAGGTTGTTCAACATACACCTCTTCCTTTATGTCACCATTAAGGAATGCCGACTTCACGTCCATTTGATAGATAGTGAAGCCCTTAAGTGCTGTATATGCTAAGAACAACTTGATTTCCTCCAGCTTTGCCACTGGTGCATAAGTCTGATCGAAGTCGATTCGTTCTTCTTGTATGTATCCTTTGGCGACGAGTTTGACCTTGTTCTTTATGATTGTATCATCCTCGTCCATCTTGGTCCTATAGACCCACTTTTTTCCGATGATGTTCTTACCTTTGGTTCTTGGAACAAGCTTCCAAACTTGACAACACTTGAATTGATTCAGCTTTTCTTCCATTGCCATTACCCATGATGCGTCTGAGTTTGCTTCCTCAAACTTCTTCGGTTCAACCTATGAGTGAAAACTCAAATATAAATTTTCATTAGCTGTACCTCTACGGGTTCTCACACCATCCCGGGGATCTCCTATGATTTGTTCCATTGGGTGATCCTTCAAATGTCTGAGCTCTAGAGTCCTTGCATCTGGAACTTCTTCAATCACAGGAGTGACTTCATCAACTTGAGTGATTTCTTCATCATGGTCATCAACCTCTCCAATAGGGGTTGGAGTGGTGATCTTGATGAACTTTTCATCTTTTCCTTCTGTTTGCTCATCCAAGTTCAATTCTTTTATCTTCAAACCTGCATCTTCAATAAACACACTAGAAGAGCTGCCTTGCAGCAAGCTCGTCTCATAAAATACAACATGAATAGATTTTTCTACAACCAGAGTTTTCTTATTAAAAAATCCTATATGCCTTACTATGGCTACTATACCCTACAAAAATACCTTCAAAGATCTTTTCACTAAATTTAGTAGTGTGATACTTGCCATTATTAAGGACGAAGCATTTACAACCAAAGATTCTAAAATATGAAATAGTCGGTTTCCTTCCCTTTAGCTGTTCATAAGGGGTCTTATCATGGTTCTTGTTTATGACTGCTCGATTTTGCACGTGGTATGCAGTGTTGACAGCTTTAGCCCAGAAGTATTCCGATAGTGAGGCATCACACAACATGGTCCTGCAGGCCTCTATGAGTGTTCTATTCCTTCTCCCAGCTACTCCATTTTGCTGAGGAGTATGAGGATAGGAAAACTCATGAAAGATACCTAGGCTTTCACAAAATTCTATCATGGCCCCAGACTTGAACTCTATTCCATTGTCACTTCTGATTTTTACTACGGAATAGTAGTATTCATTCTGGACCTGCTTGACAAAATTAGTAAAGATATCAAAAGTATTTGACTTATGTTTCAGAAAGAACACTCACCCAAAGTGCGAGTAATTATCAACAATCACCAATGTATAATCCTTACCTCCCAAACTTCTAACTTGCAGTGGACTGAACAAATCCATATGAAGTAGATGTAAACATCTATTAGAGTCTTTTCTAATAATGCTTTTAAAGGTAGCCCTTATTTGCTTACCTTTTACACATACGTGACAAAGTCTATCTTTAGCACACTTGACATTTGGGGCATCACATACTAAACTATGAGAAAATAATTTATTTATAGTTTTGAAATTAATATGTTCCAGTCTCTTGTGTCATTGGTCACCAAGAGATGCAATATCTTTAGCCAAAAAGCACACTGGTGTAGAAGAGTCTATGCAAATAAAATTCAAGCAAAATATGTTTCTACTACGAGTGCCTGATAGAACCGTTTCCATATTGTCTACCGATTTTATCAAGCACTTGTCTGCATTAAATTCTACTATGTATCCATTATCGCAGAGCTGGCTTATGCTTATAAAATTGTGCTCCAATCCTTTAACATAAGCCACATCTGAGTAGGATACACTATCATTCGTAATCATACTGTATCCTTTAGTAATTCCTCTATCAGAACCTCCAAAGATGACTTTTGGCTCGTTCATGACTGAAGAATAATTCTGGAGAAGGTTTCTTGTCCCAGTCATATGCCGAGAGCATCCACTGTGCAAATACCAGATAGGAGTTTTGGTGGCCTTTGGACATACCTGCAATCACAAATCAATTTGACTGAGGAATCCAAACTCATTTGGGTCCTTGGACTCTAGTTAGAACACTCCCCCTACGTGTATTAACATTATGAGTGGTCTTTCTCACATTGTTAAATTGAGGAGTTGCATAATTTCTGGAATTAAACAAGCAATCAATAGCAAAGTGATCAACTTTGTCGCAACACCAACAGTCAAATATGTTGTATCATTGCCTAAATTTCTCCTGCTTGACCTTTTGAGAGTGTGGTCTAGCAGGGGAAGCAGTCTTGGAGGTAAAAGCATCATGGTGATGGCAATCACATGACTTCTTCCCCATAAGAGGCTTTTCCACGACAAATTTTTCTTTTGGTGCTTTCTTGATGTTATAACCATGATTATAAGGTACATAGCTCTGAAGAGTGATCTCCTCATAAGGTTCCTTGAAGAAACTTTCGCCAAAGTTTTGGGGACGGGTCTATCCTTGGTAAGGAGACTTGGGCTCTACATAAGTAGTCCTGATAAAATGACCGTAGGATGAATCAGGATCAAACTCATTCGTTGGAAATATAACCTTCTTAAATGAAGTCTGATCTTGAGGAACTTTCCTCTTCTCCTTGGCCAAAGGTTTCTTGGCTGCCTTATTATTCCTTTGAGCCTTATTTCTCCTAGAGGATTTACTAGGAGCATCAACATGGCCTAACCCAGCACCTTTGGACTGAGATGAGAATTCAGCAACAAAAGAAAGGACAGTATTGGGCTTGGAGAAGCTTTCAACAAGTTTCTTCTCCACAGCAAGTTGTTCTTGCAATTCTTTGATGTTCTTCTCCTTCAGATCTAGGTGCTCTAGAGCCTTGTTATACCCATCAATAGCAGTATTGAAGTTCTCTCTGAGTGAGTCCGTTTTACCGACTTCCTCTCTTAGAGTGCTCTCTTCAGACTTAAGAGACTTTATCTCCTTGGCTTGAGTTTTCACGACTCTTCGACATTTGTCGTAAGCCTTGATTAACTCTTTATATTGGGTCATGAGTTCAGACTCATCGTTAGAAGAGCTGTCCTCATGATCATGATCAGAAGTATCTGATTCAGAAAGAGGGGTGTGAGAATTTACCTTCCCAGTGAACTGAGGTTCTTCTTCTTCATCAATTTTTGCCATTAGCCCAAAGTAGACTTCCTCCTCTTCACCTGACTCAGATGAGTCAGAGTCGTTGACAGTCTTGCCATTATTGGCTACTAGGATTCTTTCAGTTCTCTTCTTATTATATGAAGATTTCTTCTCCTCTCCCTTTCCACCCTCCTTCTTGTGAGGGCAATCAGTGATGACATGACCTGGATTATTACAATAATAACAAACGATGTCAGAAGTAATATGTTTGTTCTGTTTAGTATGATACCTATCTTTGCTACTGGAGCCTTTCTTGCGTCGATCACCATCATGATGTTATCTTCTATGCGAGGCATCTTTGCCTCTCCATTGTTTCTTCTTGTTCAAGAATTTCTTGAACTGCCTTGGAAGAAGAGAAAACTCTCCTTCAGATAACTCTGAGCCTGAGGTACTTGGCTGCAGGAGCAGGTGATGTAGCTTTGACTTTCCTTTAGCTGTCCGCTTTTAGTGCGACAAACTTCTCCTTGGATGACCACCGATTTTTTCTTCTTAAACTTTTCTTGAGTTGATTTGCAGTTCATAGGACATTAGCATTCCAAAGAGATTCTAAGGGTCAGTCTCTACCAGCTTACCAAACTCCCGGATAACACAGACTTTGTTGTCCCATTCCTTAGTCAGCGACCATAGAAACATATCACTCAACTCTCCATTTGTGAAGACCCGACCATATACTCTTAGGCCGTTAACAATTTTGAAGAAACTTTCAAAGGTATCTGTAATTGAGTCCTTTGGTCATTGTCAGAATGCTTCATATTTCTGATTTAGAAGGGATCTTCTGTCATCCTTAACTTATTCAATGCCTTCCATCAAGATGATAAGAGACTGCCACATTTCCTTAGCGGATTGGCAGTGAATCAGATTTTGCAACATAGAATCATCGACTGCACTTGCGATGATATTTTTAGCTTTCTTGTCTAATGAGACAAGTGCAATCTCATCTTTATTAAGATCCATCAACTTCTTAGGAACTTTCTTGGTAGGATCAATAGAGGAGATAGTCATGGAAACAGAAAGACCTTCTTCAATAATCATGAATATCCTTGGATCCACAGCTTCCATGAAAGACTTAATCCTTTCTTTCCACATGGGAAAGTTGGTCTTTGTGCACAGAGGAAGCTTTGCAAAATCCTTGGCTTTGTCCATGCTTGGATTACTCAAAAGACAACTTGGGCAGATCTGTTCAAGGTGTTAACCTTTTTCTGAACAACCTCGCTTTGATACCAATTGAAAATGTTTTAGTTGTCTTACCTAAATCTCCTAGAGGGGGGTGAATAGGTGAGTTGTTCGTCTTTTTACGGAATAAAAAATTAACGAGCTATGCATAAAAAATTAACTAAGCATTCACAGACGATACCAAGAGTTATAGTGGTTCCCCAACCTTGGGTGCATCCACTTTCCACTCACCTATCTAGCAAAGCACTAGACTCGGCTACTCCACTAATCTCGGATTGAAACCAATTCTACAACTCGGAAAAACGTTCCTACAACTCGATCTCGAAAACTGGATCTACACTCGGAAGTTAAAACTTCCTACAAAATAACTTGGAGAACAAAACTCCAACACTTGGAGAAGGATCTCCTATAAGAATAAATTGAAATATAACAAATACAAAGAGTGTTATCTCTCAGATCTGAAAACTACTGCATTTCTTCTTCCTTGAACTTTGCGGCTTTGTTAGAAATAAGTTGAAGAAGACTCAGCAAGATCTCTGATCTGAAAATCTGGACTCAGTAAGATCAAGTATTGGATCTGTAGATTGTAGAATGTCTTGATCTCTGAATCACTTGCCCTGAATCGATCTGGATCGAAAGCACTTTTGGCGATGAAGGCGATGAGCGATGAGCGGCGGCACTTTAGATTATGGAAAGAGATTTAGGGATTCAGAATTCTTAGAATATCTTCTTTTTTTATTAGGGTTGGTCGAAAATGATAAGACCTTTTATAGGACTTGCCAACAGTCATAATCATAATTACTGATAGTCACGTGGACCAATCACGCGCTAATAACATTTGAAATTACATATGCCTGGACTTAAGAAAATTTCTAAAAAACAGTACAACAGTTCTTGAGAGAAAAGATGGTACTCGAGAAAAACCTTACTGGTTCTCGAGAACAACAATGAAGATATCGAGAAAAAGACTTAGAAAAAATGTGGAGGTAGAATTCAGCATTCTCGGGAATGAAGGAAAGTTCTCGAGGAAAAAGAACTTTAGTTCTCGAGAAGGAACAATCTGGTACTCGAAAACAAATAAGTGTTCTCGAGAAGAGATGTTTGGCTCTCGAGAAAAAAGGTCTAGGTCTCGAGAAAAGTCTTCTGTATCTCGAGAATTAAACATAGTCTTCTCAAGAATAAATTTATTCTTCTCGAGAAAAAGACTTAGATTATTTTTTGTCTGGAAAAGAGAATAACCCGTGAAGAAATGTCATGAATTACTCGCGTATATAAGGCCTTTTCGACAACAACATTATGCTTTCTCGAGAACTACTTTTGCAACTCAAAATTATGAAAAGTCTAACTCGAGAGTGAACTTTTGTCCTTCTCGAGTACAAAACATAGTACTTGAGAAAAAGACTTAGAAAATTTTCTTAAAATCTGAAAACATCAATTCTTCAATAAAATCAGCAACCGACTTTTCCCTTATCCTTAGTGCTTAAAAAAGAAGTGTGTCCCAATAGAGAGGCTTCACATGAGTCAATACCATGGATCACACAATGAGAGATTACATTGTATGGTCCTGTGTTTGGTGACTCATTGTAGACTGACATTGGTCTACACTTTGCAATTTTATCCTGCAAACACTCAACTAAACAGAGCATCAAATACAAACTTAATTCATCTGTTCAAGGGTGACTTCATACAAATTTGGGCTATTTGTGATGCAATACACAACATTAGTTTCTTCGTGATAGGCTTGTGTCCTGGTTTTGCAAAAAGCAAACTTCTGTGTCAACTTCAACAGCTGAGGCTGAATACATAGCAGCAGGTAGTTGTTATTCACAAATTTTGTGGATTCAAAATCAGCTCCTGGATTATGATTTCAACTTATATTATTCAACTATGTTTTGTGATAATACCAATGCAATTTCTATTGCACAAAATCCAGTTCATCATAGTAGGAAAATCATATAAAGATTAGACATCATTTCATTAGAGATTGTGTGGACAAAAAAATTAAACTTGTCTTTATCTCTACTGATTTACAAAGAGTAGACATTTTCACCAAACCATTAGATGAAAAGAAACATCTGTTCTTCCTAAATTAGCTTGGTATGATCAATGGAGAAGCTTTAATTTGATTTTTGTCTGTGGTCGACGAACTGTTCATTTTTCGTCGAACGGAGATCGACGAACTATGAACTCTTCGTGGAGTGTTCGTCGAATGGAGATTGACAAACCTTCTTTTGCGAAACTTTTCATCGAACGGAGATCGACGAATTTGTTTCAGAAAATTTTTCGTCGAACGAAGATCGACGAAGTTTGTTTCATAAAATTTTTTTGTCGAACGGAGAATGACGAATTATTTTCCCGCTCTTCAAACTTAGATCGACACTTTAATTTCTTTATGAGATTGTTCGTCAAACTGAGTTCGAAGTTTTTATTTTTCATTGGATGGAGTTCGACTTTTCAACTTCTGAAAACTTATAATTAGGTTTTCGTCAAACTCCATCCCGTGCTTTCCAGTTCTTTTGCACTCGATCTCTTGTTTTTGCAGGCAATGGCGATTTCGGTGGAGACCCTTTCCGGAATGAAATTTGATGTCGTATTCAACAGTGATATGGATTCCTTCAATCATTCTGATCAAGTCTTCAAGAACATCTTATAGTTGTTTGAGACTCAACCATTAAGGAAGTTCATGACACCAAGGATAAATCTTCCAATGCAGGAGATTAAGGAATGCTTTTATACATCAAAGATTTAGGAAACTTCAGTTCTTATTGGATCTATCTCAGGACATCAGGTTCCTTTTTCACCAGAAATTTTATCTAAAATTTTTAGGTTTGTTAATGGTGAAGAAGATGATATAGAACTATCTAGTACTGAATTTGATGATATGCTTGTTAAAATGGGTCACTCCCAGGGAAACCCTAACAAAATACTGAAAAACAACTTGTCTGTTGAATAAAACTTCTTAGCAGATGTTGTTGGAAAGGTACTCTTGGGCAAGCACTTTGCCCATGACTACATTAGCAGACAAAATTTCTTTTGATCTGTGCCCTGGTAAATCAAAAGTCAGTGAACTGGGGAGTCATACTGTTTGACTCCATCAAAAAGAAGATAAATAAGAAGGATGTAGGGTATGAGAGAATTCTTGGGCTCTTTCTGCAGGCCAAATGTCCAGAATTATTGGTCTCCCATACCATATTCATTAATGCTTCCAAGAGGCTCACATCATCCCTCTTTGGAAGATGGGAGAGGGTTATCACCAAGCCCTCCAAGGCCTCCTCATCCAGAGCTTCTGAGGACACCAGGGCTGTAATATCCACTTCACCAACCCCAACAGAAGCTCTTGCTCGTCACATTCCCTCTCCTCCTCCATCTCCATATCATTATCTATTTCCTTCATCAACTCCACTTGTTGATGTTTCTCCACTTCAACAACCATCCACTGACACACCTTGTACTCCTATCCCTCCTATCTCACCATCTAGACCACCATCTCTTCCACACTCACCAATCCACATTTCTGAGGATACACCATCTCCACCTCCTCAAACACCTCCACCATCATATCTACCGTCCCATATTGATGACATACCATCCATTTATGTTCATACAGATCTACTACTTTCATCTCCAACTTTTAATATACTATCATCTCCATCTCCACAGCCATATCCACAACATTCCCCTGTTCAGGAAGTCACTATTCCTGATGTCACTCCATCTAACATTCCAACACCTTCAATTCCATAGGCATTCACCATCTGTCCAACCTGCTCCATGCCATCCTCTTCTACTGCCAACCAACCTTCCACATCTACTAATCCAAATGATTATATGTATGTTGATTACTCTTCTATATCAACTAACATATTTGACTTCATTACCCCCACACTCATGCAACTCATAGTTGAAGCAATTGCTCCTTTGGTTGCTACCATCTCTGAACTTTCTTCAAATCTAGCTTCCTCCTCCACTGCCCCTTCTTCTAGGGTCCTGGGTTCAGGACTCTCTGAATCCAGGCACGGGGAGATGTCCAATGAATAAGCTCCATCAATCAATGAAGAAACTCTACAAATTAATGAAGTAATTCTAGAGGTTGTAGCAATAGATACAGAAATGCTTCCAGTTTGTACAGATGAAGAAGCAGCAGATTTTTCCACTCTAGAAATCATCATTGTTGGTGATTTTATCATTGATCCCATAGTTGATATTTATTCATTACTTCATTCTTTTGATACAGTTTCCAACAACAATTTACCATTTTTTGATAATTATTCTAAAGTTATAGTTTTCTATACAACACCAAGAAGTCCTATTGTTTTGGAACAACTAAGGACAAGTTTTACAGTTATTGAGGATATTACAAAACAAGTAATAGATATAGAGCCAAAGGCTTTCTCACCTCCAACTTTTGGCTGGGCTGAATCCCCCATGCCCAATCCTGATGATTTTATGTTTGAAGACATAGATATAGAGAATATAGAGCCACGACCTCAGGCTGAAGAAGAAAATATAGCTGTACAGCCACAAGCTGAGATAATAAATACAGATATACAACCACGGGATCCTCCAGTATTTTCTGCTGAGATTCTTAAACAGATTAATGCTCTCTATGATAATCCTACTAATGAATCTGATGATGATGATGAAGAGTCAGACGACTCAGAAGATTCTGGTGTTAACCTAGAAATCGATGATCCTTCCCAAGGTGGCCAGCTTGCTAGTCGTGGCTTGCTCTAGGTTCCCCCTGGAGGTCGCGACAAGTTCGTGCATGTGCGGAAAGACTTCCCTGTCCGCTCAAGCTGCGCGGCTAGGGCGATCTCCCCAGTCTGATCGCCCAGGTCTCAGAGCAGCCGCTTGTTCTGTAGGGACTGCGGACTGCTTCCTCAGTCCGCCCCTGCAGGCCACATGGTTTGATCAGCTAACCGTGCCCTATTTCCTTTTGCTCCAACAGGACAACCAAACTAACTGTGGCGGATTCACATTTTCGTCCGCACAGAATGCAGATTCACTTTGCTCCGATTACGTCGACCTGCCTTTAGGCCGCTAGTCAAGAATGGCGACCTGCCTCCAGGCCTCCAGTCAGCAATAACAACCTACTCTACTTCGCCAGCATGCGCGACCTGCATCCACAGTCCTTCCAACACGTGGTGGACTTCAGGAGAATGGGAGACCTACCTCCTCAGTCTACCAGGTCGCCCAGTCAACCAGCACGACAACTCACAGCACGCAGACTCCGTCCCAGTCCCCCAAAGAGCGTTGCCTTGCTCGAAAACTAATCTCGTCTGATGCGAGCTGGGCAGACTCATCCTTCAGTCCAATCCTTCAGTCCACAAACATTGATGAACCACAGCTCCAGCTTCTCCCCAACCGTGGGTACATCCACTTTCCACTCACCAATCTAGAAAATCACTAGACTCGGCTAATCTACTAATCTCGGATTGAAAACAATCCTACACCCTGTAACAACGTTCCTACAACTCGATCCGAAAACTGGATCTACACTAGGAAGATAAAACTTCCTACAAGAACTTAGAGAATACAACTCCTACAACTTGGAGAAAGATATCCTACAAGAATAGAATGAAATGAATAAATACAGACACTGATTATATCTCGGATCTGAAATGCTTCTAATTGTTCTTATTTCTTTGAACTTTGCGGCTTTATCAGAATTTGTTGAAGAATAATCGACAATATCTTTGGATCTGAAATTCTCTGGACTCACACGATCAAGTAGAAGATCTGTCGTTGTAAAAGAATCTTGATCTGCAAATCAACTTCTCTGAATCGATCCAGATCGAAAGCACTTAGTTGATGAAGACGATGATTAGCGGCTATCAATTTGGAATGAAAATGTCGGATTCAGAAATCTTAGAATTACTTCTTGCAGCGGCTATAATTCTTCTTAGGGTTGGTCGAAAATGGCAAGACCTTATATAGGATTGCCCTAACGGTCATAATCATCATTAATGACATCCACATGGACCAATCATGTGTTAATGATGTTTGAAATACACGTCTGTCTGGACTTAGAGATTTTCAGAAAAATAGTACGGGTGTTCTCGAGAAGAAGTATAGTACTCGAGAACAAATGAATTCTGTTACTCGAGAACACTACAGAAGTTCTCGAGAAGAAGACTTAGAGAAAAAGAATGTGGAGAGAGAAAACAACATTCTCTGGAAGGAAGAAAAGTACTCGAGAGAAAACATACTGGTTCTCAAAAAGAGCTAAGAAGATCTCGAGAAAAACACTTAGAAAAATATGTGGAGGTGGAAATCTGCATCCTTGAGAATGATAGAAGCACTCGAAAAAAATGATGTTTTGTCCTGGAGAAGAAACATTCTGGTACTTGAGAACAAATAATCATCTCAAGAACAAATAGCTAGCTCTTGAGAAAAATACTCTGGTTCTCGAGAAATGACTTCTGCATCTTGAAAACAAACTATAGTCTTCTAGAGAATAATTTTGTTCTTCTCGAGAAAAAGACTTAGAAAAATTTATGTCTGGAAAAGAAACATCCCGAGAAGAAATGTCATATAGTACTCGAGAATAGCAAAAAGCTTTCTCGAGAACAACTTCTGCCACTCAAAATGAAGACAAGTCTAACTCGAGATATTTCTTAAGTCCTTCTCAAGTACAAATATAGTACTCGAGAAAAAGACTTAGAATTTTTCTTAAAAACTTAAAATCTTCATTCTTCATAAAAATCAGCATCAATCTTTTCTCTTGCCCTTAGTGCTTGAATAGGAAGTGTGTCCTAATAGAGAGGCTACGCATGAGTCAACACCATGAATCACACAATGAGGGATTACATTGTATGGTCCTGTGTTTGGTGACTCATTGTAGACTGACATTGGTCTACACTTAGCAATCACGTCATGTACACACTTAACAAAAAGAGCATCAAATACAAACTTAATTCATCTTAGTTTAAGGGTGACTTCATACAAATCTGGGCTATTGTGGATGCAATATCCAACAATCTCCCCCTATTTGTAGTAGTCAGAACCCTCTACACTAAGGTGAATTACATTAAGAGAAAAACACATAAAGAAATTGAGAGCATGAAAATTTGGAGAAATGCAGTAATATATAAAAATAAGATCAGAATTAGAAGTTCATATAAGCAGAAAATTATCCAAGAGAATTAAATTCTACAATTTCAAAAATGAACTTTCAGCATCTTCGGTTTACTGATCCTGTGAATGTTGCTTCCCTTGTCTCTCAAGCTTCTCCTGTTGTCTCTTTTGATAACTGAATGGCTTGGGAAAGTTTTTAGGAGGTCTAGGTAGAGCCTTAGGATTATTTTTGCCATGAATTCTATCATAAATCCTTCTCTTTGTAAGAGATTTCACATATAATTCCCATCTATCTGAACTATAATGCAAGCTTCTGTTTTCATTGAAATCAACTACTAGCTTCAAAGTTTCAAGAATAAGAGACTTAGAAGTAGGGCTCCAAACTTCAGTATATTCTTGGGATCTTTTCCCTTCAGCTTCTGGACGTGGAGTTGATCTACTTGCAGAGGCTCCATCACCATACTTTCTTCTCTTGGCTTTTTAAACTTCTGGAGGATGAGGAGGCATTCCTATTTGTTCAGATTCCCATACTTGTTCATAAACATCAGGAGGTGGACCTTCATAGTAATCTGTAGGAGGTCCTTCAAAGTATGCTGGAGGTGGTCCTTCAAAATACTCTGGAGGTGTGGAAAATCTAGACATGTTTACATCTACATTTACAGGAGGAGGAGCATTTGGATCCATAGCTAGTTCAGGAAACAACTGATTGTGCATCCATATAGAAGTATCCTAGGTATATAACTTGGTAATCTTGAATTCTTTAAGTACAGAGGTCTGAAATTCTATCAGCTGATCTTCCCATTGATTTTTTATTATCTGAGCTTGTTTTCTAGCAGTTCCTTCACTTTATCCTCCCCCTTTCTGGCTTCTAGGTAAAGGGTGCTAATATCATCTTCTTTAAACTTGCCAACTTCTTCACAGGTTTTAAAATTCCTTTCATCACCTCTTTTGTCCAGGAGAATTTGATTATTAGCAAGAGTAACTGATTGCTCCATAACAGTACCAATGCTAGTAATTGTGTGGTCTATAGCTTTGCTACCTATTTACAGGAGCCTTTTAAACTCATCTTTATTATCTTGGATTTCAGCAAATCCTCGACTCATTTATTTTTCTAAAGCACTGACTTTATCAGTGACAACCTTCAGAGAATCATTAAAGTACTTTCTCTGAACAGCAAGCATAGCTTCATTTTTTTTGTAGAATTGTACCTTCAGGGAAGACTTCTTTCTGAGGAGATGGAGGAGGCTGAGCAGGAATAGTCCATGGAAGGATTTCTTCAATAACAACTATAGAAGTAAAGGCTTTCCTTCTGTGTACTGTGGTGATTTCATCTTCATTAATTGTGGGCAGAATGGTTAGAATATGTAAATGAAGACTCAGAAGGGGTGGATCAGCAGCTTCAACTGGAATTTCATCATCTGAATCATGAATTGAAACTACTTCATCATCATGTACATCTGCAGGAGATTTCTCAGCTTCATGTACAGGAGATGTATCAGCTGGAGGAGATGATTCTTGATTTTCTGGAGACTATGCTGGAGTTGGAGATTTTTATAACTAAGGCGGAGGAGACTTAGGAGAAGTTACTGTAGATGGAGGATGATCTTTAGGGATATGGAAAGGGGATTCTTTGGAGGTAAGTTTCCCAATCATCTTATTTATGTCTTCTTCCGTAGACATAATCTTAGCTTGAGTATGGGTATCTGTCAGATTTTCAGAATCTTGAAAGTCTTCAGTAGTAGGAAATTTTGAGTCTGTATGTTGCAAAGAGGAGGAGGCAACAACAACAGAGGTAGATGGAAGATCTATAGCAGAACGTGGATAGTCTAAATGAAGAACAATGAGAGTAACTGTGGCTGGAAATTGTGTGGCAGCAACTGGAATATCTTGAGCAGGAATTTGAGATGGCTGGGCAGAGACAGATGATGCAGGATCCCACTTAATAACTGAATCAGTAATTTTATGTGAAGTAGGAGATGGAGTCTTGTCCACATCTTCTATATCCTTTGGAGCTTTGTCAGTCTTCTATAGTTTGACCTCCCATCTCTGGATGGAGGTAATAGACACCTTCTTCATGTGGTGGAGGGCTATGCCCTTTTTCATTGGAAATGATTCAGGATTCATCTGATTGTGGTACAGGGAAATTATCCTTCCATAGACAGGTCTCTTAATGCATGCCTTGATTTTCTCAAAAGGCATCATTACCCACTCGAATTTCTTTCTACATATAACTGCTATCATTAGATCTAAAAATTCTGGAGTAATATAACTTAAAGAATTGGTTTTACACAGAAGGACTTTTCCTAGGATGTCAATAAATAGCTTGATTTCTGCATTCATATATTGCCTTCTGATTATGTTAGAGGATTGAGGGATTCCGCAGAAACTATAGGCTCTCTCATAATCACTGCCTGTCAAATCATCTTCCATATCTATTACTGGAAGTCATAGATGTTGAGAAATAGACAGAGCAGACATCTTTACCTTGATATTCTGAACTTTAGACTTGATGATTTTGCCATTCCTCTTAATCTTGGTGTTCTGGAAGAATTCTTCAACTTCAGAAGTTAGAATTCTGCAAGGATGTTCAAGAATAAATGACAACCCGGCTGTATCTAGCAGAAGGAGGACGTTCTTGAAATCATCGGATATTTCTGCAATCCCGGTAGAATAGAGTTCACTCTCGATCCCTAGATTTGAGGACGAAGCCATTGTAGTAGAGAAATCGATCTGGGCTGGCCGACAAATGAGAAAATTGACTTGCGACAGACGGCGGAGATGGAGGAAGACGAAACGGCTTTTCTCGAGAAGGGTTTTGAAATCGAGAATAAAAATTTCTTGGACTAATTTCTATTTATAGTTACATCTAATTTTGATGATTAAACATATAAATAATCAATAAAAATACCTGGAAAGAGGCGGCTAAGCGCCTGGGTGCCGATATGAAAAATTGACCTTGAAGAAGAAAATGACAACACATTTCTCGAGAGGACAGATTGTTCTCGAGAAGAGTTGTATCATTACTCGAGTATAAGAATCCTTGGTCTCTAGTAGAATAAGTCTTTTTCTCGAGAAGAGATTTCCTGTTCTCGAGTAAAGATCTTCTCGAGAAATAATTTCTTTGTACTCGAGAAATGATTTTGCTATTCTCGAGAGGAAGTCTGTTGTTCTCGAGTACAAGTGTTGTACTCGAGAAATGAAGTCCAAATTCTGAAATTTTCTAATTTTTGAAGTAAAACCAGATCTTGACCTTGCCTGCTACCTTTGTCTTCATTCTCCTTCATCCTTGTTGAGCATGCCAAGTTCTGTTTTGAAAAACGAGAACTTGTACTCGTCCAGCGACTTCGTGAAGATATCTACAATTTTCCTGTCAGTTGGGAAATATTGTAGATCTATGTCCCCATGCTCCATATGCTCCTGGATGACATGATATCGCAGCTCTATGTGCTTTGTCCGGTTGTGAGAGACTGGATTGTTGGCTATTGCAATCGCACTGGAGGAGTCGCAAAATAAAGGGATGTTTTGGACTTTGAGATTGTAATCTTCTAGTTGGTTCTTTATCCACAGCAATTGTGAACAACAACTGCCGACAGAAATGTATTCTGACTCGGCTGTTGAAATTGCGACACAATTCTACTTTTTGCTGGTCCAAGAAATGAGCCTCCTTCCAAGGAATTGGCAAGTCCCGAAAGTTCTCTTTCTATCATCTTTACTACCTGCAAAGTCTGCATCTGAGAAACCAATTAGATTGTTATCATTACTTCTTGGCTACCATAAGTCAAGATTTGGTGTACCTTTAAGGTATCTCAAAATCCGCTTTGCAGTAGTGTAGTTAGATTCCTTAGAGTTCACTTGAAATCTAGAACACACACATGTTGAAAACATTATATCCAGTCTACTAGCAGTAAGGTAAAGTAAGGATCCAATTATGCTTTTGTACTTAGTTTCATCGAAAGGTTTCCCTTTCTCATCCTTATCCAGAGACATAGTTAAACCCATTGGAGTCCTCATAGAGGTTGCGTTCTCCATTCCGAATTTCTTAATCAACTCCTGGGTGAATTTTGTCTGAGAGATGAAAATTCCATCTTCAGATTGCTTCACTTGAAGTACTAAGAAATACTTTATCTCTTCCATACTTCACATTTCGAACTACCCTTACATGAGTTTGGAAAACTTTTTGCAGAAGTTGTCGTCAGTAGCGCCAAATATAATGTCATCGACATAGATTTGCACATGCAAAATCTTGCCTTCTATTTCCCTAAGAAATAATGTCTAATCTATCTTTCCTCTTGTGAACTTGTTCTCAAGAAGAAAGTTATATAGAGTCTCATATCAAGCTCTAGGAGCTTTTTTCAGACCATATAAAGATTTGAATAAAAGATAGACATGATCAGGAAAGTTAGAATCAACGAAAACTAGAGGTTGTTCCATATACACTTCTTACTTTATGTCACCATTGAGGAAGGCAGACTTCATGTCCATCTGATAGACGGTGAAGCCCTTAAGTGCAGCATATGCTAGGAACAACCTAATTGTCTCCAACCTTGCCACTGGAGCATATGTCTGGTCGAAGTCGATTCCTTCTTCTTATCGGCATCCTTTGGCGAAGAGTCTGGCCTTGTCCTTTATGATTGTTCCATCCTCATCCATCTTGTTCCTGTAGACCCATTTTGTCCTCATGACATTTTTACCTTTGGGTCTTGGAATAATCTTCCAGACTTGGCAATGCTTGAACTGATTCAATTCTTCTTCCATTGCCATTATCCATAATACCTCTGAGTTTGCTTCCTCAAACTTCTTTGGTTCAACCTGTGATAAAAAACTCAAATATAAATTCTCATTAGCTGTACCTCTACGATTTCTGACACCATCTCGGGGATCTCCTATGATTTGGTCCATTGGGTGATCCTTCAAGTGTCTGAGCTCTAAGGTCCTTGCATCTGTAGCTTCTTCAACCACAGAGTGACTTCATCAACTTGAATGATTTCTTCATCTTGATCATCAACCTCTCCAATTGGGGTTGGAATGGTGATCTTGATGAACTTTTCACCTTTTTCTTAAATTGGCTCATCTAAGTTTAATTCGTTCAGCTTTGAACCTGCATCTTCAATAAACACACTAGAAGAGTTGCCTTGCAACAAGCTCGTCTCATTAAATACATCATGAATAGATTCTTCTACAACTAGAGTTTTCATATTAAATATCCTATATGTCTTACTATGGCTACTATACCCTACAAAAATACCTTCAAAACTCTTTCCGCTAAATTTGATAGTGTGATACTTGCCATTATTAAGGACGAACACTTACAGCCAAAGATTCTAAAATATGAAACAGTAGGTTTCCTGCCTTTTAGAAGTTTGTAAGGTGTCTTATTATGCTTCTTGTTTATGAGTGCTCGATTTTGCACGTGGCATGCAGTGTTGACGGCTTTAGTACAGAAGTATTTCGGTAGTGAGGCATCACTCAACATGGTCCTATAGGCCTCTATGAGTGTTCTATTCCTTCTCTTAGCTACTCCGTTCTGTTGAGGAGTACGAGGAGAGGAAAACTCATGAAAGATACCTAGGCTTTCACAAAATTCTGTCATGGCCCTAGACTTGAACTCTATTCCATTGTCACTTCTGATTTTGACTATGAAATAGTTGTATTCATTCTGGACCTGCCTGACAAAATTAGTAAATATGTCAAAGGTATCTGACTTGTGTTTTAGATAGAACACCCACGCAAAGCGCGAGTAATCATCAACAATAACCAATGTTTAATCCTAACCTCCCAAACTTCTAACTTGCAGTGGACCGAACAAGTCCATATGAAGTAAATGTAAACATCTATTAGAGTATTTGCCAATAATGCTTTTAAAGGTATCCTTTGTTTGCTTTCCTTTTACACATGCGAGACAAGGTCTATCTTTATCACACTTGACATTTGGGGCATCACGTACTAAATTAAGTGAAAATAATTTATTAATAGTTTTGAAATTAATATGTGCTAGTCTCTTGTGCCATTGGTCACTAAGAGACGCACTATCTTTAGCCAAAAATCACACTGGTGTAGAAGAGTCTATGCAAATTAAATTCAAACAAAATATATTCCTACTACGAGTGCCTGATAGAATCGTTTTCATATTGTCAACCAATTTTATCAAGAACATATCTACATGAAATTCAACTACGTATCCTTTATCACAGAGCTGGCTTATGCTTATAAGATTGTGTTCCAATCCTTCAACATAAGCCACATCTGAGAATGATACACTACCGTTAGTAATCATACCATAGCCTTTAGTAATTCCTTGGTCTAAACCTCCAAAGATGACCTTTGGACCGTTCAAGACTGGAGAATAATTCTGGAGAACGCTTCTTGTCCCTGTCATATGCCGAGAGCATCCACTGTCCAAATACTCGATAGAAGTTTTGGTGGCCTTTGGACATACCTGCAATCACAAATCAATTTGCCTTAGGAACCCAAACACGTTTGGATCCTTGGTCTCTAGTTAGAACACTCCCCCTACGAGTATTAGCATTTTGAGTGGTCTTTCTCACATTGCTAACTTGAGGAGTTACAAAATATCTGGAATTAAACCAACAATCAATGGCAAAGTGACAAATTTTTCCACTGTACCAACAGTCAAATCTATTGTATCTTTGCCTGAAATTCTCCTACTTGACCTTTTGAGATTGCGGTCTAGCAGGGGCAATAGTCTTGGAGGAAGAAGCTTCATGGTGATGGCAATCACATGACTTCTTCTCCTTGAGTGGCTTTTCTACAATAGGCTTACCCTTGGTGATTTATTGATGTTATGACCATGATTATAAGGGTCATAGCTCTGAAGAGTAATTTCTTCATAAGGTGCCTTAAAGACACTTTCACCAAAGTTCTGGGGGCGGGTCCATCCTTAGTAATGAGACTTGGGCTCTACATAAGTAGGCCTAAAAAAGTGACCGTAGGACGAGTCAAGATACAAATTGTTCGTCGGAAATATGACCTTCTTAAAAGAAGTCTGATCTTGAGGTGCTTTCCCCTTCTCCTTGGCCAAAGCCTTCTTGGTCGCCTTATTCTATCTCTGAGCCTTATTCCTCCCAGAAGATTTACTAGGAGCTTCAACATGGCCTAGGCCAGCACCTTTGGCCTGAGCTGAGAATTCAACAACGAAAGGAAGGACAATCTTGGGCTTTGAGAAACATTCAACAAGTTTCTTTTTCGCTGTAAGTTGTTCTTCCAGTTCTTTTATGATCTTCTCCTTCAGATCTAGGTGCTCAAGAGCCTTGTTATATTCTTCAATAGCAACATTGAAGTTCTCTCTGAGTGAGTCCGTCTTGGCGACTTCCTCTCTCAAAGTGCTCTCTTCAGCCTTGAGAAACTTTATCTCTTTAGCTTGAGTTTTTGTGACTCTTCGACATTTGTCGTAAGCCTTAATTAACTCTTTATACTGAGCCATGTGTTCAGACTCATCGTCAGAAGATCTGTCCTCATGATCATGATCAGAAACATCGAATTCAGAAAGAGGAGTATGAGAATTTACCTTCCCAGTGAACTGGGGTTCTTGTTCATCATTAGTTTGTGCCATTAACCCAAAGTAGGCTTCCTCTTCTTCACATGACTCAGATGAGTCAGAGTTGCTAAGAGTCTTGCTCTTCTTGGTTACGAGGCTTCTTTTTGCTCTCTTCTTATTATATGAAGATTTCTTTTCCTCTCTCTTTCCATAGAAAATCAAACCAAGCAATCACAGACGACTGTAAGAATTATAGTGGTTCCCCAACCTTGGGTACATACACATTCCACTCACCGATCTAGCAAAGCACTAGACTCGACTACTCCACTAATCTCGGATTGAAAACAATCCTACACCTAGGAACACCGTTCTTACAACTCGATCCGAAAACTGGATCTACACTCGGACGATAAAACTTCTTACAAGAACTCGGAGAATACAACACCTACAACTCAGAGAAAGATCTCCTACAAGAATAGAATGAAATGAGTAAATAGAAACAATGATTAGATCTCAGATCTGAAATGCTTCTGCCTGTTCTTCTTTCTTTGAACTTTGCGGCCTTATCAGAATTTGTTGAAGAAGAATCAGCAATATCTCTGGATCTGAAATTCTTTGGACTCACATGATCAAGTAGAAGATCTGTCGTTGGAAAAGAATCTTGATATGTGAATCAAACTCTCTGAATCGATCTGGATCGAAAGCGCTTAGTATAAGAAGACGATGATCGGTGACTCTCGATTTGGAATGAAAATGTCGGATTCAGAAATCTTAGAATTACTTCTTGCGGCGGCTGTAATTCTTCTCATTTCTTCTTAGGGTTGGTCGAAAATGACAAGACATTATATAGGATTACCCTAACTATCATAATCATCATTAATGACATCCACGTGGACCAATCACACATTAATGATGTTTGAATACACGTCTATTTAGACTTAGAGATTTTAAGAAAAACAGTTCGAGTGTTCTCAAGAATAAGTACAGTACTCGAGAACAAATGAATTCTGTAATTCGAGAACACTACAGAAGTTCTCGAGAAGAATACTTAGAGAAAAAGAATGTGGAGAGAAAACAGTGTTCTCAGGAAGGAAGAAAAGTACTCAAGAAAAAACACACTGGTTCTCGAAAAGAGCTAAGAAGATCTCGAGAAAAACACTTAGAAAAATCAATGGAGGTGGAAATCTGCAGTCACGAGAATGATAGAATTACTCAAAAAAAATGATGTTTTGTTCTCGAGAATAAACATTCTGGTACTCGAGAACAAATAATCATCTCGAGAACAAATAGCTAGCTCTCGAGAAAAATACTCTGGTTCTCGAGAAATGACTTCTGCATCTCAAAAACAAACTATAGTCATCTCGAGAATAATTTTGTTTTTCTCGAGAAAAAGACTTAGAAAAATTTATGTCTGGAAAAGAAACATCCCGAGAAGAAATGTCATATAGTACTCGAGAACAAAAGCCCTTCTTGAGAACAGCAAGAAGCTTTCTCGAGAATAACTTCTGCCACTCGAAATGAAGACAAGTCTAAGTCGAGAAATTTCTTAAGTCCTCGAGTACAAATATAGTACTCGAGAAAAAGACTTAGACTTTTTCTGGAAAACTTAAAATCTTCATTCTTCATAAAAATCAGCATCCATCTTTTCTTTTGCCTTTATTGCTTGAAAAGGAAGTGTGTCCCAATAGAGAGGCTACACATGAGTCAACACCATGGATCACATAATGAGAGATTACATTGTATGGTCCTGTGTTTGGTGACTCATTGTAGACTAACAGTGATCTACACTTAGCAATCAAGTCGTGTACACACTTAACAAAAAGAGCATCAAATACAAACTTAATTCATCTTAGTTTAAGGGTGACTCCATACAAATCTGGGATATTGTGTTGCAATACACAATAGAATTGCTTGAGTGAAGCTCTTTCAGATGACGACTTACAAGCTCTTCATTAATCTTATCAAATGTTAGTGACATCAATCATTGATCAATAAATCGGGCTCTCCTTGATTAACAAGCCATGCTATTGTAGTCTAATTAAGATGATTTCTTCTTATTGATTTGTACTTCATATTATAGATGTCATTTCAAATCTAGCAAGAAGGTCACTATTTTGGTTTGATCTTCATTTAGTTATCATCATCGTTCCTCAGACATTTTCTCTGTTATATGATCATATCCATCTTATCTCATCAACAGTTAGCATTCGCAAGTTTCGTCCAGGTACTTGCAGCTTAGTCTTTTCATCATATCTGCTTCTGACTCTTTTCGTGCAGAGATCAACAAATACTTGCAAGCTTTTTCATAGGTACTTGCAACCTACTTTCAAATATCACATCTGCTTCTAACTCTTTTCTTGCAGAGATTAGCAGATACTTGCAAGTTTCTTCACAAGAACTTACAACCTACTTTCATATATCACATCTGCTTCTAACTCTTTTCTTGCAGAGATCAGCAGATACTTGCAAGTTTCTTCACAGGTACTTGCAACCTACTTTCATATATCACTTCTGCTTCTAACTCTTTTCTTATAGAGGTCAGCAGATACTTGCAAGTTTCTTCATAAGTACTTGTAACCTACTTTCATATATCACATCTGCTTCTAACTCTTTTCTTACAGAGATTAGCAGATACTTGCAAGTTTCTTCACAAGTACTTGCAGCCTACTTTCACATATCATGCATGCTTCTAACTCCTTTTTTGTAGAGATTAGCAGATACCTGCAAGTTCCCTTCAGGTACTTGCAGCTGACTTTACTTTCATATCTGCCTCTAACTTTTCTTTTACAGAAACTAGCAGACGCTTGCAAGCCTCCGACAAGTACTTGCAAGTTATTATTCTTCTATACTTTCCTCTCATCTTTGTTTTACAGAACTCAGGGGAAGACATTCACATCTTCTTCATTTTGCAAAGGCAAACTCAGGTACACACAAGATGTACCCTCCATATATGTCTACACTAACTTTTCCTTTGCAGGAAAAAGATAGGCAATAGCAAACACCTAAGGAGAGACATCAGGTTCTATCTATCCTTACCCCCTCCTTTTTCTTTAGGGTGGATCACGATTTTCGTGGGTCTCCTACTTTTTTGAAGTTCCCCTCGGAAATTAAAAAAGTGCGGGGATTATGTTAAGCCAGAAATCGACGATCCTTCCCAAGGTGGCCAGCTTGCTAGTCCTAGCATGCTCCAGGTTCCGCCTGGAGGTCGCGACAAGTCCATGTATGGGCGAACAAAGTTCCCTGTCCGTTGAGAATGCGCGGATAGGGCGGTCTCCCCGGTCTGACAACCCAAGTCGCTGTCACAACTCGCATTTTCTCAACAATAAAAATCGTATCAGAGCAAGAGAAAACACGTGCCGTGATGCCACGTCGTGCAGGGGATAACTGCACACGCTCAGGCAAAACTCCAGACCTTAGATTTTAAGGAAAATCGTGGATTAAATATGAAAGAAAATCAGTTATGTTGAATGGATGTATCCCTTGGCACGGTGGATCAGCTAGTCCACAATTAAAAGTATATTTATACGCAGCAGAAAATACTTTGGTTCAATTAAGTTGACACCCTAATGAGCATAAGTGTCCCCGAGGGACGACTCATGGTATGCACGACTCTAAAGTGAATATAATATATAGGAAAGATAACCTTTTTACGCTAAGGAAATGTAGTGTCTTTGTTTTATAAATAGGTTATGCATGAGGTACATATAATAATGCTTTTAGGGTTTAAAATATCTAACATGCAACCTAGCATAAATCCTTCCCAGAAGCAAGTAACCAACCACAAATAGGCAAAAACAACGTTTAAGTTCATACCCAGCATCGCAAGAAGCCACCAGTGGGCGTCAACAACCTGACACGAACCCACTGGTGAGTATGTACATGTATGCCAAAAGAAAGGGTAAACATAAACAACAAGACATGCACATGTATGCCAAAAGAAAGGGTAAACATAAACAGGGAAGGGACTAACAGTCCTAAAACGTGGGTAAGTGGCAGTGGTCAAAACATGGATATGAATACATAACCAAAATCAGATCCAAAAAGGGCTAAGGGGTCAACAGTGGCAGCTTTAGGGTCCAACACACACCAACCCAAACCGGGGCAAAAGGCGGTGGCCACAGCTCTCCACATCAAAATCCACCCCTCCAGAGGCCACCAAACTCCACCACCTGCCACAACCCAAGAGTCGGCATGCAAAAAAGATTAGTCGAACACCCAATTCCACCCCCTAGAGAAAGGGAAAAGTCACACTAATAATCCTAAGGAAACACACGAACCCAAGACGAAAACGTCGAGCCCACTCGACGCGATGTTGAGTAAGCTCCACTCACTTGACGCCAAAATACTTAGCCGCAAAATCCTACGCTGGATGACGGCGTTGAGTGAACTCAGCTCACTCGACACTTTCAGCGCTTTCCACTTAGGGTAAACGTAAGTTCTAGTTAAAACTGCAGCCTAACCTTTCTCAACTCGCGAAAACAGAGAGTTGGAAATTTAATCCCAACCCTCCGTTCCATCCTAACTACTCGGGGCTACCGCAACTAAACCTAAACTGTAACTAACCGCAACCTCACCCTAACTCTAGCTACCCACTGTACACCAAACCTCGGACAAAAGAGAGATCATTGATTTAAATGCAAAAAGAACAATGAAACAGCCCATGGATGAAATGAGGAAAAAAAAGGCATCCTATTGTTCTAATTTCTAAGGAGGAAAAAAAATAATGAAAACAGAAGTATTGCACAGGAAAATGAAAACATAGTAAGAGTTAGAAATAATTTGGCAAGGGCAAGGGAGCCACTTGCCTCTACCTCTCCGAAAAAACAACAGCCACACCACAGCTTGGCTCCGGCGGCAAGATCGGCCACCTAGAAGACCAAAGCTGAAACTTTGAGGAAAGAAAAGAAATCAGATATTTACAATTCCTGGAATCAAACCCTAAATCGAGAAAAACTTACATGGAAGGGAAGATCTAGACGAGAGCAAGCCATATCCGCTATCGCACGAGAAAAACGAGCTCTAACCCTCCCGCAATCGCCGACCAAAACAACCACCGCCTCCTCTCAAAACCCTTCCGCTGGAAGCTCTCCAGACTCGGGAACGATGAAAATGAGGAGGAAAAACGGTTCACGGCAACAAAAGATGCTCTCAGGAGAAAAAGTACGGAACACGCCCAAGACACGCCCGTGATACGGTCTGACATGCCCGTGTCACGGGGCGTGTACTAACTCGACGAACGTCGATCTCCACTCGACAAAATATGGGATACGCCCCCGACATGCCCGTGACACGGCCCGACACGCCCGTGTCACGGGGCGTGTACTCACACACCTACCCACTCGACGAAAGTCGATCTCCGCTCGACGAAACAGGTGACACGCTCTGTGACACGCCCGTGTCACAGGCTGTGTACCAACTCAAACACTGCCCGACGATCATGGAGTGCCGATCGTCGAACAGAGAGACACGCCCCGTGTCACGCCTGTGTCTGATACGACACGCCCGTGAAACGACTGTGTTCTCACCAAAACACCGCCTGACGACCATCGAGCGCAACTCGACGAACCGAAGGGGGACACGCCCTGTGACACGCCCATGTAACAGGCTGTGTTCCTACCAAAAACACTCGTCGACCAAAAATCGTCGACCACAGGAAAAAGAGCTCTACCCGAGCACGACACGGACTGGGTCACGCCCGTGACCCAGGCCGTGTCACCCAAACTTACACAAAAAGGAAACCTGCTAACTCCTTAGCAAAAAGAGAAGGCACCAGCCTACAAGCTCGGCCACATCAGGCACGCACAGCACATCAAACATTACAAATATTATAGCTAACCAAAAACAATCGCCGAAACGACGCGAAAACGATCGATCCCGGACTTCGACCAAAACTCGCAACGTAGCTAAACAACCAAGCTACGAAAACAACGGTGAGGTCGAAAACAACTTCCGACGATCGCACGCTCAGGCTAACACCACCCGAAGCCAAAACACAAACATTTCCCTAGGAGGCCCAACCGAGTCACCAAAACAGACTCCGGCTAGCTGGGGAAACTTGCCAACAGGCTACAACCAGGCTACACAAGGGACCTAAAGAGCTAGGACCACGCTCTACAACGGCGAAGGGCCGAAAAATGCGTCATTGTAACGCCAATCCAAGATCAAACAAAATACAGAAAAAACTGGGGGCGTTACAGCCACTCCCCCTAAAAGAAAGTTTCGCCTCGAAACTTTACACACAACCCTCCTATAAAGAAGGAGAGAGAAAAAGCCAGGAAAGGGCTATATATATAAATGAAACAGAACATACCAGGCACAAGATCAGGGAAATAGATGAGGGTGAGCCTCCCTCATGGCCGACTCCAATTCCCAAATCGCGCTTTCTACATCCTGATTCCTCCATAAAACTTTAACCATTGGAATAGTCTTCTTCCGCAAAGCACGAACCTGAGAATCCAGAATGCGGACAGGAACCTCCACATAAGAAAGATTCAGCTCCAACTGAGGCACAGAATCCAAAACCTGTCTGCCATTCATCACACATTTCCGCAGCTGACTGACGTGGAAGACATCATGCACGCCAGGGAAATTTGCGGGCAACGCTAGCCTATAAGCTGATATCCCAATCTGCTCAACAATCGGAAACGGCCCCACGTACCTCGGGTCCAACTTCCTGTTCTTGCCAAACCGCTTGACTCCGATCAACGGGGAGACCTTTAAGAACACTGAGTCCCCCACCACAAATTCCAAGTCCGATCTACACCGATTGGCATTTTTCTCATATCTCTCCTGCGCTATCCGAAGCTTTTCCCGTATAAGCTTCACAGAGGTTTCCATCTCCTCGAGTGCTTCTGGACCCAACAAAGGTCTCTCGCCAACCTCAGCCCAAAACAAGGGAGTCCTGCAGCGCCTCCCATACAAAGCTTCAAAAGGAGCCATTTGCAAGCTTTCTTGATAATTGTAGTTATATGCAAATTCCATAAGCCGCAAGCGCTCATCCCACGCCCCTCCGTACTCCAGAATATAGCATCAGATAATATCTTCCACAATCTGATTTACTCGCTCCGTCTGACCATTAGTCTGCGGATGATAAGCCGTGGAATATCTCAAATCTGTACCAAACCCCTCTTGAAGGCTCTTCCAAAAACGAGACGTAAACCTGGAGTCTCGATCTGATATGATACTCACGGGAACACCATGCAATCTGATAACCTCATCCAAATACAGCTCAGCTATCTTCCTCATCGGATAATCGATCTTAAATGGTACGAAGTGAGCACTCTTCGTCAATCTATCCACAATCACCCAAACTGAATCATGCCCCTTAGGAGATCTCAGTAAGCCTGTAATGAAATCCATCGAGATACTCTCCCACTTCCACATCGGAATCTCTAAGGGAGCCAGCTTGCCACCAGGCCTCCCATGGTTGGCTTTCACACGCCTGCAAGTGTAACACTCAGAAACAAATCTGGCTATGTCCCTCTTCATCCCATACCACCAGGCAATCTGATTTAAATCATGATACATCTTGGTAGACCCTGGATGGTAAGGAACACTAGATCCGTAGGCTTCTCTGCACACCATATCCCGAATATCTCCAACTGTGGGAATGCAAAACCTACCACGATACTTCAAGGTACCCGCCTCATCTATAGAGAAATCTGGTAATTCACCTTTTTCAGCTCGAAGATACAAATGCAGAAGATCGGGATCATCCTTCTGATGCAGTCTCGTACGTGAAATCCACGAAGGTTCTGCCACTGCCAAGCTACTCTGCGAGTCGCAGCTTCCCACAGAAATGTCCATCAAAAGGAACTCTTCCACTAGACGCTCGATAGAGAGATTGAAAATCTTCCCTGACTTCTGACTCAGGGCATCAGCCACCACATTCGCTTTGCCTGGATGGTATTGGATTCCAACATCATAGTCGGCCACATACTCCAACCATCGCTGCTGGCACAGATTCAATTCTTTCTGGGTGAAGACATACTTTAAACTCTTATGATCCGTGAAAATCTTGCACTACGCGCCATATAGCAAATGCCTCCATAATTTCAACGCATAGATCATAGATGCAAACTCCAGGTCATGCGTAGGGTAATTTCTCTCATGAGTCTTTAGCTGCCTCGACCCATACGCAATCACCTTCCCGCCCTGCATCAATACGCAGCCCAGACCGACATGCGACGCATCCACATATATATCATACTCACTATCTTCAGTAGGCAGAGACAAAATTGGAGCTGAACATAACCTTCTTTTTAGTTCCGCAAAAGCCTCCTCACACTTGCCATCCCATATGAAGGCTGCATTCTTCTGCGTCAACCTGGTCAGCGGCGCAGACAAGGTAGAGAATCCCTCTACAAATCTTCTATAATATCCAGCAAAGCCCAAGAAGCTTCTGATCTCTTTGGGAGTAACAGGCCTCGCCCATTCCATCACAGCAGCGATTTTTCTGGGTCCACCGATATTCCCTCCTTATTAACCACGTGGCCGAGAAAAGAAACTTGAGGCAACCAAAATTCGCATTTGCTCAGCTTGGCGTATAGCTTATGGTCTCTCAGAGTCGCCAAGACCAGTCGCAAATGCCGATCATGCTCCTCCGCATCTTTATAATACAACAAAACATCGTCTATAAAGACAATCACAAACTTATCTAGAAAATCCTTGAAAACTCTGTTCATCAGATCCATAAAAGCTGAGGGCGCATTAGTCAAACCAAATGACATAACCAAAAACTCGAAATGCCCATGACGAGAGCAGAACGCCGTCCGCGGAACATCTGACTCCCGAATCCTCAACTGGTGATATCCCGAACGAAGATCTATCTTGGAAAACACGACACTACCACGCAGTTGGTCAAACAGATCGTCAATCCGAGGGAAAGGGTACCTGTTCTTAATAGTAACCTTGTTCAGCTCTCTATAGTCGGTGCATAGCCTCATCGACCCATCTTTATTTTTAACGAACAGCACTGGTGCACCCCAAGGTAAAGAACTCGGCCTTATGAAACCTTTTGCCAATATCTCATCCAACTGAATTCGCAACTCTTCTAGCTCTCGCGGGGCCATCCGGTACGGCGCCTTGGCAATAGGACGCGTTCTTGGCTCCAAATCTATAATAAACTCGACATCTCGATAGGGTAGAAGACCAGGAAGATCATCAGGAAACACATCAGAGAAGACACACACCACAGGAATCTCTTCCAAACGCGGCACTCTAACAACTGTCCCTACCAGAGAGACCATACAGGCAAAACAGCCAGAATCAAGCAACTTCCGAGCATGCACCGCAGAAATGACTGGAGACTCCTGGAGTGAATACCCATAAACACTCCCTGGCTGACCGTTGTCTTTGAAGAAGTCCAAGCGCTTACCCTTGCACTGGATCACATCATCGTATCTTGACAACCAGTCCATGCCCAAAATAACATCGAAGTCCTCCAGGTCAATCACCTTCAGATCTACCTTGGCTAGTAAATCCCCAAACAAAATCGGACAATCAAGGACACCCAGGTCCGTAACCACAGAGTCACCGGAGGGGAACTTTACGCAAAAGGCACCACCAACACGATCTAGGCCCAAACTGAACCGCTCCACGAAGGCTCTAGCCACAAACGAGTGGGTAGCGCCTGAATCGAAGAGAACGCGCGTCCAGCGGTTCTTTACCTTAAATCGTCCTACAAATAGCGCACGCATCTAAGGCCACAAACGCTAAAATGAAAACTACAACCAAAAAGGGAACATAATGAAACGACTGGGGAGGAGTCGAACCTGAGATAACCTGGGTCGAAGTCTGCGCTTTGTCTGCCGAAAGCACATTCAGCTTCCCTTTTCCTCTATCCAATTGCTGAGGCGGTGGCAAAGCCTGGAGGGGAACTGGCTACAGAACAGGCTGGAACTGTGGGCACCTTGTCTTGTGATGACCCTTCTGCCCACACTGAAAACAGACCTTACCTCTTAACCAGCAACGGGCAGCATCTTGCCCCTTCCTTCCACACAAGGCACAGACCGAGGCTCCTCGGGGAGCACCCTGAATCGCATGCACCTGTTCCTTCTTCTGCGCTCCCAACCTTTTGAAACACTTCTCAAATGGGTGGCCTGGCTGGCCACAGAAACTACAAACCTCTTTGTTCTTATTTCTCGAGACAGCATCAGGTTCCTGAGGGCTCTTCCCTCCACCGGACTTCCGCTTATCCTTCCTCAACTACTGGCCTCTATTCTTGGCATTCTCAATGGCCTCAACTCTCAAGGCAGCTTCTACCACGCTGGCATAACTGACTGCTCCATAGGCACTCACTAACTGCTGAATGTCGCTTCTAAGTCCACCCAGAAATCGCTTAACTCGGTCTGCTTCAACACTCACCAGACCAGGAGCAAACCGACTCAACTTAATAAACTCAATCTTATACTCATTAACCGTGAGTTTCCTCTGCTTCAAATGGAGAAAGTCATTCATCAGCCGGTCCCTCTCGACTGAAGGCAGGAACTTACTCAGCAGCATCACCTTAAATGACTCCCAAGAGCATCCTGCCACCATGCTCTCTTTCTCCCTCAGCCACCAATTCTTTGCTAAGCCCTTGAGCTGGTAGGCAGCGAGCATCACTCTCTGATCATCCATAATCCCTGAGTAAGAGAACATCTCCTCAATGGTAATCAGCCACTCATCCAAAATCATGAAATCTGCTTGCCCATCATAAGTAGGGGGCCTAAGCCGCTGAAACTGGGATATAAACGCCATCTCCGGGGGCACCACAACCAAAGGCACGGGAGGAGCAGGAGGGGCAGGAACAGCTACCCCCTCAGCGGGGTCCGGAACTCTCGGAGTCTTCCCCGCCACAACTGCTACAAGGGACTGAATCTGAGCCTGCATAGCCACTACCTGCCTCGATAAAGCTTCATTACTCTACCGCAGGTTTTCTACCAACGCCTCGCTCTGCGCTCGTGATGTCTCACCCTCGGATTGGGGGGTCGATCTCATTGCAGGATGTCTTGCCATCCTATAATCGCACAAGCTTTAGACAATACCTAGCCCAACAGCTAGAACAAAACTACCCAGTACAGACAAACACACTTAAATATGAACTTCAACTGCAAAACTTGCTCTGGGAGTTGTATTTTTTACCATGATGATGTTATGCTTAACCTAAGATGGTTCACCACCATCAAACTAACTCATGTGCCTAAACCATGAATGCATGTATTTGTTTTCTTTTTGACTCAAAACCATGTGTGTACATATGTCATCTTGCAAATCTTTAGCTTGGCACGTTGTGCTTATGAAATGTTACGCTATGCATGATGTGCTATGCATTCTAAAAAGACCTTAATGCATGCCATGGGCGGCGTACACATGAAAATGTTATGCATCCCATACTACATAACATTTCCATGCAACGAAAAAGAAAACGTTCTAGCCGCATTCATGTGGTGAGGTTATGCATCCCATACTATATAACCCTAACATGTTGCCTCCTATGGAGGTTCCATATACGAGCACATATTATGCATCCCATACTACATAATATGCCCCGTATACTTCTTTATGCTCATGAGTGTAGTGTTCGTGCTTTAGCCAAGACGTGCTGATGACATATCGGTGTGTGTATGGTATGACGCTAACCACTAATGCAAACAAGGGAAAGGTTGCCCGACCATTTGTCAAGCAACCTCCCTCTAATACCAACTGTCACAACCCGCATTTTCTCAACGATAAAAATCGTATCAGAGCAAGATAAAACACGTGTCGTGATGCCACGTCGTGCAGGGGATAACTGCACACGCTCAGGCAAAACTCCAGACCTTAGATTTTAAGGAAAATCGTGGATTAAATATGAAAGAAAATCAGTTATGTTGAATGGCTGTATCCCTTGGAACGGTGGATCAGCTAGTCCACAATTAAAAGTATATTTATACGCAGCAGAAAATACTTTGGTTCAATTAAGTTGACACCCTAATGAGCATAAGTGTCCCCGAGGGACGACTCATGGTATGCACGACTCTAAAGTGAATATAATATATATGAAAGATAGCCTTTTTACGCTAAGGAAATGTAGTGTCTTTGTTTTATAAATAGGTTATGCATGGGGTACATATAATAATGCTTTTATGGTTTAAAATATCTAACATGCAACCTAGCATAAATCTTTCCCAGAAGCAAGTAACCAACCACAAATAGGCAAAAACAGCAGTTTAAGTTCATACCCAGCATCGCAAGAAGCCACCAGTGGGCGTCAACAACCTGACATGAACCCACTGGTGAGTATGTATGTCTATACAGAAAGGTAAAGAACTAACTCACAAAATCGGGGATCAGCTGTCTCAGCTACCCAAGAGGCCACAAACCAGCCCCTCCAAAAGAACTAGCCGCTGAACCGGCTACAACCTGGACCTGAGGCATTCAAGAAAAGAACACCTCAGCAAGGAAATAATCAAAAAGGGTAAATGAAGCATTAGAATTGTGAGCAAAAAGAATGGTTTACCAACCCGGCAACAAACTGCTATAAGCAAAAGAAAGGGCATGACAGTAAGAAAAGAGCACTGTCTAAAGCACATCAAAGCACACCAAGTGCGAGCAATAAAAGCAATATGCCCTACAAAAGAGTCTGCAACAGCAATAAGACATGCACATGTATGCCAAAAGAAAGGGTAAATATAAACAGGGAAGGGACTAACAGTCCTAACACGTGGGTAAGTGGCAGTGGTCAAAACATGGATCTGAATACATAACCAAAATCAGATCCAAAAAGGGCTAAGGGGTCAACAGTGGAAGCTTTAGGGTCCCACACAGACCAACCCAAACCGGGGCAAAAGGCGGTGTCCACAGCTCTCCACATCAAAATCCACCCCTCCAGAGGCCACCAAACTCCACCACCTGCCACAACCCAAGAGTCGGCATGCAAAAACGATTAGCTGAACACCCAATTTCACCCCCTAGAGAAAGGGAAAAGTCACACTAACAATCCTAAGGAAACACACGAACCCAAGACGGAAACGTCGAGCCCACTCGACGCGGCGTTGAGTAAGCTCCACTCACTTGACGCCAAAATACTTAGCCGCAAAATCCTACGTTGGATGACGGCGTTGAGTGAACTCGGCTGACTCGACGCTGTCAGCGCTTTCCACTTAGGGTAAACGTAAGTTCTAGTTAAAACCGCAACCTAACCTTTCTCAACTCGCGAAAACAGAGAGTTTGAAATTTAATCCCAACCCTCCGTTCCATCCTAACTACTCGGGGCTACCGCAACTAAACCTAAACTGTAACTAACCGCAACCTCACCCTAACTCTAGCTACCCACTGTACCGCAAACCTCGGACAAAAGAGAGATCATTAATTTAAATGCAAAAAGAACAATGAAACAACCCATGTATGAAATGAGGAAAAAAAGGCAACCTATTGTTCTAATTTCTGAGGAAAAAAAATAATGAAAACAGAAGTATTGCATAGGAAAATGAAAACAGAGTAAGAGTTAGAAATAATTTGGCAAGGGCAAGGGGGCCACTTGCCTCTACCTCTCCTGAAAAACAATAGCAACACCACAGCTTGGCTCCGACGGCAAGATCGACCACCTAGAAGACCAAAGCTGAAACTTTGAGGAATTAAAAGAAATCAGATATTAACAATTCCTGGAATCAAACCCTAAATCAAGAAAAACTTACATGGAAGGGAAGATCTAGACGAGAGCGAGCCAAATCCGCTATCGCACGAGAAAAACGAGCTCTAACCCTCCCGCAATCGCCGACCAAAACAACCATCGATTCCTCTCAAAACCCTTCCGCTGGAAGATCTCCAGACTCGGGAACGATGAAAATGAGGAGGAAAAATGGTTCACGGCAACAAAAGATGCTCTCAGGAGAAAAAGTACGGAACACGCCCAAGACACGCCCGTGAAACGGTCTGATACGCCAGTGTCACGGGGCATGTACTGACTCGACGAACGTCGATCTCCACTCGACGAAACACGGGACACGCCCCCGACACGCCCGTGACACGGCCCGACACGCCCGTGTTACGGGGCGTGTAATAACACACCTACCCACTCGACAAAAGTCAATCTCCGCTCGACAAAACAGGTGACACGGCCTGTGACACGCCCGTGTCACAGGCCGTGTACCAACTTCAACACCGCCCGACGATCATGGAGCGCCGATCGTCGAACAGAGAGACACACCCCATGTCACGCCCGTGTCCGATACGACACGCCCGTGACACGGCCGTGTTCTCACCAAAACACCGCCTGACGACCATCGAGCGCAGCTCGACGAACTGAAGGGGGATGCCCTGTGACACGCCCGTGTAACAGGCCGTGTTCCTACCAAAAACACTCGTCGACCAGAAATCGTCGACCACAGGAAAAAGAGCTCTACCCGAGCACGACACGCCCTGGGTCACGCCCATGACCCAGGCCGTGTCACCCAAACTTACACAAAAAGGAAACCTGCTAACTCCTTAGCAAAAAGAGAAGGCACCAGCCTACAAGCTCGGCCACATTAGGCACGCACAACACATCAAACATTACAAATATTACAGCTAACCAAAAACAATCGTCGAAATGACGCGAAAACGATCGATCCCGAACTTCGACCAAAACTCGCAACGTAGCTAAACAACCAAGCTACGAAAACAACGGTTAGGTCGAAAACAACTTCCGACGATCGCACGCTCGGGCTAACACCTCCCGAAGCCAAAACACAAGCATTTCCCTAAGAGGCCCAACCGAGTCACCAAAACAGACTCCGGCTAGCTAGAGAAACTTGCCAACGGGCTACAACCAGGCTACACAAGGGACCTAAAGAGCTAGGACCACGCTCTACAACGGCGAAGGGCCGGAAAATGCGTCATCGTAACGCCAATCCAAGATCAAACAAAATACAGAAAAAACTGGGGGCGTTACAGTCGCGCAGCAGTCGCTTGTTCTGCAGGGGCTGCGGACTGCTTCCTTAGTCCGCCCCTGTAGGCCGCGCGATTTGATCAGCTAACTTGTCATATTTCCCTTTACTCCGACAGGACAACCAAACTAACTGTGGTAGACTCACATTATCATCCGCACAGACCGTAGATTCACTTTGCTCTAATGACGGTGACCTGCCTCCAGGCCGCCAGTCAAGAATGGAGACCTGCCTACAGGCCGCCAGTTAGCAATAACAACCTACTTTACTTCACCAACATGCTTGACCTGCCTCCGCAGTCCTTCCAACAGGTGGCGGACTTCAGCAGAATGGGCGGCCTACCTCCTCAGTCCTCCAGGTCGCCCAGTCAACCAGCACAGCAACTGACAGCACGCAAACTCCGTCCCAGTCCGTCCAAAGAGTGTTGCCTCGCTCCAACACTAATCTCGTCTGATGCGGGCTGGGCGGACTAATCCTTCAGTCCAATCATTCAGTCGACAAGCATTGATGAACCCCAACCCCAGTTTTTCAGTAGCAAGCGGCCTCATCTCCATTCAACAGCAAAGGCGGACTCAGCCTATCCGTCGTAGACTCGGCAGATTCGCTATGCAGCCCGCCATTCAACACTAGCATCTTGGCACCTGCTTCTTCCCATCAGTGGGTGGACACCTCCTCAGCACACACACCTTGGCGCGGGCTCGCTCAACATAGTAGGGGCGAACACTTCCCAGTCCTCCAAGTAGCAAAACCAGTTTCAGGAAGCAGGTCTAGACCGTGCGGCCTGGCACAGACTCGACGGACTCAACTCTTTATTCGCACAAGTTACCGACTCACCGGGGGTAACGTTACTGAAATCCGTTACCCCCTCGGTCCTATAAATAGACCCCCATACCCCTCATTGGGGACATGCTCACATTGCCTCACGCTTGAGGATACCCGACGACAAGCTCAAGGCATCAACCCTGCAGACTCACTTTCTCAGGCCGCGTACCCTCTTCAGCTTACCACGTGTCCTGGCAACCTTACTTCTTAGTCTGTGCGGCCTCCTCTCTGATACCTTCTTTTCTTAGCCACCAGCTTTCCCCTATGTACCATTTATTTGCTTTCAATGTAAAGGTGTAATTCAAACTGTAATACTCAATATTAATCAAAGGAAAGCCCATCGTAAGAGTGGAATTTAAGCCACGGCGGGCGAAGTCTGATATTATTGCTGCTAGCGGCCATTTCTTCTTCTAAGCTCAACTCTCTCGAAGTCAACCTGCAAGCACAACTGTAAAAGTAACAGTCTGCTCGACAGCTCCGGATCAACCTTCCTTACCATACCTACACTCGGATCAACACCATTCTCTCCTCTATCCCCTCAACCCTTAAACAAGCGTTTGCTCCACTCTCGAGCACTTAAAAGCTTTCTCCTCACCTATCCGTTATCCCCACAACCATCAACCTCTTCACCTCATCACCTTGCCCGTGAGACCGAACACACCCCGTTAGCTGCTAGTGCCAGCGATAACAACCCTCTACTCTCCTCTCATCCATTTTTGTGCATCAACATCTGGTTCTAAAAAGTGAAAACTTATGAAGAAGGTTCCATCCAAGGCTGTCCTAAACCTTCTTCTACTGCAGACACCCCTTATTATATTCTGCACAATATTACTCTCACTCCAGATACTCCTCACTGGATGAGGTATTCTAAAAATGAGCTGAAATATAGGAAGAAGAGTAGGAGATACTCTCCACCTCCAAAAATAGGAAAGGTACTCCTCCTCCTACAGCAGGATCAACAGGAAGTGTTTCAGAAGCTCATAGGTCTACTTCTAACTCACATCAATCAAGACCTACTCAAAGTAGCAGAGACAAACCTTCAAGGTCAGAATCACAGTCCAGCATCCAACAAAGAAGACATCAATAATAGCATAATATTCAAAGAAGCAAGCAAACATTTGAAGATAATCAGCAAGAAAAATCAAGTCTAGAAAGGCCACTGTCTCCAGTCTATAATCCAGAAATGGATCCTAATTTTAGAATAGCAGATTCAAGGAAATCATAGATCTTTCATAGATAATGAAATCCAGGGAAGAAGTTAAAGACACTTCTCAATATCCAATAATGTCTTCCTACTGGAAGAAAGAATTAGAAAGGTACAAAAAGAAAAATCTTTTTAATGTTGATACTTATATGAGTCTCCATCCAGAAGAAGTAGTGCCTAGAGCCACATTAGTAAAGATTCTTGGTGCTGAAGACATGAAGATGACTCAAAGAGAAGTAGAGGACCCCAAAAGAATAATGGTTTTCTCAAAACCTGCTTCAGATCCTTCTTTAGATGCTCCAAAGAAAACTCATAATTTTCTGCTTACACAATTTAAATTTTATTATTGCTATATGTATATTCACAAGGCACAATTGTTTATATCTATTGAAGTTCTATAATTCTGTTAGATATTTTATTGCTTTGAGATTTTCTTTTTTTTATTATTTTTATAGTGACCTCACCCAAATAGGGGGAGATTGTTGGTACCCTACTTGTGATTTGGGCTGGTTCACTATTAGGATTGTTAAGATGACCCAACATGTATAGTCTAGTGTCATAAGTTAGTTCCAGGGTTAAGGTCTGCCACATGAGGCTAGATAGTTGGAACCTACCTTTAGAAGACTTCAGAGACAGAAGACTTTAGAGACAAGGCAGTTTAAAGAATGTAGAAAAGCCGTTCGATGATAGCTAAACTCAGCTCGAAGATCGTTGATCTCAAATCTATGAACTCAGAATTCTTTCTTTGAGTTGAGGTCGACGAAATTCTAGCTGAGATCGACGAACAGTGTTCTCATATCGGAATTCAGCTCGACAAAAGATGAGCTTCGGTCGATAAACTCCGATCTTTTCTCAGAATCTCAGCTCGACGAAATCAATCATAAGTTCGACGAACTCCAGGCTCAATTCGACGAAATGCAGGCGTTGTTTGATGATTTCCAAATAGTGCCTTAGGCAGTTAGTAGAATATTTCCAGGCTCAATTTCAGGATATTCTAAAGGCAAAATATTTAATTTCTTAATTACAGTCATCCATAACTATGATATTTAATGCTCAATATTCTTATGAATATAGCCGTTTAGAGGCAGCATTAAATATGGATTTAATCACAGAGTTCTTATTTCCATTCTAACCAATTTCCAATGCAGTTACCTTCTTGGGAATTCTCCAGCCATCTCAGGATTAATGAATTCAAATATTTGAATTCTTCTATTGATTAACATACTGAGGTTCAGAAGGTTTTCTGTAACAGTAACAGAAAGAGACAGAGACAAAGACATCTTGTTCATCATTCTTCTGTTTCAAGCTTTTTTTCCAGCAACACAACGTCAATCTGAGACAAAAAGTTCACATCTCTCAAAAACTTATACTAGAAGAAGCAGTTTTCAACTTTGAAGGCCTACACCCTAAAGTAAAGCTTCCACTCTTGATCAGATCCATACAACTCAGGGGGAGTTTTGACAACATCAACAAATCCATTAGTCTTCTCAGAGATTTGAGATAGAGAAGACAACATCATTTTATTTTCGTTCACTATGTATAGGGTTATAACTCCCTTCAAAAGTTAAACCTTTTGGTTCTCATATCACCTGATCAAAAGACTTGGTTTGGTTTTTGGGCACCTGATCAATATATCAAAGGGTTGCTAGATATCCCTTAGAAAATAGATCTTGTGATGATAGGGCACCTAATCAAAAACCTGTGGTGGCATGGCACCTGTACAAAATCCTGTGGTGGCATGTCACCTGTGAAAAAACCTGTAGTGGATTTCTACCAGGGTGGTAGAAGAGTGGATGTACCTAGGTTTATTGGGGAACCGCTATAAACTTCTTGTGTCGTCTGGTTGTTGCTTTACTTGTCTATTTTCTGTGTTGTGATATTTCTCTCTCTCTCTCTCTCTCTCTATATATATATATATATATATATATATATATATATATATATATATATATATATCACCTAATTTAATCCACTATAAAAATAAAGTAAAATTTTAAAATACTCTATTCACGCCCCCCCCCCCCTCTAGAGTTAGTTAGATCTATCCCTCACTTTCAAAGGGAGAGCATGTCAATAACTATCTGGAATAGGATCAACCTCCTGTTGAGAAGGAGCAAGCAGCTGCTGCAATAGATCTGTTGTCATAACTACTGATCAATTTGTCTTAAGTATAATGCACAGACTAAGGGGGAGGTTATGTATGATATAGTCATATTCTTCTCTGAGTTTGAGAAAGACTGCTGCTACTGAGAAGATAGTCCTGCTGCTGAAGAAGAGGAACAAATAGCACAATTGGAACTACGTTAGCAGCTAGCTCAAATGTTGTAGTGTTGTGTTGTATCAGTGTATCAACACAAAAGATATGACTCCTAATCAAGTAGATTGATCACTAGGATAATTTCCTTAGTGTTATCAACATAGGATTTTGATTAGAATCAAGAGATAATCTCTCCCATGATCCTTTCTCCTCCCTTAATAGATATACCTATTGAAGAAGACAATGGGGGAGATGTATGACAATACATAAGGGGGAGATATAGAAGCAATACTTGACATGACTAGGTCATGTTGAGTCGGTTCATATTACTTGAAAAGATTCTAGTAGTATGAGAAATGCAATGACTGACCACATGTTGAGCCATGATTGTGTCAGTGCATATTTTGAGGTGAGTGCTTCTAGTGGTGCTCCATTTAAATATTAAGTGGTATAAAGGAGAGTGCATATTACTTGGGCAATTGCTCAAGTAGTATGAGGATGCATTGAATTAACTTATTGAGTCAATACAAGTAAATGGAGCACATTGAATTAACATAGCATAAGCTAGCATTTGTAGCAGATTATAATCTACAGCTGCATGAATTTATTTTGCCTATTATGTTAATGCCTCTTAGTATTGTTGGGTGTTATGCCTTCTTAAAATAGGGGGAGATTATTGGGTCCATTGCCCAAAATATTCCCTAGATTAAATTTGAAGACGCATCTCCATGAACACTAAGAGCATAGTTGTATTTGATGTTGTTTAAGCTCGTCATGTGCAGGATGTTCCATGGAACAATTCTAGACAAATTGTCTAAGTGATGTGAGAGGTGGTCACAAAGTAAAGATGCTGAAAAGGCAGGAATTTGCCTAAGTCTACAGGTGTTGAGTGAGGTAAGCTTACTCAACGCCAGAAGTCAAGGAGCAATTAAAAATGCAGCCAAGTCCATAGGCATTGAGTGGTGCAAGCTCGCTCAATGCCAGAGGTAAGGAAGAATGTTGGCAAGCTGTAAATGTGGTTATGTCCACATGCATTGAGTGGAGTTGACTCACTCAACGCCATATATCTATAGGCATAAATATGGCTAAGTAGTTTGACGTTGAGTGATGAAGACTCACTCAAATCCATACAACAAAAAAGTTGTAAGGCCCCTAGCCGATCCAACGTGACAGCGTCACGGCTCTGCTCTAGGCGACGCTACCGGGCTGCAGCCCAAGCACCCCAACCCCTCTCCATCCACAGGCGGGTTGTTGGTGGCCACAGCCTCCCTTTCATGAGGTAAACTCGATACTCAAGCCCGCACTACGGGGACTTCCCAGGAGGTCACCCATCCCAGTACTACTCCAGCCCGAGCACGCTTAACTATGGAGTTCTTTCAACTCTCATCACCAATTGAGCTGCGAAGATTTCCAACCGGCCATTTTTGCCATGGCAAGGAAGCGGAATCGGAAGGTAACGACATTTCTCCTCTCGGTCCTTAGGATGCATGTATTAGCATCATTTAGTTTTCTTTCTCCCAAATTTCTGGGCACCGAACTCTCAAATGAGAGGGGTTTCGGTTTGCCAAGTTTCAAGAGGAACTTCCGGGTTGATTGAGTCCGTCCCCGGCATATTTTGCATTAGAGATCCGCTTCGCTAGTGGATTAGGCATGGTGGGTGAAGCCGTGGTCGCGACCGTTAGTCCGGCCCGGTGATGTTGCATACGAACTTAGGGATTCATAGAGATTTCCGTTGCGGCAAGATGTCGTTTGTGTTGTGGTGGTGATTGTCCCGTTTGCTTGAAAAGGTACGTGTAGTCGAACCCGGACAAGGTTAGCTCCTCGTGGCGGTAGATGGTTTCCTTGAGGGACAAGGTTAGCTCCGTATGAGAATGGAGATGGTTTCCTTGGTGGACAAGGTTAGCTCCGCACGAGTTGGAGATGTTTTCCTTGGTGCGCGGGAACGCTGCGGTACAAAGAGGGATTGCGATGTATTTAGTCTTGGTTTGTGTTGTGCCAAGGCGTGGCTATGTCTCCGTGGTCGGCTGGCTATCCCGTGACATGTGCGTCATGTATGGAGAGTGTCCCGGCGAGACTAGCCCCCTTCTGTGAGACTGACGAGAATGCCAAGCTTGGGGCAAGCCCGGGCAAAGAGGCCACGAGTGGGTGGGGTCCAGCAAGGCTTCTTAGAATCGGTCAGTCTGTGGTTGTTGGAATCCTGACATGAGACGTCAGAGCTTGCAGGCAAGCCCGGGGCTAAGCCCACGAGCGGGTGGGGCCTTGGCAAGAATTCCATGTGGCGGCCCGTGCGCCGTGTGAGGGAGTTGTGTCTCCCTCAATGTTTGCGGCTTTATGCCAATTGGGGAAATGTGAGTACCCAAATGATGTGATGTTGTGCTAGATGCATTCGCTGTAGGGTACCTTGGGTGAAGCCCGGGTGTTGCATTCATGTTGCATAGTAGGCCCTTTTCTTTATATGCTCAACCAATAGAGAACATGTTTGATGATTGAGACATCCAAGCCTGTTTTAACGCTTTTCTATTCATAGATGTTTATTTGCATATGAAGTGTTGACTTGCAGGTTGGAGGGTTCCCCGGGGTCCGTTAGGGGTGGCCGGGAGGAGATGTGTTGTTACACAGTCTGAGGTCAGCCTTTGCTGACCCACGTTACTAATAATTTTACAGGGCAAGGATCGCACGCAGGAGCTAGCACGCCGGCCAAAAAGGCCTAAGCCCCATGAAGTGTTTTTCCCTCTTTTGTAGCACTACAGTTATGATGATGTTGTTTGAGACTATTTTGTCCGGCTTGCATGCCGAGGTAGACTAGGAGTGCTGAGCACATTCATGTTTGATTGTACTATTTACTTTTGGACTTTTGTGGTAGGCCTTAAGGCCATTTGTTTACTCTCTTGGTTAGTGGATAACTTCTGGTTGTGCGTGGTTTTCCGCTGTGTTGTGCAAGTGTTTTGAGTTTGGGTAGCTATATCAACTTATAATACTAAAGCTGTGTCGTTCGTATGTTGTGGGGCCCCGGCCGGACCCATATTATACGTCCACTACAGGGGAGGTGTTACAAAATTTGTGAGTTAATTTGAGTTCAGAGTTCGTCGAACTGAGTTCAGAGTTCGTCGAGCTGAGCTCAATGTTCATCGAACTCTACTCAGAGTTTAAGATTCTGAGTTCATCAGACTCAGTTCAAAATTCATCGAACTGAGTTCAAAGTTCATCGAGCTGAGCTCACCGTTCGTTGAACTCAATTCAACATTCGTCGAACTTAGTTCAAAGTTGACTGAGGTAGGCGGAGAAAGTCAAAGCCTAAGGTTTAAGAGGCAGAAAAGTGGCTAAGTCCACAGGCGTTGAGTGAAGGTCATTCACTCAACGCCATAGACTCATAAGTGTTGAGTAACACTCTGTCAGTCAAAGCCAGTGTTTTTAAAACAAAAAAAATTTGGCTAAGTGCAAATTCGTTGAGTGTAGCTCACTAACTCAACGCTAGATAACAAAAGTGTCTGTTAAGTAGTTTGGTGTTGAATGGAGCTTACTCAATCAACGTCAAGTAGCAGAAAAGTGGCCAAGGCAAAAAGCGTTGAGTGATGAAGATACACTCAACGCTCTCAACGCCTAAGATGCAGAAAGCTTTGAGTTAAGTGATGAAGACACACTCAACGCTCTCAACACCAGAGAAGCAGGAAGATTTTGCTAAGGCAAAAATTGTTGAGTGAGTCTTGTTCACTCAACGCTCTCAAGGCCTAGATAGATATAAATCTGTCTAAGTGTTTTGGCGTTAAGTGAGGCTCACTCACTCAATGCTTATACTAATGTTTATTGATTTTTGGCCAAGTCCACAGCTAGTGACCTCATCAAGTCAACTAGTCAATAAGATTCAAATTAGTGATGCGATGGCTACAGTAAGCGACAAATGTTGTCGTAGACCTACTATACGATAGTTGGCATTAAAGCAAAGTTGTTGTTGGCCATTAAAGGTTTGGGGCCCACTGTTCACGAGCCATTGGGTCATAATCATTAAAAGGGAAAGACTTTACAAAGGAAAGATAGCTTTTTGAGAAAAGCAATCAGGTAGTTCTTCTTCACCGTCATTGTTATTGTGCTGAAAAATAAGAAGCACAAGTCGGCTAGACTAAGAGCAAGTTAGTTATTGTCATCTTGATCGACTTCAGCAGTTCAGAGTATTTCTCTGAGGAAAGAGGAAGCAGCCAAGGGTCGACCCTTGCCTCAAGTTCTTCACAGTTCCAGCTGTACAAGCAACATCTTGAAAATCTTAATCTGGAAGCTGTAGAGAGAAAAGCTTGAAGAAGTAGAGATCTGAAATAAGGCTCAAGGGACTATTCCTCAGGAGTCAAAGTTAGGGCTGAATCACCTCAACCCAGGAAAGGAAGAAGAGGCAGAGCTATCTTAGTTTGCAAAGTTAGATCTGAGATTTTCTCAGCTCAGGTAGAAGCAATTAGCTGCAGTAACTTCATAGTTCCAGTACGAAAAATCCCTGGTGTTGTGAAATAGTAGTTAGGGTTGAGCTTCAGGCTTAGTTCAGATAGAGGCAGAACATTGTTCTGCAAGTCACTTCCAGCTCAAGTAAATATTTACTTGTTGCTATGGAAGTAGTTAGGACTAAGTACTTCTTAGTTCAGTAAAGGTAGACTCAAGAAATAATTTCCTGTAGTCATAGTTTGGCTGAGTTTATCTCAGTCAAGAAGCTTAACACAGAGAAACATCTCTTGTGTCAAGAGTAACCACCAACCCACCTTCATCTTGTAGGATCTAAGTGTGGATCTGAGTTATAGGGCTATTTAGCCTGAGTTGTAGGTGCCTAGAAGGGCACTGAGGTAGGTACCTACTGGGCACTGAGCTGTAGGAGTGCTACAGCACTCTGAGAGTAGGGATTTATACCTGAATCTGTAGGGCTGAGAATCCTGAGCTGTAGGCCTTTGTGTAAGGCTGAGGTAGGTGGCTTGAGAGTCATTGAGTGTATGAGCACTACAGAGCTATAAGGTAGGATCCCTAGTGGATCTGAGGTAGGGCTATCCTCCCAGCCTGAATGTAGGGCTTAACATCCTGAGGTAGGTGGTCTGCTGACCACTGAGTTATAGGCCCTTGTGGTAGAGAAGTATGTCTTATAGTAGACTTAGAGATCCTGAGGGATCTGAGGTGTAAGCTCTTTGGAGCAAGTTTTCGAGAAGTGCCTAGTCCAACCAAATAGTTGGATAGGTGGGAGGGAAAGTGGATGTACCCTTATTATGGGAACCACTATAAATCTGTGTGTGCTTGTTGCGTTGTTTCTTTGTACAGGTTGTGTACATCTTGAAAGCATAAAACAACTAACAGCCAAAGCTCTTAAAGAAAAAAAATATATAGGTTACTCAAAAAGAGACCAATAACCTATTCACCTCCCCCCGCCCCCCTCTAGGTGATTCAGCTATCCTTGAAATAAAGACTTTCAAGTGGTATCAGAGGGAGGTTTCCTAGAGTCATCAGCCAAAGTTCTTATTCCCTCGAGTACGCCTGAGTAATCAATCAATTCAACTTTACGAGTCATATCAAAGGTCTACGTCTTTCAATATATTGTCTGCTAACTTCTTGCAGTTTCCTAGAGTCATCATACTTCCAATGTTACAACATAGCGATTTAATCTTATCCTCTTAGATATCCTGAATCTTGTTACCTGTCATATAATTTCATGTGATATCTTGTAATATTTAAATCTCGTAATTACTCCTCCTTATTACCATGACATTTTCTGGTAATGCTACCGATCATCATTCCAAACAAGCTTTTATAAAACCTTATCTTCGCCCGAATAACGTCGAATAAGATCAACTTCAATCTCATTATGTTTGTGACACAACATTTTCTAAATTAGGTTTAAGGAAACCCAAGTCAATAACCAATTTACCCAATAAACAAAAGACAAGCCCCAAATAAACAAAAGATAAGCCCCGACCTACCTTGGGCTAAGTATCTTCGATATTACCATGTTATATTCATGCTAGATATGCCCACAATCCTTAGGGCATGCAACCTTAGACTAGGGGTTCCATCCTAAAACTTGTTGATATACTCCACACCTTTAAACTCTCCAAGTTAATATTTATGACCACTTTCTTAAGATCAACTTGTGACCCAATCCTAAATGGGTCTATTTTGAACATGAATTATTATCCAACCCTTGGCATTAGGTATGATGGTTGTCTCAACCTAATCATGTTAACAGTACGAGAGTTGAGTCTACGAGTCCCCTACTATTCTGTTAATGGATTGTAGGCCTCAATTCACCTTAAGTTTGTCCTATTAGTTTAGGTAATAGGTGATAGTCTACTTGATGAGTAAAGTAGGGACATCAGAGTTTAAGCCTTAAGTACCTTCTTTCGCGTTAGAGTCTTCCTCTAGTCATTTCGGGTATCCTCGTACCTTAACTGAATTATACATAAAGTCAATTTTGACCCGAGAATAGTAAGAATCATCTTGGTGAGTCAAGGTTCCTAATTGGGTTGGCCTAACACATTGATTTATGGACTATATATTGTGATTTTTACACATGGGCACACCAGAACTTCTACTGCTTAGTTTGTCCCCAAACTAATGCTCGTGTGGGGTGACCCAGTGTTTTGTGGACTTCTTCTCTTCGGACCGAGGTTACGTCTCATACCAGTTTGTAAGACCCTATTTTTTGCTACGCTACCGAATCTTATGCCCAGAACCGCTGTTTTGCAGTGACACCGATACTCGGGAGGGTTGCCACTACAAAATGCCGATTTTGTCGGCATTGACTTTCATAGAAGGGAGTAGAAGTACAATTTAACAAATATAAGTTCAAGTCCACAAGATCACATATATATAAGTAAAAGTGCTTTAGTCCACAATGAGTACAAAGTATGAGAGAGAGTGGAAAAATGGCTTAAGCCCGGTACATGTCTAATACACATTATTTTTCTCTCACAACTCACACATCTAACGGAAGCAACTGAAAACCATATTCGACCTGTCTCCATATAGTAGTGGTAGCACACAACAACTACTCCTTATGTCCTTTCTCCTTATCGTGCCCGTGCTGATGCTCTTGCTACTCGGTCCCCTAAAATGATGTGGTCCACCGACAGTTAGTCAAAAGACTAAGCCACTATCGTCCTCGCCTCACCCCCACGACTCCTAGGCACCGTGTATGGAGGAGGAAAGCGAAGGACAACAAATCAGGGTGGAACAAGCAGGTCACAATTACCCTAGCAGGTGTATGTACAAAAGAACTATAACAAGAAAGCAGTAATGCAAACAAGTAAAGCAGAGCAGTAAGTACATGTAAATTAACTATGGAATAAGTATCCTTCACTTATATGAATGCCCATGCAAAATTATAAGTTAAGGGGTCTTTTATAAGGCTCCCATTGTATAAAAAGTCCAATACCAATTAGTACGATGGGGTGTCAGATTATATGCAAGTATTTGTGTAGTGATATGTTATGCCATGACGTATGCAAGTGCAACACACACACATGACTCTATTAGTTCCATCTTTTTGGAAGCTAGCATCACTCCCAGGAGCCTCGACCATGGCCAAAGGAGATAGTGGGTCGGGCCACCCCACTCCTAGGTGGGTATCCGCACTACCAGGCCTAGCCCTTCGAACGCCTCAATGCGAAGAACACAACCGCGAAGTCTCCACGTACTATGCTGACCCACCGCCAGACTTTCCCTTGGCTAAGTATAAACCACACCCGCCAAGTCATTGTATCGACGTCGGTGCGAATGACCATCTAATACCAAAGACCCACCACCTTTATGCACATGCAATTATGATAGATATAAATCTCTGAGCCGTCGGCTCCCCGAACTAACCTGTCTGTTACAATTACCTTCCGAGCCTTCGGCCCACCGGGATAACTTGTCCATTTCCACAACCACCGAGCCTACTGCTCGGATGTCTAAACCAAACTACCTCCAGAGTCACCGGGGTGAGTGAAAGTGAAGCCCTAGTATGTTGTTAATTACTCATGTATTCATTTTAGCCTTATGGTTTAACGTTAACCTTGGACTGCCCAGGGCATTCACTGTGAAGGACTCTCGAGGGTACTAGGAACTACGATGGGCTGAAGCGCAAAGCTTCCTTTCACAAGGTAATTATTGTTATTGGTGACTACCCATGTTCAAACCCTCTTAACATTACTGTTGTAGTATGGAGACCGGGTGGTCTGGCGGTCTGACTCTGTCGAATTGAAGAACTCACGGTCTGGCGGTTTTTCCCAGTGGTTTGGTAGCCGAGCTATTACTGTTTGGTGCCCGGGTGGTCTGATAGTTTATCTCAGGCGACTTGGAGACCGGCGGTCTAACGGTCTCCTATTGCGGCTTGTTCTCTCCTTCTGGTGGTTGTTGAGCGGTTAGCCTATTCATCTAACTGCGCGGCTTGATCAGTCTATTTTTTGTAAAGACGCTTATAACTGTAATTATTTAGTCCCACATTGCTTATTTGTAATCTCTCCCATCTCCTCCATTCTATAAAATGGAGGTCATACCTCTGTAATACTCACATTTTTTGAAAATAAAAATTTCTGTTATTCCAAATTCCAATTTACTTTTTCTGTTCCCACATGGTATCAGAGGGAATGATCTTTTCCACCTGATTTTGTGAGCCTCTTCTGACCGCATGGTTTTCCATTTCTTCTTGCGGCCTGTTCGCGCGGATTCCCTGTCTTCTTTGTCACTACCGTCTGTGTGTGCGGTCTCTCTGCTTTCCCTCTCTCTCTATTCGTGACTTGTTTCTTGCGGTCTCTTTTCTCCCATTCTTCCCGCAATCACTCTTTAGTCGTGCGATTTCATCTCTGTTCGCGCGAACTCTATTGTTCGCGCGACCTCCTTGCATGTTTTTGCTTCGTGTGATCTCCTTTGTTCGCATGACTTCTTTCCCTCTTCTTTGCTCCGCTTCTTGGTCGTTGCTCTTCTGGCCGCTGGTGTGTTGACACCGTGACCACTGCAGTTCTACTCTTTTTTTGTCCACTGCGGTCTCCCTCATGTCCGCTGCGGTCTCCCATGTTCTCGTGGCCTAGTGTCTGCTATGGTCTCCCTTATCCGCTGCGATCAGACAAGAGCAGTCTCTTCTGCCTACTATTCGCGTGGCCTTACTTCTAATCGCGCGACTTCCATTTTCACTCTTCCCTTCTATGGCTCTCTCTAACACCTCTACCACAATGACTCCCGTGGCCCACCCGCCTCCTCCTCCTACTCCTTCGGGGAACCATGGAACCGTCTCTAAACTTAGCGGTTCCAACTATCCGGACTGGAGTGTCTCCTTCACATTTCTTCTTCATTCTCAGCGCAAGTGCCATCATATCACTGATGACCCTCCACCTCCCAAGTTTGATCTATTTGATGACTAGGATGTTAGTGATGTGCTTGTCCACACTTGGCTGGCAAACATCCTTTCTGATGAATGCCTTCCCGTCATCCGTCATGATGAGACTGTCAAGGCAGCTTGGCTTTACCTAGCCGCTCTCTGCTCCAAGAGGGCTCAGACGTCAGGCATCTATACTTTATATGCGGACCTCTTTACTCGTTCCTCCATGTCTCCTGCTACTGCTTACCAACAGGTTCAGGCTCTCGGCGCCGAGATCCTCAAGAATCTCCCCATCTTTGCGGACTTGGCCGAGCAGCACAAGCACTTCCAGGAGATTCTGGTTGTATGCTACCTTCTGCGGCTTCCTGAGTCCTATGATATGATCTGTCGGCAAATTCTTGGAGAGGCAGACTCTCCCACCTTAGATGCCACTACTGCTCGCATTGCCGTGGTTACATCTCTGCTCCAACATCCTCTATTGTCCTCCCCTCCTACACAGGACACCTATGCTAACCAGACTCAGTGGAGTGGCTCTGTTGGCTGTGGCCACCAATCCGGCTGGCGTGGTCCTTCCCACTTTCTCTGCTCTCACTGTGGCCGCACTTGTCACACTGTTGATCATTATTGGATGAAACATCCACATCTTCGTCCCTATGGTGATGCTTCCACCTCCTCCTCGAGGCCATATGCCTTTGTGGTCATGACTTCAGGTAGTGCCCATGTGGTTACTCAAGGTAAATGTCTGATAGACTCTAGAGCTACTAATCACATGATCGGCAATCCTCAGTGCTTTTCTCTCCTATAAACATATGATCAGATGCCCCTTGTCTTCATTGTGGACGGCTCTCCCTCCCCGGTCCATGGGACGGGCATAGTTCAAGTCACTCCATCTCTTCGCTTGGCAAACATTCTTTATGTGCCCAAGTTCCCTTCAATGTATTATCCATTACTTCTCTATACAAGCAACTTCAGTGCTCCGTCACATTCACTCCTACTTCTTGTCCTTTTTAGGATCTGGGATACCAACGGACGATTGCTACTCGGGCTGAGAGAGGCGGCCTCTACTTCCTCGACAATGTTTCCGCTCTGTCCACCTTCTCCTCCTCTTCTACAGATCTTCTTCAACGGCTTCCTCTCCAGCTTTTGCCACACCTACCTCAGCAAAGTCCTCCTCTCAACTGTGATGCATGTAAGCTTGGCAAGCATCACCTCTCCTCCTTCCCGCCAAAGTAAGCCGTGGATCTTCCCTCCCGTTTGATCTCATTCACTCTAATGTATGGGGCCAGCTCCTACCCTCACCATAGGTCGGGGTAGTTCATATTTTGTAACCTTTATTGATGATTTCTCTAGATGTACGTGGGTGTATCTTTTAAAGGATCGCTCCGAACTATTTTCTGTATGGACATCATTTTATTATATGATTAAGAATCAGTTCAATATGTCTATTAAAATCTTTCGCTCTGACAATACTAAGGAATATCTTAATAATGATTTCTCTTCTTTCTATATGCAACATGGTATTATTTATCAAACTATCTGTGTTTATACCTCGCAGCAAAATGGGGTGGCGGACCGCAAAAACCGTCAACTCCTCGATGTCGCTCGCACTCTAATGGCACTGATGCAGGTTCTACGCTCCTATTGGGGCTATACTGTCCTCATCTCCTGCTAACTCACCAATCGCATTCCCTCCACAGTTCTCCACGGTAAAACCTCATTCTCCATTCTCTATCTGGGTAAGGATCCGTTTCCTCTCCCTCTACATATCTTTGGGTGCATGGCTTTTATGCACGCTCCTTCCACCACTCGTGACAAACTCGCCCCACGTGTCACCAAGTGTATCTTTCTGGGTTACTCTACTACTCAGAAAGGTTATTGTTACTTTGACCCTATTCTTCATAAGCAATTTGTATCCGCGAACGTGTCCTTTTACGAGAATGCGTCCTATTTCTCTTCTGACTCCTCTCTTCCTCTTGATGTTTCTGCTTCTCCTACCATCCCCTCCACCACGTCTACTCCCATTGAGATTTCTCCACTGCCATCTCCACCGTCTCCTCCTCTCTCTCTCCACCTCTGTTGTCTCCCTCCTCTCTAAGACCGTCTCTCTCCACTCCCGGGCCGGCTATCTGCACCACGGATGCTCCGGCTACTGAGGAACACGCCGACCTAGATCTTCCCATTACTCTTCGTAAAGGGGTGGGGACGTGTACCTTGCACTCGCTGGCTACTATTGTTTCCTATAATCGTCTAACTCCTTGCAGGGCGTTTGCATTGGCTATCTCTGCCACTGCCACTCCCCGCACCTATCAGGAAGCTCTTACTATTCCTCATTGGAAGACTGCCAAGGATGAGGAAATTGCAACCCTCACTGAAAGGGGTACATGGACCCTTGTTCCTCCCCCTTTGGGCACTGATGTGGTTGGCTGCCGCTGAGTATTTGTTGTGATGTTCCGTCCGGACGGCAACGTGGATTGATACAAGGCCCGCTTGGTCGCCAAAGGCTTTACTCAAACTTATGGTTTTGATTACTTTGATACCTTCTCTCCCATAGCTCGTCTCAGCACCATTTGTGTTCTTCTTTCTGTGGCTGTCAATAGGGATTGGACCATTTTCCAGCTAGATGTCAAGAATGCCTTTCTCTATGGTGATCTTCAGGAGGATGTTTACATGGAGCAACCTCATGGGTATGTTTCTCAGGGGTAGACAAGAGTATGCCGATTGAAGAAAGCCATCTATAGCCTAAATCAAAGCCCTCGGCTTGGTTTGACAAGTTTAGCAAAATTGTTGCGGCCATCGGTTTTGCAAGAAGTTCTGCCGAATACTCCATATTCATTCGCAAAACCTCCTCGGGTCTGGTGCTTCTTACTATATATGTGGATGATATTCTTCTTGCTGGCAATGACCGGGCTGAGGTATATTTGACAAAGAAACACCTCCGTCAACACCTTGTAACGAAGGATATGGACTAGCCAAAATACTTTTTGGGGATTGAAATCTCTCAGAAACCCAAATCCTTGGTCCTATCCCAACGAAAGTATGCTCTTGATTTACTAAAAGAGGCAGGGTTGACTGGTGCTAAACTTGCCCGATGTTCCATGGCTACTAGAGAAGACAAAACTTGGACAAATGACTCGCCTCCTCTATCCTATATTATGAGGTACCGACATTTGGTTGGCAAACTCATTTATCTCACGGTGACCAGACCTGACATCTCTTATGTTGTAGGCAAGGTTAGCCAATTAATGCAAGCTCCTAGAGAGTGCCTTCTACAGTCGTCCCTAAGGATATTGGAGTATGTTAAAGCAGCGTCAGGGAAAGGACTGCTTTTTCAGAAGAATGGTCACTTGAGGGTTGAAGCGTACTCAGATTCGAGCTATGATGATGACAAAGGAGACCGCAAGTCAACATCGGGTTTTTACACGTTTGTTGGTGAAATCTTGTGAGCTTGAAGAGCAAGAAACAACCTGTTGTTTCCAGGTCTAGTATAGAAGTGGAATATCGTAGTATGGCGTCAACCACATATGAGTTAAAGTGGTTACGGGCTCTCATGATTGACTTAGGAGAGGTCTACAACTATCCTCTTCTGATGTTCTACGACAACAAGGTCGCGATATACATCCCCAAAAATCCAGTCTTTCATGAGAGAACAAAACACATAGAAGTCGATTGTCATTTTATTTGGGAAGAGGTTTTGAAGAAATAGATTTGTACTCCGTTCGTCACATTTGACAACGATTTGGCAGATATCTTCACCAAGCTGGTGTCCGATTCCTTTTTTCACATTTGCGACAAGCTGAGCATGATTGATATCTATGCTCCTGCTTGAGGGGGAGTGTTGCAGTATGGAGACCGGGCGGTCTGGCGATCTGACTCTGGCAGATTGAAGACCGCGAGGTCTGACGGCTTCTCCCAGCGGTTTGGTAGCCAATATGTTTCTGTTTGGTTCCCGAGTGGTCTGGCGGTTTATCTCAGGCGACTTGGAGATCGGCGGTCTAGCGGTCTCCTATAGCGGCTTGTTCTCTCCTTCTGGTGGTTGTCGAGCGGTTAGCCTATTCATCTAACCGCGCGGCTTGTTCGGTCTATTTTTTGTAAAGCCGCTTATACATGTAATTATTTAGTCTCACATTTCTTATTTGTAATCTCTCCCATCTCCTCCATTCTATAAAAGGGAGGGCATACCTTTGTAATACTCACTTTTTTGGAAAATAAAAATTTTTGTTATTCAAAATTCCGATTTACTTTTTCTATTCGCACAATTGTGCTTGAACTAACCCTATGTGTATTTAGACATCTTCCCGGGAAAGACGATCTATCATTGGTCCCGAGCACAACTCTGCCCATGCATAACAAGGCTCACAAATCCTACCTTCTCTTAATGACCCTATTTATTCTCATCCAGACCAGGTACATCAACTACCCTTTCCCATAACAGGATTCACATATTACTCTACTTTTATAGTTTCTACTATGTGCAGGCCAACTAACCTACATAATGAGTATAAATGGTGTCCCCTTCAAATATTTATCTGATCGACCTAAGATTATTACTGGGGGTCTATCATGATGTTTTGAGAATAAATCCAGAATATAGTATTTTTCCTAACTTAATTATTATTTAATTAATTTCCTGCAAAATATGGCCAACAATGCTTTTGAACATCAAGTACACTTTTCTCTCTAGGTATGGCCTTATCAAAATTATGTGAGGTGCATGCCATCAAATAACCATAAATACTGAAATTCATAATTTTACAGAAAAGTTGTCAACTCCAAATAATGATTGACTAAATAGCCACATTAATAGGGAAAAATAGGAAATAATAGAAATATTCATCCAAAAATTATAGAAAAATTACCAGAGGACCTACATAAACAGAAAGGACAACTGTCCAAGAATTATTATTTTCCAAGCTCATTTAGCCACATAATTAATTCATCTAATAATTATCTACATATGACACTTGTGAAATAACTTGTATGAAAAGACTTCCAAAAATTGTATAAAAATTCTCAGAGCTAGGTTACGTCCTAAAATGTTCCCTGACCAAGTTTCATAATATTCTAGTGAGCATATAATCCCTAAATAATTATCTTGTGAATGAATCAAAATAATGGTTTGTGAATTAAGTACTACAATTATTAATCCAAAGTTCACAATAAATTTATACGGAACAATATCACTAAATCAAGTTTACTGCCTATGTTTCATGAGCATCAAAATCCATTTGAGCATGTAAATAATTATTGGACCAAAGTGCCATAAATCATCCATAATTATTTTAAAGAAGGTGTGAGATCCTAAAAATCCTAAAACTATTCTCCAGAGCCTATTTTTACCCTAGGAACTCACCATCCAAGTTCCAAGGCCATCCAAGGACATACTGTCCCTTGTCCTTCACTAGGCCCCAAACCTCAACTCTAGGGCCTACACTAGGGTCTTAGGGCATCTCCATACCAAACCCTCAATTTCTCTTAAGGGGGTCTTTTAGATGACTTTGAGACAGTGGCTTAAGTTTCATCCCTTTTGGGTGAGGGTTGGCCACTCGACCCATCAAGAACACATTTGCCCTAATTTACCCCTAAGGGACCAAATTTTGGTCACCTCAATACCCAATCAAATCAGCCCCAACTAGTCTAAGATTTTTACCAAGGTCATACCATGACCCTAAAAATCATCCACCATAATTTTGGGGAGTTATGAGGTAATTAGACCCTTTAATTAAATCATACTTAATTTATTAAATATTTACAAAACTATAGAAATTGTTTTTCCAAAAATTCCCATTTTTGGATATGTCAGAGGTATAAGTAAGAGTGACTCCTAGTCCAAATCTCAAGTCATTTGGATGTGTGGATTGATAGGGGATCTCAATTTTGACTCTAGTTTAGCCTATGTATCGGCTGCACCATTTTGAGTGCTGTGGTCAGACAATGGCCCAAATGGGTTGAAATAAATTTAAAAATAAAGTAGACCTCAAAGGATGCAATTTTCATGTTGGGCACTTTTTAATGCTCAGCCCCTAAGGGCCTTGTTTTTCTGATTTAAAAGAGTACACATTAAAGGGTTAAAAAATACACTATTTAATAATCTATATAATATCAGATCCAGCACATCGGCTTCTTCCTCCAGCCAATGGACGTGATCAGATCGACCTGGAGGTGTTTTCCAAGCCTTTTTCTGGCAATCTAGTCCCCTCCCTAGTCGACCACCACCACCACCTCCTCCGTTGAGGTGGTGGCTATCACCGGAGGGCGGCACGGCCGCCGGAGGGGCGGTTTTCGGCGAACTTGCAAGGTATAAAAACCATGAAAATTCATGGAATTTGTAAATGGAAATCAGCCCAATTGGGCTCGATTTAAAATCGTATTTATCTAGGATGCTGGCACAATTGGAGAGGAGGAGAAGCGGACCTGCAACCGGGCTTGCCGACGTGTTTGGTGTTGGTGTGCCATGACCGGTGGTGGAGCTTTTAGTGTTGTGCAACTGTATAGCCAAACATCTCGGTTTCTTTAGGTGAAGGGTGGAAATGTCTACTCTAGGTATGAGGAAGCTTTTAAAACAACCAAATGGGGGAGTGGAGGGGTCTAACTTCAATATGGGTCTAGTTAGAAATGGGATGTTACATTGGCGCTATTGCTCTTGTGAATTTCAGTAGATTTTCTAAGCTTTCGTCATTTTGTCGTAGGGGGCAGAGAAGAGCGAGGAATAGTGTATTTTTGTCCTAAGCACACACCTATCTATTTATATATACCTCTAATTTAAGAATGTATAGAGGCGAGTACCTATTGCGATGATCATGAAGAGATCAATGACCAAGATTAATCCCGTAGTTTAGCCATAAATAGAAGTCCCTAGATGTTTGTGTTGAGTGGATTCGACGCTCTCAATGCTTGATGATGACTCAGCGCACTCAACTTCTGAGCCCTTAGACTCAGCGCATTCGACGCATTGGCACAATCCATAATTTCCTTATTATCCTGCATAGATAAGTACTACCAACAATAACAAAAAAAATAAAAAATAGAAGAGCAACTGAAGCTAAACTAAGTTCATCATACCCAATTCAAATATTTATGAGTTGAACTTGGCTCCATCTAGTGGTTTGGTGAAGATATCAACCACTTGCTTATTCGTAGGGACAAACTCAAGGGTGATGTGCTCACATTCCACATGCTCTCTAATAAAATGATACCTAATATCTATATGCTTAGTCCTACTATGAGCGACATGATTGCTAGCAATAGAGACAACACTAGTATAATCACAATACATAGGAGTTCTACTTAGCTTAATGTTGTAGTCCTGAAGCTGACGCTGGATCCACAATAGCTGAGCACAACAACTTCCAACAGATATGTATTCTCATTCAGTAGTTGATATTGCAACAATTATTTGCTTCTTGCTGCTCCAAGATACAAGCCTTCTTCCTAGAAATTGACAGGAGCCACTGGTGCTTTTCCTGTCTTCTCTACAGTCTGAAAAGTCTTCATCTGAATATCCAGTTAGTTCAAAATCATTATTCATAGGGTACCTAGGCCAAGATCTGGTGTGCCCTTAAGATATCTCAATATTCTTTTAGCTACAAAATAATGAGACTCTTGGGACAAACCTGATATCTAACACAAACACATGTAGCATATATGATGTTTGTCCTACTAGTAGTGAGGTAGAGGAGGGGGCCAATTATGCCTCTATATAAGGTTTCATCAATTGGTTTCCCAGTCTCATCCTTGTCTAATGACACACTTGACCTCATAGGAGTATTCATTATGGAGGCACTTGATGCGTGGATATCGGCAAGCACATGTGTCGCACAAGTAATAAAGTTTGGGAATAAATCCCCGAGTGTCGGTCTCTTGAGGAATGCAATTAGCATATAGCGGCAACAGTTCAAAAAATATCGTTATGAGAGTTATACTCAGAAAAGATTAAAAAAGGGGGGCTTGAGAGATTGTGGTTGCTTGATCTAATAAACTAATTAAAGATATGCGGGTCGAAGGCACCGCTTTGCAAGGTGAAGTGAGTGTATCGGCCGCGATGCCGAACTTCGGTTGGGCGAGTGGACAGAAAGCTAATAGATGGAAGTGTTCTTGTGTGGAGTGCAATCGGGTGAAACATGGGTATGGAGTGGATGCGGAGTGGGCGAGGCACATTCACAACACACAACCCAAAAGCAAATAGAAACTACAACATCTACTTAGATATAGAATAACAAGTGGAGTTCATTACAATATCAAATCGTTCCGTACAACAGAGGAATGGGAAGAGGAGTAAACCAATAGAGGGTGAAGATCCATCGCAGGTCGTGGCCAGAATAGCGAGTTGTCAATCCGCTTCTGGGCTCAGTCCGAGGAGGCTTCTGGTACCAACGAGCTGTCACCTCGAAGGCCTTTGGGTCCGTTCTCTATGTTGTCTTCTTCTCCAACTCTGGTGGAAAGCTTAGAGTTGAGGTCATCAATGGCCGGGAGATTCGCCGAAGGGTTTGGAAAGCTTCGGAATCTCCGGCTACGGACTCCCGATGAAGGTGGAGGTGATGGAGCAGCGGGAGAAGTAGAATGGCACTTCCCGCGCACTCCGCGATCGCTAGAATGACCCGTCCTGACCTAAATCGCGGAGCAGGCCCTTAAATATGGAGGCAGCAAAAGCAGAGCGCACGATCAGTGGTGCACGACCAGTGGTCGTGCGCACTGTCGGTCGATGATCGTGCGCAATTTCCAATTAAACTTGCAACTTGGAAAGAAACATCAGCAGAAATGTGCACGATCAGTGGCGCATGACCGTTGGTCTTGTGCACCGAATCCACTAATCATGCGATTGGTTAAGACAGAACTGCATAAAGCACGAGCTAAATGCGCACGAGCGGTGGCGCACGACCAGTGATCGTGTGCACTATGGCCAGTGCTCGTGCGATTACCCAGGCAGAATTAGGCAAAGGAGAATGTAATGCCCACGATCCGTGGCGCATGACTAGTGGTCGTGCGCAGTGAATCCAGTGATCGTGCGCAGTGTTCCTGTATCTTCGGGGTATCCCGAGCGGTTCCGGAGCACGCACACGACCCATGCACCAGCAGAAGAGGCAGATAGGGCACCAAAAGTGCACACCACATTCTCAAGACATGGTTAAAGAACAAGTAAAACAAACAGAAATACAGAAACAACTAAAGCACACCGAAAACTTGATGCGTGGATATCGGCAACCGCACCGGTCGTACAAGTAATAAAGTTTGGGAATAAATCCCCGAATGTCGGTCTCTTGAGGAATGCAATTAGCATAGAGAGGCAACACTTCAGAAAATATCCTTATGAGAGTTATACTCAGAAAAGATTAAAAAAAGGGGGACTTGAGAGATTGTGGTTGCTTGATCTAATAAACTAATTAAAGTTATGCGGGTCGAAGGCACCGCTTCGCAAGGTGAAGTGAGTGTATCGGCCGTGATGCCGAACTTCGGTTGGGCGAGTGGATAGAAAGCTAATGGATGGAAGTGTTCTTGTGTGGAGTGCAATCGGGTGAAACAAGGGTATGGAGTGGATGTGGAGTGGGCGAGGCGCATTCACAACACACAACCCAAAAGCAAATAAAAACTACAACATCTACTTAGATATAGTATAACAAGTGTAGTTCATTACAATATCAAATCGTTTCGTACAACAGAGGAAGGGGAAGAGGAGTAACCGATAGAGGGTGAAGATCCACCGCAGGTCGTGGCCGGAATAGCGAGTTGTCAATCAGCTTCCGGGCTCAGTCCGCGGAGGCTTCCGGTACCAACGAGCTGTCACCTCGAAGGCCTTTGAGTCCATTCTATAGGTTGTCTTCTTCTCCAACTCTGGTGTAAATCTTAGAGTTGAGGTCATCAATGGCCGGTAGCTTCGCCGGAGTGTTTGGAAAGCTTCGTAATCGCCGGCTACGGACTCCCGATGAAGGTGGAGGTGATGGAGCAGTGGGAGAAGTAGAATGGCACTTCCCACGCACTCCCCGATCGCAAGAATGACCCGTCCTGACCTAAATCGTGGAGCAGACACTTAAATATGGAGGCAACAATAACAGAGTGCACGATCAGTGGCGCACGACCAGTGGTCGTGTGAACTGTCGGTCGGTGATCGTGCGTAATTTCCAATAAAACCTGTAACTTGGAAAGAAACACCAGCAGAAATGCGCAAGATCAGTGGCGCACGACCGGTGGTCGTGCGCACTAAATCCACTAATTGTGCGATTGGTTAAGACAGAACTGTAGAAAGCACGAGGTAAATGCGCACGAGCGGTGGCGTATGACCAGTTGTCGTGCGCACTATGGCCAGTGCTCGTGCGATTACCCGGGCAGAATTAGGCAAAGGAGAATGTAATGTGCACGATCCATGGCGCACGACCAGTGGTCGTGTGCAGTGAATCCAGTGATCGTGCGCAGTGTTCCTGTATCGTCGGGGTCTCCCGAGCAGTTCCGGAGCACGCACACGACCCATGCAGCGGCAGAAGAGGCAGATAGGCCACCAAAAGTGCACACCACATTCTCAAGACATGGTTAAAGAACAAGTAAAACAAACAGAAATACAGAAACAACTAAAGCATACCAAAAAAGGGCTGAAAGTGCACTTACTCATAAAACGGACACAATTACAAATATGAACAAATAAAGCTCTAAAGTGTAGTGCATCAACGAGAAAACTAGCCCGGATGAGTCCAAGAATATGTATAAAACATGGACTCATCACACCCCTAGACTTACCCATTTGCACGTCCCGAGCAAATCATCACTCCGTGGACTAGAAAATAGCTAGCTAGCTCGGAAATTTGAAAAAAAAGTAAGACGAGAAATTAAATACATTATGGGCATAGAAGATATAATAGAAAAACTTTTTAATTATACTACATAGTTTAAACTATTCGACAGGCATAAATAAATAATGTATTTGCTCAAAATTAGAATTCTAGAGATAACGCCCCAGCAACCTAGCCGATCCAACGTGACAGCATCACGGCTCCGCTCTAGGCGACGCTACCGGGCTGCAGCCCAAGCAACCCAAACCCTCTCCAGCCCACTGGCGGGTTTTTGGTGGCCACAGCATCCCTTTGATGAGCGAAATCGACAGTCAAGCTAGGTCGTAGGGGGACTTCCCAGGAGGTCACCCATCCTAGTACTACTCTCGCCCAAGCACGCTTAACTATGGAGTTCCTTCACTTCTCATCACCAATTGATCTGCAGATCAGTTGGTGATGAGAAGTGAAGGAACTCCATAGTTAAGCATGCTTGGGCGAGAGTAGTACTGGGATGGGTGACCTCCTGGGAAGTCCCCGTACGGCCCAGCTTGACTGTCGAGTTCGCTCATCAAAGGGAGGCTGTGGCCACCAACAACCCGCCAGTGGGCTGGAGAGGGGTTGGGGTGCTTGTGCTGCAGCCCGGTAGCATCGCCTAGAGCGGAGCCGTGACGCTGTCACGTTGGATCGGCTAGGGGCGTTACAATAAAAAGTGCACTTTTTATTGTAACGTCCCCTGGGCCGTGTGTGGGCCGCAGCCCACTAGGCCTCTGTTAGATCGTTACCGGGCTGCAGCCCAAGCACCCCAACCCCTCTCCCTCCACATGCGGGTTGTTGGTGGCCACAACCTCCCTTTGATGATGTAAACTCGATAGTCAAGCCCGCACTACGGGGACTTCCCAGGAGGTCACCCATCCCAGTAGTACTATAGCCCGAGCACGCTTAACTGGAGTTCTTTCAAGCTGCGTACCGAGACCAGTTTTGCGGAGGAAAACCTCTTGCTAGCCAACTAGGAGCTTCATGGCACCAAAGAGGTCTTCAAGGGTAACGACTTTTCTTCTTAGCCATGTGAAGGTTTCCTTTTGGCATATGTTTGTGATTCCCCCACCAAGAGGTGGATGATTTTGGGAGTCTTTGGGTGGATGCATGAAATCCCCTTTTGTTGGCATATAGATCCGGAAATGGACTACGGAATAGGCATGCTGTGTGAAGCCCATCTGTACAGGTTGGTCTGGATTGGTGATGTTGCATACGAATTGGAGAAGACTCCATGATAAACGTGTCATGTAAGGAGTCAACGGGTTATGCCTGTGAAGGGTAGTAGCAGGAAGTACTGGAGTGGTAGTCCAGGAAAATATCCGTGTTATGCTTGTGCTTTTGGGTCATACCTGTGAATGAGTAACAGGAAGTACTGGTATGACCAGGAAAGGCCCTTTGTGATGCTTGATGTCGTAGGGTGTCCACCTGTGACGAGAGTAACAGGAAGTACTGGTGTGCCCAGGAAAGACCCGTTGATATTGTGAGATGAATGGATGTAGAGAAATACCCAGGCTGAATGCCAAGAAAAGGATTGGTGAGACCGACCCGCGCCTTTGATTAAGTCGCGAGTACGCCGTACTCGGTGAAGGCAAGACGATTTGAGCAACGGGGGGTGGAGGATCCCACCTGCGTTATGTCCGTCCGATGTGGACCAGAAAGTGTGGTCTATTGGAGCGCATTGCAAGAGTCTTAGGCCTGCGCGCCATGACACAATGGGGGGCTACAGGCCATCCCGGTGTAGTAAGACTAGAACTCCGGCTGCACGCCATGGAATAAATGCTCAAGATAGTTACCGTTGGGTTGTGACCCTGATACCGTGGTGGGCAAGTGCTTTGCCAGAACACCAAGAATGTGCCATGAGTGCACGGACCGTTGGGCCGGGTGGCGAACAGTTGTGATGGCATGTATGCATGAAAGCACATTATATGACTATATTGTCATGCTTGTGACATGATATGCCTGCAGGGGATGATTATCGCTGCCCCGAGCAAAGAGGTAGGGTCGTTATAATTGGGTCAGCGGAATGTTGACCGTTGCTTCTGTTTGCCACCGTTTGGTGGATTGCCCTGTACAGGTGCTGGAGAGACAAGTGGGATGCATAAAGGTTGAGGTCCTTGCTGTTGCTGCTGTTGCTTCTTCTAGCCTCGATGGCTATTTGGAAATGCTTGTTGTGTTTTCTTTTATTGTGGCCGGCCTGCCCGCCAATGTTGCGGCCACTGTTTTAAAAGCCATGTAAGGCCATAAGGCCAGCTTTTATACTGTTGTAAGACATTCCTATTTTAGATATATACAATGTGGAGTTGTATTATATGTGAGGCATTCACATGTGGAGTTCATGTAGTAGAATAGGTTTCCGTCAGAATGTAATGTGTTAAGGTGCGTTGCGCTACTCTGATATCATCCCGTACCTTCACCGCCTGTTTTGTGATATATGCTGTGGGGCCCCGGTCGGACCTTCTAGTATATATCATATCAACGGATGGGGTTGTTACAGAAAGTAGGCAGGCCACTAAGGTTAGCATTGCCAAAGATTGGAGCTCGTGATCACCTCCAAAGATATCCATCAATGTTGGGGACCATACGCTTGCACGTTCACACTCTCTCCACGGCACGTGTTAGACTTAAGCATGAATCAGTAGGACTTGTAGGAGAGAATGGGGCTTAGGCTAAGGTTTGGTATTCAATGATAAACATGAAGGCTACACATAACCAAAGCAAGCGAACAAAAACCTAAACCAGTACAGCCACTTAGAAATGTACGTGTGACACACCCCTAGACTTAGCTTGAAAACCAGGTGTGTACACGGCCTAACCCGACCAAAATCAATAAATAGGATGGGGATATAATTCTCATAGCAATTCTTTCAGATTTTTCTTTTTCGCTTTTCTTCTTTTTCTTTTCTTCGTTTGCAATCCCCAAACTTAGCAAGCAAAAATTTTACGAATCCATCACCACATTACACGATTTCCACATATCACAACATCATCAAAATAGTAAATTCAAATACGCTCAAGCATTTGATTGCAATGGTGGGTTTAGCTTCAGGCTTTGGTGAGTGTGAGTGGAGCAGAATAAAAGAAGGGGTAGGCACAAATTTGGCATGCAACGTTTAATGGGTAGGTTATGTTAAATAAGGCTCAAACTAGCCAAAATGAAGGCCTACGTCATGCTCACTCTTGACTAATCGGGCACCAATGCTTCAAGAGTAGCTTAGGGCAAGTTATTTTCCAGCGAGAAAGATGATCCTTCCTCCCGACTCAAGCAATACGAGTCTAGTGGCGGCTATACACATTTCTACATTATGGTTTGATTACTCCAGATTCATATTTTTGAGTAGAACAAACAATATTTACATCTGCAGAAAAATATAAATCTACGAGCATAAAGAAAAATTAAATCTATATCATTTCTACACAAACCATGAGTACTCGATTAGGAGCACTGCATGAGTTTCGAACTACTCTATCCTGTAATAATAAGCCAGCACCACTATTTTAAAGTTTACACAAAAATAATACATTTGACTCGAGCTGCGCACGTGGATGAGAGCGCACTCCTGTGGGTGAATCAGTGTGGGCAAGTAGTGATCATAAAATAACTAAAGGCAGAGTAGTATGCAATAAAATGTGTTGTGTAGTGACCACAGGCATGTTCTCCCCCAAGACTTAAATTCGACAACTAGTAAAAATAAGCATTCCAAAAGTGAAAAAGAGCTAGGGTAAGAAGTACCTATGCTCAAAATTGAGCATACCGGTCGTGCGACGAGATGTCCAAGTGCGGCCAAGTTGCCGCGCCTCAAAAATTCCTGCACCTGCGATTTAAATACATACGCAAAACAAAGTATGGAACACACATATATATAAATAGAAAAAGGGCTCAAAACACAGCACAGGACCAAATGGTACAACATGGGTTGTCTCCCGAAAGCCCTTTTGTTTACCGTCCTTAAGGTGGACCAAATACCTGTATTAGCAGTTATAATAGAGAGTTCTTTGCAGTTGAAAAAGGAAGAAATAAAAACAGAGTGAACCAGCGTTCCATACGCAGCGAGAAAACAGAAAGAGGAGGGTAAGTGGAATGAAGGTGTGGCAATCAGCTATAAGCATATTTGTGGTAAGTCTCTCCGGTGGGGTGCGAGGGGACAACAGATTATCTTTTTGCGTTGGGGGTAGGGGTTTTCCCTTTACTTCAATTGCACTCTTTCTCGTGCCGGAAGGCAGCGTAGCGCTCATCACATAAACGCTTTGCATCTTTCAGTTTCTCCACCGTGGGAGACTTCCAATGGATGTAGTCTGTGGGTTTTCCTGTTTTTGTGGTTTGTGGCATCCTGTCCGACACTGTGACGGCGATCGGATCTGCCCAAGCTATAAATCGCTTAACAGGGTTATCAGCAGTGTTATACAAATAAGTGTCTAGGGATTTCTCCCTAATAAAACTCGGTTCGCTATGCTCAAAAATAGAGTTGTCTAGAAGTAGAAAGGAAGTCGTGGCTTTGGTGCACTCGATCTCTTCTTTGACCAATAGCTCTTGATTCTCATCTATCTCCTGGGAGAGCCCTTTCTTTGTCTTCTCTTCCAGATGTGCTTCTTCCAATGTTGGGAGTCCTGAATCTATCTTGGTATCTGTGACACTCAGAAAATTGTTATTTTGGATGGGAGGGGAATGTATGGATGTGTTATCGAGGGCGGAATCGTCGGTAGGCCAAGTGACGCGTCCTTTGGAAAAGTCGAGGGATGCGCCGCTGGCCGTCAGGAATGGGACTCCTAATATAGGAATAGAGTTATTTTCCCTTGGTCCCAAAACATGGAAGTCAGTGGTTATACTTTTTCCGTTGACCTCAATTTCGACTTCCCGAATACTTCCTCGGTGTCAACCAAATTATCATTCGCTAAGATAAGCGACTTCCGGTTTTCAGTGTCAAGTTGTAGGTGCATCTTCGCAACATCTTGCATGGTGAGGATGTTGCTGGATGCCCCGGAGTCGCATAATGCTGGGGTTTCAAAGTTGTTTATTTTACAATTGATGACAATTTCGTTGCTATTTCCCAAATTTTCCTCCCCAAGGCTTTTACCTTGTTCATGAGGGTTCTTTTCAGTGTTACTAGGTAAGGTGCCTTGGGTGTGCTCGGAGACCACTTAGGCCAATTGGCCCAATTGTGCCTCCAGTTTGCGCGTCGAGGCGGCTTGATTTGTCATGTTGGTTTTGGAAATTTCAACGAATTTCTCGAACATCTCTTCCAAAGAACTTTTTTTAACAGCGGGGGGCCTTGAGAATAATTTGGTAGAGGTGGCCGTGGTTTGCTTCTGGAGGCATACACATCATTTTGATGCTTCCCCAGTTGCCATCTTTGGCCAGATGCGTTAGGATTTCAAGAAAGGTTGGGGTGGTTTCTCACCCCCGGGTTGTATTTGTTTCCGTAAGGCACTCCCTGGTTTTGATTTGTTACAAAATTAACTGACTCATTCAGAAAAGTAGATTCATCTGGTACCTCGACTCCTAGGCATTCAAACCTGTGGTGGTTGGTACTTCCGCAACCTTGGCATGAGATTGCCATCACTGGTGAGATGGGCTTGGGGATATCCACGGCGAATACTCCGCTTGGGCTTCGTGGGATGTTTCTTCTAGCAGTCCAGTAAGCGCTGTGGGTGGCGGTTTCTTGTAAGATTCTCAGAGCATCATCTGGAGCAAGGTTCATGATTGTTCCTCCGGAGGCGGCATCGATCATGGCTCGGTGGTGAGGATCAATAGCGAAGTAGAAACTTTTGACCAGGTTCCACGTTTGGAATCCATGGTTAGGGCACTTCCTCAGCAGCTCGTTGAAACACTCCCAAACTTCAGCTAAACTTTCTTGATCGGCTTGCCGGAAGTTGGCTATTGCTCGCCTCATGCTCACGATCCGATCTACTGGATGGAACTTAGCTAGGAATTTTGTGGTCAAATCCTCCCAGGTGGTGGCTGTTCCAGGTGGGAGGGAATGAAGCCATGTCTTTGCTTTGTCCCTTAGTGAAAAAGGGAAGAGGCGGAGCTTGACTGTGTCATCCGGGATTCCAGCGTAGCGGAACGTAGTGCAAATTTCGGAGAATTCTGCTAGGTGTAGATGGGCATCTCCAATAGCCATTCCTGAGAACTGAGCGTTGTTCCGAATGATATTCAGGATAGCTGGTTTAATCTCGAATTGTTGGTTGGTGATAGTAGGTCAGAAACCGGGGTATATGCACCCGACGGTAGGTGTGGTGTAATCCCTCGTGGTGCGGATCTGGGAGGGTTCACTTCATTTTCGTCGCCATTTCGGTCGCCAGGAGGTATTCCTCCAACTCGGTTGCCGGCATCGATATTCAGCTGGTCTCCCATTGAGGCTAAAGTGATGGCTGCGACGCGTCTTCATGCTAAGATAGTACGTTCGATCTCTGGGTCGTAGGCTACAAGATCTCTTGTGGCTAGACCTTGCATTCACTGCATCAAACACAACACAAGGAAACAACATTAAAAAAACACTAACTCTTATAACAATATTTTCAGTCATCCTGAGTCGCTCTACAGTTGAATTCCCCGGCAACAACGCCAAAACCTTGATGCGTGGATATCGGCAAGCGCACCGGTCGCACAAGTAGTAAAGTTTGGGAATAAATCCCGAGTGTCGGTCTCTTGAGGAATGCAATTAGCATAGAGCAACAACAGTTCAGAAAATATTGTTATGAGAGTTATACTCAGAAAAGATTAAAAAAGGGGTGCTTGAGAGATTGTGGTTGCTTGATCTAATAAACTAATTAAAGCTATGTGGGTCGAAGGCACCGCTTCGCAAGGTGAAGGGAGTGTATCGGCCGTGATGCCGAACTTCAGTTGGGCGAGTGGACAGAAAGCTAATGGATGGAAGTGTTCTTGTGCGGAGTGCAATCAGGCGAAACAAGGGTATGGAGTGGATGTGGAGTGGGCGAGGCGCATTCACAACACACAACCCAAAAGCAAATAGAAACTACAACATCTACTTAGATATAGAATAGCAAGTGTAGTTCATTACAATATCAAATGGTTCCGTACAACAGAGGAAGGGGAAGAGGAGTAAACCAATAGAGGGTGAAGATCCACCGCAGGTCGTGGCTGGAATAGCGAGTTGTCAATCCGCTTCCGGGCTCAGTCCGAGGAGGCTTCCGGTACCAACGAGCTGTCACCTTGAAGGCCTTTGAGTCCGTTCTCTAGGTTGTCTTCTTCTCCAACTCTGGTGGAAAGCTTAGATTTTAGGTCATCAATGGCCGGGAGCTTCGCCGGAGGGTTTGGAAAGCTTCGGAATTGCCGGCTACGGACTCTCGATGAAGGTGGAGGTGATGGAGCAGCGGGAGAAGTAGAATGACACTTCCCGTGCACTCCCCGATCACTAGAATGACCCATCCTGACCTAAATCGCGGAGGAGGCCCTTAAATATAGAGGTAGCAAAAGCAGAGCGCACGATCAGTGGCGCACAACCAGTGGTCGTGCGCACTGTCGGTCGATGATCGTGCGCAATTTCCAATTAAACCTGCAACTTGGAAAGAAACATCAGCAGAAATACGCACGATAAGTGGCGCACGATCGGTGGTCGTGTGCACTGAATCCACTGATCGTGCGATTGGTTAAGACAGAACTACAGAAAGCACGAGGTAAATGCGCATGAGCGGTGGCGCACGACCAGTGGTCGTGCGCACTATGGCCAGTGCTCGTGCGATTACCCGGGCAGAATTAGGCAAAGGAGAATGTAATGTGCACGATCCGTAGCACATGACCAGTGGTCATGTGCAGTGAATCCAGTGATCGTGCGCAGTGTTCCTGTATCGTCGGGGTCTCCTGAGGAGTTTCGGAGCACGCACACTACCCATGCACCAGCAGAAGTGGCAGATAGGCCACCAAAAGTGCACACCACATTCTCAAGACATGGTTAAAGAACAAGTAAAATAAACAGAAATACAGAAACAACTAAAGCACACCGAAAACGGGCCAAAAGTGCACTTACTCATGAAACAGACATATTAACAAATATGAACAAATAAAGCTCTAAAGTGTATTGCATCAACAAGAAAACTAGCCCGGATGAGTCCAAAAATATTTATAAAACATGGACTCATCAGCACTCTCCATTTTAAACTTTTTAGTTAACTCCCTTGTGACCTAAGACTATATGTTGGATAATCCATTCTCAGACTATCTTACTTAGAGGCCCAAGAAGTACTTGAGTTCACTCATACTACTTATCTCAAATTTCCCTTGCATAAGTTTGGCAAACTTTTTGCAGAGGTCATCATCAGTAGAGCCAAAAATTATGTCATCTACATAAATTTGTACTAGGATGATCTTATCCTTGACTTCCCTTAGGAATAGTGTCTTATCTATCTTTCATTTTTAGAATCTGTTCTCAATGAGAAAGCTAGACAGGGTTTCATACCATGCCCTAGGGGCTCGCTTCAACCCATACAATGCTTTTTTAAGCTTAAATTCAAAATCAGGAGAGTTAGGATTAACAAAACCTGAGGTTTGCTCAACATAAACCTCTTCTTTTAGATCACCATTTAGGAAAGCTAACTTGACATCCATTTGGTAGACCTTGAATCCTTTAGGTGCAACATATACAAGGAACAATCTAATAGCTCCTAATCTTGCCACTAGTGCAAAAGTCTGATCAAAGTCAATACCTTATTCTTGTTTGTATCCTTTGGCAAACAGTCTGGCTTTGTTCTTTATTATAATACCATTTTCATCAAGCTTATTCCTGTAGATCCACTTGGTTCCAATGATGTTATATCCTTGTGGTCTGGGAACCAGCTTCCAGACCTTGCATCTCTTGAACTAGTTCAGTTCCTCTTACATAGCGACAATCCAAAATGGATCTATGTTACCATCTTTAAACCTTTTATGTTCAACATAAGACAAGAAGCTGGGGTATATGCCAATGTTGAGACTTCTTATCCTGGTTGTAACTCCTTCGATAGCATCTCCTATGATCTGATTTCTGGGATGACCCCCAAATGCCTGACTGTTGGAGCCATTCTCACTTCAGCATCATGAACTTTAGTGGTTGGATAATGTTGGTCTTCAACCATATCTTGAGTTCCTTGCCCTTATTCTGGGATGTACACACCATCACCCTCTCCTAGGGTAGCTAGAGAAGTGTCCTTGATGGCTTGTTTATCCATCTTCATCTCTATACCTGCAGATCTAGAGGAGCTTGACAGCTCACTATTAATCATATATGACTCATTAAAGACTATGTTAACAGACTCTTCCACAACTTCATTTTTAAAGATATAGACTCTATAGGCTTTTCTATGATTGTTATTCCCAACAAATATCCCTTCATAGGATTTAGAAGCAAACTTAGTCAAGTAGGACTTCCCATTATTAAGCACAAAGCACTTACTACCAAAGATCCTTAGATAGGGTAGATTTGGTTTTCTATCTTTCATAATCTCATAGAGAGTCTTGTTGTGGTACTTGGTGATAAAGGCTCTATTCAAAACATGACAAGCAGTGTTCACTGCCTCAGTCCAGAAGTATTCTGGGAGAGAAGTGTCACTGAGTAGTGTCCTGCCAACCTCTATGATAGTTCTGTTTTTCCTCTCAGCTATGCCATTTTATTAGGGTGTTCTTAGAGAAGAAAACTCCTGACAAATCCCTAGTTCTTCATAGAACTTTTTCAGGCCTTCATACTAAAATTTAGTATCATGGCCAGTTCTGATATTGACCACAGAGCTAACTTTTTCATTCTGAACCTACCTAACTAAGATCATAAAGATGTCTAGGGTTTCAGACTTTTTCTTTAGAAAGAAAACCCAAGCATATATGGAATAGTCATCAACTATCATAAGTGTATAGACTTTCTTACCTAGACTATGAACTGGCATAGGATCAAACAAGTCTATATACAAGAGATACAAACACCTCACAGAATCCTTGGCCACAATACTCTTGAAGGATGCTTTGGTCCGCTTGCCATTTTGATATGTAGAGCAAATGCTCTCCTTGGTGCATTTCATATTGGGTCCATTTCTGACTAGCCTTTCATTAAAGAGCTTGCTCATGGTCTTGTAGTTCAAGTGGTCAAGCCTCTTGTGCCATTACACATAGTAAGAGACTTTCTCATTAGAAACTAGACACACTAGGTGTCTGAACTTAAAAACAAAAAGTTTAAACAGTAAATATTTCCACTCCTAGTGCCTGTCAATGTGAACTCTTGGTCACTTGATCTTTTAATTAGACACACATCCTTGTGGAAGACAATAACATAGACTAGATCACATAGTTGACTTATGTTAATTAAGTTGTGTTGCAACCCTTCCACATAAGCCACTTTTGTGATTGAGACTATGACATTGGTGATCATATCATAGCCCTTGGTGACACTTTTTTCCGAGCCTCCAAATATCACCTTAGGTTCATTCTTTACTAAATTGTATTCCTTTAGATAGCACCTTGTTCCAGTCATATACCTGGAACACCCACTGTCACTACTAAAAAACAGACTTTTAGCCAAGGCAGATTGCCGTGGCTAAAAGTCCAAAACCGTGGCTAAAGCCTTTTAGCCACGGCCTACCCACGACAAATGGGCGGGGACAATGCGAGTGTGACAAAAGTATTAGCCACGCTGAATCCGTGGCAAATAAGTTTTAGCCACGAATTTTAGCCACAAATTAAAATCGTGGCTAAAGGGCCTGTTTTCAGCAATTATTAGCCGCTGTTCAATTGTCGTGGCTAAAAGCTCCTTTTTTACCACGGTTCAATTGTCGTGGCTAAACGCTCCTTCTTTCCTCACATAAAAAAAATCCACTGGTGTGACCCGCCGCCCGCTGCCAGCCGTCGGTATCCCGCCGGACGCCACCAGCCGGCAGCTCGCCGCCAGCCACCCGCGTCCCACGGGCCGCCTGTCCGCGAGCCCATCCTAATTCAAACATTCATTGCGAAATGAGCAATATAAACCCGAAATAGAAGTTTTAACTGGCGGTGTGGGACTAAAAAAACCCCATTTTTTGCCACGGATTAGGCTTCTGTGGCTAATACTAGTAGTATTAGCCACGAAATACGCAAACCGTGGCAAAAACATTGAAAGTGAGGGTTAGGTCTACAATACTCTAGAGGGGGGTGAATAGAGTATATTTAAAATTTATTAGGTCCGACTAAAGGTGCTGTTACAGCTTTTGCTGTAAACTAAAAATGTGCAGTAATTAAGAAACTAGAAAATAGAAGATAATAAACTTAATCATAGCCACACAGCAAGAACAAAAAGAAAAAGGTATGCAACCAGACAACACAAGAAGTTTATAGTGGTTCCCCAAATCTGGGTAGTCCACTATTTTACCACCCTTGGTAGGAATCCACTCAGGTTTTTGATCAGGTTCCTGACACCAATGGGTTTTGATCAGGTACCCAAAAACCAACTCAAGCCTTTTGATCAGGAGACTTGCAACTAGAAATCACTTTTGAAGGGAGATGACAACCCTTTATATAGGAGGGGGTGAGAGAGTGATTTTGTCTTCTCTGTCAACAATCAGAGAGAAGATTTATGTGGAATGATGTTAGTAAACAGCTCCCCCTGAGATATAGAATGATTCAGGGGAGATCTGGAGCGTTGCTGCAGGGCAATAGGTCTTCAGTCAGTAATGATGTCTCCAACAAGCTTTTAGACTGATATGGATTAGTTGTCTCTTGAAAGCTTGGAGCCGATGAAGAACTCTTATGATGATTATCTGATTGATGCTGCAGAGTTCTTCATTTTCTCTAGGAAGCCTTTTCTATCGTTCTATTCAATATATATGTATGTGCCTCTCTGCTATTGTTGTATACTCTAAAAAGCTTTCTTAATAATCGTGGATTCTCATCTATCTGTCTCCTAAACATTCCTTTTTGTCATTCTACAGAGATCGAGGAGATAACCAAACGGATACAAAAACTGCAATAAATGATTTCCTCAACTGTCTTTGGCATGTAATAAAATATAATAACTCTGTGAGGAACTGTAGTTAATACTGTAATAGAAATGGTCATAATCCTTGAAAACATCAGCATTAACTACCAGAGATTTGATGTCATAAATTGCATTGACAAAATAAGAATGAATTCTTCAAGATAGTTGAGCAATAGGGCAGTTGAACACAGAACAATATTCGCTGAGCTGAGATAGAAGATTGTCGAGATGAGACAGAAAATCGTCGATCTAAATTCTGAGATCGTCGAGCTGAGATCAACTATCTGCAAATTGAGATATCCGAGAACTGAAGAGAAAACGTCGACCTGAGCTCGTAGATCATCGAGCTCAGTTCAGAGACTAATCTCTGAGATCGTTGATCGGAGATCGACGATCGTCGAGCTGAGTTCAACGAAAGTCGACCTGATTTGAAATTCATACTTAACTTCTGAGTCTTGGTCTTTGAAATGAAGTCCAATGCTGGTCTTTGTGAATCATGTTCTACTAAGACTAACTTAGACCTAGACTTTGACTCTGACTATACAAGTGAGTCAATCATCCTATGAGTGAACCTAGCCCAAATCAACCATGGGGTTCCAACAATCTCCCCCCATTTGGGTGAGGTTACTCAAAAACAAAAACGATAACAAAATGCAATACAGTGCTATAGATATCTGATATAAAGTCGAAATAATTAACAGATGCAGTATAGCATGTAACTCACAACTGATTCAGTCGAATTAGCAAAACAAAAGAACTAATCTATAAGGAGTTCAGATGACTTAGGATTTATCAGAAGGAGGAGCATAAGAGGGCTTAGAAAACATGATCTTTCTGGAGGGATCTTCTGCTTCTTTCTTTGTCATCTTCATATCTTGACCTCCTAGAGTTTTCTGAGAAGTAGTTCTAGGCATAACTGCTTCAGGATGAAGAGACATATACTCTAATGGAAATAATACTTTCTTACTGACTTGCAATCTGTTAAGTTCTTTCACTTTATATGATGACATAGTAGTGAATTTAGAGGGGTCTTGACCTTCTTTCCTGGCTTTATTCATTAGAGAGAGCCCAATTAATTCATTAAGCCTTGCCATTTTGAAGTTGGGGTCAAGCTCTGGGTCAAGAGGCGGAGAAGGAGGTCTCTCTGAATTTTCTACCTGGTCTTCCTTAAGAGAGGAAATTCTGAACTGAGTAGATTGGTCCTGGAAATTTGTAGACACTGTATGTTGATGTTTCTGACTGGAGTATAAAGACCTAAGAGGTGGAACTACACTAAACTTTCCTTTTGACTTTCCTGAAGTAAAAGATCTTTGAGAGGATGAATGCTTATCAGAAGATCCAGCTGGAGGAGGATTTGAAGATCTGTCTTGCCTTTGATAGGTCTGGGTAATAGAAGGAGATCTTTGAGCTACTGATCCAGAGGCTCCTGCTGCTGGAGGAGGAGGAGGACCTCTCTTAAACTTCTGAGGTGGAGGATAGTATCTCCTGCTCTTCTTCCTAGCTTTTTGATCATTCTTAGACAACCACATCCACTTTTACATGCCAGGGTATGGTGTACTCCCTTTCAATATGTAGTAAGGGGTATCATTTGTATTGCCTGTTTTGGGAGCAGCTTTGGGAGCAGCCTTTCTTTTCTTAGATATTTTCTTCTTATTAGGATCAGAATCAGAATCCTCTGAATCATCATCTTGATCTTCATCAGATGATCCTATATCATAAAGAGCATCAATCTCTCTACTCATTTCTATGGGAATTTCCTTAACAGCTGGAGGAGGGACCACTTTAGCAATGTCTGCTTCAGTTTCCATAGCAATGTCTTGAGCAAGGATGTCATCAAGACTGGGAATGGGACTATCATCCATAACATAGGATGGCCCAGAAAGGCTAGATAGCTGATCATCAGGATGTATTGCTGGAGGAACTAACAAACTTGTCTTAAGCTGTCCGAGAACTTTAGAAGTTATAGGAGGAGAGCAGCACACAATATCCAAATAAGATGGCTTGGGCCTTGGAAGACAATTAAGATAACTTGTGCAGAAAGAATTTAATAGATCAAAAATATCCACTGTAGGATTGATGCAACAATCACCAACAGTCACCACTACTGGAAGAGTTACTTCTTCTGAGTCTTTATCAAGAGTTATTACTTCTGAATCTGTATCAATATCAGTAGCTTTTGTATGTATAACTATCTGAGTTTATGAAAGAACAAATAACTGGTCTTCTGAAGGAACATCTAGCTGCATTTCTGAAGGAACATCTGCTGCTAAAACTGCTGAGGGGAGCAAGGTAGCTTCTTCATTGGATATCTCCCCCTGCCTGGCTGTATAGGCTTTTGTAGTCAGGCCCCCAGAAGAAGAAGTAGAGGATAAAGCAGCAACTCTTTGGGTAAGAGTGTTGATAGAGGCAGTTAGAGGAGCAATAGCTTGAGCTATAAGAATCTCCAAGGAAGGAGAAATAAATTGCAGAAGATCATTAGCTATAATGGAGAAATTTAGGTAAGGGGGTTCAGGTTCAGAGGTTGAGCAAGGAGTTCTATGTCCACAGTGTGAGCAAACAGATAATGCAGAAGAGAATTCTGTGCGAGTGAACTCAGGAAAAGATGATGATGGAGGGGCAGCAGGGGGAAGAGATGTTGAGGGAACATTTGTTGATGGAACAGTTGTTGGTGGAGAAATGATGGAAGAAGAAATGGGCTGAGGAGAATCATGGGGATTTTCAGGATGATCTTCATGAGGAGAAGCAAGATTGATTGCACGAGGGGATGTAGAAAGATCTGGAGGAGAAAATGCAGGATGATCTGAATGGTCTGATACCAATGCAGGATGATCTTCTGGAGTTGGGGAACTAGCTTTGGTATCCTCAGAAGTCCTGGAGGTATTAGGAGGCCTAGGAATGGCCCTCTCCCATTTTCCAAACAAAGAGGAATCCAACCTCTTGCTGGCATTGATGAATTGGGTCTGGGAGACCATCAGTTCAGGGTCTTTTGCTTGGAGAAATATCCCCAATATTCTCCCAAAGCATACCTCTTTCTTAGAGCATTTACTTTTAATTAATGAAAAGAACAAGTCAGCCCAGTTGACTGACGTTCCAGTAACCAAAGCAGACATAATGGCAAACTGCTGCCTGTTAATATTATCATGGGCAGAGTGCTTTCCCAACAGCACATTCCCGACAACATCAGCCAAAAACTTATATTGAGCAGATAAGTTCTTCTTAAGCAACTTTGCTGGCACTCCATCAGGATGACCCATCCTTCCCAACATAGTTCTATATTCTGTGCGGTCTTGATCCAAACTATCATCTCCATTTACCAAGTTAAATAATTCAGAAAGAATGAATGGGGTTAGAATAACCTGATTTCCCGCAATATATCCAATCATGGTTGATTCATCTGGACAGGTCGAAGAGTAAACTCATTCTTTTATCTCAGCAGTTGGTAACTTGATTCTCTTTGTCATAAACGTCCTCAGACCTTGATTTTCAAAAAACTGCAGCATATCCATGAAGATCGGATCGCAATGGCTGAACGAGTCGAAATCGATGTCAAACCCTGCGTCAAATATCATCGCAGATAGGGTAGCCACTGGAATCGCCATTAGAAACCTGCAGGAGAGGACACGAGATCAAGTGCAGGAGGGGAAGTTGGAAAGCGCGGGATAGGGCGCGACGATAAACCCTTAAGTATGTTTTTCAGAATGTGAAGAGTCGGGCTCTGTCCGATGATAATTAAAGAAAAACTTCGATCTCAAATTTAAGAGGGTAAATGGACCGTCGATCTCCGTTCGACAATTTTTTCTTCACAGAGCAGTCGTCGATCGCAGGTCGATGATTAAGCTCAAGATTACTTCCAAGATTGACAAACTATGTTCGACGATTTTGGGACAGATCCAAGACCTAGGGCAGAAAAATAAATTAATCTTTCCCATTGATCATTCCAAAGCTGATTCAGGAAGAATAGGTGTTTCTTTTCATCTAGGGGTTTGGTGAAATGTGTGCTCTTTGAAAATCAATGGAGACAAAATCAAGATTATTTTTTCTTTTGTCTAATGAAGTGATGTCTTTTTTTTTGAATGTTTTATTTTAAAATGATGTACTAGATTATGTGCTATAGATATAGCACTTGTGCTGTCACAGAAAATGGTGGAATTATTTAGGTTGAGACCAAAATCTAGGAGTTGGTTTTGTATCCACTAGATCTGGGAACAGCAACTGCCAGTAGCCACATTTTCAAGGTAAAAATTCTTCAGGGTTCACCTGGAGCCTAGCACAAAGGCATGTGACAAACATGATATCTGGCCTACTTGTTGTTAGATATAATGGGGATCCAACAATTGCCCTATAAAGGAAATAAGATGGCTCACCCATGATACTCATCTCAAATTTAGAATGCATTGGATCAGAAAATTACTTGCACAATTTGAGATCAGTAGAACCAAATTTATTTTATCATGATGCAATTTTGTAGAAAGAGTTCTATCTATAATGCAATTTGAGAACAATAGGTGGATGAGTTGGAAGAACAGAACCTGGAGGTTGTTCAACATGAACCACTTCTTTAAGTGCTTCATTCAAGAATGCACTCCTCACATCCATTTGGTAGACGTTGAATTTCATGAATGCGGCATAGGCCAGCAAAATCCTTATAGCCTCTAGCCTGACAACTTTCTTGAAAATCACTGTTCCAATCTTGACTTTACCATAACTTTTGGTCTAGCCACAGTTTGAATCACCAAAGATAACCTTTGCTCCCAGCTTGGAGCACCCACTGTCTAGGTACCAATGTTTATTATATGCTGGACAGTTCTTTTCCTACAAGAAAAATAGTTAATTATTTTTGACCCAGGTGACCTTGGGTACTTGGTGATTTACATAACTGTAACTGGAAATGTAAGAACATTCAGGTTGATTCTTATAACCTTTAGGATGATATCTTTTTGGTGGTATTATCCATTGATTAAGGAGATTGAAGTTCCTATTAGAATTTTGTTTTTTGCTAATGGAATTTGGGATCAATGATTTCTGGTGGAATCGTCGAACTGAGCTCGACGATGTTGGATGTGATCTTCGATCTCTGCTCGAAGAATGAAAATAATCATTCTCAGGGCACCACAACCATCGATCTCTGTTCGACGAATCATACTGATATCGTCGATCGTAGATCAAAGGATGATTACTACTAGAATTTGCTTCAGAGATCGTCGACTTGCGTTCGACGACCAGTATTGATCTCATCGTTCTCGGTTCACAGAGTAATAATGACTAGTATCTGTGTTCCACGATCGTCGACCTCTGCTCGACGAAAAGTGATGTTATCGTCGATCCCCTTTTGCTGAGTAGTTAAACCCAACCTCTCGGTTCAGAGATCGTCGATCGCCGTTCGACGAGTAATACTGAGATCGTCGACCTTGGTTCGACGACTTATTTTGAACAAACAATTTCTGAATGTTTTTAGTTTGTTTTGGTAAAAACTCAGTTATTTTTTCTAAGTCTATTATCTTTTCTTTGCCTTTAACTGATTCTAATGAAGCTAATTTTTTTGAAGTAATTGTTAATTCTTCTTTGAGTTGAATGTTTTCAGAAGATAATTTAATTACTTTTTCTCTGAGAAGTTTTATCTCCTTCTCAGATAGAATCAAATCATTGCATAAAGTTTTAAAATCTTCTTTAAAATGTTTTGAAGAGAAATCAAGGGAGGAGATAACCTGATCCTCTTCTGATTCTGTTATTGATTCTTCATCATATTCAGATTCTTCATTATAGCTGCTGGAAGATGCATTGATTGCCATCAAGCAGAATTCTCTTGATCTTATTTCTTCTTCATCCTCAGTTGTACAGGATGAAGCTTCAGAGTCACTCCAAGATTCAGCTTTAAATATTCTTTCTTTTGCTGATCCAGCAGCCATTGCTGTGAGGGAGTCCCAGATTTCCTTTGCTGAAGTACATTTAGCCACTTCTTGAAAAATGTCATCAGACATTGATTGTGTCAATATGTTCATGGCCTTTGCATCAGCCATCTTGGCTTTCCTGTAAGCATCATTATAATCTGGAGGAGGTACTGCAGTCATATTTGTAGAAGTGCTTGGAGGAGCTGCAGGTGGTTGAGGTACTCCTGTTAAGATAGAAGCAAAAATATCTTCATCAATAGAATTCATGTATAGCTTGATTCTTGCCTTCCAGATTCCAAACTTTTGCAAGTTGCAAACTGAAGGTCTGGTGCTTGCATAATCTTTATTTTGTGTCATGGCTGTGTTTCTAAGTTAAATGTGAATAAAGTGATGTGTAGATCTAACACAGGATCTTTGGTTCAAGGGTTAACTTGTCCAACCAAAGGAACCTTCCTCTGATACCAATTTAAAGTGAGGGTTAGGTCTACAATACTCTAGATGGGGGTTGAATAAAGTATATTTAAAATTTGTTAGGTCCCACTAAAGGTGCTGTTACAGCTTTTGTTGTAAACTAAAAATGTGCAGTAATTAAGAAACGGGAAAACAGAAAACAATAAACTTAATCACAGCCACACAGCAAGAACAAAAAGAAAAAGGTAGGCAACCAGACGACACAAGAAGTTTATAGTGGTTCCCCAAATCTAGTTAGTCCACTCTTCTACCACCATTGGTAGGAATCCACTCAGGTTTTTGATCAGGTGCCTGACACTAATGGGTTTTGATCAGGTCCCGAAAAACTAACTCAAGCCTTTTGATCAGGAGACTTGCAACCAGAAATCACTTTTGAAGGGAGATGACAACCCTTTATACAGGAGGGGGTGAGAGAGTGATTTTGTCTTCTCTGTCAATAATTAGAGAGAAGACTTATGTGGAATGATGTTAGCAAATATCTCCCCCTGAGATGTAGAATGATTCAGGGAAGATCTGGAGATTTGCCGCAGGGCAATAGGTCTTCAGTCAGTAATGATGTCTCCAGCAAGCTTTTAGACTGATATGGATTAGTTGTCTCTTGAAAGCTTGGAGCCGATGAAGAACTCTGATGATGATTATCTGATTGATGCTGCAGAGTTCTTCTTTTTCTCTAGGAAGCCTTTTCTGTCGTTCTATTCACTATATCTGTATGTGCCTCTCTGCTATTGTTGTATACTCTAAAAATCTTTCTTAATAATCGTGGATTCTCATCTGTCTGTCTCCTAAACATTCCTTTTTGTCATTCTGCAGAGATCGAGGAGAGAACCAAACGGATACAAAAACTGCAATAAATGATTTCCTCAACTGTCTTTGGCATGTAATAAAATATAATAACTCTGTGAGGAACTATAGTTAATATTGTAATAAAAACGGTCATAATCCTTGAAAACATTAGCATTAACTACCAGAGATTTGATGTCATAAATAACATTGACAAAATAAGAATGAATTCTTCAAGACAGTTGAGCAATAGGGCAGTTGAACACATAACAATAATCGCTGAGCTGAGATAGAAGATTGTCGAGCCGAGACAGGAAATCGTCGATCTGAATTCTGAGATCGTCGAGCTGAGATCAACTATCTGCGATCTGAGATATCCGAGAACTGAAGAGAAAATGTCGACCTGAGCTCGTAGATCGTCGAGCTCAGTTCAGATACTAATATTTGAGATAGTCGATCGGAGATTGACGATCGTCGAGCTGAGTTCGACGAAAGTCGAACTGATTTGAAATTCATACTTAACTTCTGAGTCTTGGTCTTTGAAATGAAGTCCAATGCTGGTCTTTGTGAAGCTGTTCTACTAAGACTAACTTAGACCTAGACTTTGACTCTGACTATACAAGTGAGTCAATCATCCTATGAGTAAACCTAGCCCAAATCAACTTTGGGGTTCCAACAAACTTTTTTTTTTGCCACCAATTAGTCATTCATGGCTAATAGTAACTTATTAGCCACGGAATAGATACCATGGCTAATACTTCATTATTAGACACGGTTTTCCCCCGTGGAAAAAAAAACCGTGGCTAAAGATCTGTTTTCTAGTAGTGTGTCCAAGTATAATATTGGTGCATGGGTACTTGGACTATCCTGCAACCACAATTTAGTTTACCTTAGCACCCCAAAAGAGTTTGAGTCCTTGGTTCTTGTTAGTCTGAAAATGAACTTGTCTACCTGCAGAACTTCTGATAGGAAGACTTGCCCTTGCCCTTGGCACACTAGGGTTGTGCCAACAATCTATCATAAAGTGTACCACTTTACCACAACACCAATATTCATGGATGTTGTATCTCCTCTTCTAAATAGCCCTTATACATTGCAAGCTGTCAAGAACTAACTGTTCAGAAGGGAGAGCAGTAACCTTTTTCTTATTTCTGTCAGCAACAATCTGACTGAAAGTGAGTCTGCCAGTAGATGTACTTAGCTTACTCTGGGCACCTCCAACAGAAGTCTTCTATGCATTGGACAAGCTGCTGATGGCTTCAGAGATGGCCAAGTCAGGCTTACTGACTGACTTACTTTTGGTCTGAGTAGTTGCTAGAGGAACCTGAGAATAGGCTACTGCCTTCTCCTTGAGTGTTAGGGCTGGGGCACTAAACAAAATGGTCCATGATGGAGCATCTAGATTTTCTCATGGTGAGCCTTAAATGAACTCAATCCCCTGCCCTTTCTTGAACTATAGCTGTGAGCAATTTTTTCACACTACAGGATCTTCTATTCAACTATTGGTCATATATACTTTCTTGGTCAAACTTGTTGGAAGGCAACAGAACTTTCTCAAAAGAGATATTAGGATGAATTGGAGCCTTGCCCTTACTCCTATTCATTCTTTTAGTATTCCTATCAATGTACCCCAACCCCTTCTTATCAGTTTGGGTGGTGAAGGTATCAATGAGTAGCAATACAAATTTAGGTTTGGAGTATTGAGCCATTAGTCGCCTCTCTTTGAGGAGCTTGTCTTCAAGATCCATAATGATCTTGTTCTGATGACTAATAGTGTAACGTCCCGATTCGCACTAGGCCCCTCGTGTGTGATTTTGAGTCAGGAGATCCGACTTGGGTTCAGGGAAAAGCTAGCAGCTGGGCTGCACTTAAAAATGGAAGGAGAAATCAATCCAGAATAGGACACGGGTAGAGACACGGGCGTGTCCCTACCCGTGTATGAGAGGCCAACTCTCGAGTCGACGACTCGAGTTGTCCCAGAGAAGGACACGGGTAGTGACACGGGCGTGTCACTACCCGTGTGAAGAGGATATGGGTGTAGACACGGGCGTGTCCCTACTCGTATGTGTCGAGCAGAGCTCAACGAAGTTTACCCCAAGGAGGACACTGGTAGAGACACGGGCATGTCCCTACCCATGTATGATAAGTGAAACTCGACGAGTCGTGTCTACAGCAGGACACAGCCGTGTCATGTTGACATGGGTAGGGACACGGGCGTGTCCCTACCCGTATTTGTGTATTGAACCGACATTGGAACCGTCGACGACGCTTCGCCGAGCAGGACACGGGTAAGTACACGGGCATGTCACTACTCCTATCACTTTTCACATATAAGGGGAAGTGAAACCCTAGCCATTTTTCATCCTCATTTCAACCACTTTTCCCTGAGAGAACTGCTGGAGAGGAGTAAGACGGTGCTGGAGCAAGTCCAAGAGTTGAAGATCCACCGCCGCCGAGGAGAAGAAGATGTCGCTGAGAAGAGTAACGAGATCCTTGGCCGGAAATGGTGGAAACGCTAAAAATGAGGTGAGCTTCCTCCCCTCTCCCTTGGTGCTAGATATGTAGATATATCTAGGTGAGATGTCGACTCAAAAGAGTCTAGACTTGCGAGATGGTGATTTTGTTGAAATTTATGAAGTGAAAGTGGGTGAATGGAGCACTTAGACCTATCCGCACGGACTACGTAGACAGGGTTGGCGGACTGCTAGGTCTGTAGGGATGTTGTAGATGGTTTGTTCTGTAGCGGCGTGGGCGGTCTGTTCGCGCGGACTACGTGGAAAGCAGTGGCGGTTAGCTAGGCCGGCTTGTGCTCAGCATGCAGTTGGATCCCAGGAAGTAACCGAGCGGATAGAAACTCTATCCGCGGAGTCCGGCAAGAAGCGGACTGAAGAACTGGAGCTCGACAGACCGGTTTGGCAGTTGCCTTGGTCTTGCTCTGGTGCAGCGGCATGTACAACCTTGGGCTCACGAGTAGCCCGACAAAGCAAGGAAGGAAGTCCGGCGAGACGGGAGATAAGGCGAGACCTTGCTAGGCGAGACCTCGCTAGGCGAGAGCTCGCTAGACGAGGCCTCCGGGCGCGGGCGAGTAGCCCACAGGCGAGATCCCGTAAAACTTGACGAGCCCCTCCCCACTCGCCGCTTGAAAAAAGATGGTCTTTACCTTTTTACCCACAAGGGGGATTTTACCTTTGTGCCCCAGATAGTTTTACATTTTTACCCCTGGAGGCCTGCATATAGCTCTCCAGAACAGCGGAGTTCGGCTGTTGGCAGACCCAGTTCAGGGTGTTTTGGTCATTTCAGGTTGATTTAGAAGTGATATTTGCAGATCAGATTCAGAGGCCTATAAATAGACCGATAAGGTGCCTGAGAAGGTTGTTGAACCTTTCCACTAATTTCCTCTCAGGCACCTAGCTCAGCACTGGATAGGGAGGGGAGGACTCCCAGTTCTTTCGAGTAAGAGGCGGGACCTCCAAGCTGAGTCCCCTCGGTCTGTTTTCAGGTGATTGACTCTCGTCAGGACTGTAGCGCAGAGAGAGTACGTGTGGGCTGCATCCTTGTTTCGAACTCTAGGAGGGACCGGGAAGCTGGTTCCAACATTTTTGGTGCGGTGAGCGTGGAACGTAGCCCTCAGAGAAGAACCTTGAGCAACCACATGGCGGGAGATCACGGAGAAGGAGAAGGAGGGGAGTCGGACAACCAGGGGGGATTTGTAGGGAGAGCGGAGTTTATGGCTTCGATCAAGGGGATCATGGATCTACTACAAGGGATCTCGCGGCAGGGAGACTGTTCAACTCCACTTCCTCCAGTGCCAGCCCTCGCGACTCAGGAAGAACTCGTCTCGACGCGAGTAGGAGAGGATGCCCCGGGGAGAATGCCGGGGAAGGAGGTGATGATGGAAGGGAGCGGGAGGGACTTGGCAGGAAGGGAGCTGTTCCCAAGCCCGGCGAGTGCCATCTCGCCAGGAGAGGTTGTCGCGCGAGTAGGGGCAGCGAGACCTGCGGCGAGAGGGTCCCCTTTTTGCGAGTTGATCCTGTCCGCTCCCGTCCCCGAGGGCTTCCGAGAGCCCGAGATGAACTACTACGTAGGGAAGGATGATCCTCTCCACCACTTGCAGTGGTTCGAAGACGCTGTCTCGATCAGACCCATGACAGACGCGTTTAAGTGCCGCCTTTTTGCAATCACCCTAAAGGACAAAGCTAGGGACTAGTTCCATCAACTCCCGACAGGTTCGATATACTACTTCGAGGACTTAAGTAGGAGTTTCCAGCTCCAGTTCTCCACATCTAAGAAAAGGAAAAAGAACCCTGAGTCGATCTTCTTAATTAAGCAGAAGGCGGAGGAGTCGCTGGCTCAGTACGTGGACAGGTTTCAAGAAGAGATTCTGGATATACAGGAGGTGCCAGGGTTTGCCCTCCAGATGGCCTTCACGGTGGGACTGCGGGAAGGATTCTTCAAGATGAGCCTCACTCGGAAGGCGCCGCTGTCCTTTGAGGGCTTGATGGAGAAGGCGGCAAAGGAAATAGCGATGGAGGCGGCGAACTCAGCTTTTGCAAAGAAGATAGCAAGGCTTACTGAGGTAGAATCAAAAGAGTAAGGTGGGAGGCAACCGGAGGCGAGGAGAAGAGAGGAGCCAAGGGCGCAGGCCAATCCGGAGCTGGGATGGAGGCAGCAGGGAGGCCCAGTCCCAGGACAAGGTAGGGGATTTCCCCAAGGGGGGAGGAACCAACAGGGAGGACCGGGAAGGTTTCACCAGCAGGGGTGGGGGTATGGTCATAGACCACCCCTACCCCCTCCGCAGCAGGCCATGGCCATCGGCCGAGGCAGAGGAAGGGGCCGGGAGAGAGGAAGAGGAGCAGGAGCAGGGAGAAGGAGGAACCCTCGGGAAGGAAGACAGGGGGGAGGTGGCGTTGCCCTATTGTGACTTCCACAAGGAGGAAGGTCGCGCAACGGCTACCTGCCCAGACTTCTTAGAGATGAGGAGAACTCGAGGGGCAGGAGAGCAGCCCAGGCCGGTGAGGATAGAGGAAGTAACAGTCACTGGAGAAGAGGATCGCTGCGTGGATCGAGCAGATGAAGGAGACCACGGGGGAATTGGAGTGATCAATGGGGGTGGGGATAGAGGCGGCTCGAAAGGCGAGCCTTCACACTATGTACCGCCGAAGCGTCGCCTCAACTTTGCAATCCCCCCCTCCAGACGAGAAGATTACCTTTTCAAGAAAAGACATGCCTGACCATGAGGACCCCTTCTGTGACGCACTTGTGATACGAACCGCCATCGAAAACTTCACGGTGTCGTGGATCCTGGTAGACAATGGGAGCTCAGTGAATGTGATTTTCAAGAAGGCATTCAATGCAATGAGGGTGGAGGCCCGGAGGGTGCTGGCAGTGGACGGACCGCTGTTTGGGTTCTCAGGGGAAAGAAAAGAAGTCGAGGGGGGAGTGGGACTTCAGGTGACCCTGGGAGGGCTGTCCCGGAATTGCCGCTTTGTCATAGTGGATGCCCCCAATAGTTACAACGCTATATTTGGACGCCCCTTGATCAGCGCTTTCAGATGCGTTCCATCATCGTTTCACCAATGCTTGAAGCTGAATTCAGGAGGTACCCAAATCAGGGTACGGGGGGATCCAAAGGCCGCTAGGGAATGCTACGTGACGACAGTGAACACCATCTCCTGGCAGGGAGACGCGGAGGAGTTGGGAAAGTGGATGGAGCAATTACAACAAGAACAGGGGGATGGGGAAGAGCAAAGAGAGGAGGAAGATGCTGGAGGAGAGGAAGAAGTAGTAATGGTGGGAGGCATTGCGGGGGAGCCAGAAATGGCGGGAGAGGAGTTCGGGGAGACGGTGGTGGTAGAAGAAAAGGAGGAGGAAAGAGCGGAGGGAGAGGGAGAAATGGTGAGGAACTGGGACATGGTGGAGAGGCTGGAAGTGGCTGGAAAGGAGGACGAAAAGATAGATGCAGCAGGGGGAGAGGAGCTGAAAGGAGAGGTGGGGAGGAGAGAGAGAAGGCAGAGGGGAGAAGAGGGAGGGCCGTCCGGGGAGGAGTTCCGGCCAGGAAAGAGAAGGGCCTCACGACAGGAGGGAGAGGAGGCAAGCAAGTGGGAGGCGGAGCAGCCGGGGGAAGAGAGGAGAATGGCCAGCGTAGAAGGCAAAGCCAAGGAGCAGGATGTGCAGGCAGAGCAGGAAGGAGAGGAAGAGCCATCAAGGTTGAGAGCGGCCGTGGAAGTCCTGGAGGTAGAAATACGCACCAAGGAAGGCCGGGAAGAAAGGATAAAAATCAGTGGCGAGCTCACCCCGGAGGACCGGGAGAAGATCAGGACCTGCGTACAGAAAAATATTGACGTCTTCACATGGAGCGCCGCGGACATGCCAGGGGTCGATGCAGAAGTCGCCTGTCACCGCCTAAATCTAGACCCCAACACTCGCCCCATACAACAGAAGAAGAGAGCCATCGCTTCCAAGATGGCCGGGCCTATTAGAGAGGAAGTGGAAAAATTGCTTAAGGCGGGGTTTGTGTCTGCCTGTAAGTATCCGGGGTGGGTGAGTAATGTTGTAATGGTCAAAAAAGGGGAGGGTAAGTGGAGAATGTATGTGGATTTTTCTCTTTTAAATAAAGCATGCTCCAAGGATTGTTACCCGCTGCCCCGAATCGACGCGCTGGTTGACTCAGCCGTCGGTTTCCCCTTTATTAGTTTCTTGGATGGGTTTTCTGGGTACCATCAAATACGCATGCATCCTCCGGACGTTAAGTACGTCACCTTCGTCACGGAGGATGGATGCTTCTGCTTTAATATGATGCCTTTCGGTTTGAAAAATGCCGGCGCGACCTATCAAAGGATGATGGATCGGATTTTCCGAGAGCAGAGAGGAAGGAATCTCGAGGTTTACGTAGACGACTTGATGATCAAAAGCAAGGACCTCGGGGCTCATATCCTAGATCTGGAAGAGACCTTTGAAACCCTAAGGGAGTATAAAATGAGACTCAACCCCCTGAAGTGCGTTTTCGGTGCTAGGAGGGGAAAATTCTTGGGACACCTACTCACTCCATCTGGAGTGGAGCCCAACCCCGAAAAGTAAGAGCAATCCTAGAATTGGAGTCCCCCAGGAATGTTAAGGAAGTCCAGCGCCTCACCGGCAAGTTGGTCGGGCTAAGCAGGTTCCTCTCTCGAGCGGGGGAGAGGTGCTCGCCCTTTTTCCGAACACTGCGAGGAGGCAAGAGATTCGAGTGGACCTCGGAATGCGAGACGGCTTTTCAGGCCATAAAACAACAGCTTACCCAGGCGCCCTTACTCCAGGGACCAAGGGAAGCAGAGGTCTTATTTCTATATTTGGGGGTAGGCGTTGTGGCGGTGAGCTCTGTCCTTGTGAGAGAAGAAGGGAAGAAACAATTTCCGATCTATTACGTGAGCAGGGTCCTGAAAAAAGCGGAGCTCGGGTACCCCATTCTTGAGAAGTTAGCGTTCGCCCTCATCATCTCGGCCCGAAAGCTCCGGCCGTATTTTCAGGCTCACTCCATACAAGTAGTAACGGATCACCCCCTCCGTCGCATCCTGGAGGGAGTAGAGCACTCGGGGAGGTTGGCAAAATGGTCAATAGAACTCAGTGAATTCGATCTCGCCTTCGTCCCTCGGCTCGCCATAAAGGCACAGGCGGTGGCCGATTTCCTGGTAGACTACATAGTGGAGGTCCAGGAAACGGAGGCGTCCCCCCGGGCAACCTGGAAGATGATAGCAGATGGAGCGTCAGGGACAAATTCCTTTGGAGGAGGAGTGGTCTTGATTAGCCCGGAAGGGACCCAGATTGAGCAGGCCTTGAAGATCCATTTCGCAATCACCAACAACCAAGCGGAATATGAGGCGGTCATTGCGGGACTCAGGTTAGCCCGGGAGCTGGGCATACAAGACATTGAGGCCTCGACAGACTCCATGGTGGTGGCAGGCCAGATCAAAGGGGAGTTCGAGGCAAGGGAGCCCACCCTCCAGTCGTATCTAGGAAAGGACAAAGACGTCATAGGGCAGTTCCGAAGCTTCTCCATTCGGCACGTCCCGAGGGAAGAGAGCACTCAGGTTGACCAACTCGCCAAACATGGCCCTCGAGCTGGGGGAACGGTGACGTAACTCTTCAGACCGTCTATAGAGGAAGGGGAGCTTATGGAAGTATGCCAGCAGAGGTCGTGGATGGACCCCTTTATCATCTTTCTGGCATCAGGGCAGTTACCCACAACGGAACTAGACAAGAAGCATACCAGATACAAATCGGCATATTACCTGCTGAAGGATGGAGTTCTATATCGCAAAACCTTGTCGGGTCTGCTGGCCAGATGTGTGTCAGAGGAGGAGGCTCCCAAGGTTCTGCAAGAGATCCACTCGGGAGAATGTGGGAGTCACTCGGGGAGCCGGACTTTAGAAGGGAGGGTGTTGAGGCAGGGGTACTTTTGGCCCACCCTCCGGAGAGATGCGGAGGAATACGCAAAAAAGTGTCAAAATGTCAGGAATTTGCCCCCCTTCAGCTCCTGCCGGCCCAGAGGTTGCGGACCATCACAGCTCCCTGGCCATTCGCTATATGGGGACTAGATCTGGTGGGCCCCTTCCCCCAAGCGAGTGGCCAAAGGAAATTCCTGATAGTCATGGTGGACTACTTTTCGAAGTGGCTGGAGGTGAAAGCATTGGCTAAGGTAACCTCGCAAGTAGTCAAGAACTTCGTATGGGGGGAGATCATCTGCCGGCATGGGTTGCCCCTAGCCATTGTGACGGATAACAGACCACAGTTTGCAAGCAGGGAGTTCGTGGACTTCTGCATTCGTTTGGGGATAGATCTCCGCTTCACCTCTGTTCATCATCCACTGAGTAACGGACAGGTCGAAGCGGCTAATAAGGTTATTGTCAATCTATTGAAGAAAAAGGTGGAAAATTTGAGAGGAAGCTGGGTCGAGCAACTGCCTTCAGTACTATGGGCCTTGAGGACCACACCAAACACAGCCACGGGGGAAACCCCATTCAAGCTCTTTCATGGCTCAGAGGCCGTCATACCTGTCGAGTTTGAGGTCACATCACCGAGAGTAGCGGCAGCAAGGGAAGGAACTGAAGGATGGAGAGCAGAGAACGAAGAAGAACAGAGACTTTCGTTGGATCTCGTGGAGGAGCTCCGGGATTTAGCCATGGTCCGGCAGGAGGAGGTCAAGCGCCGGATGGCGAGGTACTTCGACAAGCACGTAAGGGTAAAACAGTTTGTGAAAGGAGATTTGGTCCTAAAAAAGGTTGATGCGGCGGGTAGAGGAGCCTCTGTAGGAAAACTGAACCCCAATTGGGAGGGTCCTTTTGTAATAAAAGAAGTCTTAAAGTCAGGAGGGTACCACCTCCAGGATGTGGACGGGGTATCTCTCGAGCGAGCCCGGAGTGGTGATGATTTGAAGAGATTTTATCCATAGCATTCTATTCCATCGCACCTTTTATTGTTATTAATGTGTAATGCTTACCATCCTGATGTGCTTTCTTGATGCGATGAAAGTGCGGGTGACCTTTGTGAGGCACCAGAGGCGAGATGATTCATAGAAACAACCTCGAGCAGACCCGCTGACCAGGCTCCCATCTAGCTGGCAGGGCTATAGGCTCACTCGGTGGTTGGTGGTGTTTTGGAGAGGAGACCCCGAGCAGACCCGCTGACCAGGCTCCCATCTAGCTGGCAGGGCTGTAGGCTCACTCGGTGGTTGGTGGTGTTTTGGAGAGGAGACCCCGAGCAGACCCGCTGACCAGGCTCCCATCTAGCTGGCAGGGCTATAGCCTCACTCGGTGGTTGGTGGTGTTTTGGAGAGGAGACCCCGAGCAGACCCGCTGACCAGGCACCCATCTAGCTGGTAGGGCTGTAGGCTCACTCGGTGGTTGGTGGTGTTTTGGAGAGGAGACCCCGAGCAGACCCGCTGACCAGGCTCCCATCTAGCTGGCAGGGCTGTAGGCTCGCTCGGTGGTTGAGGGTGTTTCGGAAGGGCGGTACTCACTTGAGGGGATAAGTCTAAGGGTAAGAATTCGCGTGGGGAAAAAATCCATGGTTCATCAAAAGGGTGATAGTCCCTAAAACAGAGAGGGGCCAGGAATTGGGCCAGGGAAGAGGGTCCCTGGCTGGCACTCGCCACAGGTGGTCTCGCAACTGGCGGGAGGATTTTCCTCATCCCAGGCTCAAGTGAGCTGAAGTGGCCAAAACCAACTGGGCGAGACGGCAGGACCCAGGGATCCCGACGCGAGGTGATCTCGCGGCGCGGCGCTAGCGGAGGTAATCAAGACGGGTAAAAAGCGATAAAGGGTGCCTCGCGCGGGTTTTTTATGCGAAATGGAAGGCAATAAAAGTAGTAATTAAACAGCATCCCAAAAAATAGCCCTACACCTTGGACTAGTAGCTAAGCGAGAGGGTGGATGATCGAGGTAGCAATTAAAATAACATCTAAAAAGGTACCTCCTGAGTAAATATTACACACAGCGCCCCAAAGAGGGAAGCGGCCGTTAGTATATGAAAGGTTTTAAACAAAAATTAATAAGGCAGAGACGCCTCGCTCTCCTTTTAAGAAAGGGAACCAGAATCATAAGTGTTAGACAAAAAGAAGAGGGCGAGAGGAAGACATTGCAGGGGATCATGCACTACTCGTTGTCAGAGGAGGAGATATCGTCTGACTCGTCAAACAACCGCGGGACTAGGTCGCGGACGGTCACCGTCTCCGCATCAGCGCGCACCACACCCAACTCCTTCATCATCTTGAGGACAACCTCCACCGTCTTGATGTTTGAGTCCCGGCAGATGGCCTCCACCTCATCCACGGAATATCGAGAAGGAACGGGAAACTGATCCGGTGGGGGTGTCGCACTGCTCCGGAGGTGAAGGTTCTCGGCTTTCAGCTTCTTGTTTTCCCCCTCCAGCTCCTCGATACGCGAACGCATCCTGTTAGCCGTCTCGGCATCCTGCGGGAGGGGGGAAAGTAAAGGACTATAAGGAGCAAGGGTAACGCTAGCAGGGCAAAGATAAGGAAACTTACCACGTCGCCCTGGCTCTGTGCAAGGAGTTTGTCGGCAACATTCAACCGCTTCTCCAGGTCAATGGACTTCTCGCACTCCACGGCGAGACCGGTCTCCGCCTCTTTCCATTTCCTGTTGTTGAAGACGAGACGGCGCGAGACACGGTGCGCGAGCTCCAGGGAGCGAAACTGCGAGTGGGCTCTTTTTAGAATGAGGTCCCGCGATGCCTCGTTGTCAGCAGGTTCGGATCCAAGACCGCCTTACAGCCCAAATCCTAGGGTGAAGGCGTGGCTGGTGGGGTGGTCCTGTTCCTTCCAGGAAGGGAGAAGGGTGGACACTGACACGCGGTTGAGGTCTTGCTCCCATATCAGAACCGACTCGCCGGCGTCATCCTCCGTCGCGGGCCCCATATTATAGTTAGCATGTGAGGCGCGAGCCGGGCGGCTGGACGAGCCAGCCTCGCCAGGAGGAAGCTGAGAGGGCTGAACCCGGCTGTGGACAGCTGGTTCTGCAGAGACCGTCTCGCGGGCTGGCGAGACTGGTCGTCGCGGAGGCGAGGGAGACGACAGGGTGATAGGGGATATAGACCCCGCTAGCTCTTCTCTTCACTTGGCCGGCTTTTCCTTCTCGAAGGACACGGATTTCTTCTTCTTCTTGGGGCTGAGGCGAGAGGCACCCTCGCCCGCGGGCCTCTTCTTGGCGACAGGGGTCAGCGTATCTTTCGCAGCCTCCGCCGCCATATTCGCCAAGGCGAGAGCTCGATTACTCTGGTAAGGGGGATGGACAGGGACGGTCCTTTCTCCTAGATAAAGTGACAGTCAGCGGAAGGTAAGAATTTAAGGGGGGCAGAAGGAAATAGAGGTGTACCTTCGCCCGGGAAAACGGCGGGGAGCGAGTCCAGGTCTCGCCGCAGGTATTGGACTTCAAAATTCTTCCCCACGAAGAAATCGCAGAGTTCTTTTTCGGCACCCCCACCTTGGGGGTATCATAATAACACTCGGCGGGGGATACCGGGGCGAGGGGGATGCCTCCCAGATCCCCGCGTATGAAGACGAACCGCGTCAACCAATGGTGGTTCTTGTTCGGTGTCTCGCATACTTTAAGGCCTTGGCCTGTGAAGTAAGAAATGCTGTCGTCCTTGGCATGGTAGACAAACAGCTTGCGGAAGGCGGTTAGACTAAACTCGATATGCTCTCGCCGCAGGTAGCAGGCGAAGGCAACCAGCATGGAGATGGCGTTTGGGTTGAATTGGGCCGGGACGACCCCGAAGTACTTTAGCACCAATTTGACCTCCAGCCAGAGGGGAAGCCTCAGCCCCGCCTCAAAGTGCGAGACCGGGAAAGCCAGCTCGTTGGGATAAAAGGTGTTGATGCACTCGCCCACCTTAGGCGGGCGAGACGGGTAGCTATCGGAGAGGTACTCGAGAGCGAAGCGAGCGTGGTCTTCCTCCGGCAGTCTGCCGAGAGGGAAGTCATGGTCGATGAAACGCTTCCCGCAACGGCTGCGTCCCTCGCCCTCTTCGGTCTTCTTCTTCCCCATGATTGGCGAGAGAGCGGCAAAATAAAGAATGGATGGCCCGGAGAGAGAGGCGCGAGATGACAAAGGAGAAACGGGAACCGGGATCAAAAGAACAGTTTAGAATAGTGAGGGGCAGTGGTAGTGGTTGAAGGTATTTATAAGGGGTAGAGAAAAGGGCGGGAAAGTAAGGCGGCGGGGAAATGAGGGGACATCCCGTCGCCTCGTTCTTTCCCCCTCTCTCTCTCTCTCTTATCTCACTCTCCCTCTCTCACTCTCTCTCTAGAACCCAAGAGGCGGAGGCGCCACGGACATCCTTTCGAGGCAAGTCATCATTGCAGGATTAATAAAATAAAGTAATATCTAATCATGGCGATAATGAAAAGACGACATGATACGACCATTGCGTGACCAAAAGTCAAAAAATAAATCGTCCCGCAGAAGGGGGCATCTCGCCCGAATAAGTTTGTACAACATAGCAGTAATAAAACAGCGACATTAAGAAGAACGAGATCCGGAGGAGGTGAGACGGGACTGGTATAGTTTAGTTCCACACCCACTGCCAGCGGCCATCTTTTCCTCCCGCACATGGCGGGCGGCCAGGAAGATGAAAGGCGCGAGCGGCGATCACGCCGCGGCGCGCGAGACGGAGATGTTCATCCGTCTCGTTCAGTATGGCCTGGGGGTCGGTCCCGTCTAGCACCCCGTCCGCTTCCACCATTGCAGAAAGGCGGTGGTGATCTGCTTCAATCCACTCCATGCGCCGGTCGGAGGCTTGCTTCTCGAGCTCCATCTCGCGGATTATGTGTGTATATTTGCGGAACATCCGGGCAGTCCTCCGTTTCAATTCCAGAGGGTCCATGGGATCACCTAGGTAGTCCTCGATCTCGCCCGGATGAGGAAGAGGTGAGAGGGGAGGAGACGCGGGAGCTTCCTCAGTATCAGAATCAAAATGGATGCCTGCGAAAGTAGCGAGAGATCACAAGCAATAGTGAGCCCGCGCAAGCCGAATGAAAGAAGGCAAATCAACCAAGAGGCGAGAAGGGATGAGATCTTACTTGGGATTCGAGGGTTCCCCACAATTCGCGAGAGGTTTTCTCTCCGCGAGGGAGGTGGAGAGGCCACCTTGGGCGAGTCTGTGCGCTGAGGAACTTGACTTACATTATCAGGGGGATCGGCATGCACCGACGAATCAGCGAAACTTCCCTAAGAAAGCATAGTCAGACAGGCGAAACAAGAGAAAGGAGAGATAACGTGATCACCTTCCTCCCCCCCGAGGAAGAGAATGGGTTGTCTATCGGAGCGGCCGAAGAGGTTGCGCCCGCCGAGAGAGGAGCGCAGACAGCTTTCGCTTTCTTTGTGCGAGAGGGCGGAGAGGCTACGGGGGGAGTACGTCCCAGATCTGGAAAAAGGGCATCCGTGCCGGCTTTGTTTCGCCTTCGCACAATCGCAAGACGCTCGCGGAAACTTTTACTATGAGACATTCCAAAAGAAGAATGGATGAAAGCAAAAGAGTTCCAAATGAAGGCTTTCTCCTCATATTTATAGGCGGTATTAGGGGAGGAGGGGCCCACCCAAGATTCTCATGAAGGAATCTTGGCATCGCGAGCCACGGTTGGACGTGTCTTTCCGAGGTTAGGGCAACCTCGTAAAGAGCGGGGATTGTGTACAACCTTGGGCTCGCGAGTAGCCCGACAAAGCAAGGAAGGAAGTCCGGCGAGACGGGAGATAAGGCGAGACCTCGCTAGGCGAGAGCTCGCTAGACGAGGCCTCCGGGCGCGGGCGAGTAGCTCACAGGCGAGATCCCCTAAAACTTGACGAGCCCCTCCCCACTCGCCGCATGAAAAAAGATGGTCTTTACCTTTTTACCCACAAGGGGGATTTTACCTTTGTGCCCCAGATAGTTTTACAGTTTTACCCCTGGAGGCCTGCATATAGCTCTCCAGAACAGCAGAGTTCGGCTGTTGGCAGACCCAGTTCAGGGTGTTTTGGTCATTTCAGGTTGATTTAGAAGTGATATTTGCAGATCAGATTCAGAGGCCTATAAATAGACCGATAAGGTGCCTGAGAAGGTTGTTGAACCTTTCCACTATTTTCCTCTCAGGCACCTAGCTCAGCACTGGCTAGGGAGGGGAAGACTCCCAGTTCTTCCGGGTAAGAGGCGGGACCTCCAAGCTGAGTCCCCTCGGTCTGTTTTCAGGTGACTGACTCTCGGTAGGACGGTAGCGCAGAGAGAGTACGTGTGGGCTGCATCCTTGTTTCGAACTCTAGGAGGGACTGGGAAGCTGGTTCCAACACGGCAAGTGGAAGCCTCAGAGACTGCCAGTCAGTGCGAACTGATACTGGAGCTCGCTGGGAGAGGCGGACTGAATCCAGTGTCCACCAGTAAGTGCGGACTAGCCCTTGTGGCCAGTGTTGTGGACTTGGTTGGTTCTGAACCAATTCCATGTTTGGCTCAGTCCGAGGAGATCGCGCAGTGGAGCACAGACTGCTTCTCAGTCCGCCAAGCTTGTCAGAAGTGCTGTGTGCCTTGGTTGCGAGTTTGGGAGAAGCGGACTGGAGATTGTTTCTGCAACTGTGTGCGAACTAGAGCTGGAGTCCGCTGAGTCCGACAGCTACCTTGCTGGCATGGCTGTGGACTTAGGATATGTGGACTGGATCAGTCTGCGGGATATGTGTAAGACCCCTCCTCCCCGGATCCCAAAACACGGCACGAAGGGGGAGTCTTATGCCCGGAACAGCCGCCTTACGGTAGCATTAGCACACGGGCTAACCTGTGCCACAAGACCCCTATTCCGCTGGCTACAACCATATCAATATAAATGCCAACCCAACCAAATAAATAAGCAAGAGAAGTCAAAATCCACACTAAGTATATAATGTCCAAAAACATGAAATAATGAGAAGCTAAACATGCTTCTACAAAATATCAGAGTACAGCTAATCATTGCCCAAACGGGCTACATCAGAGTAATCAAAATACTAACATCAGTAACTGACGGTATCGACGACACCGTCACTTCAGGCCTTGTCGTCCTGGCCTGGCTATCCTGCTGCGTAGTCTGCGGCTGCTCTACCTGTGGCATGACCTCCTAAAAGGAAGACGTAGCAACCGTTAGTCGAAACGACAAAGTGGTTTCACATCCGCTCCCCTGTCGACTCCTCGGCACCGGGCGGAGAAAAGGAACAAGAGTATAGTATATAACAAGTATGAAAGTAAAGGAGTATAAGCAGGTGGCAAGGTACATGAATATAATGTATAATCTAGCAGTTCTACAAGCTAACATCATATAACAACAGGTGTAAGGAAATCTACAGCAGGAAAGTAACTTAACTTATAAGAATGCCCATACAAACTTATAAGTTAAGGATCGGGTTACATAAAGTAACTCATCGTATAGGAGTGCCCATACAAAATTATACGATGAGGATCTTGTTGTGCAATGTTATGAAATGCTATGAATGTTATGCAATGACTCACCCATGCACACCCATGCAATTGCTATGTCGACACATATTATAGTTCCCACTTTTCGAGCAGGTAGCTAATCTCTCAGACATCAGCCGCCGTGGCCAGGCGGTGACAGTAGAACGGGCACTTCTACTACTAGGCGGGTATAACACTACTTCACCTAGACCTCCGTATGCCTCAACGCTAAGAACACAACAGCGGAGCCCATGCGTACTATGGCCCAGCGGGGTCTTGGGTAGATGTGCACCAAGAACACAGCCCGAACTGGCCTTGCGTGACCCGGAAGAAGAAAGCACGAGGACACAGCCCAACCGTTCACATGGCCGGAGGGGCCTCGGGATGTGAACACCGAGGACACAGCCCAAACCAACCAAGTCTAACTGCCAACTCCCATCGGTGTGACGACTGGAGAGCCCGTAAACCTGCCACACTATCCTTAACCCTAGATTACGACACCGCGTGTCGACTCACACCACATGCAAATACCACATCAACATAACATGGAAGGGGCCTCGGAAGTAAGTACGAGGACACAGCACAACTATCCATCCATACCTTATCACAACACAACCAAAATAAGTGACGGTCAACACCGCACTTACATCCCTTCGCAATACTACTCGTAGGGAGACGACGCTCTAGGTATTGGACTACTAGACTCATTTCATTAACCAATCATACCCATGGCCATAATCTATACATCTATATGACTTTCCAAATGATGACAATGTAATATAAATATGGTGGGCATATAAAGGATCTAACACACTTTCCATTTGATAATGTCATAATATAAACATGAAGTGCCCAATTATCAATCTTTCAATTTCTACCAATTCAATTCGTTTAAATAAGATTGTTTCACAATTTGATAATATGAAATCTGATTAATAAGCTACTTCAATCATGCAACAAATGAATACTCATAAGAGTTCAGCCAAGCCAAGTATCTTGCAATATTAATTCCACCGAGTCAAAATCCATTTTCCATTAAGCCCAGATTTTCGGTGTAGGTTGAATCTGGACAGCAAATTCGACTGGAGATTCCCGAAGCTACAGGAATTCGGTGAAGTCGTGTAACCCCACGATGGAAAGGTCTTTCCGTGGTCTACAACTCTCGTATTCAGACCTCAACCCAGATTTGATATTATCCTATTTGAAATCGTACTTTAAGTCCGCTGCATACAGAACACAGTTTCTGCATACGGGATTTATTGAACACCATATTCGTTTAGACTTTCCTGTGGCTACCTACTTCACCAGAAGTCATGCAACTATTCGTTGGAAAGGTATTTTCAAGGGCTTCAACTTTCGTGTTTAGCCGAAAGCCCAGATCTGGACATATCACACTTAACAATGGCCACGAAGTTCACTACGCGCAGAATACAGATTCTGCACGCATCTTAAGGCGGAATGAACGACATCGGTTCATCTTCCTCCTCAAGGCGATCTTCCCAAATCATTCCAGAATTTCCTCCACCCTTATTCAACCTCAAGAGGCCAATATTCTTCACGAAACCATCCTCAATCTCACATAGAAGAAGAGAGTGGTTGAAGAGATCTAAAATCTAGAACACAAGTCCTAGCATGGCCAAACCTACAAGACTTCTTCTCTCCATCAAGACTCTCTTGAGCCGATGTCTCTCCTAGAAAAATAACTATAGATCTAGCACCAAGGGAGAGGGTAGGAAACTCATATTGGCTCCAGCGGTACCACCATTTCTGGCCATGGATCTCGTAGTTCTCCTTGGCGGCATCTTCTCTTTCACGGCGAAGACGGATCTCCTCCGGTAGAACTTGCTCCAGCAGTTTTCCCTCTCACCAGGAGTTCTCACAGGAAATAGGGGATGAAATGAGCATGAAAATGGCTAGGGTTTTCTCTCCCCCTTATATATAAAAGGTGACACAGGTAGGGACACGGCCGTGTCCTTACCCGTATCCTGCCTGGCGAAGCGGCAACGGCAGTTCCCATGTCGGTTCAATATTTGACACGGCCGTGTTCCTGGCCGTGTCCTTCTCGGGTTGCATCTCGATGATCGATCAAAATCGTCGACTAGATCACACGGGTAGGAACACACCCGTGTCTCTACCCGTGTCATGTTCATTCGTCGAAGTCGACCCGCAGTTCGTCGATCTCGACACCTCTCGTCGAGTGTAACTCGACACATACGGGTATGGACACGCCCGTGTCGCTACCCGTGTCCCATGATGTCGACACAGCTCGTCAGTCTCGACACGGCCTGTCGAGTATAACTCGACACACACGGGTAGGGACACGCCCGTGTCACTACCCGTGTCACATGATGTCGACACAGCTCGCCGATCTCGACATGCCTCGTTGAGCTCAACTCGACGTACACGGGTAGGGACACGCCCGTGTCGCTACCCGTGTCTCTACCCGTGTCGCTACCCGTGTCACTAACCGTGTCACTACCCGTGTCACTCTGCACTGATTTCTCCACTTCTCCACAAGTGCAGTCCAATTCCCTGCACTTCTCAGGACTCGAGTCAACCCTCCTGACTCAAAAACACACACTAGGGGCCTAGAGCGATTCGGGACGTTACAAATCCTATAAACAAAATAAAAGATTTCGTCCCCAAAATTAGGCTTAGGCTGTGGGGAGAAAAGCATAACAGGAAATTTAACATATGCTTTAAATAAGATTACCTTGAGAAAACAACTTCGGGTAGCGTTGCTGCATCAAATCCATTGGCTCCCATGTGTACTCCTCCTTCCCATGATTCGACCATAGCACCTTCACTAAGGGAACACTTTTGCAGCGTAATGTTCTTGTCTCGCTGTCAACAATCCGCACCGGCTCTAGTCGCACAGACCTATCTGACGCCACTACACCATCAGTAGTTGGAATATATTGGTCGGGCCGCAACAATGCTTTTCGAAGCGACGACACATGGAACACGTCGTGGAGATTTTCTAGTTCTGGTGGTAACTCCCACCGATAAGCCAACGGGCCAATCCTTTCCAATATAGTATAAGGCCCAACATGCCTTGGGCTGAGCTTTTTCACTCCACGCACCCGCGACACTCCATGCATCGGCCGAATCTTGAGGAACACTTTTTCGCCCACTTGGAACTCCACCATCCGGTGCTTTTTATTGTAATATTTTGCATGTCGACTTTGAGCCTCCAACATGCGATCCCGTATCAATCTGACCGCCACATCAGTATCATATATATATTCATTTCCCAATTCCTTCGGATCTTTATCATGCACCTAAGACAAGGGGGTCCTGCACCTTCTTCCGTAAAGGGCTTCATGGGGCGTCATACCGATGCTCGCTTGATGACTATTGTTGTAGGATAATTCCACCAGGGGCAAGAGTCTTTCCCACGGCTCTCCTCTGTTCAGCACACATAACCTCAATAAATCCTCCAGTGTTCTGATGGTCCGCTCTGACTGCCCGTCCGTCTGAGGATGAAATGCGGTACTAAAGGTTAGGCGCGAGCCCAAATATGCCTGTACCGCCTTCCACTCATTGGATGTAAACCGACCATCCCGATCCGAAACAATTGTCTTGGGCACGCCATGATACTGTACAAATTGCTCCACAAAAAGGCGTACCAAAACATCCACGTGTGCTTCCTTCTTCATTGGAATGAACCGGGCCACCTTTGTCAGCCGATCCACAATAACCCACACCAAATCATTCCCGGAGCGTGAGCGAGGTAGCCCATGGACAAAGTCCATGGAGATATCCTCGAACTTCCATTCTGGGATGGGCAATGACTGCAACAAACCACTGGGACTCTTGCATTCAGCCTTCACTCTTTGGCAAGCTTCGCAATGTGTAACATAATAACGAACATCCTTCTTCATTCCCGGCCAACACATGGTCTTCCGCAATCCGGCGTACATCTTAGCAATACCTGGGTGCACTGAATATTGAGAGAAATGTGCCTCTCTCAAGATATCCTCATGAATTTTGCCGCCCTTGGGAATATAGAGTCGGCCACAAAAATAAACGAGGCCATCTTTTAGTGTGTACTCATCGGTGGTCCCATCTTCAATTGCCTTGATTGCCGGGGCCAAGGCCGCATCCATTCCTTGCTCCACCCGAATCCGGTCTCGGATATCACAAACTATGCTCATGTTGGCCAAATACTCCGCTGTTGGAGTTACCATTGTGATCTGGAAGTGATCAAACATGTAATCTCACTGCCAACGCGATATGAGCCTGCAGGGTCGCACATAAGAGATGTGGAGAAGTTGGACTCTTGACTGTGTTGGTAAAGGTTGCCAATCACCGACCTGAATGGGGTCATGGGCAAAGTGTTGCCTTATAGGATCATCGGGTTGGGCAAATGTTGCCTTGGAGGGCTGGTTAGGATTGTCGTCCGAGGGTCGATAATAATAGTCGAGAATCATCTCTCTTTGATTCCCGCCGATCGACGAGAATCATCTTTCTGATTCTCGCCGATCGACGAGAATCGTCGAGAATCAATTGTTGATTCTCGACGATCGACTACTTCGACAATTGTCGTCGACCGCGGCTCGACGATCGTCGAGTATCATTGTGTATCGTCGAGCGCGGCTCGACGATCGGCGAGAATCGTCGAGTATTGTACTCTGATTCTCGCCGATCCTGTATGATACTCGTCGACTGATTCTCGCCGAACCTGCTCAGTGATTCTCGCCGATTGTCACCGATTCTCACATATTGATACTCGCCGATTCTGAACCCTAGTTCTGGGTGGTCTGCGGATAGCGATTTTCCTGAGTTTATTTTATACTTTAAGTATAAATATAATACTTAGGTTTTATCGGGAGTTATGCTTATGTCTTTGGCTGCTGTGCGAATCGAACCCGACGGAAAGTGTTCCGCTCGTTCGCTCCGCCGATCCCGATCCCGCCGCCGGAAGAGTTCCGCCGCCGTGTTCGCTCCGTCGACCACCTCTTCTCCGGCGACCGTCGCTGGTGCTGCTCTTCCTGACGCGGACCTAGCAGTCCGTGGAATAGCAGAGGTGCGGTCTTCTCCATCCCAATCTTCCGTGTGACGGAAAGCCCGGTGTTCTCCCGCTCGTGTGGACTTCTGCAGAAACGTGGACACTATTCCACGTAGAACTCGCCGCTAGCAGGAAGAAGAAATTTGGAGCATCTCCGTTGAGTTGTGACTCAACGCCACCGAGGTAATTTTTGCCTAGTTTGCTAACTTCTTGATTCAACAGTCATGGCCCGATCTACATCTCTTTGGGTTTTTCTTGATGTTTTACTTTTCCGCTGCGCGCACAAACGTTGTGCCAACCCTTACAGAGAAACCCAAAAGTGGTATCAGAGGGAGGTTGCGGCCATGATCGTTGTTTTGGAAGTTGTGTTATTCCAATGCGTGTAAACCTAGGGATTTAGAAGTGTTATAAATGTCTAGATTTAGTCTTGGCACTTCACCAAGAACGATTGGAATTTCGGTGGAATTTCTAAGTGTTACAAATTGTTGTCTCCTTAGCAGTAACCATCCCTCGATTTTGTTTTGGATTTTGAATCCAACATAGAGAGATGAGCTTGTCTACTGCTTTAAGTTGAGCTGTCTTTGCCTTTGTCCAATGCATGTAAATCTGAGGATTTGGAAATTTCCGGATGTTCAGATTTAGCCCTTCCTTCTATCAAATGTTGATGGTGTCAGGATGTGCACATAAGGGATGCATGTGGTTTTAGAAGAATTGTTTTTCTTTGGATGTGCACGTTGATCAAATGTTGATCATGGTTAATTGTTAACCTAAAATTGAAATCCCTTCTTTTAATATTAAGTGTTCGGATGCCTTCCGATGGATGACACTCTTCCTGCCTCGATCGATGAAGTGTGGGCTTGCCAAAGCAAGGTGCATTAATCTATCTTGGTAAGGGTGCGAGCGGATAATTTTGATATCCCACTGTCGACATCGGGTCATACTTAACTAGGTGACCTCAAAGGTTGAGTGCCTAGAGGCATAGGGTTGGCATGCACCATATGATGGATGCGAATAAGGAGTTATTCACCAACCATACAAGAATTGCATGAGAATGCAATTGGCAAGTGTTGCCTACCTAAATAACCGCATCATGAGAGGAACGCCAAAGCGGACTCATAGTGTTGGTGAAATACGGATCTTGTCCACTAAGAGAGTAGCTCGCATGAACTCTCCGAATTGTTAGTGAGGGCTATCATTTCGAATAAAATAGTGGGAGTTTTTTAATTGAAGTCCTAATTAGAATAAATTGTAATTGAAATTTAGGTACTGATTTTATTCTGCATAAATTCTTGTAGAATTACATGGCAAGCGTTGCGCACTCCACGTTGTCTCTGAGAGCCATCCTTGAGAAGGACAAGCTCAGCGGGACAAATTATATGGACTGGTATAGGAACCTGAGAATTGTTCTCAGGCAAGAGCGAAAGCTCTATGTCTTGGAAGAAGAAGCCCCCGAGGTGCCGACCGGGAACTCTTCCCGTGCTGAGAAAGATACTTATAAGAAGTATACTGACGACGCTTTAGATGTCGAGTGCCTTATGCTTGCCACCATGAACTCTGAGCTTCAGAAGCAACATGAGAACATGGGGTGCAAGGAGATTGACGAGCATCTCAAGAAAATGTTTCAAGGGCAGGCTCGTCAAGAGAGGTTCGACATCACGAAAGCGTTGTTTCAGTGCAAGATGGGAGTTCGAGACTCAGTGGGGACTCACGTACTCAAGATGATTAGGTATATCGAGAACCTTGAAAGGCTGGGTTTTCCTCTTGGTCAAGAGTTGGCCACGGATCTGATCCTGCAATCGTTGCCGGACAGTTATGAGCAGTTTGTCTTGAACTACAACATGAATGAGATAGACAAGACACTGCCCGAACTCCTAGGAATGTTGAGAACTGCCGAAATCAATATGAAGAAGGCCAAGCCTGCCAGCCCCATACTGATGGTGCATAAGGGCAAGGGCAAAGCCAAGGGCTCCAAGAAGACGAAGGTAGGACCTAAGTCATATCTTGAGCCCAAGTCTTCAGCACTGATGAAAAAGAAGAGCACGGTGAAGGATGGGAAATGCCACCACTGTGGCAAGGCTGGTTATTGGCGGAGGAACTGTCCTTCGTATATTGAGGGTCTGCAGAAATTGAAGGGAGGTATGACTTCCGCTTCTAATGTTTACGTTATAGAGATAAACCTTTCTGCTCCTTCATCTTGGGTATTGGATACCGGATGTGGTTCTCACATTTGTACAAATGTGCAAGAACTGGGAAGGAGAAGATTGCTGAGTAAAGGGGAGGTGGACCTCCGCGTCGGCAATGGAGCAAGAGTTGCTGCTGTAGCCGTAGGAGTTTACCGTCTTTCTTTGCCCAGTGGGCTTGTAATAGAACTAGATAACTGTTATTTTGTTCCGGCGATAACTAGAAACATTATATCTATTTCATGTTTGGACATGATTGGATTTTCTTTTATAATTAAGAACAATTGTTGTTCTATATTTAAGAATGATGTTTGTTATGCTGTAGCCCAATTGTTTAATGGTCTTTACGTTTTGAACTTGGACCATCTGATCTATAATGTAGAAAATAATAAAAGACTAAGAACAAATGACTCGAACCCTACGTTTCTCTGGCATTGTCGTTTGGGCCATATCAACGAGAAGCGCATATCCAAGATCCATAGAGATGGACTTTTGGACTCATTTGATTATGAATCATTTGAGCGATGCGAATCTTGTTTGTTAGGCAAGATGACTAAAGCTCCTTTCATTGGTTATACTGAGAGGGCTGAGGATCTCTTGGGTGTTGTACATAGTGATGTATGCGGACCCATGAGTTCCATGGCTAGAGGTGGGTATTTCTACTTTGTTACATTTACTGATGATTTCAGTAGATACGGATATGTGTATCTTATGAAGTGCAAATCCGAGACCTTTGAAAAGTTCAAAGAGTTCAAGAATGAAGTAGAAAACCAGTTGGGTAAAAGGGTTAAAGAACTCCAATCTGATCGAGGTGGCGAATACCTGAGTCATGAGTTCCGTGATCATCTGAAAGAGTGTGGTATTGTATCACAGCTCACTCCACCTAGAACGCCACAACATAATGGTGTGTCTGAGAGGAGAAATCGTACTCTGTTAGACATGGTACGTTCGATGATGAGTCATGCAGACTTGCCTGTTTCCTTTTGGGGTTTTGCTTTAGAGACTGCTGCAATGACATTGAATCACGCTCCAACGAAAACGGTTCTGAAGACACCATATGAGATATGGACTGGGAAGCGTCCTAGTATGTCGTTCATTAAAATTTGGGGCTGTGAGGCATACCTGAGACGTCAAATGCCTGACAAGCTGGAACCCAAATCGGATAAATGTTATCTGGTGGGATATCCTAAGGAAACGAAAGGGTATTACGTTTACCTACCGTCCGAGGGCAAAGTGTTTGTCGCAAGGACTGGTGTCTTCTTGGAGAAAGAGTTCTTATCAAGAAAGACTGAAAAGGTGGAGCTTGAAGAAGTTCAAGAACCACATGTAGTGAATGAACCGGAATTGGATTCTGAGTCAGGACTATAAGATGTTGTAGCTAGAGAACCTGCTCAGGGAACACAAATCCTACGTAGATCTGGTAGACCGAGGTTTGAGCCTGAGAGATATGGATTTCTCGTGTCTCAAATAGGTAATGTGTTGCTCATGGATCATGATGATGAACCAGCAACCTACCAAGAGGCTATGAATGGACCGGACTCCGACAAATGGCTTGAGGCTATGAAATCCGAAATGGACTCCATGTATGCAAACCAAGTTTGGAACTTGGTGGAACCACCTGAAGGGATACGACCCATAGGGTGCAAGTGGGTCTTCAAGAAGAAGACCGACATGGATGGGAATGTACATACATTCAAAGGGCGACTGGTGGCTAAGGGTTTCAAGCAAATTCATGGTATTAACTATGATGAGACCTTTTCCCCTGTTGCCATGGTAAAGTCCATTAGGATATTGCTTGCTATTGCCGCGTATTATCACTACGAGATCTGGCAGATGGATGTCAAAACGGCTTTCCTTAATGGAAACCTCCTTGAGGAAGTGTACATGACACAACCCGAGGGTTTTGTATCCCCAGATGAAGCCACTAAAATATGCAAGCTGAATAAGTCCATTTATGGACTGAAACGGGCCTCTCGAAGTTGGAATCTTCGTTTTGATGAGAAAATCAAAGAGTTTGGTTTCATCAAGAATGAAGATGAGCCTTGTGTTTACAAGCGAATCAGTGGGAGCATTGTTGTCTTCCTGATATTGTATGTAGATGACATACTGTTGATCGGGAACGACATTCCTACCCTGAAAGTTGTTAAGAACAACCTAGGGAACTGCTTTTCAATGAAGGATTTGGGTGAAGCGACTTATATACTCGGTATTAAGATCTATAGAGATAGATCGAAGAAGTTGCTGGGTTTGACCCAGAGTACGTATATCGAAAAGGTGTTGAAGCGGTTCAACATGCTTGAGTCCAAGAAAGGATTTTTGCCCATCTCTCATGGTGTGAATCTCTCTAAGGACCAATGTCCAAAGTCTTGTGAAGATAAGGACCGCATGAAGTTGATTCCATATGCTTCGGCAATTGGATCAATCAGGTACGTGATGTTATGTACTCGACCCGATGTCTCCTTTTCTTTGAGCATGACTAGCAGGTATCAGTCAGACCCCGGTGAGTGTCACTGGATTGCAGTCAAGAATGTCCTGAAGTACTTGAGAAGGACTAAGGACGTGTTCTTGGTGTATGGTGGAGAGGAAGAGCTCGTTGTAAGTGGTTACACGGATGCTAGCTTCCAAACTGATAAAGACGACTCCAAGTCTCAGTCAGGTTTTGTGTTTTGCCTGAATGGAGGAGCTGTGAGCTGGAAGAGTTCCAAGCAAGAGACAGTTGCTGATTCTACAACAAAGGCCGAGTATATCGCAGCAGCTAATGCGGCGAAGGAGGCTGTATGGATTAGGAAATTCATCGGCGAGCTTGATGTAGTTCCTAGCATTGTTGGTCCCGTAGTTCTCTACTGTGATAACAATGGTGCAATTGCACAATCTAAGGAACCTAGATCTCATCAGCGCTCCAAGCACATACTCCGGCGTTTTCATCTTATTCGTGAGATTGTCGAACGAGGAGATGTAAACATTTGCAGAGTGCCGACTGAGGAAAATATTGCGGATCCGCTGACAAAGCCTCTCGCGCAGAGAAAACATGATGGTCATACTAGATCGATGGGTATACGATACCTAAATGATCAACTCTAGCGAGGATCTTGTGGATTGCATGTAAATATGTATTTTGTTGGCTGTTTGTTCATATGATGAACTGTGTACCTAGTTTTTCTTTTATAATTAATGGCAAATTCTTTTATTATGAGTTTTTCTATATATGATAGTTAAATGTTAACATAATAGACACCCTTAGAATGTTCGCTTCCATAGGACATCAAGTACGTGACTTGAATGTGAGAGCCTATGATTTATTTGAAGCTTCATTCTTAAAGGTTCCTGGTCGAGTATCATCATAGAAGCTAAGGGTGATGATGATACATAAAGGCTAGCACGTGCGTTGACTGATGACTGGTTCTCACAGGTCATGATATTGTGATATCAAGTCATCACGTGGGTACTTGTTAGTGAACAAGTTGTACTGGACAGACCCAACCTGAGACTACTCTGTGGATTGTCATCCAATAGTGTCACGAGTAGGTCTCAATTGACAATGGTGTTGTGGTCCTTTGACCTGAAGTCACAGCATTCATCAAGTGAGGAAGAGCGTGCTTTGATGCCATCTAAAGTCTTCCTTGAGAAAGGTTGATGATAAGGGTGGTTGTTGGGCATGTTACGAATCATTTGGGTGTTTGTGTGTGAGCAGATATGGGATTTGTCCTCCTGTATGACAGGAGTTGCATCCATGGGCCCCTTGATGGAACTGGACTGAGAAATGCATGGCCATGCTTGGTTGAGTCAATATGTGATATTGGACTCACCATTCTCTGGAAGTCCGTCCTAGATCAAGAAAACTAGGATTGAGCTATTACGAGGGTGACACGGTCCATGCCTCTAGTTCTTTCCGGATGTAAGGGACAAAGGGACAAAGACAACGCTGATACATTGGTCATAAAGGCTTATGAGTTATGAACTCTTATTGCTTGGGGAGCAATGATGCATTGCTAGATGCCGCTCATTGTTTGTGAGGTTTTTGCTTTGATGCTTTCGAGATCAAGTGGGAGTCTGTTGGAGTTACCATTGTGATCTGGAAGTGATCAAACATGTAATCTCACTGCCAACACGATATGAGCCTGCAGGGTCGCACATAAGAGATGTGGAGAAGTTGGACTCTTGACTGTGTTGGTAAAGGTTGCCAATCACCGACCTGAATGGGGTCATGGGCAAAGTGTTGCCTTATAGGATCATCGGGTTGGGCAAATGTTGCCTTGGAGGGCTGGTTAGGATTGTCGTCCGAGGGTCGATAACAATAGTTGAGAATCGTCTCTCTTTGATTCCCGCCGATCGACGAGAATCATCTTTCTAATTCTCGCCGATCGACGAGAATCGTCGAGAATCAATTGTTGATTCTCGACGATCGACTACTTCGACAATTGTCGTCGACCGCGGCTCGACGATCGTCGAGTATCATTGTGTATCGTCGAGCGCGGCTCGACGATCGACGAGAATCGAAGAGTATTGTACTCTGATTCTCGCCGATCCTGTATGATACTCGTCGACTGATTCTCGCCGAACCTGCTCAGTGATTCTCGCCGATTGTCGCCGATCCTCACCGATTGATACTCGCCGATTCTGAACCCTAGTTCTGGGTGGTCTGCGGATAGTGATTTTCCTGAGTTTATTTTATACTTTAAGTATAAATATAATACTTAGGTTTTATCGGGAGTTATGCTTAGGTTTTTGGCTGCTGTGCGAATCGAACCCGACGAAAAGTGTTCCGCTCGTTCGATCCGCCGATCCCGATCCCGCCGCCGGAAGAGTTCCGCCGCCGTGTTCGCTCCGTCGACCACCTCTTCTCCGGCGACCGTCGCTGGTGCTGCTCTTCCTGACGCGGACCTAGCAGTCCGTGGAATAGCAGAGGTGCGGTCTTCTCCATCCCGATCTTCCGTGTGACGGAAAGCCCGGTGTTCTCCCGCTCGTGTGGACTTCTGCAGAAACGTGGACACTATTCCACGTAGAACTCGCCGCTAGCAGGAAGAAGAAATTTGGAGCATCTCCGTTGAGTTGTGACTCAACGCCACCGAGGTAATTTTTGCCTAGTTTGCTAAATTCTTGATTCAACAGTCATGGCCCGATCTACATCTCTTTGGGTTTTTCTTGATGTTTTACTTTTCCGCTGCGCGCACAAACGTTGTGCCAACCCTTACAGAGAAACCCAACATCCGCATACTCTGCCGAAGGAGCCTTGAATACTAGAGTAATTTCCATCTCCTCGATCATTCGACCCAACTCCATACTCATCAACCGAGACTCTGGGCTAGAGCTTGGCGCTTTTCTACTCAAGGCATCGGCTATCGAGTTCGCTTTCCCGGGGTGGTAGTTCATGGTGAACTCATAGTCGCATAGAAATTCCAACCACCGTCATTGTCTCAGGTTCAACTCCTTCTGAGTGTGGACATACGTCAAGTTCTTGTGATCGGAAAAGATCTCGCAGCGTACGCCATATAGGTAATGCCTCCAGACCTTCAAAGCGAACACCACTGCTCCCAACTCCAAATCATGAACCGGGTAATTGATTTCATGTTTCTTTAACTGCCTTGAAGCATAAGCGATCACGTGCCCGTGCTGCATCAACACCGCTCCCATCCCTTGATATGATGCGTCCGTGTAAACTTGGAATCCTTCCTTCCCCGACGGAAGTGCAAGGATGGGGGCGGAGGTAAGCCTATCCTTCATCTCTTGAAATGTCGCTTCACATTGAGGTGTCCACTCAATGGCACACCCTTCTTCGTCAAGGAGGTAAGAGGAAGGGCAATCTTGGAAAATCCTTTCACGAACTTGCGGTAGTAGCCAGCAAGTCCAAGAAAGCTTCGTACATCGGCCGCCGACTTCAAGGGCGACCACTCCTTCACGGCCCGTACCTTTGCTGGATCCACTGCTAATCATGCCCCACTAATCACATGCCCCAAGAAAGCTACCTCCTTAAGCCAGAATTCATACTTGCTAAACTTGGCGAACAAGGCGTGCTCCTTCAATTTCTTCAAAACCAAGGTAAGGTGCTCGACATGCTCCTCCTCCATCTTTGAGTAGACCAAGATGTCGTCGATGAAAACAATGATGAAGATGTCCAAATATGGTTCAAACACCTTGTCCATCAGGCTCATGAAGGCCGAAGGGGCATTTGTGAGCCCAAACGGCATTACTGTGAACTCATACAAACCATATCTCAAACTGAAGGTTGTTTTCTGAATGTCGCCTTCTTGTATCCTCAACTGATAGTATCCAGAGCGCAAATCTAGTTTAGAGAACCAATGTGCTCCCACTAATTGATCGAACAACTCGTCGATCTAGGGTAGCCGATAAGTGTTCCGCACCGTCAACCGATTGAGTTCCCGATAATCTATGCACAATCGCAGGGTTCCATCCTTCTTCTTCACGAATAGCACAGGGGCTCCCCATAGTGATGAACTGGGGCGAACGAACCCTGAATCCACTAGTTCCTGTAGTTGAACTCTAAATTCCGCAAGTTCTTTCGGGGCCATTCTGTACGGAGCCTTGGATACAGGCTTGGCACCTGGTACTAGATTAATCTGGAAATCAACCTCTCTATGCAGGGGCAATCCTGGCAGCTTCTCAGGAAATACCTCGGGAAAATCCCGCACTACCCGTACATCCTTTAATTCCAATGCTGCTTCCTTCAACTCGAACCAGATCATGAAGACCTCATCCCCCTTCATATGAGCCTTTACAGCCTGAACAGAAGATAATATCATACGCGGCGCGAAGCCAATACCTTGGAAGATGGTGTCAGAGTCTCCATGTCTCAAATAGATCCGCTTCTCCGTGCAGTCGATCCTCGCGAAGTGCCAGTTCAGCCATGCCATGCCCAAAATGATGTCGAACTCCGGCATTCTCAGAATCGTGGCCAGTGTATTAAAGGCCTTCCCATCAATAAATAACTCCAACTCGCACTTGGCGGTCGCGATCATCTCCGAGCCGTCCGGAAGGCGTACACGTCGGGCTGTGCCAGTGAAGTATTGTACACCCTCCACGTCTTTTATGAAATCCTCGGACACAAAGGAGTGTGAGGCACCGGTATCGAACAGCGCATAGGCCGTCTTCCCACCAATAATCATGGTGCCTAAGTACCAACAACCAAAACTTATTGCTAGTGTCTAGTAAGTTCTAATTAATTCAAGTTAAACCATGTAAATATGTAAATTAATTAAATCATACCTGCAATCACATCTTGGTGGTTCCGTTCCTGCGCCATATCAAGCGCGTACACTTGATCCCTAGCAGGGCCGGGGTTACCTCTTGGCGGTCCTCATCCTCGACCACACATATATCCCCGCCCTCGAGGAGCTGCTGGAGGGAGAGCGGGAGGGAGAGCAGGAGGGACGTTCCCAAATAACTGCGGGCAGAAACGCCGGATGTGGCCCGGCTGGTTGCATTCGAAGCACACCAGACCACGACGCCCTTCAGGTTGTTGAAATTGCTGAGGCTGTGGGGGTGGAGGCAACGCAGGCGGCTGCGGAACTGGATGCTCCACCCTATAGTTTCGGTGGACACGCCCTCCACCTCTTTGATAATCTCTTCCTCCTCTGAAGTCCCTCCTCCTTCTATTGCTTGGGTCGGCTTCCATCACGTCCTCCGCAGGCCTCTTACTACATCCCATGTGGTCCGCCTCCAATCTTTTCGCCATATCAATGATCTCCGCCAAGCTACCATCCGCTATAAACAAAATGGACTGCCTTAGGGGATCTTGCAGCCCTTTGTAGAAGCGCTTGGCATAACCTCTGCCATCCAACTCGTAAGAATCCGCAAACCTTGCGAGATGCTGGAATTCTCGCTGGTATTCCGTAACCGACTTTGATCCCTGCTTTAATAGAAGAAACCTCTACTCAAGCTCATCTCGGGCCGATGTAGGGATATATTGCTCCAAGAAAACACCTGAGAATTCACTCCAACTTATCTCTGTGTAGATCCGGCCTTGGAAGGTAGAGCCCATGAGGGATTTCCACCACCTCTTCGCATGTAAGTCCAAGACGGACACTGCCAACGTCACTGCCATGTTGGCCGGGCAACAGATACCAGCCAACAACTCCTGTACCGTGTCTAGCCATTCCTCTGTACGTACGGCTGACTCCGTCCCAAGGCAGTCTGGATGGGAGAGAGCCCGGAAGGTGCTCAGCCAATTGGAGCTCGGGGCCTGTTGTTGCACTGGAGCCTGCTGTGCCTTAAAAGCATCAAGAATGGCGGTGAGCATCTGCCCCAACTCAGACTGTTGGAACTGAGTTGGTATGGGAGGGGTAGGAGTACCCCCCATCGGCTCAACATGCAGTGGAACCTACACGTACACGACAAATTTGTGGTCAGGTTGGCTAAACTCAAGGTCAAAGTTGGACAAACTTAATGTGAATTACATATGGGCACACCAATGCTTCCGCTAAGTCAGTATGTCCCCAAACTGACTAACCAAACGGGGGTGGCACCATTGTTGAATGACTTCCTTAGTTGAGGATCGTGGCAAACTGATACCATTTGTAAGACCCCTCCTCCCCGGATCCCAAAACACGGCACGAAGGGGGAGTCTTATGCCCGGAACAGCTGCCTTGCGGTAGCATTAGCACACGGGTTAACCTGTGCCACAAGACGCCTATTCCGCCGGCTACAACCATATCAATATAAATGCCAACCCAACCAAATAAATAAGCAAGAGAAGTCAAAATCCACACTAAGTATATAATGTCCAAAAACATGAAATAATGAGAAGCTAAACATGCTTCTACAAAATATCAGAGTACAGCTAATCATTGCCCAAATGGGCTACATCAGAGTAATCAAAATACTAACATTAGTAACCGACGGTATCGACGGCACCGCCACTTCAGGCCCTGTCGTCCTGGCCTGGATGTCCTGCTGCGTAGTCTGCAGCTGCTCTACCTGTGGCATGACCTCCTAAAAGGAGGACGTAGCAACCGTAAGTCGAAACGACTAAGTGGTTTCACATCCGCTCCCCCGGCGACTCCTCGGCACCGGGCGGAGAAAAGGAACAAGAGTATAGTATATAACAAGTATGCAAGTAAAGGAGTATAAGCAGGTGGCAAGGTACATGAATATAATGTATAATCTAGCAGTTCTACAAGTTAACATCATATAACAACAGGTGTAAGGAAATCTACAGCAGGAAAGTAACTTAACTTATAAGAATGCCCATACAAACTTATAAGTTAAGGATCAGGTTACATAAAGTAACTCATCGTATAAGAGTGCCCATACAAACTTATATGATGAGGATCTTGTTGTGCAATGTTATGAAATGCTATGAATGATATGCAATGACTCACCCATGCACACCCATGCAATTGCTATGTCGACACAGACTATAGTTCCCACTTTTCGAGCAGGTAGCTAACCTCTCAGGCATCAGCCGCCGTGGCTAGGCGGTGACAGTAGAACGGACACTTCTACTACTAGGCGGGTATCACACTACTTCACCTAGGCCTCTGTACGCCTCAACGCTAAGAACACAACAGTGGAGCCCATGCATACTATGGCCTAGCAGGGTCTTGGGTAGATTTGCACCAAGAACAAAGCCCGAACTGGCCATGCGTGTCCCGGAAGGGGCCTCGGAAGAAAGCACGAGGACAAAGCCCAACCGTTCACATGGTCGGAGGGGCCTCGGGACGTGAACACCGAGGACACAGCCCAAACCGACCAAGTCTAACTGCCAACACCCGTCGGTGTGACGACTGGCGAGCCCGTAGACCTGCCACACTATCCTTAACCCTGGATTACGACACCGCGTGTCGACTCACACCACATTCAAATACCACATCAACATAACATGGAAGGGGCCTCGGAAGTAAGTACGAGGACACAGCCCAACTATCCATCCATACCTTATCACAACACAACCAAAATAAGTGACGGTCAACACCGCACTTACATCCCTTCGCAATACTACCCGTAGGGAGACGACGCTCTAGGTATTGGACTACTAGACTCATTTCATTAACCAATCATACCCATGGCCATAATCTATACATCTATATGACTTTCCAAATGATGACAATGTAATATAAACATGGTGGGCATATAAAGGATCTAACACACTTTCCATTTGATAATGTCATAATATAAACATGAAGTGCCCAATTATCAATCTTTCAATTTCTACCAATTCAATTCATTTAAATAAGATTGTTTCACAATTTGATAATATAAAATCTGATTAATAAGCTACTTCAATCATGCAACAAATGAATACTCATAAGAGTTCAGCCAAGCCAAGTATCTTGCATTATTAATTCCACCGAGTCAAAATCCATTTTCCATTAAGCCCAGATTTTAGGTGCAGGTTGAATATGGACAGCAACTTCGACTGGAGATTCCCGAAGCTACATGAATTAGGTGAAGTCGTGTAACCGCACGATGTAAAGGTCTTTCCGTGGTCTACAACTCTCGTATTCAGACCTCAACCCAGATTTGATATTATCCTATTTGAAATCGGACTTTAAGTCCGCTGCATACAGAACACAGTTTCTGCATACGGGATTTATTGAACACCATATTCGTTTAGACTTTCCCGTGGCTACCTACTTCGCCAGAAGTCGTGCAACTATTAGTTGGAAAGGTATTTTGAAAGGCTTCAACTTTCGTGTTTAGCCGAAAGCCCAGATCTGGACATATCACACTTAACAATGGTCACGAAGTTCACTGCGCGCAGAATACAGATTCTGCACGCATCTTAAGGTGGAATGAACGACATCGGTTCATCTTCCTCCTCAAGGCGATCTTCCCAAATCATTCCAGAATTTCCTCCACCCTTATTCAACCTCAAGAGGCCAATATTCTTCACGAAACCATCCTCAATCTCACATAGAAGAAGAGAGTGGTTGAAGAGATCTAAAATCTAGAACACAAGTCCTAGCATGGCCAAACCTAGAAGACTTCTTCTCTCCATCAAGACTCTCTTGAGCCGATGACTCTCCTAGGGAAATAACTATAGATCTAGCACCAAGGGAGAGGGTAGGAAACTCACATTGGCTCCAACTGTACCACCATTTCCGGCCATGGATCTCGTAGTTCTCCTTGGCGGCATCTTCTCTTTCACGGCGATGGCGGATCTCCTCCGGTAGAACTTGCTCCAGCAGTTTTCCCTCTCACCAGGAGTTCTCACAGGAAATAGGGGATGAAATGAGCATGAAAACGGCTAGGGTTTTCTCTCCCCCTTATATATAAAAGGTGACGCGGGTAGGGACACGGCCGTGTCCTTACCCGTGTCCTGCCTGGCGAAGCGGCAACGGCAGTCTCCATATCCGTTCAATATTTGACACGGCCGTGTTCCTGGCCGTGTACTTGGTCATGTCCTTCTCGGGTTGCATCCCGATGATCGATCAAAATCATCGACTGGAGCACACGGGTAGGGACACGCCCGTGTCTCTACCCGTGTCATGTTCATTCGTCGAAGTCGACACGCAGTTCGTCGATCTCGACACCTATCGTCGAGTGTAACTCGACACACACGGGTATGGACACGCCCGTGTCGCTACCCGTGTCCCATGATGTCAACACAGCTCGTCAGTCTCGACACGGCCTGTCGAGTGTAACTCGACACACACGGGTATGGACACGTCCGTGTCGCTACCCGTGTCACATGATGTCGACACAGCTCGCCGATCTCGACATACCTCGTCGAGCTCAACTCGACGCACACGGGTAGGGACATGCCCGAGTCGCTACCCGTGTCTCTACCCATGTCGCTACCCGTGTCGCTACCCGTGTCACTACCCGTGTCACTACCCGTGTCACTACCCGTGTCACTACCCGTGTCACTACCCATGTCACTCTGCACTGATTTCTCCACTTCTCCACAAGTGCAGTCCAATTCCCTGCACTTCTCAGGACTCGAGTCAACCCTCCTGACTCAAAAACACACAATAGGGGCCTAGAGCGATTCAGGACATTACAATATGTGGACTAGAGAAGTCTGTGGAAGATGCGGACTGGAGTCATCTGTAAGGATATGCAGACTAGAGCTGTCCGCAGTATGTGCGGACTAGATCGGCATGTCCGCTGAGTCCGGCTGTTGCCTTGGTAGTGAAGCCATGGGCTCAGGATTGGCAGACTAACGCGGTGTGTCTGCGGAGTCCGGTATTTGCCTTGTGACGTGGCTGTGGGCTCAGGATTAGCGGGCTGGAGCTGTGTCCGCAGATTGGCGGACAATATTGCTGCGGAGTCCGGCTATGGCGGTCCTCACTTGGCCTTCGGCCACAAGGCAGACAGGTGTTGTTGTCTGGCCTGGTGATGTCTTGGTGGCTTGTCCTTTGGCAACAAGGCGGACTGGCGATTGTGTCCGGCCAAGGAGAAGCTAGGCGGGCTAACTATCTTGCACAGGCGCGGCGGATTGGAATGTATCCGCGGATTGCGGAGATGTCTTGCTGTTGAATGTGGCGGTAATTCTATCGGCTAGGGCGGTGACCACATTCATCATTGTTCCTATAAATAGGACCCATGTCACATCAGGAAGAGTAATCAAGTAAACCTCAGGAACAGTAAGTGAGCCCGCAACAGTTGCTGCGGACTGGACTTTTGTGCCCGTGCGCTTTGTTTGAGTTGACCGGGTTGTGCTGTGCAGGTTGTATGGATAGCTCTGGAAAGCCAGGACTTGGCTCTGATTGCGGTGAGGGATAGTGCAGACTCTGTGGTTAAGCAACAGGAGGAAAACAGCAGGTCGTAGATAGCGATCAAACGGTCATCTCTTTGGAAACTTGGTTCGGGGTTCAATAAGTCGCCTGCTTTAGGCAGACTGTTTTATTTGGCATCACAGTGTGTGCGGTCTGGCGGCTAGGCGACCTCGTGGTGAGGCGGCTTGCAGATCGGTGTCTAGAGCTAGCATTAGAATAAGGGATAGTCCGCACGGCTTACGTTCCGGTCTGGCAACCTGGCGGACTGAGCGGACTCCGCAGTAGTAGACCGACGGCTTCGTGGTTGAGTCCGTGCGGCTTGTTTCTCTTGTCTTATATTTGTAGTTCTCTGCTTTCCCTTGGGTGGTTGTTTGATGAAGCATGTCTCGCCATGTATATCTCACTATGTAGAGAAGATTGTTGTGAATCAATAAAGACTCTTGTGCTGCATGTGTTTTCTAGTTGACTAGCTTTAGTTGAGATAACCCCTGCTCACTCCAAGTTCCAAGGAATTTTCCACGTGATCAAGGTGTGATCTTGATTGTCCTGAGAATATTAATTTGGCATTAGGCTATCTCGTTGACCACCTTGAGAAAATTCAACGTGGTAGTAGTGCCAGGTTGTTGAATTTTAACAGATTTCCCTAGGAAGAGGCCGTTCTAGGGCTTGTGCTCTATAGATAGCGGTGTCTTCAACATGTCCATCCTTCTATGTGAAGATGGGGGATGGTTTCGTGAAGAGAAATGTCCTTATGAGGGTGAATAAGGGAGGAGGAATTTCTGATGTGATTTTGGGAAGATCGGCTTGAGGAGGAAGATGAACCAATGTCGTTCATTCGCCTTAAGATGCGTGTAGAATATGTGTTCTGCACGCAACGAACGTCATGGCCATTTTTAGGTGAGATATATTCAGAATTGGGCTTTCGACTAAACACAAAAGTTGAAGTCCTTGAAAATATCTTTCCAACGAGTGGTTTCACGACTTCAGGAGAAGTGTGTGGCCATGGGAAAGTCTGAACAAAATTGACGGCCGACAAACCAAGCATGCAGAAAATCTATTCTGTACACAACGAATTTTGACGCTGATTTCAAGAGTGTTACTTTCGAATCTGGGTTGAGGTCTGAATATGAAAGTTGTAACCCATGGAAAGACATTTCCATCGAGGTATTACATGCCTTCATCGGATTCCTGTAGCTTTGGGAATCTCCGATCGAATTTGCTGTCCAAATATGTTCTGTATTTAAAATTCTGGGTTGGTGTAGAGTCGGGTTTGGACTCGGTAGTGATAATGTAGCAAATTTGCTTTGAGGTTGGGTGAACTCTTTTATGTTAACCATCATAGTTCTATGAATGATGAAGTTTTATAATTGGATCCCATTTAATTGATTTGTGAAATGAAGCGTACGTAAATGAAATGATTTGGTAGAAATTGGTAATCAATAGAAATGCACATCATGTTAATAATGTGTTCAAATCATTTGGAAATGAAATGTAGAATGTTAATCTATGGTCATGTGAATAATTGCTTAACAAAATGAATTTAGTAGACCAATGCCTAGAGTGGTGTCTCCCTACGAGTAGCATTGTGGAAGGATGTAAGTGCGAGTGTTGATCGCACTGAGTTGGATAGTGTTGAGAAGGGTCATAAACAGACGGTTGGGCTTGGACCTCGGTGTTCATTTCCCGGGGCTCCTTCCGTGCCGAGTGGATGGTTGGGCTTGGTCCTCGTACTTTCCCCGAGGCTCCTTCCATGGCACAATGATGTGGAATTGCATGCGGTGTGAGTCGACACACGGTGTCGTAATCCTGTGTTAAGGATAGTGTGGCAGATCTATAGGATCGTCAGTCATCACACCGATAGGAGTTGACAATTAGACCTTGGGCAGTTGGGCTTGGTCCTCGGTGTTCATGTCCCGGGGCTCCTTCCGTGCCAAGTGAATGATTGGGCTTGTTCATCGTGCTCTCTTCTGAGGCTCCTTCCGGGTCACACAATGCCAGTTCAGGGCTTGGTTCTCGATGCACATCTACCTGAGACTCCCACTGGGCCATAGTACGCGAGGGGGTAGGGGGGGCTCCGCTATTGTGTTCTTAGCGTTGAGGCGTACGGAGGCCTAAGTGAAGCAGTGTGGATGCCCGCTTAGTAGTAGGTAAGCACGCTCTACTGTCGCCGCATGGCCACGACGGTTGATGCCTGAGAGGTTAGCTACCTGCTTGAAAAGTGGGAACTATAAGTCTGTGTCGACATAGCAGTTGCATGTGTGTGATCATGGGTGATTCATTGCATTGCATACATCCCATTACAATACATTGCATAAACAAGATCCACATCGTATAAGTTTGTATGGGCACTCCTATACGATGAGTTATGTTATGTCAAACCGATCCTTAACTTATAAGCTTGTATGGGCATCCTTATAAGTTGAGTTACTTTCCTATTGTAGATGCTTATACTTGATGGATGGTTATAGCTCTTGTAGATTTGCTGGATTAAAATGATGTTAATCATATTGTACTTATTCCACCTGCTTGTACCTGCTTATAATACTTATTATATATTGTACCCATGCTCCTTTCTCCACCCAGTGCCGAGGAGTCACCGGGGGAGCGGATGTGAAATCCACTGAGTCTTTTTGACAAATGGTTGCTACGTCTTCCTTTTTAGGAGGTCACCCCGTAGGTAGAGGAGCCGCAGATTATGCATCAGGACAGCCACGCCAGGACGACAGGGCCTAAAGGGACGGTACCGTCGCTACCATCAGTCACCGATGTGAGTGTTGACCGACTTTGATGTAGCCCTTTTGGTCATATATTAACTGTACTCTGATACTTTAGAAGCTTGTTAATAGCTTCTTACCTTGTTGTACTTTTGGACTATTATGCTTGTGTGGATTTGACTTCTATATTATATTTTGGTTGGGTTGGCATTTATTAATATTGGTTGTAGCCGGCAGAATAGGCGTCTTGTGGTACAGGTTAGCCCGTGTGCTAATGCTACAGCAAGGCGGCTGTTCTGGGCATAAGACCCCCTTCGTGCCGTGTTTTGGGATCCGGGAGGGGGGTCTTACAGATACTCCCAATTTGGATGATTGAGATAGTCTTCAGTTGGCTGACTTCCCTCCTCATCTGATCAAGCAAGTTGCTGAGTCAGACTGCAGGGAAGCAGCTATCTATAGGGAGATAATCTCCTTGGCTTGTCTTTTGACAAGCAACTAGCTCTTCTTCAAAGCTTCCAAGATTAATCCATACTTGTCAATCAATTGATTGATATCTTTCTCAGATTCTGAGCCATATTCATCACATGATAAAGGTGCATCATAATTTGGACTTGTTTCATAATCAGATTCTAAAGAGGAGAGAGAATGAATTTGTACCTCATGTTGATCAGTCTAATCCTGGCTAGATCCACCATCTGTAATGGCCATAGGTCCATAACAACAACTATTATCTTCATCTACCTCATTGTCACTATCTGAGTGTGATAGAGGGGCCCTGAAGCCTATCCTTGTAACTGAATAGTCCTCATCTTCTTCTGCAGTAGCAGCAAACAACTCAATATAGGCTTCATCTTCTTCTTCATAGTCTGAAGATGCTGAGTCAGTTTGACTCTAGTTCTTCTCATTCTTGGCAATGAAGGTCTTGTCCTTCGTGCCCTTGTGGTGCAGGTGCTTCTTCTCACTTGTCTATTTTCCATTGACTGGGAAATCAATAATGACATGCCCAGGCTTGCTACAACAATAACAAACAATTTTATAGGAAATAGGTTTTCTGAATTTGGAATCATACCTATCTCCTCTGGAGAAATTTTTCTTGGACTTGTTATGATCATTCTTGTAATGAGAGGAGGAGGAAGGATTTTTCTTCCACTGCCTCCTATTCATCATCTTCTGGAATTGCCTTGAGAAGGCAGCAAACTCTCCATCTGACCTGTTACTGTCAGATGAGCTGGACTAAGTGCTTTCTGAATCAGCTGGCTGATGGTCCAAAACCCGAACAGGCAAGCGTACCTGTCGAATTGTAGTACCAAGGTCGTATTTAAACACGGGGTTGTCAAGTACTTCTACTCACGCTCTAACTATTATCCTACCGGAAGACTATTGGGATTTTGAGAATTTTTTTTAAAAGTAAAATGAACGATAAATTGCGAGACGAAAACTTATATAAAAAAATCTAGCATTCGATCATTGATTCACCATGAAATGAAATGAGAAAATAAAAGGGCATAGTTTTAAATTTGCAAATCCAACTCGGCCATGACGGATCCGAAAATGAGACAAAATCTCGCTAGAGCATTAGGTCTCCTAACTTATAGAATCTTTGATCGAAATCTCTTTACAAACCAAAGAAGCCTAAAGTTGCATTATCGAGATGATCCGCACTATTGGATTTGACTCCAATCCAGAGGATTTACGTCGTCCTATCTCTAGGGTTGCGTTCAACTCCTTCCTTCTTTGAGTGATCTTTCACATCCACGAGCCTCTCGGCTACTCGAATATGAGATCATAAGCCTACTACCGTATACCGGAAATACGGAGTCGACACAATAATTATTCAAAGAAGGACCGAGTAGAATTACGCAAAAATAAAGCTATGAAATAAAAATAATTCTCATTTCAAATCATGGATCCTCATGATCAAATGCTAAGAGGGAATTAGCTATGCATATTGCAAAAGGAAACAACAAAATAAAGAGAAGAGAATTTCATTGATATTACTAAAAAGAGGTACACAAAAATATTAAAAGGATGACAAAATTTTACTAAGAAGAAAATTACACAATAAAACTAGAACAACAATGAAGAAAACCTTATACTAGAACTCTCTTGCTCACTTGCTCTCTTGCTCCAATCCAACCTCTCAATCTAACTCCAAAGGAAACTACCCTTTAAAGTATGGGTCTTGGGTTCCTTTTATAGGAGAGGAGGGAAGCATCTAGAAGAAGGGGGAGATCAAGGGTGGCCGGCCATGGGGGGGAAGAATGTTCATGCATGATGTATTTAATGAGGGGAGAGAGAGAGAGGTATGATTCATGCATGATATTTATGGGAAAAAAAAAGAAATAAACTAAATAAGGGGGAATGCATGAAATTAAATGAGCATGAGAGAGAGATGAAGAAAGGGGGTGAATGTAGGGGTCGGCCATGTGATGGAGGAATGCATGAATACAATATTAAATGATAGAGAAATCAATGAGGAGGGAGAGAGAATATTATGATGCATGCATGGATTGAAAGGTGGAAAGAGAATAAAGGAAAGAGAGGGGGTGTGGCCGGCCAATGTGGCCTTTAATGGGCTGTTTGGTGGCTCGGGTAGGCTGCTCTTGAGGGAGGGGCTCGGGTTAGAGCTAGGTGGGCTGCTTGGGCTCGGGTTGGACTAGGAGAGCTGCTTGGGCTGCATAGGGGGCTCGGGTAGCTTCAAGGGCTGCTCCAAATGTGAAGTGGGCTGCACCATATGCTTTAGCTGCATCATGTAGGGGCTCGGGTAGCTTCAAGGGCTGCTCCTACATTAAAACAAAATAAACATTAGTTAATGATTATATAATACACAAAACAAAATACATAATATAAATAAAACATACAACATATAAATAACATAACACATAATATTTATATTCAAAATAAAACACACGTTAAACATATAATATAAAATTAAACATAAAACATTAAATTAAACATAACATACAAGCTATAATAATATTTATAGATAAAGCTAAACATAAAATATAAAATAGCCACAAAACATAAAATAAACATTATATTAAAAAGAAGATCATAACAAGCATACAAAAAACACATAATTGTAACAAAAACTTAGGAAAATAAGCTACTAGAATAACCCAAAAATGATGACTAAAACTAGTCAACAAACTCCCCCATGCTTAGACATTTGCTTGCCCTCAAGCAAATAAAGATGAAAACTAGGGAAGGAAATAGAAAATAAACAAAGCTAATTTAGGTTTCATAATTAAGAAAAACAAAACATGAAAAATTAAACTACCCTAATTCCTATGTTAACAACTAGTGGGGTGAGAAGTGCACAGTAGAAAACTTGAAAGTGGAGACCTAAAAATATCATTAGAAAATAAGAAAAGTCTACACATTTCTAAATCTTAAAAACAAGGCATCCAAAATAAATGAAAATAAGGACAACAAAAGTAGAGGTTCTAAATAAACGACGCATTAACAAACTACTAGGTTGCTAGATAAACATTAACCCTAAGACACTCCAAGATAACCTCCAAAGAAATCCATCAATGATGGTGGCCATAGGCTTGTACGTTCACACTTTCTCCACTACGCGAAATTAAGTTCTAAGATCATTAGGACTTCTACTAGGCATTAAAACTTGGCTTAGGTAAATGATTAAGAAGTGGAATCAAAGATAAACATGAAAGTTTTAGGCACTAAACCAAGGTGAGCTCAAAAATAAATAAGGCATAATAAAAAAATGAGAAATAACAAGTATGTCATTTCTCCAATATGAAACTACAAAAACAAGGCCATGAAAAATTTTCTTTATAAACTTGGCCAAACATAAACTTTTTGCATTCATTTTTTTGATTTTGTAATGATATATTTTTTTTTCTCTCAATTTTTTTCCTTTTGAATAGCATTGGATAAGAAAGCTCCAAAAATAGGCTTGAGAATTTCCTATTCATTTCAAAAATAATATCCTTCCCACAAAAAAAAAATAATTTTTAAGCTCAAATTTATAGTGCAAAAATAGGAAAGATTTTTGACTTTGGTGAATATAATGAAATGAAAGGTGGAGCTAAAACAAGGAAAAAAGGAAAAGGCCCAAAATTGTTTTGCAAGGGTTTTGTTTTTGGTGGGCAAGAAAAGCTCAAACTATTCAAATGGTGGCCTAAATCATTTCTAAAGAACGTAAAAACGGCGCAAATGCTTCGAGAGTAGCTTGGTACAAGTTCTAGACACCAAGAAAGACTACCCCGTAAATGAAAAAGAGATAACATTACCTAGCAACCATTCGTAAGCAACTAACCGAACAAAAAGACATAACTACAAATTGCTAACTTAAAACGTAAAAATCGGATGCCTATATATAAGAAAAAGAAACTAGTAGAACTAAACTATGCTAAAATGATAAGTTTAGAAAACATTTTCAAAGGATTCTACATAGAACTACAAAAACCGCATGGGCCTACACTTCACTAGAAGAAACATAAAAATAAAGATAGAAATAATTTTAGGTTTTGTTTTTCAAATAGATTTTTTTGATTTTTGTTTTTCTAATTTTTTTTGGGTTTTATATTTTATAATTTTTTTGGATTTTAGATTTTGATGACATAAAATACTATACTAATTTAAGACAAATTTTTTTCTTTTGAAAGAAGAAGAACAGAAAAGAAAAGACCAAAAGAAACTAGACCCCCCCATGCTTAAATCCTTCATTGCCCTCAATGAAGAAAACATAAAGAAAAAGAGAAGAGGACTGAGAAGAAGAGAAAAAGAAAAATGCAGGAAAAATAAATAAATAAGAACAGGACTTCCCCGGGTTCGTGAGATGAAGGCGGATGTCGCTCCTCCATGCTTGCTTTTTAGAGTACTTGATCGTCAGCAGGTATGACTTGATCCATCTGATATCAGCAACGGCGGAGCGGCGACCACGAACATGGACTTGATTGGCCTCCGGTAGGAAGAGCAAAATAAAAGCAAAAAATAGATAGAGTCCATGGGCAGATGCCCGATAATGGTTTTTATTACAATCATTTAAAGTCCGAATAAAAGAGTTTCAAAATAATAATAATAAGTCCAAAAATAACATAAAAAAATGTCCCACACAAGATAAATGTTTAAGAGTCCAACACAAGATTCTCCTTTGCAGGAGGCACATAATCATTAGAAAAATAAAGTTTAAGTCTACGGCCATTTACTTTAAAATCCCCCCTATCGGGGTGCGAAAGTAACACAGTTCCATCATAAAAAACATCCTTGACCGCAAACGGTCCAGACCAACGAGATTTAGATTTTCCAAAGAAAATACGTAAAAGTGAATTTAAAAGAAGAACCTGATCGCCCGGTTTAAAATTGTTATGCTGGCGGAAGTTCTTAACATGATAATTTTTTTCTGCATGGTCAGGTGGTTTTTCAAAATAATTTGGCAAATTTTTATCATTTTCAAAAATAAGATTTTGTTGTCCAAAATCAGAGTCATTTTCGAATGGTGCTTGTACGGACATAACAGTGTTTTCAAAAATAGTTGATGAGGGTCCAAAAAAGGAAGAAGAAAAATCATTTGGAGGGAAATAGGAGTCTTCTTTTAAATCATCAATGAAAAAACAAGAGTCATCATTTTGTAAAGAGTTTGTTGGGTACATTGGTCAAATGTACCTGATTTGAAGAAGCCTTACCCATCTCAATGATATACATCATAATGTATTTGATGTATGTTTGAGTTACTTGTGCAGGTTAAGAAAGTACTGAACTGAAGCAAAAAGTTTCTAAGTCCATGTGTCGACACCCAGAGGGAAAGTGTCGACACTTAAGAAAACCTGTGTCGACACCCAGACAAGCAGTGTCGACACTTGGAGTCATTGTGTCGACACCTGGGATGCAGAGTCGACACCAGACAGAAAGAGTCAACACTTGGAGCTGTGTCGACACTCAGTGAAGGAAAGTGCAGACAGAAAGTGTCGACACAAGGAGCTGTGTCGACACCCAGCAAGGCTGTGTCTACACCAGAAAGTGTCGACACTTGGAGCTGTGTCGACACTCAGCAAAAGTCTGCAGAGTCTAAGTACAAGTGTCGACACTCAACACAATGTGTCGACACTATGCAGAAGAGTCAGCACTTGAAGTAAGTGTCGACACTCAACACAATGTGTCGACACTATGCAGAAGAGTCAACATTTGAAGTATGTGTCGACACCCAGAACAATGTGTCGACACACAGCTGAAGACTCAACACTGGAAGAAAGTGTCGACACAAGGAGCTGTGTCGACACTTAGCAAAGAACAAAAAGAGCAGCAAATTATTCTAAGTACAAGTGTCGACACTAAAGGAATGTGTCGACACTCAGCTGAAGTCTCAATGATAAGACTGTGTGTCGACACAAGGAGCTGTGTCGACACTCAGCAAGATTCAACATAGAAGACTATGTGTCGACACCAAGAAGCAGTGTCGACACTAGACAGATTCAACACAAGAAGTTGTGTCGACACAAAGGAGATGTGTCGACACTTAGAAGAATACAACATAAGCTAGAAGAACAAGTACTTGTGTCGACACTCAATTTCAGTGTCGACACATGCAGAAGAATCTGTGTCGAGACTTACAAGGAATTGTGTCGACACCTTGTAGACTTGTGTCGACACTTATACAACATGTGTCGACACTTGGACTATAAGTGTCGACACTTAAAGACAGAAAGTCTCGACACTTATAAACAGTTAGAGTTTTTCAAGAAGTGACTGGTTGACATGACAGCTGCCGATCCAGCCGGTCTACAGCAACTGTTAGAGATGTCAGAAGTCAGTTATGAACCGGAACAGCCGGTTACCATGAAGAGGGGCTATAAATAGGCACCCACAGTTTACAGAAACTGTTGTTGAAAGAATTGATCAAGTAATTAACAAGTGGTACAGATTATTCAAGTAATCAGAAAAGTGGTACACAAAGTATCAACACAAGAAGATCTTGCATTCCATCTGCAGATCTAAGAAGTTGGAGAGAGAGGGCTCCTTCCAAGAAATCAGCCTCAGGAACTAGGCTGAGAAGAAGGATTCAGAATCAATTCTGGATCTTAAGTGGCAGAGGTCAAGGAACAACTGCAGAGGATTCAGCCTTATTCAGTTCTACTCAAGAAGCTTTGAAGAAAGCTAAGTCAGGGTGAATCCAGCTGAGTTCTTCCAAGAACTCATCAAGAATCTCTCAACTCCCCTCCTGTAATTCTGAGTTGTAGAGTCATTATCTGTATTATATTTGTAACTTGTAGGATCCATTGGATCTGAGTGATTGTAAGCCTATATTTATAAAGGATGAGGGTAGGGCTTGTTAGCCTGAGTGTAGGAGATATAGATCTCTGAGTGTAGGCCTTGGATTGGCTGAGTGTAGGCCTTGATTGGCTGAGTGTAGGCTTTGGGATAAAGCTGAGTGTAAGGCTTTGGGCCTGAGGTAGGAACCAATTTGGGTTCTGAGACAGTGGAGAAGTTAGGCCGAATCTAGTACACTGCTAGATAGGCGAAGGGGGAAAGTGGATGTACCCAGATCTTGGGGAACCACTATAAAACACTGTGTGTTGTGCTGTGTTTGTGCTGTGGATGATCTGTGTTTGTTTGATTATTGCTGATTGCTGTAATAAACTAGTTAGAAATCTGTGATATAACTGTTTGGCTGCCAACAAAGTTAGACAAGGATTAGGTCACCTATTCACCCCCCCCCCCCTCTAGGTGTTTAGGTATCATATCTTTCAAGTGGTATCAAAGCGAGGTTACTCAAAACAAGGACTAACAGTCTAAGGAGATCCTGTTTGGCAGAAACAGTCTAAGTCAGAAAACAGATTCAAGAAATTCAAGAACTTCAAGAAACATGGGTTCTTATGAGAATCACAAAGAGTTGGGTTCCATGAAGTTACCCATATGCAGGAAGGAGATCTTTGGAATCTGGAAAGAGAGGGTAAGACTATTTATGGAAGCCTCTGACCCTAGAATATACATCACAGTAAAGGAAGGGCCTTATGTGCCAATGAAGATTTCAGTACTGGATGCAAATCAGAGGACTCCAAAGGATTTCTCTGAGATGACCAAGGATGAAATTGTCCTAGCCACCATGGACAAGAGGGCACAGAACATAATAGTGAGTGCCATTGATGATGCCACTTTTCAGAACTTAATTCACTGTAAGACAGCAAAAGAGATGTGGGACACTCTTATAGTGTATATGGAAGGATCTGAAGAAGTTAGGCAAGATAGGAAGTCCTTGCTTAATCAAGAATATGAGAGCTTTAGGCAAGGAAAGGGAGATAGCATCACTGAATGCTACAAGAAGTTCTATAGAATAGTTAATGAACTCATGTCTTATGGAAGAGAGTTCAGCAACTATGAACTGAATGACAAATTCCTAAGGTCCCTAACCAAAGATTGGGACACCAAGATCTGTGCCATAAGAGAAATGGCAAAGTTGGGAGAAATTCCACCTCCTACACTATTTGGCAAGTTATTGTCATATGAGATGCAGCTGACAGTGAGGAAAGAGGAGGAGAAATCTACTAGGACTGAGCACAAGGAAAGGACTGTTGCTTTCAAGACAGAAGTTCCCAGAAAATGCAGGACTAAGTCATCAACTCCACCTCCAGAGGTAGTTGAATCTGAGTCAGAAGAGTCTGTCAGTACAAAGTCTACAAGCAGTGAAAGTGATGAAGACTTTGCTGCCTTCACTAGACACTTTCAGAAATTCCTGAAGAAGAAACAGTGGAGGTCCAGACCATCTACTTACAAGGGAAAAGAAGTCTTGTATCAGGAGAAAAAGCCTTCAAAGAAGGACAGGAAAAAGACAAAGACAAGCAAGGCAACTGGATCAAAGATTGTGTGCTACTGCTGCAATAGACAGGGTCATGTTATTGCAGATTGTCCTGAGAAAAGAAAATAATCCAGTGACAGGAAAAAGACTCACTTCAAAGGGAAGAAAGAGAAGTCTTTTGTTGCCAAGAATGAGAAGACTCTTTCAGATATTTCTTCTTCAGACACTGATACTGATGCTGAAGCCTACATAGGGCTATTTGCTGAAGAAGAAGAGGAAGAATTCATGCAGATCTTGGAGTCAATTTATGAACAAGAAGACAGTCATTGCCAAGGAATAATGGCTTTGACAGACAGTGCCAAAATCCTGGAGCAGCCAGGACCCAGTCAGGTACAAGGTTCATGTTCAAGTTCAGTTTCTTGTTCAAGTTCAGAATCAGATTTTTCTTCATCAAGTGATGAGAATATATCTGAGTCTGAGGAGGATATTCATCAGCTCATAGATGAATATAAGGTGCTGTTACAGGCTTATAAGAAAAGCAAATCCCTTGCCAAAAGTCAGGCAAAGGAAATTGCTGAACTTAAAGCTGCTGCAACAGATTTTGAGAAGCAATTTGATCAAAAACTGAATGAGGTAGCCAGGCTGAAACACATTACTGTGATTCAGATGGGAACTATCACTTTTAAGAATGATCAAATTAAGTGTCTGGAGAACAATCTTCAGAAGGAGAAGGACTTGGTTGCTAGGTTTTCAAAACCTAAATCAGTGCTACCTTTAATTGATGAATTTGTTCATCATAAAGGCAAGGCTGGACTGGGTTTTGTTAGACCTGCAGGGACTGAGCAGTCCAAGTTTAATTCCAAGGGCAAAGCCCCAACATTCAACAAGCCTGCTGTAGTCAAGACAGCAAAGGTTGTACCTAAGCAAAGGTACAACAAGTTTGAATGCTGGTGCTGTGGAAAGATTGGCCATTTTGCATTGGACTGTTGGCACAATGCCAGTGCCAAGGTGAGTAGCAAGTTACCTGGTGGAAAGCCAGTAGGTAGCTTTGTCAAGTTGCAAACTAATAATCACCAAGGACCCAAGATTACTTTGGGTTCTAAGGTTCATTAATTTGTTTTGCAGGTGAATCCAAGTGGCCATACCCCAACATGGTACTTGGATAGTGGATGTTCCAGACATATGACTGGAACAAGGGGACTATTGAAGGACTATATTCCAATCAAAAATGGTCCTAAAGTGACCTTTGGTGGTTCTGAAAAAGGAATCATCAAAGGGTTTGGTAACATTTCGTCAAACCTTGTTACCATTACTCAAGTGGCTTATGTTAAAGGGTTGAAACACAACCTTATAAGTATAAGTCAGTTAAGTGATGTAGGGTATGACATCTCGTTTGTTAAAAATGGTTGTCATATCAAGAGGTCAAGTGATCAAGAGATCATTTTGACAGGATATAGAAAGAGGAATGTCTACTGTCTAGACATTATGATTGAGAACAATGGTTCTCCTGTTTGTCTTGTAGCTGATGAGACAGTCTCTCATTGTGTCAAGTGGCACAAGAGGCTAGATCATCTTAACTACAAGACTATTAGCAAACTCTTTAGCAAAGAATTAGTGAGGAATGGTCCTCAAGTTAAGTGTGTCAAAGATGGTATTTGCTCAGCTTTTCAAAAGGGCAAGCAGACTAAATCCACCTTTAGAAGCATAGATAACAAAGATGCTGTGAGGTGTTTATACCTCTTGCATATGGATCTATTTGGTCCAATGCCAGTTCACAGCTTAGGTAGGAAGGTCTATACCTTTGTAGTTGTTGATGACTACTCAAGGTTTTCCTGGGTGTTCTTCTTAAGGCAGAAATCTGAAACACCTAGTGTCTTCTACAGCTTTGTCAAGCAAATACAGAATGAACTAAATAGTATTGTGGTCAAAATTAGAAGTGACCATGGTACTGAGTTTTAGTCTGAAAGCATGACAAAACTATGTGAAGACTTTGGGATATTTCAAGAATTCTCTTCACCTAGAACACCTCAGCAAAATGGCATTGCTGAAAGGAAGAATAGGACCTTGATAGAGGCTGGTAGAACCCTACTTAGTGATACATCACTGCCAGAATATTTCTGGGCTGAAGCAGTTAACACTGCATGCCATGTGATAAATAGGGCTACCATCACTAAAAGGCTAAACAAGACCCCCTATGAAGTAGTGAAAGGCAGGAAACCAAACCTATCCTATTTTAGGATCTTTGGTTGTAAATGCTTCATACTTAACAATGGGAAGTCTTACTTAACAAAGTTTGCTGCCAAGTCCCAAGATGGAATATTTGTTGGGTACAGCAATAATAGTAAGGCTTATAGAGTCTACAACTTGACTACACAAGTTGTAGAAGAATCAGTGCATGTAGTTTTTGATGAAACAAAACTAATTAACAATGAGTTGTCTAGCAATGTATGCAGCCCCACAGGTTTGACAAAGAAATTGGACAAGCTTACTATAGAAGAAGTACCAGCTGCTAGACAGCAAGGAGAGGAAAGTAGCTGCTGTCCAGGGGGAGAACTACATGTGCCAGTTGCTGAAGAAATCCAAGGTATACAGCATGATGCAGATGCTGAAGAGGTTCAACCTGAAGCTAGGATGCCTCCAGCCCACAGGCATCTTAGAGATCATCCAGTAGAGCTGATTATTGGGGATCTAAGACAAGGAGTTCAAACAAGGAGCAGATATCAGAATGCTGCAATTTATTCCAGCTTTTTGTATCAAGTTGAACCTAAAAGATTTGAAGAAGCAATACAAGATCCACAATGGACTGAAGCTATGCAAGAAGAGCTAAATCAGTTCAAGAGATGCAAGGTCTGGGAATTGGTTCCAAAACCTAAAGACCACAATGTAATAGGAGTTAAGTGGATCTACAGAAATAAGATGGATGAACAAGGGGTCATCATAAAGAATAAAGCAAGACTGGTTGCAAAAGGATATAGGCAAGAAGAAGGTATTGATTTTGATCAAACCTTTGCCCCAGTAGCCAGACTGGAGGCCATAAGGATGTTCTTGGCCTATGCAACCTATCAAGGATTCAAGGTTTACCAGATGGATGTCAAGTCAGCATTCTTAAATGGTAATCTTAAAGAAGAAGTCTATGTGGAGCAGCCTTCAGGTTTTGTTGATCCAACTCTACCTCATTATGTCTATAGACTTAGGAAAGCTTTATATGGGTTAAAGCAAGCCCCTAGGGCTTGGTATGAAACCCTATCTAGTTTCCTCATTGAGAACAAGTTCTCAAGGGGGAAAATAGATAAGACTCTATTCCTTAGGGAATCTAGAGGCAAAGTCATACTTGTCCAAATATATGTAGATGACATTATATTTGGGTCTACTGAAAGCAGCCTTTGCAAAAAGTTTGCAAAACTTATGCAAGGTCAGTTTGAAATGAGTAGTATGGGAGAGCTGAAGTTTTTCTTGGGTCTCCAAGTTAAACAGACTGAAAGTGGTTTGTCCATTTGTCAGTCCAAGTTCACCCTAGAACTCATAAGGAAGTATGGTATGGATTCATCCAGCACCATGAAGACTCCTATGGGGTCAAGTATGTCTCTTAGCAAGGATGATGTAGGGAAACCTGTGGATGAAACCTTGTATAGAGGGATAGTTGGCTCCCTATTGTACTTAACTGCTAGTAGACCAGACATCATGTATGCTACATGTGTTTGTGCCAGGTATCAAGCCTGCCCCAAAGAGTCTCACTTGACTGTAGTCAAGAGAATTTTGAGATATCTAAAGGGCACTCCCTATCTAGGCCTCTGGTACCCTAGGAATGGAGACTTTGATCTAACAGGATATTCAGATGCAGATTTGCAGGATGCAAAGAGGATAGAAAGAGCACTACTGGAACCTGTCAATTCCTAGGTGGAAGACTAATTTCATGGAGCAGCAAAAAGCAGACTAGTGTGGCTATCTCCACAGCTAAGTCAGAGTATGTGGCTGCAGGAAGTTGCTGTGCTCAACTTCTGTGGATTCAACATCAGCTAGAGGACTATGGATTTCAGGTAAGTATAACTCCACTTTACTGTGATTCTACAAGTGCTATTTCAATAGCTAATAACCCTGTATCTCATAGTAGGACAAAACATATTGAGATTAAATATAACTTTCTTAGAGAACATGTAGAAAGAGAAGATATTTCACTTGAATATGTTAAAACAGATGAACAAGTAGCTGATATGTTTACTAAGCCAATAGAAGAAGATAAGTTCAATAGATTCAAAATTGAACTAGGTATGATAAACTTAGACTAAGTTTACAGACTAGAAAATTAACTAAGTAAAATGGTGTCGACACATAGGCAAGTCTATGTCGACACAGAATAGTGGTGTCGACACTTCAGGAAAAACGTGTCGACACATCTAGGAATGTAGTGTCGACACTTCAGAATGTTAGTGTCGGCACATGTCAAGTAGGTGTCGACACATCCAATATGGTGTCGACACTTATGTTTTACTCAGAATTTTCTAAGTAAAGTCTCGACGATGTGTCGAGATATGTTGTGTCGACACATAACCAAGTGTCGACACATAATATCTGTTGACTAAACTTGTGTTGACACATGTGTGTCGAGACATTATAAGTCAGTGTCGACACTTATTGCCAGTGTCGACACATGTTAAGCTAGCTGTCCCGCCTGTTCACCTTCAAAATCAGAAAGGTATAAATAGGGTTCTGTCTCTGATTGTCGACACGCTTTCAAAGTTTCGAGACCACAACTATTGTGTCGACATTTCTCTTTTCTCAAGACTAATTCTCCAAACCCTAATGGCTCCCAAGCTCGAGGATAACGTTAACGAAGGCTATGAACTTGTGCGCGGCGCATTCGATGATGGAGATCAAGAAATCCAATCGGTGGTAACCCTAGTTAGCGATTCTGGACTAGAATATTTGGTTTCAGAACCAACCAAGATTTGGAAGAAGGAAGTTCTTGAATTCCTTACTGGAGCTACAGTTGATGACTCTGGATATAGAATCAAATCCAGAGTGCATGGATCCAAAGTCAAGGTCTCACCAAAAAGTCTAAGGAAGGTACTCCAGCTACCTAAGACTCAAGATGAAGAAGAAGTTTCTACATCCAAGAGCAGGGAAGCTCTTACCTGGTGTGGACTTGATCCAAAGCTGAAGATAGGTTCTGTCTTTAATAGGAAAGGCATGAACAGTCAAGGAAAATTTCTGTCTGAAATTGTGGGAAAGGTCATTCTCAGTAAGCCTGGAGGACATGACAGGGTGTCAGCCTCAATGTTCAATGTCATGACAAGAATTATCTTCACCATAAGAACAGATTGGTCAATGGTAATCTATGAGAAGATCAAGAAAAGTCTGAAGAAGCCCAATTTGGGCAGAATTATAAGTCTCTGCCTGGCTGGTACAATACCAGAGGTAATGAGCACAGCTGCTGGAAGCAAGATCAATCATATGAGAAAGATGGATTCCAGGATATTTTCTAGGTGGGAAAGGGTGTTGTCAAAGGACATGCCTACCCCTGAGAAGCCAGTTTCTGAGAAAGTTACTCCTCCCAGGAAGAAGAGAAAGACTGCTGCTGTGACACAAGAGTCCTCCAGCAGTTCTGATAGTGAAGAACAGGTTGTTTTCACACCTGATGACCATGAAGACGTGGCTGCAGAGAAGACTCCTGCTCCTCAAGATGTAGCTGAGATCCAGGGGGAGCTGCCTCCAGCTAGCCCCATCCATAGGGATTACAGCCAGGGGGAGCTTCCAGTAGTAGAAGAACCATCTACTCTGGACAGTGAGCAAGCCACCATCATTATTCAAGAGGTACTCACTGACTTAAAAACTTTAGAATATCTTATAGAAGATGCTGATTTGTCTGATGTTCCTCAGCAAACTCAGCTACCTAGCCAAGCTCCAGATGTTGTTCTTGAAGACACATCTGATGTTGTGCAAAATGTTCCAGATACTACTCAAGTAGTTGAAGAACCAAGTACTTCTCCTGCACAGTCACCTCCTGAATTCACAATGGAAGACCTCTTTCTGAATTTAGATCAAGAGGATTTTGACATGGACAAGGTTGCTGCTGAAGATAAGAGTGCTGCTGCTGAGGGGGAGCACATGTCAGTTCAGGATGAGCCTTTAAGGACAGAGACTGAGAAGGCACTTGATGTGCAAGCAGACAAACCTGAGAGCCCTAAGAATAGAGTTGATATTGCCAGCACTTCTGCCTCTGAGGATGAGGAGAGTGCTAGGGCCAAGAAGAAGAAAATCTATGTTTTTAAAAGAAGAAGTCAGAATTACAAGAAAGCCTTGCAATCCATTGCCCCACAGCCTATAGTTCAACAAGCTCCAACAGTTGATTATAGTGCTATGATGATTGCCATGCAGATCAAGTTGGATGAGCAAAGGAAGTCAATAGAGGCTTATGTGGATGAAGGGCACAAGTCTCTACAGTTTGACCTTGCACAAGATATCAAGTCAATAAGGTTTGAAATGAACCTGAACAAGAAGGAGATGACTGACTGCTTCCACAAGGGTGGGAATGCAGTAGTCTATTTGGCAACTCACCAAGAGAAGATCAAGGCTCAGGTAGATGATGTAGCATTAAAGCAAGGATATGTGCTGGAGAATCAATTAAGAATGAATGATAATTTGACTGCCTCCCACAATGCTATAGTCACTGAGTTGAAGAATAAGTCTGCTGAACCTTCTAGATCTGATGCAGCTGCAAAGGCTGACTTTGATAAAATATTCCAAGCTGAGATTACTGCTGTCAAAACTGCAATACAAAATTCCCAGAAAGCAATCTCTAAACAACTTACAAAGCTTAGACCTTATTTTAAAGATGGAATCAGGTACTTGGATGGTCAAATCCGATTCCAGAAGGATGATGTAAGAGATCATGTTGCCCAAGAAGTCATAAAGGGGGAGAGAGTGTTAGTCAAGGCTAGTTCTGAACATGCTAAGTGGATATCCAATTCCATCAGGGCTACACTTGGATATACTCCCCTGTGTGATGACAATGAAGTTGCTGAATCTGGACTGAACCCTGCATATTTTGGAGGTGAGCCACAAGAAGTAGCTCAAGTCATTTATCCACCTCCAAATTTTGAAATGATTCAAGCAGAGGTGAGCACAATGTATAGCCCACCTGAGGGCAAGGACAATGTCCATTTAGAAAAGGTTGTTCAACCTATCACAGCAGCTATGCAAGAGGCCTTAGACAAAGAAGAAGAGGCAAGGTTGTCAAAGAAGAGGTTTAGGGAACAAGCTGAACTAAAGCCAGACTTTGAACAATGGAGCCCTACCTCTAGAAACATAATTCTTACTACCTGGAAAGCTGCTAAAGACAACACTACTGATAGAAACAAGTGGTTCTCTGAAGCAGAATGGAGGAAGCATGAGATCAGGCAAGAAGCCATTGTTCAGCACAGAAGGAAGGCTAAGATGGGAAAGCTACCTCCTACAGCTGTGGAGCCTAGCAAGTACTTCCCCAAGCCATACCACTATTTTGAGAGACAGAAAATCAAGGCTGAAGAACAAAAGAAGAAGGACTCAAAAGGCAAGAAGCCTGCTGATGCTGAGCCTACTGCTGCTGCTGCTGTCAAGGCTAAAGTCAAATCTGGCAAAGGAATTGTTATCCAAGAACCTGATCAGAAATAGATTAGGAATTAATTTGAAGATTGTTGTAATCTTTTGTATGTGCAACATTTTTGTACATCATCAAAGATGTATTAGAAAAATGTTAGCACAATTTATAATAAATATATTTTCATGATTGTTCTGAGTATGTGTCTATTTCTTGTTCATTCTGCAATGTTGAATGTGTATATGTGTGAAGTTTTACATGTTCATGTTAACCCTGCTGATTATAATCTGCTTTACATCATTTTGTAATTTTTAATTATGGATGGTGTATATCATTGACTAAGGGTTATGACTTCTCCAAAAGGGGGAGATTGTTGGGTACATTGGTCAAATGTACCTGATTTGAAGAAGCCTCACCCATCTCAATGATATACATCATAATGTATTTGATGTATGTTTGAGTTACTTGTGCAGGTTAAGAAAGTACTGAACTGAAGCAAAAAGTTTCTAAGTCCATGTGTCGACACCTAGAGGGAAAGTGTCGACACTTAAGAAAACCTGTGTCGACACCCAGACAAGCAGTGTCGACACTTGGAGTCATTGTGTCGACACCTGGGATGCAGAGTCGACACCAGACAGAAAGAGTCGACACTTGGAGCTGTGTCGACACTCAGTGAAGGAAAGTGCAGACAGAAAGTGTCGACACAAGGAGCTGTGTCGACACCCAGTAAGGCTGTGTCTACACCAGAAAGTGTCGACACTTGGAGCTGTGTCGACACTCAACAAAAGTCTACAGAGTCTAAGTACAAGTGTCGACACTCAACACAATGTGTCGACACTATGCAGAAGAGTCAGCACTTGAAGTAAGTGTCGACACTCAACACAATGTGTCGACACTATGCAGAAGAGTCAACATTTGAAGTATGTGTCGACACCCAGAACAATGTGTCGACACACAACTGAAGACTCAACACTGGAAGAAAGTGTCGACACAAGGAGCTGTGTCGACACTTAGCAAAGAACAGAAAGAGCAGCAAATTATTCTAAGTACAAGTGTCGACACTAAAGGAATGTGTCGACACTCAGCTGAAGTCTCAACGAGAAGACTGTGTGTCGACACAAGGAGCTGTGTCGACACTCAGCAAGATTCAACATAGAAGACTATGTGTCGACACCAAGAAGCAGTGTCGACACTAGACAGATTCAACACAAGAAGTTGTGTCGACACAAAGGAGATGTGTCGACACTTAGAAGAATACAGCATAAGCTAGAAGAACAAGTACTTGTGTCGACACTCAATTTCAGTGTCGACACATGCAGAAGAATCTGTGTCGAGACTTACAAGGAATTGTGTCGACACCTTGTAGACTTGTGTCGACACTTATACAACATGTGTCGACACTTGGACTATAAGTATCGACACTTAAAGACAGAAAGTCTCGACACTTATAAACAGTTAGAGTTTTTCAAGAAGTGACTGGTTGACATGACAGCTGCCGATCCAGCCGGTCTACAGCAACTGTCAGAGATGTCAGAAGTCAGTTATGAACCGGACCAGCCGGTTACCATGAAGAGGGGCTATAAATAGGCACCCACAGTTTACAGAAACTGTTGTTGAAAGAATTGATCAAGTAATTAACAAGTGGTACAGATTATTCAAGTAATCAGAAAAGTGGTACACAAAGTATCAACACAAGAAGATCTTGCATTCCATCTGCAGATCTAAGAAGTTGGAGAGAGAGGGCTCCTTCCAAGAAATCAGCCTCAAGAACTAGGCTGAGAAGAAGGATTCAGAATCAATTCTGGATCTTAAGTGGCAGAGGTCAAGGAACAACTGCAGAGGATTCAGCCTTATTCAGTTCTACTCAAGAAGCTTTGAAGAAAGCTAAGTCAGGGTGAATCCAGCTGAGTTCTTCCAAGAACTCATCAAGAATCTCTCAACTCCCCTCCTGTAATTCTGAGTTGTAGAGTCATTATCTGTATTACATTTGTAACTTGTAGGATCCATTGGATCTGAGTGATTGTAAGCCTATATTTATAAAGGCTGAGGGTAGGGCTTGTTAGCCTGAGTGTAGGAGATATAGATCTCTGAGTGTAGGCCTTGGATTGGCTGAGTGTAGGCCTTGATTGGCTGAGTGTAGGCTTTGGGATAAAGCTGAGTGTAAGGCTTTGGGCCTGAGGTAGGAACCAATTTGGGTTCTGAGACAGTGGAGAAGTTAGGCCGAATCTAGTACACTGCTAGATAGGCGAAGGGGGAAAGTGGATGTACCCAGATCTTGGGGAACCACTATAAAACACTGTGTGTCGTGCTGTGTTTGTGCTGTGGATGATCTGTGTTTGTTTGATTATTGCTGATTGCTGTAATAAACTAGTTAGAAATCTGTGATATAACTGTTTGGCTGCCAACAAAGTTAGACAAGGATTAGGTCACCTATTCACCCCCCCTCTAGGTGTTTAGGTACCATATCTTTCAGAGTTTTTCATCGATTTATTAATATCAAATATTACTTCCTCATCTCCTACATGCAGAAAAAATTTTCCCTCACTCACATTTATAATTGCGCGAGCGGTGGCTAGGAAAGGTCGACCAAGGATAAGAGGGACTTCGATGTCCTCTTCAATATCGAGAATGACAAAATCCACCGGGAAGATGAATTTGTCGACCTTCACTAACACATCCTCAACGACTCCTAACGGATACTTAATCGAACGATTGGCTAACTGAATACTCATGCGCGTAGGGTTGAGAGTGCCCAAACCTAGCTTTTTAAATAAAGAAAAAGGCATCAAGTTGATGCTCGCTCCTAGATCCGCTAACGCGTGTTTAACGAAAAGATCACCAAAGACGCAAGGAATGGAAAAACTACCCGGATCGTTTATCTTTTTAGGAAGAGTAGAGTTTTTAACGACCGCCGAGCATTCTTCATTTAACGTTACATGCGATAAATTTTCTAATTTCTTTTTGTTCGTTAATAAATCTTTAAGATATTTGGCGTACTTAGGCATTTGGCTAATCGCTTCATGAAACGGCAAATTAATATGAATTTGTTTAAATATTTCAAGAAAGCGTTGATATTGATTATCTAATTTTTCTTGCCTAAGTCTAGCCGGATAAGGAGGTGGCGGAAATTCCTTTAGAATAATTGGAGCATCATTTTGAAAACCATTTGTCTTTTTTTCAGAATCAGAAATAATAGAGCTATCCTTTTCTTTTTCAAGTTTAGATTTTTCTTTTTCAAGATCTAAGTTGTCATTTTCCATGGGGGTAAAAACAGGAGGGAAAATCACCCTTGGCTCTTCCCTTGTGGTGGGCTCGTTAACAACTTTACCGCTCCGAAGGGAAATCGCATTTGCGTGTTCCCTTGGGTTAGGCTCAGTGTTCGAGGGAAGAGTTCCAGGTGGTCTCTCATAAAAAGCCTTGGCGAGTTTGCCGACCTGATTTTCTAAATTTTTAATTGATCCCGTTATGTTTCTCATAGTAGCATCGTTTGAGCTTATATACTTAGCAAAGATCTCTTCCAAAGGGGAAGGTTTTTGAAAATTTTGTTGTGGTGGTGGTGGTGGTGTAAAATCGTGCGGTGGGCGTACTACGTTAGCATTATTACTGCATGAAAAATTAGGATGGTTACGCCATCCAGGATGACAAGAATTCGTAGCAGCATTAAAACCAGGAGGAGAAGAAAAATTCGAAAAAGTAGAAAAATTATTGGCAGAATTATTTTGAGCAGGCCTGGGTATGTTCCCCAGATAATCCACCTGCTCGGCAGCAGCAGCATTTTCATATACCTTAGCGGCGGATGGAGCAGTCATCTCCGAGATCTTCTTGTTCAGCATTTCCACTTGCATCGCCAGTTGCGTCACCGAATCCACTTCATAGATACCTGCAGGTTTAGATGGGCGAGACCTGGACGAATTCCACTGATAAGTGTTCATCGCCATGTCATCGATAAGCTCAAGAGCGGCTTCCGGAGTTTTGCGCTCTAAAGAACCAGCGGAAGCGGCATCTATCATTTGCTTTGTCTCTTGGTTTAGCCCATTATAAAATGTCTGAACCTGCAACCATACAGACAGAGCATGGTGTGGGCATCTTCTCAAAAGTTCTTTGAACCTCTCCCAAGTGTCATAGAGGGTCTAAGAATCAATTTGAGAATATAAAGTTATATCATTTCGAAGCTTAGCAGTTTTGGCGGGGGGAAAATAACGAGAAAGAAATTTTTCAGTTAAAATGTTCCAAGTAGTGATTGATCCTCTTGGAAGAGAACTCAACCACTATTTGGCTTTAGTCCTTAAGGAGAATGGGAAGAGTCTTAGCCTAATAGCATCGTCCGAAACACCATTAATTTTAAAGGTGTCACAGATTTCAAGAAAATTTGCAATATGTAAGTTCGGATCTTCATCTTGTAATCCGTCGAACTGTACATATTGCTGCACCATTTGTATGATGTTAGGCTTAAGCTCGAAGTTATTGTTCGCAATTGCAGGTCGAACAATACTTGTCTCTGTCCCCTCCAGATTGGGTCGAGCATAATCGGACATGGTCCTTTGCTGAGCCATTTCTGGGTTAGGGTCTCCCATTTCAGAAAAATTACAATCCCCGAAGGAATCCTCAACCGCTGTTTGAGAAGTGGAAGCCCCGAATCGTAGTTGTCTCCGAAAGGAGCGTTCGATTTCCGGGTCCAAATCAACAAGTAGCGACGGATTCGCTCGGGTCATGCACTAGCGAAGAAAACGAGGGAAGATGAAAATGAAAGCTTGGAAAAGAAAGAAAAAGAGGAAAAGAAAGGAAAAAATTTTTTTAATAGATTTTTTTTTGAAAATAGACTTTTTTTACGGCTTGGCTCTCGAACTTCCCGAGGACTACCCGATGAAGGGTTCGCCCGGTACTAGGTAAAATGGTGGCGCTTAAAACCCCTTACCCTTTTCGAGAGATTTTAGGTGGGGTAGAAATTAAAATGAGGTGGGTTGATTATAAATATTTAAATATATAAATATAATAATAATTTTTTTTTTTATTTTTGTAGAAGTAATAGCGCAAGCGTTTTCAAAATATTGACGAAGAAAATTCCCCGGCAACGGCGCCAAAAACTTGATGGTCCAAAACCCGAACAGGCAAGCGTACCTGTCGAATTGTAGTACCAAGGTCGTATTTAAACATGGGGTTGTCAAGTACTTCTACTCACGCTCTAACTATTATCCTACTGGAAGACTATTGGGATTTTGAGAATTTTTTTAAAAGTAAAATGAACGATAAATTGCGAGACAAAAACTTATATAAAAAAGCTAGCATTCGATCATTGATTCACCATGAAATGAAACGAGAAAATAAAAGGGCATAGTTTTAAATTTGCAAATCCAACTCGGCCGTGACAGATCCGAAAATGATAAAAAATCTCGCTAGAGCATTAGGTCTCCTAACTTATAGAATCTTTGATCGAAATCTCTTTACAAACCAAAGAAGCCTAAAGTTGCATTATCGAGATGATCCGCACTATTGGATTTGACTCCAATCCGGAGGATTTACGTCGTCCTATCTCTAGGGTTGCGTTCAACTCCTTCCTTCTTTGAGTGATCTTTCACATCCACGAGCCTCTCGGCTACTCGAATATGAGATCATAAGCCTACTACCGTATACCGGAAATACGGAGTCGACACAATAATTATTCAAAGAAGGACCGAGTAAAATTACGCAAAAATAAAGCTATGAAATAAAAATAATTCTCATTTCAAATCATGGATCCTCATGATCAAATGCTAAGAGGGAATTAGCTATGCATATTGCAAAAGGAAACAACAAAATAAAGAGAAGAGAATTTCATTGATATTACTAAAAAGAGTTACACAAAAATATTAAAAAGATGACAAAATTTTACTAAGAAGAAAATTACACAATAAAACTAGAACAACAATGAAGAAAAACTTATACTAGAACTCTCTTGCTCACTTGCTCCAATCCAACCTCTCAATCTAACTCCAAAGGAAACTACCCTTTAAAGTATGGGTCTTGGGTTCCTTTTATAGGAGAGGAGGGAAGCATCTAGAAGAAGGGGGAGATCAAGGGTGGCCGGCCATGGGGGGAAGAATGTTCATGCATGATGTATTTAATGAGGGGAGAGAGAGAGAGGGATGATTCATGCATGATATTTATGGGAAATAAAAAAAAAGAAATAAACTAAATAAGGGGGAATGCATGAAATTAAATGAGCATGAGAGAGAGATGAAGAAAGGGGGTGAATGTAGGGGCCGGCCATGTGATGGAGGAATGCATGAATACAATATTAAATGATAGAGAAATCAATGAGGAGGGAGAGAGAATATTATGATGCATGCATGGATTGAAAGGTGGCAAGAGAATAAAGGAAAGAGAGGGGGTGTGGCCGGCCAATGTGGGCTTTAATGGGTTGTTTGGTGGCTCGGGTAGGCTGCTCTTGAGGGAGGGGCTCGGGTTAGAGCTAGGTGGGCTGCTTGGGCTCGGGTTGGACTAGGAGAGCTGCTTGGGCTGCATAGGGGGCTCGGGTAGCTTCAAGGGCTGCTCCAAATGTGAAGTGGGCTGCACCATATGCTTTAGCTGCATCATGTAGGGGCTCGGGTAGCTTCAAGGGCTGCTCCTACATTAAAACAAAATAAACATTAGTTCATGATTATATAATACACAAAACAAAATACATAATATAAATAAAACATACAACATATAAATAACATAACACATAATATTTATATTCAAAATAAAACACACGTTAAACATATAATATAAAATTAAACATAAAACATTAAATTAAACATAACATACAAGCTATAATAATATTTATAGATAAACCTAAACATAAAATATAAAATAGCCACAAAACATAACATAAACATTATATTAAAAAGAAGATCATAACAAGCATACAAAAAACACATAATTGTAACAAAAACTTAGGAAAATAAGCTACTAGAATAACCCAAAAACGATGACTAAAACTAGTCAACACTGGCCTCCTTGGGGGTGAGTGAAACTTCTTATATTCAAGGTAGCTAGCAACCTAGAGGGCGGATGAATATGTTTATCTAGGTCTTTTAGATTTTCTTTTTGATACTTCTTAAGTTACTTTATGAGTGATCAGTTGAATGCTTTTAAGTACCTGCAAGCCAAAAACAATCACAAAAAAACACACAAGTATTGTATAGTGGTTCCCCAAAATTATGGGTACATCCACTCTCCTCCTACCTTTCTAACTTCCTCCTAGTCAAGGCACTTCTCCAAACCAATGCTCCAAAGATCTTACACCTCAGATCCCTCAAGATCTCCCAGTATCCTCCAAGACCTATATTTCAGCCACAAGGGCCTACAACTCAGTGATACAAGTATCAGCTACCTCAGGCAATTAATCCCTACCACTTAAGCTATGGAGGATAGCCCTGCCTCAGAGTAAACTTGCTCCTAAAACTCAAAGAGATTCACTCTCATATAGCTCATGAAATATTTTCCTACTTTTTAGTGAGTAAAAACTCACCTACCATAGATCCCAGCAGGATCCTACTCTCAGAGAGGAGCCCTCTCCTACAGCTCAGGCAAATTTGCCCTACCTCGGTCCCAAGTCCCTACTGCTTGGATCTAGGAGGATCCTATAACAAGAAATAATTTAATTAACTTTGACATAGAGAAATTCCTCTATGTAGATAACTAGAACTGAGAAATTTCAGTTCTAACTCTCCTCACAGCAGAGAAAAACTTTGCTGGGAGAACTCAGAAGCTTACTCCTGAACTTGCTGTAGAAGACAAAAGATCTGTTGATCTAGAGTCTTCAAGCAGCTAACAGAACCAGCCAAAGGCAGAAGGTTTTTCTTTCTTCAGAACTATTTCTGATCCTAATGTGACAGATGGAGATTGCACATCTATCTGAGCTTTTCTTGCTGGAGAGCTTTAAGTTTTTTACATACAGCAATAGTGAGAAAGATGAAGATGGCTACTCACTTTTGAAGTTGATAAAAGCCCTAAAAGTTTTTTTTTGTCTTGGCCCCATCTCTTCCTTTTGTAGTTCGCCGATCAACGGCTCTTAGAAATTGATGGGCCCCACTTGTAGCTTCCAACTGAACCTTGCTTTAACGGAAGAAGACGTACAGTAGCTTCACAACATAGTTTGTCGTGTTCTGTAGCTTCCCCGTACCTGATTTGAACTTATTTGACTTTGTTGATTTTGCTGATGTCAGCACCTGTGGACTTCGCCAAAATCAAGCATCAGTAGAATAGGCGTTGAGTGAATGAGCTTCACTCAATGCCAAAACACTTAGACAAAATTTTGTCTATCTAGGCATTGAGTGCGTTGAGTGAACAAGCCTCGCTCAACGCTTTTTTCCTTAACAAAAACTTCCCGCTTCTCTGCCGTTGAGAGCGTTAAGTGTGTCTTCATCACTCAATGCTTTTTTCCATAACCAATTTTCTGCCTCTGAAGCATCTTAGGCATTGAGAGCATTGAGTGAGAATGCCTCACTCAACGCTTTTTACCTTAGCCAATTTTCTGAGCTTAGTTCGACGAACGGTGAGCTCAGCTTGATGAAATCTGAACTCAGGTCGACGAATTCTGAACTATGTTCGACTAACTCAGAATCTCAAACTCTGAGAGTAGCTCGACGAACGCTAAGCTTAGCTCGATGAACTATGAACAGAGTTCGAAGAATTCTGAACTTAGTTCAACTAATTCAAAATCTTGTTCAACTTAATGCCTTTTGTTGTATGGCAGTGAGTGTGTCTTCATCACTCAACGCCAAACTACTTAGATATATTTCTGCCTTTAGCAGCATAGTGTTGAGTGAGTTGACTTCACTCAACGCCTGTAGACTTAACCACTTTTCTACTCATTTCAACTTAGGCTTTTACTTCTTTAGCCTGTGTCACAACTTTTTGCTATATGGCATTGAGTGACTTGACTTCACTCAATGCTTGTAGACTTAGCCATTTTCTCAGCTTGCCACTGCTTTGGCTTTGACTGTATAGGCTTCACTCAGTGCTATAGGTCATCTGACGTTAAGTGAGTCACCTTCACTCAATGCCTGTGGACTTGGACAGATTTCTATCATCCCACTCCTTGGGTAAGAGTTTACCTAACATAGCCACTTAGGATACTTACGTATATCATTTATAAGATTGACTTTCTCAAATCTAGGACATTGTGGGAAATGGACCCAATAATCTCACCCTATTTGAGGAAGTCAAAACTCTTAAGCAGGTGAGTCAATGACATACACAGATCCTTGCAGCAATAAGCATAAAAACTATATAATTGAGAAGTGATTCATCTGATCATCTGCCCCCCCTCAATTAGGCAGCAGTGAATTATTGGAATTGCTGGACATGCTCCCCCTTAATTGGAGAATCCTCATTTCTTTAAAGAACAATTCCATCTGCAAAATGCAAAATTGTTGCTACCACATGAGCAGCAACTGAAGTTATACTAAGTTTAACATACCCAACTCAAATTTGAAGGTGTTAAACTTGGCTTCATCTAGTGGCTTAGAGAAGATGTCAGTCACTTGCTTGTTTGTTGGAACAAACTCAAGGGTGATGTCATCACATTCCACATGCTCCCTAATGAAATGATATCTAATCTCTATGCGCTTAGTCCTGCTATTGGAGATAGGATTCCTAGAAATTGAGATTGCACTAGTAGAATCACATAATAGAGGAGTTCTACTGAACTGGAGGTTATAGTCTTGAAGCTGGTGCTAGATCCACAGCAACTGAGCACAACAGCTACTTGCTGATATGTACTCTGACTCTGCAGTTCATATTACAATACTGGTTTGTTTCTTGCTGCTCCAAGATACCAGTTTCCCTCCCAAGAACTGACAGGTGCCAGATGATTTCTTCCTGTACTCTTTGCAGCCTGCAAAATCTGCATCTGAATAGCCTGTTAGTTCAAATTCCTAATTCCTATGGTACCATAGGCCAAGATCTAGAGTGCCCTTAAGATACCTCAAAATTCTCTTAGCTGCAGAGTAATGAGATTCTTTAGGGCAATGCTGATACATAGCACAAACACATGTATCATACATGATGTCTGGCCTACTTGCAGTCAGATATAGAATGGAGTCAATTATCCCTCTATACAAAGTTTCATCAACAGGTTTCCCTGCCTCATCTTTGCCTACATGCATACTTGATCCCTTGGGAGTCCTCCTGTTGGAGGAATTCTCCATGCCAAATTTTTTTATTAACTCCCTAGTGTACTTAGACTGAGATATGGACAAGCCATCATCAGTCTGTCTTACTTGGAGGCCCAAGAAGAACTTAAGTTCACCCATACTACTCATCTCAAACTTCCCCTACATAAGTTTGGCAAACGTCCTGCAGAGGTTGTCATCAATAGATCCAAAGATAATGTCATCTACATAGATCTGAACTAGGATGATCTTACCCTTAGATTCCCTTAGCAATATGTTATTGTCTATCTTCCCCCTTGAGAATTTGTTCTTAATGAGGAAGCTAGACAAAATCTCATACCAAGCTCTAGGGGCTTGCTTCAGCCCATATAGAGCTTTCCTAAGTCTATAAACACAATCAGGTGAGTTAGGAACTACAAAGCCTGGAGGCAGCTCAACATAGATTTCCTCTTTTAAGTCACCATTCAATAAGGCTGACTTCACATCCATCTGGTAGACCTTGAAGCCCTTGTGTGCACTATATGCATGGAACAGTCTAATGGCCTCCAGTCTTGCTATAGGGGCAAAAGTTTGATCAAAATAAATACCTTCTTCTTGTATGTACCCCTTAGCCACTAGCCTTGCTTTATTTTTGATTATAATGTCACTTTCATCAAGCTTGTTTCTGTAGATCCACTTGACTCTAATGATATTATGTCCTTGTAGTCTGGGAACCAGCTTCTAGACCTTGCACCTATTGAACTGGTTCAGTTCTTCCTATATAGCTCCAATCCAATGTTGATCTATGTTGGCCTCTTCAAACTTCTTGGGCTCTACTTGTGACAGAAAGCTTGAGTACATGGCTGTGTTCAGACTTCTCCTTCTTATTAGTACTCCATGGCTTGCCTCACCTATAATCTGGTGTGCAGGATGATCTCTTATGTGTCTGACTGCTGGTGGCAGTCTTCTTTCAATAACAGGTACAGCTTCAGGTACAGCCTCTTGTTGATCTTCATCCATTCCAAGTGTACCTGGTAGATTTTCTGGAGTATCCACTTCATCTTGTATAACTGGTGATGTTTCATTGATGGTCAGTTTGTCCATCATCTGTTCTGTACATGTAGTACTATAAGAGGATCTAGGCAACCCACTATTAATCACAGTAGATTCATCAAAAACTACATGTACAGACTCTTCGACAACTTGGCTTTTCAAGTTGTAGATCCTATAGGCTTTGCTATGATTACTGTACCCAACAAATATTCCATCAAAAGACTTTGCAGCAAACTTAATCATATAGGACTTGCCATTGTGAAGCACAAAGCACTAACTACCAAAGATTCTGAGATAGCCCAGATTTGGTTTTTTGCCCTTCAAGATCTCATAGGCAGTCTTCTTGTGGCTTTTGGTGATAGAGGCCCTATTGAGGACATGACATGTAGTATTTACTACCTCAGCCCAAAAATATTCTGGGAGAGATGTATCACTCAACAGTGTTCTACCAGCCTCTATGAGTGCCATATTTTTCCTCTTAACTATCCCATTTTGCTGGGGTGTTCTAGGAGAAGAGAATTCTTGATGAATCTCATGCTCTCCACAGAACCTTGTCATATCATCAGACTGGAATTCTATCCCATGGTCATATCTGATTTTGACCACAGAACTACCAAGCTCATTCTGAATTTGCTTGACAAACCTCATGAAGACATCAAGGGTCTCATTATTTTTCTTAAGAAAGAACACCCATATAAACTTGGAATAGTCATCAACTACCACAAGGGTGTAGACTTTCCTACCAAGACTGTGAACTGGTATAAACACCTTACAGAGTTTTTGGTCCCAATGCCCTTGAAGGAGACTTTTGTCTTCTTGTCCTTTTGGCAAGCTAAGCAATGCCCTCCTTGGAGCACTTCACATTGGGCCCATTCCTAACAGCTCTTGACTAAAGAGCTTGTCAATAGTCTTGTAATTCAAATGGGCTAGTATCTTGTACCACTGGACACAGTAAGATACTTTCTCATTTTCCACTAGACAAACAGGAGAATCCATATCAAGACATAGAAAGTTTAAGCAATAAACATTTCCACTCCTAGTGCATGTCAAGATGACCTCTTGGTCACTTGACCTCCTAATTAGGCACTCATCTTTGTGGAATACAATAATATAGCCAATGTCAGAAAGCTGGCTTATGCTTATAAGTTTATGTTGCAACCATTCAACATAAGGCATCTTGGTGATAGTGACTATGCCATTGGTAATCTTACCATATCCTCTGGTTACACCTCTATCTGAACCACCAAAGATGACTTTGGGTCCCTATTTTACTGGAGTAAACTCCTTCAAGTTGATCCTTGTCCCAGTCATGTGCTTGGAATAACCACTATCCAAGTACCATATAGGGGAATGACATCTTGGACTTTCGTGTAATATACAGTTTACATAACCTTAGGACCCCAATATCTATTGCTTCCTAGGTGCATGTTATCATGAAACCGAACATGTCCACCAGTAGAATTTCTGACTGGTGGACTGACCCTAGCTCTAGCCACATTAGGATTGTGCCAGCAATCAATGGCAAAATGTCCTATCTTACCACATCACCAATAGTCATGTATGTTATATCTTCTTTTCTGTATAGGCCCTGCAGCTTGGTTAGCAGCAGCCTTAACAGGAGGAAGATGTGCTGCAGCCCTTTTTCTGATTTCTTTTAGCTAGAATTTGACTGAATGTAAGTCTTTTAGCTGGCTGATTTTGTGTGCCCTGAGTTCCAGCAGCAACAAGCTTCTTTTCAGAAAGCATGCTTCTGATGGCTTCAGATATGCCCAGATCAACCTGACTCTTAAAATTGCTCTTAGTCTAAACCTTTGTTGTCGGACACTGAGCCTTGGCTGCATCAATATTCTTGAGTGTTGGTGCTGAAGCATCAAAAACAAATGGTTCAGATTGGGCCATTTGAAATTTCTCATTGGCAGCCTTGAAGGCACACACCCTGCTAAAACATTCACCATGGCAGTGAACATATTTGTTCACTCCAGATGAACAACCCTTCTCTCAGTGACCATGAGAGCTTTCTTGGTCATACCTATTAGAAGGTATCAGAACTTTTCTAAAAATGATGGGAGGCTTGGAAGCAATAGGCTGATTTGGAACTGGAGCTTTGCCCTTCCTTTTAGAAGGAACAACTCTTGTGCTTACCTTGAATCCTAACCCCTTCATGCCCTTTTGAGAGGAGAAGATGTCTATCAAGGGTAGTATTGTACTTGGCTTAGAATAGCTAGCCACTATTCTTTTCCACTTCTCAAGCTTATCTTCAAGCTCCCTGATGAGACAATTCTAGTGCTTGATGGAGGCTATCTAGATGTTTAAGAGGGAATTCAGTTGGCTTATTTCCCTAGCTTTCTGGTCCAGCAGATTAGTTGTTATAGCCTGCTGGGCAACTACAAGCTTAAGAGATGAAATCTCTTTGGCTTGCTTCTTAGACAACTTCTTGATCTTCTTGAAGGCATTCAAAAGTTCTCCATACTTGTCAATCAGTTGATTGACATCTCCTTTAGATCTAGAATCTTCTTCAGCACTGGGTGAAGAGTCTTCTGAGCAAGGACTAGTCTCACACTCAAACAAAGAAGCAGAATTAGGTAATGAATGTACCTTGCTTTGACCAAGCTGATCCTGGTTGCCCTCTTCATCTATCATTGCCATCAGCACTCTGTAGCTGTAGGCATATTCATCCTCCTCTGACTCACGGTCTGATAGTGTCAGAGGGGCTCTAATTCCTACCATCACTGTACGATTGACTTCTCCTGCTGCAACAGCTTTATCTTTAGCCTTAGTAACTAGCCCAATATAGGCTTCCTCTTCTTCGGACTCAGATGATGATGAGTCTGTCCAACTCTTTTCCTTCTTAGCAATGAAATACTTCTCCTTCTTCCCTTTATAATGATGCTGCTTCTTCTCCTCAGCCTACTTCCTCTTCTCTGGGCAATCAGCTATCATGTGCCCAAGCTTGTTGTAACAGTAGCAAACTAGTTTAGAGGAGTTATATTTATTAGGTTTGGAACCATACCTGTCAATCTTGGACTCATTCTTCCTGTGATGAGTAGAATTGGAGGCCCTCTTCTTCCAATGCTTCTTCTTCATCAGCCTCTGGGGTTGCCTGGAGAAAGCTGCAAAGTCTTCATCAGACATGTTGCTGTCTGATGCCTCTAATTCTGAGCTATCTGACTCAGCTGGTCTTCTTAGTGGAGAGGCAATCCTCTCCTTGCCCTTTTTGGTACTTTCTGCTTTGAAAGCCAAAGTCTTTTCCTTGGCTAGAGATTTGCTAGTGCCCTCCTCCTCTCGTCTGGCAGCTATCTGCATCTCATAGGAAAGCAGCTTTCCAAATAATATTTGGGGAGGAGTGTCAGCAAGCTTAGCCACCCCTCTTATGGCACAGATCTTAGTATCAGAGTCTTTAGTGAGAGATCTAAGAAACTTGCAATTTATTTCATAATTATTGAAGACCCTCCCATAGGTCCTCAACTCATTTATAATCCTGAAAATTTTTTCATAACAAGTAGTTATGTTCTCCTTCAGGTTTTTCCTGAAAGCCTCATACTCATGGTTGAGCAGAGACTTCCAATCATCACTTACCTCTTCAGTACCCTCCATGTAGAACACAAGCGTGTCCCACATCTCCTTGGAGGTCTGGCAGTGAAACAAGTTCTGAAATGTTTAATCATCTACATCACTGACAATGATATTTTGTGCTCTCTTGTCCATGTTAGCTAAGATGACCTCATGTTTTTTCATCTCAGAGTATGTCTTTGGTGTTTGGATGTTGGCATCCAGAGTATAGACCTTCATAGGAATGACAGGTCCCTCCCTGACTGTTGCAAAGATCCTTGGATCTTAGGCTTCCATAAATAGTTGTCTCACACTCTCTTGCCAGATTCCAAAATACTCTTCCTGCATATGGAGTGTTTCATGGAACTCAGCTCTCTCTGGCTCTCTCTAGAGCCCATGATCACTTAACTGAAGCTACCTTTGGAGATCACTAAGATAATTAAATCCCTTTTTGAGCAACCTACCTCTGATACCACTTGAAAGTTCTTATATTCAACATAGCTAGCCACCTAGAGGGGGGTGAATAGGTTTATCTAGGTCTTTTAGATTTTCTTTTTGATTCTTCTTAAGTTACTTTATGAGTGATCAGTTGAATGCTTTTAAGTACCTGCAAGCCAAAAACAATCACAGAAAAACACAACTATTTTATAGTGGTTCCGCAAAATTATGGGTACATCCACTCTCCTCCCACCTTGCTAACTTCTTGCTAGTCAAGGCACTTCTCCAAACCAATGTTCCAAAGAGCTTACACCTCAGATCCCTCAGGATCTTTTAGTCTCCTCCAAGACCTACACCTCAGCCATAATGGCCTACAACTCAGTGATACAAGTATCACCTACCTCAGGTAATTAAGCCATACCACTCAGGATATGGAGGATAACCCTACCTCAGAGCAAACTTGCTCCTACAACTCAGAGAGATTCACTCTCCTACAGCTCAGACAATATTGCCCTACTTTTCAGTGAGTAAAAACTCACCTACCTCAGATCCTAGTAGGATCCTACTCTCAGAGATGAGCCATCTCCTACAGCTCAGGCAAATTTTCCCTACCTTAAGCCCAAGGCCGTACAACTCAGATCCAGAAGGATCCTACAATAAGAAATAATTTAATAAATTTTTATATAGAGAAATTTCTCTGTGTCAACAACTAGAGATGAGAAATTTCAGCTCTAACTCTCCTCACAGTAGAGAAAACCTTTGCTGGGAGAACTCGGAAGCTTACTCCTGAACTTGCTGTAGAAGACTAAAGATCTGTTGATCTAGAGTCTTCAAGCAGCTAACAGAACTAGCCAAAGGTATAAGGTTCTTCTTTCTTCAAAACTATTTCTGATCCTACTGTGGCAGATAGAGACTACACAGCTATCTGAACTTTTCTTGCTGGAGAGCTTCAAGCTTTTTACATGCAGCAATGACAAGGAAGATGAAGACGGCTGTTCACTTTTGAAGTTGATAAAAGCCCTAGATGTTTTTTTTGTCTTGACCCCATATCTTCCTTTTGTAGTTCGCCGATCAACGGCTCTTAGAGATCGGTAGGCCCCACTTGAAGCTTCCAGCTACACCTTGCTTTAACGGAAGAAAACATACAATAGCTTCACGGTATAGTTTGTCATGTTATGTTGCTTCCCCGTTTCTGATTTGAACTTAGTTGACTTTGTTGATTATTCTGACATCAGCACCTGTGCACTTAGCCAAAATCGAGCATCAGTAGAATAGGCGTTGATTGAATGAGCTTCACTCAATGCCAAAACACTTATACAAAATTTTGTCTATCTAGGCATTGAGAGCATTGAGTGAACAATCCTCACTCAATGCTTTTTTGCCTTAAAAAAACTTCCTGCTTCTCTGGCGTCGAGAGCGTTGAGTGTGTCTTCATCACTCAACTCATTTTTCCATAGACAATTTTTTGCCTTTGAAGCATCTTAGGCATTGAGTGCGTTGAGTGAGCATGCCTCACTCAACACTTTTTGCCTTAACTAATTTTCTGAGCTTAGTTCGACGAACTGAACTGAGTTCGACGAACTGAACTGAGTTCGATGAACTGAACTGAGTTCGATGAATGGTGAGCTCAGCTCGACGAATTCTGAACTCAGGTTGACGAATTATGAACTAAGTTCAACTAACTCTGAATCTCAAATTCTAAGAGTAGCTCGACGAACGCTAAGCTTAGCTCGTCGAACTATGAACTGAGTTCGACTGAACTTAGTTCAACTAATTCAGAATCCAGTTCAACTTACAACATTTTTGCTGTATGGCATTGAGTGTGTCTTCATCACTAAACGCCAAACTACTTAGCCATATTTCTGCCTTTAGTAGCATAACATTGAGTGTGTTGACTTCACTCAATGCCTGTGGACTTCGCCACTTTTTTGCTCATTTCAACTTAGGCTTTTTCTGCTTTAGCCTGTCTCACAGCTTTTTGTTATATGGCATTGAGTGAGTTGACTTCACTCAATGCCTGAGGAATTAGCCATTTTATCAGCTTACCAGTGCTTTGGCTTTGACTTTATAGGCATCACTCAGCGCTATAAGTCATCTGGCGTTGAGTGAGTCACCTTCACTCAATGCCTGTGGAGTTAGATAGATTTCTGTCAGCCCACTCCTTAGGTAAGAGTTTACCTGACATAGCCACTTAGGCTACTTACGTATATCATTGATAGGATTGACTTTCTCAAATCTAGGACATTATGAAAATGGACCCAATAGTGAGGCAATCCTCTCCTTGCTCTTCTCAGAGCTCTCAGCCTTAAAGGCCACTGTGCTTTCCTTGGCATGAGTCCTATTGGTGGTTTCCTCCTCCTTCCTAGCAGATAGCTTCATTTCATATAAAAGCAGCTTTCCAAACAAAGTATGAGGAGGAGTTTCAGCAAGCTTGGCCACTTCTCTGATTGCACAGATTTTTGTGTCCTAGTCTCTGGTTAGAGATCTTAGGACCATATCATTAAGCTCATAATTGTTGAAGACCATCACATAGGTCCTCAGCTCATTAACCACTCTAAAACATTTCTCATAACAATCAGCTATGTTGACTATGTTGCTTTGCCTGAAGGCTTCAAATTCCTGATTGAGTAGAGATTTTCTGTCATCCCTGACTTCTTCAGCGCCCTCCGTGTAGACAATCAGGTTGTACCATATTTCCTTAGATGTTTTGCAGTTGACAAGATCCTAGAATGTGGAGTTATCAATGGCACTCACAATGATATTCTGTGACCTCTTGTCCATAGTTGCAAGGATGACCTCATCCTTGGTCATCTCAGTGTACTTCTTTAGGGTTTGGACACTAACATCTAGGACAGAAATCTTCATGGGGATGAATGGTCCTTCCTGAACAATGATGAAGAACCTTGGATTAGAACCCTCCATGAACAATCTAACTATCTCATTCCAAATGTCGAAAGTCCCCTTTCTCCATATTGCAAGCTTCATGGAGCCCAACTCCTAATGGTTCTCTCCTGAACCCGTAAGGATAATCCTTATCTACTCTTGGAGATCTGTTCAGACTGTTAAGTCCTTTTTGAACAACCTCTCTATGATACCAATTGAAAGTCTTTAGTTTTAAGAGTAGCTAAACACATAGAGGGGGTGAATAGGTTTTTGTGTCTTTTTGACTATCTTCTTACTTTGGTGTGTGGTGACTTGGTGTTATGTTAGCTTTCAAGAATACACAATCAGCACGCAGGTATTTATAGTAGTTCCCCAAGGTATGAGTAAATCCACTATCCCTCCCACATTTCTAATAGTGTGTTAGAAAAGGCCAACTTCTCCAAAGTCGGCTCTAAGAGCTTACAACACAAATCTCTCAGGATCTCTCAAACTCCTCCAAGTCCTACCTCAGTCCCAAGGCCCTACAACTCAGAGAAAATGATACTCCTACAACCCAGTGATCCATAGATCACCTACCTCAGACTTTTATCCAAACTCCTACACTTAGGCTAGGAGGATAACCCTATACTCAGATCCACCACATGATCCTACCTCAGAGAATAATTCTCCTATAACTCAAGCACACAGTCCCTACCTCAGATCCACAGAGGTATGCTACACTAGAATCCACAAAAGGATCCTACCACTCGGCCTATATAATTTAGGCTTACAACTCAGATCAATTAAGATCCTATAGTGAGAATAAGTTTGTTGATGATGAATGACTCCGGAGAAGTTATCTCTGAGTCAGCATCTTCCTGAACTGAGAAGACTCAGTCCTATCTTCTTCACAACACCAAGAAATGATCTTCAATGTTTGTTCTTCTTATGCTGTGAAGTAATCTGCAGATATTGCTTCTTCTTTCTCAAAAAGTAATCTTCCTGAACTTGCTGTTGAGAGATGATTTGATCTTCAGAGAAAAGTTCTGTCAACAACAAATTTTGTCTGTGATTCACAGACTAACTTTTTATCAAGCTATTCGAATGCTTCAACTCGGTTCGAAGGAAGAGGATGACCGCTTTTCTCCCATAAGGTTGTTTCTAATTTTACGGAATTATGCTTTTGTATCCTGCTACTCAACGGCTCTATACAAAGTATGGGCAGGCCAGAAATGGCAACTGTACCATCATTTTTTCATTTACAGCTGTACTAAAGACATGCAGAGCCTTTTGTCTTCTTGCATGCAAGTCCCATAATATTTGAATTTCTGCTAATGTCAGCATGAGTCAGCGCTTCTGTACTTAGTAAATTTAAGACATACTGCACAGGCGTTGAGTGAAGCCTTGTCACTCAATGCAAAAGAACTTAGCAGAATTCTGCGACTGAGGCATTGAGAGCATTAAGTGAGTCATCCTCACTCAACGCATATAGACTTTTATAGTCAGCAGCTTAGGAGTCGAGTGAGCATTCATCACTCGACGATTCTGGACTTAGATTGATTTCTCTGAATATAGGCATTAAGTACTTCTTTTTCGCTCAACACTTTCTGTAACACCCCCTATCCGTCACATAGCATATAACAGTAGGTCCGGCCGAGGCCCGACGCCATATACCACAGACAGACCGGGTGGTTACTCAATGGAAATCATCCAACTAAAATCAACGTCCTACACATAGCATTCTAGCAGAGGCAATTATAATTGTTGCATTAAAAAAGAACCCAACACTAGCATGAATGTCCACTACAAGGCCAACAGGAATGAAGTACAAATACACAAATACTGGCCTTATGACCTTACAATTATTTTCCTCAAATTACATGTTTTTCAAACCTCGGCACGCCGGCCGGCCATACATGAATAAAAGAAAACACTCAAAATTAGGCCTTCGAGGGCCGACTCAGCAACCTGGGCTTTGGCCCGCTATTTACCGCTCGGCTCCGCAGCACCTGCAAGCACAATCCACCGCAGCGGTGGCAAACCAAAGCAACGGTCAGCAATGCTGACCAAATTATAATGATCCCGCCCCCAAATTGGGGCGGCGATGCTCCTTCCCTGCACTTTATTAGCATATCCAAGCAGTATATATATACATTGCATCACATGCATTGGCACGCACGACCACATGCCCCGTGCACTCAGGGCACATTCTCGGTGAACCGGTCAATGTCACGTTAATTTAAGCCATAGACACCCCGGTCTCACCACCGCCACTTTGACGGCCAAACTATGAGCATTTTGTCTTCCCGGCATGGGTCACGTCAATTTAAGCCATAGACCGCCGAAAACCCTCATCTATGCCAACGGATTACACCGAACGACATAGAACGGGTATGGTTTCGTCTAACCCGTGCTCACATCGCAACGACAATTTAAGCCATTTGCGTGGGTCAAACTTCTCCCGAGTCCCGTTTCCGTTACACACTTCATATAACCCGATTATGTTCAAGTTGGCTCCCAGGCCACCAAGTTGGCAGAATCACGCATCTGCCCAATTTTTTGGGAGCACCTAATCCCCAAGGCTTCCTGTTGCAATATACCCTGTAGATAACCCAAAAAACAAACATTCGCATGGAGTCTTCTCCTGCCATTTATGCAATGCAACATCACCGATCCAGACCAACTTGTCCGGGCAGGCTTCACACATCATGCCTATATCTGTTCTCGATTACGGACTCTACATGTACACAACGGGGACTATTCATGTCTACCCGAAAGAACGCCTCAACTCACTGTAAACTCGCGAGAGCGGTCTTCCCGATGCAAAAGAAGTTGAGCTTCACATGTCAAGTAGAGAACAGTTACCCTAACATTTTTCCTTGGCGCCATGGAAAAGTATGCGGATGAAAAGCACTGCCCACTCCTTGCCTCCGTAGATCTGAAGTCGGTTCGCGATTTGGAGCTCCGAAGTTCCGTCGGTGACCTGATCTAGACTTCTTCTTCCTCGTTGCTCTCCCCTCTCTCTAGAACTTAGACAGAGAACCAGCGAATAGAAGATGAGGGTTTTGAAACCCTACACTCAGGTATATCCCAATAGGAATAACCTCCAGCCGTCGGATGCCAACATGAAGAAATGTACGGCTACAATCCGGGTCTGACATAGAAAAACTAGGCCGAACACCACACGGTTCACAAACCGGAGCAGGACACGTCCGCGACAAACTTAAACTGTGTCGGGACATTTAGCCGAGACCCTGCCAATACCCCTGTGTCGACACCCTGTGTCGACACTCTGTGTCGACAAATCACACTCTGTGTCGACACAGCACTGTGTCGACACAGCACACCATGTGTCGACACTCTGTGTCGACATAACACACCCTGTGTCGACACAGCAGGGGCTGTATCGACACAGCATGCCCTGTGTCGACAAAGCAGGCCCTGTGTCGACACAGCAGACCCTGTGTCGACACATCAGGCTCTGTGTCAAACACGCCACAACTCGCCAAGGACACGGCCTATGACACGCCCGTGTCCCAGGCCGTGTGAACCCTGCCAAATTCCAAACTTAGCTCAAAATGCCTCCTGTCTCTCTTTTGAGTTTCAGGGCGTTACAACTCTCCCCCTCTTAAAATAATTTCGTCCACGAAATTACATAAAGGAATGATAAGCATAAAACTTAAACGGTACCTGAGCAAAACAACTTCGGGTACTCCTCAAGCATAGTCTGCTCTCGCTCCCAAGAGAGCTCCTCCAGACAGCAATTGTTCCAATGGACCTTGACCATCCTGATCTCTTTATTGTGTAGCCGCTTGACTTCCGAGTCCTCAATACATACAGGCTTGACCTTCGTCGTCAACTCACTATCGACAGGCACTTGATCGACCGCGATCACTTGTGTAGGCTCTTGCACCGCCTTCCGTAGCACTGATATATGGAATAAATCATGTAAACCACTAAGCTCCACTGACAGCTTCAATTGGCACGGTGCTTTACCAATCTGCTCCAGAACCTCAAACGGTCCAAGGTACCTCGGGCATAGCTTCTTCAAGCACCGCACCCGCGAGACACCCTTGAACGGCTTGATCTTCAAGTACACTCAATCGCCAATAGCGAACTCCACGTTCCTGTGCTTGGCATTATAGTACTTAGCCTGGCGGTCCTGAGATATTAGCAACCTCTCCCAAATGGTACTCACGAAAGAAGTAGCATCCTCCACCTCTTATCACTTGTACAATTTTGACTCGCTCGTTTCCAACCAAGACAACGACGTGCGACATCTTCTACCATAAAGGGCCTCGAAGGGCGCCATTTGTATGCTTGCCTGGTAGCTATTATTGTATGTGAACTCCACCAAGTATAGGTGGTCTTCCCATTTCTTTCCAAAGTCCAGGACAAACATGCGAAGCATCTCTTCCGTTGTCCTATTGACACTCTCGGTCTGACCATCCATCTGCGGATGAAAGGTTGTGCTTAAACTCAGGTTTGTTCCAACCATCTGCTGCACCAGCCTCCAATCATTGGACGTGAACCACCGATCTCGGTCACTCACGGTGTTGCGGGGCACACCATTAAGCCGCACAATATTATCCAGATACAGCTTTGCCAATTTCTCAGCTGGATCATCCTTCCTATGTGGAATGAAATGTGACACATTCATTAGACGATTTACGACCACCCAAATGGCGTCGTTCCCCTTTTGTGACCTTGGCAGCATGTGCACAAAGTCCATAGTAATGTCGCCGAACTTCCACTCCGGAATAGGCAAGGAATTCAAGAATCCTCCCGGCTTTTGGCATTCCTCTTTCACCAAGGCGAAAGTTTGACACTTCCCCATGTAGAGCGCCACATCCTTTTTCAGTCCTGGCCACCAGAACAATTTCTTAACATCGCGATACATCTTCATGCTCCCCAGGTGAATTGAGTACTTGGTATTATGCGCCTTGTACAACAATTCCACCCGCAAATTGCCCACGCTTGGGACGCACAGACGACCGTCTTTCCAAAGTAATCCGTCTTCCACAAGGAATTGGGAATTTGACCCATCCAGAGCCTCTATCATGAGTTGCTTCATGTGGACATCCATATCCAAAGCCTGCCGAATTCGATCAGCCAGGTCATATTGGACTTCAGTCCAATTCGATAATGCTTCAGTACTTGATTGCTTATCTACGCAAGAGATCTCCAACGCCTCCAACTCCAGAACCAACCGCTCATCATGGACCGACAGCCAATTGGCTTGAGCTGGGTCCCGGCGACTCAACGCATCTGCAACTGCATTGCCTTTATAAGGCACGTAGTGGATCTTGAATGTATAGTCCCCCAAGAACTCCATCCACCTACGTTGCTGCATGTTCAGATCTTTCTAATCCAACAAATATTTCAGGCTCTTGTGATCGGTGTAGATATCAATCTTCATACTATACAAATAATGTCTCCACAGCTTCAAGGAAAAAATCACGGCCGCTAACTCCAAGTCGTGGATCGGATAATTCCTCTCATGCACTTTCAGCTGTCTCGAGCCATATACAATAATGCTTCCATGCTGTAACAGCACACAATCCAAACCACTGCCCAAAGCATCGCTATAAATCTCAAAACCTTCGGTCCCACACGGCGAACTAAGAACTGGCGCAGTGGTCAATCGACACTTCAAATCCTCAAAAGCTCGCGCGCACTCTGGCATCCAAACAAACTTCTGCTATTTCCTCATCAAAGTAGTGAGAGGTAACGCTATCCGCGAGGAGTTCTCCACGAAGCGCCTATAATAGCCGACAAGCCCCAGAAAGCTCCGGACTTCCTCTACCGTAGAAAGCTCAGGCCACTCTCGTATCACAACAATCTTTGCCGGATCCACTGCAGTACCCTCTCCACTTACTATATGACCAAGGAATGACACTGAGGACAACCCAAACTCGCATTTCGAGAACTTAGCATACAATTGATTCCTCCTTAGCGTCTCCAAAACCTAATGAAGATGCCTGAAGTGATCTTCCTCACTCTGCGAGTACACCAAAATATCATCGATGAAGACGATCACAAAATGGTCCAAGTACACCCTGAAGGTCCTGTTCATCAAATCCATGAACACCGACAACGCATTCGTCAGCACAAACGGCATGACCGTAAACTCATAATACCCGTATCTCGTACTGAATGCTATCTTAGGGATATCACTCTCCTTTATTCTCAGCTGATAGTAGCCGGACTTAAGATCCAACTTAGAGTACATCGTCGACCTGACCAACTGATCAAAAAGATCATCGGTCCTTGGGATTGGGTACTTGTTCTTCTCCATCAACTTGTTCAGTTCTCGGTAATCAATACAAAGCCTCAAACTTCCATCCTTCTTCTTAACGAAGAGGACCGGTGCACTCCAAGGCGACGAACTTGGACGCACAAACCCATGCTCCAATAACTCTTGAAGTTGCACCTTTAGCTCTGCCATTTCCTTAGGTGCTAGCCAATACGGAGATCTTGACACAAGCTTCGCACCTGGCACTAGCTCAATTGTGAAATCTATCTCTCGTTGAGGAGGGGCTCCAGGACGATCGGCGGGGAACACATCAGGGTACTCAGCTACCACAGAAATACTATCCAACGTAGGCTTCGGCTTTGCAACCTCCACTAGTGTAAAGAACAGCTCTGCATCAACACGAACCACCTTCACCACCTGAAAAGCAGACATCAACGTCTTGCTCGACCCTTTGAAGCCCGTAAAAATCATCTCACGACTTGCTCCCAACTTGACTTCCTTGCGACCACAATCATTATAGGCTTGCTGCTCCGAGAGCCAGTACATGCCAAATATAACATCAAACTCCACCAGCGGCAGTAACAACGCTAGCAAATCAAACTCTTGATTCCCAATGCGAATCTTAACACAACAGATTTTATCCGCGCACATCGAACACCCATTCGGTAACAACACATCCAACTTATCCTTCGCCATCAAATAAGGTACTCCGATGCGTGATATGAATCCTTCGGACAAGAAGGAGTGTGAAGCTCCCGTATCAAAGAGTGCTCTCGTCGGAAAATCACAAGTCAAAACAAATCATAAACAAGCAATGGTAAGGTAACATACACATAATAAGTATAAAACAATTTGACTTGCTAGAAATTTAAACCATACATGTCACCACATCCGCTTGTTTGATGGCCTCCTATTGGCCAAGATTATAAACCCTTGTTTGAGCCGGAGCATAATGGGACGCGGTTGACTCCACCGCCTTGCCCTTCTCTTCATAAATTTCTACTGGCTTCCTTTCGGACTTGGGACGTCCGCTCCAGCAGTCACGGGCAAAGTGCCCCGGCTTCCCGCAAGTAAAACATGCACCCGGGGTCCGACCCGTAGTCTCCCCAGTAGCACCAGATGGAGCTGGACCCGAAGTCCTAGTATTATTAACGAACTAACGGTACCCAGACTTTGAGGTAGTCGGCACCTTGAACTCCGACTTTTTATCACCCAATCTTTTCTTCGCTTGAACATTCCTCATGTCCTTCTCCAAAGACCGAGCCGTGTTGACCAAGGTTAAGAAACCCTGCATCATCGGCCCCGAGAGTAGTAGCCTCAAGTCATCTCTTAGACCTTCCTAGAAATGGTTGGTATTACGCTCCTCATCCGCGATGGTGGAGCTAGTGTACCGACCCAAACGAGTAAACTCGTGGAGATACTCATCCACGCTACTCTCTCCTTGTACCAACCTCTGGAACTCATTCTCCAAAGCTATCCTCTGAGTCGAATGGAGGTACCTAGCTAAGAATAGTCTCGATAACTCCTCCATCGAGACGTTTGTAAGTTGCCTTCCTCTCAATAGATGCAGCTCCAAACCCTCCCACCACAGCCTAGCGTCTACATCCAATAGGAACGTAGCTATAGTGGTCATCTGCCACTCCTCCGTCTCCGTCGCTGTCAAGACTCTCTTCACATGGGAGAGCCAGTCTTCAGCTTGAGATGGGGTTCCCAACCCCGAGAATACCGGAGGATTAAAGATCATGACATGTTTGAGCTGTCTCTCGGTTTCCCTCCTCGGCACCAATGGTTCCACTACTACCTGCTCCACTCTTCTCGGCTCAACCTCTGGAAGAGGTACCTGCTCCATCATAGGAGCGGGCTGCTGCATTTGCCTTGCAGGCTGTGCATTGATCATGACAAACACTACTTCGACAACCAATCGTATGGTTTCAGCCGATGGAGGTGTTGCAGGAGCATTATTTGATGCACTACTAGCCTCAGAAACTCGGCGTTTCGACGGCCCAGCACCGCTTCTGGTCACCTATAATTGTACAAAACACCGTTAAGCGACCAAACAAAATTGCAAACAGAAATTATAGGAACACACAGGTTCCTCAAACACGTGTATTTTCATTCCTAAGTGGACATTCATGGGTTCTTTTGCTGTTATAACGATGACGCACACACCTGTGCTCACCACACCTTAAAAGAATTCGCCCACGAATTCATTTTAAGCCTGACCGAAACCAGTAGTCCGATACCAAATTATAACACCCCCTATCCGTCATATAGCATATAGCAGTAGGTCCGGCCAGGGCCCGACGCCATATACAACAGACAGACCGGGTGGTTACTCAATGGAAACCATCCAACTAAAATCAACGTCCTACACAGAGCATTATAGAGGAAGTAATTAAAATTGTTGCATTAAAAAAGAACTCAACACTACCATGAATGTCCACTACAAAGCCAACAGGAATGAAGTACAAATACACAAGTACTGGCCTTGTGGCCTTACAATTATTTTCCTCAAATTACATGTTTTTCAAACCTCGGCACGCAGGCCCGCCATACATGAATAAAAGAAAACACTCAAAATTAGGCCTTCGAGGGCCGGCTTAGCAACTTGGGCTTTGGCCCGCTATTTATCGCTTAGCTCCGCAGCACCTGCAAGCACAATCCACCACAGTGGTGGCAAACCAAAGTAACGGTCAGCAATGCTGACCAAATTATAACGATCCCGCCCCCAAATCGGGGAGGCGATGCTCCTTCCCTGCACTTTATTAGCATAACCAAGCAGTATATATATACATTGCATCACAGGTATTGGCACGCACGGCCACACGCCCCGTACACTCCGGGCATATCTCGGTGAACCGGTCAATGTCACGTCAATTTAAGTCATACACACCCCGGTCTCACCACCACCACTTTGATGCCCAAATTATGAGCATTTTGTCTTCCCGGCATGGGTCACGTCAATTTAAGCCATAGACCGCCGAAGACCCTCATCTATGCCAACGGCTCACACCAAACGACATAGAACGGGTACGGTTCCGTCTAAGCCGTGCTCACATTGCAACGACAATTTAAGCCATATGCGCGGGTCAAACTTCTCCCGAGTACCGTTTCCGTTACACACTTCACATTACCTGGTTATGTTCAAGTTGGCTCCCAGGCCACCAAGTTTGCAGTATCACGCATCTGCCCAATTTTCTGGGTGCACCTCGGGGTTAATCCCCAAGGCTCTCTGTTACATTCTACCCCGCAGAAAACCCGAAAAGATATACTCGAGTAGATTGCACACATTCGCCACACAGATGACACACAGTTTTATAGTGGTTCCCAAAGTGATGGGTACATCCACTTTCCCCCTTCGCCTATCTAGCAGTATACTAGATTCGGCATAACTTCCTTCTCAGATCCTCAGATCTTACAACTCAGAACCTTGCAAGGTCCCTACAACTCAAACTTCAACAAGTCCTACAACTCAGATCCTCCCAGATAATCCTTCCTTAGAGTGAGTTCACACTCATACAGCTCAGGAAATTAAGCCCTACCTCAGCCTCTTCCTAGGCCTACAACTCAGAGAACTTAATCTCCGATCTCAGGCACTCAGTCCTACCTCAGCCTTTATAAATTTAGGCTTACAACTCAGAGGAATAATCCTCCTACATTCAGAACTGTAAAAGATCCTACAAAAATTGAAAATAAAGAGAATAATTCCTTCACCCAGATAGAGAGAGAAAGGGTGAAGGTTTCTTGATCAGTTCTTGATAGATTGTTACTCGACACAGTATATGAAAGACTTACTCGAGTATATCTTAACTACTCGACATAGAGAAGATTATTACTCGACATAGTGTCGAGACTTACTCGAGTATATAAAGTACCTACTCGAGTAAATGACTTGGACTACTCGAGTGTGTTACTTAGAAAAGTTGGGAACTTGAATTCTGGGCAACTCAAGTAGGAAGACTGATCTACTCGAGTAGTTAAGTAAGCTACTCCAGTATGTCAATGAACTACTCGAGTGTTTTACTTAACTTCACGAGAGGAAAAATTTTCTTACTCGAGTATGCAGAAGTTTCACTCGAGTATATCTCAAGCAATCTACTCGAGTAGTTAGGGACCTACTCGAGAGAAATACTTAAAAAAATTTCTGTCAGCAATTTTCTTCTTCTACTAGAAGGGAATCAGCACCAAGTCTTTACACAGTCCTATAGCTTGAATATGAAGTGTATCCCAATAGAGAGACTACACATGAGTCAACACTTTGGAACACACAATGAGGGATTACACTGTGTGGTCCTGTGTTTGGTGACCCATTGTAGACTGACATTAGTCTACACTTCCCATTGGAGTCCTGCAAACACATAACTCAAGCAAAACATCAAATACAACCTAATTCATCTTAGTTCCAGGGTGACTTCATCAAATCTGGGTTAATGTGGGCATAGTTCCCAACAATCTCCCCCTATTTGTTGAAGTCAGAACCCTTTACACTAAGGTGAATTATAGACATAAAAATAAGCTAATTAGAAAATGTGCAAGCAAGCAATAGACTATGATAAAGGATAATAAGAGCAAAAACTTAGAATTTTATAAATAAGAATATCCAAAATTTTCATTTCTACAGTCAATCATTCCACCCTCTCAAAGATCCTTGAAGATCAGCCTTGATTCTGTCTGTCCAGTTTCTCTTGTTGTCTTCTCTGGTAGAAGTAGGGTTTTGGATAGTACTTGGGAGGCCTAGGAGGGGCTACAGGGTTGTTCCTCCCATATTCTCAGTCATAGATTCTTCTTTTTGTCATGGACTTCTCATAAAGTTCCCATTCAGAGGAGCTGTAATGAATGTTCCTGCTCTCATGGAATTCCATAACTAATCTGAGAATTTTTAAAATCAGGGACTTGGAGGTTGGTGACCAAACTTCGGCATGTTCAGTGGCTTTAGTAGGAGCAGTCCTGCTAGCAGAGGGGCCTTCACCATACTTCCTTTTCTTCTTATAAGTTTTGATCTCTGGAGGAGTTTTGAGGAATATATCTACAGGATCTTCTTCCCAATCTTGAGCATAGGTGTCTGGAGGGGCAACTGTGTCTCCAGGCCTGTGAGATAAAGTAGGTTGCAGAGGAACAGCTAGAGCAGATGGAGCAGATACATCTGTAGCTAGAGGGTTTAAATGATGAGGAATGATGTTGGGGTGAACAGCAAGGTCTGGCAGAATCTGATTGTGCATCCATACAGCAGTGTCATAGGTATGAAATTTGACACTCTGTATCTGGGCTAGCACATCATCACAAATTGTCTTCACATGAGCTTCCCATACATCTGAATTCTGAGCAGTTGATTTTTCGACTTGTTCTTTGAGTTCCTTGATCAATCCCCCCCCCCCCTTTCTGATTTCAACAGATAGCTTCTCTATAGTGTCTTCTTTGAAAAGACCGACTTCTTCACAGATTTTCATTTTGTGGGCTTCAGTTCTCTTGTCCAGTTCAATTTGATTATTTGCAAGAGTGACACCTTGGTCCATAACCTCTCCAACACTAGTGATAGTGTGGTCTAGGGCTTTGCCACCAAGTTGAAATAAGTATTTAAGCTTGTCAGTATTATGCTGAATTTCAGCAAAGCCTCTGCTCATCTCAGTCTCGAGAGCAGTTACCATGTCAGTGACAGTCTTTAGAGAAGTGTCAAAATAATTTCTTTGTTCTTGGAGAAGAAGTGTAATTTATTGCAGCAAATCTGAGGAGGAAGAGACTTTAACAGCAGCAGTATGAGGAGCAGCAGGAGGGAGAGGAGGAGCTACCCAAGGGGCTATTTCTTCAATGATCACAGAGCTATGAGCTCTGGTGGTAGGAATAAGAGCAACCCCTTCTTCTGTAACTTGAGGGAGAGAGAAATCTATTTTTCTGAGAGGAGCTTCTGCTAGCTCTGGAGAGGGCTCATCAGAAATATGAATGGTGTCTTGCTGGTCTTTGAGGCAATCTGGAGATTTGGCTGGAGTTTTGGCTGGAGAATGTACAGGTGACTGTGCTGGAGTGGAGTACTTGTGACATTCAGAGGATGGAGCTGGAGCAGATAGAGGAGGAATGGGCATCACTTCTTCAGAGAGCTCTGCAATCATAGCATCTATGGCAGTAGCTGTTGAGATAAGAGATTCTGGGGGTATCTCATCTGAGGGAGTTGCTGGACTTTATGGAGTATGAGGTAGGGAAGAAATTGCTGGTTGAGGAGAGGGCTTCCTGACTGAGGTAGAAGGAGCAGGCTCCCCCTCACTTGGTGCACCAGAGGGTCTGGCCACATGATGAGGAGAGAGAGATGGAGTCCTGTCTTCTAATGCTGGATCTGCTGGAACTTCTGAAATCTTTGCAGCTTGGGTAGGATTCTTTAGCTTGAGTTCCCATCTCTGAATGGAAGAAATGGAGACCTTCTTCATGTGGTGAAGAGGGGTCCCTTTGGAGAAGTTGAATACCTCAGGATTTGTTTCATGGAGGAGCAGAGAGATTATTCTGGCGTAGTTGGGGGATTTTAAACTGTCCTTGATTTTATCCAGAATCAGCATACCAAATTGGAATTTCTTGCGGCAGACAATGGCTTGCATTATGTCGAAGAAATATGATGGAATGTCTCTTATGGAGTTTGATGAACTGTAAATATACGTATTTTTATGCACATTAATTTAGTCATTTTCATTTATTTTCGTCGTTTTTACTTATTTTTATTCAATAAAATGTTCCTATTCTTGTAAATTTGCTTCTAACTTGTTTTATTTTTATTTTGCAGAAAAATTCCAAAATCTGCCAAAATTTGGGAAGTACACGCCCGTGACACATTGGTCACGCCCGTGACCGGGCCGTGACTGTGCATTTCCCGTGAAATCGGAAAATTTCTGAAGTAAAAGCTTGACACGCCTGACGACACGCCCGTGTCACCCGACACGGGGCGTGACCCAAGCCCGTGTCCTCTCCTCTCGACGAATTCCGCTCGACGATCGTCGAGTGTCGACACCAACAGTCACGCCCAGTGTCACGCCCGTGACCAAGGGCGTGACCCAATCTCATCTCAACGATTTCGACGCGACACTTTCCGCTCGACATTCGTCGAGTGTCGACCCCAACTGTCACGCCCATCATCACGCCCGTGACCGAGGGCGTGACCTTTCCAGCTAGCCCGACAAGATGCTGCCGAAGACTTTCGACGCAACCCGCGCCCGGTTCTACCTCCCCGACACGCCCAGAGTCACGCCCGTGACCTGGGGCATGACTGCCGCAAACTCAGCCCGAAGTCAACTTTCCTGTCCAATCGCCGGCCGCCTTCATGAATAGTACTGTCACGCCCCCCCCTACACGCCCGTGACCGAGGGCGTGTACTTAGAATTTTTTGCCTATAAATTGCCCAGTTCTGTAAGGTCCAAGGGTTCAGATTTTTGGGCCAATTTAGTGTCTTTTTGTGGGCTTAATCCGTGGATACTAGTGCTATGTAAGGAGATTTCTCCCTTCTTATTTCATGTTTTATTTTGCTTTATCTTCTAGCTTTGTAATAGTTTGATAATTTCAATAAAAATTTTAGATTTTCTCTCTCTATATAGCATGAAAATTCATTTGGATGGCTCACTTCTTCTCCCTTTTTTATCCTTGGTTTCATCCTTGTTCTTCATTTATGAAATGTGTGTGTGTGTGTATGAGTGTAATTTACTTTACTTTACATGTCTTTAACTTGTCTTCATGCTTAGAATTTTGATTTCATTCTCATGAATTTATAAAAGAGATTCAAAAAGTGATTTTGTTCCCTTTTTTACTTAGTTTTCTTTTAGGATTGTAAAACCTCTTTTTGTTCTTTTCATCTTCTTTTTCTCCTTTTTTATCACTTTCATAAAGTCATAAGAATGAAAATGTTGGCATTTTAATTTTCCAAAAACTTTGGTTTTTAATTTGTTTTGAAAAACTTTTGTCTTCTAAAAATTGAAATTTCCTCTTTTTATTTGTTTTTGGCAAAATCTAAGCATGAAAAAGTTAAAATTTTAATGTTTAGGTAACTTTCATTTTGCTTTTTATTTGTGTGTGTGAGTGTATGAGCCTAAATTTCCTTTTGTTCTTCTTAATCTTCATGAAGTGTGTGTGAGTGTAGGTGTATAACTTTTATGCTTTGATTCAAATTGTGTAGAGTGTGTGAGTGTAGGTGTTAAATTTTTAATGCTTTCTTTTAATTGCTTTCTTTTAATGCTTTGTTCAAATTATGTAGAGTGTGTGAGTGTAGGTGTTAGCTTTATTGCTTTCTTGAATTTCTTATGGAGTGTGTGTGTCTGTGTGTATTTATTTCCGCCTACTCGTTAAGAGTTAAATGGCGCACCATTTTCATTTTTAGTCCTACTCGTTCGAGTAGGACTTGTAATTTTTCTTTCTTTATTTTTCCGCCTACTCACTTGAGTTTAAATGGCCGAACTTTATTTCCCGCCTACTCGTTTGAGTAGGATTTGTAATTTTTCTTTCTTTATTTCTCCGCCTACTCACTTGAGTTAAATGGCCGGACTTTATAGCCCTGTAATCGCATTTATTTTCTCCTACTCATTTGAGTAGGACTCGCTTTCATTTCAGTCCTACTCGTTTGAGTAGGACTTGCAATTTTCAGCTTTTATTTACCGCCCCCACTCGTTTGAGTGGGACTCGCAAATTTGAATTATGCAAATTTCTTTCATGTGTAACTTAGTTCCTTTTTAATTTATAATTTGGAGTGTGCGTGAGTTCTTGTTTTAGCTAATTTTTCAGTTTTCTAAATGTTGTTATTTTTCTTGTGTCCCCTTCTTATAATCGTTTAGCATTTAATTTCGAACTCGCGCCTAACTAAATTATAAGCCATCCCCATACCGATGTGTGGCTAATCGCTATTAGCCTCGGCATTGAAGAGCATTGGGACATTTAAAATGATTTATAATAATTAAAGCTCTTTATTTTCATTTTAATTTAAGCACTTTAGGTTTACCCCGGGTTTACGACGCGTAGGACCACATATCGATGTGTGGGCCCTATTTCCGTAGTCCATATGCTAGCTAGCTGAGAGGCCGTGCATATGGACCGATCACCCCTGGGTAAATAAAGTTGCGTGCATACCCTCGAAAGAGGACAAGCGTAATTCTACCGGATTGGGTTCCCCACCCAATAGCGGGGTTCTTAGCGTAAAGCGGGCGTTAAGAGGAATCCTTCGTCGGACTATCGTTCGGTCGAATAGTCTTAACGTTTAGGTGAGCGATATCCCTATAGCTAGGTGAGCTCACATTAGTGGAACCTCCACGGCCAAGTTGTCTTATTATTAATTTGAAAACTAAGTCTTTTTATTATTAAAAATTGTTTTAGTCTTAATCCGATTCGATGCCGAGCGTTAACCCTTCATCAAATATTTTCTAAATCGTTTTTTCGGTCCTTTGCTTTTCCGTCTTTTATTAAGTAAAAAAATCCACCTTATTTTCAGTAAAATAATAGTCCTCCCGGAGGAGTAAGAATAGTCAACGCGACCCCGAGAACAATACGACCTCGGTATTCCCCCGAATACCGAGTACTACTTGCGATAGGTGCACTTGCCTACCCGGGCGCATCAAGTTTTTGGCGCCGTTGCCGGGGAGCCTCTTTTCGAGCGAGCCCGCGGCGATCGACTCACCGAACCAACCACAGTAAGAGTCTGTTCGCGGGCGCATCAAGTTTTTGGCGCCGTTGCCGGGGAGCCTCTTTTCGAGTTGCTATTTCGAATTCCGGAGTCTATTAATTTTACTTATTTTCTATAAAAAAAAACTAAAAACTTTATTTTAAAACAAAAACAAAAGTTTATTTTGTTTTATTTTTGTTTGGGTGTATGACCCGAGGACGACCCTCAGAGTCTGAAGATTGGGACTTCGACCCTGAGATCGAACGCTCTCTTGCGCGTATCCGATCTCAACGCCGAAATCCTTCTTTAGATCCCGAGGAATCTATCGGAGAACCTACTGTTGTACTTATGGCTGCGCCTAACCCTCCCCCGGCGGCCGAGCGTACTATGTCCTATTACGCCCAGCCTAACCTGGATGATTCTGGGTCGAGTATTGTTCGCCCTGCGGTGGCGAATAATAATTTCGAAATAAAGTCAAGTGTCATTCAAATGGTCCAAAACGCCGTGCAGTTCGATGGACTGCCGGATGAGGACCCGAATGTCCACTTGTCCAATTTCTTGGAGATTTGCGACACCTTCAAGATTAATGGCGTCACTGATGACGCCATTCGTTTGCGCTTATTTCCTTTTTCCCTTAAGTCCAAAGCCAAGGCGTGGTTGAATGCCCTCCCGCGAGGATGTATCACCACGTGGGCTGAGTTGACGGAACGGTTCCTAACGAAGTACTTTCCGCCCGCAAAAACTGCAAAGTTGCGGGCGGACATTTCTTCGTTTGTGCAGAACGATCCTGAGTCTCTATACGAGCCTCTTTTCGAGTATTGTTCGCCCTGCGGTATCTAGAAGAATGAGCAAGTTGTGAAAGTCGTCTGAGAGCTCGGCAATCCCGGCGGTAACAAGTTCCGATCCTACGCCAATCTTGGAGACGGCGGCCATGATCTAGAAAATGGGAAGAAATTCTATCGGGGAAGGGGAACAGTTGTGGCTCTGCAATTTCTCGAATGAAGATGAATCGACAGACGGGTACTCGAGTGAATGGAAATGATTTCGTGTAGAGTGATATTTGGAATTTCGAATTTATAAAACCCTAGGTTTAAGTCTAATCATCTAGAGGAAAATAATTTAAAGTAAAGGCGGCACGGGAAAAATTAGAAAGCCAAGAGGCAGATTCACGAGAGGTAAAAGAGGTACTCGAGTACATAGGGGGTTACTCGAGTTGGTCTAAAGAAGGTACTCGAGTATATAGAGAATTACTCGAGTATGTCCGGAGAATCTGAAATGACTCGAGTAGAAGAATGGACTAACTCGAGTAGGTGAAGTATACTACACGAGTACTTAATTGCCTTACTCGAGTAAGTTAAAGGACTACTCGAGTAGGTCTGTTGAGTACTCGAGTAGGTACCTTGAGTACTCGAGTAGGTCAGGTTTTACTTAAGTCAGAGAAGGAAGAAACCTTTGAAAAGCCAGATTTTGACTAACCTTTTAATTTCCTTTGCTTCCTTGATATCCAAACTGCTCTAATCTTCCTTGTTGAGCATCCCAAGTTCCGTTTTGAAGAATGAGAACTTGGTCTCGTCCAGCGGCTTCGTGAAAATGTCTGCGACTTGCCTGTCTGTGGAGACATATTGGAGATCTATTTCCCCATGCTCTACATGCTCCCGGATGAAATAATACCTTAGCTCGATATACTTTGTCCGGCTGTGCGAGACTGGATTGTTGGCTATTGCAATGTCGCTGGAAGAGTAGCAAAACAGAGGGATATTCTTGAACATCATGTTGTAATCCTCAAATTGATTCCTTATCCAAAGTAACTGTGCGCAGCAACTGCCTGCATAGATGTACTCTGACTCAGCCGTTGAGATTGCAACACAGTTCTGCTTCTTACTACTCCAGGAGATTAGCCTTCTTCCAAAGAATTGGCAAGTCCCTGAAGTGCTTTTCCTGTCGTCTTTGCTACCTGGAAAATCTGCATCTAAAAAACCAATTAGTTCGCTGTCACTACTTATTGGGTACCATAAGCCAAGATTTGGTGTACCTTTAAGGTATCTCAAAATCCACTTTGCAGCAGCGTAGTGAGATTCCTTAGAGTTCACCTGAAATCTAGCACAGACACATGTTAGAAACATTATGTCAGGTCTACTGGCAGTGAGGTAGAGCAGGGATCCAACTATGCGTCTGTACTTGGTTTCATCAAAAGGTTTCCCTTTTTCATCCTTGTCCAGAGACATAGTTGAGCCCATTGGAGTCCTCATAGAGGTTGCGTTCTCCATTCCGAATTTCTTAATTAGCTCTTTGGTGAACTTGGTCTGCGAGATGAAAATTCCATCTTCAGATTGTTTCACCTAAAGCACTAAGAAATACTTCAGCTCGCCCATACTACTCATTTCGAACTTCCCTTGCATAAGTTTTGATAACTTTTTGCAGAGGTTGTCGTCTGTAGAGCCAAAAATAATGTGGTCGACATAGATTTGCACTAGCAAAATCTTGCCTTTTATTTCCCTAAGAAATAATATCTTGTCTATCTTTACCCTTGTGAACTTGTTCTCTAGTAGAAAGCTAGACAGCGTCTCATACCAAGCTCTAGGAGCTTGTTTCAGACCATATAGAGCCTTATGCAGGAAATAGACATAATCAGGAATGTTAGGATCAACGAAACCTAGAGGTTGTTCCACATACACTTCCTCCTTTATGTTACCATTTAGGAAGGCAGACTTCACGTCCATCTGATAGACGGTAAAGCATTTGAGTGCAGCATATGCTAGGAACAACCTTATTGCCTCCAGCCTTGCCACTGGAGCATATGTTTGGTCGAAGTCGATTCCTTCTTCTTGACGATAGCCTTTAGCGACGAGTCTGGCCTTATTCTTTATGATCATCCCGTCTTCGTCCATCTTGTTCCTGTAGACCCATTTTGTTCCAATGATGTTCTTTCCTTTGGGTCTTGGAACAAGCTTCCATATATTGCAGTGCTTGAACTTATTTAGCTCTTCTTCCATTGCCATTATCCATGATGCATCTGAGTATGCTTCCTCAAACTTCTTTGGTTCAACCTGCATGAGAAAACTTAAATAAAGATTCTCATTAGTGGTACCTCTTCGATTACTGACACCGTCCCGGGGATCTCCTATGATCTGGTCCATGGGGTGATCCTTTAGATGTCTGAGCTCTAAGGTTCTTGCATCTGGATTATCTTCAATAACTGGAGTGATTTCTTCATCTTGGATGACTTCTTCATTTTGATCATCATCCTCTCCAATAGGAGTTGGAGTGGTGATCTTAATGAGCTTTTTGCCTTTGTCTTCGGACGGTTCATCCAAGCTGGTTTCTTTCAACCTTTCACCTGCATCTTCAATGAGCACGCTAGACGGATTGCTTTGCAGCAAGATCGTCTCATCAAATACAATATGTATCGATTATTCTACCACCACGGTTTTTCTATTAAATATTCTATATGCCTTACTATGACTACTATAACCTACAAAAATACCTTCAAAACTCTTTTCGCTGAACTTGGTGGTATGATACTTACCATTGTTGAGTACGAAGCATTTACATCCAAAGATTCTAAAGTATGAGACTGTTGGTTTCCTGCCTTTTAGAAGTTCGTAAGGTGTCTTATCGTGGTCTTTGTTTATAAGTGCTCGATTTTGCACGTGGCATGCAGTGTTGACGATTTCAGCCCAGAAGTACTCTGGTAGTGAAGCATCACTCAACATGGTCTTGTAGGCCTCTATGAGTGTTCTATTCCTTCTCTCAGTCACTCCATTCTGTTGTGTAGTATGAGGAGAGGAAAACCCATGAAAGATACCTAAGCTTTCACAGAATTCTGTAATGGCCCCATATTTGAACTCTGTTCCGTTGTCACTCCTAATTTTGACTATGGAGCAGTTGTATTCATTCTGGACTTGCCTGACAAAATTAGTAAAGATGTCGAAGGTATCTGACTTGTGTTTAAGAAAGAACACTCACGCAAAGCGTGAGTAATCATCAACAATTACCAACGTATAATCCTTACCTCCCAAACTTCTAATTTGCAGTGGACCAAATAAGTCCATGTGCAATAGATGGAGACATCTGTTAGAGTCTTTGCCAATAATGCTTTTAAAGGTAGCCCTTGTTTGCTTACCTTTTACGCATGCATGACAAGGTCTATTTTTGACACACTTGACATTTGGGGCATCACGTACTAAGTTCATTGAAAATAATTTATTAATAGTTTTGAAATTAATATGTGCTTGTCTCTTGTGCCATTAGTCACCAAGAGACGCACTATCTTTTACTAAAAGACACACTGGTGTAGAGGAATCTATACAGATGAAATTTAAACAGAAAATATTCCTGCTTCGAGTGCCAGATAGAATCGTTTCCAGATTGTCAACGGATTTTATCAGGCACTTATCAACATGGAATTCAACTATGTATCCTTTATCGCAGAGTTGGCTTATGCTAATGAGATTGTGTTCCAATCCTCCGACATAAGCCACATCCGAGAAGGATACATTGCCGTTAGTAATCATACCATAGCCTCTAGTGATTCCACGGTTTGAACCTCCAAAGATGACCTTTGGTCCGTTCATGACTGGTGTAAAGTTCTGAAAGAGGCTTCTAGTCCCGGTCATATGCCGAGAGCATCCGCTGTCCAAGTACCAGATAGGCGTTTTGTTGGCCTTTGGACATACCTGCAATCATAATCTGTTTGCCTTAGGAACCCAAACACGTTTGTGTCCTTGGTCTCGGGTTAGAGTGTTCCCCCTACGAGTGTTAGCATTTTGAGCGGTCTTTCTCATATTGCTGACATGAGGGGTTGCAGCATTTCTGGAATTGAACCAGCAATCTATGGAGAAGTGACCAACCTTGCCACAGCACCAACAGTCAAATCTGTTGTACCTTTGCCTCATGATCTCCTGATTGACCTTTTGGAATTGTGGTCTAGCAGGGGCAGCATTCTTGGAGGAAGATGCCTCATGATGATGGAAATCGCATGGCTTCTTCTCCTTTATGGGCTTCTCTACAACAAGCTTTGTCTTTGGTGCCTTCTTGAAGTCATGCCCATGATTGAAAGGGCCATAGCTCTGAAGAATAACTTCTTCATAAGGAGCCTTAAAGACACTTTCGCCAAAATCTCTGGGTCGAGTCCATCCTTGATAGCGGGACTTTGGCTCTACATAGGTAGGCCTGACAAAGTGCCCGTAGGATGAGTCAAAATCAAACTCATTTGATGGAAAGATGACTTTCTTGAATGTAGTTTGATCTTGAGTGGCTTTCCCTTTCTCTTTGGCTAAGGCCTTTTTGGCGGACTTATTCTTCTGTTGATTCTTGTTTCTCCTAGAGGATTTACTAGGAGCTTCTTCATGGCCTAGTCCAGCTCCCTTGGCCTTTGCTGAGAATTCAGCAATGAATGGAAGAACCGTCTTGGGCTTCGAGAAACTTTCAACCAGTTTCTTTTCAGATGCAAGTTGGGCTTCCAATTCCTTGATGATTTTCTCTTTGAGGTCAAGGTGCTCAAGAGCCGTGTTATATTCTTCAATTGCATTATTGAAGTTTTCTTTGAGGGAGTCATTCTTTGCGACTTTCTCTCTCAAGATGCTCTCTTCGACTTTTAGAGATTTGATCTCTTTAGCCTGAGTCTTCACGACTCGACGACATTTGTTGTAAGCCATGATTAACTCCTTGTACTGGGCCATTAGCTCTGACTCATCGTCAGAGGAGCTTTCCTCACAATCATGTTCAGAGACTTCAAAATCTGAAAGAGGGGTATGAGAGTTTACCTTCCCAGTGAACTGGGGCTCTTGATCATCATCTGTTTGAGCCATTAGTCCAAAATAAGCTTCTTCTTCTTCACTTGAATCAGATGAGTCGGAGTCACTAAGAGTCTTGCTCTTTTTGGCTATGAGGCTCTTCTCTTTCCTCTTCTTGTTGTGTGAGGATTTCTTTTCTTCTCTTCTACCACCCTCCTTCTTCTTATGAGGGCAGTCGGCGATGACGTGACCTGGCTTATTACAACAATAGCAAATGATGTCAGTCGAAACATATTTGTTCTGTTTGGAGGAATACCTGTCATGGCTACTTGAACCTTTTCTTTGCCGATCACCATCGTGTCGTGATCTTCTATAGGAGGCATCCTTGTCTTTCCATTTCTTTTTCTTATTCAAGAATTTCTTGACTGTCGTGAGAGCAGTGAGAACTCTCCTTCTGATAGCTTAGAGCCTGAGGTGCTTGGCTCTGAAGTTTCTTCTTCTTCACTAATCTCTGGAGCTGGAGCAGGGGAGACAGCCTTTGTCTTTCTGGAGGTGTCTTCTTTTAGAGCAACAGACTTTTCTTTGAGAGCAGACCTGCTCTTCTCTTCTTCAGCTTTCCTGGTGTTGAGTTGAAGCTCATATGACATAAGCTTCCCGAAGAGATTTTGTGGGTCTGTCTCAGCCAGCTTCCCAAACTCCCTGATGACACAGACCTTGTTGTCCCATTCTTTGGTCAGGGATCTCAGGAATTTGTCATTCACTTCTCCATTAGTGAATACTCTGCCATAGACCCTTCGGCCATTCACTATCTTTAAAAAGTTCTCAAATGTATCAACAATGGTCTCTTTTCTTCCCTGTCGGAAGGCTTCATACTTCTGATTGAGGAGGGATCTCCGATCATCCCTCACTTCTTCTGTTCCCTCCATTAAGGTAACCAAGGACTGCCACATGTCCTTTGCAGATTGGCAGTGTATTAAGTTCTGCAGTATGGAGTCATCAACTGCACTTGCTATGATGTTTTTAGCTTTCTTATCTAGTGAGACAAGTGCAATCTCGTCCTTGTCCAAATCCATCAGCTTCTTTGGAACCTTCTTGGTAGGATCTACAGTGGAGACAGTCATTGGGACATAAGGACCTTCTTCAACTATCATGAAGATCCTTGGATGCACAGCTTCCATAAAAAATTTGATCCTTTCTTTCCATATGGGAAAGTTGTTCTTGTTGCACAGGGGAAGCTTGGCGAAATCCTTTGCCTTTTCCATGATAGATAGATCTCAATTAACAACTACATGCAGGAACTGATCAAGGTGTTAAACTTTTAACGATCAACCTGCCTCTGATACCAATTGAAAGATAATAGTTGTTGACCTAAATCACCTAGAGGGGGGGGGTGAATAGGTGAGTTGTGCGTCTTTTGCGGAATAAAAAATCTCAGAACACAGCACAGATCTATCTACTAAAATATCACAGACGAGACAAGATTTATAGTGGTTCCCCGATCTTGGGTACATCCACTTTCCCTCACCGATCTAGCAATAAACTAGACTCGGCTACTCCACTATCTCGGATTGAAAATCAATCCTACCCTCGGAACAAAGTTCCTACAATCTCAATCCAATCCAACTGAATCTACAACTCGGAAGGAACACCTTCCTACAAACTCGGAGTGGAAAACTCCTACACTCGGAGAAAATTTCTCCTACAGAAACGAAATTCAAGTATTGAAAAATACAAAGAGTGAAATCATCTGATTCAGATCTGAAAATAAAACAGAAACTGGAATCTTCTTCTTGGCGTGCAGCTTTATCAGAAAAGTTGAAGAAGGATTCTCGGCAATCAGTAGATCTGAACTTCTTGCTTCCACGATCGGACAGAAGATGAGTATGTGAAAATCGATCTCGATCTGGAGAGCTTTTTCAGTCTATTTCCTCTGAAGATCGAAACCCTTGCCGGAGAAGAACAGCGGCGGCGACGGCTTTCATTCCGTGAAGAGAGAGAGAGAGGAAATAGCGATTATTTTAGAAAGCGACGGCTGCAAATACTCAGAGGAATTTTCTTCTTGAAAGATCTGTTTTCTCTTAGGGTTTGTCGATTAGACAAGACCTTTTATAGGAGTACTAATAACAGTCATAATCGGTTTTAATGATGTACACGTGGACCAATCATATCACGGTATTTGAAAATCTGTCAAATCTGGACTTAGAAGAAATTTCAGAGAAAATGAAGTCATATACACGAGTATGTATAAAATAACTCGAGTAGGTCAAAGACTACTCGAGTAAGCAGAGAGAAATTACTCGGGTATACAAATCAAGACTACTCGAGTAGGTTGAAGACAACTACTCGAGTGCATATGAGCAGCTACTCGAGTACCTAGAAGATCTACTCGAGTACACAGAAACTTTTCTCGGGAAGGAGTTGAGCTACTCGAGTACAAGTTATACTACTCGAGTAGGCAGAATTGAACTACTAGAGTGGTTAGAGGAACTACTCGAGACAAACACTTAGAAATATTCTGCACACTGGAAAAACAGCTACTCGAGTAGTTTGGTTTAACTACTCGAGATAAAAGAAATCTTCTCGAGTATATGAAAGAATTACTCGAGTATATCTTAACTACCCGACACAGAGAAGATTTTTACTCGACACAGTGTCGAGACTTACTCGAGTATATAAAGTACCTACTCGAGTAAATGACTTGGACTACTCGAGTGTGTTACTTAGAAAAGTTGGGAACTTGAATTCTGGGCAAGTCGAGTAGGAAGAATGATCTACTCGAGTAGTTAAGTAAGCTACTCGAGTGTTTTACTTATCTTCACGAGAGGAAAAATTTTCTTACTCGAGTATGCAAAAGTTTCACTCGAGTATATCTCAAGCAATCTACTCGAGTAGTTAGGGACCTACTCGAGAGAAATACTTAAAAAAATTTCTGTCAGCAATTTTATTCTTCTACTAGAAGGGAATCATCACCAAGTCTTTACACAGTCCTATAGCTTGAATATGAAGTGTATCCCAATAGAGAGACTACACATGAGTCAACACTTTAGAACACACAATGAGGGATTACACTGTGTGGTCCTGTGTTTGGTGACCCATTGTAGACTGACATTGGTCTACACTTCCCATTGGAGTCCTGCAAATACATAACTCAAGCAAAGCATCAAATACAACCTAATTCATCTTAGTTCCAGGGTGACTTCATCAAATCTGGGTTAATGTGGGCATAGTTCCCTACAATGGCCTATGCAACACCCGTGTCCCAGGCCGTGTGACCCCTACCAAATTCCAAACTTGGCTCAAAACGCCTCCCGTCGCACTTTTTATTTTCGGGGCGTTACACTTTCTGCCTTTGTCTGGCTTCTTGATGAGGCGTTGAGTGATCAACCTTCACTCAATGCTTCTATCCTTAGATAGAATCCTTGTCGAGTAGGCATTGATTAAACTGGCCTCACTCAATGCTTCTATCCTTAGATAGAATTCTTGACATGAACACTATAGCTATGACTATTGGATGTACCGTCGATGCTTGTACTTCTTGGCGTTGAGTGAACTGCCTTCACTCATTGCTTTTGGAATTAGCCAGATTTCTGCTTTGGTGATAAAGAGGCTTTGATTGCCTGAACATTAGTCGATGCTTTTTGCATCTTGGCGTAGAGTGAACTGCCTTCACTCAATGCTTCTAAACTTAGCCTGATTTCTCCTTTGGCAATATAGAGGGTTTGACTGCCTGAACATCAGTAGATGCTTTTTGCCTCTTGGCGTTGAGTGAACTGCTTTCACTCAACACTTCTGAACTTAGCCAGATTTTTGCTTTGCTAGCATCCTGTCATGAGCCCATATATCTTTGTGACTCAGACTATGTAATGTAAGACCCCCCTCCCCCTTACCAAGGAGGTTACCCGGTCTTATGCCTAGAACCATCGTCTTACGGTGGCACTAATGTACGGGTTAGTCGACATCGCAACACGCCGATTCTGCCGGCTAATACGATCATATAACTTGTAGGCCAAAATGAGAAACAGAAGTATAGTGGTAAAAGCAAACCACAACTAGTACACAGTCACAGAACATATATATATATATATATATATATATATATATATATATATATATATATATATATATATATATATATATATATATATATATATGAAAGGAAAACATCAGTCCAAATGAGTACAAAAATAATATGAAGAGTAATAAGGGCTTATGCCCAGTACATCAAATCAAATCTCTCTCTCTCTCAACTCTAAACAACGGAAGGTATCTATCATCACCAAGTCATCCCACCTGAGGCAAATCTGCAGTAGTAGTAGTAGTAGTAGTAAGTGGTGGTATCAGCTCCTCACATCCTTTCATCTCGTCCTCCCGGTCGTGCTGGTGCTCCATCTCCTCGAGCTCCTAAAAATAGTTTGGTCACCGACCATTAGTCAAAAAGACTAAGTCGTTTCCTCCACACCTCGCCCCGCAACTCCTAGGCACCGTGCGGGAGGACAAAGCAGAGGACAACAAGGGGTAACAAGTGTAAACAGGTGGCAGTGGCACTATACTAACAAGTATATGAAGAGTAATAGTAGTTCTACTCTAACAGTTCTATGTAAGAAGTACAAGTGCAGTAAGGGAAGTATAAAACTGAAGTAAGTAAGACAAGTGCAGTATGGTAAAGTAAGTAAAGAACTGAAAGTAAGAGCAGGAAAGTAAAACTATGCTACTGCTACTCTACCATCACAAATCGTACCTTAACTTATAAAAATGCCCATAAGAATTTATAAGTTAGGGTTTCCTAGAAATTTAACTTATCATATAAAAGAGCCCATACTAATTTATATGATAAGGATCTATGAAGCGTATGACCTAATATGAATGAATGTTTATGATGAAATTTATGCGCAGGCAAGTGCAACTCACACACAATGACTCTGTGATCACAAACCTTTAGTTCTCACTTTTTGAGAGCTAGCTTCACTCTCGGGTATAACCACTGTGGCTACGACAGCAGCGGAGCAGGCATCTCCACTTCTAGGCCGGTATGCACACTACCAAGCCTTAGACCCCTCTCATACGCCTCTATACACATCCTAGGAGCACTCTAGAGTCCTTGTGTACGTACTTTGCTGACAACCCGTCAGTATTGTTGGGTCGGGTGTGCGTTATCGGGGATCGTCCTCCAGACCGCAGTATAAAATAACCCACTAGCCCCTCAAACCCTCACACCCGCCTGGTTCACCGTACTGCCGTCGGTGTGACGATCGACCAGTGCCGTATGACCCGCCACTATAGTTATGCACATGCAAGTATTTCATCCCAAGCCTTCAGCTCGCAGGACCAACCTGTCCTGAATCCCTCAAACCCTTCACGGGTGAGCATTTATCACAATCCCTCCAACCCTACACGGGTGAGAATACATAATAGTGCCTTTACTCCAAATCCCTCAAACCCGTCACGGGCGATAATGAACCACAATGTCCTAACCTATTAGACTACTCTAGTCTACAAATTATTATACTTAGTGATTTAAGGTTAATCCCAGGATTGCCCCGAGTATACAAGGTGAGGGGCTCTCGGGGGCACTAGGAACTACGATGAGATTACGCCCAAAGCTCCCTTTCTCAAGGATATTTACTTTAGTTGATGGCTACTGTAACGCCCTCGATTTTTCTGCGATTATTTAATTCTCGTTTGGCATTACGTTGACGCATTTCCGGCATGTGACGTTTGTTAGAGCGTGGTCTTAGCTCTTTAGGTTCCTTGTGTGGTTGTTGGTAGCCTTTTTGGCAAGATTCCCTAGCAAGCCGGGTCTATTTTGGTGACCGGTGAGGCCTCTCGGGGGATGCTTGTGTTTTGGCTTCGGGTAGTGATAACCCGAGTTTTGTTCATCGAAAGTTGATTTCGACTTCGTCGTTGCGTTCGTAGCATGGGTATTTAGCTACGGTGCAAATTTCGTCGAATTCCGAGGATGTTCGGGTTTCGCGTCGTTTTGTATTTTATTTATATTAATGCAATATTATATATTATATATAGATATTTCGTTTAGATAGTAGCAGTTATGGTGAATAGGTGGATAGCAGCGTTTGGATTAGATAAGAATAGAAAATATTTGGGATTTAGCCGCTATCTATATATAGCCTTATTTAGAACAGCCACTGTGGATGTTCTTTGTCTTTTCGGAATACAACCATCGTCCCTGTGCAAGAGAGGAAAACCGGCGGACTGCCCTTGCCTTCCACCGCCGATTCTGGGTGTGTTAGTGGACGGAGTTCGATTCCGAAAGCGGATTTTGATTACTCTCACCTAGACCTTCATTCCTACAGTAAGAGATTCAATTTTCTCCATTAAAACTCTAGAATCCTGGTTTAGGTGCTGTTGCGGCTGGAGCCGAGAGAGACAGAGGAAGGGCTGTACAAGATAAATTGCTTGAAATTGAGGCAAGTGGTACTCCTTGCCCTTGCCAAGTAGAATTTATTCACCAAGTTTCCTGTTGCTGTTGAGTTAACCCTTGCAGATTTAATCAATGTCTAGTTTTTTTTAAGCCTGAAACTTCCATGTTTAAGTCTACAAAATTTTTACCTTCTTGTCCTGATATCAGATTTTTGCTTCCTATTCGAGATAGTTTAAGTTCCTGTTCTTAGAACCTAGGAATGCTACTTAGTCTTGCCAGATTTCTCTTTTGCTGCAAATTTTTGAGACTACGGTCAGTTTGCTGTAGTGTTATAATGCTGAGTATTTCATGGGTAGGCTCGGTTTGGGTGTAAATTTGGCTTGACAGTTGTGGTAGCAGTAGCAGAAATTCTTTTCCTTTCCATATTCTTAAGGATTAGAGTGATTCTGGGCTTGTAGTAGTGGTCTGGAGAGTTGAGGAGGGTATGATGAAATTGTCAATCTAAGTTTGTCAAAAATCGTCGAACTGAGATTGACGATCTCCGATTGCCTGAGCTCGATGAGGATCCTCGAACTGAGTTCGACGAGGATCGTCGAACTGAGTTCGACGATTTCCTGTGTATTGTGTTCGATGAAAATCGTCGAACTGAGTTCGACGATTGCCTGCAAACTGAGTTCGACGATTACCTGCATCCTGAGTTCGACGAAAGTAGTCGAACTGAGTTCGACGAAAATTGTCAAACTGAGTTCGACGATTTTATGTGACCTGAGTTCCATAAAACAAATCATCGAACTGGGTTCGACGATTTCCTGTGGCTTGAGATCGACGCTGTCCTGTGGCTTGAGATCGATGATTTCCTGTGGCTTGAGATCGACGATTTCCTGTGATCTGAGTTCGACGTTTATTTTCTTTTTGCCTTAACCGAACTTTTCTTTCATTTTCTTTTCTTCCCGAGTGATTACCTCCTAGGTGGGGATGTCTTGTCGGCCATTCGTTTCTTCCTTTATTTTGTTTGAAGGCCCAATCGTGGGTTAAGGCAGGTAGTGGTGTTTTGACACTCTAAAGGAGTGGGATGGTTTTGTGTGCGAGTCGTGGCCGCCACCTTTTAATCCCAGGTACGGGCTGGGTATTGTCGTGGCCGCCACCTTTTAATCCCAGGTACGGGCTGGGTATGTGGTGGCCTTGTGCTGATACAGTGAATTTTTATTTGGAACTGTTTTGTTTGGGGGACTGTTTTTGGTCACCAACTCAGGTCCATGTTGTTTACTACTGCCATTAACTCACAAATTAGGATTGTTAGGTGTTTCTTCCTTGTAGAATGCAGCTTATTGTGGCAAGTTCTCTTTTCTTTTGCCTTGTAGCCTCTGCAGGATTTGAGCAGGGCTTGTTGTTGTTTCCTTATACTTGGTGTACTTTGGCTTACTTTGGACAGCATTTGCTTTTACTGTCATGTTTACTTACTCTCTTTCATTCCATTTTGATATTATGCTCTAATTCATATTTTTCTTGTTTTACTTACTGAGGTATTCTTTTCTTCTCTGAATGCCTTAGGTTCTGATTAGTAGTCGAGTAGGCGGCTAGTTTTGTTGTGCTGTTGCTGGTGATCTCTTGTACTGTAGAGATCAGGTTTTTGGTCTTGTGAGGTAGTTTTCTGTTTTTCTTATAGACATACATGCTCGCCAGTGGGTTCGTATCAGGTTGTTGACGCCCGAAGGTGGTTTTTGCTTATGATACTAGATATGTTTCTTTTACTGCTACCTTTCTGGAGATAGTCTATTTGCTCTTGGGAAGTTTTATGTTAGGTTGTTAATTACTTTTAAACCTAAAAACACTATTTTAAGTATATCTCATGATCAGCATGTTTATAAAACTCATACACAACTTTCCAAGTAACGTAAAAAGATCATTTTCCTACTTATAATATAAAATAAATCTAGAGTCTTGCATAGTATAAGTGGACCTCTGGGGACACTTATGCACTCTCATAGGATGTCAAATATAAAGAAAGTATTTTTCCGCTGCGTATAAGTATAGTTTTTAAACTGTGGACTAGGTGATCCACTGAGCCGAGGGATATAACCTTTAAAATATGACTGATTTTCTAATTATTAAACTTATAAATTTCATAGTATAGCTAGATGTTGTTCGCCTGAGAGTCGAAAGTTATCCCCTGCTCGACGTGACATCACGACGCGTGTTTTCTCATACTTTGATACTTCTCAAATTTGGAGAAAATGCGGGTTGTGACAGTTGGTATCAGAGGGAGGTTGCTTGACAATTTGTCGGGCAACCTTTCCTTGCAGGTATTAGATGTTTTGTGTCATATCATACATACACCGATATGTCATCAACACGTCTTGGCTGAAGCACGGACACTACACTCATAGCATTACATGAAGTATATAGTGCATATTATGTAGTATGGGATGCATAATATGTGTCTGTATATGGATCCACCATAGGGGAAACATATGAGGGTTATGTAGTATGGGATGCATAACCTCACCACATGAATGCGACTAGCACGTTTCTTTTTCGTTGCATGAGAATGTTATGTAGTATGGGATGCATAACATTTTCATGCGTACGCCACTCATAACATGCATTAGGGCCTTTTTTAGAATGCATAGCACAATCATGCATAGCATAACATTGCATAAACACAACGTGCCAAGCTAAAGAATCGCAGGATGACATATGTACACACATGGTTTTAAATCAGAAAAAGAATATAAATTCATGCATTCCCAATCTAGGCACAAGAGTTAGTTGATGGTGGTTAACCATCCTAGGCTAGGCATACATCACTTTTGTAAAAATAAAATAAAATCCCAGAGCAAGTATAGCAGTTAAAAGTTCATATTTATGTATGTATTGTCTGTACTGGTAGTTTGTTTTAACTGTTGTACTAGGTCCTGACCTCGGTTTTTATGGTTTTAGGATGGCAAGACGTCCTTCGCCTAGGTCGACTCCCCTGTTTGAGGGTGAGTCTTCGAGAGCGCAGAGTGGTGCGGTGATCGAGAGTCTGCGTCATAGCAATGATTCCTTGACCAGACAGATGATCGAGATGCAGGCCCAGATCCAGTCTCTGGTGGCAGTGGTGGCAGGACAGACTCAGGGGGTGTAATCCCCTACAGGATGGTCAGCTGCTCCTCCCCCTCCTGCTCCCCTGAGACCTCTAGTGGTGGTGCCAGTAGAGATTGCCTTTATTTCTCAGTTTCAGCGACTTAGCCCTCCTACATATGATGGGAAGACAGATTTCATGGTCATAGATGATTGGCTGATCTCCATGGAGGAGATGTTCTCGTAATCCAGTATTGTAGATGATCAGAGAGTGATGATAGCCGCGTATCAGCTTAAGGGTTTGGCTAAGAGTTGGTGGCTTAGGGAAAAGGAGAGCTTGGTGGCTGGTTGCTCTTGGGGATTATTCAAGGAAATGTTGTTGAGGAAGTTCTTGCCTTCGGTTGAGTGTGACAGACTAATGAATGGCTTCCTTCACCTGAAGCAGAGGCAACTCACGGTCAGTGAGTACGAGATAGAGTTCAGTAAGTTGAGCCGGTTTGCCCCTGGGTTGGTGAGTGTTGAAGCAGATCGAGTCAAGCGGTTCCTTGGTGGCTTGAGGAGCGAGATTCAGCAATTGGCCAGTGCTTATGGATCAGAGACTTATGCAGGGGTAGTGGAGGCTGATCTGAAAATGGAGGCAATTGAGACCGCAAAGAACAGAGGCCATCAGATGAGGAAGGATGAGAGGAAGTCTGCTGAAGAAAAGAACCCCCAGGTACTCGGTGCTGCTTCGAGAAAGAAGAGCAAGGTAGTGTATAGATTCTGTGGTTGGTCAGACCACCCTGTTGAGAGGTGTTTCAAGAAGGCGGTAGCTCAGAAGAAGGAGCAAGTTCCTGCTATTCAAGGTGCTCCTAGGATGGATGCTTCATGTTCTATTTGCAAGAGACCCGGGCATGATGCTGCCCAGTGCTGGTCCAAGGATAAAGTCTGCTATCAGTATGGCCAGAAGGTCCATATCAAGACAAGGTGTCCTCAGGTCCAACATATTCTTCAAGCAGTTCCACTTCAGGCTTTACCTCCGCCTCAGCGTGTGGACAAGGGCAAAGGAAAGCTGAACGTGATATCTTCTGAGGAGGCTCAAACTTCGACTCAGGTCATCTTAGGTTAGTTGTTTTCCTAGACTGAAAGTTTTATTTATTAGAATGGTTATAGTTTTTATTTTGGTAGTTCCTTAGTTGCTTATACACTCCTATAGGGAAATTTATGGTGAAGAACCGCTGGGCGCGTGTTCTGTTCGACTCTGGCGCTACCCACTCGTTTGTGGCTAGAGCTTTTGTAGAGCGTTATCGGTTGATTCTAGATCACGTTACTGATACCTTTCGCGTCAAGTTCCCTTCTGGTGAATCTATGTTGTCAGATTTGGGCATTCTGGATTGCCCTATTTTGTTGGGGGACTTTCTTGCAAAGGCAGACTTGAAGATGATTGATCTAGAGGACTTCGATGTTATTCTGGGCATGGACTGGTTGTCTAAGTATGATGCGGTTATTCAGTGCAAAGGGAAGCACTTGGACTTCATCAAGGACAATGGTCAGCCTGTAAGTGTGTATGATTATCCGTGCCAGGATTCCCCTGTCATTTCTGCAGTATGTGCTCAGAAGCTGTTTCGTTCTGATTGTTTTACTTGTTTAGTATCGGTGGTTGGGAGTGCTGTTAGTATACCGCGCTTGGAGGAGATTCCTGTTGTACGTGGTTTCTCTAATGTTTTTCCTTATGACCTTCCTGGTCTTCCCCCTGAGGGGGATGTTGAGTTTGTGATTGATTTGGAACCGAGTACACGTCATATTGCTAAGGCGCCGTATCGGATGGCCCCTCGTGAGTTGGAGGAGTTGCGAGTCTAGTTGGACGAGTTGTTGGCAAAAGGTTTTATCAGGCCGAGTTCGTCGCGTTGGGGTGCTCTTGTTCTATTTGTGAAGAATAAAGATGGGTCGATGAGGCTGTGTATTGATTATAGGGAGCTGAACAAAGTCACCATTAAGAACAGATACCCTTTGCCGAGGATCGATGACTTATATGATCAGTTGCGTGGTAGCACGGTGTTTTCCAAGATCAATCTTCGTTCTGGCTATCATCAGCTCAGGATCTGTGAGTCAGATATTCCACGGACTGCGTTTAGATCGAGGCATGGACACTTCGAGTTTCTAGTAATGTCGTTTGGTTTGACCAACACACCATCAGCTTTCATGGATATGATGAATCGGGTGTTCAAGGACTTCCTAGACAAGTTCGTTGTGGTATTCATTGATGATGTGTTGAACTACTCTCGCAGTGCTGAGGAGCATGAGCAGCATCAACACTTGGTTCTAATCGGAGTTGAGGAACCACAAGTTATTCGCTAAGCTGAGCAAGTGCGAATTTTGGTTGCCTCAGGTCTCGTTTTTGGGCCACGTGGTGAATAAGGATGACATCTCGGTCGACCCGGAAACGATCGCAGCAGTGATGGATTGGAGCAGGTCAGGCACGCCCAAGGAGATTAGAAGCTTCCTAGGGTTCGCCGGCTACTACAGGAGGTTCGTGGAGGGTTTATCTACCCTGGCTGCACCTTTGACCAGATTGACTCAAAAGAACACGGCCTTTGTTTGGAGCGAGAAGGGCGAAGAAGCCTTCCTGGAACTAAAGAACAGATTGTGCACTGCTCCTGTTCTGACCCTACCTACTGAGGGCATGGAATATGATGTGTACGTGGATGCTTTGCATGTTGGTCTGGGTTGCGTTTTGATGCAGGCTGGGAAAGTGATTGCGTATGGGTCAAGGCAACTAAAGACTCATGAGAGAAATTACCCAACGCATGACCTTGAGTTTACATCGGTGATTTATGCGCTAAAGTTGTGGAGGCATCCACTTTATGGTGCTTAGTGTAAGATCTTCACAGATCATAAAAGTCGAAAGTACGTGTTTACTCAGAAGGAGTTGAATCTGCGCCAACGGCGGTGGCTACAGTATGTGTCCGATTATGATGTGGAGATACAGTATCTTCCGGGCAAGGCCAATGTGGTGGCCGATGCCCTGAGGCGGAAGATGGGGAAGATCTTTAATCTCACCGCCGATCGTCTAGTGGAAGAGTTCCTCCTGATGGATATTTCCGTGGGACGCTGTGACATGAAGAGCAGTTTGGCAGTGGTAGAGTCGTATTAGATTTCACTTACCAAGTTGCACCAGAAGGATGATCCGGATCTTCTGCACCTATACCTCAGGACTGAGAGAGGGGATTTGCTGGATTTTTCGATCGATGATGCGGGTACCTTGAAGTACCGCGGCAGGTTTTGCATCCCCGCTGTTGGAGACATCAGGGGTATGATTTGCAGAGAGGCTCATGGATCCAGTGTTGTCTACCATCCAGGATCTACAAAGACGTATCATGAATTGAAGTAGATTGCCTGGTGGTTTGGGATGAAGGGTGATATAGCCCGATTTGTTGCTGAGTGCCACACTTGCAAGCGTCTGAAGGCCGATCATGGAAGGCCTGGTGGTAAGTTGACTCCATTTGAGATCCCGACTTGGAAGTGGGAGAGTGTTTCTATGGACTTCATTACGGGCTTACCGAGATCTCCAAGGGGATTTGATTCAGTTTGGGTGATCGTGGACCGATTGACGAAGTGTGTGCACTTCGTACCCTATAAGATAGATTACCCGATGAAGAAGATAGCAGAGCTGTACTTGAACGAAGTCATCAGATTGCACGGTGTGCCAGTTAGCATCATTTCAGATCGAGAATCCCGTTTTACATCTCGCTTCTGGAGGAGTCTGCAAGAGGGTTTGGGTACAGATTTGAGGTATTCTATAGCTTACCACCCACAGACCAATGGTCAGACCGAGCGGGTGAACCAGTGATGCAGTGGCCTGGCTCTTTTACGGTGGCCCACTGCCGGGCTGCAACCCAAGCACCCCACCCATGACCGCACCTATTCTCAGCACGGCGGGATGTTGGGGCGAGATCTCGAACCCACCCCCCTTGAAAAGAGCTTTCCTAACAGCTCTCATCACTAACTGAGCTGCAACTCAGTTGGTGATGAGAGCTGTTAGGTAAGCTCTTTATCAAGGGGGCTGGGTTCAAGACCTCGCCACAACATCCCGCCACGCTGAGAATAGGTGCGGTCATGGGTGGGGTGCTTGGGCTGCAGCCCGGCAGTGGGCCACCGTAAAAGAGCCAGGCCCATGACCGCACCAATTCTCAGTGCGGCGGGATGTTGGGGCGAGGTCTCGAAACCAGCCCCCTTGATAAAGAGCTTTCCTAACAGCTCTCATCACCAACTGAGCTGCATCATCATCAAATGTGAATCATTTGATGTCATTGCCTTCTCCGTTCAATTTTTTCTTTCCGATCGTGCTTGCCGACGGACCTGGTGCAGATTGACGGCCCCTCCTCCGCATCTCCAGTGTCTTCTTCCCGATTGGGCTTCCCGTCGGTTGTGGTGCGGATAGATGGCCTCCGCATCTCCTCCAGTTCCGGATTCCCGACGTCCCTGGTACAAATCGACGACTCCTCAGCATCTCCTCTAGTTTCTTCCTCCCGTTCTGGCTTCCCGACGGCCCTGATGCAGATCCATGGCCCCTCCGCATCTCCTCCAGTTTCTTCCTCTCGTTCCAATATATCGGCGGCCCAGCTGCAGATCGACGGCCCGTCCTCCGCAATCTCCTCAGGCAGATGACAACCCTCTTGTTGTTCTTCCCCATGATGCCCTAGCTCGCCTGGTTCTCCTCCGGCAGATTGAGGTCCACATGCCACTAGACTCTCTTCACCCTTTATGCCCTGACTCTCCAAGAACTATTTTTCTACCAAAAGACTGCAGCTCTATTATTATGGTTTGTTCGGCGGGACGGAAATGGTTTTGTGGAATTGGCTTTGGGCCACATTAAAGTCAATTCCTATGTTCGGCGGGACAGATTCAGACAGGAATTGGGTTTATTTTAAAAGCCCCGGTTTTTAACCCAAACTAAAAACACAAGACCCCAATTATTATCTCCAGAGCTAGGTTTTCGCATTTTTTTCCTCTTCCCCGATCACAGCGGACGGAAGGCCTTCCGCTCCGACACCAGCGATACTCTGATCATCCTCCTTTTTTCCGCCGCAGGTTTACCTCCTCCTCCTCTTCTTCCTCCTCCCCTCGACTTCTTCTTCACTGTATTCGTTCGAGTCCTCTTCTCCTCTCTTCTTCTTCACTGTCTTATTCTTCACCATCACCCGCATTTTCCTATTCTTCCTCTTCTTTTTTCTTCCTCCTCCTCCTTCCTTCTTCTTCTCCTTCTTCCTCATTCAAGAATTTTTTTTGACCGTCTCCCCCTTTTTCCTCTTCTTCCTCCTCCTTTCTTCTTCCTCCTCCTCCTTTCTTCTTCTTCTCCTTCTTCTTCATGCCAGAAATTTTTTTCACAGTCCCCTGAATTTACCTCTTCTTCCTCCTTCTTCCTCCTCCTTTCTTCTTTCTGCCAGAAATTTTTTTCACGTTTGCGAGTCCTCTAAAATTGATGTAGGCCTCTACCGCGGACACTATATGGGTTACGGGAAAGAAATGGAAGCCACACTCAATCCACAAACTCACACGCATTAGATTTAACCGCAGCGCACTCACAAATGTTTTATCACAGTTAACCAACGTACGGTAGCCACTCCGCGGGAAGGTCAAACGAACGGCTATAGTCCGACGTTCTCCCAAGCTAAAAGGACCAATATTGGGTCCGACCGAGCGAAAGTTGTACCAAAGGAGGTCTACCAAAAATGCGATCGAAAAATGGTATATCTCCCCCAACAAAAATACGGGGTTCGCCAAACCCTTTCGAAAATAAAGCGGTTAAGATAGATGCAAGTCAAAGGAAAACCACGAAGAATCCAATGATTCAAATCCAACGCGAAAATCTTTCCGGCCACTAGAATATCAAGAGGGAATCACACGTGAGAGGAGAGGATCGTGTGGCATCCGTTTCTTTCCCCTAACCTGGCTCTGATACCAAAAATTGATGTAGGCCTCTACCGTGGACACTATATGGGTTACGGGAAAGAAATGGATGCCACACTCAATCCACAATCTCACACGCACTAGATTTAACCGCAGCGCACTCGCAAACATTTTATCACAGTTCACCAACGTACGGTAGCCACTTCGCGGGAAGGTCAAACGAACGGCTATAGGCTGACATTCTCAAAAGCTAAAAGGACCAATATTGGGTCCGACCGAGCGACAGTTGTACCAAAGGAGTTCTACCCAAAATGCGATCGAAAAATGGTAGATCTCCCCCAACAAAAATACGGGGTTCGCCAAACCCTTTCGAAAATAATGCGGTTAAGATAGATGCAAGTCAAAGGAAAACCACGAAGAATCTAACGATTCAAATCCAACGCGAAAATCTTTCCGGCCACTAGAATATCAAGAGGGAATCACACGTGAGAGGAGAGGATCGTTACCCAAGTCGGAATAGATGATTCGGACTACCTTTGAAGGGTCGCTCTTCGACGGTTTCGCCGGAGTCACGCCGGATGGAGAGATAGATCGTCCGCCTTGGCCGCTTCCACCAAAGTCCAGATTCCTCGCCGTAGAAAGAGACCTTTCCGGATAAGGCTTTACGTGAAGTGGGGCTGCCGGGTTCTCGTCAAAGGGGCTGCTCGGGTGGAGGAGGTAGGTGGTCGGCCGGCTATGGAGGGTGGTGGTCGGGTTGGAGAGGGTGAGAGGAGTTGGTGGCTTGGATGAGGGAGATGAAGGGCTGGCCGAAATTTTTAGAGGGAGAGAGGGAGAGGAGGGTGGCGGTTGTGGAAGAGGGGAGTGAAAGAGGGCAGCCCTAAATTTTAGGGAGAGAGTGGGGGAGAGGAGGGTGGCGGCAAGGAGATGTAGAGAGAGAGAGGGTTTAGCAAGAAAGTAAAGTCTAGTTGCAGTACGAACCGGAAATTATTCTCATCTCTGTAACTCTCATTTTTGCTCGTGCACAATTCATTGTCAAACACTCAGAACCATAGAGCATTGTTGGTCTAATTGCAGTACGGTAAAACTTGCCTTTAAGTTTTAATGGTACTTTACGATCACACAAGATCACTGACGCGCCTCTCCACTTCAACCAACCCATTTGGATTCGAGAAAAGCTTCGTATAGCTCAGGAGAGATATGAGAAGAGCGCCAACCGGCGTAGGTTTGACTTGGAGTTTTCTGTAGGGGACCTTGTGTTTCTTAAGGTTTCCCCGATGGTTGGTGTTAAGAGGTTCAGTAAGAATCGGAAATTGGATCTGAGGTATGTGGGCCCGTTTAAGATTGTTGAGCGGATTGGCGTGTCAGCATATAGATTGGATTTGCCAGCAAATTTCCCAGATGTTCATAATGTATTTCATGTAAGCCAATTACGGAAGTGTGTGCGAAGCAGTGGGCAAGTCTTGGATGTTGTGCCCTAGTTGGAGCCTAATCTTTCATATGTTGAGGTGTCGGTCCGCATCTTGGATACTCAAGATCGGGTGCTGCGGACAAAGTCTATCCCGATAGTGAAAGTTCTATGGAAGAATCAGGATTTGGAAAGAGCGACTTGGGAGCTAGAGTCGGCTATGAGGGAGGCTCACCCTCATCTGTTCGCTTGATTTGATTGGTACGTTTTCTTTCTAGTAGCTCTTGTTTTGTTACTCTCCTTCTATAGTATGAGTTGTGTAAGTAAAGTTTCGGGACGAAACTTTCTTTTAGGGGGAGTGACTGTAACGCCCCCGATTTTTCTGCGATTATTTAATTCTCGTTTGGCGTTACGTTGACGCGTTTCCGGCAAGTGCCATTTGTTAGAGCGTGGTCTTAGCTCTTTAGGTTCCTTGTGTGGTTGTTGGTAGCCTTTTTGGCAAGATTCCCTAGCAAGCCGGGTCTGTTTTGGTGACCGGTGAGGCCTCTCAGGGGATGCTTGTGTTTTGGCTTCGGGTAGTGATAACCCGAGTTTTGTTCGTCGAAAGTTTATTTTGACTTCGTCGTTGCGTTCGTAGCGTGGGTATTTAGCTACGGTGCAAATTTCGTTGAATTCCGAGGATGTTCGGGTTTTGCGTCGTTTTGTATTTTATTTATATTTATGCAATATTATATATTATATATAGATATTTCGTTTAGATCGTAGCAGTTATGGTGAATAGGTGGCTGACAGCGTTTGGATTGGCTAAGAATAGAAAATATTTGGGATTTTGCCGCTATCTATATGTATCCTTATTTAGAAAAGCCACTGTGGATGTTCTTTGTCTTTTTGGAATACAACCGCCGTCCCAGTGCAAGAGAGGAAAACCGGCGGGCTGCTCTTGCCTTCCACCGCTGATTCCGGGAGTGTTAGTGGACGGAATTTTATTCCGAAAGCGGATTTGGATTACTCTCGCCTAGACCTTCATTCCTACAGTAAGAGATTCAATTTTCGTGGTGTTTCTAGGGGTCTCGGAATTTTTGGTTTGATCCTTTTCCGCCATCAAAACTCTAGAATCCTGGTTTAGGTACTGTTGCGACTGGAGCTGAGAGAGAGAGGAAGGGCTGTGCAAGATAAATCACTGGAAATTGAGGCAAGTGGAACTCCTTGCCCTTGCCAAGTAGAATTTATTCACCTAGTTTCCTGTTGTTGTTAACTTAACCCTTCCAGATTTAATCAATGTCTAGTTTTTTTTAAGTCTGAAACATCCTTGTTTAAGTCTACAAAATTTTTACCTTCTTGTCCTGATATCAGATTTTTGCTTCCTGTTCGAGATAGTTTAAGTTCCTGTTCTTAGAACCTAGGAATGCTACTTAATCTTGCCAGATTTCTCTTTTGCTGCAAATTTTCAAGCCTACGGTCAGTTTGTTGTAGTGTTATAATGCTCAGTATTTCATGGGTAGGATCGGTTTGGGTGTAAATTTGGCTTGATAGTTGTGGTAGCAGTAGAAGAAATTCTTTTCACTTCCATAGTATTGAGGATTATAGTGATTCTGGGCTTGTAGTAGTGGTCTGGAGATTTGAGGAGGGTATGATGAAATCGTCGATGTGAGTTTGAAGAAAATCGTCGAACTGAGATCGACGATCTCCGGTTACCTGAGTTCGACGAGGATCGTCAAACTGAGTTCGATGATTTCCTGTGTCCTATGTTCGACGAAAATCATCAAACTGAGTTCGACGATTGGATGCGAACTGAGTTTGACGATTGCCTGTGTCCTAAGTTCGACGAAAGTCGTCGAACTGAGTTCGACGAAAATCGTCGAACTGAGTTCGACAATTTTATGTGACCTGAGTTCCACAAAAAATTGTCGAACTGGGTTCGACGATTTCCTGTGGCTTGAGATCGACACTGTCCTGTGGCTTGAGATCGACGATTTCCTGTGGCTTGACATCGACGATTTCCTGTGGCTTGAGATCGACGATTTCCTGTGATCTGAGTTCGACGTTTATTTTTTTTGCCTTAACCGAACTTTTCTTTCATTTTCTTTTCTTCCCGAGTGATTACCTCCAAGGTGGGGATGTCTTGTCGGCCATTCGTTTCTTCCTTTATTTTGTTTGAAGGCCGAATCGTGGGTTATGGAAGGTAGTGGTGTTTTGACACTCTAAAGGAGTGGGATGGTTTTGTGTGCGAGTCGTGGCCTCCACCTTTTAATCCCAGGTACGGGATGGGTATTGCCGTGGCCGTCACCTTTTAATCCCAGGTACGGGCTGGGTATGTGGTGGCCTTGTGCTGATACAGTGAATTTTTAGTTGGAACTATTTTGTTTGGGGGATTGTTTTTTGTCACCAACTCAGGTCTATGTTGTTTACTACTGTCATTAACTCCCAAATTAGGATTGTTAGGTGTTTCTTCCTTGTGGAATGCAGCTTATTGTCGCGAGTTCTCTTTTCTTTTGCCTTGTAGCCTTTGCAGGATTTGAGTAGAGCTTGTTGTTGTTTCCTTATACTTGGTGTACTTTGGCTTACTATGGACAGCATGTGCTTTTACTGTCATGTTTACTTACTCTCTTTCATTCCATTTTGATATTATGCTATAATTTAGATTTTTCTTATTTTACTTGCTCGGGTATTCTTTTCTTCTCTAAATGCCTCAGGTTCTGATTAGTAGCCGAGTAGGCGGCTAGTTTTGCTATGTTGTTGCTGGTGATCTCTTGTACTGTAGAGATCAGTTTCTTGGTCTTGTGAGGTAGTTTTCTATTTTTCTTACAGACATACATGCTCGCCAGTGGGTTCGTGTTAGGTTGTTGATGCCCGCTGGTGGTTTTTGCTTATAATACTAGATATGTTTATTTTACTGCTACCTTTGTGGAGATAGTCTATTTGTTCTTGCGAAGTTTTATGCTAGGTTTCTAGTTACTTTTAAACCTAAAAACACTATTATAAGTATATCTCATGATCAGCATGTTTATAAAACCCATACACTACTTTCCAAGTAACGTAAAAAGATCGTTTTCCTACTTATAATATAAAATAAATCTAGAGTCTTGCATAGTATAAGTGGAACTCGGGGGACACTTATGCACTCTCATAGGATGTCAAATATAATGAAAGTATTTTTCCGCTGCGTATAAGTATAGTTTTTAAACTATGGACTAGGTGATCCACTGAGCCGTGGGATACGGCCTTTAAAATATAACTGATTTTCTAATCATTAAACTTATAAAATTTCATAGTCTAGCAAGATGTTGTTCGCCTGAGCGTTGACAGTTATCCCCTGCTCGACATGGCATCACGACGCTTGTTTTCTCATAATCTGATACTTCTCAAATTCGGAGAAAATGCGGGTTGTGACAACTACCCAAAATTCACCCCCAGCTCTCGTTATTACTCTTGAGTGATCCTAATGACTTAAGATGTTCTCAGAAGGGCGACGGTTTTCCGCCGGCCTCCACTCCAGTTGCAAACCAAGGGTTTGCACTTTCACTCTCGTCACTAAAACAACACTACCCACCAAGGTTATTCTCCAATTATAACCTCTAGCGCAACCGTTGATCTTTCCCCCGGTGGTCCTTATAGTATAACCTACTTACACTATGCGCAACCCATATCCTAATACCACCCCGAAATGGAACTTCCAATTCCTTGAGCCACCTGCCCCTAATTATTTATCCTAGGATGGTATGGACTAATGAAGTGAGTCTATTGATTTTCATAATTTCCTTAAGTCATTAAGGCCTCTAATTAAATCATTTAATTAATCCCCTTGGTCATTTAATACATGAAGTATCACAAATTATAATCCACTAACCTACGGAATTTTTCCTGAGTATTACTTGGTAAATATTGTTGTCTACCAAAATTCATAATTTGCCTTTGAATATTTCTATTTATCCCTTAATTAATACAAAACTCACATAATTGTCATTTTCCAAATGAAGTATAAGGAATACATTACTAAAAATTCTAGGAAACTTTCAGAGCATATATATCATGAATTTAAGGCTAATGGCAGAGTTTCATCAACCTCTATAATGAAATGGCCTACTTATTTCAATTATTAATAATTTACCAAAATGCCATTATAAGGTTTTAAAATTACTTATTCTTCAAAAAATGCTAAGAAACTTATACAAGGTTATTCATACTCTGATATATCATCAAGAAATTTTCCAAAATTTTCTACTAAGTATTTTCACCAATTTGCTAATTAAGTAAAATGAGTGTAAAAAGGTAATTTCCACATAATTCCTATCAAAATTATTCAAACAAAGACATAAAAATTTTCAAGAGATAAATCTAACATAATATTTACCTTCACAAAAATTGGGGATTTTATCTCAATGATAAGCCTATTTTTACATTTATTTTTTCAAAAGTTCTATTATTCCAAAAATTCCAAATAATGAGATTTCTGCTTCCAAAAATCTCATTGTTACAATGTGGCGTATAATTCACCCTAATGAGCCTCTGAAATCAATACCATTATTTTTGGATGTTCCAAATAGTCTTAATACACAATATTTCAAAATTGGCTATTTGCACCCCAAGCCTATACATAATCAACACATGTAAGGGAGTTTACCTAACATGTAGTGGTTCAAATATGCTGAAATGTTTAACATGCATATGTATAGTCCCAAAGGACATGACACCAAAATTTGGGGCCATTTGGAGCAATAACCCTTCAAATATTTTATTTATTTAATTTTGTGTATTATGAATAAAACTATAGAAATAATTTTTCCAAAAATTCTCAATTTTTGGCAGGGGCTAAATATGCCATAATCATGCATACACCCAAAATTTGGGGTCATGTTGATTACTGGTTTGGCTTGGGCATCAAATTGAAGTTCTGCCCTTGCCTAGGACCAGTCCTAGTAAAACTGACCTACAGGGCAGTATACTGGTATAAATTACAAGATTAAGGGGGAAAATTAATATTAAGAGGCTAAGATACAAATTTCATTTAAGGTTCATGTCCTAGAAATGCCTATAAGAGGCCTAAAATAGCCATGCAATATGACAGAAATAGTGTGATAAATATACATAATACTATAATATTAAATTTGATTTAATTTTATGATTGAGCACGAATCTTAAAGCATAATAGACGGGATCGGGTCATCGCCCCCAATCAGCCAACGACCCAGATTGATTCTGGCTGGGCCACCTTGCCCGGCTATTTCCGGCCAGCTGAGCCACCGCCGGCGGATGTCGCCACCACCTTCACTGAGGTGGTGGCTAGCGATTCCCGGCGATGAGGCCGCTGGAATTGGCTCCTATGGCGAACCCGAGCAAGAAGAAAAGCTCAAAAAATTCTCATTTTCCTCACATGGTATCGGGCTTGATTGAGCCTGATGTCTCTCCTAAAGGATCTAGAAATCTAGTATGAATAGAGGGGAGGCAAAACAGACCTGAATGGCTGCACGGCGGCGAGGTTGGCGGCGGTTGGCCATGGGCCAAGTTTGGTGGGCTTGGCCCAAGGGGAGTGGGCTTAGCCCTCATTTTCTCCTTTAGGTCAATTATGTTGACTAGGTTGACTTTGAGTTGACTTGGTCAACCATGATGAGTGGGCTGACCCCACTTGGTTGTCATGGGTCTAATGGCACCACGCAACTTGGGTTGGGTCAATGTGGTGCCCTACTTGGGCTAATTGGGACTATAGGTATAGGTTTGACCAAATTAGGGCCATGGTTGACTTTGGTCAACTAGGATCAAAAGGTTTGACCTAATGACATGCCCTAGGGTCCACTTAGATTATTTTAGGGTTAGGGCAATGTGGTGGGGTCATGGTGTGGCTAGGGTTCATATTTAGGCTAGTTTGATCTAGTTTGACTTTGACCCCTTAGTAGGCCCCACATGGCTACAACCCACTACCTAGGGTCAAACATAGCTAATTTCCCTATCACCCACCCCATGCCTAACCCAATCTAAGTTGAGGGGGTCTAGAAGTAACATGGGATGTTATAAATCCTATAAACAAAAAAATAATTTCATCCACAAAAATTAAGTTCGGGTCTACGGGGTTCTACTTGCAAAAGTTATTAGAAATTTAAATGCATAAACTAAAGTATACTTGAAGTGAATAGCTCCGGGTGTTGCTCCATCATCAGATCCCTCGGTTCCCAGGTGTGCTCCTCTCATCCATGATTGGACCATAACACCTTCACGAGAGGGACCTTCTTCTTCCCCAACACATGAACATCTGTATCATCAAGCTGGATCAGCTCCAATCTAACGGATCTGTCTGGCGCTATCGGACCGGCTGTAGTAGTAACATGCTGCTCCAGCCGTATGAGAGCTCTTCGCAAGGAAGAGACATGGAAGATATCGTGTAGGGTACCCAACTCCGGTGCAAGCTGCAGTCGGTAAGCTTATGGTCCGATCCGCTCCAGGATCAAGTATGGCCCCATGTATCGAGGACTAAGCTTCTTGTGCCTCCGCACCCGAGAGACACCGTGTATCGGATGTATCTTCAAGAAAACTCTGTCTCCAACCTGGAACTCCACCTTTCGGTGCCGAGCATCATAATACTTCGCCAGTCTACTCCGGGCCTATAGCAGCCGATCCATGATCAAATGAACCTGAGCCTCCGTATCCTTCACATAATTAGAACCAAGAGCCTTGGTATCCACATCCTGAACCCATGACAGCGGTGTCCGGCACTTCCTCCCATAAAGTGCCTCATATGGAGCCATTCTGATGCTAGCCTGGTGGCTGTTATTATAGGATAACTCGATCAATGGTAGCAGCCTCTCCCAAGGCTTCCCCGTATCCAATATGCATAGGCGGAGTACATCCTCCATGGTCCGGATGGTCCGCTCGGTCTGTCCGTCCGTCTGCGGGTGGAAGGTGGTACTAATATTAAGTCGAGAGCCCAAGTAAGCATGCACATCCCTCTACTCGCTCGAAGTGAACCAAACATCACGGTCTGAAACAATCATCCTGGGGATGCCATGGTATCTGACGAACTGCTCCACGAATAATCTCACCAAAACTGCAACTGGAGCATCCTTCCTGACTGGAATAAAGCGCGCCACTTTGGTCAGTCTGTCCACTATGACCCATATAGAATCGTGCCCAGAGTGGGAGCGAGGCAGTCCATGCACCAAATCCATAGCAATGTCCTCGAACTTCCACTCTGGGACTGGCAATGGCTGTAATAAACCTCCCGGGCTCTTGCATTCCGCCTTAACGTGCTGGTACGTCTCACAATGTGTCACAAAGTGGGTGATCTCCCTCTGCATCCCAGGCCAATACATAGTCTTCCGTAAATCTGCCCACAACTTGGTGATGTCGGGATGCACTGAATATCTGGAGCAATGTGTCTCTCTAAGTATATCATCCCGGATACCGCCCCCTGCTGGTATATAAATGCGTCAACGGAATCGAAGAAGATCATCCTGCAGCTTGTAATCCTCAACCTTGTCCCTTTCCAGGGCACTGAAAATCGTCTCCAATGTAGCATCTAGCCTCTGATGCGCCATAATACGCTCCCGAATATCATCATCTCTGATCAATGAGCTCAGGTACTCTCGGTATCCTACTGGTTCAGACTCAGAAACCATAGTAATATGCATGTCGTCCATCACCTGTATCAGCTCCATAGCCATCATCCGAGGCTCCGGCCCAGAGGTGCCGGCCCTCCTGCTCAATGCATCTGCTATCGTATTTTCCTTCCCTGGGTGGTAGTGAATCTGGTAATCATAGTCACAGAGAAATTCTAGCCATCTCCTCTATCGCAGGTTTAGGTCCTTCTGCGTATCGATGTACTTGAGATTCTTGTGATCTGAGAAAATATCACAAGGAATCCCATACAGATAGTGCCGCCATATCTTTAGTGGAAATACAACAACCCCGAGCTCCAAATTGTGTACCGGATAGTTATGCTCGTGCTTCTTCAACTGTCTCGAAGCATAAGCGATAACATGTCTGTGCTGCATCAGTACAACACCTATCCATTCATATGAGGCATCCGTGTAAATCAGAAATCCCTCACTCCCAGCTGGGAGTGCAAGGATAGGGGATGAGGTAAGTCGGTCCTTCAACTCCTAAAACGCTGTCTCTCACTGCTCTGTCCAAGTAAACTCTACATCCTTCCTCGTCAAGGTCGTGAGGGGAAGTGCTATCCTTGAGAACCCCTCCACGAACTTATGATAGTAACCTGCTAATCCTAAGAAACTACGAATGTAGGACACTGTCTTCGGTCGTGGCCAATCTCTCATTGTCTCTATCTTGGCTGGATCCACCGCCAATCCAGCTCCATTGATCGTATTCCCCAGGAAGGCCACCTCCTGTAGCCAGAACTGGCACTTAAAAAACTTCGCATACATCTGGGACTCCCGCAGCCTCTACAAAACCTGTGTCAAATGCTCTGTGTGCTCCTCCTGAGTCTAGGAATAGATCAGAATATCGTCGATGAATACAATGACGAAGAGGTCCAAGATGGGTTCGAATACACAGTTCATTAGACTCATGAATGAGGCAGGTGCATTCGTGAGCCCAAAAGGCATCACCGTGAACTCGTATAACCCATAATGTGAGCTGAAAGCCGTCTTCGGGATATTTTCCTCTCGGATGCACAGCTGATAGTAACCGGATCTCAAATCCAGCTTAGAGAACCAGAAGGCCCCCTGAAGCTGATCAAATAACTCGTCTATCCGAGGCAATGGATAGGTTTTCCGGACCATCAACGGGTTCAGCTCCCTCTAATCTATGCACATCTGCAATGATCCGTCTTTCTTCTTCACAAAGTGAACTGGTGCTCACCACGGTGACGAGCTCGGCCGCACAAATCCCGATTCCATAAGCTCCTGAAGCTGAGTCCTGAATTCTGCCAACTCTCTGGGAGCCATCCTATAAGGTGCCCGAGACACTGGCCTCGCCCCCGGCATCAACTGAATCCTGAAATCTAAATCCCGAGCTGGTGGTAGTCCGGGTAATTTCTCCGGGAATACATCAGAGAAATCCCGAACCACCGGGATATCAGCTATAGAGTTCTCTGCTGCCACCATCTCGAATCAGATAAGGTACACCTCTTCCCCCTGCTCATAGGCCTTGACAGCCTGTACATAAGATAATGATAGATGGGGGATAGGTCGGATACCTTCAATAGTAACGTAGGAGTCTCCATGCCTGAGTGTGATGCTCTCAGAGGGGCAGTCGATCTGGGTATAGTTCCAATGAGGCCAGGTCATGCCAAAAATCAAATAAAAGTCCGGCAATCTCACGACCTCCGTCGGAGCTTCGAATGTCTTGCCTCCTATCTCGGCCTCCATGTTGCAGCTATCTGTGGTCCGTAGCTCTGAGCCATCAGGAAGACGCACCCTCATCTCTATGCTAGGGTATGAGCGGGCTTGCCACTGATCATAACTATGCCTGAGATTTATTTGAGTTACAACGGATGTTATTTTTATCGTTTTCAAGGCACTACTAAGGTTGAAATTTCTAAATTAAAATAATTTAAGTACCTGTAATCATTTCCTCGGGGTTCCTCTACTCCGTGAGGTCCAAATCGTACATCTGCTCCTGGTTACATCCTCGACCGTGATATCCCTGGCCACGGCCTCGTCCTCGGCCTCGGCCTCGGCCTCGACCCTGCTGTACTAGAGGGGCCACTGCAAGTGGAGGAGGAGGAGGTGGATGGAACCGATGTGGACACTCTGATCTAATATGCCTGGGCTGGCGTCATCCATAACAAACTACCGGCCGGTGGCCATTGTCATCCTGCATCCTCAGAGCATGCACCTGTAGAGGTGGGGGAGCTAATGCTGGAGGAGGCCCCTGCTCCTGCATGAAGTTAGGACGACGACGTCCCCCACCCCTCTTCTATCCAATAGTCCTGCCTCTCTGAGAGCCCCTGCTACTCTCTCCTGGTGTCGACCCATCGTATGGTCGCTTCCCTCTGCCTTGCACCATCAGCTGGTCGGCCTCTAGCTTCTTAGCCATCTCGATGATCTGGGCTGATGTGCTGTGAGAAATGAACAACAAAGCCTACCTCAAATCATCTTTGAGGCCGCGGTAGAACCTCTTGGCATACCTCCTGTCGTATGAATCTTGTATCCCTACGAACCTGGCAAGGTGGGAAAACTCCCTGTGGTACTCAATCACCGATCTGCTCCCCTACTTGAGGTTCAGAAACCTCTCCTCCAATGCATCTCTGTCTGTAGTGGATACGAAGTGATCCAAAAATACATCGCCGAACTCCTCCGAAGATATGTCTGACAGCTTCCAGTCAGCATATGTAGACTCTCGTACAGACTTCCACCATCTCTTCGCATGAGCTTCTAGTGCAGAGGTGGCTATAGGAACTGCTTGGCCGACCGGGCAGCTGAAAGTCCACTTAGTGTCAACTACCTTCACCTATGGGGGGTGGAATATGTGTCTTGCAGCATTTTTGCGGAATTAAAATCGTACCTGCACAAGAAAACAAAACAACACAGCACAGAAAGGACACAAGCAATTTATAGTGGTTCCCCGATTTGGGTACGTCCACTTTCCCCCTTCGACCTATCTCCCAACCAGGGACGACTCGGTCACTTCACCAACAGGATTGAAATCCAATCCTTGCATTAACGGAAGGAACCCTTCCACACGTAGGAGTCACCACTCCCACAACACGGGTTGCACCCAACCCTTACAACTAGGGACCAATCGGTCCGTTACAAAGAAATTGAAAATAGATTGTATAAGAAATACAAACAACTTATGGAGATTAAGGTGTCCCTCTTCGTTCAATGACGTGTTCTTGAAGTCAACGAAGAGTCCACAACCCTAGATCTCACTTGGAGAGAATCTCCCCGAAACCGGCGGCGGCAAGAAGGGCGACGGCTTGGTTCTCGGGATCGGCGGCGACAACGGCGTGCTGCGGCTGCTCTTTGGAGATTCAATCTTTGTAGCAAAGCTAGCAAGATCTTCCAATGGTCACACTAGGATCGATCGTCTCGAACGATTCGGAAGGGGAATGTTTTCCCGATCTACGAATCAAGAGACAAAGGATCTCTGGTTAGACGCGTGAGACGCAGTGCTTGGCTGAGCTTCTGTCGACGGGAGATCTGGAAGAAACCAAGATCAACGACGACGATCAACTGCACGAGCGGCGACGACGGCGGCGGAGAAGGATTTCCGATCTAGGTCAAGTCGGCGGCTCGGCTTCTTCCTTTTTCAAAATCGTGTATTCGTTTTTCTGTCCTCTTCTTTTTCTGTTCAAAAATACAGATGTATTTATACATTTGGTCTTCAAGATGACCGTTGTGGGCCCCACCAACAAGAAACCCCAAGCCCGGTTCAAAACAGCGCCAGCGGCTGAGTCCGGTCGAGCGGGTTCCAGAAATTCGCCTAAGGCAAAATCGGCGAGAATCGAAGGTCATTCGGCGAGAATCATCCAGTGATTCTCGACGAATTTGACTTAGCGATAGATTTGCACGCTCTGATTTAGCCGGATAGCGACGGCTAGAATCAGCCAGTGATTCTCGACGATTCGGCGAGAATCAGCCAGTGATTCTCGACGATTTTGACTTAGCGACAGATTTGCACGCTCTGATTTAGCCGGATAGATACGGCGAGAATCAGCCAGTGATTCTCGATGATTCGGCGAGAATCACTTGGTGATTCTCGTCGATTATTACTTAGACGATTTTTCGTCTTTCCACCCATGAGCTGCTCTTTGACCCATCCTTGCTCCTTGTCTACTCTTGCATTATCACAGCCCTGTACTTGAAAATAAGTACACTCCAATAGAGAGAGTACACGTAGGCCAACACACTGATCTGCTCAACGAGGGATTACGTCGCGCAGACCCGTGTATATTGACCTACTGCACCCTGACATTGGTGTGTACTTAGCGTGGAATAACTGCAAGCACAACTTAAAAGATTTCATCAAATACATTGTCTATTTACCTTAGCTTGTTCAGGGGCTTCTTCAAATCAGGTACGTTGTGGATACAATACCCAACAATCTCCCCCTATTTGAAGAAGCCTAAACCCTACAAGCTAAGGTGAATAGAGCGTATGGGAATGAAAATCATAAACTTAAAATTGAGTTGAGAGAGATATTCATTACCAATACTCATTTCTTGAGAGCAAACTTGGATCCACCTTAGCCTTAGCCGAGAGGGTAATCTCCCCCTTTTCGGCTTCTGCAAATCTGGGTCTGTTGCATTTGACCACTTGCTCCCCCTCAATTCTTGCACCTGTGCTCACACTTGAGTTTCTGGCAGAGGCTCCCCCTAGATGCACGAGTCTGGAGCTTCTGTAGTCTTCATTCCTCATAGTTTAGCATCCCCAATTCAGTTTTGAAAAGACTGAACTTGGCTTCGTCTAAGGGCTTTGTGAATATATCTGCAATCTGCTTGTCCGTGGCGACATAACAGAGAGAGATGTCCTTGTTCTCCACGTGCTCCCGAATGAAGTGGTATCGCACTTCAATATGCTTCGTTCTGCTGTGCGATACCGGGTTGTTGGCAATTGCAATCGCACTGGAGGAGTCGCAGTACATTGGAACTTCCTTGAACTGAAGGTCGTAGTCGGCTAACTGGTTTCTGATCCATAGGAGTTGTGCGCAACAGCTGCCTGCCGAGATGTACTCAGACTCTGCTGTGGAGGTTGCAACACAATTCTGTTTCTTGCTATTCCATGAGACAAGCCTTCGTCCGAGGAATTGACACGTCCCGGAGGTGCTTTTCCTGTCATCCCTACTCCCTGCAAAATCAGCATCTGAAAAACCTATTAGCTCGACATCATTGTTTCTCGGGTACCACAAGCCAAGATTGGGAGTACCTTTAAGGTATCTTTGAATTCGCTTTGCAGCGAGATAGTGAGATTCCTTAGTGTTCACCTGATATCTGGCACAAACACATGTGGAGAACATGATATCCGGTCTACTGGTAGTAAGATAGAGCAGGGATCTAATGATGCTCCTGTATTTGGTTTCATCGAAAGGTTTACCTTTCTCATCCTTATCCAGAGACATAGTGGATCCCATTGGAGTCCTCATAGAGGTTGCACTCTCCATACCGAATTTCATGAGGAGTTCATTTGTGAACTTCGTTTGAGAGATGAAGATTCCATCCTCAGACTGTTTCACTTGAAGTCCCAAGAAATACTTTAGCTCTCCCATACTGCTCATTTCAAACTTTCCTTGCATAAGTTTAGAAAACTTTTTGCAAAGATTGTTGTCCGTTGAGCCGAATATAATGTCATCAACATAGATTTGCACCAGCAAAATCTTTCCTTTGACTTCCCTGAGAAACAATGTCTTATCTATTTTACCTCTAGAGAACTTGTTCTCAAGAAGAAAACTAGATAACGTCTCATACCAAGCTCGTGGAGCTTGTTTTAAACCATATAGAGCTTTATTAAGAAAATATACATGATTGGGATAAGTAGGATTGACAAAACCTGGGGGTTGAGCGACGTATACTTCCTCGTTCAGGTCTCCGTTCAAGAATGCTGATTTCACATCCATTTGATAGACTGTGAATCCTTTGTGCGAAGCATGCGCCAGGAACAATCTGATTGACTCGAGCCTTGCCACTAGTGCAAAGGTCTGGTCGAAGTCAATCCCCTCCTCCTGTCTGTGACCTTGAGCCACCAGCCTGGCCTTGTTCTTTATGATGACAACATGTTCATCCAGTTTGTTTCTGAAGATCCACTTGGTGCCAATCACATTCTGCTTTTGTGGTCTGGGAACCAGCGTCCAAACGTTGCATCGTTCGAATTGATGCAGTTCATCTTGCATGGCCAAAATCCATGCCGCATCTTTGTTCTCCTCGTCGAACTTCTTTGGCTCAACCTGTGACAGGAAGCTAAGATGCAAAATCTCGTTAATAGTACCTCTTTGAGTTCTGACACCGTCACGAGGATCTCCGATGATATGATCTCTAGGATGATCCCTCACGTACCGGAGCTCTAGAGGTCAGGCGTCTGGAGCTTCGACTACTTCTTGGGCTTCTCCTTCTTCTAAGAGATTTACTCCATTTTGATCTTCAACATTCCCAGTTAACGTTGAGGTGGAAACTTTGACGTACTTAGGAGTTTCATCTTTAGCGGTCTCATCGAGACTCAGCTGTTCAAGTCGTGCACCTGCATCTTCAAGAATACCGCTGGAAGAATTGCAGTTAAGCAAGCTTCCTTCATCAAATAAAACATTAATTGATTCTTCTACCACTAGGGTTTTCTTATTGAAGACCCTATATGCTCGACTGTGGGTACTATAGCCCATGAATATGCCTTCGAAGCATTTTTCACCACATTTAGTACGCAGGTACTTCCCATTATTTAGTACATAACATCAGCAACCAAAGATCCTCAAATGGGACATGGTTGGTTTCCTGTCTTTCAGTAGTTCGTAGGGCGTCTTACGATGACTTTTGTTGATCAATGCCTGGTTTTGAACATGACAAGCCGTATTGACCTCCTCAGCCTAGAAGTATTCTAGGAGTGAAGCGTCATTCAACATTGTCGTGCAGGCTTCAATGAGTGTTCTATTTCTCCTCTTCGCGACTCCGTTTTGTTGAGGAGTGCGCGGGGAGGAAAACTCATGAAAGATACCAAGTTCTTCACAGAACTCTGTCATAGCACCAGACTCGAACTCTGTTCCATGGTCACTTCTAATTTTGACCACTGAGCAGTTAAGTTCGTTCTGGGTCTGCTTGACAAAGCTGGTGAAGATGTCAAACGTATCAGACTTGTGTTTTAAAAAGAACACCCAGGTAAACCGAGAGTGATTATCTACAATCACGAGCGTATAAGACTTCCCTCCTAAGCTATGAACTTGCACTGGACCAAACAAGTCCATGTGCAGAAGATAAAGACATCTGGAGGAGTCTTTGTCTGAGATGCCCTTAAAGGTAGCCCGAGTCTATTTGCCCATCTGGCATGCAGGACAGGGACTATCTTTGATACACTTAATAATGGGAGCATCCCTCACTAAATCTTTGAAAATAGCATATTAATTATCTTGTAATTAATATGTGCCAATCTTTTGTGCCATTGTTCACAAAGAGATGCACTGCCTTTTCCTACTAGGCATACGGGGGTAGATGAATCTAAGCTAAGAAAATCTAAGCAGAAGATATTTCTGCTCCAAATGCCTGATAATAACGTGGCAGAAGAGGCACATGATATTATCAGGCATTTATCCTTGCAGAACTTAACGTCATAACTTTTATCACATAACTGACTTACACTCATCAGGTTATGGTTTAACCCTTCAACATAAGCCACGTCGGTGATAGAGATTATACCATTGGAAATCATACCGTAACCTTTGGTGACTCCTCGATCTGACCCCCCAAAGATGACTTTGGGTCCATTCTCGACTGGAGTGTAATCACGCAGCAGGCTTCTTGTCCCAGTCATATGCCGGGAGCATCCACTGTCCAAGTACCATATTGGAGTTTTGGTGGCCTTTGGACATTCCATTGTAGATAGTACTTCTGTTATTCCAGATACTTGTTCCAATTCATTCTTGAAACATCTTCTGTCTAGTTCCCATCATATTTACGGGAACCTAGACTACCCTGCAAAAGAGTGTTACCTTACCTTAGGAACCCAATATGTATTGGGACCTAGGTTCTTGTTAGCATAAAAACTCGAATGTCTTCCCACAGAAATCCTGTCAGGAATATTACCTCTGCCCAGAAGAGGTGGATAAGCCCTTGCCCTTGACACAGAGGGGTTGTGCCAACAGTCTATGGCAAAGTGTCCCACCTTGCCACAACACCAACACGTGTGAATGTTGTACCTTCGTTTCTGACTTGATCCAGTGACTGAGGTAGTCATGGTCCTAGGTCTAAACGGGATAGAGCCGGATCTGCTCACAAAATTGCCTCTTCCACCGTGACACTTGGAAGGGTGGAAGGAATGCATGTAGCGAGCGTCATGAGGCCTGGGAGGTGGTGCCTTCCTTTCAGTCAGCACCCTTCCAGAGGCCCCATGAGAACTAACTGCATGACTTCTAACCTCCCTTTCCTGTGTCCTAGGGTGGTGAGAAGCACACTGAGAGCTGATACCAGCAGATTCATGCCGAGTTGGGGCAGTGGCAGAGAAAACAAAGGGTTCGGAATTAGCCTTAGGTATTCTCTCAAGGGTGTCCATGACAGCCCTTGCACTATGGGTGTCTCCACATGAGGGAAGATCACCCTTGCAGTGACCACGGTTGTTCCTGTGATCATACCTGAAGGCATGATGAGTACCCTTCCTGCCTGGAGTGGGGGGTCTGAATACCGTTTTCCCATTTCTCCATGAATTGATAATTTGGGAGATCCACCCATTTTCTTCCTTTCTCTTGATAGCACCAACCTTGGAAAAGTTGGATACTATCCTTTTCTCATTCTCTAGACTACTCTCTAGATCTGAAATTTTAGAGTCCTTAACCTTGTTGGATGCCAATTGGAGAACCAATAAGATCTTCAGCCGAGCAATCTCCTGAGCTTACTCCTCAACAAGTAGGTTGCTTTTCTGAAGGGCTCTCATCAGGGAATCAGGATTTTCTGAAGGGTAACAATTCTTGTCTTCAGGAACTTCAAGAGAAAAGGGGCAAGATGAAGAAGTTACCTGCTCTTCATAGTTATTGTTACTATCGCTAGAGACCGTTGTGTCACCTTCATCAGAACTGCTTTCCTCAATTTCTTCTTCAGTCTCTGACAAGGACACCGGAGCCCTGATGCTGTCTGATTGATCCTTGCCTTCATCTTCAGAGGCGAGGACCCCCACATAGGCTTCATCCTCTTACTGACAGTAGATCCCTGCTTTCTCTGATCCCTCCATGAGATCTAAGATGGTTACCCACATAGAGTTGGTCGTCCCACACTTTTCCAATCTAGATCGATAAGGTCCAGACCAGACATCCATGATGATCTGACGAATTATCTTGTCCAGATTAAATAATGAGAGTTCAGTCTCCGACATCTCAGTAATACACTTGGGAATTTGGATATCCTTTCCAGAGCTGGAGGTCTTCATAGGAATGAATGGACCCTCTTCCAATATGAGAGATGCTCGAGGATCAATAGCCTCCAAGTGATAGGACACTCTCATCTTCCAGACGGGATAATACTCCTTTGTGCACGTGGGAAGTCTTAGTGGAGAGATCCCATGATCCAGCTCCATGCTTTTGACACTGGCGGCAGGATTCTACTCAAGGTGTGAACCTTTTTGATGAGGAACCTCCCTCTGATACCACTTGAAAGTCCACTTAGTGTCAACTACCTTCACCTATGGGGGGGGGGGGGATAGGTGTCTTGCAGCGTTTTTGCGGAATTTAAATCGTACCTGCACAAGAAAACAAAACAACACAGCACAGAAAGGACACAAGCAATTTATAGTGGTTCCCCGATTTGGGTACGTCCACTTTCCCCCTTCGACCTATCTCCCAAGCAGGGACGACTCGGTCACTTCACCAACAAGATTGAAATCCAATCCTTGCACTAACGGAAGGAACCCTTCCACACGTAGGATTCACCACTGTTGAAGTATTAGACCGGGCGGCTTAGCGGTCTGTTCCAGCAGTTTGGTGACCGGGCGGTCTGGCGGTCTATCTGGTGCTTGGAGACCGGGCGGTCTATCGGTCTACCTCTGCGGCCTGTTCTATCCTGCTGGAGTTGCCGAGCGGTTAGCCCATCTGTCTAACCGCGCGGCCTATGCGGTCTCCATTAGTCTAGCCGCCCAGTACTGTAAATGTTTAGTCCCACATTGTTTGTATACTCTCTTTCTTATCTCCTCCATTCTATATAAGGGAGGCCATACCTTTGTAAATGATATCTTTTTTGGATAATAAAATTTCAATTATTCAAAAGTTTATTCGCTTGTCTTCTTCTTTTCGCTTCTTTTCTCTACTTTCTAACATGGTATCAGAGCACACGGTCATTTCCCTCTGATTCTGTGCGCTCTCTGTTGTTCGCGGCTTGTTTTCCGCTTCTGCGACTTGCTTCGCGACTTGGCTTCTCTCTGTCCGCTCGGCTTGTTTCTATCCGCGCGGCTTGGTTCTGTCCGCTGCCCTGTTCGCGCGGCTTGCTTCTTCTTCTTCTCTTCTCCTTCTGCTCCTTGACGCCGCGACCTGTTTCCTTGTCGCCGCACTCCTTGTTCTTTCCTCCCGCTCCGACTTCCTAGTCGTTGCGGTCTGTTCCTATCCGCGTGTGTTGTCTCTCTACTCGCGGCTTGCTGCTGTGATCTGCCTGACCGTGCGGGTTGTTCCTTTCTCACCCGCATCTTGGTCGCGGTCATCAGCTCTTTTCCTCTCTTCTGTTCGCTCGGCCTTTTCAGTCCGCGCGACCTCTTCCCCGCTGTGCCTTTGCCTGTTTCAAGCCGCTACTATTCGCGCGGCTTCGTCTGGTTTTCTAACCGCTTCAGTTCGCGCGGCTTATTCTGCTTGCCGGGTTCTATGACTACCTCCGGTCTCACCACTACTCCTGCGGCTCCTTCTCCTCCTCCTCCTTCGGGCAACCTTGGCACTCTGTCCAAACTTGTTGGCTCCAACTATCCCGATTGGAGTGTTTCTTTCACCTTTCTCCTTCGTTCTCAACGCAAGCGTCATCACCTCACCGATGACCCTCCTCCTCGCACCTCTCCTGAGTTTGATGACTGGGATGCGAGTGATGCTCTTGTTCGCACCTGGCTGGCCAACAGCCTTTCTGATGAGTGCCTTCCCGTCATTCGCCATGATGAGACGGTCAAGGCTGCCTGGCTTCACCTCGCTGCTCTCTATTCTAAGGGGGGCCAGACGTCCCGCATTTATACTCTCTATGCGGACCTCTTCGCCCGCCCTTCCATGTCCCCCGCTGCGGCTTACCAGCAGGTTCAGGCTCTTGGGGCTGAAATCCTCCAGAATCGCCCCTTCTCCACGGACTTGGCCGACCAGCACAAACACTTCCAGGAACTCCTGGTTGTTTGTTATCTTCTTCGTCTTCCCGACTCTTATGATATGATCCGCCAGCAGATCTTGGGTGAGGCGGAATCTCCTACTTTGGATGCCACTGCGGCTCGCATTGCCGCCGTTACTTCGCTCCTCCAACGGCCTCTGTTGGCCTCCCCCCCTTCCCAGGACTCCTTTGCTCACCAAGCTCAGCGGGGGGGCCCTAGTGGCCGTGGCTCCTCTGGCGGACGGGGTTCCTCCCGGTTCTTCTGCTCTCACTGTGGTCGTACTGGCCATTCTGTTGACCGCTGCTGGCAGAAACATCCTCATCTTCGCCCTTCCGGTGATGCTCCTTCTTCGGCCTCCGCCTCTTCTAGGCCGTCTGCCTCTGTGGCCACGACGTCAGGTAGTGCCCACGTCGTTACCCAAGGTAAATGACTAATTGACTCCGGTGCCACCAATCATATGACGGGCAACCCTCATTGCTTCTCCCGTCTTGAGACCCATGACCGCTTACCCCCAGTTCGTGTGGCGGATGGTTCCCCGTCTCCGGTTCATGGAACGGGCATGGTTCAACTCACTCCTTCGCTTTGCTTGGAGGATACCCTCTATGTCCCGAAGTTCCCGTGCAATTTGTTATCAGTTACTACTTTATGCCGGCAACTTCAGTGCTCCGTTTTATTCACTCCCACTACTTGTTCTTTTCAGGACCCGAGAACCCAGCGGACGATTGCTACTGGGACTGAGAGCGGCGGCCTCTACTTCCTCGACGATGTTTCAGCTCTTTCTGCCTACTCCTCCTCCACCGATCTCCTTCAGTGGCATCTTCGTCTTGGACATCCTCCTCCTCGGCTCATTCGTCAGCTTCTGCCCCACTTACCTCCCACCAGTTCTCCGCTTAACTGTGATGCGTGTCAGCTTGGCAAACATCATCGCTCCTCCTTCCCACCGAAGCAAGGCCGTGGCTCCTCTCGCATTTTTGATCTTGTTCATTCTGATGTATGGGGTCCTGCTCCTACCCTCACTGTTGGCAGGGGCAGTTCCTATTTTGTCACTTTTATCGATGATTTTACTCGATGTACCTGGGTGTATCTATTAAAGGATCGCTCTGAGCTATTTTCTGTTTGGCAATCTTTTTACTTTATGATTAAGAATCAATTTGCTATTTCTATTAAGGTCTTACGTTCTGATAATGCCAAGGAATATCTGTCTCATGAGTTCTCCGCTTTCTTTCACCAACACGGCCTCATTCATCAAACGACTTGTGTTTACACCTCCCAACAGAATGGGGTGGCGGAGCGTAAACACCGTCACCTGCTTGATGTTGCGCGTACTCTCATGACGCAGATGCACGTTCCTCGCTCCTACTGGGGCTACGCTGTGCTTCTCGCTTGCTATCTCATCAATCGCATTCCCTCCACGGTCCTCCACGGCCGGACTCCCTTCTCCCTTCTCTACCCCCACCAGGAACCCTTTCCTCTTCCTCTCCGTGTCTTTGGCTGTACGGCCTTTGTTCACGCTCCCTCCGCTACCCGCGACAAGCTTTCCCCCCGTTCCACCAAGTGTGTCTTTTTGGGGTACTCTACCACTCAAAAAGGCTATTGCTGCTTTGACCCCCTTCTCCGCATGCAGTTTGTCTCCGCAGATGTGACTTTTTTCGAAAATGCTTCATATTTCTCTCCTTCCTCTTCTCTTCCTTCTGATATCTCCGTTTCTTCCACACCTCTTCACGTTTTCCCACCTTCGTCTACTCCTCCACCCACTCCTTCCCAGTCCGTCTCACCACCCACCCCTCCACCCTCCTCTCCGATGCCGTCTCTCTCTAGTCCCGGGCCAGCCTTCTCCGCCACGGACGCTCCGGTCGCTGACGCTCCTGTCGCCGACGCTCCCGATGATCTGGATGTTCCCATTGCCCTTCGCAAAGGGGTGCGGGCGTGTACTCAACACCCGCTCACGGCTGTTGTTTCTTATGATCAGCTTTCTCCTTCTCGCAGGTCGTTTGCCTTGGCTATCTCTGCTACTTCTACTCCCCGTACCTACCAGGAGGCTCTCGCTCTCCCTCATTGGAAGTCTGCCATGGATGAGGAGATGGCTACTCTTACTGAACGGGGTACCTGGACTCTGGTTCCTCCTCCCGTGGGCACTGATGTGGTTGGCTGTCGCTGGGTCTTTGTTGTGAAGTTTCGCCCCGATGGCACTATGGATCGCTACAAAGCCCGGCTGGTGGCCAAGGGCTTTACTCAGACTTATGGCATTGATTACTTTGATACCTTCTCTCCGGTTGCTCGCCTCAGCACCATCCGGGTTCTCTTTTCTGTGGCCGTTAACCGGGCTTGGGCTATTTCCCAGCTTGATGTGAAGAATGCCTTTCTCTATGGCGATCTTCAGGAGGACGTCTATATGGAGCAACCTCCTGGGTATGTTGCTCAGGGGGAGACACGTGTCTGTCATTTGAAGAAGGCCATTTACGGCCTAAAGCAGAGCCCTCGAGCCTGGTTCGAAAAATTCAGTGGTATTGTGGCAACCATCGGCTTTCAAAGGAGTTCGGCCGATCACTCCTTGTTCATTCGCAAAACGGCCTCGGGGCTGGTAGTTTTAGCCGTATATGTGGATGATATTCTCCTTACTGGTGATGACCAAGATGGGGTGGACTTGACGAAGAAGCACCTCCGTCAGCACTTGGTCACGAAGGATATGGGCTCTCCAAAATACTTTTTGGGGATAGAAATCTCTCGGAAGCCTGACTCCTTGGTTCTCTCTCAACGGAAGTATGCCCTTGATCTTCTTCAAGAAGCAGGCTTGACAGGTGCCAAACCAGCTCATCTTCCCATGGCTGTTGGAGAGGACAAAACGTGGACGGATGACTCGCCTCCTCTATCTGATGTCACACGGTACAGACGTTTGGTAGGCAAACTCATCTATCTCACGGTGACTAGACCCGACATCGCCTACGCTGTAGGAAAGGTCAGTCAGTTTATGCAAGCTCCCAGGGAATGTCATCTTCAGTCCGCCCTGAAGATTTTAGAGTATATCAAAGCAGCACCGGGCAGGGGGTTACTCTTTCAGAAGAATGGCCATCTGAGGGTTGAGGCCTACTCAGATTCCAGTTACGCAGATGACAAAGGCGACCGTAAATCCACGTCAGGTTTTTGTACCTTTGTTGGAGGAAATCTCGTAAGTTGGAAGAGCAAGAAACAGTCTGTTGTTTCCAGATCCAGTGCCGAAGCAGAATACCGGAGTATGGCGTCAACTACATGTGAGTTAAAGTGGTTGCGGGCTCTCATGCTTGACCTGGGCGAGGTATATGATTGTCCTCTCCCTATGTTCTGTGATAATAAGGCCGCTATACACATATCCAGGAATCCGGTCTTTCATGAGAGAACGAAGCATATAGAGGTTGACTGTCACTTCATTCGGGAGGAGATCTTGAAGAAACAGATTTGTACTCCTTTTGTCACCTCTGACAAGGAGTTGGCAGATATCTTCACCAAGCCGGTTTCTACTTCCTTCTTCCGCATTTGTGACAAGCTGGGCATGATTGATATCTATGCTCCAGCTTGAGGGGGAGTGTTGAAGTATTAGATCGGGCGGCTTAGCGGTCTGTTCCAGCGGTTTGGTGACCGGGCGGTCTGGCGGTCTATCTGGTGCTTGGAGACCGGGCGGTCTATCGGTCTACCTCTGCGGCCTGTTCTATCCTGCTGGAGTTGCCGAGCGGTTAGCCCATCTGTCTAACCGCGCGGCCTATGCGGTCTCCATTAGTCTAGCCGCCCAGTACTGTAAATGTTTAGTCCCACATTGTTTGTATACTCTCTTTCTTATCTCCTCCATTCTATATAAGGGAGGCCATACCTTTGTAAATGATATCTTTTTTGGATAATAAAATTTCAATTATTCAAAAGTTTATTCGCTTGTCTTCTTCTTTTCGCTTCTTTTCTCTACTTTCTAACAACCACTCCCACAACACGGGTTGCACCCAACCATTACAACTAAGGACCAATCGGTCCGTTACAAAGAAATTGAAAATAGATTGTATAAGAAATACAAACAACTTATGGAGATTAAGGTGTCCCTCTTCGTTCGATGACGTGTTCTTGAAGTCAACGAAGAGTCCACAACCCTAGATCTCAATTGGAGAGAATCTCCCAGAAACCGGCGGCGGCAAGAAGGGCGGCGGCTTGGTTCTCGGGATCGACGGTGACAACGGCGTGCTGCGGCTGCTCTTTGGAGATTCAATCTTCGTAGCAAAGCTAGCAAGATCTTCCAACGGTCACACTAGGATCGATCGTCTCGATCGATTCGGAAGGGGAAGGTTTTCCCGATCTACGAATCAAGAGACAAAGGATCTTTGGTTAGACGTGTGAGACGCAGTGCTTGGCTGAGCTTCTGTCGACGGGAGATCTGGAAGAAACCAAGATCAACGACGGCGATGAACTGCACGAGCGGCGACGACGGCGGCGGAGAAGGATTTCCGATCTAGGTCAAGTCGGCGGCTCGGCTTCTTCCTTTTTCAAAATCGTGTATTCGTTTTTTTGTCCTCTTCTTTTTCTGTTCAAAAATACAGATGTATTTATACATTAGGTCTTCAAGATGACCGTTGTGGGCCCCACCAACAAGAAACCCCAAGCCCGGTTCAAAACAGCGCCAGCGGCTGAGTCCGGTCCAGCGGGTTCCAGAAATTCGCCTAAGGAAAAATCGGCGAGAATCGAAGGTCATTCGGCGAGAATCAGCCAGTGATTCTCGACGAATTTGACTTAGCGGCAGATTTGCATGCTCTGATTTAGCCGGATAGAGACGGCGAGAATCACCCAGTGATTCTCGACGATTCGGCGAGAATCAGCCAGTGATTCTCGACGATTTTGACTTAGCGACAGATTTGCACGCTCTGATTTAGCCGGATAGAGACAGCGAGAATCAGCCAGTGATTCTCGATGATTCGGCGAGAATCACTTGGTGATTCTCGTCGATTATTACTCAGACGATTTTTCGTCTTTCCACCCATGAGCTGCTCTTTGACCCATCCTTGCTCCTTGTCTGCTCTTGCATTATCACAGCCCTGTACTTGAGAATAAGTACACTCCAATAGAGAGAGTACACGTAGGCCAACACACTGATCTGCTCAACGAGGGATTACGTCGCACAGACCCGTGTATATTGACCTACTACACCCTGACATTGGTGTGTACTTAGCGTGGAATAACTGCAAGCACAGCTTAAAAGATTTCATCAAATACATTGTCTATTTACCTTAGCTTTTTCAGGGGCTTCTTCAAATCAGGTACGTTGTGGATACAATACCCAACAGCAGCTGATGCCTGCCAATATCTCGTGTATGGCCTCCAGACACTCCTCCATCTTCACAGCATCCTCTGTCCCACGGTACATCGGTGGGGACAGGCTCTTGAAGGCACTTAGCCAGCTTGACCACGGATTTGGCTGCCGGGTCGGGACTTGCTGGGCTTTGAAGGCTTCCAGGATCGTCGTCAAAGTCTGCCCCATCTATATCTGTAGAAATGGAGTGGCAGCTGGAGGGGGAGAAACCATGTTTTGCGGTGCAGCGACCTGTGGAGATTGCATAAAGGTAAGGTTAAAACAGAACTGTCCTAACTCATTGTACTTAATGGACTGATTTATGTGACTTTTTACACATGGGACACCACTGCTTCCGCTGCATAGTTTGTCCGCAAACTAATGCTCGTGCGGGGTGGTCCAATATTGTGGACTTCTTTCTCATATGATCGTTTGGTCAAGTGATACCAGTTTGTAAGACCCCCCCCCCTCCCCCTTACCAAGGAGGCTACCCGGTCTTATGCCCAGAACTGCCATCTTACGGTGGCACTAACGCACAGGTTAGTCGACACCGTAACACGCCGATTCTGCCGTCTAATATGATTATATAACATGTAGGCCAAAATGAGAAACAAAAGTATAGCAGTAAAAGCAAACCATAACTAGTCCACAGTCACAGCACATATATATATAAATATATGAAAGGAAAACATCAGTCCAAATGAGTACAAAAATAATATGAAGAGTAATAAGGGCTTATGCCCAGTACATCAAATCAAATCTCTCTCTCTCTCTCAACTCTAAACAGCGGAAGGTATCTATCATCACCAAGTCATCCCACCAGAGGCAACTCTATAGTAGTAGTAGAAGTAGGTGGTGGTATTAACTCCTTACGTCATGTCATCTCGTCCTGCCGGTCGTGTTGGTGCTCCATCTCCTCGAGCTCCTAAAAATAGTTTGGTCACCGACCATTAATCATAAAGACAAAGTCGTTTCCTCCACACCTCGCCCTGCAACTCCTAGGCACCATGTGGGAGGACGAAGCGGAGGACAATAAGGGGTAACAAGTGTAAACAGGTGGTAGTGACACTATACTAACGAGTATATGAGGAGTAATAGTAGTTCTACTCTAACAGTTCTATGTAAGAAGTACAAGTGCAGTAAGTGAAGTATAAAACTGAAGTAAGTAAGACAAGTGCAGTACGGTAAAGTAAGTAAAGAACTGAAAGTAAGAGCAGGACAATAAAACTATGCTACCGCTACTCTACCATCACAAATCGTACCTTAACTTATAAAAATGCCCATACAAATTTATAAGTTAAGGTTTTCAGGAAATTTAACTTATCATATAAAAGAGCTCATACTAATTTATATGATAAGGATCTATGAAGCGTATGACCTAATATGAATGAATGTTTATGATGCAATTTATGCACAGGCAAGTGCAACTCACACACAATGACTCTGTGATCACAGACCTTTAGTTCCCACTTTTTGAGAACTAGCTTCACTCTCGGGTACCACCGCTGTGGCTACGGCAGCAGTGGAGCGGGCAACTCCACTTCTAGGATGGTATACACACTACCAAGCCTTAGACCCCTCTCATACGCCTCTATATACATCCCAGGTGCACTCTAGAGTCCATGCGTACGTACTTTGCCGACAACCCGTTAGTCTTGTTGGGTCGGGTGTGTGTTATCGGGGATCGTCCTCCATACCGCAGTATAAAACAACCCACTGGCCCCTCAAACCCTCACACCGACCTGGTTCACTGTACTATCGTCGGTGTGACGATCGGCCAGTACCGCATGACCCGCCACTATATTTATGCACATGCAAGTATTTCATCCCGAGCCTTCAGCTCGCAGGACCAACATGTCATGAATCCCTCAAACCCTTCACGGGTGAGCATTTATCACAATCCCTCCAACCCTACACGTGTGACAACGCACAATAATGCCTTTATTCCAAATCCCTCAAACCCATCACGGGCGAGAATGAACCACAATGTCATAACCTATTAGACTACTCTTGTCTACGGATTATTATACTTAGTGATTTAAGGTTAATCCCAGGGCTTCCCCATGGAAACCCCGGTGAGGGGCTCTCGGGGGCACTAGGAACTACAGTGGGATTATGCCCAAAGCTCCCTTTCTCAAGGATATTTACTTTAGTTGATGGCTACCTAAAATTCACCCCCAGCTCTCGTTGTTACTCTTGAGTGATCCTAATGACTTAAGATGTTCTTAGAAGGGCGACGGTCTTCCGCCGACCTCCAATGTTGGATCCCTAGTTGATTTGGGCCAGTTTCACTGACCTAGTATGTGACCCATCTTGTATAGCCAGGGTCAAGTTGTGTCCTAGAGTCTAGGCTAAGTCCTTAGGTTCAATTTCAGATGGACAAGCTATCAACAAGACCATCAGAGACTTCAGACTTAGAGGATTTCAAGACTAAGTCAAATGAGTTCGACGTTCATTGAACTCAGCTCGACGAAAGGAGTTCTGCCCTCGACGATCATGAGACAATTCTTAGTGCTGAGCTCGACGATCTGTGTTCTCTATTCGATGAAGACTCAGTTTTTTACATCAAGCCAAATTCAGGACAACTTCAAGATTTTGTTTTTTCTTCTTAGTCCAGCTTCAAGCTTCGGTCGACGAATTATATTATGAGCTCGATGAACTTGGACCTCAAGTTATCAATTTCTCAGGTCGACGAAGTCAGCTTCTTAGGTCGACGAATGCTGTACTCTACACGATGATTTTTGGACTCATAGAATTTGTGTCGACACCAGCTTATGTCGACACCAGACAATTTGTGCCGACACCAGGATATCAGTCGACACCAGCTTATGTCGACACCAGAGGATTTGTGTCGACACCAAGATCAATCTGTCGACACCAACTTATGTCGACACAGCATTCCAGCAGATGCAGAATATTTTGCCTAAGTCCAGAACTTTTCTCAACTCGACGAATTTGATTCTCAGCTCGACAAATGAAGACTGTCTGTTTGACGAATGAATATTGTCTGGTCGACGAACTCTCTCAAGCTCAGCTCGACGAACTCAAGCTCAGCTAGACGAACACAAGTGCAGCTCGACGAATTGTGTTCTTCGTTCGATGAATGCAGACTAGGTTTTCTTTAAGTTTCCCGTCCCGTTTCTTGGCGCTGATTCCTGAACATTTAATGCCAGATCTTCTCGGAATGTTACCGTTAGAACGCGCATTGACTATGGACGATTACATGCCGTTTTTCTATGGGACAGTCAGGGAAATTATTGATTGTATCTTCTTTCCAAAGCCGACTGCAATTACTGCTCGACATTCAAAAGTTTGAATGTTCCTCAGTCAGAAAAAGACACACAGTAAGAAAAAAAAGGAATCAAGCAGTGATAGAGCAACAAAAGACACAGAACAGCAAGCAATACATACAATCAGACAGACACTATGAGGTTACAGAGAAGAACAATCATTCTCAAATCAAAAGTTCTTGACTGCAATCAGCCTTGACCAGAGAACATTTTCAAGAAGAAGAAGAAGAACAATCAAATTCAATCAAGAGTCTTCTTCCCTCTATTCTCAGGACAACTTCAAAGGACAACAAAACTTTATCTGTCAAAAGAAGTTCCTGAAGCATTTCTGGTCCAGACATTCTAGGTCATTGAAGAACTATCACCCTGAAGCAGTGCTCCAGCTTTTCTGACCAATTCAAGATCTCAAGGGGAGCAAGATCTGCTACAATCAATCCACAAGTTTTCTCTCTGATTGTTGACATAGAAGACACCATCTCTTTTACTTCCAATTCCTGTACAGGGTTTTAAATCCCTTTAAAATTATTCTGGTTGCAAGTCTCCTTCCAAAAGACTTGAGGTTTGGTTTTTGAGCACTTGAACAAAAGCTCATTGGTGTTAGGCACCTGATTAAAAACCTGAGTGCATTCCTACCAGGGTGGTAGAAGAGTGGATGTACCCACGTTGGGGAAACACTATAAAATTCTTGTGTCGTCAGGTTGCCCTTATTTTTGTTTTGGCTGTGATGTGCTGTGTTGTTCTGTGATTGTTTAGGTTGCTGTATTTATTTATTTTGTTTGCTTCCCTGTTCACTTAGGAATACAACAAAAGTTGTAAAAAGTTTTAAAAAAGCACAATACTCTATTCACCCCCCCCCCCTCTAGAGTATTTCAGATCTAACCTGCACTTTCAATTGGTATCAAAGGGAGGTTCGTTAAAATACCACACCTTAGTGGTTGCACAGGCTAACACCTGAACCCAAAGATCCCTCTTGTTAGATCTGCTTGTTTGCTTTTGTTATTAGACTTATCTCTTCACAAACATGGCCCAAAACAAAGATTATGCAAGCATCAGACCTCCAGTGTGCAATCTTAACAAGTTTGCCATCTGGAAGACAAGAATCCGGTTATACATGAATTCTATTGATGAGGATATCTTTTCTGTTATCTTGACAGGAGTACCACCAGAACCTACATCTTCTACAGGCACTTCAACAAATATGACTGCAGTTCATCCTCTAGAGAATAATGAAGCCTACAAGAAATCCAAGATGGCTGATGCTAAGGCAATGAATATCTTAGCCCAGACTATGTCAGATGACATATTCCAGAAGGTGGCTGAGTGCACCTCAGCCAAGGCCATTTGGGATTCCCTCAACCAAATGGTAGCTGGATCTACAAGTGAAAGAAAGGACAGAAGATCCAATCTCATATCCATGGATGAGAACTTTAAAAAGGATGAGAATGAATCAGTGGCAGATATGTACAACAGGCTGAGCACAATCATGAATGAGCTGAAAAGTTTGGATAAGGACATCATCTTGACAGAGGTTAATGATAAGATTCTGAAGTGCTTCCCTAGCTCTTGGGATTCCAGAATCTGGTCAATCAAAGAAGCCAGAAGCCTCGATGAGATATCAACTGAGTCTCTGTTAGGTAAATTGAAATCCTATGAGCAGCTGATCAAATCAAGAGAAGCAGCAGAACAGAAGGCAACAACTCCAGTTAGAAAGGAGCACATCATAGCCTGATGATGATCAAAGCAAAGGCTGTTGTTTCTGATAATGCTTTAAAAGCTTTGGATGCTCTTTATGACATCCCTCAAGGTTCTGAGTCAGAAGAAGATGATGATGATGATTTTGATGAAGATGCAACTAGTAAGAAAAAGAGACTGTTGGCAAAGAAGAGAAAGGCTGCTCCTCCTCCAGCTCCCAAGCCAAATCCCAATGCAGACACTCCCTATTATATTCTGCACATGGTTGCTCCATATAAGGGAATGACAGCATGAATGTGGCTCTCCAAAAACCAGCAGAAAGATAGAAAGAGAAGCAGGAGATACTCCCATCCTCCAGTGCACAGATACAGGAAGGATCCTCCTCCCCCTCTTCCAGTAGCTCGTGCCAGTGTCTCTAGCTCCCAGAGATCTGCCCCAATGCAAACTTATCAGAGACAGTCAGGGAGATCTTCTGGAAGCAGCCAGCAGAGGCCATCCTCCTCAAGAAGTCAACAGTATAAGCAGCAGCAACAACAAAGTTCTGATGTACATAAAGCTGAAAGCCCAAAAAGACCCCTCTCTCCTCCAATTCCTTTTGAATATCCAGAGACCGCTAATACTGCAAGAATGGCTAGGTACCAAGAGCTGATTGGTCTATCATTGATAAATAAAGCCAAAGCAGGAGGAAAAGATATCTCTGGTCTTTCAACAATGTCAAAGTATAGAAAGGAAGAGCTGAAAAGGTTTGACAAAGGCAACAAACTTTTTAATGTTGATGATTACATAAAATTACATCCAGAAGCAGTTGTCCCCAGGGCTACATCATTGAAAATTATTGGGGCAGCTGATATGACCATGACAGTGGCTCAAGCTTAAGATCCTAACCGAGAAATCATTTTCAAGAAGCCAGGAGAAAAGAAAACAGAAGACAAACATCAGCAGAAGAAGCCAAAGAAGTAATTTTGTTGTTGTTTCAATTTCTGTCTGTTATTTGTTTTTTTAATTGGGCTTTCTGTTAAACAAAGCTGTGTGTATATATATATCTGTTGCATGTGTTATAATTCTCTGCCAGATATATACCATTCTAACTTTATTTTTCTATTTTGAGTCTCTGTTAGTGACCTCACCCAAATAGGGGGAGATTGTTGGATCCCTAGGTGATTTGGGCTAGGTTCACTGACTTAGGATGTGACCCATCATGTATAGCCAGGGTCAATTTGTGTCCTAGAGTCTAGGTTAAGTCCTTAGGCTCAACTCCAGATGGACCAGCTTTCAACAAGGCCATCAGATACTCAAGGCTCACAAGTTCTCAAGACTAAGTAAAGTGAGTTTGACGTTCGTCGAACTCAGCTCGACGAAAGGAGTTCTGCGCTCGACGATCGTGAGAAAATTCTTAGTGCTAAGCTCGACGATCTATGTTCTCTGTTCGACGAAAACTCAGTTTCTACATCAAGCCAAAGTCAGGAGAACTTCAAATTTTTCTAAGTCCAGCTTGATGCTTCGGTCGACGAATTATATTCTGAGCTCGACGAACTTGGACCTCAAGTTCACAGCTTCTCAGGTCGACGAATGCTATTCTCTCCTCGACAATTTCTAGACTCAAAGAATCTGTGTCGGCACTTATGGTTTGTGTCGACACCAGACGATTTGTGTCGACACCAAGATTTCAGTCGACACCAGCCTATGTCGACACCAGAGGACTTGTGTCGACACTAAGATCAATCCGTCGACACCAACTTTTGTCGACACAGCATTTCAGCAGATGCAGGATATTTTGTCTAAGTCCAGAACTTTTCTCAGCTCGACGAATTTGATTCTCAGCTTGACGAATGAAGATTGTCTATCAGGTGAATGAAGATTGTCTGGTCGACGAACTCTCTCAAGCTCAGCTCGACGAACTCAAGCCCGGCTCGACAAACACAAGTTCAGCTCGACAAAATGTGTTCTTCGTTCGACGAATCCAGATTAGGTTTTCTTCAAGGTTCCCATCCCGTTTCTTGGCGCTGATTCCTGAACATTTAATACCAGATCTTCTCGGAATGTTACCGTTAGAACGTGCATTGACTATGAACGATTACATGCCATTTTTCCATGGGACAGTTAGGAAAGTCATTGATTGCTGATTCTTTTCAAGGCCGACTGTAATTACTGTTCGACATTCAAAAGTTTGAATATTCCTCAGTCAGTCATAGACACAAGAGACACACAACAAAAATAGAGACACTATAAGAGAACAAAATCAAGCAGTGATAGAGTTCAAGAATTACAATACAGCAATCAATCTGATAGATACTCTGAATTGCAGAGAAGAACAATTATTCAAAAATCACAAGTTCTTGACTGCAATGAGCCTGACCAGAGAATATTTTCAAGAAGAAGAAGAACAACTGAATTCAATCAAGAGTCTTCTTCTCTCTATTCACAAAATCACTTCAAAGGACAACAATCAATCAATCTATCAAAGGAGTTCCTGAAACATATTCTAGTCCAGACATTCTAGGTCTTTGAAGACCTATCACCCTAAAGCAGTGCTCCAGTCTTCCTGATACACTCAAGATCTCAGGGGGAGCAAGCTGCTAACATCATTCCACTTGAATCTTCTCTATGATTGTTGATAGAGAAGATACCTTCACTCTCTCACCACCACCTATATAAAGGGTTGTCATCTCCCTTCAAAAGTGATTCCTGGTAAACAAGTCTCCTTCCAAAAGACTTGAGGTTTGGTTTTTGGGGACCTGATCAAAACCCATTGGTGCCCAGGACACCTGATCAACTCATCCTGCAGTGGATTCCTACCTAGGGTGGTAGAAGAGTGGATGTACCCAGATTGGTTGGGGAACCACTATAGCTCCCTGTGTCTTCTGGTTGCTCTTTTCTTTTATTTTCTGGCTGTGGTCTGTGATTGCTTTGTGTTTATTTAGTTGATGTGTTTGCTTTATTTTATTTGCTTCCCTGTTCACTTAGGTATACAACAACAGTTGTAAAATGTTTTTAGTAAGCACCATACTCTATTCACCCCCCCTCTAGAGTATATCACATCTAACCTGCACTTTCAATTGGTATCAGAGGGAGGTTGGTTAAAATACCACACCTTAGTGGTTGCACAAGCTAACACCTGAACCCAAAGATCCCTCTAGTTAGATCTGCTTGTTTTAAGTTTTTTTACTAGATTTATTTCTTCACAGAACATGGCCCAAAACAAAGATTATGCTAGCACCAGACCTCTAGTGTGCAATCTATCTAAGTTTGCACTTTGGAAGGAAAGGATTAGATTGTACATGAACTCTATTGATGAAGACATTTTTAACTCTGTTTTGACAATGTGTCCAAGACCTCCAGAAAATACAAGTACAAGTTCTGTTCCACCTCCATCAGGAACAGATGCAGAAATCAAGAAATGGAAAGTGGCAGATGCTAAGGCTATGAATATTTTAGCCCAGACTATGTTTGATGAAATATTCCAAAAAGTAGCTGACTGCAACTCAACAAAGGATATCTGGGACAAGTTATCTGAGATAGTCTCAGGATCTGCTGATCAGAGAAAAGATAGAAGATCTCACCTCATAACCTAATATGAGAACTTCAAGAAAGGAGAAGCTGAGTCAGTAGCAGATATGTATAACAGACTCAGTCTCATAGTCAATGAGCTGAAAACATTGGACAAAGAGATCTCATTGACTGAGCTCAATGATAAAATCCTAATGTGCTTCCCAAGCACTTGGGACTCAAGGATCTGGCCAATCAAGGATGCCAGAAGCCTAAATGAGATCACAACTAAAGCTCTCTTGGGCAAGCTCAAGTCTTATGAGCTGCTCATCAAGAATAGAGAAGAAGAGCAGAAGGCTGCTTCACCAGCAGTAAGAAAAGAGAAGTCAATAGCTTTCAAAGCCATTGAAGATCAGCCTGAAGACAAGGTCACAGGAAATGAAGAGCTGCTAAGCCTACTGGCCAAAAGGTTTTACAAAATGGCCAGGAAGGACTTCAGGAAAAAGTCTTCCAGAGGGCATGACAAGCCAAAGTATGACAAATCAAATAACAAAGAGATTATTTATTTTGGATGCAGGAAAACAGGCCACTTTGTGTCTGACTATACAAAAAGTCAGAATAAGGACAAGAATGACAGGAAAGAAAGAAGAAAAGACAAAGACTTCAGGAAGAACAGCAATGACAAACCCTCCTCCAGCAAGAACAAACATACCAGGAAGGGGTTTGTAGCTGAAACTTGGAGTGAGACAGAAGAAGAATCTGAAGCTTCATCCAGCTCTAGTGATGATGAAGATGATGTTGATGAAAAGGAATTCTGCATGATGTTTATCAATGCCTCACAACAAAATTCTGATGCAGAAGAGTCAGAGTCAGAATCAGAGACTCAATTTGAAGAGGACCAGGTAATAGGTTCTTTTGATTGTAATTCTGAGGACTTCAAGTGTGAGTTTAAAGCACTATGTCTAGATTTATTAAAATCTGAGAAGGAAATCATTTCTCTCAGAAATCAGCTATCTGAACACAGTACTTTAAAATCAGAAAACCTCAAACTCTCTGAGGGGTTGGAATGCTGTAGGGAGCATATAGCCTCACTGAAAAGTGAACTATCAGAGGCCAAAAAGTTTGAAGAATCCCTTAATGGGAGAAGTATCAAACTAATGGACATCACAAGCACAGTGAACTCATGATTCAATAGTACACTGTGCTTGGGTGCTTCATCCAGCCAACCTATATTATTAACAACCCCAATCAAGTTTATCTCTGATAAAGGTAAGGGAGTTGTAGAGGTGGCTAGGAAGAATTGTGATTTACCTAAGAAAACGAAAGTTCAACAGAATTCGTCGAATGGAGCTCGACGATCGTCGAGTGGAGCTCAACGATCTCAGGCTAAATCGTCGAACTCAGGTCGACGATCTCTGAACCCTGAACTCTGGCATGGTCGATCTTTGAACGGAGCTCGACGATCTGACCCAAGATCGTCGAACTCAGCTCAGAGATCGTCGAACAGAGCTCAGAGTTTTGAAAAATCTTTCAAAGGCAAATCAAAGTTCAATTCTAGAGGTTCTACATCTTAATGGTTTAACCCTTATACTGAATGGATAATACCTCCTAGGAGATATCATCTTGAAGGCTATAAGAGTCAACCAGAGACGTCTTTTATTTTTGAATTCAAAGGTTATCAACCTAGGCCCAAGGTAAACTTGGTCAAAAACAAATAAATTACTTTATGTGCAGGTAAAGACCTATCCAACATCAAACCAGCAATGGTATCTGGATAGTGGGTGCTCAAAGCACATGACAGGAAACAAGGACAATTTCACATACTTTAAAGCCAAGCTTGGACCGAAAGTAATATTTGGTGATTCAAACTTTAGACTAACAAAAGGATATGGTGCAGTCCAGATTGGCTCAGTCACATTCAAGGAAGTAGCCTATGTGGAAGGACTGAAGCACAACTTAATCAATATTAGTCAACTATGTGATGAAGGATATCAAGTGACTTTCAGCAAATCCTCATGCAAGATCAAATCAGAAGACAACACCACTGTGTTGACAGGTAAAAGGACAGGTAACATTTATCTTGTAGATTTTCTTTCAACTAAGGTAGATATATGCTTGTTCAACTCCTTTTGTAAACTTGATGAATTATGGCATAAGAGATTAGGACATATAAATCTTAGAACCATTACTAGGCTATCCAAGGACAACCTTGTTAGAGTACTACCTTCTGTCCCCTACAAGAAGGAAGGAATTTGCAGGGCTTGTCAATTAGGCAAGCAAACCCAAAATAGTTTCAAGTCACTTAACAAGAGTGATTCACCTAGGATTTTGTATCTGTTACACATGGATCTCTTTGGACCCATTATAGTACAAAGCTTAGGAGGGAAATCTTATAGTTTAGTGGTTGTAGATGATTTCTCTAGATTCACATGAGTGTTCTTTCTGAGGAAAAAGTCTGATAACTTTAAGTGTTTGACAGAGTTTCTCAAATGCATACAGAGTGAGTTCAACACTCACATTGCCCTGATCAGAAGTGATCATGGGACAGAGTTTGATTCTCTTCTTATGCAAGAGTTCTGTTAGAGTGAAGGGATCAGGCATACTTTCTCAGCTCCTAGAACTCCTCAACAAAATGGGGTAGCTGAAAGGAAAAATAGAACCCTTATTGAATCTACTACTACATTGTTGTCAGATGCTCACCTTCCTCTATCCTTTTGGGCAGAGGCAGTGAACACCTCCAACTATGTGTTGAATAGAAGTTTAATACATAAACAGAAGGGCAAGACTCCCTATGAATTACTCAAAGGGAAGAAACCTAAAGTAGATCATTTCAAAATCTTTGGTTGTATTTGCTACATTCACAATAATGACAAGAAATACATAGAAATATTTCAAGCTAAAGCTGATGAAGGAGTGTTGCTGGGGTACTCCATGATCAGTAAAGCTTATAGAGTGTATAATAAATCAACTCTTAAAATTGAAGAATCTGTTCATGTATCTTTTCATGAGACTAACATGTCATACAAGGAGAAAGAAATATCTACCATAAGCTCTTTGCAGTTTCCACCACTGTGTGAGTCTATGGATGGATGGAACCTTACCCAAGAGGTACCAAACCATCCTACTCCACAGGTTACTGAAGATAGTGAAGAGGAAAGTCAAGAGGAAGTGGTTGAACTTCCCCCAACAGCTAGTATCATTCCCCAAGAGGAATTAAATACTGAAGCTGTTGCTCAACCAACTCCACCAACTGATCTTGTCACACTTAGAGATCACCCCAGATCTCAAGTGATTGGATACATCTCAGTAGGTGTACAGACAAGGCATCAACTCAACCAAGACTTGATGCATGCCTGTTTTCTCTCTCAAATTGAACCTCTCACTATTCATGAGGCAGAGCAAGATCCCCACTGGATCATTGCAATACAAGAGGAACTCAATCAGTTTGAGAGATGTAAAGTTTGGGATTTGGTTCCAAGACCCCATAACTACCCAGTTATTGGAACCAAATGGGTCTATAGGAACAAGTTGGATGCTCAAGGCAATATAGTGAGGAACAAGGCTAGGCTTGTTGCTCAAGGCTACATACAAGAGGAAGGAATAGACTATGACCAAACCTTTTCCCCTGTTGCAAGGTTAGAGACCATTAGGATATTCCTTGCCTATGCATCTTACAAGAGATTCAAGGTCTACCAGATGGATGTCAAAAGTGCATTTCTGAATAGAGTAGTTCAAGAAGAGGTTTATGTAGAACAACCTCCAAGTTTTATCTCTCCAACTCAACCCTCTTTTGTTTTTAGATTGCATAAAGCTCTTTATGATTTAAAGCAAGCTCCAAGAGCTTGGTATGAGACCCTAGCAAGCTTTCTTTTAGAGCATGAATTTACAAGAGGAACCATAGATAAAACACTTTTCACTAGACATCATAAGGACCAAATATTGTTGGTACAAATTTATGTGGATGACATTATTTTTGGGTCTACTGATCCCAAATTGTGCAAGAGGTTTGCTGACCTCATACATTCTAAATTTGAGATGAGTAGCATGGGTGAACTTTCCTACTTCCTTGGTCTCCAAGTGAAGCAGCTCCCAGATGGTATCTTCCTCTCCCAAGCTAAGTATGCTAAAGAGCTTATCAAAAAGTTTGGGATGGGTGATGCTTCAGGGATGAAAACCCCTATGGCTACAAATGTTGTTGTGGATTATGATGTAGCAGGGAAACCTGTGGATCAGAAAAGGTATAGGGCAATTGTTGGATCCCTATTATACCAAACAGCTAGCAGACCTGATATAATGTTTGCTACATGCCTTTATGCTAGGTTCCAAGTGAACCCTAAAGAATCTCACCTTATGTTCTTAAAAATAATTTTGAGATAAATAAAGAGTTGCCCTAGTCTAGGACTCTGGTATCCTGTAGAGTCAGAGTTTGAGTTAACTGGATACTCAGATGCTGACTATGCTGGATGTAGAGTGGACAGGAAAAGTACCTCTGGAACATGCCAGTTCCTTGGTATGAGACTTGTCTCCTAGTTTTGTAAAAAGCAGACATCTGTGTCTACATCAACTGCAGAAGCAGAATACATGGCTACTGGTAGTTGCTGTTCACAAATGCTATGGATATAAAACCAACTCTTAGATTATGGTGTCAACTTAAATAATTCAACATTATTCTGTGATAATACTAGTGTTATTGTTATAACACAGAATCCAGTTCACCATTCTAGGACTAAACATATTGAAATAAGGCATCATTTCATTAGAGATAATGTGGATAAAAAGAAAATTAACTTGATCCATATTCCTACTGATCTACCGAGTGCAGACATTTTCACCAAGCCATTGGATAAGAAAACCCATTTGTTCTTTATAAATCAACTGGGAATGATTAATGGAGAAGAGTTAGCCTAGTTTCTGTCTGCATTCGACGAATTTTCCAGAGTTCGTCGACCGGAGTTCGACGAATTAGGGAAAGTTTGAGAGTTTCTCGTCGAACGGAGATCGACGAATTCTCTGTGTGAGTAAACAATCTTCGTCGACTGGAGATCGACGAACTTTGCTTCAGAAGACTCTTCGTCGAACGGAGTTCGACGAACTGTTTTCGATTCTTCTGGATGAGATCGACGAATTATCTGTCTATAATTTATTTCGTCGAGCTCAGTTCGAAGAATTTTTCTTTTTCGTGGAACAGAGTTTGTCGATTCATATTCTGAAAATCTTATATCTAGGTTTTCTTCGACCTCCGTCCCGCGCTTTTAGTTCCTTTGCTCTTGATCGCCGTTTCTCTCTGTGTTTCTCTTGCAGGACATCAATGGCGATTCCCTCAGGTGCTTTGGTTGCAATGAAGTTTAACACTGGTTTCGAAATAGATTTTGAGTCGTTTCAACATTCTGACCCCATCTTTCTATACATCCTAGAACTACTGGAAGAACTCAGTTTAAAGGATTTCATGACCAGGCGTATTAAACTTCATAGAACGGAAATACGAGAGTGGGTATATACATCTACAGTTTCTGAAGAAGATGTTTTGACCGGCAATATAGGGAACACTGCTGTTTCCCTCTCTCCCTCAGTTCTCTCTGAGATATTTGGATTAGTGAACGGAGAAGACAATCTGGAAATAGATTCCGAGGAATTTAGTGACATGCTGAAACTGATGGGTTTCTCTGGTAACAACCCTAATAAGTTGTTGAAAAAGCAACTATCCGCCGCCTACCAATTTCTGGCAGATATTACGGGAAAGATACTGATGGCCAAGCACTCTGCTCATGACTATATTACCCGTCACCAATTTCTGATAATGTGTGCAGTAGTGAATAAGCGACAAGTTGATTGGAGTAAGGTTTTCTTTGAATTGATCAAGAAGAAGAACAACAAGAAGGAAGTTTGCTTTGGCAGAATATTGGGAATATTTCTCAAGGAGAAGGGTGTTGAATGTATGGTCTCCCCGACCATCTCCATCAACGCCAGCAAGCGCCTCACTTGCGCTCTGTTTGGCAGGTGGGAGAGGACCATCTCCAAGCCCTCAAAGGCTTCTTCCTCCTCCCTCCAAACTTCAGAGAGCACAAGGGTTGTAAAGGCCTCTCCCCACCCTGCTGAAGAGGTTCCTCCATCTCAACCATCTCTTCCAGTACCTCTTCCTCCAAAGAAGCCTCCTCAGGTACCTACCCCTCCTTCATCTCCACCCCTTAACCTGACAATCACTCAATCTCCACCTCCATCTTCCCCTTTGCAAGTTCATCAACAACTCACTCCTCTAGATTCCCCTCATGAGACAATACTTCCTACACCTCCACAGTCTCCTCTTCCCCCACACTTATCCACCATCCCATCTTATCATATACCATTAGATACAATCATGCAATATGCCCCCACTCCATCTGTTATTCCTCCTCCCATTCCATCCCCTTCCCCTTCCCCATTTGATCCATCTAACCTCATTTCTTTTCTCACACCTCTCATCTAATCTTTGATCCAAGATGCCATTACACCTCTTCTGACCTCCATTAACTCCTTATCTGCCCAGATCTCTCTTCTATCTGCTGTCCCCTCTTCATCTAGGGGCCTGGCTCCAGGTATTCTTGAACCCAAGCAGGGGGAGATGCTCAGTGATGAAGTTACAGCAGATGCAGTTGTAGTAGTCACAGCAGCAGTTCCCTCTCCAGCTAATACAGATTCAGATGAGGATACAACAATCTTGACAGACTTTGATGCTGAGATGTTTGAGTTAATTCAATTCATGGATACTGACATTGATTTGGATGAGTTAGTTGCACAAATAACTCTAGTTGGTGATTTCTATTTAAATTCCACAGTGAATTTATCAGTTTTGCTGAGTAATTTTGATACTGTATATAAACAATCTCTTCCAGCTGATTTTACTAAGCCATATTTGGCTATGGTACCTTATACCTCTCCAGCTAGTCCAGCAGTTGCCAAGCAACTCTGTGACAATTTTGCTCTCTCTGCCTCTAGCGCAAAAGTTATTCCAGAAGATACATCAGTGCCAGTTTCAGCACCAGATTTTATTATGGATGACTCTCCAATGCCTACTTTAGATGAGCTTATTCAGGCTGACATTGAAGAAGAGAATAAGGTAGTAGCTGATAGCTCTGTCTCTTTTGTTTCTGAACCTTGTACAAATAATTCTTCTCTTGTTGTTGAAACCCTTATTCCTGAACCTTCTGCCTCTCCTCCAGCAAAGGCTGTTGTTTCTGATAAAGCTTTAAAAGCTTTGGATGCTCTTTATGACATCCCTCAAGGTTTTGAGTCAGAAGAAGATGATGATGATGATTCTGATGAAGATGCAGCTAGTAAGAAAAAGAGACTGTTGGCAAAGAAGAGAAAGGCTGCTCCTCCTCCAGCTCCCAAGCCAAATCCCAATGCAGACACTCCCTATTATATTCTGCACAATGTTGCTCCATATAAGGGAATGCCAGCATGGATGTGGCTCTCCAAAAACCAGCAGAAAGATAGAAAGAGAAGCAGGAGATACTCCCCTCCTCCAGTGCACAGATACAAGAAGGATCCTCCTCCTCCTCCTCCAGCAGCTGGTGCTAGTGGCTCTAGCTCCCAGAGATCTACCCCAATGCAAACTTATTAGAGACAGTTAGGGAGATCTTCTGGAAGCAGCCAGCAGAGGCCATCCTCCTCAGGAAGTCAACAACATAAGCAGCAGCAGCAGCAATAAAGTTCTGAAGTACATAAAGCTGAAAGCCCAAAAAGACTCCTCTCTCCTCCAATTCCTTTTGAAGATCCAGAGACTGCTAATACTGCAAGAATGGCTAGGTAACAAGAGCTGATTGGTCTATCATTGATAAATAAAGCCAAAGGAGAAGGAAAAGATATCTCTGGTCTTTCAACAATGTCAAAGTATAGAAAGGAAAAGCTGAAAAGGTTTGACAAAGGCAACAAACTTTTTAATGTTGATGATTACATGAAACTACATCCAGAAGTAGTTGTCCCCAGGGCTACATCATTGAAAATTATTGGGGCAGCTGATATGACCATGACAGTGGCTCAAGCTCAAGATCCTAACCGAGAAATCATTTTCAAGAAGCCAGGAGAAAAGAAAACAGAAGACAAACATCAGCAGAAGAAGCCAAAGAAGTAATTTTGTTGTTGTTTCAATTTCTGTCTGTTATTTGTTTTTTTTAACTGTGCTTTCTGTTAAACAAAGCTATGTGTATATATATCTGTTGCATGTGTTATAATTCTCTGCCAGATATATACCTTTTCTTGCTTTGTTTTTCTATTTTGAGTCTCTGTTAGTGACCTCACCCAAATAGGGGGAGATTATTGGATCCTTAGGTATTTGGGCTAGGTTCACTGACTTAGGATGTGACCCATCATGTATAGCTAGGGTCAATTTGTATCCTAGAGTCTAGGTTAAGTCCTTAGGCTCAACTCTAGATGGACCAGCTTTCAACAAGACCATCAGATACTCAAGGCTCATAAGTTTTCAATACTAAGTAAAGTGAGTTCGACGTTCGTCGAACTCAGCTCGACGAAAGGAGTTCTGCGCTCGACGATCGTGAGACAATTCTTAGTGCTGAGCTCGACAATCTATATTCTCTGTTCGACAAAAACTCAGTTTCTACATCAAGCCAAAGTCAGGAGAACTTCAATTTTTTTCTAAGTCTAGCTTCATGCTTCGGTCGACGAATTATATTCTGAGCTTGACGAACTTGGACCTCAATTTCACAGCTTCTCAGGTCGACGAATGCTATTCTCTACTCGACGATTTCTGGACTCAGAGAATCTGTGTCGACACTTAGGGTTTGTATCGACACCAGACGATTTATGTCGACACTAGGATTTCAGTCGACACCAGCCTATGTCGACACCAGAGGACTTGTGTCGACACCAAGATCAATCTGTCGACACCAACTTTTGTCGACACAACATTTCAGCAGATGCAGGATATTTTGTCTAAGTCCAGAACTTTTCTCAGCTCGACGAATTTGATTCTCAGCTCGACGAATGAAGATTGTCTATCAGGTGAATGAAGATTGTCTAGTCGACAAACTCTCTCAAGCTCAGCTCGACGAACTCAAGCTCAGCTCGACGAACACAAGTTCAGCTCGACGAAATGTGTTCTTTGTTCGACAAATCCAGATTAGGTTTTCTTCAAGGTTCCCGTCCCGTTTCTTGGCGCTGATTCCTGAACATTTAATGCCAGATCTTCTCGGAATGTTACCGTTAAAATGTGCATTGACTATGGACGATTACATGCCGTTTTTCCATGGGACAGTTAGGAAAGTCATTGATTGCTGATTCTTTCCAAGGCCTACTGTAATTACTGCTCGACATTCAAAAGTTTGAATATTTCTCAGTCAGTCATAGACACAAGAGACAGACAACAAAAATAGAGACACTATAAGAGAACAGAATTAAGCAGTGATAGAGTTTGTAACGTCCCGGTTATGGGCTCAGAGGCCCGCAGGCTTGTCCCGCCCCGTGGTCCCGTTACAGGGCTGCATCCCAGTACACCCCAACACCACTCCCGCCTGTTTTTCAGCAAGGCGCGTTGTTGGCTTATCAAGTGTTGTGGGTTCGATACCTAGCACCAACAACGCGCCTTGCTGAAAAACAGGCGGGAGAGGCGTTGGGGTATATTGGGTTGCAGCCCTGTAACGGGACCACGGGGCGGGACAAGCCTGCGGGCCTCTGAGCCCATAACCGGGACGTTACATAAAAAGTGCACTTTTTATGTAACGTCCCGGTTATGGGTTCAGAGGCCCGCAGGCTTGTCCCGCCCCGTGGTCCCGTTACAGGGCTGCAGCCCAATACACCCCAACGCCTCTCCCGCCTGTTTTTCAGCAAGGCGCGTTGTTGGCACTAGGTATCGAACCCGAGACCCTTGATAAGCAAACCATCCAATGTCCTCATCACCAACTAAGCTGCACTTTTTATGTAACATCCCGGATATGGGCTCAGAGACCCGCATGCTTGTCCCGCCCCGTGGTCCCGTTACAGGGCTGTAGCCCAATATACCCCAACGCCTCTCCCGCTTGTTTTTCAGCAAGGCGCGTTGTTGGCACTAGGTATCGAACCCGCAACCCTTGATAGGCCAACCATCCAATGTCCTCATCACCAACTGAGCTGCAAAATAGGCGGGAGAGGCGTTGGGGTGTATTGGGCTACAGCCCTGTAACGGGACCACGAGGCGGGACAAGCCTGCGGGCCTCTGATCCCATAACCGGGACGTTACAGAGTTCAAGAATTACAACACAGCAATCTATGTGATAGATACTCTGAAGTTGCAGAGAAGAACAATTATTCAAAAATCACAAGTCTTGACTGCAATCAGCCTGACCAGAGAATATTTTCAAGAAGAAGAAGAACAACCGAATTCAATCAAGAGTCTTCTTCTCTCTATTCACAAGATCACTTCAAAGGACAACAATCAATCAATCTATCAAAGGAGTTCCTGAAACATATTCTAGTCCAGACATTCTAGGTCTTTGAAGACCTATCACCCTAAAGCAGTGCACCAGTCTTCCTGATACACTCAAGATCTCAGGGGGAGCAAGCTGCTAACATCATTCCACTTGAATCTTCTCTCTGATTGTTGACAGAGAAGATACCTTCACTCTCTCACCACCACCTGTATAAAGGGTTGTCATCTCCCTTCAAAAGTTATTCCTGGTTCACAAGTCTCCTTCCAAAAGACTTGAGGTTTGGTTTTTGGGGACCTGATCAAAATCCATTGGTGCCCAGGACACCTGGTCAACTCATCCTGTAGTGGATTCCTACCTAGGGTAGTAGAAGAGTGGATGTACCCAGATTGGTTGGGGAACCACTATATCTCCCTGTGTCTTCTAGTTGTTATTTTCTTTTGTTTTCTGGCTGTGGTCTGTGATTACTCTGTGTTTAGTTAGTTGTTGTGTTTGCTTTATTTTATTTGCTTCCTTGTTCACTTAGGTATACAACAACAGTTGTAAAAAGTTTTTAGTAAACACCATACTCTATTCACCCCCCTCTAGAGTATATCAGATCTAACCTGCACTTTAAGGATCTATTTGGACCCATTGCAGTACAAAGCCTAGGAGGGAAGTCTTATACTTTAGTGATTGTTGATGACTTCTCTAGATTCAGTTGGGTAGCCTTTCTGAGAGCTAAGTCAGATACATTCAAGGTTCTTACAGATTTTCTCAGGACCATACAGATTGAGTTCTCTACTCATGTTGCATTGATCAGAAGTGATCATGGCACAGAGTTTGAGTCTCTTCTTATGTATGAGTTCTGTGTGAAGGAAGCTATCAGGCAGTGCTTCTCAGCTCCTAGAACTCCCCAACAAAATGGGGTTGCTGAAAGGAAAAATAGGACACTCATTGAATCTGCAGGCACATTATTGACAGATGCTTGCATGCCTCTATCCTTTTGGGCAGAAGCTGTAAACACTGCTAATTATGTCCTGAATAGAAGCCTTATACACAAACTGAAGAACCAGACTTCCCATGAATTACTTAAAGGGAAGAAACCTAAAATCACATATTTTAAAGTTTTTGGTTGCATTTGTTACATTCACACAAATAACAAGAGATACATTAGAAAGTTTGAGGCCAAGGCTGAAGAAGGGATTTTTCTAGGATATTCCCAGGTAAGCAAGGCCTATAGGGTTTTCAATAAATCAACTCTTAAAATTGAAGAATTTGTTCATGTATCTTTTGATGAGGCTAACATGTCACACAAGGAGAAAGAGATTTCTACCATAAGCTCCTTGCAGGTTCCACCACTGTGTGAGTTTATAGATGGACCGGACCTTACCCAAGAGGTATCAAACCATTCTACTCCACAGGTTGCTGAAGAAAGTGAAGAAGAAATTCAAGAGGAAGTGGCTGAATTTTCCTCAATAGCTAGTACCATTCCCCAAAAGGAATTAATTACAGAAGCTGTTGTTCAACCAACTCCACCAATTGATCTTGTTACACTTAGAGATCACCCCAGATCTCAAGTGATTGGAGACATTTCAGCAGGTGTACAGACAAGGCATCAACTCAACCAAGACTTGATGCATGCCTGTTTTCTCTCTCAAATTGAACCTCTCGCCATCCATGAAGCTGAGTAAGATCCCCACTGGATCATTGTAATGCAAGAGGAACTTAATTAGTTTGAGAGATGTAGAGTTTGGGATTTGGTTCCAAGACCCTATAGCTACCCAGTTATTGGAACCAAATGGGTCTACAGGAACAAGTTGGATGCTCAAGGCAACATAGTGAGGAACATGGTTAGGCTTGTTGCTCAAGGCTACAGGCAAGAGGAAGGAATTGATGATGACCAAACCTTTGCCCCAGTTGCAAGGTTAGAGGTCATAAGAATATTCCTTACTTATGCAGCTCACAAGAGATTCAAGGTCTACCAAATGGATGTCAAGAGTGCATTTCTGAATGGAGTACTTCAAGAAGAGGTTTATTTAGAACAACCTCCAGGTTTTATCTCTTCAACTCAACCCTCTTTTGTTTTTAAATTGCATAAAGCTCTCTATTGTTTAAAGCAAGCTCCAAGTGCTTTGTATGAGACCTTAGCAAGCTTCCTTTTAGAGCATAAATTTACAAGAGGAACCATAGATAAAACATTTTTCACTAGACATCATAAGAACCAAATTTTATTAGTACAAATATATGTGGATGATATTATTTTTGGGTCTATTGATCCCAAATTGTGCAATAGGTTTGCTGACCTCATACATTATAAATTTGAGATGAGTAGCATGGGTGAGCTTTCCTACTTCCTTGGGTCTCCAAGTGAAGTAGCTCCCAGATGGTATCTTCCTCTCCAAAGCTAAGTATGCTAAAGAGCTTATCAAAAAGTTTGGGATGGATGATGCTTTAGGGATGAAAACCCTATGGCTACAAATGCTGTTGTGGATTCTGATGCAGTAGGGAAACCTGTAGATCAGAAAAATTATAGGGCAATCGTTGGATCCCTATTATACCTCACAGCTAACAGACCTGATATAATGTTTGTCACATGCCTTTGTGCTAGGTTCCAAGTGAACCCTAAAGAATCTCACCTTATTTTTTTAAAAAGAATTTTGAGATATATAAAGAGTTGCCCTAATCTAGGACTCTGGTATCCTATAGAGTCAGAGTTTGAGTTAACTGGATACTCAGACGCTGACTATGCTAGATGTATAGTGGACAGGAAGAGTACCTCTGGAACTTGCCAGTTCCTAGGTATGAGCCTTGTCTCCTGGTTTTGTAAAATGCAGACATCTGTGTCTACATCAACTACAGAAGCAGAATACATGGCTGTTGGCAGTTGTTGTTCACAGATGTTATGGATACAAAATCAACTCCTAGACTATGGTGTCAACTTAAATAATTCAACATTATTTTGTGATAATACTAGTGCTATTGCTATAGCACAGAATCCAGTTCACCATTCTAGGATTAAGCATATTGAAATAAGACATCATTTCATTAGAGATAATGTGGACAAAAAGAAAATTAACTTGATCCATATTCCTACGGATCTACAGAGAGCAGACATTTTCACCAAGCCATTGGATGAGAAAACCCATCTGTTCTTTATAAATCAACTGGGAATGATTAATGGAGAAGAGTTAAACTAGTTTCTGTCTACATTCGATGAATTTTCCAGAGTTCGTCTAACGGAGTTCGACGACTTAGGGAAAGTTTGAGAGATTCTCTTCGAACGGACATCGACGAATTCTCTGTGTGTGGAAACAATTTTCGTCGATCGGAGATCGACGAACTTTGCTTCAGAAGACATTTCGTCGAACGGAGTTCGACGAACTGTTTTTGATTCTTCTGGATGAGATCGACGAATTATCTGTCTATAATTTATTTCGTCGAGCTCAGTTCGAAGAATTTCTCTTTTTTCGTATAACGGAGTTTGTCGATTCATATTCTGAAAATCTTATATCTAGGTTTTCTTCGACCTCCGTCCTGCGCTTTCAGTTCCTTTACTCTTGATCGTCGTTTCTCTCTGTGTTTTTCTTGCAGGTCATCATTGGCGATTCCCACAGGAGCTTTGGTTGCGATGAAGTTTGAAACTGGATTCGACATGGATTTTGAGTCTTTTCAACATTCTGACCCCATCTTTCTGTATATCTTAAAACTACTGGAAGAACTGAATTTAAAGGATTTCATGACCAGGCGCATTAAACTACATGCAACTGAAATAAGAGAATGGGTTTATACATCTACAATTTCTGAAGAAGATGTTTTGACCGGCAATATAGGGAGTACTGCTGTTTCGTTATCTCCCGCGGTTCTATTTGAGATATTTGGATTAATAAACGGAGAAGGTAATATAGAAATGGATTCTGAAGAGTTTTGTGATATGCTGAAACTAGTGGGATTTTCAGGTAGTAACCCTAACAAACTGCTGAAGAAGCAACTGTCTGCCGCCTACCAATTTCTGGCAGACATTGTAGGGAAAGTGCTAATGGGAAAGCACTCAGCGCATGACTACATATCCCGGCACTAATTTCTGGTTATGTGCGCCGTGGTGAATAAGAGACGTGTCAACTGGGGCATAATCTTCTTTGAATTGATAAGGAAAAAGAACAGCAAGAAGGAAGTCTGCTTCGGCAGAATTTTGGGAGTTTTTCTTCAAGAGAAGGCTGCTGAATGTATGGTCTCCCCGACCATCTTCATAAATGCCAGCAAGCGACTCTCATGCACTCTGTTTTGCAGGTGGGAGAGGACTATCTCCAAGCCCTCAAAGGTTTCTTCCTCTTCCATCCAAACTTCCGAGAGCACAAGGGCTGTAAAGGCCAATCCCCTCCCTGCTGAAGAGGTCCTTCCATCTCAGTCATCTCTTCTAGCACCCCTTCCTCCACAGAAGCCTCCTCATGTGCCTACCCCTCCTTCATCTCCACCTCCAGACATCACCAACATCCCATCTCCACATTCCTCTTCCCCTCTGCCAGCAAATCAACCTTCCACCCCTCCAACTTCACCTCAGGACGCTCACATTCCTACACCTCCTCAGTCTCCTCTTCCCCCACACTTATCCACCATTCCATCTTACATCATACCCTCAGACACAATCATGCCAGATGCACCCACTCCATCTGTTATTCCACCCTTTTTTCCCTCCTATTTCCCCTACCCATTTGATCCATCAACCATCATCTCCTTGCTCACTCCCCTCATAAAATCTCTCATCCAAGAGGCCATTACACCTCTTGTGACCTCCATCAATTCTTTATCTACCCAAATCTCTCTTCTATCTGCTGTCCCCTCTTCATCTAGGGGCCTGGTTCCAGGTTCTCCTGAACCCAGACAGGGGGAGATGCTCAGTGATGAAATTGCAGCAGATGTTGATACAGCAGTAGCAGCAGTCACAGCAACAGTTCTCTCTCCAGCAGATGCAGATTCAGATGAGGTTACAGAAATTTTGACAGATTTTGATTCTGAAATGATTGAGTGAATTCATTTTATGGATACTGACAATGATCTAGATGAGTCAGTTGAGGAAATAAAACCTGCTGGTGATTTCCAGTTAAATCCCACAGTTAATTTATCTACTTTATTGAAAAATTTTCATACTATTTTTGTGCAGCTACCCTATACTAAGCCACATTTGGTTATTGTACCATACACCTCTCCAATAAGTCCAGCAGTTGCTAAGTAACTCTGTGACAATTTTGCTATCTCAGCTTCAGCTTCCATCTCAGCTTCTAGTTCAGAGGTCATTCCAGAAGATACTTCAGTTCCAGTTTCAGCACCAGATTTTGTTATGGATGACTCTCCCCAGCCATATTTGGATGAGCTTATTCTAGCTGACATAGAAGAAGAGAATAGGGCAGCAGCTGAAAGCTCTGTCCCTATTATTTCTGTTTCCTATGCAGCCCCCTCCTCTCATATTGTTGATATTCCAGTTCCTGAACCTTCTGCCCCTCCTCCAGAAAAGGCAATTATTTCTGATAAAGCTTTGAAAGCTTTGGATGCTCTTTATGACATCCCTTAAGGTTCTTATTCTGAAGAAGATGATGATGATGACTCTGATGAAGATACTGATAGTAAGAAAAAGAGATTATTGTCAAAGAAGAGAAAGGCTCCTCCTCCTCCAGCTCCAAAGCCTAATCCCAATGCTGACATCACTTACTACATCTTGCACAATGTTACTCCATATAAGGGAATGCCTGCATGGATGTGGCTCTCCAAAAACCAGCAGAAAGATAGAAAGAGAAGCAGGAGATATTCCCCTCCTCCAGTGAACAGATACAGGAAGGATCCTCCTCATCCTCCTCCAGTAGCTGGTGCCTCTGGCTCCTCTAGCTCCCAGAGATCTGCCCCAATGCAAACACATCAGAGATAGTCAGAGAGGTCTTTTGGAAGCAGCTAGCAGAGGCCATCCTCCTCAGGAAGTCAAAGTCAACAACATAAGCAGCAGCAGCAATAAAGTTCTAATGTTCAAAAAGCTGAAAGTCCAAAGAGACCTCTCTCTCCTCCAATCCCTTTTGAAGATCCTGAAACTACTAATACAGCAAAAATGGCTGGATACCAGGAATTGATTGGATTATCTCTGATTAATAAAGCCAAGGCTGAAGGTAAGGATATCTCTGGATTATCAACCATGTCAAAGTATAGAAAAGAAGAGCTGAAAAGGTTTGACAAAGGAAATAAATTGTTTAATGTTGATTCCTATATGAAACTTCATCCAGAAGCAGTTGTCCCCAAAGCAACTTCATTGAATATTATTGGGGCAGCTGACATGACTATGACAATAGCTCAAGCTCGAGATCCAAAGAGAGAAATCATTTTCAAGAATCCAGGAGAGCAGACATATGAAGACAAACCTCAGCAGAAGAAGCCAAAGAAGTAATTTTCTTGTTGTTTCAATTTCTGTCTGTTTTTATTTTTCAAACTATGCTAAATGTTAAACAAAGCTATGTATATATATATATCTGTTGCATGTATTGGTAATTCTCTGCCAGATATATCTCTTTTCCTGCTTTGTTTTTCTGTTTTGAGTCCCTGTTAGTGACCTCACCCAAATTGGGGGAGATTGTTGGATCCCTAGTTGATTTGGCCAGGTTCACTGACCTAGGATGTGACCCATCTTGTATAGCGAGGGTCAAGTTGTGTTCTAGAGTCTAGGCTAAGTCCTTAGGTTCAATTTCAGATGGACCAGCTATCAACAAGACCATCAGAGACTTCAGACTTAGAGGATTTCAAGATTAAGTCAAATGAGTTCGACGTTCGTCGAACTCAGCTTGACTAAAGTATTTCTGCGCTCGACGATCGTGAGACAATTCTTAGTGCTGAGCTCGACGATCTGTGTTCTCTGTTCGACGAAGACTCAGTTTTTTACATCAAGCCAAATTCAGGACAACTTCAAGATTTGTTTTTCTTCTAAGTCCAGCTTCAAGCTTCGGTCGACGAATTATATTCTGAGCTCGACGAACATGGACCTCAAGTTATTAATTTCTCAGGTCGACGAAGTCAGCTTCTCAGGACGACAAATGCTGTACTCTACTCGACGATTTCTGGACTCAGAGAATTTGTGTCGACACCAGCATATGTCGACACCAGCCAATTTGTGTCGACACCAGGATATCAGTCGACACCAGCTTATGTCGACACCAGAGGATTTGTGTCGACACCAAGATCAATCTGTCGACACCAACTTATATCGACACTGCATTCCAACATATGCAGAATATTTTGCCTAAGTCCAGAATGTTTCTCAACTCGACGAATTTGATTCTCAGCTCGACGAATGAAGACTGTCTGTTTGACGAATGAAGATTGTCTGGTCGACAAACTCTCTCAAGCTCAGCTCGACGAACTCAAGCTCAGCTCGACGAACACAAGTGCAGCTCGACGAATTGTGTTCTTCGTTCGACGAATGCAGACTAGGTTTTCTTTAAGTTTCCCGTCCCGTTTCTTGGCGCTGATTCCTGAACATTTAATTCCAGATATTCTCGGAATGTTACCGTTAGAACCCGCATTGACTATGGATGATTACATGCCGTTTTTCCATGGGTTAGTTAGGGAAATTATTGATTATCGCTTCTTTCCAAAGCCGACTGCAATTACTTCTCGACATTCAAAAGTTTGAATGTTCCTCAGTCAGAAAAAGACACACAGTAAGAAAAAAAAGGAATCAAGCAGTGATAGAGCAACAAAAGACACAGAACAGCGAGCAATACATACAATCAGACAGACACTCTGAGGTTGTAGAGAAGAACAATCATTCTCAAATCAAAAGTTCTTGACTACAATCAGCCTTGACCAGAGAACATTTTCAAGAAGAAGAAGAATAACAATCAAATTCAATCATTAGTCTACTTCCCTCTATTCTCAGGACAACTTCAAAGGACAACAAAACTTTATCTGTCAAAACATGTTCCTGAAGCATTTCTGGTCCAGGCATTCTAGGTCATTGAAGACCTATCACCCTGAAGTAGTGCTCCAGCTTTCCTGACCAATTCAAGATCTCAGGGGGAGCAAGATCTGCTACAATCAATCCACAAGTCTTCTCTCTGATTGTTGACAGAGAAAACACCATCTCTTTTACTTCCAATTCCTGTACAGGGTTTTAAATCCCTTCAAAATTATTCTGGTTGCAAGTCTCCTTCCAAAAGACTTGACGTTTGGTTTTTGAGCACCTGAACAAAAGCTCATTGGTGTCAGGCACCTGATCAAAAACCTGAGTGGATTCCTACCAGGGTGGTAGAAGAGTGGATGTACCCAGGTTGGGGAACCACTATAAAATTCTTGTGTCGTCTGGTTGCCCTTCTTTTTGTTTTGGCTGTGATGTGCTGTGTTGTTCTGTGATCTTTTAGGTTGTTGTGTTTATTTATTTTGTTTGCTTCCCTATTCACTTAGGAATACAACAAAAGTTGTAAAAAGTTTTAAGAAAGCACAATACTCTATTCACCCCCCTCTAGAGTATTTCAGATCTAACCTGCACTTTCATCCACTCGAGTTGCTAACCAAGGGTTTGTATTTTTACTCTCGTCACTAAAACAACACTACCCACCAAGGTTATTCTCCAATTATAACCTCTAGCGCAACCGTTGATCTTTCCCCCGGTGGTCCTTATAGTATAACCTACTTACACTATGCGCAACTCATGACCTAATACCACCCCGAAATTTAAATTCCAATTCCTTGGGCCACCTGCCTCTAATTATTTATCTTAGGATGGTATGGACTAATGAAGTGAGCCTATTGATTTTCATAATTTTCTTAAGTAATTAAGGCCTCTAATTAAATCATTTAATTAATCCACTAGGTCATTTAATACATGAAGTATCACAAATTATAATCCACTGACCTAATGAATTTTTCCTGAGTTTTATCTTGGTAAAATATTGTTGTCTAACAAAATTCATAATTTTCCTTTGAATATTTTTATTTATCCCTTAATTAATACAAAACTCACATAATTGTCATTTTCCAAATGAAGTATAAGGAATACATTACTAAAACTTTTAGGAACATTTCAGAGCATATATATCATGAATTTAAGGCTAATGGCAGAGTTTCATCAACCTCTATAATGAAATGGCCTACTAATTTCAATTGTTAATAATTTATCAAAATGCCATTATAAGGTTTTAAAATTACTGATTCTTCCAAAAATGCTGAGAAAATTATACAAGGGTACTCATATTCAGATATATCATCAAGAAATTTTCCAAAATTTTCTACTAAATATTTTCACCAATGTGCTAATTAAGTAAAATGAGGGTAAAAAGGTAATTTCCACACAACTCCTATCAAAATTCTTCAAACAGAGACAAAAAATTTTCAGGAGTTAAATCTTACATAATATTGACCTTGACAAAAATTGGGGATTTTATCTCAATGATAAGCCTATTTTTACATTTATTTTTCAAAAGTTCTATTAATCCAAAAATTCAAAATAATGGGATTTTTGCTTCCAAAAATTCCATTATTACAATGTGGGGGTATAATGCACCCTAATGAGCCTCTGAAATCAATACCATGATTTTTGGATGTTCGAAATAGGCTTAATACACAATATTTCAAAATTGGCTATTTGCACCCCAAGCCTATACATAATAAACACATGCAAGGTAGTTTACCAAACATGCATTGGTATTATGAATAAGTACATGTATTGTCCCAAAGGACATGCCACCAAAATTTGGGGCCATTTGGAGCCATAAACCTCCAAATATTTCTTTTATTTAATTTTGTGTATTATGAATAAAACTATACAAACATTTTTCCCAAAAATTCTCAATTTTTGCCAGGGACTAAATATGCCCTAATCATGCATGCACCAAAAATTTGGGTTCATGTTGATTACTGGTTTGGCTTGGGCATCAAATTGAAGTTCTGCCCATGCCTAGGACTAGTCCTAGTAAAACTGACCTATAGGGCAGTATACTACTCCAAATTACAATATTAAGGTGCCAAATTAAAGCTAAGAGGCTAAGCTACAAATTTCATTTAAGGTTCATGGCCTGGAAATGCCTCTAAGAGGACTAATATAGCCAAGCAATATGACTGAAATAGTGTGACAAATATACATAATACTATAATATTAAATTTGATTTAATTTTATGATTGAGCACGAATCTTAAAGCATAATAGACGGGATCGGGTCATCATCCCCAATCTGCCAACGACCCAGATTGATTCTAGCTGGGCCACCTAGCCCGGCTATTTCTTGCCAGCTGAGCCACCACCACGGCCGGCGGATGTCGCCACAACCTTAACTAAGGTGGTGGCTAGCGATTCCCGGCGATGAGGCCGCCGGAATTGGCTCCTCCGACGAACCCGAGCAAGAAGAAAAGCTCGAAAAATTCTCATTTTCCTCACATGGTATCGGGCTCGATTGAGCCTGATGTCTCTCCTAAAGAATCTAGAAATCTAGTACGGGTAGAGGGGAGGCGAAACGGACCCGAATGGCGGCACGGCGGCGAGGTTGGTGGCAGTTGGACATGGGCCAAGTTTGGTGGGCTTGGCCCAAGGGGAGTGGGCTTAGCCCTCATTTTCTCCTTTAGGTCAATTATGTTGACTAGGTTGACTTTGAGTTGACTTGGTCAACCATGATGATTGGGCTGACCCCACTTGGTGGTCATGGGTCTAATGGCACCACCCAACTTGGGTTGGGTCAATGTGGTGCCCTACTTGGGCTAATTGGGCCTATAGGTATAGGTTTGACCAAATTAGGGCCATGGTTGACTTTGGTCAACTAGGGTCAAAAGGGTTGACCTAATGACTTGTCCTAGGGTCCACTTAGATTATTTTAGGGTTAGGGCAATGTGGTGGGGTCATGGTGTGGCTAGGGTTCCTATTTAGGCTAGTTTGACCTAGTTTGACTTTGTCCCCTTAGTGGGCCCCACATGGCTACAACCCACTACCTAGGGTCAAACCTAGCTAAATTCCCTACCACCCACCTCATGCCTAACGCAATCTAAGTTGAGGGGTCTAGAAGTAACATGGGATGTTACATGTAACACCCCCTATCCGTCACATAACATATAACAGTAGGTCCGGCCGGGGCCCGACGCCATATACCACAGACAGACCGGAAGGTTACACAATGGAAACCATCCTGCCAATAACCAACGTCCTACACAGAGTACATTCTAGTGAAAGCAATTTAAAAGTTGCAAAATAAGAACCCAGCCAAAAGCATGAATGTCCACTACATAAACCCAATCAGAATGAACGTACAAATACACAAGTAATTGGCCTTATAGCGTTACAATAGTTTGCTCAAAAATAATTGTCTTCCAAACCTCGGCACGCGGGCCGGTCATACATGAGAATAAAAGAAAACACTCAAAATTAGGCCTTCGAGGGCCGGCTCAGCAACAAGGGCTTCTGCCCGCTATTTGCCACTCGGCTTCGCAGCACCTGCAAGCAATAATCCACCGAAGCGGTGGCAAACAAAAGCAACGGTCAGCTAAAGCTAACCAAATTATAACGACCCCCCGCCCCTAAACTCGGGGAGGCGATGCTCCTTCCCTGCACTTTATTAGCATAGCCAAATAATAGAGAATTTACACATCATCACAGGCGTAGGCTCGCACGGCCACACACCCCGGGCTCTCAGGGCACATTCTCGGTGAACCCAGTCAAAGTTCGCGGTCTCACCACCGCCCCTTGGATGACCATTTCTCGTGAGCATTTTGGTCTTTCCGGCAGAGGTCACGTCAATTTAAGCCATAGACTTCATAAGTCCCTCCTTCTATGCCAACGACAAGTCCCACGTACTTTAGGTCGCTTGTACAGAACGACATAGAGCGGGTACGGTTTCACCTAACTCATTGCTCACACCGCAACGTCAATTTAAGCCATTTGCCTGGGTCAAGCTTTCCCGAGTCCCAAATCGATCACACACTTTACATAACCCAGTTATGTACAAGTTAGCTCCCAGGCCACCATGTTGGCAGAATCACATATCTGCCCAGTTTTCCGGGTGCACCTTGGAGTTAGTCCCCAAGGTTCCCTATTGCAATCCACCGCGTAGAAAATTCAAAAAACAAGCATCGGCGTGGAGTCTCTCCGGCAATTCATGAAATGCAACATCACCGATCCAGAACAACTTGTCCGGGTAGGGTTCACACATCAAGCCTATGTTCGTTTCTCGATTATGGACTCTACATGCAAAACAACGGGGACTATTCATGTCTACCCGAAGGAACACCTCACACTCACCGCAAACTCGCGAGAACGGGCTTCCTATGCAAGGGAAAAGAGGACTTCACATGTCCAAGATGAGAATCGTTACCCTAGAATTCCTTTTCGGCGCCATTAAGATCTATGCAGATGAAAAGCACCGCAACGTCCTCGCCTCCGTAGATCCGAACTCGGCTTGCGATTTGGGTCTCCGAAGCTCCACCGACGGCCGGATCTCTCTTACTTCTTCTTCCTTGCTCTCCCCTCTCTATAGAACTTTAGAAAGAGAAAGATCAAATAGAATGAGAGTTTCTAAACCCTATTCTCGGGTTAAACCCTGTCAGGATAATCCAGGACCCTTAGATCCCAAAGGAAGAAAACAGACAGCCACGATTCGCACTTAAAATCCAAAACCTGGACCGAATACGGCTTGTGACACACTCGTATCCAAGGCTGTGTGCCCCATTCGACACTGAAACCGTCGCATCCCGAAAAGTATACGGGCTCTCGACACGCCCGTGTCAGGATTGACACACCCGTGTCATCCAGTACACGCCCGTGTAGCTGAGGGTGTTCCTCCATTGACACAAGAGCAACACCAACCCGAGGAGAACACGGGTATTCGACACGCCCGTGTCAAACCCGAACACACCTGGTCTTCGGGCCGTGTTTCTCTCCCGACACAACTCGGCTAACTACCCGAGTAGGACACGGCCTGGGGCACGCCCGTGTCTCAAGCTGTGTTCGATATCTCGAGTACCTTTCGTCAAACACTCGAGACGATCGTCAAACCCGAGCACGACACGACCATGTACACACCCATGTCTCAGGCCGTGTTCTCTATCTCTAGTGTCTTTCGTCGACCACTCGAGTAGCTCGTCGAAACCGAACACGATACGTCCCTGGGACATGCCCATGTCCCAGGCCGTGCGACCTCAACCAAGTCTGAGGCTTGGCTCAAAACGCCACCCGTCCCTCTTTTGAGTTTCAGAGTGTTACAACACTCTCCCTCTTAAAAGAATTTCGTCCCGAAATTACAGAAAGGAAAGATATAAACAAAACTTAAATCGTACCTGAGTGGAATAACTCTGGGTACTCCTCAAGCATGGTCTGCTCTCGCTCCCACGAAAGCTCCTCCCGACCGCAGTTGTCCCAACGGACCTTGACGATCGTGATTTCCTTGTTACGCAATCACTTGACTTCCGATTCCTCAATGCGAATGGGCTTGACCTTCGTCGTCAACCCATTATCGACCGGAACTTGATCGACTGCAATCACTTGCGAAGGATCTTGCACCGCCTTCCGCAGCACCGATATGTGGAACACGTCGTGTAGACCACTTAGCTCCACTGATAGCTTTAATCGATACGCAACTTCGCCAATCCACACCAGAACCTCAAACGGTCCAAGGTACCTCGGGTTTAGCTTCTTCAAGCGCCGTACCCGCGAGACACCCTTGAATGGCTTAATCTTCAAGTACAACCAGTCACCAACAACGAACTCCACATTCCTATGCTTGGCGTTATAATACTTGGCTTGTCGGTCCTGAGCGATTAGCAATCTCTCTCGAATGGTTCGTACCAGCGAGGTTGCATCTTCCACTTCTTGCCACTTGTCTAGCTTCGACTCACCCGTTTCTAACCACGATAACGGCGTGTGACATATTCTACCATAAAGGGCCTCGAAGGGCGCCATCTGAATGCTCGCCTGATAGCTATTGTTATACGCAAATTCCACCAAGTACAGGTGTTCTTCCCACTGCTTCCCTAAATCCAGAATGCACATGCAAGCATGTCTTCCATCGTCCTGTTGACCCTCTCGGTCTGACAATCCGTCTATGGGTGAAAGGTTGTGCTGAAACTCAGCTTTGTTCCCAACATCTGTTGTACCAACCTCCAATCATTGGACATGAACCATCCATCACGGTCACTCATGATGCTGCGCGGCACACCGTGAAGCCGCACAATATTATCCACATATAATTTTGCCAATTTCTCCATAGAATCATCCTTCCTATGCGGAATGAAGTGCGACACTTTCGTCAAACGATCTACGACCACCCAAATGGCGTAGTTTCCCTTCTGCGACCTTGGCAACCAATGCACAAAGTCCATAGTAATGTCGTCGAACTTCCACTCCAGAATAGGCAAGGACTTCAAGAATCCTCCAGGCTTCTGGCACTCCGCCTTCACTAAGGCGCATGTTTGACACTTCGCCACGTACAGTGCCACATCCTTCTTAAGTCCCGGCCACCAGAACAATTTCTTCATATCACGGTACATCTTCATGCTCCCCGAGTGAATCGAGTGCTTGGTATGATGAGCCTCGTACATCAATTCCACCCGCAATTTGCCCACATTCGGGCCGCACAAACGACTGTCCTTCCATAACACTCTATCCATAACCTTAAATTGGGAATTTGACCCATCCAAAGCCTCAACCATGATTTGCTTCATGTGGCCATCCAAATCTAGAGCCTGTCGAATCCGATCAGCCAGGTCACACTGAACTTCTTTCCAGTTCAATAGCGCTTCGTCACTAGACTGCTTTTCCACACAAGAGATCTCCAATACCTCCAACTCCCGAACCAAACGCTTGTCATGAACCGACAGCCAGTTGGCTTGAGCTGGGGCCCTGCGCCTCAACGCATCCGCAACTGCATTGCCTTTCTCAGGCATATAATGAATCTTGAATGTGTAGTCCCCCAGGAACTCCATCCATCTCCGCTATCACATGTTCAGATCCTTCTGAACCAAAAAGGACTTCAGGCTCTTGTGGTCGGTATAGATATTGACCTTCACCCCATACAAGTAATGTCTCCACAACTTCAGGGCAAATATCACGGCCGCTAACTCCAAGTCATGGACCATATAATTCTTCTCATGCACCTTCAGCTGACGTGAGCCATAGGATATTACACTTCCATGCTATAGTAGGACACAACCCAATCCACTGCCTGAAGCATTACTGTAGATTTCAAAGCCTTCGGTCCCACTCGGCGAACTCAGCATAGGCGCTGTGGTCAACCGACTTTTCAACTCCTCAAAAGCTCGTGCGCAATCCGGCGTCCAAACAAACTTCCGCTCTTTCCTCGTCAGAGTCGTGAGGGGTAACACTATCCGCGAGAAGTTCTCCACGAAGCGCCTGTAATAGCCGGCAAGCCCCAGAAAACTCAGGACTTCCGCTACCGTAGACAGCACAGGCCACTCTCGTATAACAACAATCTTCGTCGGATCTACCGCAATTCCCTCTCCACTGACTATGTGACCAAGGAACACTACTAAGGACAACCAAAACTATGTGACCAAGGAACACTACTGATTCCTCCTCAGCGTCTCCAACACCAAATGCAGATGCTTAAAGTGATCCTCCTCACTCTACGAGTGCACCAATATATCATCGATGAAGACGATCACAAAGTGGTCTAGGTACTCCTTGAAAGTCCTGTTCATTAGATCCATGAGCACTGACGGCGCATTAGTCAGCCCAAACGGTATGACCGTAAACTCATAATGCCCGTATCTCATACTAAAAGCTGTCTTGGGGATATCACTTTCCGTTATCCTTAGCCGATAATACCCGGACTTAAGATCCAATTTTGAGAACACTGTTGACCTAACTAACTTCCATCCTTCTTCTTCACAAAAAGGACCGGTGTGATCCAAGGCGAAGAACTTGGACACACATAGCCCTGTTCCAAAAGCTCTTGAAGTTGTACCTTCAGCTCCGGCATCTCCTTAGGCGCTAGCTGATATGGAGAGCGTGACACAGGTTTTGCACATGGCACTAGCTCGATGGTGAAATCTGTCTCCCGCTGAGGTGGGGCTCCAGGAAGATCGCCAGGGAACACATCAGGGTATTCAGATACCACTAGGATGCTGTCCAAAGTAGGCATAGACTTCGAAGTCTCCACTAGCGTGAAGAATAGCTCTGCACCAACACGAACCACCTTAACCACCTGAAGAGCAGACATCAAAGTATTGCTCGACCCTTTTAATCCCGCAAACATCGTCTCACGACCTGCTCCCAACTTGACCTCCTTGTGATTGCAATCAATGTATGCTTGCTGCTCCGAGAGCCAGTCCATACCAAATATCTTGTCGAACTCCACCAGAGGCAGTAACGATGCTCGGAAATGGAATTCCTGATTCCCAATACGATTCTTTATGCCACAGACTCTATCCGCACGCATCGAGCACCCATTCGACAACAACACATCCAGTTTGTCCTTTGCCATCGAAGAAGGTACTCTGATGCACGATATAAATCCTTCGGACAAAAAAGAGTGCGAAGCTCCCGTATCTAAGAGTGCTCTCGCCGGATTATCACAAATCAAAACAAAGCCTATACAAGCAGTGGTAAGGTAACACGCGCAAGGTAACAAGTATTTAAAACTAATTTGCTATAAATTTAAACCATACATGTCTCTGCATCCGCTTGCTTGATGTCCTCCTGCTGTCCAAGATTATAAACTCTAGGTTGAGCCGGAGAATAGTGCGATGCGGTTGACTCCACCGCCTTGCCCTTCTCATCATAGGTTGCTCCCGGCTTCCTCTCGGACTTTGGACGTCCGCTCCAACAGTCTCGGGCATAATGTCCCGGCTTTCCACAAGTATATCATGCGCCTGGGGTTCGACTCGTAGTTTTCCCCGAAGCACCGGAAGAAGGGGTCGGACCTGAAGTCCTAGCCTTCTTATGGAACTTACGATACCCAGACTTTGAGGTAGATGGTAGCTTGAACTCTGTCTTCTTAGCTCCAGAGTCTCTCTTCGCTTGCACATTCCTCAGATCCTTTTCCAATGACCGGGCCGTATTGACTAGGGTCAAGAAGCTCAGTGTCATAGGCCCCGAGAGCAGTAGCCTTAGGTCATCACTCAGACCCTCATAGAATAGGTTCGTCTTAAGCTCCTCATCCGCGAACGTATAGCTAGCATACCGACCCAACCGTGTAAATTCGTGGAGATACTCATCCACGCTACTCTCTCCTTGCGTCAACCTCTGGAATTCATTCTCCAATGCAATCCTCTGAGCCGAGGGAAGGTACCTTGCCAAGAACAGTCTAGAAAATTCTTCCATCAAGACGTCCGTAAGTTGCCTTCCCCTCAAGTGATGTAACTCCAAACCTTTACACCACAGCCTTGCATATCCGTCCAACAAGAACGTAGCTATGGTAGTCATCTGCCACTGTTCCGTTTTAGTAGCTGTCAATACTCTCTTCACTCGGGAGAGCCAATCCTCAGCTTGGTATGGGGTTCCTGTCCCCGAGAACACCGGAGGATTAAAGCCCATAACATGCTTGAGCTACCTTTCAGTTGCTCTCCTAGGCACCAAAGGTTCCAGCACCACTTGCCCCACCCTTCTCGGTTCCGCTGCTTGAAGCGGTACCTGCTCCATCGCAAGAGCAGGTTGCTGTATTTGCCTTGCAGTCTGCGCATTGATCATAGTAAACACCGCTTCAACCACCAATCGTATGGTTTCAGCCGAGGGCGGTGTTGCAGGAATATCATTCGGTGCGCTACTAGCCTCAGAAATCGGGCTTTTTGATGGCCCTGCACCACTCCTAGTCACCTATAGTTATACAAAACACCGTTAAGCGACCAAACAAAATTGCAAAATGCAATTATAGGAACACGCAGGTTCCTCAAACATGTATATTTTCATTCCTAAGTGGACATTCATGGGTTCTTTTATGTTATGACGATGACACGCACACATGTGCTCACCACCCCTTAAATGAATTCGTCCACAAATTCATTTAAGTTGACCAAAACTAGTAGTCTGATACCAAATTGTAACACCCCCTATCCAACACATAGCATATAGCAGTAGGTCCGGCCGGGGCCCGACGCCATATACCACAAACAGACTGGAAGGTTACGTAAGGGAAACTATCCTGCCAATAACCAACATCCTACACAGAGTACATTCTAGCGAAAGCAATTTAAAAGTTGCAAAATAAGAACCTAGCCAAAAGCATGAAAGTCCACAACATAAACCCAATCGGAATGAACGTACAAATACACAAGTGTCTTCCAAACCTCAGAACGCAGGCCGTTCATACATGAGAATAAAAGAAAACACTCAAAATTAGGCATTCGAGGGTCGGCTCAGCAACAAGGGCTTTTTCCCGCTATTTGCCACTCGGCTCCGCAGCACCTGCAAGCAACAATCCACCGAAGAGGTGACAAACAAAAGCAAAGGTCAGCTAAAGCTGACCAAATTATAACGACCCCGCCCCTAAACATGGGGCGGCGATGCTCCTTCCCTGCACTTTATTAGCATAGCCAAATAATAGAGAGTTTACACATCATCACAGGTGTAGGCTCGCACGGCCACACACCCCATACTCTTAGGGCACATTCTCAGTGAACCCAGTCAAAGTTTGCGGTCTCACCACCGCCCCTTGGACGACAATTTCTCGTGAACATTTTGGTCTTTCCGGCATAAGTCACGTCAATTTAAGCCATAGACGTCCTAAGACCCTCCATCTATGCCAATGACAAGTCCCACGTACTTTAGATCGCTTGTACCGAACAACATAGAGTGGGTATGATTCTGCCTAACCAGTTGCTCTCACTGCAACGTCAATTTAAGTCATATGCGCGGGTCAAGCTTTCCCGAGTCCCAAATCAATCAGACACTTTACATAACCCAGTTATGTACAAGTTGGGTCCCAGGCCACCATGTTGGCAGAATCATGCATCTGGCCAGTTTTCCGGGTGCACCTTGCAGTTAGTCCCAAAGGTTCCCTGTTGCAATCTGCCGCGTAGAAAACCCGAAAAATAACCATCGGCACAGAGTCTTTTTCGGCCATTCATGCAATGCAACATCACCGATCCAGACCAACTTTTCTGGGTAGGCTTCACACATCATGCCTATGTCCATTTCTCGATTATAGACTCTACATGCAAAACAACAGGGACTATTCATGTCTACCCGAAGGAACACCTCACACTCACCGCAAACTCGCGAGAGCGGTCTTCCTATGCAAGGGAAAAGAGGACTTCACATGTCCAAGATGAGAATCGTTACCCTAGCATTCCTTTTCAGCGCCATGAAGATCTATGTGGATGACAAGCACCGCAACACCCCCGCCTCCGTAGATCCGAACTCGGCTTTCGATTTGGGGCTCCGAATCTCCACCGGCGGTCGGATCTCTCCTCCTTCTTCTTCCTTTCCCTCCCCTCTCTCTAGAACTTTAGAAAGAGAAAGATCAAATAGAATGAGGGTTTCTAAACCCTATTCCCGGGTTAAACCCTGGCAGGATAAGCCAGGACCCTTAGATCCCAAATGAAGGAAATGGACGGCCACGATTCGCACTTAAAGTCCAAAACCTGGGCCGAATACGACTTGTGACACGCCCGTTTCCAAGGTCGTGTGCCCCATTCGACACTAAAACCATCGAATCCCGAAAAGTGCACGGGCTCTCGACACGCCCGTGTCAGGATTGACACGCCCGTGTTATCCAGTACACGCCCGTGTAGCTGGGCGTGTTCCTCCATCGACACAGGACCAACACCAATACGAGGAGAACACGGGTATTCGACATGCCCATGTCCAATTTGACACGCCCGTGTCAAACTCGAACACGCCTGGGCTTCGGGACGTGTTTCTTTCCCGACAGAACTCGGCTAACTACCCGAGTAAGACACGGCCTGGGACTTTCCCGTGTCTCAGGCCTTGTTCGATATCTCGAGTACCTTTCGTCAAACACTGGAGATGATCGTCGAATGCGAGCATGACACGGCCCTGGACACGCCATGTCTCATGCCATGTTCGCTGTCTCGAGTGTCTTTCATCAACCACTCGAGTAGCTCGTCAAAACCGAACACGACACAGCCCTGGGACACGCCCGTGTCCCAGGCCGTGTAACCTCTACCAAGTCCGAAGCTTGGCTCAAACTCCACCCGTCCCTATTTTGAGTTTCGGGGCATTACAGACTACCTGTCAAATCAGTTCAACAGAGAACTGCCTTAATATATTGTACTAAAGGCATACATCAAATACATTTATGTGTATACTATTGACTTGTGCGCCTTCTTCAAATCTAGGACATTGTGATCAATGGACCCAACAATAGAGTTTGTTCTCCGATTTGTAGGAGCTTTGTCTCCAAGTTTATAGGGGTTGACACTCCGAGGTGTAAGATTATCATAATCTGAGTTTTGGTGAAGTAGCCCAGTCTAGCCCAAAATGCTAGATAGGCGAGGCTGGACAGTGTTCGTACCCATCTAGGGGAACCACTATAAATCCTTGTGTATGTGTTGTGTTTCTGTGTGCTTGTTTTTTATTACCATGTTAATCCTCTAAAAGACGCATAACTCAAATATTCACCCCCTCTAAGTAATTTAGGTAGACAGCTAGATACTTTCATAACTGATCATTACTATCCAAAAATGATTGCAGGATCAGATTAGTGTCCCACTCTTAGCTTAAAGGAACCCCCAGTCTCTTAAGGTTCTCAATGTATCCAATCATCTTAAGCACATGAGTCCCTATTGGGTCTAGGGCTCCCATTTTGCACTGAAACAATGCCTTAGAGATGTCAAACCTCTCTTGTTGAGTTTTCCCTTGAAACATTTTCTTCAGCTGCTCGATTATCTCATAACAATTCATGGTGTCATGTTGCTTCTGAAGATCAGAGGTCATGGTGGAAAGCATGATGCATTCAACATCTAAGGAGTCGTCACCATATTTCTTATAAGCATCTTTATCTGCACGAGAGGCAGATGCAGCTGAATCCTCGGGGGGGGGGGGGGGGGGGGGGGGGGAGGTTGTCTTCGTCCAAGACATAGAGCTTACACTTATTACTGAGAAAAATTCTCAGGTTCCTATACCAGTCAAGGAAATTTGTCTCGTTCAGCTTGTCCTTCTCAAGGATAGCTCTCATAGACAGTGTGAAATGTGACTCACTTGTCATGAAAATTCTTAAATAATTATGCAAAGTATTTAGTATTATATTTCAAAATATACATTTCATTTTAATATAGACTTTTATTAAACACTCCCACTATTTTAATCAAATTGATAACCCTCAATATCAATTCATAGAGTTTATGCAAGCTACTATCTAGTGGACAAGATTCGTAATTCACCAACACCATAAGTCAGCTTTGGGTGATCACCCATAGTGTGGATATTTAGGTAAGTAACATTTGCCAATTGCATCATCATGCAATTATTGTATGGTTGATGAATAACTCTTTATTCACATCCATCTTATGGTACATGCCAAACCTATGTCTCTAGGCTCTCAACATTTTAGGTCACTTAGTAAAGTTAGACCCGATGTCGATAGTGGGATATCACAATTATCCGTTTGCACCCTTATCAAGATAGATTAATACACCCTGCTTTAGCAAGCCCACATTTCATCGATAGAGGCAGGAAGTGTGTCATCAATCGAAAGACATCCGAATACTTAATATAAAGTTAAAGGATTTTCATGATCTTTGATTAACATTTAATCATGATTAATATTTAATCAATGTGCACATTAACAAAACATAAAATTACAACATTCACAGTCCAAATACATCCCAAGTGTACACAACTAAAACCATCAACACTTGATGTAATGGGGCTAAATCAGAATGTTTAGAACATTTCTAAATCTTTGGATTTACATGTACTGGAAATAGGCACAAGCAATCATCCTTATGGCAGTAGACAGGCTCATCACTCATTGTCGAATTCAAAATTCTAGACCATAGAGAGATGGTTACTGCTAAGGGAAAAACAATTCTGAAATATAGAAATGACAACAAATCACAGGCATTCCTAATGGGGTTCTAAGGTCACGCCCATGGCGTGGTCATATAGGGGCAGAGCCCTTGCTGGGTGCGGGTGTGGGGTGTGTGATGGAGCCCCAACTAATTTTTGAAAAACCACCACCGATTTCATGGAGAAAATCATCAATATTTGATATTCCATGAATAAATCTAGATATTTAGAATAGTTCTAAATCCCTTGATTTACACACATTGGATTACGAACCTGACTCTGATCCCACTATTGGATTTTCCTCAAGGGAGTGAAACAGTACATCGTCATGTGCGCAGCGGAATAAAATCTAGAAAAACCTTAACTATAGTAGGAACTTGCATTTCTATGAATCATGAAATAGATAAATAGAAAATAGATGCATAGTACCTGTTAGGGGGTTGAATCAAAATAAGTCATGGTTCTCCTGAAAAAGCTTCCTCTTCTTGTTTTGAACTGTAATTGTATTCCAGTTGTTCCTTGTCCGTTGAGCCCGAAAAAACATAGATCCTTCTATGGCTTGACGGGTATCCACACTAATGGGAGAAACACCTCACTATCGTTATACGAGGCCAGGCTAGAGGGGAAAAGATCAAGGCCTTTGTATCCATGAACTACTAGGTTCAAATACATAAGAGGACCACCGGCACTAGGTTCCGATTCGCAAAGGGGAGGCTACTATCGGGATGTGTCGTCACAGAATAGTTGCACAACACTTAGGGCTCGACAAGAAATGAAAAGCCTAACCCTAAACTTGAAAAATATATCTATATATATATAATTATATGAACCTGGTTTGGCCTTAAAAGGGATTACCCCTTAAAAGGACGAACTGCGTTCAGGGCTTAAATTCTGGAAAAAGGTGCATCTAGCCATATTTTACTTAGACTCAAATTCAAGTTAACAATTTTGTCGTCTGCATCGATTTCATTGGCTGCATGATTTGTCGACTGCATCGACTTCATCGACTGCATGATCTGTAGACTGCGTCGACTTCATCGGTTGCATTGACTTCATCTAGTCAATATTTGACATAGCCATTACCAGGCAATCTTTTATTTAACAAACTGTCAAATAGTTTCTACAACTAAGTTTGCCTTTGCACCCATAACTTTTATGAGTTGAGCCACTTCAAACAATTATCCAATTTCTTGTACGTTATTATGTGCGACCCTATAAGCCTATATTACGTAGGTAGCGAGACTAATTCGTTGAATACTTCTAGATCACAAAGAGACCAATACTAACTAGTTTCTCACATACATATTTTACAAGATGTAAAGATCTAGAAAGAGTACATCAGTTACCTGCCAATTCTTGGGCAAGAGACTGATCTTACAAAGCAGCAAGAAGCAGACCAGCATGGAAATCTCCACTGCTGAGTCAGAATACATCTCTATTGGGAGTTGTGGTGCATAGCTACTATGGATATAACATTGTATTAAAGACTACAATATCAAGAATAACACGACATCAATATACTGTGATGTATCTAGTACAATTTTAATGTCCAAAAAATCATGTATCTCACAATAGGACAAAACACAATGAAATCGGGTATCACTTCATCAGGGAGCATGTAGAAAAGGAAGATATCTATCTAGAATGTGTGCCTACAAATAGACATGTAGTTGATATCTTCATCAAGCCCCTTGATGAAGCAAAATCCAACTTTTTTTAAATTTGAATGCTAAACTCAAAATAAAACATTTCTCACTAAGTCTCTTTAAAATTCACTATATCTTTATTTAGAAGTGACTAATAGCTTGGTCAACACGATAATTCTAATTAGGATGTATCCAAAAAATTCTATACTTGTTGATAGTTTTTGGGTGGAAGATAGGACAATCTTGTAGAGATATAGTCGAATCAATGTTCATTCGGCTAGATGCTCCTTCTAGCTCTAGTCGAATGTTGAGAGATGCATGCAGCATAATCTTAATTCAACTAGAAGCGCCTCCAATAGAAGCGGAATAATCCTGGTCATCAAACTTCTCTTTAATAGAATCGACCGGTCTAGGTTTGGGCAAACAGATACATGCCCTTTGACATTCTGAAGAAGATATATAAATAGGTATAAACGCTACAGTAGGGTACATAAACAATTTTCCTACAGTCTTCGACTAGTAGCACCCCATCTTCAACCCTCTCAAAAGGAGTCTTCAGCCATTTAGACAAGATTGACAGTAATGGATCCTAAGAAAATAGATAAGGAATTCAAGGTTGGAAGCGAGCTCATTCGCGGTGGATTTGCAAATGGTGATATAGACCTACAAACGGTAATAAGGTCGTGTGAAGATGCCCGATTATAGTTTCTGCTATTTGAGCCAACTAGGACTTTTAAAAGAGAAGTTACAGAATTTTAACAGAACACCAAGATGTCAACTTTAGGGAAAGCAATCATATCTAAAAATATCTTGACACCGAGTAAGAGTATTCTCCCAATCCCTAACAATTGTACTAAAGATGATTGTGATCTCAGAAGAGGAAGAGGAAGAGGAAGAAGTAAATATAATGGCATGACGCTGGCACTTCAATGGTTTGGCATCTAGAATCACCTTATTGGTCATTACAGAGAAACAAACCGAGCACACCTAGGAAGTTAATTGCATACATCATCAGAAAGGTGTTGATATGCAAACCAGGATCCTATGATCAAATTTCCAGTGGTTTGTTTGAACTCATGACTAGATTAATATTAAAGAAATGGACAAACTGGGGAAATGTCTTGTTTGACAAAATTAAGGACTCCCTTTCGACTCCTAACTTCAAACGAGTTTTCTCACTCTACTTCAACAATTTTTCTGAAGACTTTTAGTTGAAACAACTAATTGGTGCATCACTGCATTACCTAAAGAGAATTGATATAATTATAGTGGCTAAGTGGTGGCAAGTCTTTCCTAAGGCTGGGGAGAAGATAAAAGGGAGTGATGTAGGAGTAAGTATAAGAGAAAAAGATAAAGTTGTAACAACCTTGACAACACGCGCTATTGAAAAAATAGATGATCAAACCCTTGCAAACATTGAGGGAGAGACATCAAGGGATCTATTTGAGAAAATTGCATCTGATCTTGTAGTTGAACTGAATTAGACTGATGCTGTAACAGACCATCATGTTGGAAAGGGGGTGGATCTTCCTGAAGGGGAGATACATCCTGAGTAGTCTACCACAAGATAATAAGGAAAGAATGCAGCGGAACAGGCTGAGAATTTAACTCCTGAGATGGATGTTCAGAAAGACAAGGTAGATGAAAGAATTAAAGATAATTATAAGGACATGACTACGGTACAGGAAAACACCTGCAAAGAGCTCATACTGTTCAAAAATTACCAAGCTAGTAAGGGACATTGTGTTGTATGTCCTATTCATCTTCTAGATACTCTAGATGAACTAATTAATGACATTGACTTCAATGAAGAACTGTAAGGAAATGAGTTTGTAACTGAATTTGAAATGATAGGTACATCAAGCCATGTTGCTCATGAAGAACCATCTTGTTTTATAATTGATCAGATGAGAATGTTGTTTCGTGAACAAAAAAATGTTTGAGCATTCTGTGGACAAAACTGTCAAGGAAGTGAAGGAATAATGCAACACTCCAGTTTCCCACCATTGAAAAACAACAAAACTGAATTTTGGAACTATCACTGGTGATATTGATATCTCCCGGCAATAGCGTGTCACGTGGCAGATAACCACATGCCAGTTGGTCGTGAGGTGGTTGTTGAGCGATGCTGACTTAGTCAAGCAACCATCACTTAAGATGCCGTCTGATAATAGATATATCTCCCAGAGATAGTGTTTAATTAGATTTATCACATGAAATCAGACCCATCCATTCCTTTATGCTTGGATATCCTGTGGATGAGGTTAGACCCAGGAATAATAAGGGGAAGAACAGAAACCTCTCTTCTCATAATCTCCTTCTCACTCACTCACTCACTCTCTCTCTCTCTCTCTCTCTCTCTCTCTCTCTCTCTCTCGCTTCAAGTTAAGGAAAGGAGAAAGAAAAGGAGAGGAAGAAGAAGTAAAGGGTTGTAGACAGCCATTAGATGATTTATAGAGCTCAGAATTGTAAACCAATGGTAGATTCGTGGAGAGGAAAGCATTACGAACCTTTCTATCCAGATCAACTGTGAAAGCATGACACCAAAATGATCTTCAAGGGTAATGATTATCCTTCTGAATACTAGGACATTCTAAGTCCTTTTTTTTAGCATATTCACATGGAGGTTTTCACTAATTGGTGGAGTAAGAGACTTCCTATGAATTGATATGATTTATCTCTGGTAGAACTTGCATTTAGTGTCTGAATTGCAGTACGAACATAGACAAATTCTGTGAAGCCCATCTATGATAAGTTGTACTGTATTAGTGATGTTAATTTTCATGTGAGATAACACTCTGTCGAAAAAACATGTTTGTTTATGGGATTTTGGGGTGTTGCAGGTTTCTGTAGGAAGTACTGTAGGTGTACTCCAGGAAACAATCAATGTTGCAACAGAATCGATGTTCTGTTTCTATCGCCCGATGATAATGGTTATCGCCGGTGATAGCTCTTCTAGTTGAGACAAGTGACTGTTTGTATGTGTTGGGTGTTAAGTGACCAGGACTGCGACAGATTTGAGTTTTTATTGATATCGCCCAACGATAGTGATTATCACTGGGGATAGATCCTAGTGAGCAAATGTGGTTGTGAATCCCGTGTCTTGGAGACTTGGTGCGTAGCATGTTAAGCTAAGGGACCACTGTACATGGCTAGGTAACCTTGTGTGCTAACGGTGTAAGATAACATTGGTTATCATTTGAATGGGCCGGGGTGAAGTTGTACCTGTATCGTGAATGTTTGATTCCGACAATTTGAGCCTGGGCAAAGTTGATCCGAACCCATCCCATTTTGGTAGGTGAAGAGGGGTAATGCCCTAAATTTTCTGAAAACAACAGGAAGTTGGTCACTGGAGGTTACCGCCAGGCGGTAGACCTAACGCTGGCGGTAGCCAGCTGATTTTAATGGGCTATTGTCACTGGTCGGTATCGCGCAGCGACGACATGATACCTCGCGATGGTAGCCGATGAATTAAGTCACTTTTGGCTATGGACAGTACTGACCGACGATAACGATAACATCGGCAGAAGCGTGCCTAATAAGTAAAAACTAGCTTTGGGGATAGATTAAATTGAAAATTAAGTTTGATTTATAAATTAGGCATTTTGTATGTTCTATATCTTTTTTTGCTTTTATACTTTGATTAAGGCAAGCGTACCTATCGCGTAATAGTATATTATTTTAAAATATCAAGGTCATATTTTTCCACGGATCTGTGTCGAGTACTCTACTTTAAGGACTGGAACTATTATTTTATCGAAAAGATTTAAGAGTTTGTTTTTAAATGAAAATAAAGGTAACACGTACGGTTTGAAAATAAATGAGGTAGAGAGCCCTCAATTTTTGATTTACTTTGGTAAATACTTTTTAAATGAGAAAACTCCACTTTTCTATTAATTTACTTGACCGTGGAGGTTCCATTTATATGAGTGCACCTCTATCGAGGATACATCTACCTGTGATTATGTACTTTGACTGATCTTTCATATATAATCAAAAATACCTTTAATACATGCTTTAGGTTGTGAACCCCGATATTTACCTCCTACTGGTCTTCGAAGGTTCAAACCGGGAGGCTTACGTTCATATCTTTCAAGAATGAGGCATTGTTTCTCCTTACCTGAGAATGATCAATTTGTTGGTAAATCTTAAGTTTTTAATTTAGAAAATATGGTTTTTAAAATGCAGAACTAATATCCTTCTCAAAGCTCATCTCAATCGAGTGCTAAAAGGTTCTTAGTCTCTCATGGGGATGGGAGTGGTAGTAGAAAAATTAAAGACATAAAGGTGCATAAATAATATCTGTCCCAAGTAACTCGGTAGATGCTAACAATTTCTTAGCCTCTCAATCGGGATTAGGGTGGTAGTAATAAAATTAAAAGACTTATAAAAGTGTAGAAATAATATCTGTCGTAACCATCTTAATCAAGCGCTAAAAAGTTCTTAGCCTGTCTTCCGGGATGGGGGTGGTAGTAAAAAAAAGTAAAAGAAAGAAAGTACTTACGCACACACCCTTTCTCAATAGAAATGAAAGCTAAGTTAAAAGCAATAAGAGATAAAAAATACTAAAAACTGAAATTTATTACTTAAAAAGTGTTATACACCAGGAAACCCAAACTAGGGTTAGGAAAATATCACTAAGAAAGTACTCTTAACTATTATATACAGCTATGTGGAACTCTGCCAGTTCTTCTCTAACCATCAGCCTTGACCATTTATTTATAGCGGAAATGTTTGTGTTGCATGCCCCCCTAACACGCCCCCTAGGGCATGTCACCTGATCATGTCGCTGAAGTGGCATCTTCATACAGAATTTTCGATGATTTCTAGATTGGATTGAAAGTACATGGGCGTGACATTTGGGTCACGGGCATGTCATCTGGATGTGTCCCCAAGGCGTGGCAGATTGGATTCTTCTGGGCGTGATAGCTAGCTTCTTTTTGGGTCACGAATGATGTCACGGGAATGACAAGTGGCATATGGGCGTGTCCGTTGGGCATGACTCGAGCTTGCTGGCTTCAGGGTTTCGACATGGTGCGACAGCGGGTCGATTGCTTGGTCACAGGTGATGTCATGGGCATGCCAGGTGCGACACGGTCATGTAACTCAGGCGTAACTTCGCTTGTTGGCTGAAATCTGCCGAAATGTTGGAATTGCTTGCTTTAATGTTGTTGGGTATTGTATCCACGATTACCTAGATTTGAGGAAGCCCCTTGTCAAGCTAAGATGAATTCATAATATATTTGATGAAACATTTCAAGTTGTACTTGCAGTTTCTCCACGCTAAGTGCACACCAATGTCAGGGTGCAGTAGGTCAATATACACGGGTCTGCACGACGTAATCCCTCGTTGAGCAGATCAGTGTGTTGGCCTATGTGTACTCTCTCTATTGGAGTGCACTTGCTTTCAAGTACAGGGCCGTTCATATGCAAGCAAAAATAAGAAGCATGGAGGATCAAGGAGCAGCTCCTAGGTGGAAGACGAAAAATCATCCAAGGCAAATTCGACGAGAATCACCAAGTGATTCTCGCCGAATCGGCGAGAATCACTAGTGATTCTCGCCGAATCGACGAGAATCATCAGTGATTCTCGCCGACTCCTTCTGGCCATCTCAAAATGGTGCCAAGTAAGATTCGGCGAGAATTACTTGCAATTCCCGCCGAACCAGTGGTCAAGCAGCCCATGAATACAAAGTCAAATTCGTTGAGAATCGACAAGTGATTCGACGAGAATCACAAACGATTCTCGACGAATCGTCGAGAATCACTTGGTGATTCTCGCCGATTCGTCGAGAATCGTCTGCGATTCTCGCCGATTTTGACTTGGCGTTTTCTCTGGAATTTCCTGAACCAGATTCTGCCTTTGGACCAGTTTGAACCGGATTTCGGGGTTATACCTGTGGGTCCCACAACGGTCAAATTTGCTGTATCTACAGGGTATAAATACATGGGTATTTTGAACAGTAAATCGACGGAGAAGAGAGAAAGAAAACCGAGCCGCGACGTAACCCTAAATTCGCGAAATCGCTCCGCTCCGCCGCCGCCGCTCGCGCAAGTCCGTCGCCGCCACTGATCGATCTTCTTCCCGATCTCCGGCGACAGTAGCTTAGCAAGGCTTGAGTCTCACGCGTCTATCCAGAGATCCTTTGTCTCTCGATTTGTTGCTCGGATCGGAAACACTTCCCATCCGAATCGATCGAGACGACCGATCCTTGTGTGACCGTTGGAAGACCGAGCTTGCTTCGCAACGAAGTTTGGATCTCCAAGTTCAGCAGCTGCTCTTCATCGTAGCCGCCGATCCCGAAGCTAGCCGCCACTCGTGTGCCGCCGCCGGTTCCGGGGAGATCCTCTCCAAGAGAGACCAAGGTCGTATACTCTTCATCGACTTCAAGAACACGTCGTCGAACAAAGAGGAACACCGTAGTCTCCAAGAGAAGTTTGTATCACGTGTACATTCTACATTTATTTTATTGTAAAGGAACTTTTGTTCCGTGTTGTAAGGGTTGGGTGCAACCCGTTTTGTGGGAGTGTTGACTCTCACGTGTGGAAGGGCTCCTTCCGTTAGTGCAGGGATTGGATTTCAATCCCGTTGGAGAAGTGACCGAGTCATCCCTTGTTGGGGAGATAGGTCGAAGGGGGAAAGTGGATGTACCCAAGTCGGGGAACCACTATAAATTTACTGTGTATTCTGTGTGCTGTGGTTTTTGTTTTTATTGTGCAGGTACATCCGTAAATTCCGCAAAAGAACCACACGTCACCTATTCCCCCCCCCCCCCCCCCCCATAGGTGCACATAGCCGACACTAGGTGGACTTTCAAGTGGTATCAGAGCCAGGTTCCTCATCAATAAGGTTAACACCTTGAGTAGAATCCTGCCACCAGTATCAGAAGCATGGATCTGGATTATGACATATTGCCACTCAGACTCCCTGCATGCACAAAGGATTATTATCCCATCTGGAGGATGAGAGTGCTATTTCACTTGGACGCCATCGATCCACGAGCATCCCTCATCCTGGAAGAGGGTCCGTTTATCCCCATGAAGACCTCCGACTCGGGGATCCAAGTGCCCATGGACATTGCTGAGATGTGTGAGATGGAACTATCTCTATTTCACTTGGACGAGAGGATTCGACAAATTATCATGGATGTCTGGTCTGGAGCCTCTCGCTCTAGATTGGAAAAATGTAGAACGGCTAAATCTCTGTGGATGATGATCTCAGAGTTGATGGGGGGGTCAGAGAAAGCTGAAATATGCTGCCAATCAGAGGATGAAGCGTATGTAGGGGTTCTCACTTCTGAAGATGAAGGCAAGGATCCCTCGGACTGCATCAGAGCTCCCGTGTCCTTGTCAGAGACTGAAGAGGACAGTGAGGCAAGCAGCTCTGATGTGGATGAAACAATGGTCACTGGATCTAATGACCATAATGCAGAAGAGCAGGTAACTTCTTCCTCCTGCCCCGTATCTCTTGAAATATTTGAAGACAAGAACTGCCCTCCCTCAGAATATTCTGATTCTCTGAAGAGAGCCCTTCAGTCAAGCAACCTACTTGCTGAGGAGCAAGCCCAAGAGATTGCACGACTGAAGGTCTTGTTGGTTCTCCAATTGGCGTCCAACAAGGCCAAGGACTCTAAGATCTCAGCTCTAGAGAGTAGTCTGGAGAATGAGAAAAGAATAGTATCAAACTTCTCCAAGGTTGATGCCATTAAGAGAAAGCAAGAAAACGGGTGGATCTCCCGGATTATCTATTCGTGGAGAAATGGGGAAACGGTATTCCGACCCCCCACTCCAAGCAGGAAGGCAACTCATTATGCCTTTAGGTATGACCACAGGCATAGTCGTGGTCACTGCAAGGGTGATCTGTCCCCATGTGGAGACACCCGGAGTGCAAGGGCTGGCGTGGCCACCCACGAGAGAATACCTAAGGCTCATTCTGAGCCCTTTGTATTCACGGCCACTGCCACAACAAAGTGTGGATCTGCATGTCCGAGTTCACAGGAGACTTCTCACCATTCGGGGACACGGGATAGGGAGGATAGATGTCATGATGTCAGGCGTCATGGAGCCTCTGCAAGGGAGATGTCTGAAAGAATGACACCACCTTCTCAGCCTCACAACGCTCACATCATGCATTCGTTCCACCCTTCCTCGTATCACGATGGAAGAGGGATTTGTGTGACAAGAACATGCCCTATCCCGTTTAGACCTAGGACCGTGACCTCATCAGTCACTAGATCAAGTCGAAAACGGCGATATAACATTCACCCTTGTTGGTGCTGCGGCAAAGTGGGACACTTTGCTATTGACTGTTGGCACAACCTCTCTGTGCCCACAGCAAGGGCTTATCCTCATTATAGGGACAGAGGTAGTCTTCCAGACAGGTTTTCTGAAGGAAGGCAGTTGCGTGCTTATGCTAATAGAAACCTAGGACCCAATATGATTTGGGTTCCTAAGGTAAGGTAATTCTGTCTTGCAGGGTAGTCTAGGTCCCCGTGAATACTATGGGAACTAGACAGTAGGTGGCTCAAGGCTAACGTGGAACAAGCATCTGCAATAACAGATGTGCTACCTGTTTGAGCACACTCACATTAAGCTTCTGATGTGTTCTACCTGTGGGACTAAGCCAACGACTCTCAAAATCCCAGGTAATTTTGATGAGTTCAAGGACTTGTGTCATAATGGATCCTCATTCAAAATATATATACTTATATATATCATCATGTACAGATCCTTCTTTGTATATTAGTGTATGTATGCACGTCTAAGGATTGGTTAACTCGATGCATGCAAACCTTTACACCTCAATAAAGGGTTAACGAAGACATGTCGTTGTAAATCTCGACAACATACAATTGACATTAAGAAGACTTTGCAAAAACCTCAGTAAAATTCAAATAAATTGACTTTAGAATATACTTGTATTTATCATTCTTTTTATTGACTTGACATCGGAAAATTTCTAAATTATTGCAAGCTTCTCAAATGTGAAAATCCCTAGTCAAGAGACCCCTCAATTTCGAATCAGATAAATTGTATCAGAAGCCGAATTAACCAAATCTCCTGAATCCCGCCGAATTTGACAAAGCCGAATCAGTCAAATACCGCAAGACCCTTCGCATTCCTGACAAATCTCGCCGAATCTTTTAAATCCCGCAAAACTCTTCGCCTTCCTCACGACTCCCGCCTCCCGCAAGAATTCTCCGCAACCCGCAGGAGTTCTTCCGCCGATTCGCAGCAGCTCGTGAGGTCTCCTCCTAAGCTCCCGCTAGGGTCTCGCGACGTTCTCTTCGAAAGGCCTCCGACGACTCCCGCCGTAACCCGCAGCCCTCCGACGCTCTCATCGACGCCAAAAGAGTTCCAGCAAGGCCGAACCCCACAGGATACTCTTCCATCCACCGAAGATCTTCCCGAAGCTCATCAACTCACTTCCGTGTAAGCCCTTAGGTAACCTCCTCCTCAATGGCTCCAAGGCCGAACCCCAAGTGATACTTTCTTTTTCAATGTTTACAAATGCTTAGAGTCGGGCTTCTTTCTAGATCCTCAATGGCTCCAAGGACGACTGCAGGCTTGATTTCTGGTTGCGAGCTGGTTCGCACTGGATTTTCTCATGCCTCGGACGAGTTCCGAAATATCATTCTAATGCTCGAAGAGGCTGGGCTAACCTTCGTCTTGGAGCATCCTTGCAAAGTCCTAGATAAAGAAGTGTTGGAGTTCTTCTCTACCGCAAGACTCCGAGACAGAGACTCCGTCATCAAAAGCAAGGTGGCTGGGACAAAAGTAAAGATGTCTGCCAGTAAGCTAACTCGCTACTTGCAGCTTTCAAGTTCGGAGCAGGAAGACTATCTGGAGGATGAGGACAAAGCCAGAACCCTCTTGTTCTGCGGTCTACCAAGAGGCACTCGATCAGTAAAGAGAAAAGAGATGAATGAAGAAGGGAAGCTCCTATCTGACATCATAGGAAAAGTACTCATCTGCAAGCCAGGCTCCCATGATCATATCTCCGGAGATATGTTCAAAATTCTCATAGCTGTGGTCTGCAGAAAGAGGTTCAACTGGGGGGAGTTGCTGTTCCAAAAGATCAAGGACACTCTGGGCACTCCAAGCTTCGGCCGCATCATCAGTCTATATCTCAACCAGCTCAATGGCGACAAATTCGACATGAGCAAAGGAGTTCCTCTCCATTACTTGAAAAAGATGGATGCTACTGTGTTTGATCGATAGGAGCGGCGCATCGGGCAGCCTGCTGTGGAAGAGCAAGAGGAAGTGTCTCCAGCAGCAACCCCCCGTGAAATTCCTGATACCCTGACTGCAGGAATCGAGGGGGAGACTCTACCCACTCATATGGATATAGTATCTGAAATCGCCCAGGTGGACAAGGATGCGGTGGCCGAAATTCATGACGTAAGTGAACCTGAGTTGGAGAATGAGGAGGTCCTGAACAGAAACACTCAAAGAACTGAAGCTGAAGCACTGGACACTGCTGATCAAGAAGTGGAAGAAGCTGCTGATATGGATGAATTTTTGGATGAGGACGGAGAGGACGATGAGAATGAGGACCATGAAGTGCTCGAGACTCCGGATCCCGTTGAACCTCCATCTGATAAGTAGGCACCAGTGGAGGGGGAGCTTGATAAACCTCAAGAGGCCGCCAACATTCCTTCTATAGAGGCTGTGATTGTATCCAGCTCTACCGATGCGTCTGCAGCAGAGAACGAGCAAGGGCAAGAAGTACCTCAGACCTTACCGTTGCGAGATGAGCTGGCCAATCACACCATCAATGTCATTCAAGGAATAGTGAACGAGCTTAAAGATTCTTTTGATACAGCTCAGAAAACACTGCTGAAAAAGATCAAGACTTCTGAAGATCTCATACTTAAAAATATGGTAGAGATCAACCACAAGCTGGACATGATGGAGAAGAAATTTGACGAAAAGTATACCGCGGCCGGCATAGCTGTCACACTCCTAATTGCCGGTCTGAAAAAGAATACAGATACTCTTGCCATCGTCAATCAGAACGCTCATGTTGTCGCCAACAACATTCAGAAGTTCGATGGTAATATGGTCACTCTAAACGCAAATCAGCAGACCTTGGTCAATGAATTCACCAAGACAACGAAGCATATTGATGACTCCCTGCACTCATATGCCAACTGCATAGCTGACGAAGCCAAAAAGGGGGAGAAAGAGTATATCGCTAAGCTGGCCGAGCTCCAAGAAAGCATGGATGCAAACTTTGCACAATCAAGCAAATACGTCTATGAGAGTTGCTGGTGGATGCTACAACAGGCACTGGGCACGTTAGGCGTCATCCTACCTGACCAACCTGCCGGTATTCAGGTTCCTGAGACTTCTAAGGCTGCTGAGGAAGTAAGTGTTGCTGAGGATGTTAGTGCAAGTGTTGCTGCAGATATTCCCACACATGAAGCTGATGCTAGGGCTCTCTCCAAAGCTAAATTGAGGAGCATGTTTGACCAAGAGGCCTTAGCAAAAGCCAGGGGAAAGAGAAAAGTTCAGGAAGGGACCTCCAAGGAGACTCCAGCTGAGAAGCGAATCAGAATGAGTGAGGAGGATGTACGAAACGAAAGGTGGAGTCCAGTTTCAAGGAACATCATCTTAGACACCTTCCGGCTGTACGAAAGAGAAGAGATCAATCGAAATGAAGCATATAGCCAGTACGAATGGGAAACGCACAAAGCATTTGAAGCGAAACGCAACATCTTTTTCAGAAACAACAAGGATCCAGACAAAGTTGCTCCTCCTAGGTACTACCCGAAGCCCAAGGAATACATGGAAAGGCAAAGCAAAAAGTACTTGGCTCAAACTCTGAAGGGTGACATAGCTAAGGACAAATAGTCATTAGTTTATAGCTGGTCACTGTGTCTTAAGAACGTTTAATGATTATTACTGTCATATGAACAATTCTGAATTATATGTGAATATATTTCTCTTGGTATATATATATATTCTTGAATGTGTGAATGACTCAAGTCCTGTTCTGATTGCATATAATCCCTTGTGTTGCATATTTAATTTTTTTTAAATGCTATAATTATTATTTGATAGGTGTTATTCATCTTAGCTAGTAGGGTTTTGGCTTCGTCAAATAGGGGGAGATTGTTGGGTATTGTATCCACGATTACCTAGATTTGAGGAAGCCCCCTGTCAAGCTAAGATGAATTCACAATGTATTTGATGAAACATTTCAAGTTGTACTTGCAGTTTCTCCACGCTAAGTGCACACCAATGTCAGGGTGCAGTAGGTCAATATACACGGGTCTGCACGACGTAATCCCTCGTTGAGCAGATCAGTGTGTTGGCCTATGTGTACTCTCTCTATTGGAGTGCACTTGCTTTCAAGTACAGGGCCGTTCATATGCAAGCAAAAACAAGGAGCATGGAGGATCAAGGAGCAGCTCCTAGGTGGAAGACGAAAAATCGTCCAAGGCAAATTCGACGAGAATCACCAAGTGATTCTCGCCGAATCGGCGAGAATCACTCGTGATTCTCGCCGAATCGACGAGAATCATCAGTGATTCTCGCCGACTCCTTCTGGCCATCTCAAAATGGTGCCAAGTAAGATTCGGCGAGAATTACTTGCAATTCCCGCCGAACCAGTGGTCAAGTAGCCCATGAATACAAAGTCAAATTCGTTGATTCGTCGAGAATCGTCTGCGATTCTCGCCGATTTTGACTTGGCGTTTTCTCTGGAATTTCCTGAACCAGATTCTGCCTTTGGACCAGTTTGAACCGGATTTCGGGGTTATACCTGTGGGTCCCACAACGGTCAAATTTGTTGTATCTACAGGGTATAAATACATGGGTATTTTGAACAGTAAATCGACGGAGAAGAGAGAAAGAAAACCGAGCCGCGACGTAACCCTAAATTCGCGAAATCGCTCCGCTCCGCCGTCGCCGCTCGCGCAAGTCCGTCGCCGCCATTGATCGATCTTCTTCCCGATCTCCGGTGACAGTAGCTTAGCAAGGCTTGAGTCTCACGCGTCTATCCAGAGATCCTTTGTCTCTCGATTTGTTGATCGGAAACACTTCCCATCCGAATCGATCGAGACGACCGATCCTCGTGTGACCGTTGGAAGACCGAGCTTGCTTCGCAACGAAGTTTGGATCTCCAAGTTCAGCAGCTGCACTTCATCGTAGCCGCCGATCCCGAAGCTAGCCGCCGCTCGTGTGCCGCCGTCGGTTCCAGGAAGATCCTCTCCAAGAGAGACCAAGGTCGTAGACTCTTCATCGACTTCAAGAACACGTCGTCGAACAAAGAGGAACACCGTAGTCTCCAAGAGAAGTTTGTATCACGTGTACATTCTACATTTATTTTATTATAAAGGAACTTTTGTTCCGTGTTGTAAGGGTTGGGTGCAACCCGTTTTGTGGGAGTGTTGACTCTCACGTGTGGAAGGGCTCCTTCCGTTAGTGCAGGGATTGGATTTCAATCCCGTTGGAGAAGTGACCGAGTCGTCCCTTGTTGGGGAGATAGGTCGAAGTGGGAAAGTGGATGTACCCAAGTTGGGGAACCACTATAAATTTGCTGTGTATTCTGTGTGCTGTGGTTTTTGTTTTTATTGTGCAGGTACATCCGTAAATTCCGCAAAAGAACCACACGTCACCTATTCCCCCCCCCCCATAGGTGCACATAGCCGACACTAGGTGGACTTTCAAATGTTACACGCCCTAGGTCACGGGGGTGACCTAGGAGCTTGACATTGAATTTTTGCTAAATTGCCCCAAATGTCCAAAAATACCTATAGGGCAAAAAAACAGGTTAAGTTAGAACTGAAAATCGAAAAGAAAAGATTTTTTTAGGTATTTTCATAATATAATTACATTTATTATGAAATAAAAACAAAAATATAAAGTACAAATATGTATATTTTGCTACTCATCAAATACCCCCATACTTAAGCTTTGCTATTCCAGAGAAAAGTATGAGTTGATTATACGAACAGTTATAAAATTTCTAATTCAACTACCAATTTATTATTTCAAGGGAAAATAGACATAAAGATCTGGAGTAATAAGATTTAAGTCCTACATTATGCAAATGATTTAGTTAGAGATAAATGTTTGTAGCTCTAAGACTTCTTGAGAAAACTAAATAGCAAGTAACATTGCAATCATTAGTAACAAGTTAGATTGGAATTATAAAAACGGTACCTTGAAAGAGATATGAAGGAAAATAGGCAACCTATTAAATATGCTCTCTCAATATTTTAAGCAAAATTAGATCAAGTGGTAGTGGTTTTATGGGATACAAATTTGGTGTTCGCCTATAAAGTCGGATATGATGTAGAAGGTGATGAATTTTATCCTCTAACCTTATTCAATATTCTGGCTTTGTTATAACTATTTAGGAAAATATTTTCCAAAACAGAAAAAACTTTGCAAAATTTCATTTTATTTTAACCCAATATATATGTTTGGGAGCACATACTCCATTTCATATAGTCTTTTAATAATTTTTGGATGTCTATGTTTACGGAATGAAATCTTATTTTTATTTACATAAGATCTTTTCTTTACTAGGAGCACATACTCCTAGATGTTTGCTTGCATAAAAAAACATGTCAAGCAAAAAGTAAATTGGTAGGGGGTTTCAAAAAAAAATTCAAATTTTGATAAAAAAATTTATAGCAATTTATAATAGTTTGAAAATTCATTTTTTCAATAAGAGTGAAGTAAAGATAATTACAGTCTACATATGTTTGACTAACATAATACACATGCCTCTATTTATAATAAACCATAAGTAGTGCTCAAAATAAATCCTCTTAAAAAATAAAAGTCACATGATATTCTTTAAAACTTATCTCCAGATATTTAGATCTATCAATTTATAATAAATAAACGAGTAGTAAATTGAAAAACTAGATAACTGTTTATATATCAACTCAAAAAAAATTTATTTTGGAAAATAAATAAAAGAAGTAGGGGTTTTAAATTTTATTTTCAGATGATTGATTACGCAACATATATACACAAAAGACTTTATTTTTATTTTTATTTTTATATTTATTTTATTTTATTGTTATTTTTTTATTTTAAGAATTTTTTTAAAAAAACTTTATTTATACTTATAAATACTGTTTTTAGAAAGAAGATTTTGGAAAATAGTTATACGTATAAATCAGTTTTTAGCAAGAAAATATACCCACATACTTATGTTATACATAATTATGAAGAAAAATAAGGTATATACAAAACTGAAAGTAAAATATAGAATAAAGAGGCTTGCCTGATTAAGGTCGGGGAGGCCATAAGAAAACCTATAAAAAATATAAAAGACAAGTAAAAAATAGATAATTATGGGGTATCTCCCACAACCGCTTTGTTTACGATGTTTCTTGGTAAAGCTCCAGGTTGGCCCTCCGACAGCATCTTTGAAATCTGTACAATTTGAGTTTCTAGATTTTTAATTGATCCGGTCAAATTCTGGATATTGGACTCATTTGTAACGACGTATTTTGTAAAGATGTCTTTTATCGGGGCAAATCGTATTGGTTGTGATTGTGGTGGTTGTGGTGCAAATCTAATTGGACTTGCATTAGGCGGGCGTTGAGCATTATTTGGGTTGCTCCATGATAAATTTGGAAGATTTCTAAACCTTGAAATGTATGTATTATTATTAATATTTGGGTTATAGGAGGGAGGTTGATATGGATTCCCCATATAATCAACGCGCTCTTCTATTATATTATTGTTAGTTTAATTTCAAGTAGGGGTAGTGGAGGAAGTCGACATCTCTGCTACTTTCCTAGTTAGAAATTCTACTTGAAGTGCTAAATTAGAAGAAGCATCGAGCTCGTAAATCCCATCATGTTTATTAGGGCGTGACCTAGGCACGTTCCATTGGTAGGCATTCATGGCCATTTCCTCAAACAAAGCTTGAGCAGCCTCAGTGGTTTTATTATTTAATGTTCCCCCGGCGGCAACATCAATCATTTGTTTGGTTTGGAAATTAAAACCATTATAGAATGTCTGCACTTGGAGCTAAGCCGGCAGTCCGTGATGTGGACACCTACGTAAAAAAATTTTAATGCGTTGCCAAGTCTCGTAGAGAGACTCAGATTTGCCTTGAACAAATGAGGAAATATCTGCACATAATTTCTCGGTTTTAGCAGCGAAAATACTTAGTCAAAATTTTCTCGATCATATCAGCCAAAGTAGTGATTGAGCCTCTAGGTTGAGAACTTAACCAGTGTCTGGCTTTTGTCCGTAATGAAAATAGAAATAAACGCATACGAATGGCATCATCAGTGACGCCATTTATTTTAAATGTATAACATATTTCTAAGAAATTTGACAGATGAGTGTTAGGATCTTCATCTGACAATCCATCAAATTGTACTGAGTTTTGAATCATTTGGATTATGCTAGATTTGATTTCAAAGTTATTATTAGCAATTGTAGGAAAAACAATACTTGACCCGGTGTCGTCCAAGTTCGCCCGCGCATAATAAGACAGTCCTATGCGGGGCCGCGATTGGAATTTGTTCTGCCATAGGTTCTACGTGTGTGGTTCCGATAGACTCTTCCAGATTTAATGCTTGGTCTTGGTCACGAGATCGAAGGCACCTGTGATAGGTGTGGTCGATTTCAGGATCAAAATCAAGATTAGGATCATTTGGAGAGTTCCGTCGGGTCATGCACTAAAAAAGTAATTATATAAAAAAAACCTTTTTTAAATTATTTTTAATTTTTTTATGGTTTTGTTTTTCTCAGAAAATAAAGAGGCAAAAATAAGGCAAAAATAAAAGGGTTGTTAATAAAAAATAGTTTTTATAAAAAAAGGTTTTTTATCAGATAATTTGTGGTTTGTTTATTTTTATAAAAATAGTGTTTTTTTAACAACAAAGATAAAAGTAATAGTGATTCCTTTTTATTTCAAATATCAACACAAAATGATCCTCGATAACGGCGCCAAAAACTTGATACGTAAAAAACTAGCTTTGGAGATAGATTAAATTGAAAATTAAGTTAGATTTATAAATTAGGCGTGATGTATGTTCTATCTCTTTTTTTACTTATATACTTTGATTAAGGCAAACGTACCTATCGCGTAATAGTGTATTATTTTAAAATATCAAGCTCGTATTTTTCCACGGATTTGTGTCGAGTACTCTACTTTAAGGACTGGAACTATTATTTTATCGAAAAGATTTAAGGGTTTGCTTTTAAATGAAAATAAAGATAACATGTATGGTTTTGGAAATAGATGAGATAGAGAGCCCTCAATTTTTTATTTACTTTGAGAAATACTTTTTAAACGAGAAAAACTCTACTTTTTTATTAATTTACTTGACCATGGAGGTTCCATTTATATGATTGCACCTCTATCGAGGATACATCCACTTGGGATTACGTACTTTGACTGAAGTTTCGTATCTAATCAAAAATACCTTTAATGCACGTTTTACATTGTGAACCCACTATTGACCTCCTACTAGTCTTCAAAGGTTCAGCCCGGGAGACTTACGTTCATCTCTTTCGAGAATGAGGCGTTATTTCTCTTTACATGATAATGATCAATTTCTTGGTAAATCTTATGTTTTTAATTTAGAAAATATGGTTTTTAAATTGCAAAACTAATATCTGTTGGGTATTGTATCCACAACGTACCTGATATGAAGACGCCCCTGAACAAGCTAAGGTAAATAGACAATGTATTTGATGAAACCTTTCAAGTTGTGCTTGCAGTTATTCCACGCTAAGTACACACCAATGTCAGGGTGCAGTAGGTCAATATACACGGGTCTGCGCGACGTAATCCCTCATTGAGCAGATCAGTGTGTTGGCCTACGTGTACTCTCTCTATTGGAGTGTACTTATTTTCAAGTACAGGGCTGTGATAATGCAAGAGCAGACAAGGAGCAAGGATGGGTCGAAGAGCAGCTCATGGGTGGAAAGACGAAAAATCATCTAAGTATTAATCAACGAGAATAACCAAGTGATTCTCGCCGATTCGGCGAGAATCACTAGTGATTCTCGCCAAATCGTCGAGAATCACTGGCTGATTCTCGCCGTCTCTATCCGGATAAATCAGTGTGTGCAAACAAGTCAACTTCGACGAGAATCAACTTTGATTCTCGCCGAATCGTCGAGAATCACCTTTGATTCTCGCCGATTTGACGAGAATCACCTTCGATTCTCGCCGATTTTGCCTTGGGCGAATTCTGGAACCCGCTGGACCGTACTCAGCCACTGGCGCTGTTTTGAACCGGGCTTAGGGTTTCTTGTTGGTAGGACCCATAACGGTCATAAAGGAGTATTCTACTGTATAAATACACGCGTATTTTGAACAGTAAACGGACACACAGAAAAACGAAGCCGAGCCGCCGACCTTGACCTAGATAGCGAAACCAGCTCCGCCGCCGTCGCCTCTCGTGCAAGTAGTTCACCGGCTTTGATCATGGTTGCTTCCAGATCTCCCGGCGACAGAAGCTCAGCCAAGCACAGCGTCTCAGGCGTCTAACCAGAGATCCCTTGTCTCTTGATTCGTTGATCGGGAAAACCTTCCCCTTCCGAATCGATCGAGACGATCGATCCTAGTGTGACCGTTGGAAGACCTTGTTAGCTTTGCTACGAAGATTGAATTTCCAAAGTACAGCAGCCGCACACCGTAGTCACCGCCGATCCCGAGAACCAAGCCGCCGCCCTTCTTGTCGCCGCCGGTTTCGGGGAGATTCTCTCCAAGTGAGATCTAGGGTTGTGGACTGTTCGTTGACTTCAAGAACACATCATCGAATGAAGAGGGACACCTTAGTCTCTAAAAGTTGTTTGTATTTCTTGTACATTCTATTTTCAATTTTGTTCTAAAGGAATGTTGGTTCCTAGTTGTAATGGTTGGGCGCAACCCGTGTTGTGGGAGTGGTGACTCCTACGTGTGGAAGGGTTCCTTCCGTTAGTGCAAGGATTGGATTTCAATCCTGTTGGTGAAGTGACCGAGTCGTCCCTGGTTGGGAGATAGGTCGAAGGGGGAAAGTGGATGTACCCAAATCGGGGAACCACTATAAATTGCTTGTGCCCTTTCTATGCTGTGCTGTTTTGTTTTCTTGTGCAGGTACAATTTTAATTCCGCAAAAACGCTGCACGTCACCTATTCCCCCCCCCCATAGGTGAAGGTAGTTGACACTAGGTGGACTTTCAAGTGGTATCAGAGGGAGGTTACTCTTCAAAAAGGTTCACACCTTGAATATAATCCTGCCACTAGTGTCAAGAAGAAGGCAAACATCTACTATGGACAGACTCAAGTACACAGGCAAGATCCCAGTGTACACCAGGCTCAACTTTCCTATCTGGAAGGAAAGGATCAGGTTCTACATGGAAGCGGTCGATCCCCGACTCTTCATGATCGTGGAGGAGGGACCTTATGTCCCCACTAAGGTCTCCACCATTGATCCTACCAAGAAAGTGCCAAAGAAAATTTCGGAAATGGACAAGGATGAGATGGTGCTGGTGGGACTTGACAAGAAGGCGCAGAACATTCTGGTCAGCGCGGTCGATGACTCAATGATGCAGAACTTCTGCAACTACATGACAGCAAAGGAGATCTGGCACTGCCTGATTATCCTAATGGAGGGCACTGATGAAGTGAGAGACGATCGGAGATCCCTCCTAAACCAGAAATATAAGGCCTTCAGACAAGGGCCTAAGGAAGAGATCGGAGTCACCTTCGAGAACTTCCTCAAGATTGTCAATGCCCTCAAAGGATATGGAAGAGTGTTCACTGATGGTGAACTTAATGATAAATTCCTTAGGTCCCTTACTAAGGAATGGGACACAAAGATCTGCGCCATCCGAGAGTTTGGCAGACTAGCTGAAACAGACCCGCAAATTCTGTTTGGGAAGCTGATGTCCTATGAGCTTCAGCTGAACACCAGGAAAGCAGAAGAAGAAGCAGAGAAAGTTGCAGCCAAGGAAAAGACTGTGGCCCTAAAAGCCATTCACTCCAGGAAGGGCAAGGGTGCGATTTCATACCGTGCCAGGAAAAAGGATGAGGAGGAGGACTCCGATCCATGCTCCTCCAGCTCAGAGTTGTCAGAGGAGGATTTCTCCCTCATCACCCGAGAATTCAAGAAGTTCCTCAAGATGAGGAATCAAAGAAAGAGAGACGGCTCCTCCTCCAGGCATCAGAAGAAAAATTATTCTTCTGACAGGTATGCATCTAAACCGAACAAACATCGCTCCTCTGACATTATTTGTTTTGGATGCAATAAGCCAGGACACGTCGTGGCCGACTGCCACCAAGGCAAGAGAGAAAAGGGGAAGGGAGAGGAGCACAAGTCCTCTAGAGATAAGAAGAAAGAGAGGACCTACATCGCCAAAAATCCAAAGACACTGAGTGAATCTGATTCCTCAGACTCCTGTGATGATGAGGAAGCCTACTTCGGGCTGGTGGGTCGCTCCGACTCAGAAGGAGAATGCCCCCCATTTACTGGGAAGGTAAAAGCTCACACCCCTCTCTCCGACTCTGAATCTGATCCTGAGTCTCAGGATGATGACCTTGAAGATAGCCTTTCGGCCCGTGAAGTGGAGCTCCTCGAGAAGTATGAGCTTCTGCTCAACACTTTCGTGGAGTGCCGTAAGAGATTGAAGGCTGAGAAAAAGGAAGTGAAATTCCTTAAGCGTGAGAGTGTCTCCCTAAGGGAAGAGATCACCAGTTTGATCTCTCTCCGACAGGAGCACCTAGACCTGACTTCAAAGCATTCAGAGTCTCTTAAGCTCCTTAATCTTAAGCAGGAGGAAGTCAACAAGTTGGAAGAACAACTTGCGGCAGAAAGGAAGATCGTCAAGAGCTTCTCTATTCCAAAAACAGTTCTTCCAGTAGTTGATACCTTCTCTGCTCAGGCCAAAGTAGCTGGCTTGGGACATGTAGGGGTATCTGGTTCCTCATCCAGGAGAAACAGGAACCAGAGAAAGAATAAGGCTGCCAAGAAGGCCTCTGCTGTTGAAAAGGGAAAGGATCCCCTCAGTCCTGTCGCGTTCAGAAAGCCTAGCTTTCCTTGCAACCAACATGACTTTGAGTCAACCTTTGGTCATCATTTCCAGCCCTCGGTTACAAAGCCAATGAGCCGATATGATGGTTGGACTTTTCCCCGCAACTTCGGTGAGAGTGTCTTCAAGGCACCGTATGAGGAAATCCACATGGGAAATTATGGTCAATTCTCATGCGGCCATAATGGAAAGCAGGCACCAAAAGCCAAGCCTGTTATACTGACGGAACAGATGGTGAAGAAGTCATGTGACTGCAATCACTATAATGCCTCCACCTCCAGATCCAAGGCCCCGACTGTACCCACCATTCCCAGGGTAAGGCAGGAGCCTAGGAAGAGGTACAACAGATTTGACTGTTGGTGTTGTGGAAAAGTCGGTCACTTTGCCGTGGATTGTTGGTTTAATACGAGGTATAACGAGACTCCCTATGTTAGCAATGCGAGGCCGACCACTCGTAGGGTTAACCACCCGAGGGGGAGTATGCTAACCAAGAATCTAGGACCCAAGTTCGATTGGGTTCCTAAGGGAAATTAATTTTGTTTTGCAGGAATGTCCAAAGGCCACCAAAACGCCAATATGGTACTTGGACAGTGGATGCTCCCGGCATATGACTGGGACAAGAAGCTTGCTGCGTGATTACACTCCAGTCGAGAATGGACCCAAAGTCATCTTTGGGGGGTCAGATCGAGGAGTTACCAGAGGCTACAGTATGATTTCCAACGGTATAATCTCTATCACCGACGTGGCTTATGTTGAAGGGTTAAACCATAACCTGATCAGTGGAAGTCAGTTATGTGATAAAGGTTATGACGTTAAGTTCTGCAAGGATAAATGTCTGATAATATCATGTGCCTCTTCTGAGACGGTATTAACAGGCATTAGGAGCAGAAATATCTTCTGCTTAAATTTTCTTAGTTTAGATTCATCTACCCCCGTATGCCTAGTGGCAACAGGCAGTGCATCTCTTTGTGAACAATGGCACAAGAGATTGGCACATATTAATTTCAAAATAATTAGTATGTTGTTTTCTAAAAACTTAGTAAGGGATGCTCCCGTTATCAAGTGCATCAAAGATAGCCCCTGTCCTGCATGCCAGATGGGCAAATAGACTCATGCTACCTTTAAGAGCATTGTAGACAAAGACTCTTCCCGATGTCTCTATCTTCTGCATTTGGACTTGTTTGGTCCAATGTAAGTTCATAGCTTGGGAGGCAAGTCCTATACGCTAGTGATAGTTGATGATCACTCTCGGTTTACATGGGTGTTCTTCTTAAAATGAAAGTCAGATACGGTTGACATCTTCACAAGTTTTGTCAAGCAGGTTCAGAACAAATTTAACTGCTCAGTGGTCAAAATCAGAAGCGACCATAGAACAGCATTCGAATCTGGTGCTATGACAGAGTTTTGTGAAGAACAAGGTATCTTTCATGAGTTTTCCTCCCCGCGCACTCCTCAGCAAAATGGAGTTGCGGAGAGGAGAAATAGAACTCTCATTGAAGCTTGCACGACAATGTTGAAAGACGCTTCTCTCCCAGAATACTTCTGGGCAAAGGCAGTCAATACAGCTTGTCATGTACAAAACCGAGCATTGATCAACAAGCATCATCGTAAGACGCCTTATGAGCTACTGAGAGGCAGGAAACCAACCATGTCCTACTTAAGGATCTTTGGTTGCAGATGTTATGTACTGAATAATGGGAAGTACCCGCGTACTAAATTTGGTGAAAAATGCCTCGAAGGCAAATTCATGGGCTATAGTACCCACAGTCGGGCATATAGGGTCTTCAATAAGAAAACCCTAGTGGTAGAGGAATCAATTAATGTTGTCTTTGATGAAGGAAGCTTGCTTAATAGCAATTCTTCCAGCGGTATTCTTGAAGATGCAGGTGCACGACTTGAACAGCTGAGTCTCCATGAGACCGCTAAAGATGAAACTTCTAAGTATGTCAAAGTTTCCACCTCAACGTCAACTGGGAATGTTGAAGATCAAAATGAAGAAAATCTCTTAGAAGAAGGAGAAACCCAAGAAGTAGTCGAAGCTCCAGACGCCAGACTTCTAGAGCTTCGGCACGTGAGGGATCATCCTAGAGATCAAATCATTGGAGATCCTCGTAACGGTGTCAGAACTCGAAGAGGTACTATTAACGAGATTTTGCATCTTAGCTTCCTGTCACAGGTTGAGCCAAAGAAGTTCGATGAGGCGAACAAAGATGCAGCATGGATTTTGGCCATGCAAGATGAACTGCATCAATTCGAACGATGCAACGTTTGGACGCTGGTTCCCAGACCACAAAAGCAAAATGTGATTGGCACCAAGTGGATCTTCAGAAACAAACTGGATGGACATGGTGTCATCATAAAGAACAAGGCCAGGCTGGTGGCTCAAGGTTATAGACAGGAGGAGGGGATTGACTTCGACCAGACCTTTGCACTAGTGGCTAGGCTCGAGGCAATCATATTGTTCCTGGCGTATGCTTCGCACAAAGGATTCACAGTCTATCAAATGGATGTGAAATCAGCATTCTTGAACGGAGACCTGATAGAGGAAGTATACGTCGCTCAACCCCCAGGTTTTGTCAATTCTACTTATCCCAATCATGTATATTTTCTTAATAAAGCTCTATATGGTTTAAAACAAGCTCCACGAGCTTGGTATGAGACCTTATCTAGTTTTCTTCTTGAGAACAAGTTCTCTAGAGGTAAAATAGATAAGACATTGTTTCTCAGGGAAGTCAAAGGCAAGATTTTGCTGGTGCAAATCTATGTCAATGACATTATATTCGGGTCAACGGACAACAATCTTTGCAAAAGGTTTTCTAAACTTATGCAAGGAAAGTTTGAAATGAGCAGTATGGGAGAGCTAAAGTATTTCTTGGGACTTCAAGTGAAACAGTCTGAGGATGGAATCTTCAACTCTCAGATGAAGTTCACAAATGAACTCCTCAAGAAATTCGGTATGGAGAATGCAACCTCTATGAGGACTCCAATGGGATCCACTATGTCTCCGGATAAGGATGAGAAAGGCAAACCTTTCGATGAAACCAAATAAAGAAGCATCATTGGATCCCTGCTCTACCTTACTGCCAGTAGACCGGATATCATGTTCTCCACATGTGTCTGTGCCAGATATCAGGTGAACACTAAGGAATCTCACTATGTCGCTGCAAAGTGAATTCTAAGATACCTTAAAGGTACTCTGAATCTTGGCTTGTGGTACCCGAGAAACAATGATGTCGAGCTAATAGGTTTTTCAGATGCTGATTTTGCAGGGAGTAGGGATGACAGAAAAAGCACTTCCTGGACGTGTCAATTCCTCGGAAGAAGGCTTATTTCATGGAACAGTAAGAAGCAGAATTGTGTAGCAACCTCAACAGCAGAGTCTGAGTACATCTCGGCAGGCAGCTGTTGCGCACAACTCCTATGGATCAGAAACCAGTTAGCCGACTACGACCTTTAGTTCAAGGAAGTACCAATGTACTGCGACTCCTCCAGTGCAATTGCAATTGACAACAATCCGGTATCGCACAACAGAACGAAGCATATTGAAGTGCACTACCACTTCATTCGGGAGCACGTAGAGAACAAGGATGTCTCTCTCTGTTATGTCCCCACGGACAAGTAGATTGCAGATATTTTCACAAAGCCCTTAGACGAAGCCAAGTTCAGTCTCTTCAAAACTGAATTGGGGATGCTAAACTATGAGGAATGAACACTACCGAAGCTCCAGGCTCATGCATCTAGGGGGAGCCTCTGTCAGGAAATCAAGTGTGAGCACGGGTGCAAGAACTGAGGGGGAGCAAGGGGTCACATGCAACAGACCCAGATTTGTAGAAGCCGAAAGGGGGAGATATTACCCTCTCGGCTAAGGCTAAGGTGGCTCCAAGTTTACTCTCAAGAAATTGGTATTGGTAATGTATATCTCTCTCAACTCCATTTTAAGTTCATGCTTTTCATTCCCATACGCTCTATTCTCCTTAGCTTGTATGGTTTAGGCTTCTTCAAATAGGGGGAGATTGTTGGGTATTGTATCCACAACGTATCTGATTTGAAGACGCCCCTGAACAAGCTAAGGTAAATAGAGAATGTATTTGATGAAACCTTTCAAGTTGTGCTTGTAGTTATTCCACGCTAAGTACACACCAATGTCAGGGTGCAGTAGGTCAATATACACGGGTCTGCGTGACGTAATCCCTCGTTGAGCAGATCAGTGTGTTGGCCTACGTGTACTCTCTCTATTGGAGTGTACTTATTTTCAAGTACTGGGCTGTGATAATGCAAGAGCAGACAAGGAGCAAGGATGGGTCGAAGAGCAGCTCATGGGCGGAAAGACGAAAAATCGTCTAAGTATTAATCGATTCTCGCCGATTCGGCGAGAATCACTAGTGATTCTCGCCGAATCGTCGAGAATCACTGGCTGATTCTCGCCGTCTCTATCCGGCTATATCAGTGCGTGCAAACAAGTCAACTTCGACGAGAATCACCTTTGATTCTCGCCGAATCATCGAGAATCACCTTTGATTCTCGCCGATTCGACCAGAATCACCTTCGATTCTCGCTGATTTTGCCTTGGGCGAATCCTGGAACCCGCTGGACCGGACTCAGCCGCTGGCGCTGTTTTGAACCGAGCTTAGGGTTTCTTGTTGGTAGGACCCATAACAGTCATAAAGGAGTATTCTACAGTATAAATACACGCGTATTTTGAACTGTAAACGGACACACAGAAAAACAAAGCCGAGCCGCCGACCTTGACCTAGATAGCGAAACCAGCTCTGCCGCCGTCGCCGCTCGTGCAAGTAGTTCGCCGGCTTTGATCGTGGTTTCTTCCAGATCTCTCGGCGACAGAAGCTCAGCCAAGCACAGCGTCTCACGCGTCTAAGCAGAGATCCCTTGTCTCTTAATTCATTGATCGGGAAAACCTTCCCCTTCCGAATCGATCGAGACGATCGATCCTAGTGTGACCATTGGAAGACCTTGCTAGCTTTTCTACGAAGATTGAATCTCCAAAGTACAGCAGCCACACACCGTAGTCGCCGCCGATCCCGAGAACCAAGCCGCCGCCTTTCTTGCCGCCGCCGGTTTCGGGGAGATTCTCTCCAAGTGAGATCTAGGTTTGTGGACTCTTCGTTGACTTCAAGAACACGTCATCGAACGAAGAGGGACACCTTAGTCTCTAAAAGTTGTTTGTATTTCTTGTACATTCTATTTTCAATTTTGTTGTAAAGGAACGTTGGTTCCTAGTTGTAAGGGTTGGGTTCAACCCATGTTGTGGGAGTGGTGACTCCTACGTGTGGAAGGGTTCCTTCCGTTAGTGCAAGGATTCGATTTCAATCCTGTTGGTGAAGTGACCGAGTTGTCCCTGGTTAGGAGATAGGTCGAATGGGGAAAGTGGATGTACCCAAATCGGGGAACCACTATAAATTGCTTGTGTCCTTTCTGTGCTGTGCTTTTTTGTTTTCTTGTGCAGGTACAATTTTAATTCCGCAAAAACGCTGCACGTCACCTATTCCCCCCCCCCCATAGGTGAAGGTAGTTGACACTAGGTGGACTTTCAATATCCTTCCCAAAACTCATCTCAATCGAGTTGCAAAAATAATATTCGTCCCAACCATCTTAATCAAGAGCTAAAATGTTTTTAGCCTCTCATCTGGGATGAGGGTGGTAGTAAAAAAGTAAAAGAAAGAAAGTACTTATGCACACACCCTTTCTCAACCAAAATGTAAGCTAAGTTAAGATCAATAAGAGATGGAAAATTACTGAAAATAGAAATTTATTACTTAAAAAGTATTACACACTAGGAAACCCAAACTTGGATTGAGAAAATATCACTTAGAAACTAATCCTAACTACAATATGCAGCTATGTGGAACTCTAACAGTTCTTTTCTAACCATCAACCTTGGCCATCTATTTATAGACAAAGGTTTTGAGGTACACGCCCCCTAGGGCGTGTTGCCTGGGCGTGTCACTGACGTGGCATCTTCGGATAGAATTTCTGATGATTTCTGCATTGGATTTAAAGTATACGGGCATGACATTTGGGTCACAGGAGTGTCCCCAAGGCGTGGCAGATTGGATTCTTCTTGGAGTGACAGCTGGCTTCTTGTTGGGTCACGACTGATGTCATGGGCGTGATAGGTGGCACACGGGCATGTCCATTGGGCGTGACTCGAGCTTGTCGGCTTCAGTGTTTCGGTACGGCACAAAAGCGTGTTGATTGCTTGGTTACGGGTGATGTCACGGGCGTGCCAGGTGGCATACAGGCTTGTAACCCGGACGTGACTTCGCTTGCTGGCCACAATCTGCCGAAACGTTGGAATTGGTGGCTTTAAAGTTACACACCCTAGTTCACAAGGCGTGACCTAGGGGCGTGACATTGATTTTTTTCCGAATTGCCCCAAATGTCCAAAAATACTTATAGGGCACAAAAACAGGTTAAGTTAGAACTGAAAATAAAAAAGAAACAATTTATTTAGTTATTTACATAATATAATTACATTTATTATGAAATCAAAACAAAAATATAAAGTAAAAAAGATGTATATTTTGCTACTCATCAGTGGCACGTGTTTGATAAGGTTAAGATGGTCTTGAGCGGCAAAGCGGTGTCGATTGGGCAAGTGGCCACTACCCACGATATCACGCGGCAGTAGCAAAGGTACCACGCGACGATAGCTCTCTAATAAAGTCTTGAAATGAGATTATTTTCTCATTTTCTATCATTCTCCCTCTCTCTCTCTCTCTCTCTTAGTTCTTGAGGAAGAAGAAAGGGAAGGCCAGGAGAATAAGGGCAAGGTTGATCCAACCCTACTATGAAGGCATTCTTGTGGTTGGATTCGCGAGTTGAAGCCAGATCTGTGGAGAGGAATGTATGGTGTTCATTTTCATCCGAATCAAGTGCAAATTCATGGCTCCTAAGCGATCTACAAGGGTAACAAACTTTCTCCTGGGACATGTGAAGTCTTTAATTTGCATAAGTCCATGGAACCCCTGACCAAAGGGTGAAGAAAATGGGTGGTTTCCAATGGGTAGATTGTTGTGATCCCCGGTATAAATTACATATAGAATCTAGAATCAAAGTACATAATAGGCATGCTTTGTGAAGCCCATCTAGACAGGTTGGTTTGAATTATTGATGATTAATTTGCATGTCGGAGAAGACTCTGTGGATAAACATGTAGTTTCTATGGTCAGGGCGTGTGCAGGATGATGTAGTGATAGTACTGTAGATTGTCTCTTATAAAACACCCAATGTGGGGGAAGAAACAATATTATGTCCCCTATTGAGTGGCAGTAGCTCTACCGCTAGCGGTAGCGTCCAGTGAGCAATATTTGAGAGGCCTGTCTCTTGTGAAAGTGATCAGTTGTCTACCTAAATCACCTAGAGGGGGTGAATAGGTGAGTTGTGCATCTTTTAGCGGAATAAAAATTTAAGATCTATGCACACAATTATATACCAAGCAATCACAGACGATAAAAGATTTATAGTGGTTTCCCAACCCTTGGTACATCCACTTTCCCTCACCGATCTAGCAAAGAGCTAGACTCGGCTACTCCAGTATCTCAGATTGAAAACCAATCCTACGCCTCGGAACAAAGTTCCTACAATCTCGATCCACAAAACGGATCTACACACAGAAGATAAAACTTCCTACAACTCGGAGACAAAAGCTCCTACACTCGGAGAGAATTCTCCTACAAGAATGAAATTGAAAGTATATGAAAATACAAACAGTAAATCTTTCTGAGATCTGAAAACAGTCGGCCCGAATCTTCTTCTTTGATCTTTGAGGCTTTATCATAGAAGTTGAAGAAGAATCTCGTCAATAGCTAGATCTGAAATTTCTTAGCTTCACACGATCAGATAGATGATGAAGAATTGAAAGACAATCGCGATCAGTGAATCTTCTTGATCTGAATCTTCTGGAATTGAAAACCTTAGCCGGATATGCGCGATGAAGGTCGACAGTGGCGGCTTTCATTTTTAGAGAGAGAGAATGAGATTCAGAAAATACTTAGAATAACCTTGATAGAACTTGTTAGGGTATCTCAGTTTTTACAAGACTTTATATAAGATCTTCCGTAACGTTAATAATTAGTCTTAATGACGTACACGTGGACAAATCACGTCAAGACTCTTTGAAATTTTGGTTAAATCTGGACTTGGCGATTTTTTAGAAAATATTGACTGAATTACTCGAGTGAAGGTTTACCTACTCGAGTACTATATAAGATTACTCGAGTGAATAGAAGAGGACTACTCAAGTAGATGACTTGGAGAAAATTCAGAAATGATGAGCAACTACTCGAGTACACAAAGTCTTACTCGAGTGCTAATATAGTTACTCGAGATGTGGAGTTGAACTACTCGAGTACAAGAAATACTACTCGAGAGAATAAAGATTAACTACTCGAGAGGTAGAGGAACTACTCTAGTCAAGGAGTTAGAATATTTTATGGAAGAAAAATCTAGGTTACTCGAGTAGTGTAACTGGACTACTCGAGTATGTAGATATAGCTACTCGAGTAACGGACTTAGAAACATTTGAGGAATGAAAATCTTGTTACTCAAAAATTAAACCTGGGCTACTCGAGTAGTAGATATACTACTCGAGTACATGAACTTGACTACTCGAGTGAGGTAAAATTACACGAAATCCAGTCTTCTGTAACTCGAGACAAAAGACTAAACTACTCGAGTACTTATATGACAACTCGAGTAATTTACTTAGAAAACTTTCTGGAGAAGAAATTCTGTTAACTCGAGAATGAGAGAGGATCTACTCAAGTAGTTGACTTAGCTACTCGAGAGCTATAATTTGGCTACTCGAGAGCTATAATTTGGCTACTCGAGAGCTAGTTCCATTACTCGAGTACAAATAGTTTTACTCGAGTATTGACTAAGTATTTCACTCGAGTATGAAAGTGACTACTCAAGTCAAATACTTAGAAAATTCTCTTCAACAAAATTTTCTCTTCTTCAGTGAATTCAACAACAAGCCTTTCTCCAATCAGTCCTAGTGCTTGAGTAAGAAGTGTATCCCAATAGAGAGGCTACACATGAGTCAACACCATGGATCACACAATGAAGGATTACATTGTATGGTCCTGTGTTTGGTGACCCATTGTAGACTGACATTGGTCTCCACTTGGCAATATAATCCTGCAAACACATAACTCAAACAAAACATCAAATTCAACTTAATTCATCTTAGTTCAAGGGTGACTTCATCAAATCTGGTTAATGTGGATACAATACCCAACAATCTCCCCCTATTTGTAGAAATCAGAACCCTTTAAACTAAGGTGAATTATATAGACATAAACATAGCTAAATATGCAAATAGAGAAAGCAGTGTAAGCAAGCATAAGAATATAATCAAAAGAAAAATGATCTAAATCAAGAATTATATAAATATGAATGTCCAAAACTTCATTTATACAAGAATCAATTCCATACTCTCAAAATTCTTTATGCTGAAACTTGATGTTGCTGCTTGTCTTTCTTCTCTTACTGTCTTCTTTGGTAGTTGAATGGCTTGGGATAATATTTTGGAGGCCTTGGAGGAGAAGCAGGGTTGTTCCTTACAAATTCTCTATCATACAGTCTCCTCTTTGTCATAGATTTTTCATACAATTCCCATTTCTGGGAGCTGTAATGAATATTCCTGCTTTCATTGAAGTCCATAAAAAGTTTGAGAGTATCTAAAATGAGAGACTATGAAGTAGGAGACCAAATTTCTTCAAACTCTAGTGCTTTTCTCTTTTTTACATCAAGAACTGGGATTGACCTGCTAGCTGAGGCACCATCACCATATTTCCTCTTCTTCTTGAAAGTCTGGATCTCAGGAGGTGCTTGGAAGAATATATCTGCTGGGTCTGCCTCCCAAACTTGAGCCTATGAATCTGTAGGAGGACCTTCATAGCCTTCAGGTCTAGGAGAGAAGGAAGGTTATTGAGCTTGAACATGAGCAGTAGCAGCTAAGGGGTTTAGGTGGTGAGGAATGATGTTTGGATCAGTTGGGAATTCTGGAAGAATTTGATTGTGCATCCAAAATGCTATGTCATAGGTGTGGAATTTTACACTGAATCTATCCTAGCACATCATCATGAATCTCTTTCATCTTAGCTTCCCACTGAGTCTGCCTCAGTGCATCTGCTTTCTCAAGATATTCTTTCACTAAACTCTCCCCCTTTCTGACGTTTATAGTTAGTGTATTGATGGCATCATCTTTGAAAGTTCCAACTTCTTCACAGATCTTCATCTTTGTAGCTTCAGCTCTCATGTCTAATTCTATCTGATTATTTGCAAGAGTCATACCTTGATCCATGACTTGACCAACACTAGTAATGGTGTGATCTAGAGCTTTTCCACCAATTTGAAAGAGATGTCTGAGCTGATCTGTATTGTGCTGGATCTCAGCAAATCCCCTGCACATCTCAGACTCTAGAGCAGTGACTTTCTCAGTAACAGCTTTGAGAGAAGCATCAAAATATGTCCTTTGTTCTTGAAGCAGAAGTACAAATTGATTCATCAACTCACTTGTTGGAGCAGCAACAACAGGAGGAGCAACAGTAAAGGGAACTTATTGGATCCCTAGTTTGATTTGGGCTAGGTTCAATAAGTTAGGATCTTGTGACCAATCTTATATAGCCAGGGTCATAGTTGTGTCCTAAAGTCTAGGCCAAGTCCTTAGTTTCAACAACTCATGGACCAGCCATCATAAGACTGCCAGAGACTCAAGACTTACAAAATTTCCAAAGACTCAGTATAATGAGTTCGGCGTTCGTCGAACTCAGGTCGACGATTGTCGTGCTCAGCTCGACGATCTCAGAGAAAATTCTCTGAGCTGAGCTCGACGAACTTGATTCTCAGGTCGATGATCTTTGGACTCTACCTTCAGCATTCCAAGTCTAGACTTTATTCTCTAGACTCCAGTCGACGAACTTAGTTCTCTGGTCGACGATTTCTGGATTCTCTACTTCAACTTATTAATCCAAAAGCCTCTCAGTTTCCTAAGTCCAGAATCATCTCCAGTCGACGAATTTAAGATTCTCAGCTCTACGAACTTTGACCACTTTGGCAAGAGTTATGAAGCAGTAGTTAGTGGTCCTCAGCTCGACGAAACAAATTCTCAGGTCGACGATTTCTGGATACTTCACTTCAACACTTCATTACAGAAGCATCTAAAATATTCTAAGTCCAGAAATACTTTGCTGAACTTCAGTCGACGAAACCAGTTATTAGCTCGACGAACTCCATACACAGAATTGTCAAAGTTTCTAATCAATGCAGTTCTACTCTCTGCTCGACGATCTTGGAACTTAGCTCGACGAACAAAAGCCATCTAGTCGATGAACACAGCTTCTCAGCTCGACTAACTATGGACTCAGTTCGATGATTTCTGTTCTCTGTTCGACGAATCCAGAGTTAGTTATTTCCTTCATTCTGTCCCCTTCCTATTACAGTAATTCCTGAGTAATCAATGCTAAAAATAACCATTAGATAGAGCATTTATTATGGTCTTCTCCAGGATTATTGCTTGTCATTTTTCCATAAGACAGTTGGGGAAATAAAACAATGCAGTTTATTTTCAACGTCGTCAGCAATTAATGCAGAGGAATTCAAATTTCGAAAGAAAATTTCTTGATAAAATATAAAAGAAATTTCCTCTCCTTTCCTGGAGAGATCTACAGAGATAGACAGACAACATAGATACACAGTTAGTCAGTCTATAATAAGGAATTCTCTGTTGTTCTCTCTTGACAGAACTCTGATAAAAATATAGAGAACTCTGATATAGAAAAGAAGCCCTAGACTAGAAGAACATCAGCTATCTGAAGAAGAAGAACACCAAATCATGATCAAGAGTTTTCCTTCTTCAACACTCCAGGACACTTCAAAGGACAACAACAAATCCATCTGTCAAGAAGTTCCTGAATACTTTCTAGTCAAGACTGATAAAGACTGAAGACCTATCACTCTGAAGCAAAGCTCCAGTTTTTCCTAAACCATTCTACATCTCAGGGGGAGCTCTTTGCTAATATCATTTCCACTTAAGTCTTCTCAGTTGTATATTGAGAAAGAGAAGACAATATCATCTCTCATCCCCCACTGTATAAATGGTTATAACTCCCTTCAAAAGTTACTCCTGGTTGCAAGTCACCTGACCAAAAGACTTGAGGTTTTGTTTTTGAGCACCTGATCAAAAATTTGAGTGGATTCCTACCAGGGTGGTAGAAGAGTGGATGTACCCAAGTTGGGGAACCACTATAATTTCTTGTGTTGTCTGGATGCCCTTTTTTTTTGTTCTTGTTGTGTTTGTGTCTTTTTAGGATTGCTGTGTTTATACTTTAATTTTATTCTGCAATTTTATATTTACAGCAAAAGCTATAAAGGATTTAAGAAATACTCTATTCACCCCTCCCCCCCCCCTCTCTAAATTATTTCAGATCTAACACCTCACTTTCAATTGGTATTAGAGCTAGTTCATTTGGTTGTACAAGCTAACCCTTGAACCAAAGATCCTTTGTTAGATCTGAAACCTCATTTCCATTAGATTTATTCTCACACAGCATGGTACAGAATAAAGATTATGCAAGCACCAGACCTCCAGTATGCAATCTGAATAAGTTTGCCATCCGAAAGGCAAGAATCAAATTATACATGAACTCTATTGATGAGGATATCTTTAATTCTATTATGACAGGTCCTCCTCAAGCCACTACCTCTACATCTCAAGCAGCTTCAAGCACAAATGCACTTCCACCACCTGAGTGGACTGAAGCCCAGAAGAAGGCTAAAATTGTTGATGCCAAGGCCATGAATATTCTGGCCCAAATAATGTCTGATGACATTTTTCAAAAGGTGGCTGAATGCACATCAGCCAAGGCCATATGAGACTCTCTAAATCAAATGGTGGCCGGATCTGTAGATGAAAGGAAGGACAGAAGATCCAATCTCATATCCCTATATGAGAATTTCAAGAAGGAGGAAGCTGAGACAGTAGCTGATATGTATAACAGGTTAAGCTCAATCATCAGTAAGCTAAAAACCTTGGACAAGGATATCACCCTCACAGAGGTGAATGATAAAATCCTTATGTGCTTCCCAAGCTCATGGGATTCAAGGATCTGGCCCATCAAGGAGGTCAGAAGCCTAAATGAGATTTCCACTGAATCTCTTTTAGGAAAGCTTAAGTCCTATGAACAGCTGATCAAATCTAGAGAGGTAGCTGAGCAGAGAACACCTCCTCCAGCAAGAAAAGAGCACAACATTGCTTTCAAGGCTGCTGAGGAGATAGAGACTCTAACCATGAATGAAGAACTGATGTCTCTATTTTCCAAGAGATTTTACAAGATGGCAAGGAAAGACTTCAGGAGAAAGTCATCCAGGCAGGATGACAAGCCAAGGTATGACAAAACACCAACTAAGGAAGTAGTGTGTTTTGGTTGTAGGAAACCTGGACACTTAATCTTTGAGTGTCCAGAGAATTAGAAGAAGGAGAAGATAAGAGAGAAGGACACAAGAAGACAGCACAACAGCAGGCCTTCCTCCAGCAAATACAAGAAGAAGGAGAAAGGTTTTGTTGCTGAATCCTGGAGTGAAACTGAGGATGAATAAACATCTTCCAGCTCCAGTAAAGATGAAGAAGAGGAATGGGCTAAAGAAGTCTGCCTAATGGCCATTGATGCCTCCAGGAGTCATTCAGAAGAAGTAGATTCTGACAATGAAGCAGTTTCAGATTCTAAAGCTGACAAGGTATTATCTTCTTTTAATTATAATTCTGAATCATTTAAATCTGAATTCAAAACCATGTGCATAGATCTAATTAACTCAGAAAAGGAAATAAAGACTCTTAGGGAAAAACTAGGAAACCTAGAGACTGTTAACTCTGAAAATAATAGGTTAAAGGATGAATTAATCTTAGCTAATGAACAAATTATAATGTTAAAGAATGAGTTATGTGAGGCTAAACAACTTGAGGAGACTCTCAATGGGAGAAGCCTCAAGATGATGGACATTACAAGCACAGTTAATGCCAAATTGAATGGCAAGCTTGGCTTGGGTGCATCATCAGGTTTGCCCCCCATTCTCAAGAAAAACATTTTGTCAACCCCCAACCAGTTTGTTTCAGCTAAGGGGAAAGAAATAATGAAAAATAAACAAACCTTAGAAGTTGTTCCAAAATCAATAGGTCAAAATAACAGAAACCAAAAAACAAGTAAAAACAAAGTTTAGTAGATTTCGTCAAACTCAGATCGACGAAATGTGGACAGTTCGTCGAACTCAACTCGACGAACGCTGAATGCAAATCTTAGCTATTATCATTCGTCTAACTGCGATCAACGAACTCTGCATGGTTCGTCAAGCAGAGATCGACGAACTTGGGGCAAAAAAATGACTATGTTCATTCTCTGGGCAGAGATCGACGATCTCATCCCAATTTATCAAACTCTGGTCGACGAACTCACAATAATTCGTCGAACCCAGAAAGACTTAACAGAAATTATAACTATAACAACAACCTCAATAAATCTAGGAAACCATTTAATCCATTAGCTGATTGGATCATACCACCGAGAAGATATCATCCACTAGGATACAAATCTCAACTAGAGTTTTCTGTAATATCTAGTTTTTCTTATCAGCAAAATAAAGGACCCAAGGTAACCTGGGTCAAGAACAATTAATTATTTTCTCTGCAGGTAAAGGGTTGTCCAGGTGTGAATCAGCCTTGGTACCTGAACAGTGGTTGCTCCAAACATACGACTGGTAGCAAGGACAACCTAACCAACTACAAGTCCAAGCTGGGGCCAAAGGTAATCTTTGGTGATTCCAAGTGTGGCCAGTTTGAAGGCTATGGAGAAGTGAAGATTGGAGCAGCCACCTTCAAGAAAGTGACCTATGTAAGTGGACTCAGGCATATCCTCATCTCAATAAGCTAATTATGTGATGAAGGTTATCAGGTACATTTCAACTCAACTTCTTGCATTATTTCTAATAAAGAAGACTAAAAAGTTTTAATTGGAAATAGACAAGGAAACATATACTTAGTTGATTTTCTTTCTGCAAAATCAGACATTTGTTTGCTTAATATTGTTTGCAATCGAAATGAGTTGTGGCATAAAAGGCTAGGACATGTTAACACAAAAAACATTGCTAGACTATCAAAAGACAGTCTTGTAAGAGGCTTACCTTCTAGTCCCTACAAGAAGGAAGGCCTTTGCAGGGCTTGTCAACTAGGCAAGCAAACTAAATCTAGGTTTAAATCAGTAAATAAAAGTGATTCACAAAGGATTTTGTATTTGCTACACATGGATCTCTTTGGACCCATTGCTGTACAAAGCCTAGGAGGGAAATCCTACACCTTAGTTATTGTAGATGACTTCTCAAGATTCACTTGGGTGTCCTTTTTGAGATCTAAGTCAGATACTGTTGGATCCCTAGTTTGATTTGGGCTAGGTTCACTAACTTAGGATGATGTGACCCAACATGTATAGCCAGGGTCAAAGTTGTGTCCTAGAGTCTAGGCCAAGTCCTCAGTAACAACATCGCATGGACAAGCCATCATCAGACTGCCAGAGACTCAAGACATAGAGTTTTCCTAAAGATTCAGAGATTTCTCAAGAGACTAAGTAAAATGAGTTCGACGTTCGTCAAACTAAGGTCGACGATAGTCGTTCTCAGCTCAACGATCTTATAGATATTTTCTCTGAGATGAGCTCGACGAACTTCAGTCACAGGTCGATGATTCTTGGACTCCACCTTCAGCAATCTAAGTCCAGACTGTTCTCTAGACTCTGGTCAACGAACCTAGTTCTCAGGTCGACGAACTTCATTCTTTGCTCGACAATTTCTGGACTTCCACTTCAACTTTATTGCCAGAGGTTCATCAATTTTTCTCTAAGTCTAGAATCATTTTCAGCTCGACGAATTCAAGGTTCTCTAGACTTAGCTTGACGAACACCATTCTTTGGTCGACGAACCTTTAGACTACTACATCATTCTGTCGAGACTATGTTCTCTAGTCTCAGGTCGACGAACTCAGTTCTCTGCTCGATGAATTCTGGAACCAGAAGACTTGTGTCGACACTTAGAGCACATGTCGACACCAACTAAGTCGACACTAGAAGCATTTGTGTCGACATCCAAATCATCAGTCGACATTGTGGAAAGGCTATATTGACACCACACAGAAGACTTGTGTCGACACACAGGAGTAATTGTGTTGACACAGAATATTTGACAACTCCAGAATAACTGCTGAACTCCAGTCGACGAACACATTTACCAGCTCGACGAATAGGAAAACATCAAAAGAGACAGGAGTTCAGTTTCCACCTCGACGATCATGGAACTTAGCTCGACGAATTCTGCCAACTGTTCGATGATTCTAGACTTAGTTATTTCTGGCCATCTGTTCTCACTCTAATGCGATAATTCCTAAGTAAATAATGCTCTAACATTCTCTAAATGTATCTGTTAGAAGGAGAATTAATTATGGTCTTCTCCAGGATTATTGCTTGTCGTTTTTCCACGGGACAGTTGGGGAAATAAATCAATGCCGATTATTCTCAAGGCTGTCAGCATTAAATGCAGATGCATTCAAATTTTTGAAAGAAAGAGAAGAAGACAATAACGTACACATAGAGACACACAGACTCACAGACAGAATCAAGCATCTTTGAGAAAGCTTCACACAGAGCACAACATACTGAGAAATATACAGGGACACAAAAAAAAATATTCAGTCTTGATCAATCTGCTCTGTCAACAAGAAGCATTTTCTGATACACAGAAGATCTTGACCATAAGCTCATAAGCACCTGAAGAAGAAGAACAACAATACCTATATCAAGAGTCTTCTTTCTTCAAGTACACCAGGACACTTCAAAAGGACAACTTCAGTTCAATCTGTCAAAAAAGTTCCTGAAGATTATTGTTGGTCAAGGATTCAGCTTGAAGACCTACCACCCTGAAACTTAGCTCTTATTTTTCCCTGATCCATTCTACATCTTAGGGGGAGCCATAAGCTATAATCAATCCACAGTCTTCTCAGTTGTATATTAAGAAAGAGAAGACACAATCATCTCTCACCCCCACTATATAAAGGGCTGTCATCTCCCTTCAAAAGTGATTCCTTGGTTGCAAGTCTCCTGATCAAAAGACTTGGGTTGGTTTTTGAGCATCTGATCAAAAGCTCATTGGTGTCAGGCACCTGATCAAAAACCTGAGTGGATTCCTACCAAGGGTGGTAGAAGAGTGGATGTACCCAGGTTGGGGAACCACTATAAAATTCTTGTGTCGTCTGGCTGCCTTATTTTCTAATGTTCTGATGTGCTTGTTCTTTAGGTTTATTGCTTGGTAGTTTATTAATTCTGCACTTTTTATTTACAGCAAAAGTTATAATAGCTCTTAATAATTTTTTAAGCATACTCTATTCACCCCCCTCTAGAGTATTTTAGATCTAACTCTCACTTTCAATTGGTATCAGAGGGGGTTCCTTTGGTTGTACAAGTTAAATCTTAAACCAAAAGATCCTTTGTTAGATCTACACAACACTTTATTCTCATTTAAATTATAACGACAGCCATGGCACAGAACAAGGATTATGCAAGCACTAGACCTCCAGTTTGCAACCTTAATAGGTTTGCCATCTGGAAGGCAAGAATTAGGATATACATGAATTCCATTGATGAAGACATCTACAATTCAATTTTGACAGGTCCCCCACAGGCATCTACATATATAACATCTTCCAGCAATAATGTAGTCCAACCACCTGAGTGGTCTGAAGCCCAGAAGAAAGCAAAAATTGCAGATGCTAAAGCTATGAACATCCTGGCACAAACTATGTCAGATGATATTTTTCTAGAAGGTTGCTGAGTGCACCTCAGCAAACGCTATTTGGGATTCTCTAAACCAAATGGTGGATGGATCAGCAGATGAGATAAAGGATAGGAGATCAAATCTCATATCCCTATATGAGAACTTTAGGAAGGAGGAAGATGAGACAGTTTCTGATATGTACAATAGGTTAAGCTCAATTATCAATGAGTTGAAATCCTTGGATAAGAACATCACTCTTACTGAAGTGAATGACAAGATCCTGATATGCTTCCCAATCTCATGGGATACAAGAATCTAGCCCATCAAGGAGGCCAGATGCCTGAATGAGATTTCAACTGAATCTCTCTTAGGTAAACTGAAGTCATATGAGCAGTTGATAAAGACCAGGGAGGCAATTGAACAAAGAACACCTCCAGCAGCCAGAAGAGAACAAAGTATTGCTTTCAAAGCCACTAAAGAGACAAAGACTAAAACATCAAATGAAGAGCTTATGAGTCTCTTTGCTAAGAGATTCTTCAAGATGGCCAGAAAGGATTTCAGGAGAAAGTCAGCAAGAAAAGATGACAAGCCAAAGTATGACAAGACACCAACCAAAGAAGTTGTGTGCTATGGATGCAGAAAGCCTGGGCATTTCCTCTCTGAGTGTCTAGAGAACCAGAAGAAAGAGAAGAGAAGAGAGAAGGAAACCAAAAGACAACACACCAGCAAACCCTCTTCCAACAAGCACAAGAAGAAGGAAAAGGGCTTTGTGGCTGAGACCTGGAGTGAGACAGAAGATGAGTCAACATCTTCAAGCTCCAGTGAAGACGAGGAAGAAGAAAGAGCAAAGGAGGTTTGCCTCATGGCAATTGATGCCTCCAGAAGTCACTCAGAAGAAGAAGAATCTGAAGATAAAGGAGTGTTTGAATCAAAGGCAGATCAGGTAATGTGCTCTTTTGACTACAGCTCTGAAACATTTAAATCTGATTTCAAATTAATGTGCATAGATTTGATTAACTCTGAAAAAGAAATTAAAATTCTTAGAGAAAAATTAGGAAACTTAGAGGATGTTCAATCAGAAAACATTAGGTTAAAAGATGAATTAACCTTAACAAATGAAAAGATAATCTCACTAAAAACTGAGCTTTGTGAGGCCTAACAACTTGAGGAAACTCTCAATGGGAGAAGCCTTAAGCTGATTGATATCACAAGTACTGTTAATGCCAGACTTAATGGCAAGCAAGGATTGGGTGCTCCATCAGGTTTGCCCCTCATTCTTAGGAAGAATGATGTAGGCTATGCCTTAGGGATCCTACACGGAGGGCGTGACTACGACCTTTACAACGTTAACGCTCCCTAACCCGCACACAAACGAAACGCAGCGAGCACAATTAATTTTATTTATCGTTCGCGCTAACATACGGGTAGCCGATCCACAAGTGGAACGGAGAATGGCTATAGGCCAAAATCCTTTCCGGCTAAATGGAATAATATTGATTCCGGTCGAGCTTGGAGTTGTACCAAAATAGATCCACCCAAAAATAAATCACGATTCGAAAAAGTGGTAGGATCTATCCCAACAAAACAAAAGCGAGGAGCGCCAATCCTCTCGTTAGATATTTTGGAAAAACTAAATGAAAACCCAGATCTACTATTAGAAACACCGCGAAAATTAACGATTCGATAGATCACGCAAAAGTCGTCCACCAAAAGAACTAGTCAAGAAGGAAAATCTCTTGTGTAGGAATTTTCGTTACCCCGCTCGGAAATGTAGATCCGAGATGTTTGGATCCACCAAGACGACCGCTCTTCCTTTGGACCCACGAGAAACGCACCACGGATGAAGATCTTGCTCGTCTCCTTCGCTTTCACGCCGTGGATGAATACTCCAAAACCTTGGTTCTTCCTTGCACTTGATCCTTTTTCCTCCAAGGTGGCCGAAAATGTCAAAGGGTGAATATGATTTCGGTGGAGAAAGGTAGAGAGGTGGGAGAACGAGGGGTTGCTAGAGGGAGCGAGGAGTAGAAGGGGCGGCCAAGCAAAGAGGGAGAGGGGCGGTCGAACTCCTTGGGATGGAGCCTTGAGGGGGGCGGCGGCCAAGAGGAGGAGGGAAGGAGGATTAGGTTTAGGCAAGCAATTTTTTCTTTGATCTCAATAATAGTCCCATAACAAATGAAAATTTGGCCTTATATAAGGCTTACAACCATGTGGCTCTTAGCAGCCCAAAATAAAATATTGTTCCGAAATGAAATGATAGAAAACAACATAGTTTCAAATACCACATATAAAAGATAAATGCAGACCACTAGTAAAATAAATTTAACTCTTAATTTTGTTGCGTGGGCGAAGATTGTAGCCGTGCTCGCTACGTCGCCGCAAGTCTTTTGTTGGAGGAGCATCGTCGTCATCTTCTGCCACGGCAACACCGCCATGGACGTCGTCATCTTATGCCACGGCAACACCGCCATGGACGTCGTCTTCATCACCCAGTTGGCCGTCGTGGTGGCCGTCGCCATCAATCCTCCCGCTCTCAAAAGGACTCATCGCCGATGAGTGGGTTGGATGGTAACGGTGGAGGAGATCTGCATCAAGAAGAGCCAGCTCTGCCGAAGAAACCCAAGAGTCGTCTGAAGCTGGACGACCTCGCCATCTGACCAAAAACCTGTGAACGTCGCCGTCGGGAGTAGGAAATGCCGCATCCTGCAAAATCTTGCCAGGCAAGAAATCGGTCCGGGGAAACCTTGGAAAAGCGTTAGGCGCAGAAGAAAAACAAGTTGCATCGTCAATAGGCAACATACCTCCCGAAGGATCCGAAAGGGAGACCGGTCCAGAAATTTTCTCACCCCCACCCCTTTAGATGGTATAGTGGAAATATGAAATGGAGAGACTGACAGTTCAGGTGGTGGAGCGACATAGAGTGTTAAATCCGAAATGTTAAAAACAGGGGAGATTCCCCAATCAGCGGGTAACTGTAATAAATATGCATTTTCACCTAGCTTCTTCAAAACCCGAAAAGGACCGGCTCTCCTATTCGCTAATTTTTTATGGTGCCCGAAGGCAGCCGTTCAGGGATAAGACGTACCATTACCAAATTGCCAATATTTAAGGGGACTGCTCGCTTATGTATGTTAGCATTCGATTGATAAATAGCATATTGTTTAGCTAACGTCTTGCCTATGTGCTCATGGAGAGTGTGAACGTGCGAGGTAAAGTCCTGTGCAAATTGACTTGATTTAAATGATGGTGGTAATGGAATCAAGTCAAGAGGCACGGGCGCCTTATATCCATGCACTATCTCATTTGGCGATAACCTGGTGGACCTATTCTTAGAATTATTGTAGGCCAGTTGAGCGTGAGCAAGAATAAGGTCCCATGTACCCTTATGATCACCTACTAAGCAACGAAGTAACCCACCCAAACTCTGGTTAAAAACTTCTGTTTGCCCATCCGTTTGTGGATGATAGGCCGACGAAAACATAAGTCGAGTGCCCAACAGCTTCCAAAGTGTCTTCCAAAAGTAGCTAGTAAACTTAACAACTCTATCGGTCACGATGGTTTTGGGGACACCCAGATGTGCCACGACCTCCTTAAAATACAACTTAGCGACGTGTGAAGCATCGTTGGTGCTATGACAAGCGATAAAATAAGCCATTTTTGAGAATCGGTCCACTACGACCAAGATGGAATCGTGTCGCCTAAATGCCGGTGGAAGGCCCAAAATGAAGTCCATGCTAACATCCACCCATGGGGCAGACGGAATCGGAAGGGGTGTGTAAAGACTGGCATTGGTTTTGTTACCCTTGGCTAATTGACAAACGCGGCAGCTCCCGACGATTTTATTGACCATTGGCTTGAGACCCGACCAAAAGAATTTATCCTCTACAAGTGTGATCGTTTTATCGCGACCAAAATGTCCTCCTAGTCCTCCACTATGTAACTCCCATATAATAAAATGGCGTAGCGAAGTGCGGGGAATGCATAGTTGTGTATGCTTAAATAGGTACCCATCACGGATGTAGTACGCCGAAATAGTGGAAGGGGAATTGTCCTGAGTGGCGAAATATATCTCCTTAAAATCTGGACACTGTATATACTCATCTTTGATTCTTTCAAATCCGATGACCGATACCTCCATGGTAGATTGTAATAGAGTGACGCGACTAAGGGCGTCCGCCACACGATTTAACGTACCCTTGAGGTTCTTGATAATGAATGTATACTCTTGAAGGTATGAGACCCATTTGGCGTGCCGAGGGCTGGTCCTACTTTGGGAGTTTACAAATCTTAATGCCTCATGATCGGACAAGATTACAAATTCCTTTGAGATAAGATAGTGTCGCCAATGTTGGAGACAACGGATCACGACATAGAACTCACGATCATAATTGGAATAATTTAACTTTGGACCGGCAAGTTTTTCGCTAAAATATCCTATCGGATGTCCATCTTGACTTAAGACTCCTCCGATCCCTATTCCCGATGCATCGCATGATAATTCAAACACTTTACTAAAATCCGGCAAGCGTAATAATGGGGCTTCAGACATCCGGTCCTTAATCATTTGAAACGTGCAAGTGGCCGCTTTAGTCCAATGAAATTCTCCTTTCTTCATGCATTCGGTGATCGGTGCCATGATACTACTAAAGTTTTGGATGAACCTTCGATAAAATGTGGCTAAGCTGTGAAAACTTCTAACTTCCCGAATATTTGTTGGTTCAGGCCATTCTTTAATCACTTGGACCTTCTTTGGGTCAACATGAATGCCTTCGGAACTCACTATGTAGCCTAGAAACTCTACGGATGTCACACCAAAGGAGCATTTTTTTAGATTGATATATAGCTTTTCTTGGCGCAAGGTTGATAGGATTGTCCTTAGATATGTGTCTTGATCCTTTTGTGAACAGCTGAATACTAAGATATCATCAAAGTATACAACTACGAATTTACCCATGTATGGCTTAAAAACTTGGGTCATCAATCGAGAGAAAGTACTCGGTCCGTTAGTAAGCCCTTCCCCAAGCACCAACCACTCATAGAGCCCATCCTTAAATTTAAAATCCGTCTTCCATTCATCTCCTTCTCGTATCCATATTTAATGATAACCACTTTTGAGATCCAATTTTGAAAACATGGCGGCGCCCGATAACATATCTAACAAGTCGTCCAAACGGGGAATGGGGAACCTATATTTGACTGTAATTTTATTTATGGCTCGGTAGTCTACACACAATCGCCAAGACTTATCTTTCTTTGGAACCAAGAGGGCCGGTACGGCGCATGGGCTCTTACTATGGCAGATAAAACCCTTTACTAGCAAATCCGAAATTAAAGCTTGTAGCTCCTCATGTGCGGAGGGGTTGAGCCGATAATGTGGATGGTTAGGCAATGAAGAGCCCGAGATGAAATCTATCTCATGCTGAATATCTCTCATGGGTGGCAACTTAGATGGCAAGTCCTCCGGATAGACGTCTTTATACTCTTCCAATATAGTGCGCAGAGATAATGGTAAATTCTCTAAAATGGGTGACTCTCCCTTAGCTTGTAGGCATACTAACGCATACAGGATGCCGTCCAAGAAGGTCTCGCGTTCCAACTCCTTCTTACTTATCAAACTTATAATTTTTCTTTCCGCGGGCACAATTGTGTCTTTGGGGGCAACCGAAGGATCCTTGGGCGGTGTGGGTTTCAGTACAATGGTCTTGCCATTATACTTGAACTCGTAAGTGTTGGCACTCCCGAAATGGGTCACGTCATAATCATAGAGCCACGGGCGCCCTAGAAGTACATGACATACATCCATGGGGATGACGTCGCACCACACTTTATCGACATAGCTCTTCAACGTAAGTGACACTAAACAACGCTTAGAAACCACGATAGACATTTTGTTCACCCACGCTATTTTATATGGCTGGGGGTGTGGTTCGGGGACTAGGTGCATACGAGTGACGGCATTTTCCGAAATGACATTCACGGAACTTCCACTGTCTATTATTAACTTGCACCACTTTTCACCATATTTAAAATTCAAAGAAAATATGTTCGTCCGATTTTGCTCATCCGGTGCACGCGGTGTGGCCAAAGTACACCTCATAACCATCATATAAGACTCATCTTCGATATCACTCGGCTCGGCATCTGATTCACCGCCTGCTTCATAGACGAGCTCGGCAGGCTCAGACATGGACTCTAACAGTGCCAGTGGCTTACTCTTTGTGGGACACTCACTAGAGTAGTGTCCTTGAATTCCGCACGAATAACAGGTAGCATTAGTCTTATTAATTCGTCCTATTGGAATTCTCTCTCCATTGGGATTTTTATTGTTCCTAGCGGTAATTACTATGGAACTTGAGTCAGTCGTTCAGAACTTTCCTTTGTCTCGCATGGATGACGAAGGTGGGGGTGCTAAGATGGATTTTCCTTTCTGGAATGCTCGACCCTTGGACTTGTAGGCATTGTGCTTTTCTATATCCAATGCTGCATTGAATGTTGTGTTAAGGTCCGTGTGACCATAACGCAAAAGCTTGCCTTGGATGTCCACATTAAGGCCCTTACGGAAACGAGATAGTGTGACCTCGGGCATTTCTCGAATATCACAACGCACCATCATATCCTTGAGTCGTCGCATGTACTCTGCTACCGATTGGCCCCCTTGACGAAGGGTGGCTAGCTCGTCGAACATTTGGGTTCGGTGATACGCCGGGACATATTGGTCATGCAGGAGTGCCTTCGTGGCAGCCCACCCAATTGGGGGTGCTCCATTCACGGTGCCTAGATTCCTCTGTTCGTTCAACAAGAACGTTTTGGCTCTACCCAGAAGTTTCATTCGTGCTACTCGTACCTTCTCAATGTCCGTCAGGTTGTGCCACTCAAAATAGCACTCAATATCCATTATCCAGTTTAGAAAGAGTTGGGGTTCACCCATGCCATCGTAGGATGGTGATTCCATTATAACGGCCCTAGTTAAGTCGAACTCATAAGGGGCTCGGGGTGCGTACTCATAATCCGGATCACGAGGGAGATTTTGTCGTTCTTCTCGTTGGTTGGCGGGATGGGGTGGCTGCCCCGGTCGATTTATCCCAAAGCCGGGATTTCGAGGCGCCGCCTGATTTACAGCCAACCCTTGTATTAACTGAGTGAGTGCATCGAACCTAGTGTTAAACTCTTCCCTAAGCGCAGCAAATGTTGCAGGAGCGGGCTCACCATCATCATGGTCGGCCTTGTGTGATGTGGATGGAGGATACTCCGTGCCAAGCCTCGTGCGCATGAACAACACTGATACAGGGTGCCTTACCTAGACAAGAGACTGTTTGGACAAGAATTTTATAAATCAGGATTTTTATACGCTTAATGACTTGGAGAATTAAAATATTTTTTTTGACTTTTATGCTTAGAAAAAAAAGTAGAAAATTCAGAAAATTTTTTGGCAATTTTTTTGCAGAAAGTTTTTTTTTTGACTTTTGTTATATGCAGACCAGATGGTGGAAAATGTTTTTCAGATTTTGTGTCTACGAAACGTGCTCGACCAAGTGTGGGTCGACGTCCTAAGACCAGAAAGCGTAAGGACGGTGTCGATTGAGAAATCTACACGAACCTCGCTTTGATAGCAAAATTGATGTAGGCTATGCCTTAGGGATCCTACACGGAGGGCGTGACTACGACCTTTACAACGTTAACGCTACCTAACCCGCACACAAACGAAATGCAGCGAGCACAATTAATTTTATTTATCGTTCGCGCTAACATACGGGTAGCCGATCTGCAAGTGGAACGGAGAATGTCTATAGGCCAAAATCCTTTTCAGCTAAATGGAATAATATTGATTCCGGTCGAGCTTGGAGTTGTACCAAAATAGATCCACCCAAAAATAAATCACGATTCAAAAAAGTGGTAGGATCTATCCCAACAAAACAAAAGCTAGGAGCGCCAATCCTCTCGTTAGATCTTTCGGAAAAACCAAATGAAAATCCAGATCTACTATTAGAAACACCGCGAAAATTAACGATTCGATAGATCGCGCAAAAGTCGTCCACCAAAAGAACTAGTCAAGAAGGAAAATCTCTTGTGTAGGAATTTTCGTTACCCCGCTCGGAAATGTAGATCCGAGATGTTTGGATCCACCAAGACGACCGCTCTTCCTTTGGACCCAGGGGAAACGCACCACGGATGAAGATCTTGCTCGTCTCCTTCGCTTTCACGCCGTGGATGAATACTCCAAAACCTTGGTTCTTCCTTGCACTTGATCCTTTTTCCTCCAAGGTGGCCGAAAATGTCAAAGGGTGAATATGATTTCGGTGGAGAAAAGTAGAGAGGTGGGAGAACGAGGGGTTGCTAGAGGGAGCGAGGAGTAGAAGGGGCGGCCAAGCAAAGAGGGAGAGGGGAGGCCGAACTCCTTGGGATGGAGCCTTGAGGGGGGCGGCGGCCAAGAGGAGGAGGGAAGGAGGATTAGGTTTAGGCAAGCAATTTTTTCTTTGATCTCAATAATAGTCCCATAACAAATGAAAATTTGGCCTTATATAAGGCTGACAACCATGTGGCTATTAGCAGCCCAAAATAAAATATTGTTCCGAAATGAAATGATAGAAAACAACATAGTTTCAAATACCACATATAAAAGATAAATGCAGACCACTAGTAAAATAAATTTAACTCTTAATTTTGTTGTGTGGGCGAAGATTGTAGCCGTGCTCGCTACGTCGCCGCAAGTCTTTTGTTGGAGGAGCATCATCGTCATCTTCTGCCACGACAACACCGTCGTGGACGTCGTCATCTTCTGCCACGGCAACACCGCGATGGACGTCGTCTTCATCACCCATTTGGCCGTCATGGTGGTCGTCGCCATCAAAGAACATTTTATCAACTCCAATAAAATATGTATCTGCTAAAGGGAAAGAAAAAGTAAATGACAAAAAAACAGTAGAAAAGATCTCTAAGTCCATAGGACAGAAACCCAAAAACCAGAAAACACCTAATAAAAACAAGGTTCAACCATTTTCGTCGAACTCAGATCGACGAAATGGGGCCAGTTCATCGAACCCAGATCGACGAACTCTGAACGCAAACTATAGTTACATTTATTCGTCTAACTGTGATTGACGAACTCTGTATGGTTCGTCGAGCAGAGGTCGACGGACGTGGGGCACAGAGAATGAACATGTTCATTCTCTGGGCAGAGATCGACGATCTCAACCCACTTCGTCGAACTCTAGTCGACGAACTCACAGCAATTCGTCGAACCCAGGAAGGCTTAATCAAAACTATAATTCCAACAGCAACTTAAATACTTCTAAGAAACAATTTAATCCACTAGCTGACTGGATCATACCACCTAGGAGATATCACCCTCTAGAATATAAATCCCAACCTGAATTCTCCGTTATTTCCAGCTTCTTTTATCAATAATACAAAGGACCCAAGATAACCTGGGTCAAAAACCATTAACTATTTTTATTGTCGGTGAAGAGTTGTCCAGGGGTAAATCAAACTTGGTACCTACACAGTAGCTGCTCCAAACACATGACTTGCAGCAAGGACATCTTAACCAACTACAAGTCCAAGTTGGGGCCAAAGGTTATCTTTGGTGACTCCAAATGTGGTCAGTTAGAAGGATTTGGAGAAGTAAGAATAGGAGCTGTCACATTCAAAAAGGTGACATATGTAAGTGGACTCAAGCATAACCTCATCTCCATAAGTCAGTTATGTGATGATGGTTATCAGGTATACTTTAACCCATCCACTTGTTATATTATTGATAAAAACAACCAAACAGTTTTAACTGGAAGTATACAAGGCAACATATACTTAGTAAATTTTCTTTCTACCAAAACTGATATCTGTTTACTTAATTTAACTAGTAATCAGAATGACTTATGGAACAAAAAAATAGGTCATGTAAATCTGAAAAACATTGCTAGGCTATCTAAACACAACCTTGTTAGAGGTCTACCTTGTTTTCCTACTAGAAGGAAGGTCTATGCAGGGCTTGTCAATTAGGCAAGCAAACTAAAACTAGTTTTAAATCTGTTAATAAGATTGATTCACCTAGGATTTTATAATTACTACATTTGGATCTCTTTGGACCCATTGTTGTACAAAGCCTAGGAGGGAAATCCTACACTTTGGTTATAGTGGAAGACTTCTCCAGGTTCAGTTAGGTATTCTTTCTGAGATCAAAGTTAGATACCTTCAAGGTTCTTACAGATTTTCTAAGGACCATACAGATTGAGTTCTCTACTCATGTTGCATTGATCAGAAGTGATCATGGCACAGAGTTTGAGTCTCTTCTTATGCATGAGTTCTATGAGAAGGAAGGTATCAGGCATTGCTTCTCAGCTCCTAGAACTCCCCAACAAAATGGGGTAGCTGTAAGAAAAAATAGGACACTCCTTGAAGCTACAGGTACATTGCTTGCAGATGCTTACATGTCCCTAAATTTTTGGGCAGAGACTGTAAGCACAGCAAATTATGTTCTGAATAGGAGCTTAATTCACAAACTGAAGAACATGACTCCCTATGAATTGCTCAAAGGGAAGAAACCTAAAATCAACTATTTCAAAGTATTTGTATGCTTATGTTATATTCATAACAACAACAAAAAATACATTAGAAAGTTTGAGGCTAAGGCTGAAGAGGGAGTTTTTCTAGGATACTCCCAAGTAAGCAAGGCATATAGGGTTTTTAATAAATTAACATTAAAAATTGAGGAGTCTATTCATGTTTCATTTGATGAGACTAATATGTATTGCAAGGAGAAAGAAGTTTCTACCAACAACAACTTGCAGGTACCCCACTTGTGTGAGACCTTGGATGGACTAAACCTCACCCAAGAGGTGCCAACTCATCCCTCTCCATAAGCCATTGAAGAAAGTGAAGAAGAAGAAGTTGAAGATAATGAATCTCTACCAACAGCAAATACAATTCCACAGGGGGAATTAATTCCAAATGCTGTTGCACAACCAACTCCACCCACTGATTTTGTCACACTTAGGGATCACCCCAGATCTCAAGTAATTGGAGACATATCAGCAGGTGTACAGACAAGACATCAACTCACTCAAGATTTGATGCATGCCTGTTTTCACTCTCAGGTTGAACCTCTATCCATTCATGATGCTGAGCATGATCCCCACTGGATCCTTGCAATACAGGAGGAACTAAATCAATTTGAGAGATGTAAAGTTTGGGATTTGGTTCCAAAACCCCAAAACTACCCAGTTATTAGAACCAAATGGGTTTTCAGAAACAAGCTGGATGCCCAAGGAGTCATTGTGAGAAACAAGGCTAGGCTTGTTGCTCAAGGATATAGGAAAGAAGAAGGAATTGATTATGATCAAACCTTTGCACCTGTTGCAAGGTTGGAAGCCATAAAAATATTTCTTGCCTATACAGCATACAAGAGGTTCAAGGTCTTCCAAATGGATGTGAAGAGTGCTTTTCCAAATGGAGTGCTACAAGAAGAGGTTTATATAGAACAACCTCCAGGTTTTGTCTCTCCAACTTATCCGACTCGTGTTTTTAAATTGCATAAGGCCATTTATAGTCTATAGCAAGATCCAAGAGCTTGGTATGAGACCTTAGCTAGTTTTCTATTAGAGCCTAAATTTACAAGAGGAACTGTAGATAAAACTCTTTTCACTAGACATCATAAGGACCAAATCTTATTAGTACAAATATATGTGAATGATATTATATTTGGCTCTACAGATTCCAAATTATGCAAGAGGTTTTCTGACCTCATGCATTCTAGATTTCAAATGAGTTTCATGAGTGAGCTTTCCTACTTCCTTGGTCTCCAAGTGAAGCAGCTCCCTGATGGCATCTGCATCTCTCAGGCAAAATATGCTAAAGAACTTCTAAAGAAGTTTGGGATGGCTGATGCCTCAGCAAAGAAAACTCCCATGGCTACAAATGCTGTTGTGGACTCTGATGTACCAGGGAAACCTGTGGATCATAAACTTTATAGGGGCATTGTTAGGTCCCTATTATACCTCACAGCAAGTAGACCAGATATTATGTTTGCCACATGTCTTTGTGCTAGGTTCCAGGTGAACCCTAAATAATCTCATCTTATTTTACTAAAAAGGATTTTGAGATATATAAAGAGTTGTCCTAATCTAGGCCTATGGTATCCTGCTGAATCAGAATTTGAGTTAACTGGATACTCTGATGCTGATTTTGCTGGATGCAGGGTAGATAGAAAAAGTACTTCAGGAACTTGCCAGTTCCTGGGTATGAGATTAGTATCTTGTTTTTGTAAAAAGCAAACATATTGATACAAAGGGCTGATATATTCACCAAACCCCTGGATGAGAGAAATCATATGTTCTTTGTAAATCAACTTGGAATGATTAATGGAGAAGACTTTATTTAATTTCTGTATGCACTCGACGAATTTTCCAAAGTTCGTCGAACGGAGATCGACGAACCGGGGAAAGTTTGAGAGATATTCGTCGAACGGAGCTCGACGAACTCTCTGTGAGTGAAACAATTTTCGTCGAACGGAGTTCGACGAACTTGCTTCAGAAGATATTCACCGAACGAAGTTCGACGAACTGTCTTCAATTCTTCTGGATAAGATCGACGAATTATTTCATTCAAAATTATTTCGTCGAACTCAGTTCGAAGAATTATTTTTTTTTCGTAGAACGGAGTCTGTCGATTCATATTCTTGAAAAAACTATATTTAGGTTTTCTTCGACCTTCATCCCACGCTTTTTGTTCCTTTGTACTTGATCGCCGTTTTTGTGTCTCTCTTACAGGTGATTCCACGGCGATTTAGGCAAGCATTCTCGCAGGCATGAAGTTCGATACCGATTTTGATGTGGATTTTGATTCGTTTCAACATTCTGATCCCATCTTCCTTTACATTCGAGAACTCCTTGAAGAACAAGAACTCAAAACCTTGATGACTAGAAGAATCAAACTACACAACACTGAAATCAGGGAATGTGTCTACACCCTATCGCCAGTAGAGGAGAATACAATGACAGGCACTGTTGCGGGTAACTCCGTCTCCTTAACTCCCGCAATTTTAACAGAAATTTTTGGATTAAGGAATGGAGAAGAGCAACTGGAAATTAAAATAGAGGAATCTGACATGATGCCGAGCCTAATGGGCTATACTGGAGATAACCTTAACAAACTCTTGAAGAAACACCTCTCTGCCTTTATAAGTTTTTGGCAGATTTGGTTGGAAAGGTTCTGCTTGGGAAACATACTGCCCATGATTACATCACTAGACACCAGTTTCTAGACATGTGTGCAATCATCAATAAAAACATGTTGATTGGGCGCAGATTCTCTTTGATTTGATACAGAAGAAAAACAACAAAAAGGAAGTATGCTTTGGAAGGATCCTAGGGATCTTTTTACAAGAAAAGGCTGCTGAATCACTGGTCTCCCAGACCATATTCATCAATGCCAGTAAAAGGCTCACATGTGCCTTATTTCGTAGGTGGGAGAGGATAATAACCAAGCCAACTAATGCTTCTACCTCTTCCACCCCAGCTTCTAAAGGCACCAGGGCTGTTAAAGCCACTCCCCCACCTGCTGAAGAGCTTCATCCAACACCACCATCTCTTCCAGCCCCCTTTCCAGCAACACAAACCCATTCGTCTCCCATTATCTCTTCAACACCACAATCACAAGAACCTACTCATGTTCCTACTCCACCTCCATCTCAACATGATTCACCAGCTCCATCTCCACCAATTGACATCACTGACATTCCATATTCCCCTCTTCAAGATAATCAACCACCAACACCTCCTGATTCCCCCCATGACACCTACATTCCTACACCACCACAATCTCCTCTTCCCCCCATCTCTCTTCAATACCATCTTACCATCTACCAACAGACACCATCATGCAAGATGCCACCCATCCTTCCCCATCAACATCTACCATCTCTCCAGATGTTCACATACTTGATGCTCCACTTTCAATCCCTCCCATAGTTCCCACTTCTACACCTTCTACAACACCATCTACCACTCCATCACTAAACCCTCCACCATATCATCCATCATTTCCATAATCACTCCCCTCCTCAAGTCCCTTATAGCAGAGGCCATTACACCTCTTGCTACCACCATCTCCTCTCTCTGACAAAATCTCTGCTCTTTCTACTGCCTCATCCTTAGCCAAGGGCCTGGCCTCAGTTACCACTGAAACTAGGCAGGGGGAGATGCCTGATGATGAAGCAGCAGCTACAGCTCCAAAGGCTTCAGATCCAGATCCAGCAGCAGATGCTCCATCTACAGCAACAACAGCAGAGTGTACAGAATATATAGATAAAGAATTGATTGACTCTATTGAAACTGATATGGATTTTGATGAATCAGACTCTGAAGAGCCTAATACTGTTGGTGATTTCATGCTTAATCCCACAGTTAATTTAGAACATTTGTTGAGAATTTTTGATACTGTACATTTGCATTACCTTCCAGATGAGATTACTAAGCCATCCTTGGCTATTATTGTACAACCTCGTGTCTGGTGAGCAAGGCCGCCAGGGTCTAGGCAGATCGGGCTGAGGACAATAGGCAAGCTCGACAGTGGAGGGGCCGAGCCCGAGCTCGGCATCCGTCGACTAGAGATCGACGTTCGGCGACCCCGAGCTCGGCATTCGCCGAGCGAGCCCCAACTCACGTCCTCACGGTGGAGCTCGGCAGCAGTAGGTGAGTAGAACATGCCAAGGTGGTCAAAGCTCCCCAGCTCGCCTGGATGTATGAGTTACTTTTTACTGTTTTTCCCCCGCTGGTCTGCCCATAGCCCTTCAAAACAGCGGAGTTTGGCTGTTGGCAGACCCAACCAAGGGTTTTCTGGTAATTTCAGGTCAGTTCTTTTGGTTATTGGCAGTCCAGATTTTAAAAAACTATAAATAGGACCCAAGGGGTACCCCAAAAAGGAGGTTTTTCATATGCTCTCCTGCTCCAATCTTCAAGTGCTTTCTGAGGGTACCTTAGCTCGACTTCTGGCTAAGGAGGGGAAGCGCTCTGAGATCTTCCGGGTTTGTGGTGAGACCTCCCCCGTCGACCCCTTGGGTCGGTCTTACCTTGTCTTCTTTGTTGTTTTGCTTGCAGAGGCGAAGTAGGCGCGAGATCACCCATTTCCCCAAGGGTCGAACTCCACAGGAAATCGAGGAATCGGTTTCAACATTTTGGTGCGGTGAGCGTGGAGAGTGGTCATTGCAGAAAAGCTTCAGCGAGTTCGCTGACAGGTGGACAGGGATCTGATGGGTTGAACTCGCTCCCCCCCCCCTCCTCTCGCCACGGTGGGAATGTTAGAAGACTTCAGGAATGAAGTGCCGAGCCTCGTCAAGTTCTCACTCAGCACGCGGGCCGAGTGCTCGACTCCAGCGGTCCCGATCGCGGCCGCCCTCTCTTTGGGCGAGGATGCTCCCGGCAGGCGAGCTGGGAAAGAAGTGGCCGAGGAAGGCCGGGGGTGCGAGCTCCTCGTGCACGAACTCTTCCCCGGCTCGGCAGGCCGAGGCCGGTTCGGCGAGCTGGGCTCGCGAGACTTGCCAGCTCGCCCAGTGGGGGGAGGCAGTCCTTTCAGCGAGCTGGTCTCCTCAGCTCCAGTTCCAGATAGGTTCAGGGAACCCGAGATGCCCTACTACACCAGGAAGGGAGACCAAGTCCAGTATGTGCAATGGTTTGAGGATGTAGTCTCCATTCGGTAGATGTCAGACGGGTTCAAATGCCGACTCTTTGCTATCACCCTCAGGGAGAAGACAAGGGAGTGGTTCCATCAGTTACCATCCAGCTCCATCTACTGCTTTGAGGACTTGCGCTGGGGGTTTATGCTGAGGTTCACTACCTCGAAGAAGCAGAAGAAGGACTCTGAGTCCCTGTTCCACATCAAGCAGGGGGTGAACAAGATGTTGGGGAGCTATGTGGACTGGTTTCAAGAGGAGGTAACCCAGGTCCAGGAGATGCCATGCCATAGTCTGATGTAGGCCTTCAACCTGGGCCTGCAGCAGGGGTTCTTCCGGATGGAGCTGAAGAGTGTTCCCCCCCCCCCCTCTCCTATGAGGAGCTGATGGAGAGGGCGGCAAGAGAAGTTGACGGGGAGGCATCGAACCCGGAGTTTGCAAGGAAGATGGCCAAGTGGGCCACAGAGGAAGAGAAGGAGTCAAGAGGAGGGAAAGGACAGGAGGAGAGAAGAGGAGAGACTCGGCAGAGGGAGCAAAGGCAGCTCCAGTGGCAGTAGCAGCCGAGGTGGGGGCATCAAGAGCCTGACCGTCGACTGGGCTGTAGACCTGAGTGGCAAGGGCAGGGGCCACAGAGAGGATACTACGGAATGGATCACTACTAGGGGAGGCAAGATTAGTTCCACCCCCTAGGCTGGAGGCAGGCCCAGAGGCCCCGGCTTTCCGATCAAGAGGAGGAGATGACCATAGCCTTGGGGGCGAGGACGAGAATAATGAGGAGGAGTAGAGAAGTGAGGGTGGAGTTGCCCTATTACGACTTCCATCAGGAGGAGGGGCACGCAACAGCCACATGCCTGGAATTTCTTGAGATGAGAGGGAATAGGGAGCAGCAGCAGCAGTAGCAGGGGTGGCAAGAAGTGAGGATTGAGGAGGTCCTGCCTCGGACAGAGGAGGATTGTTGCGATGATCGGGTGGATGTAGGAACTCGAGGAGGGATCGGAGTGATCCACGGGGGAGGGGGGGTGGGGGTCGAGGCTTCCCGCAAGGCGAGCCTCCATACTATGTACCGCCGGAGTGTTGCCTCCACTTCCCAGACCCCACCCCAGAAGGAGAGGATCACCTTCTCCAGAAGCGACATGCCAGATCACGAGGATCCGTTCTGTGATGCGCTGGTCATCAAGGCAGCCATTGAGAATTTCACTGTCTCTCGGATCCTAATTGACAACGGGAGCTCCGTCAACGTCGTCTTCAAAAAGGTGTTTGACGCAATGAAGGTGGAGGCAAAGGGGGTGCTAGCCTTGGACGGACCCTTGTTCGGGTTTTCAGGAGAGAGGAAGGAAGTGGAGGGAGGAGTAGGCCTCCATGTTACCTTGGGGGGCAGTCCAGGAACTGCAGGTTTGTCATTGTGGATGCCCCCAGCAGCTACAGCGCCATCTTCGGGAGGCCCCTTATCAGCGCCTTCTACTGCGTCCCCTCGTCCTTCCATCAGTGCTTAAAGTTCAACGCCGAGGGGATTCAGGTCCGGGTCAGGGGGGACACAAAGGTGGCGTGGGAGTGCTATGTCACTGCGGTGAACACCATCTCTTGGCAGGAGGAAGCCGAGGAGATGGGTCGGAGGCTGAAGGAAGCCGAGCAAGGAGGAAGGAGGGAGGAGCTGGAGACGGAGAGCTGGGCCGGGGAGGCATCAGGAGGAGACCTGGAGGAGCTGGCCGAAGTGACGGCCGTAGGGGAAGAGATGGAGATAGTGGTCCCGATCCTGGGAGAGAAGGATGCTGAAGGGTTGGAAGAGCAGTCCAGGCTGGAGGCTGCAGAGGAAGTGGTGGAGCTGGAGGTGCTCACCCGACGAGGCAGGGTGGAGAAGATCCGCGTCAGCGGGGGGCTGACGCTGGAGGACCAAGGTAGGATGCTGGAGTGCATCCAGAAGAACGCGGACATCTTTGCTTGGAACGCCACGAAAATGCCGGGGGTTGACGCGGATGTGGCCTGCCACCGCCTCAACCTGGACCCGGGAACATGCCCCGTTCAGCAGAAGAAGAGGTCCACTGTGGACAAGCTGGTAGAGCCCATCAGGGAGGAGGTGGCGAAGCTCCTCAAGGCTGGCTTCATGTTCGAGATTCAGTACCCCGGCTGGGTCTCCAACGTGGTCATGGTTAAAAAAGAAGACGGCCGATGGAGAATGTGTATCGATTTTTCTTTACTTAATAAAGCTTGTCCTAAGGACTGTTATCCTTTGCCTCAGATCGACGCGCTGGTTGACTCAGCCGTCGGTTTTTCTGTAATGAGTTTTTTAGATGCTTTTTCAGGTTATCAACAAATCAGGATGCACCCCCAAACATCAAGGATGTCTCGTTCATCACAGGGGATGGAGGCTACTGCTACAAGATGATGCCCTTCGGGCTGAAGAATGCTGGGGCAACCTACCAGAAAATGATGGATAGGGTCTGCAAGGAGCAGAGGGGAAGGAATTTGGAGGTGTATGTAGATTACCTCATGATCAAAAGTCGGGATGTGGACTCCCACCACCGGGACCTGGAGGAGACCTTCGCCACCCTGCGCAAATACAAGATGCGCTTGAACCCCCTAAAATGTGTCTTTGGGGCCAGCAGGGGAAAGTTCTTGGGGCACATCCTCACCCCCGCAGGGGTCGAGCCGAATCCTAATAAAGTCAAGGCTATCTTGGAGCTGGGGGCACCACAGAATGCTAAGGAGGTGCAACGGTTGACGGGGAAGCTAGCAGGGCTGAGTAGGTTCCTCTCCCGAGCAGGAGAAACGTGCTCCCCCTTCTTCAAAACCCTGAGGGGTGGTCAGAATTTCGAGTGGACCAAGGAGTACGAGGAGGCATTCCAGGCCCTCAAGATGCAGTTGACTTAGGCTCCGCTACTCCAAGGGCCGAAGGAGGGGGACTACCTGTTCTTATATCTCAGGATCGGGGGGAGGCCTTGAGCTCCATCTTAGTTCACGAAGAGGGGAAGAAGCAGCTCCCTATTTATTATGTGAGCCGGGTCCTGAGGAAGGCCGAGCTCCGGTACCCGATTCTGGAGAAGCTAGCCTTCACCCTGGTCATCTCGGCCCAGAGGCTGCGACCTTACTTCCTGGCACACTCAATCCGAGTGGTGACCGACCATCCTCTCCGCAATAACTTTGAGGGGGTGGAGCATTCAGGCAGGGTGGCTAAGTGGTCGGTGGAACTGAGCGAGTTCGATGTCTCCTTCATTCCGCGGCTCTCGATCAAAGCTCAAGCAATGGCCGACTTCTTGGCCGACTACGTGGTTGAAGTAGCGAAGGAAGAACTCACCCGCCCGACTCCTTGGAAGGTAAGGGTGGATGGTGCCTCAGGGAGGCATTCCCTTGGAGTGGGGGTGATCCTGGAAAGCCCTTAGGGGACTCGAATTGAGCAGACGGTGGTGGTACACTTCCCCATTACAAACAACCAGGCCGAATAGGAGGCCGTGATAGCAGGGCTACGCCTGGCCAGGGAGTTGGGGGTGTCAGACGTGGAGGTCCTTACTCACTCCATGGTGGTAGCTTCCCAGATCAATGGGGAGTTCGAGGTAAGGGAGCACACCCTGCGATCATACTTGGCCAAAGTGAAGGGGGTCATAGGCACTTTTCAAACCTTCTCCATCCGACACGTGCCCAAGGAAGAGAATGAACAAGACGACCAGCTAGCAAAGCATGGTCCCCAGGTGGGGGGTACCATCACCGACCTGTTCCGCCCCTCCATCGAAGAGGGAGAGCTCATGGAAATTGTTCAACAAGCTTCGTGGATGGACCCAGTTGTGGCTTTCCTCTCCACGGGAGAGTTTTCGGAGGGGGAAGATAAGAAGAAGCTAAGGCACAAGTCAGCGTATTACCTCCTCCAGGACGGGCAGCTGTACAGGAAGACCCTCTCAGGGATGTTGGTTCGCTGCGTGGCCGAGGGCGAAGTCCAAAGGATCTTGGAGGAAGTCCACTCCGGGGAATGTGGGAGTCACTCCGGGAGTCGGACCCTGGAAGGAAGGATAGTCAGGCAAGGGTATTTTTGGCCCACCCTGGGCCGAGACGCCGCGGAGTTCGCAAGAATATGTCATAAGTGCCAGCTGTTTGCCCCCTCCAGCTACAGCCGGCCCAGTGACTCAGAAGTATCACGGCCCCCTGGCCCTTCGCAATTTGGGGGATGGATTTGGTTGGACCATTACCCCAAGCCAGTGGTCAGAGAAGGTTCCTCCTAGTAATGATTGACTACTTCTCAAAGTGGATGGAGGTGAAGACGCTGGCCAAGGTGACCTCCCAGGTAATCAAGAACTTTGTTTGGGGGGAGATCATCTGTCGTCATGGGCTGCCCCAGGCCATCGTCACGGACAACGGGCCCCAGTTCGCCAGCGCCGAATTCACCAGCTTTTGCGAACAGCTTGGAATCGACCTCAGGTTCGCCTTGTTCCATCACCCCGTTGCCTGTTTGACTTAGAAAATTTTCTCTTCTTTTTTGGGATCAACCTGGATGGCTCGCATGCGAGTTATGGTGGCGTGACAAGGGCAGAGAGCAACCCACCCCCGAATCGCTTGGGGCTCGGTGAACAATCAAAACACATCCACTCGCGGGCGCGCTCTCGTAACTACTCTACTCGCGGAACCTGTCTCGGCAAGGTCATGTGGGGAAGCACTCGCATATATTCAGAGCATAACAAACAAAGTAAAGAAAAAGGAAAAAAATTAAGTGGCACGGGTATGATCAAAACTCTTTCATTAAGTGCTTACAAAAAGTAATTACAGGGGGCTCGCCTCGGCGAGTGAACAAAAAAGGAAAAAGGAAAAAGTACAGGCTATCCTCAGGCCTCGCCCCCTCCGCAGGACTGATCCTCGACGTCACCTGAAGGATCCTGGAACCTTTTCCCGAACATCACGTCCAGGCTGTCTTCCTTCTCGCTGGGCGGCGTTGCCGGGAACAGGCTCGGCATCAGGTCCCAGGCCGAGATCCCCTCGCATCCCTCCACCAGCACCCTCGAGTCCTTCATCATTTGGAGGGTGCACTCGTCGGCTTGGATGGAGTTGATCTGCAGTCTCTCGGCGAGGTCGGCCTCGCCAAAGATCCACGTGCTATTATAGGGGAGGGTGGGGTCGATGTCGTGAGGCGGGAAGAAGATCTCCGCCTGGCGACGGACCTCGTTGAGGAGGTGCTGATTCTCCCCCCTCAGCTTCGTGTTCGCGCCCTCCAGCTCGGCCAGGCGTGTGCGCAGCTGGCTGATCTCCTCCCCCTGCTCGGCATTGCGAGCCTGAAGCTCCCCTGCGGCCTTGGCATCCTGGTAAAGAGAGTCCATTTAGCAGCAGCACAAAATATCCAAAGTGAAAGAGAAGAGTAGTGCTTGACACTTACCAGCCCGCAGGCGGCTTGGGCGAGTAGACCCTCCGCTATGCCGAGCTGCCTCGCCTGGTCGGTGACCTTATCCTTGGCGATGTCGCGAGCCTGCTCAGCCTTTTCGAGTTGGTGGCTGAGGGCGAAGCTGCGGTGTGCCTGCATGTGATGCAGTTCCATGGTCCGTAGGTGGGACTGCAGGCCCTCATGGCCGAGCTGCCGGAGGGTCATCTTTTTGTAGGCCTCGGCATCCTCCCGGCCATATAGGCCGAAGCCGAGGGCATAGGCATGACCGGTGGTGGGCTCTCGGTCATTCCAGGAGGGATGCAGGGTGGATACGGAGACTCGATGAGCGAGCTCGTCCCACTGCAGCATGGGCTCGCCCGCCGAGTCCTTCCACCGCCCGCCGAAGTTGAAGAGGGGGTGTTGCTTCGGTGGCACGTGCTCGCGGGCGGCCCTCTTCGCCGATGGAGGAGGGGAGATCGCCGCCGTGAAAGAGGGGCCCTCACCACCTTTCCGGCCCTTGCTGGTTGTCTCCTTCAGCGGGATCTCCGGCGACGCGTCGGGAGGGGTCCCCGACGAGCTGATGTATTTGAGGCTGGGCTGTTGATGTTGTTGCCCCCGCGGAGCCAATAGGGCTCTCCGCATCTTCTTTAATTGACGCTGGCGGAGTGGCGGGTTCGATCCCGTGTCCTCAGGCCGCCTCTTGCTGGAAGAGGGTTGCGAGGGCGCTGCCTCATCTCGGCAGGCCGCCGCCGCCGCCCTCTCGCGAGCAAGAGGGTCGGTATGAAGCCCCGGATCCGCGAACGGCGAGTTCACGGGGATTATTCACTCCCCTACAGGAAAATACTTTGAAAAAGTTAGGAATTCAGCAATGATATGGCGAGCTCGGCGGTCAGGCAAACTCGGCAAGATGGGGAGAGAAGCATACCTTCGCCGGACAGAACAGGAGGGAGCGCATTGAGGCCCCTCCGCAGGAAGGCGACCTCGAAGTCCTTATGGAGGAAGTACTTGGGGAGCTCGGCGTCGTTGCCAGACATGGCCGGCGGGCGGTACACCTCCTCTCCCTTCTGCTGAGGAGAGTAGGGGATGTTGCCGAGATCGCCCTTAATGAAGGCGATCTTGGTCATCCAGGTGTGGAGCTTGTTCGCGATCTCGCGAACTTTGATCAGCAAGCCACCAAAGTAGGCGACCCAGTCCGGCGTCGCCTTGTAGGAGAAGAGCTTCCTGAACACCGTCAGCTTGAACTCGATCCTCTCCGGCCGGAGGTAACTCGCGAACGCCACCATCATCGCGATGGCGTTGGAATTCAGCTGCGCGGGCACGGCTCCGTAATATTTCAAGATTTGCCGGATCTCCGGCCACAGGGGGAGGCATAACCCCACCTCGAAATATGAGAGGGGGAACGCGAGCTCGTCCTAATAAAAAGTATTGATGGCCTCCCCATGCCTCGGCCTGCGTGCCTCGAAGGCCGGCGGCACGCGCTCCGCCACAAACTCGGCGAGCTCCTCCTCGCTAGTGTGCCCCTCGAAGAAGCAGTAGTACGTGAAGTGTTGCGCGCACTTGGAGCGGCTGTCGGCATCTGGATTCGTCTTGCCCATGTTCGCGGAGTAAGAGGTAGAGCGCGAGCAGGAAATGGAAAAGCACAGGGAGAGGGAAAGAAAGCAATAAAGGCACGGTACGGGGTTGATGAGGGGGGGGCTATTTATAGGAAAAGAAATTTGGGGCAGGCTATCCAATCAGCGCAGCTCGCCGACCCAGCTCGCCACCCCAGCTCGCCACCCCAGCTCGCCGACTTCCGGCGCATCCCAACCAAGGCTAAGTCAAACATTGCAGCATTTTATTTGAGTAACATGATCAAGAATATTCTAAAAGCTATTTATTACAGAAATAAAATTCAGGAATTAAAAAGCGGGGCGCGCAAGCAGGGAGGGCATCGGGATGCATGTACCGGTCGGCTCGGCAAAGGAGCCGCTCACTTACCTACCCCAGCCTCGCGACCCCCGCCCCCCAGACTACCGCGCGCGGAGCAGCTCGCGGATCCTTCCGGAATTCCTCTGCGCAACCGAGAGACCGTCATCTATCTCGTCTAGGAGCCGTGAGGGGGACATCAGCTCGCCAGCCTGGCCGCTTCGCACCTCGTCGGCGAGACGCGCGTAGTAGCGCTGCAGCGTCTCGTTGACCCCTTGCACCTCGCGTAGCCCGCACACCAGCTTCTTGAGGAGCTTGACCTCCCTCCTAGTCAGCTCGCCTTGATCCACCTCAGGACCCAGGTAAGAGTCCAACGAGCTTGGGGAAGGGAGGGGAGAGTAGTGGGCTGCCCGCGAGGACTCCTCGGCAGCGGATTGACTGGTAAGAGCTGTGAAGACAAGTGTCAGCGAGAAGAGAGGCAGAAAAAACTCATGAGGCAAGAAGTCAAGCAAGACTGACCAGACGAGATCGGCAGCTCAAGGGAGATGTGGGGAGGGATGAATCTCAGATCCTTCCTGCGAGCTGGGCCGCGAGCCCCCGGTGAGATGAGCTCGAATCCCGGGGTGGGGATGGTCCCCAGACCCGCCCCCGCGGCCACGTTAGTTTGGCGAGGAGGGGAGGCGCGCACTGGCGAGTTCGGCCTCTGCGAGCTCACTGGCATGACCCCAAAGAGGAGAGGCGGGTCCTGGGGACGGCTGTCCGGTGCCATGAACCGTGAGTCGGCAAGCCTGGTCTCGCCTCACGGTGTGGGTTCTCGCGGCACGACGCCCCCGCCATCTGGTTGACCATCCGAGTCATCGCCGACTACGATAACCTCTCTATCCTTTTCAAGAATAGTTCGGGCGGAAGAGCCGGTCTCGCAAGCCAGGGTGGGCCTCAGGTCGTTGTAAATGGGCTCAGCCGCCTGAGGGAATGGCTTTGACCTCTTGGAGCCGGGCTCGGCAGAATCAACTTGAGGAGCTTTGGCATCAACCGCCGTCAGGGCGGCCGCGCAAGCTGCGGAGGCTTGGCGAGCTCGGTCTATGCGCTCTTGGATCTCCTTGGGAAGAGGCATCTTGGTAGGGTTGGAGCAAAGGGAATGACCAGAGTCAGGCAGGAGGGCAGGTGCACATATATATAGCCGCAGGTGGACCCCACCCGAAGATTCCCTCCAACTCGCCAACCCGCGCTCGCCGCACACTTGGGGTTGGATGTTTCTTTCCGAGCTTTGACAAGCTCAAAAAGAGCGGGGATTGTGTACAACCCCGTGTCCGGCGAGCAAGGTCGCCAGGGTCTAGGCAGATCGGGCTGAGGAAAATAGGCGAGCTTGGCAGTGGAGGGGCCGAGCCCGAGCTCGGCATCCGTCGACCAGAGATCGCCGTTCGGCGACCCCAAGCTCGGCATTCGCCGAGCGAGCCCCAACTCGCGTCCTCACAGTGGAGCTCGGCAGCAGTAGGCGAGCAGAATATGTCGAGGTGGTCAAAGCTCCCCAGCTCGCCTGGATGTATGAGGTACTTTTTACTATTTTGCCCCCACTGGTCTGCCCATAGCCCTTCAAAACAGCGGAGTTTGGCTGTTGGCAGACCCAACCAAGGGTTTTCTGGTAATTTCAGGTCAGTTCTTTTTGGTTATTGGCAGTCCAGATTTTAAAAAACTATAAATAGGACCCAAGGGGTACCCAAGAAAGGAGGTTTTTCCTATGCTCTCCTGCTCCAATCTTCAAGTGCTTTCTAAGGGTACCTTAGCTTGGCTTCTGGCTAAGCAGGGGAAGCGCTCTGAGATCTTCCGGGTTTGTGGTAGGACCTCCCCCGCCGAGCCCTTGGGTCGGTCTGACCTTGTATTCTCTGTTGTTTTGCTTGCAGGGGCGAAGTAGGCGCGAGATCACCCCTTTCCCCACGGGTCAAACTCCACAGGAAATCGAGGAATCGGTTCCAACAATTATACCATACACTTCCCCCATCTCTTTAGAAGTTGTTAAGCAACTTAGGGACAGTTTTGGTATTACACAGCTAGTAGTCACTCCACTTCCAGAAGTAGTGGCTATTCCTTTTTCTTCAATAATGTCTTTAGCACCAACTTTTATAATGGATGACTCTCCCATGCCAGATCTAGATGAACTGATCTTGGCTGATATTGCAGATGAAAATAAAGCAGCAGCTGAAAGCTCTGTCCAAGTTAGTTCTGATTTTTGTGTAGCTTCTCCTCCAACTCCTGCTGAAACTCCAACTCTTGTTGCAACCCCTGCTCCTGCTCCAGAAAATCCTGCTATTTCTACTAAAGCTTTGAAATCTTTGGATGATCTATATGTTAACCCTCAAGGTTCTAACAATGATGATGATGAAGATGAGGATGATGATTCAGATGAGGAGGATACAAAGAAGAAGAAGCAAGTATCAAAGAAAAGAAAATCTCCTCCTCCTCCTGCTCCTAAGCCTAATCTAAACAATGACACCCCTTACTATATTCTTCAAAAGATAACTCCATACAAAGGGATGCCAACATGGATGGGGCTATCTAAGAATCAGCAAAAGGAGAGGAAGAAGTGTAGAAGATACTCTCCTCCACCAGTTCGAAGGTGTAGAAAAGATCCACCACCTCCTCCTCCTCCTGCAGCTGGTGCTTCTGGTTCTAGTTCTCAAAGGTCTTCCCATATTCAAACATATCAAAGAAATCAAGGGAGATCTCATCATGAAAGCAGCCAGCATAGGAAACAACCCTAAGGAAAACAACATCAGCAGCAACAGCAACGTCAACAGCAACAACAACATAAGCAGCAGCAACATCAACAAGCTGAAAGCCCTAAAAGACCACCCTCTCCTCCTATTCCTTATGAAGATCTAGAAACAGCCAACACAGCTAAAATGGCCAGGTTTTAGGAACTAGTAGGCCTTTCTATGATCAACAAGGCAAAGGCTGAAGGGAAGGATACTTCTGAATACACCATAATGTCAAAATACAGGAGAGAAGAAATGAAAAGGTTTGAAAAGGCTAACAAAATTTTTAATGTTGATGATTATATGAAATTACATCCTGAAGCAGTGGTCCCTAGAGCTACATCTCTGAAGATTATAGGGGCTGCAGACATGACAATGACTATGGAACAAGCTTTAAATCCAAACAGGGAAATAATCTTTACCAAGCCAGGAGACAAGGGCAAGGATGTAAAGCATCAGGAGAAGAAGCAGAAGAAGTGAAATATGAACCATCTTATTTCTATTTTTCTATCTTAAACTGTTTCATATTGTCTGAACAAAGCATTTGTGTAAATATATCTGCTGCATGTATTAATTATCTCTGCCAGATATATCTTTTTCCTACTTTGTTTACTTTATGTTTCTATTTTGAGTCTATTAGTGACCTCACCCAAATATGGGGAGATTGTTGGATCCCTAGTTTGATTTGGGCTAGGTTCACTAACTTAGGATGATGTGACCCAACATGTATAGCCACGGTCAAAGTTGTGTCCTAGAGTCTAGGCCAAGTCCTCAGTAATAACATCACATGGACAAGCCATCATCAGACTGCCAGAGACTAAAGACATAGAGTTTTCCTAAAGATTCAGAGATTTCTCAAGATTCTAAGTAAAATGAGTTCGACATTCGTCGAACTCAGGTCGACGATAGTCGTTCTCAGCTCAACGATCTTAGAGATATTTTCTCTGAGCTGAGCTCAATGAACTTCAGTCACATGTCGACGATCCTTGGACTCCACCTTCAGCAATCTAAGTCCAGACTATTCTCTATACTCAGGTGGACGAACCTAGTTCTCAGGTCGACGAACTTCATTCTTTGCTCGACGATTTCTGGACTTCCACTTCAACTTTATTGCCAGAGGTTCATAATTTTTCTCTAAGTCCAGAATCATTTTCAGCTCGACGAATTCAAGGTCATCTAGACTTAGCTCGACGAACACCATTCTTTGGTCGACGAACCTTTGGACTACTACAGCATTCTGTTAAGACTATGTTCTCTAGTCTCAGGTCGACGAACTCAGTTCTCTGCTCGACGAATTCTGGAACCAAAAGACTTGTGTCGACACTTAGAGCACATGTCGACACCAACTAAGTTGACACTAGAAGCATTTGTGTCGACATCCAGATCATCAGTCGACATTGTGGAAAGGCTATGTCGACACCACTCAAAAGACTTGTGTCGACACACAGGAGTAATTGTGTCGACATAAAATATTTGACAACTCCAGAATAACTGCTGAACTCCAGTCGACGAACACATTTACCAGCTCGACGAATAGGAAAACATCAAAAGAGACAGGAGTTCAGTTTCCACCTCGACGATCATGGAACTCAGCTCGACGAATTCTTCCAACTGTTCGATGATTCCAGACTTAGTTATTTCCGGCCATCTGTCCTCACTCTAATGCGATAATTCCTAAGTAAATAATGCTCTAACATTCTCTAAATGTATCTGTTAGAAGGAGAATTAATTATGGTCTTCTCCAGGATTATTGCTTGTCGTTTTTCCACGGGACAGTTGGGGAAATAAATCAATGCCGATTATTCTCAAGGCTGTCAGCATTAAATGCAGATGCATTCAAATTTCTGAAAGAAAGAGAAGAAGACAATAACGTACACACAGAGACATACAGACTCACAAACAGAATCAAGCATCTTTGAGAAAGCTTCACACAGAGCACAACTTACTGAGAAGCATACAGGGACACAAAAAAAATATTCAGTCTTGATCAATTTGCTCTGTCAACAAGAAGCATTTTCTGATACACAGAATATCTTGACCAGAAGCTCATAAGCACCTGAAGAAGAAGAACAACAATACCTATATTAAGAGTCTTCTTTATTCAAGTACTCCAGGACACTTCAAAAGGACAACTTCAGTTCAATCTGTCAAAGAAGTTCCTGAAGATTATTGCTGGTCAAGGATTCAGCTTGAAGACCTATCACCCTGAAGCTTAGCTATTATTTTTCCCTGATCCATTCAACATCTCAGGGGGAGCCATAAGCTATAATCAATCCACAGACTTCTCAGTTGTATATTGAGAAAGACAAGACAAAATCATCTCTCACCCCCACTGTATAAAGGGTTGTCATCTCCCTTCAAAAGTGATTACTTGGTTGCAAGTCTCCTGATCATAAGGCTTGGGTTGGTTTTTGAGCACCTGATCAAAAGCTCATTGGTGTCAGGAACCTGATCAAAAACCTGAGTGGATTCCTACCAAGGGTGGTAGAAGAGTGGATGTACCCAGGTTTGGGAACCACTATAAAATTCTTGTGTCGTCTGGTTGACTCATTTTCTTGTGTTCTTGTTGTGCTTGTGCTTTAGGTTTATTGCTTGGTAGTTTATTAATTCTGCACTCTTTATTTACAGCAAAAGCTGTAATAGCTCTTAATAATTTTTTAAGCATACTTTACTCACCCCCCCCCCCCTCTAGAGTATTTCATATCTAAATCTCACTTTCAGAAACCTTTAAGGTTCTTACAGATTTTCTCAGGACCATACAGATTGAGTACTCTACTCATGTTGCATTGATCAGAAGTGATCATGGTACAGAGTTTGAGTCTCTTCTTATGCATGATTTCTGTGAGAAGGAAGTTATCAGGCACTACTTCTCAACTCCTAGAACTCCCCAACTGTCGCTAACCTTTTGGGTAGAGGCTGTAAACACTGCAAATTATGTCCTGAACAGAAGCCTAATACATAAACTGAAGAATAGGACTCCCTATGAATTATTTAAAGGGAAGAAACCTAAAATCAACTACTTCAAAGTATTTAGATGTGTGTGTTATATACATAACAACAATAAGAAATACATTAGGAAGTTTGAAGCTAAGGCTGAAGAGGGAATTTTTTCTAGGATATTCCCAAGTAAGCAAAGCTTATAGGGTCTTTAATAAATCATCCTTAAAAATTGAGGAATCCATTTATGTTACATTTGATGAAACTAACATGTCTTGCAAGGAGAAAGAGATTTCTACCAATAGCACTTTGCAGGTACCTCACTTGTGTGAGAGTTTGGATGGACTTAACCTCACCCAAGAGGTTCCAACACATCCTTCTCCACAAGTCAATGAAGAAAGTGAAGAAGAAAGTACTGAAGGAATTGAATTTCCCTCAACAGCAAACTCAATTCCACAAGAGGAATTAATTCAAAATGCTGTTGCTGAACTAACTCCACCAAATGATCTTATCACACAAAGGGATCACCCTAGATCTCAAGTGATTTGAGACATATAAGTTGGTGTACAGACAAGGCATCAACTCAACCAAGATTTGATGCATGTCTGTTTTCTCTCTCAGGTTGAACCTCAATCCATAAAAGATGCTGAGCAGGATCCCCACTGGATCATTGCAATGCAAGAGGAACTCAACCAGTTTGAGAGATGTAGAGTTTGGGATTTGGTTCCAAGACCCCAAGACTACCCAGTCATTGGAACCAAATGGGTATATAGAAATAAACTAGAGTCCCAAGATACAATAGTGAGGAACAAGGTTAGGCTTGTTGCTCAAGGATACATGCAGGAAGAAGGCATAGATTATGATCAAACCTTTGCACTAGTTGCAAGGTTAGAGGCCATCAGAATATTTTTGTCCTATGCTGCCTACAAGAAATTCAAGGTGTACTAGATGGATGTGAAGAGTGCTTTTCTGAATGGAGTACTAAAAGAAGAGGTTTATGTTGAACAACCTACAGGTTTTATTTCTCCAACTCACCCTTATCATGTTTTTAAATTGCATAAAGCCCTCTATGGTATAAAGAAAGCTCCAAGAGCTTGGTATGAGACCTTAGCTAGCTTTTTGATAGAGCATAAGTTCATTAGAGGCATATTAGATAAGACACTTTTCACTAGACATCATAAGGACCAAACATTATTAGTACAAATATATGTGGATGACATCATATTTGGGTCTACTGATTCCAAATTATGCAAGAGGTTCTCTGACCTCATGCATTCCAAATTTGAAATGAGTAGCATGGGTGAGCTCTCCTACTTCCTTGGTTTACAAGTGAAGCAGCTCCTTGATGCCACATTTATCTCCCAAGCTAAATATACAAAAGAGCTTATCAAAAAGTTTGGGATGGCTGATGCCTTAGCAAAGAAAACACCTATGGATACAAATGCTGTAATGGACTCTGATCCACATGGTAAACCTGTTGATAAGAAAATATATAGGGCATTGTTGGGTCCCTATTATATTTTACAGCTAGCAGACCTGATATTATGTTTGCCACATGCCTTTGTGCTAGGTTCCAAGTGAACCCTAAAAAATCTCATCTAATTTTCTTAAAAAGAATTTTGAGATATATAAAGAGTTGTCCAAGTCTAGGCCTATGGTATACTACTGAATCAGAATTTGAGTTAACTAGATACTCAGATGCTGATTTTGCTGGATGCAGGGTGGACAGGAAAAGTACTTCAGGAACCTGCAGTTCCTGGGTATGAGATTGGTGTCCTGGTTTTGTAAGAAACTGTCATCTGTGTCTACCTCAACTACTGAGGCAGAATACATTATAGCTGGAAGTTGTTGTTCCCAAATGCTGTGGATTCAAAATCAACTTCTAGACTATGGTCTCAACTTAAATAATTCAACTCAACTATGTGATAACACAAGTGTTATAGTCATAGCACAAAATCCAGTCCATGATAGTAGAACTAAGCATATAGATATTAAGCATCATTTCATAAGAGAGTGTGTAGACAAAAACAACATTAAGCTTGTTTATATCTACAGTGATTTACAAAGAGCTGACATTTTCACCAAACCTCTGGATGAAAGAAACCACCTATTTTTTTATAAATCAGCTTGGAATGATCAATGGAGAAGACTTAGTTTAGTTTCTATCTGCACTCAACGAATTTTCTAGAGTTCGTCGAATGGAGCTCGACGAACTAGGGATAGTTCAGGAGATATTCGTCGAACGGAGGTCGACGAACTCTCTGTGAGTGAAGTTGTTTTCGTTGAACGGAGATCGACGAATCCACTTCAGAAAACTTTTGTCGAAAGGAGCTCGACGAAATGTTTTCAAATCTTCATGCTGAGCTCGACGAATTATTTCACTGTCCATTATGTCGTCGATCTCAGGTCGAAGAATTTCTCAATATTCATTGAACAGAGTTTGTCGATTCATATTTTGGAAAACCTTATATCTAGGTTTTCTTCGACCTCCGTCCCACGCTTTCTGTTCCTTTGCACTTGATAGTCGTTTTCTCTTTTGCAGGTGATCTCATGGCGATTCCAGCAGGAACCCTGACTGCGATGTAATTTGATACCGGATTCAATGTCGACTTTGATTCGTTCCAGCACTCAGACCCAATTTTTCTAGATATTCTACAACTTCTAGATGACCAGCAACTGAAGACCTTGATGACAACAAGGATCAAGCTATCTGGAACTGAAATTAGAGAATGGGTTTATACAACTTCGACAACAGAGGAAAACACAATGGTTGGATCAATTGCGGGTAACGTCATTTCTCTCTCTCTCGTCTTTTTGACTGAGATATTTGGATTGAGAAATGGAGACGAAGATTTAGAGGTTGACAGTGAAGCATATGACATGATGCTGAACATGATGGGTTACTCTGGAGATAACCCTAATAAATTGCTGAATAAACACTTGTCTGCAGAATTTAAGTTTCTTGCAGATATTGTGGGGAAAGTCTTGCTAGGCAAGCATACTGCACACGATTATATAACCGGGCATCAATTTTTGATTATGTGTGTAGTAGTCAACAAGAAACAAGTGGACTGGGCTCAGATCATCTTTGATCTGATCAAGAAAAAGAACAACAAAAAGGAAGTGTGTTTTGGAAGGATCCTGTGGATCTTTTTGAAGGAAAAAGCAGCTGAATCACTGGTCTCCCCGACCATATTCATCAATGCCAGCAAAAGGCTTACCTGTGCCTTGTTTGGCTGGTGGGATAGGATAATAACAAAGTCTTCTTAGGCCTCCTCCTCTGCCACCATAGCTTCTGAGAGCACAAGGGCTGTTATAGCCACTCCCCACCCTGCTGAAGAGGTCTCACCCCCACTTTCATCTCTTCCAGCTATCCAAATCCAAATCCCTTCCACAGTACACACCATCATTCATACTCCCACACCTCCATCTTCCCCCATTCATATCTCTCCAACACATACTCATCTTCCTACACCTCCTCCATCTCCACATGGAACACCAGTCCAATCTCCTTATGCTTCACCAGCTCTAACACCACCATCATCTCCTCTTCCACCACACCTATCTTCCATACCCTCATTCAACCTACGTTCCTCTCCCCTCCATACTCCCTCTCCTAAAAATGAACCAATGCATGATGCCATCCCTCCATCCTCACCAACATCTACCAACCCTCCAACTGTTTCCACCCAACCAGCCTTTGAACCACCTTCTGCCACTACACCTTTGGATACCTCCACAATTTCTTCTATCATTTCCCTCCTCACTCCCCTTCTCAAAACAATAATAGCAGAGGCTATTACACCTCTTGCTACTTCTATATCTTCCCTCTCTGCCAAGATTTCTGGCCTCACTACTGCCCCCTCTTTAGTACGGGTCCTGGCTCCAATTCCCACTGAAACCAGGAAGGGGGAGATGCTTGATGAAGAGGCCGCAGTAGAACCAGTAGCAGGTGCAACAGCAGAACCAGTAGCAGATGCAACAGCAGAAGCAGTAACAGATGCAGAAGTTGTTCCAGTAGAAGTACCAGTAGATACAGATGCTGAGTTAGATTTAATTAATTTTATTCATTTTATTGAAACTGACATGGACATGGATGAGTCAGTAATAGAAGAAATAGATACTGCTGGTGATTTCATTATAAATCCCACAGTAGATTTAGTAAATTTGTTGAAAAGTTTTGATACTGCATATTTGAGTTTCCTTCCAGCAGACTATACTAAGCCATCTTTGGCTATTGTTCCCTATTCTTCTCAAATAAGTCCTAAAGTTGCCAAGCAACTCAGAGACAGTTTTGCTGCTCCAGAGCCTACTGTCATTCCATCCCTTCCAGAAACTCTTTCTGCACCAAGTTTTGTAATGGATGACTCCCCTATGCCAGATATTGATGCTTTGATCTTGGTTGATATTGAAGAAGAGAATAAGGCAGTTGCTGAAAGCACTATCATGGATAGCTCTCTAGCTCCAGATCTAATTGCATTTTCTCCTCCAGCTCCATCTCAGACTGAGAAGCCTATTATTTCTGCTGAGGCCCTGAAAGCTTTGAGTGATCTATATGATAATCCTCAAGAGTCTGAAGATGAGGATGATGATGAAGATGAGGATTCAGATGAGGACCCAAAGAAGAAGAAAGTATCTAAGAAAAGGAAAGCACCTCCTCCTGCTCTAAAGCTCAATCCAGCAAATGATACTCCTTACTACATCCTCCAGAAGATTACTCCTTATAAGGGAATGCCTGCTGGATGTGGTTATCCAAGAATGAATAGAAAAAGATAAAGAGAAGCAGAAGATATTCCCCTCCACCCACTCACAAATATAGAAAGGACCCTCCTCCACCTCCTCCTCCAGCTGCTGGTGCTTCAGGCACAACTTCTCAAAGGACTACCCAATTTCAAACTTATCAAAAACATCAGGGTAGGTCCTCATCCTCAGGAAGCAGCCAGCAAAGACAGTATCCATCTAGCAAGCAGCACCAACCTCAACAACAACAACAACAACATCAACAACAAAAACAACAACAACTTCCTGAACATCAACAAGCTGAAAGCTCTAACAGACCTACTTCTCCACCTGTACCTTTTGAAGATCCAGAAACAGCAACAACTGCTAGGATGGCCAAGTTTCAAGAACTTGTTGGCCTTTCTATGATCAACAAAGCCAGAGCTGAAGGAAAGGATACCTCAGAATATACTACCATGTCTATATATAGGAAGGAAGAGCTCAAAAGGTTTGAAAAAGCTAACAAAATTTCAATGTTGATGATTACATGAAATTGCACCCAGAATGAGTAGTGCCTAGGGCCATGTAACAACCCCATCCGTTCATACGGTATATCCTAGAAGGTCCGGCAGGGGCCCCACAGTATATATCACAAAACAGGAGGTGAAGGTACGGGATGATACCAGAGTAGCGCAGCGCACCTATCACAAAGCATTCTAGCGAAAGCCTATACTATCACTTGAACTCCTCTCTTGAATGTCCAACAAATAAAACACCATATTTTATAGTATATAGGAATGTCTTACAACATATAAACATCACTGGCCTTATGGCCTCACAAGGCTTTCAAACAGTGGCCCCAACATTGGCGCGCAGGCCGGCCACAATAAAAGAAAACACAACAAGCATTTTCAAATAGCCTTCGACGGCTAGCAGGAGCAGCAGCAACAACAACAAGGACCTCAACCTTTATGCATCCCGCTTGGCTCTCCAGCACCTGTACAGGGACAATCCACCCAACGGTGGCAAACAGAAGCAACAGTCAGCGTTCAGCTGACCAAATTATAATGACCCTACCCCTTTTCTCGGGGCAGCGGTAATCTTCCCTGCAGGCATATCATATCACAAGCATGGCAACATATCTCATATATTATGCTTTCACGCACACATGCCATCACAACCGTTCTCCACCAGGCCCAACGGTCCGTGTACTCAGGGCACATTCTTGGTGTTCTGGAAAAACACTTGCCCACCACTGTATCATGGTCACAACCCAACGGTAACTTTCTTGAGCATTTAGTCCATGGCCTGCAGCCGGAGTTCTAGTATTACTACACCGGGATGGCTCGTAGCCCCCCATTGTGTCATGGAGCGCAGGCCTAAGACTCTCACTATACGCTCCAACAGACCATACCTTCTGGTCCACGTCGGACGGACATAACGCAGGTTGGATCCTCCACCCCCCGTTGCTCAAATCGCCTTGCCTTCACCGAGCACGGAGTACTCGCGGCTTAATCAAAGGCGCGGGTCGGTGTCACCAATCCTGTTCTTGGCATTCAGCCTGGGCATTTCTCTACACCCATTCACAACATAGCGGGTCTTTCCTGGGCATACCAGTACTTCCTGTTACTCGTTTACAGGTACGACACCTCAATAGCACAAATGTCAGGGGTCTTTCCTGGGCACGCCAGTACTTCCTGTTACTCTCTTCACAGGTGGACACCCTACGACATCAAGCATCATAAAGGGCCTTTCCTGGTCACACCAGTACTTCATGTTACTCATTCACAGGGACGAACCAATAGCACAAGCATAACACAGATATTTTCCTTGACTACCACTCCAGTACTTCCTGCTACTACCCTTCACAGGCATAACCCGTTGACTCCTTAAACTACACATTTATCACGGAGTCTTCTCTGATTCGTATGCAACACCACCAATCCAGACCAACCTGTCCAGATGGGCTTCAAACAGCATGCCTATTCCGTACTCCATTTCCGGATCTATATGCCAACAAAGGGGATTTCATGCATCCACCCAAAGACTCCCAAAATCAGCCACCTCTTGGTGGGGGAATCACAAACATATGCCAAAAGGAATCCTTCACATGACTAGGAACAAAAGTCGTTACCCTTGAAGCCCTCTTTGGTGCCATGAACTCTAAGCTGGCTTGAACGACTCACAAGAGCTTTTCCTCTGCAACGTCGGCCTCGGATCTCTAGTCGGTAAACCGCAGCACCACCGTTGATCAGCCCCCTTTCCTCCTCCTCCTTCTTCCTCTCTATTTCTCTCTCTAGACGTGAAGAAAGGGAAGACCAAATAAGAAATGAGATTTCTCTTCTCATTCATGGCCTTAAGGAAACAGGGAGGCCTCTCAGCCCTTGGATCCAGGCTGAAGGAATGGACGGCCACAAATTTGCCAAAAAACCTGATTTTTGCCTGACACGGCCTGTGACACGCCCGTGTCCCAGGCCGTGTGCCTCAAGCGGTGATCAACCGACTTATCCAAACCAGTGACACGTCCATGGGACACACCCGTGTCCTGGGCTGTGTCACCAACATGCCTTCAGATACGCCCGTGTTCGTGGTCGTGTTCATCAGGCTGAAAAAATCCCAAAATTGCCCGAGACTCACACGGCTTGTGACACACCCGTGTCCCAGGCCGTGTGCCCATACATGGCACTTTGACATGCCCCAGCTCAAAAATTCGCCGGGCTGAGTTCATCGAACTAAAGCGACACGCCATGTGACACGCCCGTATCACAGGCCATGTTCACTTCACTCGACAAACGTCGATTGCATCTCGACACTCGACGATCGTCGAGCAACTTTCGTCGAACGCGCTGACACGCCCTGTGACACGCCCGTGTCACAGGCCGTGTCCAGAGTCGAGCAAATTTTGTCGACCATTCGTCGACTGTTCCTCTCGACACTCGACGCACACAGGACACACCCTGGGACACGCCCGTGTCCCAGGCCGTGTCACCAAAAAATTGGCCTGCTGATAAAAATCGGGGTGTTACAACTCTCCCCTCCTTCAAAAATTTCGTCCTTGAAATTAAGACACAGGAAGGCAACCAACAGTAAACAACCAAAACGTTATAACATTAAAATTTTTATGTTACAACATTATTCTCTCTACGGATTACAGAAACAGCTCAGGAAACTCTTCTCGAATGGTTTGCTCTCGCTCCCATATAAGTTCCTCATGGCCGCAGTTGTCCCACCGGACTTTAACCATGCCGACCGTCTTGTTCCGCAAATGTTTCTCTGCTCGATCCTCGATCTGAATGGGTCTAACTCTCGTTGTTAGCCCATACTCCACCGGCACACGGTCATCTACGATCACTTGGGTTGGATCTTTAACGGCCTTCCGAAGCACCGAGATGTGAAATACATCATGTAATCCACTCAAGTCTGCCGACAGAGCTAGCCGATAAGCCGCTTCTCCGACGCGCTCCACCACTTCAAATGGACCCAAATATCTTGGACTCAACTTTTTCAACCGTTGAATCCTAGAGACAGCTTTGAAGGGTTTGATCTTCAAGTAGAGCCAATCTCCAACCGCAAATTCCATGTTTCGGTGCTTGGCGTTGTAGTACTTAGCTTGTCGATCTTGATCAATAAGTTGCTTCTCTCGAATCGTCTGAATGGTTGTGTTTGCTTCATCAACTTCATTTGGTTTATAAATTCGAGCTTTGCCCTCTTCTACCCAATCCAAGGGAGTACGACACTTCCTTCCATATAGCACTTCATATGGTGTCATCCCAATGCTCGTCTGGTAGCTGTTATTATACGCAAACTCCATCATATAGAGATGATCTTGCCATCACTTTCCGAAGTCGAGGGCGTACATTCGGAGCATGTCCTCCATCGTTCTGTTAGTACGTTCAGTTTGTCCATCCGTTTGGGGATGAAAGGCCGTACTGAAAGTCAACTTCGTGCACAATAGTCGGTGAACTAGCCTCCAATCATTTGACGTGAATCGCCCATCTCGATCACTTACGATGCTCCGAGGAACACCGTGAAGCCATACAATCGGGTCAACATATAAATTTGCCAAACTTTCTACTGAATCATCCCGCCTGTTCGGGAGAAAATGTGTCACTTTAGTTAGCCGGTCAACAATCACCCAAATGGAATCATTTCCTCGCTGCGATCTCGGTAACCCGTGCACAAAATCCATGTAAATATCATCAAATTTCCACTCTGGGATCAGCAACGACTTCAAATAACCGCCCAACTTTTGGCATTCCGCCTTGACCATAGCACATGTTTGGCATTTGGCCACATAGAGGGCAACATCTTTCTTTAGCCCTGGCCACCAGAATAGATATTTCATATCATTGAACATCTTTGTGCTCCCGGGGTGAATGGAATACTTTGTATAATGCGCTTCATACATCAGTTCTTCCAGCAATTTACCCACATTCGGGACGCACAAACGGCCCTCTTTTTGCAAAAGACCGTCGTTCCAGGAGAATTTGCCTTCTGGCCCTTCGTTCACATAGCGTAAGAGATCTTCATCCAACTCCTTTGCCCGTCGAACTCGGTCGGCAAGGTCACATTGCACCTAGGTCCAGTTCAAACATGCAGTGGCAGTGGAATTCTTGTCAACACAATAAATCTCTAACCCCTTCAGCTCCTGGATAAGACGTTCATCATGCCTTTGTAACCAACTTGCTCTAGCCAGAACCCTCCGACTCAAGGCATCTGCGACGGTGATAGAGCAGTTACCCCTCTACCTAAATAATAATACCTGCCCAACACAGGTAGAGTAAATAGGAAGTAGGATGAGGAGGAGGCCTGGTCCTCACTCATCTCACCACAAAACAAATCCTTGCCTAGCAAGATTTCGTCCACCACAAGTTCGCTAGGGGCGAAGGTGACGGCAGGGGCTTCCACTGTGAAGGAGGTAGGAACCTCCTCACACAAGAGGATGCACTGTTCGACAGCCTGAGCGCAAGGCTCAACGTCAACCCAACTTACCTGTGGAGATTCAACCTGCATAGGCTCAGATAAAGAAGAAGGATCAAGAAATAAAGGAGACGAAGAACTAAAATAATCAAAAAAATGGGAGAGTGATCCCGGTGTCACTCTCAGCAGGATCCAAGCAGAGATCACTGTCAGTATCATACGAGTCGTACCGAGGGGAATCCGAGAACTCAAGGTCCGCGGTGGTAAGAGGAACGACCTCATCCAATAAGGAGATGCAAACCTCCGCTTCGGAAAGAGGGTATTCCTCATCCCATCGGGGTGCGTAAAAGTGTTCTGAAGGTCCACCTTCTCCGTCGGAGATAGAGGAATCATCATCCCATTTCGGTGCAACCTCGGGCACCAAATCATCCACAAATACGACATCATCAACCGACTCACACAAAAATGGAATAGCACAATCCGGCAAAAATTGCGGAGGGGCAAGGCTGCTCTCAAAATCAAGCACTGAATGAGCAGGCCCCATCGAAAAATCATTCGCTGACGCCACCCCGTCGACGACCGGAATAATCTCATCGTCCCATACAGGGGCGTCCATGAGTTTCTGCTCCTCTTTTTGTTGGCTAACACCAGAGTGATCATCATCACTCAAGGAAAGCTCGTAAAAAGGGATCGAGGGGCCCATGAAAGAGCTGTATGCGGCCAGAGATTCTTCAGTAATCTCAACGGGTAAAGAATGAGCAAAGTGCGTTATGTCAGTGTATGGTCCAAGCAACACCCTGGTAGGCTTGTCCACAACAGTCTTCCGTGAACAGGAGGTAATTGTGCACACGCCCTCAGAGGGAGAAGGCTTGCACAAAAGAGGGAAATCCTTCAACATGTGGCCCACACCTTGACATAACAAACACCGAATGCAATGCTCAGCATTCATAACAGCAATGGCATCGATGGATCGGCGCAAAGTGTCAAGGATACGACACTCGGCATCATGATCCATCACGAACAAAAATAATTGCTGAAAAAGTGCTACACAGCTAAAATGAAAATAACACGGATCTGCTATCTAAATCAAAAATCAAAAAAAGGGCAAAAAGAAATAAGCAAAAATACAAATTCTAATAACAAAAGCAAATAATAAAAAAAATGATATGCACAAATGGAAAAAGGCTTCAATCTATTATCTCCCTCTCCAAAAACTCACACGACTGTGTTCCCCGGCAACGGCGCCAAAAACTTGATGCTTAAGATCAAGGCAGTGAACCGATCGCACAAGTAATATAAAATGGGGGCTTTCACAAGTATCGATCTCACAAGGAACACAGTAAGGTGGAGTTAATTTCGAGGAGGACTTGAGATTGAAGTCCTCATGTCGGAGCTAACTAAGGGGGGTATTGATGTTTGCATAAACAGAAAATAAAACACAATCAACTACTCCTATGCAACGCCGCTATGCGATGCTTCGCCAGGCAGGATGGAAGACTAGTCGGGCCGCTATGCACCGAATCACTATGCGGATGGATGAGTAGGCTTGCGGATGAGTTGGTGAGAATGGTGGAATGAGGGTCGTGAGCACCTCTTCGCAACGCACGCCACTAGCAATTTCTAGTGCGGCAAGGGTGGATGGTGGTGGATGGAATATGGCGCAACTCAAGTAAATAACAAAAACATACAATCACATAGACATAATTGTATAAAACGTTTACAAACTAAGCATACTTCATCACTATAAATAGAGTTAAACACCAATATTCAACAAGAAAGCAAGAACAAGTCAAGAGATCGACCGAATCCGAAGTCTTGCTGAGGATTCACGGTTGGAATTGTCGGGTTGTCATTCCGCATCCAAGCTCGGTCCTCAACTGCGTCCGGGGTAGAGAAGGGCTATCACCACATTCCAATGGCCCATCTTCTTCATCTAACGATAGCGTACGAAGTTTGCTAGCTTTCCTTTGATTGATGGCTATGGCGTCAAACCCTACTTGAAGCTCACGGATGAAGGAGAAGGCCGAGAGGAAGCTCCGGCTTGGATTTGGTGGTGAAAGCTTGCCCGGAGCACCTCCCTAGGGTGGAAGATGAAGGGGAACGGCGGAGAAGGCGGAAAACGGCGGAGAAATGTCGAGCTCCGGATCCTCTTCCGAATTAGGGCGAGACCTGCACTATTTATACAAAAGCAGAAATGAACAATCCGCACGATCACAGGCGCACGACCAGTGGTGTTGCGCACTATATCCTGTGCTTGTGCGCACTGGCATGGAATATCAGGAAGAAGAACTGGGATAACGCGCACGAGTAGTGGCGCACGACCAATGGTCGTGCGCACTAAGTCCAATGGTCGTGCGATTACCCCAGACAGGACTCCAGAAAAGAGGAATCAATGCACACAATCAGTGGCGCACGACCGGCGGTCGTGCGCATTATGTCCAGTGTTCGTGCGCTTACCCCAGGCTGATTCTGGAAAAGATAGAGTAGTGTGCACGATCAGGGGCGCACGACCAGTGGTCGTGCGCATTATATCCCATGATCGTGCGCAGTATTCCTATTTCACAACCATCCCCGGACACGCACACGGCCCCTGTACCGATAGGAAAAACAAATCACTAATCTGTGCAGACATTCCAGACAATCACAAAAGGGAGTACAAAATATAAAAATAACAAAATACACAACCACGGGTATAAATGTGCACTTCCCATGGAAATAAAGATTATATGTAATAGGAACGATAAAGAACTAAAAGTGAAGTGCAACCGCGTGAAAACTAGCCTAGATGAGTCCAAAAATAGGTATATAAAGTGGACTCATCACACCCCCATACTTAACTGTTTGCGCGTCCCGAGCAAACAAAATCTAAGCAGATAGGGAAAAATACTAGTTAACAAAGAAATTGCGATACGAAGTACCATGCGAAGTCGCATGCTCGCGCGCGTAAAAATATAATAGAAGAAATTTCTAAGTATACAAAATAGTTTATACTTTTCACAATGCGTATCAAAATTTATTTTTACTCAAAAATAGAATCACGGTGAATCATCCGGTCATGCGTAGGGATAAAGTAGACTAATCGCTAGGCGAGCATTGCCAAAGATCAGGGCTCAGGATAACCTCCAAAGGAATCCACCAATGTCGGTGACCATATGCTTGCCCTTTCGCATTCTCTCCGCGGCACTGGTTTGGTCCACACACGAATCAGTAGGACTTGACGTGAAGAGATGGGGCTTGGGTTTCGGTGAGGTAAACAATGATAAACAGGAAGGCTATGCACCTAACCCAAATGATCTATCATAAAAAGAACCCCTCTACTAAGCAGAATACACGTGAGTACACCACACCCCCAGACTTAATTTTTCAAATATGGGTGTGTGTACCGCCTACTCCAAATACATTCTCATTTCCAAAATGATTTTCAATTAAAACTGTTTCTTTTCACTTTTTCTTCTTTACAAATATTTTTCTTTTTTTTCTTTATTCAAATCATCTTTTTATTTTTGCAATTTCAGCAAATATAACAATGGGGCACATCCACATAATCACATGTAAAATCACCACATCACACCCCAATCATTAAAATGTAAACACTAAAGCTCAACTTGGGTGTGCGACTATGATTGGCTATGAGGCTTTGGTGAAATCATGGTGGAGCTGAATCAAAAGGAGGGGTAGGCACAATGGGGCTAGCGAGGATAAGACGTCAGGAACGGTACAAAGCTCAACCGGGCCAAAATGATGGCCTACATCACGCTCATGCTAGTGAACTAACCTATACCCATGCTTCAAGAATATCTTGGGGCAAGTTCTTAGCCAACGAGAAAGACTATCCATCCTCCCGACTCGAGTAATACGAACCTAACGGCCGTCTACACACATCCCTAAGCTACCGTCGGATTCACACCGGATTCACCAATTTTTGAGTAGAATAAAAAGTATTAACGCAGTTAGAAAAATATAAAACTAAAAGCATATAGAAAAATTAAATCTACTCGAATTTCTACACGAGACGAGAGCAGTTGACTAGGAGCACAGCAAGGTCAACATTTTACTCCGTCTCACAATCCTATGTCAGCACCATAATTTTCTCAAATCTAACGAAGAAATGAGTTTAACTCGCAGCACACTAACAGCTAAGCACACGCTCAAGTGGGTGCAGTGGTGTGCAGTGCAATGAACTAATCAAAATAAAACAATAAAGGCTTCTAGTATGCACAAGAAATGTGTGCGTGCAATAGGTAACAAAACTAGCTCTCCCCCAGACTTAAACTAAACTACACAGCATATGATGGAGAAATTAAAATCATAAAGAGCTAAGGGAAGAGGTTACCCAATGCTCAGTTAGTGAGCATACCAGAAGACGTGTGGAAACCTGAAGCAGGCCCGCCATACGAAGAATCACAACCCCGCCAACACGAAGTTGTCAAGAATACCTGCAGGGGTGAGCTCCGCAAAAACAAAAGAAAATATACAAAAATAAATGCTAAAACTAAAAGAGACATTAAAAATAAAAATGCAGGAAAATGAAAGATAAGTACTGGGGTTATTGTCATCCCAGCACGACTTATTAAATTCTAAACAGTTCTAGCTAATGGTCCTATGAAATAAAAAATGCAAAGGTAACTGTTCAAATATCCGTTTCGGTAACGGGTACCGATACGGTGATAGAGCAGTTACCCATCTACCTAAATAATAATACCTGCCCAACACAGGTAGAGGAAATAGGAAGTATGATGAGGAGGAGACCTGGTCCTCACTCATCTCACCACAAAACAAATCCTTGCCTAGCAAGATTTCGTCCACCACAAGTTCGCTAGGGGCGAAGGTGACGGCAGGGGATTTCACTGTGAAGGAGGTAGGAACCTCCTCACACAAGATGATGCACTCGTCGACAGCCTGAGCGCAAGGCTCAACGTCAACCCAACTTACCTGTGGAGATTCAACCTGCACAGGCTCAGATAAAGAAGAAGGATCAAGAAATAAAGGAGACGAAGAACTAAAATAATCAGAAAATGGGAGAGTGATCCCGGTGTCACTCTCAATAGGATCCAAGCAGAGATCACTGTCGGTATCATACGAGTCGTACCGAGGGGAATCCGAGAACTCAAGGTCCGCGGTGGTAAGAGGAACGGCCTCATCCAATAATGAGGTGCAAACCTCCGCTTCGGAAAGACGGTATTCCTCATCCCACCGGGGTGCGTAAAAGTGTTCCGAAGGTCCACCTTCTCCGTCGGAGATAGAGGAATCATCATCCCACTTTGGTGCAACCTCGGGCACCGAATCATCCACAAATACGGCATCATCAACCGACTCACACAAAAATGGAGTAGCACAATCCGGCAAAAATTACGGAGGGGCAAGGCTGCTCTCAAAATCAAGCACTGAATGAGCAGGCCCCATCGCAAAATCATTCGCTGATGCCACCCCGTCGACGACCGGAACAATCTCATCGTCCCATACAGGGGCATCCATGAGTTTCTGCTCCTCTTTTTGTTGGCTAACACCAGAGTGATCATCATCACTCAAGGAAAGCTCGTAAAAAGGGATCGAGGGGCCCATGAAAGAGCTGTATGCGGCCAGAGATTCTTCAGTAATCTCAACGGGTAAAGAATGAGCAAAGTGCGTTATGTTAGTGTATGGGTCAGGCAACACCCTGGTAGGCTTGTCCACAACAGTCTTCCGCGAACGGGAGGTTGTTGTGCACACGCCCTCAGAGGGAGAAGGCTTGCACAAAAGAGGGCAATCCTTCAACATGTGGCCCACACCTTGACATAACAAACACTGAATGCAATGCTCAGCATTCATAACAGCAATGACATCGATGGATCGGCGCAAAGTGTCAAGGGTACGGCACTCGGCATCAGGATCCATCACGAACAAAAATAATTGCTGAAAAAGTGCTACACAGCTAAAATGAAAATAGCACGGATCTGCTATCTAAATCAAAAATCAGAAAAGGGCAAAAAGAAATAACCAAAAATAAAAATTCTAATAACAAAAGCAAATAATAAAAAAAAATGATATGCACAAATGGAAAAGGGCTTCAATCTATTATCTCCCTCTCCAAAAACTCACACGACTGTGTTCCCCGGCAACGGCGCCAAAAACTTGATGCTTAAGATCACGGTAGTGAACCGGTCGCACAAGTAATATAAAATGGGGGCTTTCCCAAGTATCGATCTCACAATGAACACAGTATGGTGGAGTTAATTTCGAGGAGGACTTGAGATTGATGTCCTCAGGTCGGAGCTAACTAAGGGGGGTATTGATGTTTGCGAAAACAGAAAATAAAACACTATCAACTACTCCTATGCAAAGCCGCTATGCGATGCTTCGTCAGGCGGGATGGAAGACTAGTCGGGCCGCTATGCACCGAATCACTAGGCGGATGGACGAGTAGGCTTGCGGATGAGGTGGTGAGAATGGCGGAATGAGGGTCGTGAGAACCTCTTCGCAACGCACGCCACTAGCAATTGCTAGTGCGGCAAGGGTGGATGGTGGTGGATGGAATATGGCGCAACTCAAGTAAATAACGAAAACATACAATCGCATAGACATAATTGTATAAAACGTTTACAAACTAAGCATACTTCATCACTATAAATAGAGTTAAACACCAATATTCAACAAGAAAGCAAGAACAAGTCAAGAGATCGACCGAATCCGAAGTCTTGTTGAGGATTCACGGTTGGAATCGTCGGGTTGTCATTCCGCATCCAAGCTCGGTCCTCAACTGCGTCCGGGGTAGAGAACAGCTGTCACCACCTTCCAATGGCCCGTCTTCTTCGTCTCACGATAGCGGACGAAGTTTGCTATCTTTCCTTTGCTTGATGGCTATGCCGTCAAACCCTACTTGAAGCTCACAGATGAAGGAGAAGGCCGAGAGGAAGCTCCGGCTTGGATTTGGCGGTGAAAGCTTGCCCGGAGAACCTCCCTAGGGTGGAAGATGAAGGGGAACGACAGAGAAGGCGGAAAACGGCGTAGAAATGTCGATCTCCGGATCCTCTTCCGAATTAGGGCGAGACCTGCACTATTTATACAAAAGCAGAAATGAACAATGCGCACGATCACAGGCGCACGACCAGTGGTCGTGCGCACTATATCCTGTGCTCGTGCGCACTGGCATGGAATATTAGGAAGAAGAACTGGGATAACGCGCACGAGTAGTGGCGCACGACCAATGGTCGTGCGCACTAAGTCCAATGGTCGTGCGATTACCCCAGATAGGACTCCAGAAAAGAGGAATCAATGCACACGATCAGTGGCGCATGACCGGCGGTCGTGCGCATTATGTCCAGTGGTCGTGCGCTTACCCCAGGCTGATTCTGGAAAACGTAGAGTAGTGCGCACGATCAGGGGCGCACGACCAGTGGTCGTGCGCATTATATCCCATGATCGTGCGCAGTATTCCTATTTCACAACCATCCCCGAACACGCACACGACCCCTGTACCGATAGGAAAAACAAATCACTAATCTGTGCAGACATTCCAGAAAATCACAAAAGGGAGTACAAACTATAAAAATAACAAAATACACAACCACGGGTATAAATGTGCACTTCTTATGGAAATAAAGATTAGATGAAATAGGAACGATAAAGAACTAAAAGTGAAGTGCAACCGCGTGAAAACTAGCCTAGATGTGTCCGAAAATAGGTATATAAAGTGGACTCATCAGGAGTATAGTGAATCTCAAAAGTGTAGTCCCCAAGGAACTCCAACCACCTTCGTTGTCGCATATTCAAGTCTTTCTGCTCCAATAGGTACTTTAGGCTCTTATGATCTGTATAGATCTCCACTTTCACTCCATAAAGGTAGTGCCGCCACAACTTTAGTGCAAAAATCACCGCCGCTAATTCCAAATCATGGACGGGATAATTTCGTGCATGCACTTTCAGCTGGCATGAGCCATAAGCAATTACCTTTCCATTTTGCAGAAGAACGCAGCATAAGCCGCTCCCTGAGGCATCACTATAAATCAAAAATCCCTCGGTCCCACTTGGCGAAGACAACACCGGCGCCGTGGTCAACCGAACCTTCAGCTCTACAAAAGCTCGTGCGCACTCTGGCATCCTAACAAACTTCTGATCTTTTCGCGTCAGCATGGTTAGCGGCAAAGCAATCCGCGAGAAGTTCTCAACAAATCTTCGGTAGTAGCCTGCAAGTCCAAAGAAACTCCTGACCTCGGCCACGGAAGACAACATTGGCCACTCTTCTATGGCCTTTATCTTCGCTGGATCCACTGCAATGCCCGCTCCACTCACCACATGGCTCAGAAAAGCCACCGATGATAGCCAAAGCTCGCACTTCGAGAACTTGGCATAGAGCTGATTTTGCCTCAAAGTAGTCAACACCAACCGCAAGTGAGTCTCATGCTCAGCTTTCGACTTCGAGTATACCAGGATATCATCAATGAACAATATCACGAACAAATCTAGGTACTCTCGGAATGTGCGGTGCATCAAATCCATAAACACTGAGGTCGCATTGCACAGTCCAAATGGCATGACTGTGAACTCATAGTGCCCATAAAGCCTTCCAAATGCGGTTTTGGGAATGTCACTTTCCCGAATTCGCAACTGGTAATAACCAGACTTCAGGTCCAACTTCGAATAGACGGTCGAGCCCACCAGCTGATCGAATAACTCATCAATCCGTGGTATCGGATATTTATTCTTCTCGGTCAGCTTATTCAGTTCACGGTAATCAATACATAACCGCAACCCACCATCTTTCTTCTTTACAAAAAGCACAGGCGCGCTCCAAGGTGACATGCTTGGGCGTATATAACCTTGCTCCAGCAATTCTTGTAATTGGACCTTCAACTCAGCCATCTCTTTTGGCGCGACGCGATATGGCGAGCGGGCCACAGGTTTCGCACCTGGCACCAACTCGATCGTAAAGTCAATCTCCCGCTGGGGTGGTAGCCCAGGGAGATCCGTGGGAAACACATCTATAAATTCCGCCACAATCAGAACCTCACAGACTGGCCTTAGGCACAACAGCCTGAATTAGTGCGAAGTAACACTCTGCACCCTTCCGAACAGCCTTGACTACCTGGAGTGCAGACATCAACGTCCTGCCCACTACTCATATACCCGCGAACTTTGTCTCCTATTCGGTATTCTAGCCCAACATGATTTCTTGGGACTGGCAATCAATCATGGCATGCTGCTCCGCAAGCCAATCCATACCAAATATCACGTCGAATTCTGATATTGGCAAAACAGATGCAATTAAACTGAAATCCCGACTTCCTATTTGAACCGCCACATCGCAAGCTTGATCCGCAAGCATCCAGCAGCCATTCGGCAATACTACTCTGATGCTATCTGTCTTTGCACGACTAGGTATCCCAAGCCGCGCAATAAACTCGTTAGACAGAAAAGAATACGACGCACTCGTATCAAACAGTGCTCGCGCCAGCGTGTCCCGAATCATCACAAAGCCTGAGACAATCATGTCACACACACAAACCACAAACACATATGTACTAAGCAAAGCATGTAAGCAATAGCATATACAAAACTAAACTCATACCTGTGATAACGTCACTCTGCTTGATGGCCTCCTGCAGGTCAAGATTGTAGACCCGGGGCTGCGCCTACGAGGCAGAGGAGTCCACTACTGCCTTACCCTTCTCCGCATACGACGCTCCCGCCTTCTTTTCATTCTTTGGCGGCACCCGACACTCTAGAGCGATATGCCCCACTCGGCCACAATTATAGCATATACGAGTATCCGGCTTTGAGGTGGCCCCTGACGTTGCTCCCGTTGCAACTGCTGAAGGAGCTTGTCCACTTGCCTTGGACTTCTTGCCCCACCTCTTCTTATAAAATGGTTTCCCAGATCGGGGCACCTTCCACTCCGGTTGCGTCACAGGCAAAGCTCTCTTCCCCTGCACCCTCTTCATATCCTTTTCCAGCGCGCTCGCAGTGTCAACCAACGCCTGGAAGCCTTGGTTCACAGAACTAGACACCAGGAACCTCAACTCGTCCCTCAGTCCTTCATAGAACCGATTTGTCTTCCTCTGCTCATCAGCAAAAATAGAACCCGCATATCGCCCCAAGCGAGTAAACTCATGCAGGTACGCGTCCACACTGCCATCACCTTGAGTTAGCCTTTGGAATTCATTTTCCATGGCTATCCATTGAGCCGCAGGAAGGTGCTTTACTAGGAAGAGTCGGGAGAACTCTTCCATCGATACTTGGGTTAAAGGACGACACGCCAAGTGATGCAACTCCATCTCATCCCACCACAATCTAGCTTCTCCTTCAAGCAGGAAGGTAGCTAAGGTTACTTTCTGATGCTCCGCCGTTCCAATCGCCATCATGACTCGCTTGACGTGCGATAGCCAATCCTCAGCCTGCGTAGGAGTTCCCTCTCCCGAGAACGTAGGCGGATGGAAACTCATAAATTGCGTCAGCTGCTTCTCAGCCGCTCGAGGAGCCACATCTACTATAGGTTCAGGCCTTGTCGCCACCTGTTCTGGCCTCACAGTCGGTTGATCCTGCCGAAGTGGCTGTCCTTGGATCATGGCAAATAAAGCCTCAGCAACTAAATGCACATGTTCCGCAGATGGTGGAGGTGAGGCACCATGGCTGGTGCCGTACTTTCATCAGAATGCTAGGGCTCAGACTGCCGAGCTCCACTCCGTGTCACCTAAAGGTGGACAAGACACACACATTTGTGGCCTTACACAAGCAAACAACACAAAATAGGAACATGCAGGTTCCTAAAACACACAAATGTGCATTCCTATCATGGACATTCAGGAGTTCACTCATAGAAATGTGGTTTGCACAAACACGTGCGCGTCACCCCACAAAAGAAGTCGACCACGACTTCGAGAGGAAAAGACCAAGACAGATGATACCAAAAATGTAACAACCCCATCCGTTCATATGGTATATCCTAGAAGGTCCGGCCGGGGCCCCACAGTATATATCACAAAACAGGCGGTGAAGGTACGGGATGATACCAGAGTAGCGCAGCGCACCTATCACAAAGCATTCTAGCGCAAGCTTATACTACCACTTAAACTCCTCTCTTGAATGTCCAACAAATAAAACCTCATATTTTATAGCATATAGGAATGTCTTACAACATGTAAACATCATTGGCCTTATGACCTTACAAGGCTTTCAAACAGTGGCCCCAACATTGGCGAGTAGGCCGGCCACAATAAAAGAAAACACAACAAGCATTTCCAAATAGCCTTCGAGGACTAGCAGGAGTAGCAGCAGCAATAGCAAGGAACTCAACCTTTATGCATCCCACTTGGCTCTCCAGCACCTGTACAGGGACAATCCACCCAACGGTGGAAAACAGAAGAAACGGTCAGCGTTCATCTGACCAAATTATAACGACCCTACCCCTTTTCTCGGGGCAGCGGTAATCTTCCCTACAGGCATATCATATCACAAGAATGGCAACATATCTCATATATTATGCTTTCACGCACACATGCCATCACAACCATTCGCCACCCGGCCCAACGGTCCGTGCACTCAGGGCACATTCTTGGTGTTCTGGCAAAGCACTTGCCCACCACCGTATCAGGGTCACAACCCAACGGTAACTTTCTTGAGCATTTACTCCATGTCGTGCAGCCGGAGTTCTAGTCTTACTACATCGGGATGGCCCGTAGCCCCCCCATTGTGTCATGGCGCGCATGCCTAAGACTCTCGCTATGCGCTCCAACAGACCACACCTTCTGGTCCATATCGGACGGACATAACGCAGGTCGGATCCTCTACCCCCCATTGCTCAAATCGCCTTGCCTTCACCGAGTACGGCGTACTCGCGGCTTAATCAAAGCGCGGGTCGGTCTCCCCAATCTTGTTCTTGGCATTCAGCCTAGGTATTTCTCTACACCCATTCACAATATAGCGGGTCTTTCCTGGGCATACCAGTACTTCCTGTTACTCGTTCACAGGTACAATACCGCAATAGCACAAATGTCAGGGGTCTTTCCTCGATATGCCAGTACTTCATGTTACTCTCTTCACAGGTGGACACCCTACGACATCAAGCATCACAAAGGGCCTTTCCTGGTCACACCAGTACTTCCTGTTACTCATTCACAGGGACAACCCAATAGCACAAGCATAATACAGATATTTTCCTGGACTACCACTGCAGTACTTCCTGCTACTACCCTTCATAGGCTTAACCCGTTGACTCCTTAAACTACACGTTTATCACGGAGTCTTCTCTGATTCGTATGCAACATCACCAATCCAGACCAACCTGTCCAAATGGGCTTCACACAGCATGCCTATTCCGTACTCCATTTCCGGATCTATATGCCAACAAAGGGGATTTCATGCATCCACCCAAAGACTCCCAAAATCAGCCACCTCTTGGTGGGGGAATCACAAACATATGCCAAAAGGAAGCCTTCACATGGCTAGGAAGAAAAGTCGTTACCCTTGAAGCCCTCTTTGGTGCCATGAACTCTAAGCTGGCTTAAACGACTCACAAGAGCTTTTCCTCCGCAACGTCGGCCTCGGATCTCTAGTCGGTAAACCGCAGCACCACCGGAGATCAGCCCCCTTTCCTCCTCCACCTTCTTCCTCTCTCTTTCTCTCTCTAGACGTGAATAAAGAGAAGACCAAATAAGTAATGAGATTGCTCTTCTCATTCACGGCCTTAAGGAAACAGGGAGGCCTCTCAGACCTTGGATCCAGGCTGAAGGAATGGACAGCCACAAATTTGCCAGAAAACCTGATTTTTTTCCTGACATGGCCTATGACACGGGCAGGCCGTGTGACTCAAGCGGTGCTCAACCGACTTATCCAAACCAGTGACACGCCCATGGGACACGCCTGTGTCCTGGGCCATGTCACCAACACGCCTTCAGATACGTCGTGTCCATGGCCGTGTTCATTAGGCTGAAAAAATCCCAAAATCGCCCGAGACTCACACGGCCTGTGAGACTCCTGTGTCCCAGGCCGTGTGCGCATACACGGCACTTCAACATGCCCCAACTCAAAAATTCGTCGGGCTGAGTTCGTCAAACCAAAGGGACATGCCCGATGACACGCCCGTTTCACAGGCAGTGTTCACTTCACTCGACAAACGTCGACCGCATCTCGACACTCGACGATCGTCGAGCAACTTTCGTCGAATGCGCTGACACACCCTGTGACATGCCCGTGTCACAGGCCGTGTCCAGAGTCGACCAAATTTTTTCGACCATTCGTCGACTGTTCCTCTCGACACTCGATGCACGCAAGACACTCCCTGGGACACGCCCGTGTCCCAGGCCGTGTCACCCGAAAATTGGCCTGCTGATAAAAATCGGGTTGTTACAACTCTCCCCTCCTACAAAAATTTCATCCTCGAAATTAAGACACAGGAAGGCAACCAGCAATCAACAACCAAAATGTTATAACATTAAAATTTTTATGTTACAACATTATTCTCTCTACAGATTACAAAAAAAGCTCGGGAAACTCTTCTCGCATGGTTTGCTCTCGCTCCCATATAAGTTCCTCACGGCCGCAGTTGTCCCACCGGACTTTAACCATGCCGACCATCTTGTTCCGCAACTGTTTCTTGGCTCGATCCTCGATCTGAATAGGTCTAACTCTCGTTGTTTGCCCATACTCCACCGGCACACGATCATCCGCGATCACTGGGCTGGATCTTTAACGGCCTTCTGAAGCACCGAGATGTGAAATACATCATGTAATCCACTCAAGTCTGCCGACAGAGCTAGCTGATAAGCCGCTTCTCCGACGCGCTCCACCACTTCAAATGGACCCAAATATCTTGGACTCAACTTTTTCAACCGTCGAATCCTGGAAACACCTTTGAAAGTTTTGATCTTCAAGTAGACCGTGAGATAAGGTGGATAGTATGTGAAGCTATTGAACATGAAGAGCCCAGTTGTTGTGTCCATGAGAGCCAGTATTATGATGACTATGAGCCTAGCTCCTGGGGACAAGGTCGGTGGCAATTGAAGGTGTTGAGCCTGAAGTGTCCAGCTGTTATGGCCATAAGAGCCAATAAGGGAAAAGGGAAGACTGAGCCGCATCTTGTCCTTCACCTTGATTGTTTTGTCCGTCGGTGTTGGCATGGAGATTTGAGCAACTAGAAATAGCTGATTCGTACCCGCGTTATGTCGTTCGAACTAGATTGCCTAAAGTAATTAGCTTTCATCCTTGGCATAATGAGAGTAATAGGCTACGAGCAGAAAAGACTAGAATACTCAAGTTTCGACCATCAAGTATGGGACTGTGGATGTGAAAGTTATTTAACTTTAGGTTAACTAATCACGGTTGAATAGGTCTTTGAGCTTTTAATAAATCTTTTGTTATTTTCAAGTTGTTATATCTAGATATTGTCCTTAAATCCTGCAATCATGAAGAAAAACAGGCGCACACAGCAAACACCGGTATTTATAGTGGTTCCCCAATTGGGTACATGCACTTTCCCTCCCACCTATCCAACTTATTTGTTGGACTCGGCACAAACTCCTCCACTTATGCTCCTCGGAGCTTACACCTCAAGACCTCAGCCTTACACACAGATTCTTCTCAGAATCCAACTCAAAACCACAAGGGTTCCTACCTCAGAGCTCTGTAGAACTCCTACACCTTAGTGATTACCAGGTCATCTACCTCAGCCTTATTTCTAAGGCCTACACTCAGGCTCTTCAGCCCTACATCTTTAGGCACAAGGCCATACTCTCAGAGTGCTGCAACACTCCTACAAATCAGTACCCTTTCAGGAACCTACAACTCAGCCTCCTCCAAGGCCTACAATCTTAGTGATAATCTTGTCACCTACAGCTCAGTGACTCTTCAGTCACCTATCTCAGGCACAAGGCCCTACACTCAAGCTTGGAGGACAGATCTACCTCAGATCCACACTTAGTACCTACCTCAGAGAGCAGAACACTCCTACCTCAGGCACTTAAGCCCTACAGCTCAGATCCTCACTTGGATACTACCTCAATGCCCCAATATGGCACCTACCTCAGTGACAAATTTGTGACCTACCTCAGGCACAAAGTGCCCTACACTCAGTTTCAGGAAACTTAAAACCTACAAGAAATAAAACAGGATGTTGAAGAAAATAAGACAAATGACTCAGAGAAATATCTCTGAGTCAACTTTGCTGGACTGAGCAGATTTCAGTCCAACTCACTTGCTATAGAAGGAAACAGCCTTCTTCTACAACCATCCCTTTTTACTACTGCACAAACGAGCAGCTTCCAACTTGCTGAAAAGATGAATTAGCTACACTATTCTGAAGAGAACAAACTTGCTGAACTTTGAAGTGCTTTAGCTATCTCTCTTTTTCTTCAGGCTAACTTGGCTGGACTTTAGCTTTCAAGCTTCAACGGAAGAAAATGTCCACCCACCTCTTTTCAAATTTTCTTTTTCTGTATTCGTTACCCTAATCCCTTTTCAGTTTCCTTTTATATGCGTTTATTTGAATCAATGACACAATAGAATGTGGGCCCATCAAGGATTGGTGAGTGCCATCTCCATCAGAAAGGGACAAAACAACTTTTAGCGCTACATCAGCTTTTCCGCAATGGCTTCCTGTAATTTTGGTTTGATGACGTCAGTAGTGGTCATCAACATCTAGGCTTAAAACATTTCCAGAATTCCATCAAGTATTGAGTGATGTTAAGACACTCAATGTCGTCAGCCTTGCCTCTCAGTGCTTTTGGACTTAGAAAATTCCCTGGCTTTTTCTCAGCGGTTTTGTCTCAGCGGTCTAATGGATTTTTCATTATTAGTTGAGACATGTCTTTGTCTCAGCGGTCTCAGTCGTTTTTGATTTTAACTGTCTCAACGCTTCCTTCTTTATAAGAAGCGTTGAGTGAACCTGCTTCACTCAATGCTTCTAGACTTAGAAAAAATCCAGCCAGTTTTGTCTCAGCTGTTTACCTCTTAACTGTCTCAGCGCTTCCTTCTTTAATATAATCGTTGAGTGAATCCGCTTCACTTAACGCTTTTGTACTTAGAAATTTCCAGCCAATTTTATCTCTGCTGTCTCAGCCATCTCAATGTTATCTTCTCATCTATCTCAGCTATCTCAGCGGTCTCAATGCTATCTTCTCAGCAGTCTTCAGCTATCTCAACGCTATCTTCCCAGCTATCTCAGCTGTCTTAGTGGTCACAATGCTATCTTCTCAGCTGACTCAGCCGTCTCAGCGGTCTCAATGCCTTCTTCTCAGTGGTCTCAGTGCTTTTGCCTTAGATAGATTTTCTAGCTTTAGCTTACCAAGTGTTGAGCTGAGTTCGACGATATGTAAGCTGAGCTCAATGAACTTCAAGCTGAGCTTGACGAAAGTTGAAACCTGAACTCTTTTGCTTATCTACTAAATGTTGAGTTGTGCTCGACGATCAGTGAGCTGAGTTCGACAAACTCTGAGCTGAGTTCGATGAAATTTGAGTTTACTGCCCAACTCATTTTCTTTACCTGTCCAATCATGGACTACCTGCATGCAAGAACTAGAGCACACATCAAATACATTATGTATGTATGTCATTGACCCATTTGAAATCTTACAAATCTAGGATATTGGGATCAATAGACCCAACAATCTCCCCTTATTTGAAGAAGTCAAAACAATACAGGTCATTGACAACTCAACATTTCATCATAATAAAATTTAATAGTAGTAGAGTGTGGAAGTATTACCATTTCTCCATCCTGTGGAGAATAACTTACTCCCATTGGCATTTTGCCATCCTTACTGTTCCACCTATATGTACTTCTCAGCCCTTGACTTCTTTCCTCCCCATTTTTGACTTCTGCAATAGGGAGCATACTGATAGGTTTTTCTCCCCCTATCTATCTCATTATGACTGAAACTAGTTCAGCTGTTGGGCTAGCCCCCCCTCAGCAGTTGCACATTATCTTCAGTACCTGCAACATGAATAGTGCAGCATATGGTAGAAGAGAGAATCGAAGCTACACAAGATTCAACATGCCCAATTCAATTTTGAAGGTGTTGAACTTGGCTTCATATAGTGGCTTAGTGAAGATATCAGCCACTTGCCTGTCTGTGGAGACAAACTTAAGGGAGATGTCTTCCCTTTCCACATGTTCTCTAATAAAATGATACCTAATTTCTATATGCTTTGTCCTACTATGAGAGACAGGATTCCTAGCTATAGAAATTGCACTAGTAGAATCACAAAAGATTGGAGTTCTACTTATCTGAACATTGTAGTCTTAAAGTTGATGCTGAATCCACAACAAGTTAGCACAGCAGCTTCCAGTTGAAATATACTCAGACTCTACTGTTGAGATTGTAACACTTGTCTGTTTCTTACTGCTCCAATGGACAACCTTTCCACCAAGAAAATGATAGGAGCCTGAAGTGATCTTCCTGTCATCCTTGCAGCCTGCAAAATCTGCATCTGAATATCTTGTTAGTTCAAATTCCCCATTCCTGGGATACCATAGGCCAAGATCTGGGGTTCCCTTTAATATATCTCAAGATTCTTTTCACAACAGTATAGTGAGACTCTTTAGGACATGCCTGATACCTAGCACAGACACATGTTGCATATATAAGTGTAGGCCTACTTACAGTGAGGTAGAGATGGGAGCTAACTATACCTCTATACAGAGTTTGATCAATAGGCTTCCCTGGATCATCTTTTCCTATAGGCATACTTGAGCTCATGGGAGTTCTTATGGCGGAAGCATTCTCCATACCATATTTCTTAATAATCTCCGTGATGGATATTGACTGGGATATGGATAGACCATCATCAATCTGTTTTACTTGGAGTCCCAAGAAAAACTTTAATTCACACATACTACTCATCTCAAACTTCCCCTGCATAAGTTTTGCAAACTTCCTACAGATGTTGTCATCAGTAGAGACAAATATTATGTCATCAACATAAATCTAGACTAGGATGATCTTGCCCTTAGATTCCCTTAAGAATATGGTCTTGTCTATCTTCCCCCTTGAGAATTTGTTCTCAATGAGGAAGGTAGACAATATCTCATACCATGCTCTTGGGGCTTGCTTGAGCCCATAAAGAGCTTTCCTAAGCCTATATACAACAGTAGGAAAGTTAGAATCAATAAAACCTGCAGGCTGATCTACATAAACCTCTTCCTTCAAGTCTCCATTCAGGAAGGCTGACTTGACATCCATCTGGAATACCTTGAATCCCTAAAAGGCTGTAAATGTAAGGAATAGTATGATTGATTCCAACCTTGCAACTGGGGCAAAGGTTTGATCATAATCAATCCCTTCATCCTATCTATACCCTTTGGCCACTAGTCTAGCTTTATTCTTGATTACAATGCCATTTTCATCAAGTTTATTTCGGAAAATCCACTTGACTCCAATGACATTGTGTCCATCTGGTCTAGGAACCAGCTTCCAGACCTTGCACCTTTTGAACTTGTTCAGTTCTTCCTGCATTGCACCAATCCATAATTGGTCTTGATTTGGTTCTTCCAATTTCTTGGGCTCCTCTTATGATAGGAAGCTGGAATAGAGTGTTGTGTTGAGACTCCTGCTTCTGATCTGTATACCTTGTCTAGCCTCACCTATTATCTGCTCTGGAGGATGATCTCTAAGATACCTGGCTGCTGGGGAAGTTTGACTGCTTCCTGCTGATCATCATTTTCTTCAACAGGTTTGTCTTCATTTCCAGCTTGAGTTCCCTGTGCTTCCTCTGGACAGCATCCCTCTCCATAATCTTCTTGCAAAGCTGGGTCTTTATCTATGATGGAGAGCTTTTCCATCATGACTTCTATTCCAGCAGAGCTAGGCAAAGGTCTTGATAGCTCACTATCAATCATGCATGACTCATCAAACACTACATGGACAGACTCTTCTACAACTTGATTTGTCAAGTTATAGACTCTATAAGCCCTACTATTATTGTTGTACCCAACAAATATCCTCTCATGGGAATTGGCAGTAAATTTAGTCACTTTTGATTTACCATTGTCTAGGATAAAACACTTGCAACTAAAGATCCTGAAGTAGGACATGTTTGGTTTTCTGCCCTTCAAGATCTCATAGGGAGTCTTCTTGTGACCTTTGGTGATAGAAGCCCTATTGAGCACATGACATGCAGTGTTAACTACCTCAGCCCAAAAATATTCAGGAGAGAAATGTCACTCAATAGTGTTCTTCCATCTTTTATGAGAGTCCTGTTTTTCCTCTCAGCTAACCCATTTTGTTGCGGTGTTCTTGGAGAGGAGAACTCTTGATGAATCCCTTGCTCTTCACAGAATGTAGTCAAGCAGCAGACTGAAACTCAGTTCTATGGTTACTTCTCATTTTGACCACAGAGCATGCAAGCTTATTCTGAATTTGCCTGACAAAATTTGTGAAGATTTCAAGGGTTTCAACCTTTCTTCTAAGGAAGAACACTCAAGTAAACCTGGAATAGTCATCAACTACCATATGGGTGTAGACCTTCGTACCTTGACTATGAACTGGCATAGTACCAAACAAGTACATATGCAGGAGATACAAGCATCTCACCGAGTCCTTGGCCCCAATGCTCTTGAAATAGGTATTAGTCTGCTTGCCCTTTTGGCAAGCAGCACAGATACCCTCCTTGGAGAATTTTATTTTGCACCATTCCTAACAAGCTCATCACTGAAGAGCTGACCAATGGTCATATAATTCAAATGATCCACTCTCTTGTGCCACTGGACACAATATGAGACTTTCTCATCTGCAACTAGGCATATAGGGGAACTTTTTTCTAAGCAAGAAAAATTTAAGCAATGGACATTTCCACTCCTCGTTCCTATTAAGATTACACTTTGGTCACTTATCCTCTTGATGTGAAACTTATCCTTGTGGAAGGAAATGTCATAACCATGATCGCATAGTTGACTTATGCTTATGAGGTTGTGTTGCAACCCCTCTACATAAGCCACCTTTGTGATGGTGATTATGCCATTTGAGATATTACCAAAGCCTCTGGTTATCCCCTTATCCAAGCCTCCAAAAATGACCTTGGGTCCATTCTTTACTGGAGTGTACTCCTTCAATAGCTCCTTTGTTCCAGTCATGTGCCTGGAACATCCACTGTCCAAGTACCATTTAGGGTAACTGGTACTTGAACTAACCTGAAATGAACACAAATCACCTTACCTTAGGATCCCAATTTCTATTTGGTCCTAGGTTCACATTAGTCTGAAAATAACCATGCTTTCCTACAGAATTCCTAACAAGTTGGCAACTTCTGGACACAGAAGGATTGTGCCAGCATTCTACAACATAGTGGCCCACTTTGCCATAACACCAGCACTCATAGATATTATATCTCCTTTTCTGTTTGGGACCAGCATTTGGTTGTATTGCTTCCTGAACAGTGGGGAGATGTGCTACTTTATACTTCTGCCTTCTTTCAGCAGCCATTTGACTAAAGGATAGTCTTTCAGCTGGCTGTGTTGGTCTTCTCTGAGAACCACCAGCTACATGTCTCTTTTTAGCTAACATGCATCTGATAGCATCTGAGATTGCCATTCCAACCCTACTAGAAGACTCACCTTGAGTCACTACTGTTGCTGGGTGATTTAGATTTTTAGCAGCTGCAATATCTTTGAGTTTTGGGGCTAGGGCACCAAACGCAAATGGTCTACGATGGGCCATTTAGATTTCCTCATGGGAAACCTTAAAGGCTTTCACATGGTTGTACCTTCCACCATGGCTGGGGCCATAATAGTCCATACCAGTGGATCTGTCATTCTCCCAGTGACCATAACAGCTTTCATGGTCATACCTGTTATAAGGCAATAACACTCTCTGAAAAGGAATTTGAGGTAGAGATGCTAGAGGTACAACTGGTGCCTTCCCTTTTCCCTTTCCTTTTAGATTGGAAGGTCTAGCAGGTCCATTAAATCCCAACCCTTTCTTACCAGCTTGGGTAAGGTGGGTATCAATTAAGGGCAGCACAGTGTTTGTCTTAGAAAATTTGCTCACCAGTAACTTCTCATTTAAGAGATTATTTTCAAGTTTTTGGATAAGTTTTTCATTTGAGACTCTTACCACAGACTCACTGTCAATAATCTCCTTGAGCTGGGCTGCTTAAGCAGCCATGTCAGTGATGGCCTTTTCTTGGTCTTCACACTTACTTTTAAGACTTAGAAGCTCTTTTGTCTGTATCTTGGCAAGTAGCTTGCATTTCTTGAATGCCTCAAGAAGTTCTCCATACTTGGCAATTATGGAGTTGTCATCATCCTCAGAGTCTGAATCCCCTTCATCTCTTGATGATTGAGGTTCAGAGTCTAAGTCAGCCTCATGACTAGAAATAGAAGAGTGTGGTTTAGCATTTACCTGAGTCTGACCAGACTGATCATGGCTTCTTTCTTCATCTGTCATTGTCATTAGTTCATGGTACTGAGCATCTCCTTCTTCATCTTCATCCACCTCTGAGTCACTATCAGACTGTGACAGAGGGGCCCTGATCCCTATTCTAGAAGCAGGGAACTCTTCAGATTTCTCTTCAGCAACAGCAATAATCCCATTGTAGGCTTCATCTTCTTCACTGTCTGACTTAGAGGAAGAGTCAGACCAGGTTTTCTCTTTCTTGTCCACAAGGGACTTCTCTTTCTTCTTTCCCATGTGGTGCTTCTTCACTGTTTCTTCTTTCCTCTTCACTGGGCAGTCAGTAATTACATGCCTAGGTTTGTAGTAGCAAAAACAAATAATGTTAGAGGAAGATTGTTTATTAGAGTTAGGAGCATAGTTGTCCTCCTTAGAGGATTTCCTTCTGTACTGAGAGGAGGACGGCGGCCTTCTGTTCTTCCAATGCCCCTTCTTCATGAATTTCTGAAACTGCCTGAAGAAGGCAGTAAAGTCCTCATCAGATGTATGGCTGTCATATGTGCTTGACCTAGAGCTCTCAGATTCTGACACAGCAGTTCTCCTCACTGGAGAGATCTTCTTTCTACTCCTGGTTGAAGCGTCAGCTTTTAAAGACACAGATTTCTCCTTGCTCTATGACTTGCTACTCTTCTCTTCTTTTTCCTTCCTTGCAGCAAGCTGCATATTATAGGGCAGTACCTTTCCAAACAGGGTTGGAGGTGGTGTGTCTGCTAGCTTGCCCATCTCCCTGATGGAAAAGATCTTTGTGTCCCAATCATTTGTGAGGGACTTGAGAAATTTTTCAATCAGCTCATAGGTGCTGAAGACCCTTCCATATGTTCTCATTTTATTGACAGTTCTTAAGAATCTCTCAAAACTTTCAGCAATGCCCTCAGACTTTCCTTGTCTGAAGGCCTTATACTCCTGGTTAAGCAGGGATTTTCTGTCATACCTCACCTCTTCTGAGCCCTTTATGAACAACACTAGGGTGTCCCACATCTCCTTGGAGGTCTTGCAGTGCACCAGATTCTAAAATATAGAATCATCTACTACATTGGCAATGATATTTTGAGCTCTATTGTCCATGGAGGCAAGGAGGAGCTCATCCTTGTTCATTTCTTCATATCATTTAGGAGTCTGGATGTTGGCATCCAGAACTGAGATCTTCATGGGGATGAAGGGTCCCTCTTGGACTATGATGTAGATCCTAGGGTCAGCAGCTTCCATGAACAGTCTGACCCTTTCCTTCCAAAGCCCAAACCCTTCCTTTCTGTTGATTGGAAACTTCATGGCTCCCAATTCCTTGTAGTTTACAGCAGACCCCATTCTTTATCTTATAGCTAACCTTGGAGGTATACTCAGATTGTTAAATCCTTTTTGAGTAACCTCCCTCTGATACCACTTGAAAGTTATTTAACTGTAGGTTAGCTAATCACCTAGAGGGGGGGTGAATAGGTCTTTGAGCTTTTAATAAATCTTTTGTTATTTTCAAGTTGTTCTATATATAGCTTGTCCTTAAATCATGCAATCACAAAGAAAAAACAAGCACACACAGTAAAGACCAGGATTTATAGTGGTTCCCCAATTGGGTACATCCACTTTCCCTCCCACCTATCCAACTTATTTGTTGGACTCGACACAAACTCCTCCACTTATGCTTCTCAGAGCTTACACCTTAGGCCCTCGGCCTTACACACAGATTCTTCTCAGAATCCAACTCAGAACCATAAGGGTTCCTACCTCAGAGCTCTGCAGAACTCCTACAACTCAGTGATCCACTAATCACCTACCTCAGCCTTATTTCTAAGGCCTACACTCAGGCTCTTTAGCCCTACAGCTTCAGGCACACGACACTAATCTTAGAGTGTTGCATCACTCCTACAACTCAGTAGCCTTTCTGGTAGCTACAGCTCAGCGTCATCCAAGGCCTACAATCTTATTGACAATCTTGTCACCTACAGCTCAATGATTCTTTAGTCACCTACCTCAAGCACAAGGCCATACACTCAGGCTGGGAGGACAGCCCTACCTCAGATCCTCACTTGGTTCCTACCTCAGAGAGCAGCACTCTCCTATCTCAGGTACTTAAGCCTGATAGCTCAGAACCTCACTTGGATCCTACCTCATTGCCCCAACAGGGAACCTACCTGAGTGATAATTTTGTCACCTACCTCAGGAACAAAGTGCCCTACACTCAGATTCAGAAAACCTGAATCCTACAAGAAATAAAATATGATGTTGAAGAAAATAAAACAAATGACTCAGAGAAATATCCATGAGTCAACATTGCTGGACTGAGCAGATTTCAGTCCAGCTCACTTGCTATGGAAGGAAACAGCCTTCTTCTACAACTATCCCTTTTTACTACTGCATAGACGAGCAGCTTCCAACTTACTGAAGAGATAAAAAAGCTACATTGTGCTGAAGAGAACAAACTTGCTGAACTTCGAAGTGCTTCAGCTATCTCTCTTTTTCTTCAGGCTAACTTGGCTGGACTTTAGTTTTCAAGCTTCAACGGAAGAAAATGTCCAGCCGCCTCTTTTCAATTTTTCTTTTTCAGCATTCGTTAAACCTAATAACTTTTACGTTTTCTTTTTATATATGTTGATTTGTATCAACGACATAATAGAATGTGGGCCCACCAAGGATTGGTGAGCTTCATCTCCATCAAAAGGGACAAAACATCTTTCGGCGATGTATCAGCTTTCTCGCAATGGTTTCCTGCAATTTGACTTTGATGACGTCAGCAGTGGTCCTCAACATCTAGACTCAGAAAAATTTCCAGAATTCCATCGAGCATTGAGTGATGTTAAGACACTCAACACCATCAGCCTTGGATCTCAGCTCTTCTGGACTTAGAAAAATCCCTGGCTTTATCTTAGCAGTTTTGTCTCAGCGGTCTCAGCGGTTTTTTGTTATTAGCTGAGACATGCCTTTGTCTCAGCGGTTTTTGCTTTTAACTGTCTCAGCGCTTCCTTCTTCATTGGAAGCGTTGAGTGAACCTGCTTCACTCAATACTTCCGGACTTAGAAACAATCCAGCCAGTTTTGTCTCAGATGTTTACCTTTTAACTGTCTCAGCGCTTCCTGCTTTATTAGAAGCGTTGAGTGAATCTGCTTCACTCAACGCTTTTGGACTTAGAAATTTCCAGCCAATTTTGTCTCTACTGTCTCAGTCGTCTCAACGCTATCTTCTCAGCAGTCTCAGCGGTCTCAACACTATCTTCTCAGCTCTCTCCCCGGTAATGGCGCCAAAAACTTGATGCAGGTTAAAACTCCAAAAATTATTAAGAGCACGCGGCGCCCCAGGCGGTTTATTTAGAAAAGCGGATTTGGTTTTATTGAGAAAACGGGGCATGCAGATTTATTATTTGGATATAAAATAGTGAAATTGAGTTTTAACGAAAGGAGGCAAGTGCACCTATCATGTGTAGTGCAGGATATTCCAGTGTGAAATATCGAGGTCGTATTGTTCTCGGGGTCGGGTTGATTATTTCTACTCTTCCCTGGAGGGGACAATTATTCTACCGATATTTAACTTGTCGGGTTATTTTTTAATATATAAACAAAAGGCATTAAATGCGTTAAGCAAAGGTGGCGCCGATGAAGAGCTTAACGCAACTGCATCGAATAAAATTTGAACTAAAATATACTTTTAATAAAAAAAGATCCTAAATTTCAAATTAATTAAGGAGGAGACTTGGCTGTGGAGGTTCCACTAAAATGAGCTCACCTATCTCTAGGACTATCGCTCACCTGAACATTAAGACTATTAGACCGGGCTCCCATCCGACGAAGGATTCCTCTTAATGCCTGCATTACGCTAAGAACCCCACTATTGGGTGGGGAACCCAATCAGGTAGAGTTTGCGCGCCTCCTCTCTCGAGGATTAGTGCGGAACTCCATTTACCAAGGGGTGATCGGTCCAAATGCACGGGCCTCTCAGCTAGCTAGCGTATGGACTATGGAAAAAGAGCCCACACATCAATTATGTGGTTCTACGCATCGTAAACCCGAGGCAAACCTTAAGTTAATTTAATTAATTAGAAAAACAGGACCTTTAATTATTTAAAGCTATTTTATCTGTCCCAATACTCTTCGATACTGAGGGCTAAGAGCGGTTAGCCACTCCTCGGAATGGGGACGGCTTGCGATGAAAGCAATAAAATTAAAGCAGAAAATGAAAGCTTAAAAGGAAAGAAATAAAGGAAAGCTGTAAAAAAAGCAGAAAATTGCAAGTCCTACTCAAACGAGTATGACTGAAATGAAAGCAGTAAAATACAAGTCCCGGCTCAAACAAGTGGCCGGGAAAATAAAACGCACACACATGACAAAATTGAAAACACACTGCGCCATTTAACTCTTAACGAGTAGGCGGAAATAAATGCGCACACGCACACACACTACATGATTTGAAAGAAAGTTATGAAAATTAACTCATACACGCACATACGCAGTTGAAAAAAATATGAAAAACAAAGAGACTGAAAAATGAAAACAACTATATTTCTACCGCTAGAATGCGGTAGAAATGCATAAAAAGAGAAAATAAAAAGTAAACGAGCAAAAAGTTTTGGAAAATTAAAACAAAAATCGAAGTGATCGAAAAATTAAAACGATTACGTTTTCATTCTTATAAGTTTATTGAAATGCATAAAAAGTGAAAATAAAACTAAAAAAGAACGAAAAGTCTTACGATCCTAAAGAGGCAAAGTTAAAGAAAATTAAAAACCACCTTTTAAAATATTTTTATAAACCCATAGGAATGAAAACAAAGTAAAAATTATAAACTAAACCTAAACAAGTACGGTGCATGAAAATAATATTACGATTACGACGGCTAGAAAATTGATAAATTTCTAAGTTAAACTAGTTACCAAAGTTAAAAAAAAAACATAAAAAGCACAAAAAGGAGAACAAAAAATTACTTAAGGTAGGGCACTTTGGCAGATTTTCATACAACATAGAGGAGAAAAGAAACATTTTTATTAAGTAAAAAAAGGGTTACCACAAAGCAAAAACAAATACATAAAAAAGCGGGGAGTGAAAATTCTGTTACATTGCATAAACAGCCCCCAAGAACAGTCCTAACCTAAGCAAAATGGATCCAAAAAAAGGAACATGGGTTCAGCCAAAACGGGGCAATTTATAGGGAAAACTTCATGGGACACTCCCTCTGACACAGGCGTGTCGGGGGGGGGGGTGTCAGTACTATTCATAAGGTGATCGGCTATTTGACTATAAAGGTGACTTCACGGATGAAAATGTGGAGGTCACGCCCTAGGTCACGGGCGTGACGCTGGGCGTGTCGGGGAGGTCGATCTGGGCGCGGGTCACGTTGAAAAGTCATTGCGTGGGTATTGTCAGCTAAGTGGAGGAGTACATGCCCGTGTGGCTTCTTGACACGGGCGTGTCGGGTCGGCTCGACGATCGTCGAGTGCGGTTTCATCGAGCTTGCGTGACATGGGCTTGGGTCACGGGGAGTGTCAAATGACACAGGCGTGTGGTTGGGCGTGTCAACACTTTTTTTCTTCAAAAACTTCTACTTTCATGGGAAATTGAAGATTATGCCTAGGTCACGGGCGTGACCCATAGTACATGTGCGTGTACTTGCATTTTTTTGGCATTTTTTCTGAAAATTTCAAGCAACAAAAATAAAGTAAGTTAGAACTACTTTTACAAAAAAGAGAAACATTTTATTAAAGAAATTTAACTAAAAATAATGAAAATAAATGAAAATGATTTAATTAATGTATATAAAAATATGTATATTTATAACTCATCAAATACCCCCATACTTAAGCTATTGCTATTACAACGCAAAAGTTGGAGATGAACTTATAATGAATTCAAAAAATTCTAAGTTTAGCTATCGCTTGAATTAATTGGAAGAAAGTTCTAAATAAATATTCGGGGTATAAGAGTTAAATCCTAAATTATGATAAAAATTTAAATAAATGAAGAGTTTCAGCTAAAGACTTCTCGATATAATCGAATAGATAGAAAAAAGTTTTATTTGTTAGTTTAACAAAAATATATTAGATTTATAAAAACTTTAGTTTGTAAGAAATAATAGGAAATAATGAAATTTACAAATTATGCTTTCAAAAAGATTTTAAAATTAAATCTACAATCGTTTGAAATTGGCGAAGGGGGATATCATGGTATATGAAGAAGGCTTTGGTTTAGAGGCGAGGGTATTTTTTTCGCTCAAACATCTAATGATTTTTTTTGGTTTGAATGTGAATGTTAGGAAAATGAAATCTTATTTTCCATAACATATAAAATTTTTTAATAACTTCATAATAATCCAATGTTTATGTATAGGAGTAATGAATTTTATCCTCTTACTCTGTAACATATAATAATTTTAAATATTGGATGTCTATGTTTACGGAATGAAATCATATTCTCATTAACATAGGATCTTTTAAAGATCAAAATCATGTCAAGTAAAACATGAAAAAAAGGTGATAGGTTTTTTTGCAGAAGAAAAGTAGATTTAGTAAAAAAACCTTTTGAGAGCAAATTTTATAAATTAAACGTTCCTATATTTCAAAAAAAACTTGGAGTAACATAATATGAAATCTAAGCTTGTTATTTCTAACAAAATAAATGTGCAGCTATTTAGATAAGTTAGAAGTAATGCTGAAAATAGGTAACTTATCTAAAAAAATAAAGCATAAGAAATTCTTTAAAGCTTGACCCCAGATACCTAAATCTATCTATCTCCAATTAATAAACGAATAGAAAACAAAGAATTAATAAAATTCGCTTATAAATAAACTCGCAACTAAATTTTTAGAGAGCGAAAAGGGTTAAGGATGAGATATTTGATTTATTGGTTACATAATTTCAATTTTTTGGATTTTTAGAGTTTTATCTTTTTTGTATTTTTTGAATATTTTCTTTTTTTGGAATTTTATAGTTATTCCCTTTTTAGGATTTTTTGGATTTTCTAATTTTTTTTGACAAGTTTTATCAAGTTATTTACAAGAAAGGGATGAGAAAGAAGTGTTATTTACGAAGAAGAGGGGGGAAAGAGAAAGATTTTTTACAAAGAAGAAGAGAGGGGGAAAAAGAAAGATTTTTTTAATAAAAATATTTACAAAAAACAACATTTTTGAATTTTTTGTTTATAATTTTTTATGATTTTTTTTTGGGTTTTATGAAATTTTTTTTTTGAATTTTTGTTTATAAAAAACAAGGAGAAAATTTTTTGAAGGTTTTAATTTTTGCAATTTTTTGTATTTTTGATGAGTGTTTTATTATTGCAGAATATAGAAGTGCAGAAATAGAAAAATAAGAAAACACCCTCATACTTAAACCCAATATTGTCCCCAATGTTGCAATATAAGTATGCGGAATGATAATATACAAAATAAAATATGCACAAAAATAAAAAGAGAGGGTAGAGGCTTCCCTAAGACGAGTTCGGGGAAGGCCCGGGTTGAAACACTGCATTATTTAGAAAAAAGAAAGAAGCAAAAAGATAACAGTAAAATAAAAGAGAAAAATTCGGCCAAAAGGTTGTGTGTGGTTGGGGGCATGTGTAAGTGACTCGAAGTAGCTAACATCTTAGCTACGAGAGGGTGTACAAAAAGGCGTTCCCCTAACGCGCACAAGAGTGGGAAGTACACCGAAGTGCGAAAAATAGATATATAATTTTTGAATAATAGAAAAATTTTATTTATTTTCAAGTGTTTATTATATTTTTTGGTAAATGTTTTTGGGTTATTTTTTTAGAATTTTTGGTTTTTAGATTTTTTGTGGGTTTTTAGTTTTTTAAGTTTTTTTTTTGTTATAGTTTTTAGTTTTTTTCTTGTTTTTAGATTTGTTAGTGTTTTTAGTTTTTTATGTTTTTTGGGAGTTTTTAGTTTTTAGATTTTTTGTTGTTTTTAGTGTTTTCATAAAAAAATAATGAGAAATTTTTTAGATTTTATGGTTTTTCATTTTTTAGTGTTTCGATTTTTTTGGTTTTATAGTTTTTTTTTTGAGTTTATGAAAACGACTTAGTTCAAAAATATTTTTATTTATAGATAATATTAATATGATAATAATTTTGTAAGTTTTTTTTTGTTTTTTTGTTAAAGTAGTTTTATTATTATTATTATTATTATTATTATTAATAGTAGTAGCCGTAATTTTTTTGGATGGACATTTTTTGATAAATATAAAAAAAGGTAAAAAATAATAGGTCTCCAGAGTTCAAAATAACGACTCGAAAGATCCCCGGCAACGGCGCCGAAAACTTGATGGTAAAAATTCCAAAAATAGTAAGAGCACGCGGCGCCCCGGCCGGTTTATTTAGAAAAGTGCATTTGGTCTTATTTAGAAAACGGGGCGCGCGGATTTATTATTTGGATATAAAACATTGAAATTGAGTTTTAACGAAAGGAGACAAGTGCACCTATCATGTGTAGTATAGGATATTCCAGTGTGGAATATCGAGGTCGTATTATTCTAAGGGTCAGGTTGATTATTTCTACTCTTCCCTGAAGGAGACTATTATTCTACCGATATTTAACTTGTCGGGTTATTTTTTAATCTATGAACAAAAGGCATTAAAATCCGACAAAGCTATCTTATCCAAGGAAGAGTAATAGTCCCCTCCAGGGAAGAGTAGAAATAATCAACCCGACCCCGAGAACAATACGATCTCGATATTCCACACTGGAATATCCTGTACTACACACGATAGGTGCAATTGCCTTCTTTCGTTAAAACTTGATTTCACTGTTTTATATCCAAATAATAAATCTGTGCGCCCCGTTTTCTAAATAAAACCAAATCCGCTTTTCTAAATAAACCGCCTGGGGCGCCGCGTGCTCTTAATAATTTTTGGAGTTTTAACCATCACTTCTTCATTAGAAGCGTTGAGTGAACCTGCTTCACTCAACGATTCCGGACTTAGAAAAAATCCAGTTAGTGTTGTCTCAGCTGTTTACCTTTTAACTGTCTCAGCGCTTCCTGCTTTATTAGAAGCATTGAGTGAATCTGCTTCACTCAACGCTTTTGGACTTAGAAATTTCCAGAAACTTTTGTCTCTACTGTCTCAGCCATCTCAACGCTATCTTATCAACTGTCTCAGCGGTCTCAACGCTATCTTCTCAGCTGTCTTCAGCTGCCTCAACACTATCTACCCAGCTGTCTCAGCTGTCTCAGTGGTCCCAATACTATCTTCTCAGTTGGCTCGGCTGTCTTAGCGGTCTCAACGCCTTCTTCTTAGCGGTCTCAGTACTTTTTCCTTAGAAAGATTTTCTGGCTTTAGCTTACCAAGTGTTGAGCTGAGTTCGATGATTTGTAAGTTGAGCTCGACGAACTTCAAGATGAGCTCGACGAAAGTTGAAACCTGAACTCTTATTCTTATCTACTAAATGTTGAGTTGTGCTTGACGATCAGGGAGTTGAGTTCGATGAACGTTGAGCTGAGTTCGACGAAATTTGAGTTTACTGCCCAACTCATTTTCTTTACTTGTCCAATCATGGGCTATCTGCATGCAAGAACTAGAGCACATATCAAATACATATGTGTATATGCCATTACCCCGTTTGACTTCTTACAAATCTGGGATATTGGGATCAATAGACCCAACAGGATGGTAGTGGGACCCTGGGTAATCCGGTACACTGATAATGTGCCCTGAGTGCACAGTGCGTGTGGGCAATCGTACCTATGCTTGTGGCGAATGGTGCTTAAATACACATTTTGTTACCAAATGAAATATATACTACTGTTTGCAGGGAAGGAGAGCTGCCGCCCCGAGTGAGGGGTGGGTTATTATAATTTGGTCAGCTAATGTTGACCATTGTTTTATTTTGCAACATTTTGGTGGGTCGTGCTTGTGCATGTGCTACAGAGGCAAGTCGAAAGTAGCATGCTGAAGTCCCTTATGCTGCATTGGCTGCCCTTGAAGGACCAAAGGCGAACGTTTACAGTTTTTATGTATTTTCGGCGTGTATGTCGATGTATGGAAGATATATGTGTAAAGAGAATGGTTGTAAGGCCTTAAGGACAAAACAGTTTGTGTATTTTCTATATCATTCATATTATGGTTACTGTACATTCCTAGTTTTTGGGTTCTAAGTTAACTTATAAATTTTTCTGCTAGAATGCACTCGGAGTTAGGATGCGTAAATGTTATTGTTTGGTTTCAATAGGTAACTCCATTGGCTTTCTGTGGAATTTGGTGTGCCCCCCCCCGAATGGACATTCTGTTATATTTTACGTGATGGATGGAGTTGTTACAATTTGGTATCAGCTTCTGATGTCGGTCTTTCTTATTCGAATTTGTGGTTGAATTCTTTTAAGGGGTGGTGAGCATGTGTATGTGCGCTACCGTTATAACATGAAAGAACCCATGAATGTCCACTTACGAATGAAAATACACATGTTTGTGGAACCTGCGTGTTACTATAATTATTTTTTGCAATGATATTGGTTGATTAATTTTGTGTTTCTCGATTATAAATAGCTAGAAGTGGTGCAGGGCAGCATGAACCCTAGCGCTCGGCAGAGAGTAATGCACCAACCGAGGTGCCACCACATCCTCCTTCTACGGAAATGATGTGGTTGGTTGTTGAAGTCGTGTTTGCATTAATCAATACGCAACCAGGAGGGTAAGTACAACCTCCTACCCCTGCGGTGGCCTAGGAACCGGTTGGCATAGTTGAGCATGTGGTAGAGAGACAAGTGGTTGTTGAGCCAGTGGCCGCAAGGTGTGCGACGAAAAGGCAATTGAAATACTTCATGAGTTTCAACCCTCTTATGTTTGCGTGTACTGGAACCCCCAACACAAATTGAAGACTCTCTCGAGAATAAAGAGAACCATGACGACAATGGAAATGGAGGAGTGGCACAAAGTCACTATAGTCCCTTCTTGTTTGAGGGAGAGGCGAGGCTATGGTGGGATGAGTTAAAGCTGGACCAGTTTGTTGGTAGACTATTGATTGAGATCACGAAGGAGTTCTCGAGACTATTTCTAGCGAGATATTTTCCATCTTCACAGCGGATTGCAATGGAAAATAAGTTACAAAGGTTAACTCAAGGCGAGAGTTCTGTGGATGACTACTTACACGAGTTTACAAGGTTGGGACGGTATGCAGGCTTTATATTTGCAGACGAGCAGCGGAAAACCAATCGATTCTATGAAGGTCTACGAGATGACCTAGGATTACTTCTCTCAGGTCCGATGACGAAAGGTATTCTGACTTTGGTCAATACGTCCCGTTCCCTAGAACAAGATATGAAGCGCGTGCAGCGGAAGAATGACTTGGCGGTAACGAAGCCAGATTTTAAACTGTTGAGTTCAGTAAGGTCTGGACAAGGAAGGTGGAGGAAGAAGGCCAAGTCTGAGGGACCAGCTTCTTCTAAAAAGTCTGAAGTGATAACGAGGCGAGGTCTTCTCACTTGTTTCACATGTGCCAAGGTGAGACATCTAGCTCGAGAGTTTTGGCGTGGTCATCCAATGGGTGAGAGAAAGACGGGTGTGACGTATGCTGAAAATGGAAAGATGGTGGAGTCAACTGCATCCCAAGCGTAGCCTCGAGTCTATAATCTTGGCCAACAGGAGGCACCATTAAACAAAGTGACGTCATGATAGGTATGAGTTAAGATACAATTTTACTGCTTTCTATACCTGGTACCTTGTGCACTGCTTGTGTATGACATGTTTGTGTTAGACTATGTCCTGATTTTGGATTATCCGGTGAGAGAACTGCTCGATTCATGAGGTTCTCATTCCTTTCTGTCTGAGGACTTCATGGTGTGTATCAGAGTGCCTTCTTTTGTACCGACAGATTAAGTGAATGTGGTGTTGCCTACCGGGTGCTTGATGCGCGGGGAAAGAGCTTGTTGTGTTAAGGTGCGGATAGGAAGTCATGATTTTGATTTGGAAGCATCTGTGATGCTGATATCTGAGTTTGATGTAATGTTTAGTATGGACTTGCTCTCGGAGCAGTGCGCCTATATTGATTGCAACTCATAGGAATTCATATTGTGGCAAAACACCAAATTTGAGACTAAGTTGGAGGGTATGCGAGGATCGAGAAAGATGTTAATGTTTGCTCTCCAAGTAGTCAAGCAGTTCTGAAGGGTGCAGAATTATTTTTCATGTTGTTAGAGGTTGTAGATCTGAAGACCAATTTGAGTGACGTTCATGTTGTATCAGAGTTTGCAGATGTTTTTCCTAATGGTCTCCTTGGGATTCTACCTCAGCGAGAGATCGACTTCGCTATTGAGCTGGTTTCAGGTGCGACACCTGTGTCACCCTCACTGTACCGAGTAGCGCCAAAGAAGATGGCGAAACTAAAAGTTCAGTTGCAGGAGTTGCTAAAGCATGGATATATACATCCAAATATATCACCTTGGAGTGCACCGGTTCACTTTGTGAATAAAAAGGACAGAGGCTTGCGTCTATGGATTGATTATCGTGAACTGAACAAGTTGACTGAGAAGAACAAATATCTGATTCCGTGAATCAATGATTTGTTTGATCAACTGGTTGGTTCAACTATCTGTTCAAAGTTGGATTTGAAGTCCAGCTATTGGAAGTTAAGAATTTGGGAAAGTGATATTTTCAAGACAACATTTGGTACATGCTATGGGCATTATGAATTTACTGTGATACCTTTTGGGCTCTCTAATGTGCCATCAGTGTTTATGGACTTGATGCACAAGACCTTTCGAGAGTATTTGAACCTGTTTGTGATTGTATTTATTTACAACATACTAGTATACTCTCTTTCATAAGAGTATCATGAAAATCATTTGAGATTGGTTTGACATACCTTGAGAAGGAATTGCTTATATGCCAAGTTCTCTAAGTGTGAGTTTTGGCTATCTTCAGTGGCTTTCTTGGTCATGTCATTAGTGGAAACGGTATTGATGTGGATCCGTCAAAGATAGTTGTAATATGAGAGTGGCATGTACTAATTTCTGTAGCAGAAGTCAGAGTTTCCTAGGAATTGTCGGCTATTATAGGCATGTACAAATTCTCTGGTCGACGATTTCTGGATACTTCACTTCAACACTTCATTCCAGAAGCATCTAAAATATTCTAAGTCCAGAAATACTTTGCTGAACTTCAGTCTACGAAACCAGTTATCAGCTCAATGAACTCCATACATAGAATTGTCAAAGTTTCTAATTAATGCAGTTCTACTCTCTGCTCTACGATCTTGAAACTCAGCTCGACGAACAGAAGCCATCTGGTCAACAAACACAGCTTCTCAGCTCGACGAACTGTGGACACAGCTCGATGATTTCTGTTCTCTGTTCGACGAATCCAGACTTAGTTATTTCCTTCATTCTGTCCCCTTCATATTGAAATAATTCCTGAGTAATCAATGCTAAAAATAATCGTTAGACAGAGCATTGATTATGGTCTTCTCCAGGATTATTGCTTGTCATTTTTTCAATGGGACAGTTGGGGAAATAAATCAATACAGTTTATTCTCAAGGCCATCAACAATTAATGCAGAGGAATTCAAATTTTGAAAGACAATTTCTTGACAAAATATAGAAGAAATTTCCTCTCCTTTCCTGGAGAGATGTACAGAGATAGATAGACAACATAAATACACAGTTACTCAGTCTGCAATAAGGAATTCTCTGCTGTTCTCTCTTGATAGAACTCTGATAAAAAGATAGAGAACTCTGATATAGAAAAGAAGCCCTAGACCAGAAGAACATCAGTTATCTAAAGAAGAACACCAAATCAAGATCAAGAATTTTCCTTCTTCAACACTCCAGGACACTTCAAAGGACAACAACAAATCCATCTATCAAGAAGTTCCTGAATACTTTCTAGTCAAGGTTGATAAAGACTGAAAACCTATCACCCTGAAGCAAAGCTCCAGTTTTTCCTGAACCATTCTACATCTCAGGGGGAGCTCTTTGCTAATATCATTTCCACTTAAGTCTTCTCAGTTGTATATTGAGAAAGAGAAGACAATATCATCTCTCATCCCCCACTGTATAAAGGGTTATAACTCCCTTCAAAAGTTATTCCTGGTTACAAGTGACCTGACCAAAAGACTTGAGGTTTGGTTTTTGAGCACCTGATCAAAAGCTCATTGGTGTCAGGCACCTGATCAAAAATCTGAGTGGATTCCTACCAAGGTGGTAGAGGAGTGTATGTACCCAGGTTGGGGAACCACTATAATTTCTTGTGTTGTCTGGATGCCCTTTCTTTTTGTTCTTGCTGTGTTTGTGCCTTTTTAAGATTACTGTGTTTATACTTTAATTTTATACTGTAGTTTTTATTTACAGCAAAAGTTGTAAAGGATATAAGAAGTACTCTATTCACCCCCCCCCCCCCCCCACCCCCACCCTCTAGAGTATTTCAGATCTAACACCTCACATTCAGAACTGGAGGAGGCGGAGCAACTCATGGAGCTATCTCTTCAATAGATACTGAGCTCTTTACTCTGGAAGTATGAATCATGGCATCCCCTTCATCAGTGACTATGGGCATGGTGAAGTCCAAGTTTCTCAGTGAAGCTTCAGCTGGTTCAGGAGATTGCTCATCAGAAATGAAGATAGTGTCATCCTACTCTTTGTGTGCCACAGGAGACTGGTTGGGAGATGGAGTATGTGATGGATATGGTACTGGAGTGGATGGCTTTAGAACTTTAGTAGTTGTTTCTTTTGGAAGAGGGGGAAGGGTTTCATCAGCAGTCAGTTCTTCAATCATCTCACTGATTGTTGCTTCAGTTGATAGTATGTTTTCTTGAAGTTGTGCTTCAGATGGAATTTCTTTAGGAGTCTGAGGTGGAGGAGAGGTAACAGTTGGAGGGGTAGGAATTCTGACTGAAATAGAAGGAGGAGGCTCCACCTCAACAGTTGCACCAGAGGAGCTGGCAACCTGAAGTAGAGAGGGAGATGGGGTCCTGTTCTCTGTAGCTGGAAGCTCTTGAGCTTTGGCAGCTTGAACAAGGTTCTGCAATTTCAACTCCCAACTTTGAATGGAAGAGATAGAGACTTTCTTCATGTTGCGAAGAACAGTCCCTTTCGAGAAGTTGAACACCTCAGGATTAATCTCATGGAGGAGGAGAGAAATAATCCCGGCATAGCTGGGAGCCTTAATGCTATCATTTATCTTTTCCAGAATCATCATGCCAAACTGAAATTTTTACCTGCAGACTATAGCTTGCATGATATCAAAGAAGTGGAGAGAGATATCCCTGATGGAACTGGTTTTGCAGAGAATAACTTTGCATATGATATCCACTAACATCTTCCCTTCAGGATTCAGGTCAGATCTTTTGATGTATTCTACATCTGGAGAAAGTCCACAGAACATACAGGTCCTGTCAGATTCTTCAGGACCGAGATCATGCTCTTCATAAATAATCGGCAGTCGAAGAAGTTGAGAAACAGAGGTTTTGGTGAGTTTGATTTTGATTCCTCTAACTCTGGACTTGAGAACTGTTCCATGTCTCTTGACTTTGACATTCTTGAAGAACTCTGCAACTTTTGGAAACAAGATTTTACATGGCTCCTGTAGAACGAAGGTGAGGCCGGCGGTGTCGAGATGTTTCAGAAGGTTTCGGAAATCATCTGAAATTTCGGCGATACCGGCGGCAACTAGTTCTGAACCGATGCCAATCATGTAGGAAGAGGACATGATCCAGGAATTGGAGAAATATCTGTAACTTTCGGCGGAAGATGGCGCGTGCTCTGTAACTTTCGGCGGAAGATGAAACGTCTAGCGGCTTACTCAAGAGAGGGAGTTTTGATTCGCGTAGAGAGTAAATTCAGGACATTTCGACTTATATAACCCTAATGTTTCTCTAATTAAGAAATAAATAAAGCTTACATACTTGGGAGAGGGCGGCATAAGCCTTGAGTTGCGAATAAAGAAATTTGAATCAAGGTAGAAGGTTTGTCTGTCTGATACTCGAGAGACTTGTCAGTACTCAAGTGGAGATATGGAGGTACTCGAGTGGAGATAGCTGGAAGTACTCGAGTGATGTCCGAAAGTACTCGAGTAGATATATTGAAGTACTCGAGTGAAGCTTTATTACTCGAGTAGGTCATTCTACTACTCGAGTAGGTTACTCGAGTGGCTGATAAGGTACTCGAGTAGGTCATTTCCTTACTCGTGTAGTTTACTCCTTACTCGAGTCAAAAAGTTAGAAATTTGTAGAATTCCAACTTTTGACTGATTCTTGATCTCTGAGCCTTCTTTTGAGTCCACCTTATCTAATCTTTTTGTTGAACATTCCAAGTTCTATTTTGAAGAACGAGAACTTGGTCGCGTCCAGCGGCTTCGTGAAAATGTCTGCAATCTGCCTATCTGTAGAGACATGATGTAGATCTATGTCCCCATGCTCCACATGCTCCCGGATGAAGTGTTACCTCAGCTCCATGTGCTTTGTCCGGCTGTGCGAGACTGGGTTGTTGGCTATTTCAATTGCACTGGAAGAGTTGCAAAACAATGAAATGTTCTGAAACTTCATGTTGTAATCTTCAAATTGATTCTTTATCCATAGCAGTTGTGCACAGCAACTTCCTGCAGAGATATACTCTGACTCAGATGTTGAGATTGCAACACATTTCTGCTTCTTGCTACTCCAGGAGATAAGCCTTCTTCCAAGGAATTGGCAAGTCCTAGAAGTGCTTTTCCTGTCGTCTTTGCTACCTGCAAAATCTGCATCTGAAAATCCAATTAGCTCGCTATCATTACTTCTTGGGTACCATAAGCCAAGATTCGTTGTACCTCTAAGGTATCTCAAATTCCGCTTTGTAGCAGCGTAGTGAGATTCCTTAGAGTTCACTTGAAATCTAGCACATACATATGTTGAGAACATTATTTCAGGTCTACTAGCAGTAAGGTAGAGCAATGATCCAATTATGCTTCTGTACTTGGTTTCATCAAAAGGTTTCCCTTTCTCATCCTTGTCCAGAGACATAGTTGAACCCATTGGAGTCCTCATTGAGGTTGCGTTCTCAATTCCGAATTTCTTAATTAGCTCTTTGGTTAACTTGGTCTGCGAGATGAAAATTCCATCTTCAGATTGTTTCATTTGAAGCCCCAAGAAATACTTCAGCTCTCCCATACTGCTCATTTCAAACTTCATTTACATAAGTTTTGAAAACTTCTTGCAGTGGTTTTCGTCAGTAGAGCCAAAAATAATGTCGTCGACATAGATTTGCACTAGCAAAATCTTGCCTTTTATTTCCCTAAGAAATAATATTTTATCTATCTTTTCCCTTGTGTACGTGTTCTCAAGTATAAAGCTAGATAGTGTCTCATACCAAGCTCGAGGAGCTTGTTTCAGACCATATAAAGCTTTATGCAATAAGTAAACATAATCGGGAAAGTTAGAATCAACGAAACCTGGAGGTTGTTCCACATACACCTCTTCCTTTATGTTGTCATTAAGGAAGGCAGACTTAACGTCCACCTGATAGACGGTGAATCCTTTGAGTGCAGCATATGCTAAGAATAACCTGATGGCCTCCAAGCTTTCCACTAGAGCGTATGTATGGTCGAAGTCGATTCCTTTTTCTTGACAATATCCTTTGTCGACGAGTCTGGCCTTGTTCTTTACGATTGTTCCATCATCGTCCATCTTGTTCCGGTAGACCCATTTTGTCCCGATGACGTTCTTACCTTTGGGTATTGGAATAAGTTTCCATACTTGGCAGCATTTGAACTGATTTAGTTCTTCTTCCATCTGCATTATCCAAGATGCATCTGAGTTTGCTTCCTTAAACTTCTTTGGTTCGACCTGTGAGAGAAAACTTAAATACAAATTCTCCTTAGTTGTACCTCTACGAGTTCTGACACCATCCTGGGGATCTCCTATGATTTGGTCCATGGTGTGATCCTTCAGATGTCTGAGCTCTAGGGTCCTTGCATCTAGATTATCTTCAATCACCAGAGTGACTTCATCAACTTAGATGATTTATTCATTATGATCATCAGCCTCTCCAATAGGGGTTGTAGTGGTGATCTTGATGAACTTTTCACCTTTGTCTTCAGACGGTTCATCCAAGTTAATTTCTTTCAACTTTGTACCTGCATCCTCAATGAGTACACTAGAAGAGTTGTCTTGCAGCAAACTCGTCTCATCAAATACAACATGTATTGATTCTTCTACAACCAGAGTTTTTCTATTAAATATCCTGTATGCCTTACTATGGATACTATATCCTACAAAAATACCTTCAAAACTCTTTTCACTAAACTTGGTAGTATGATACTTGCCCTTGTTAAGCACGAAGCACTTACAACCAAAAATTCTAAAATATGAGACAGTCGTTTTCATGCCCTTTAGAAGTTCGTAAGGTGTCTTATCGTGGTTTTTGTTTATGAGTGCTCAATTTTGCACGTGACATGCAGTGTTGACGGCTTCAGCCTAGAAGTATTCCGGAAGTGAGGCATCACTCAACAGGTCATACAGTCCTCTATGGGTGTTTTATTCCTTCTCTCAGCCACTCCGTTTTGTTGTGGAGTACGAGGAGAGGAAAACTCATGAAAGATACCCAAGCTTTCACAGAATTCTGTCATGGCCCCAGACTTGAACTCTGTTCCATTGTCACTTTTGATTTTGACTATGGAACAATTGTATTCATTTTGGACTTGCCTGACAAAATTAGTAAAGATGTCGAATTATCTGACTTGTGTTTCAGAAAGAACACCCACGCAAAGTGCGAGTAATCATCAACAATTACTAACGTATAATCCTTACCTCCCATACTTCTAATTTGTAGTGGATCGAACAAGTCCATATGCAGTAGATGTAAACATCTATTAGAATCTTTGCCAATAGCGCTTTTAAAGGTAGCCCTTGTTTGCTTGCCTTTTACACATGCATGACAAGGTCTATCTTTGACGTACTTGACATTTGGGGCATCACGTACTAAATTTAGTGAAAATAATTTATTAATAGTTTTGGAATTAATATGTGCTAGTCTCTTGTGTCATTAGACACCAAGAGATGCACTATCTTTTGCTAAAAAGCACACTAGTGTAGAAGAGTCTATACAAATGAAATTTAAATAGAATATGTTCCTGCTTTGAGTGTCGGATAGAATCATTTCCATATTGTCAATGGATTTTATCAAGCACTTATCCGCATGAAATTCAACTATGTATCTTTTATCAAAGAGTTGGCTTATTCTTATGTGATTGTGTTCCAATCCTTCAACATAAGCTACATCTGAGAAGGATACACTACCTTTAGTGATCATACCATAGCCTTTAGTGATTCCTCGGTCTAAACCTCCAAAAATGACCTTTGGTATGTTCAAGGCTTGAGAGTAATTCTGAAGTAGTCTTCTTGTCCTGGTCATGTGCCGAGGGCATCCACTATCCAAATACCAGATAGGCGTTTTTGTGACCTTTGGACATACCTACAATTATGAATCAGTTTGCCTTAGGAACCCAAACGCGTTTGGGTCCTTGGTCTCGTGTTAGAATACTCCCCTATGAGTATTAGCATTATGAGTGGTCCTTCTCATACTGCTAACTTGAGGAGTTGCAAAATTTCTGGGATTAGACCAGCAATCGATGGCAAAGTGACCAATTCTGCCACAGCACCAACAATCGAACATGTTGTATCTTTGCCTTAGATTCTCCTGCTTGACCTTTTGAGATGGTGGTATAGCAGGGGCAGCATTCTTAAAGGATGAAGCTTCATGGTGATGGCAATCACATGATTTCTTCTCCTTCATTGGTTTTTACACAACGGGCTTTCCCTTTGGTGCTTTCTTGAAGTTATGACCATGATTGTAAGGGTCATAGCTCTGAAGAATGACTTCTTCATAAGGTGCCTTAAAGACACTTTCACCAAAGTTTTTGGGGTGAGTCCATCCTTGGTAGCGGGACTTTGGCTCTATATAGGTAGGCCTGGTCAAGTGACCGTAGGATGAGTGAAGATCAAACTCATTAGTTGGAAATATGACTTTCTTGAACGAAGTCTGATCTTGAGGGGCTTTCCCTTTTTCTTTGGCCAAGGCCTTCTTGGCGGCCTTATTCTTTCTTTGAGCCTTGTTCCTCCTAAAATATTTACTAAGAGCTTCTACGTGGCCTAGTCCAGCACCCTTGGCCTTTGCTGAGAATTCAGCAACGAATGGAAGAACAGTCTTAGACTTCGAGAAACTTTCAACAAGTTTCTTTTCAGCAGCGAGTTGTTCTTCCAAATCTTTAATGATTTTCTCTTTTAAGTCAAGGTTCTCAAGATCCTTGTTGTATTCTTCAATAGCATTATTTAAGTTCTCTTTGAGTTAGTTAGTCTTAGCAACTTCCTCTCTCAAGATGCTCTCTTCAGCTTTTAGAGACTTTATCTCTTTAGCCTGAGTTTTCACAACTCGACGACATTTATCGTAAGCCATGATCAACTACTTGTACTGGGCTCTGAGTACAGACTCATCGTCAGAAGTGTTGTCCTCATTATCATGCTCAGAAGCTTCAGATTCTAAAAGAGGAGTGTGAGAGTTTTCATTTCCAGTAGACTGAGGCTCTTGTTCGTCATCAGTTTGAGCCATAAGCCCAAAGTATGCTTCTTCTTCCTCACTCGACTCAAATGAGTCAGAGTCACTAAGAGTTTTTCCCTTCTTTGTTATCAGGCTCTTCTTTGTCCTCTTCTTATTGTATGAGGACTTCTTTTCCTCTCTTCTTCCACCCTCCTTCTTCTTATGGGGGCAGTCAGCAATGACATGGCCTGGCTTATTACAACATTAACAAACGATGTCAGTAGAAATATGTTTGTTATGTTTAGGAGTGTACATTTCGTGGCTGATTGAGCCTTTTCTTTATCGATCACCATCATTGAAAGATATTATACCTAATCACCTAGAGGGGGGGTGAATAGGTGACTTAAATCTTTTTAACTTTTTAGGCAGAATTCAGATTAATTCTCAGAGTTATAATTACTTTTACCAAGCAAACAAGCAGCAATCACAGCAAACCACATACACACAGCGAACACACAGGTTTATAGTGGTTCCCCAATGATTGGGTACATCCACTTTCCCCCTTCGCCTATCTAGTAGTGTACTAGATTCGGCCAAACTCCTCCACTATCTCAGATCCTCAGATCTTACACTCAGAACCCCAAACCAGGTTCCTACACCTCAGGCCCAAGGCCCTCCAACTCAGCTTCTTCACAAAGCCTACACTCAGCTTCATCACAAAGCCTACACTCAGCCACCAAGGCCTACACTCAGCCACAACAGACCTACACTCAGAGATTCAAATCTCCTACACTCAGGCACTCAAGCCCTACACTCAGCCTTTATAATTACAGGCTTACAAACTCAGATCCCTAAGGATCCTACAAGAAAATATGAATACAAAATGTAATCTCTACAACTCAGAGAAAAGAGAGAAGAGTTGAGAGTTTCTTGATGACTTCTTGGATGAACTCTGCAGAGATCAACCTGACTTGGCTTTCTTCAAAGCTTCTTGAATATAAAACATAATAAGATTGATCTCCTCTGCAGTTGATCCTTGATCTCTGCTACTTAAGATTCAGAACAAAATTTGAACCCTTCTTCTCAGCCTGGTTCCAACGACTGACTTCTTGGATGGAGCTCTCTCTCTCCAACTTCTTAGATCTTCACTAGATTCTTCAATGAATAGCAAGACCTTCTTTGTATTACTTGAACAACTGTTCAATCATCTGTTTCTGTAGACAGTATAAGACTATTTATAGGCCTTCTTCATGGTAACCGGCTGGTCCGGTTCATAACTGATTTTTGACAACTTTAACAGGTGCAGTAGACTGGCTGGAATGGCAGCTGTCAAGTCATCCAGTCAGTTCTTGAAAAATCTGTAACTGTCTGAAAGTGTCGAGACTGTCTGTCTTTAAGTGTCGACACTTATAGACTAAGTGTCGACACAAGTTGTCTAAGTGTCGACACTAGCCTACAAGGTGTCGACACAACTCCTTGTGTTGTAGACTTAACTTCTCGACACAGCTTCTTCTTCATGTGTCGACACTGATAATGTGTGTCGACACAAGACTTTGTTCTTCAGTACTTTGTTGAATTCTTATAAGTGTCGACACAACACCTTTGTGTCGACACATCTTCATGTGTTGAATCTGTTAAGTGTCGACACATCTTCTTGGTGTCGACACATGCCTTTTGTGTTGATACTTACTGAGTGTCGACACAGCTCCTTGTGTCGACACATTCTTCTTTTGCTGAGACTCTGGCTGAGTGTCGACACATCTCCTTAGTGTCGACACTTGTACTTAGAATTTTGCTGAACTTTGCTAAGTGTCGACACAGCTCCTTGTGTCGACACTTTCTTCAAGTGTTGAGTCTTCAGCTGAGTGTCGACACATTCTTTCTTATGTCGACACTTTCTTCAAGTGTTGAGTCTTCAGCTGAGTGTCGACACATTCTTTCTTGTGTCGACACTTTCTTCAAGTGTTGACTCTTCTGCTGTGTGTCTACATATTGTTCTGGGTGTCGACACTTATACTTAGACTCTGCTGACTTTTGCTGAGTGTCGACACAGCCTCCAAGTGTCGACACTTTTTGATGTAGACACAGTTTCTCTGGGTGTCGACACAACTGCTAAGTGTCGACACTGCTTCACTACGCTTTTCTTCATTAAGTGTCGACACATCTCCTTGTGTCGACACTTTCTGTCTGGTGTCGACTCTGCATCCCTGGTGTCGACACAATGACTCCAAGTGTCGACACTGCTTGCCTGGGTGTCGACACAAGTCTTCTTAAGTGTCGACACTTTCCCTCTGGGTGTCGACACATGGACTTAGAGAAACTTTTTCATCTTTCTTGTAAATACTTAACCTGCACAAGTAAACTCAAAACACATCAAATACATTTTGATGTATATCATTGAGTTGGGTGAGGCTTCTTCAAATCAGGTACATTAAAACCAATGTACCCAACAATCTCCCCCTATTTGAAGAATTCATAACCCGTAGTCAATGATATACACCATTCATAATAAAATTACAAAATGATGTAAATCAGGATTATATAATAGGGCAAACATAAACATGTATCAATCAAACATGTATACACAGACATTATCTCAGAATAATTATGAAATAAATTTATCACACAGCAAATTTATCACACAGCACATTGTTCTAACAGCTTTGTCATATTCATTTTTCAAAAGTTTACAAGGTGTTTAAAATCAAAAGATTACAATTGTAAACTGAAGAAAATTCTATTCTATTTTTGTTCAGCCTCCTTGATCACTATTCCTTTTCCAAATTGTACTTTGGCTTGAACAGGGGCTTCAGCAATTTCAGTATCAGCAGGCTTCTTGCCTTTCCGATCCTTTTTCTTTTGCTCTTCAGCTTTAATCTTTTGCCTTTCAAAGTAGTGATAAGGCTTGGGAAAGTACTTGCTAGGCTCCTGAGGAGTAGGAGGTAGCTTTCCCATCTTTGCCTTTCTTCTATATTGGACTATGGCTTCTTTCCTTGTCTCATGCTTTCTCCATTACAATTCAGAAAACCACTTGTTTCTGTCTTGTATATTATCTTTTACAGCTTTCCATGCAGTTAAGATAATGTTTCTTGAAGTGGGGCTCCACTGCTCAAAGTCAGGTCTTTGTTCAGCTTGCTCCCTGAACCTCTTTTTAGACAGTCTGGCTTCTTCTTCTTTCTGCAGAGCTGCTTGCATAGCCTCAGATACTGGCTGAACCACCTTCTCTATGATGACATTGTCCTTTCCCCCAGGTGGGCTATACATTGATTTTATATCAGCTTGAACCATATCAAAATCTGGAGGAGGTTAGATGACTTGAGCCACTTCATGTTGCTCCCCTCCTAGATATGCAGGATGTATTCCAGATTCTGCTACATTGTCATCATCACATAAAGGAGGATAACCAAGAGTAGCTCTGATAGAATTAGAAATCCACTTAGCATGATCAGAGCTGGCTTTGACTAACACCCTCTCCCCCTTTATGACTTCTCTTTCTATGTGATCTCTTACATCATCTTTCTGAAATCTGACCTGGTTATCCAAATAATTGACTCCATCTTTAAAGAAAGGTTTCAACCTTTGGAGTTTGTTAGTGATCAACTTCTGAGAGTCTTGAATTGCAGTTGTAACAGCAGTTAAGCTCTCTTGCAGGGCTTTATCAAAATCTGCCTTAGCAGTAGCAGTAGAAGTTGTCAGTCCAGTAGCTATATTCTTCATCTCTGTGATAATTACATTATGTGAAGCAGTTAAGTTATCATTCATTCTGATCTGGTTCTCAAGAACATATCCTTGCTTCAGTGCAATGTCATCTACTCGAGCTTTGATCTTTTCTTGATGAGTTGCTAAATAGACTACTGCATTCCCTCCTTTGTGGAAGTAGTCAGTCATCTCCTTCTTATTAAGATTCATTTCAAATCTTATAGACTTAATATCCTGGGCGAGATCAAATTGTAGAGACTTATGCCCCTCATCCACATATGTTTCTATAGCTTTTCTGTGCTCATCAAGTTTGATTTGCATAACAACCATTAGAGCACTGTAATCTACTAATGGAGTTGGCTGTAGTGCTAGCTGTGGTGCTATAGTTTGCAATGCCTTCTTATAATTCTGGCTCCTTCTTTTGAAGACTTGAAACTTCTTTTTCTTAGCTCTTGCTGCCTCCTCATCTTCAGAAGCTGAGGTGCTAGCTATATCTACCCTCTGCTTAGGTAGTTCCTCAACAGCTTGGGGCTTCTCAGGCTCTTGCCTTGTAATTTCTTCTAGTATTACCACTTGCTCCCCCTCAACTGGAGCATTCTCCCCCTCAGCAGCAGCAGTTTCCTTGTCAAAGTCTGTTTGATCCAGATTGAGGAAAAGATCTTCCATTGTATATTCTTGTGGAGAATGGGCTGGAGAAACTCTTGGCTCATCTATCACTGGATCAGATACTACTTGAGCTGCAACAAATGTGTCCTCCATGACAACATCTGGGACTTGACTATCAATCTGAGTTTGCTGATTAACATTATTTAAGGAATCAGACAATACATTATCCTCTATAGAGAAATCTAAAGCATTAAGCTCAGTGATTACCTTAAGGATGATGTGGGTGGCTCTTTCACTTTCAAGAGGAGTTGGCTCTTCCACAACTAGAGGCTCCCCATGGATTTGATCCTGGTGTATGGGGCTAGCTGATGGTAGCTCCCCCTACCTCTCTGCAGCATCTTGTTGAGCTGGAGACTTCCCAGCATTTTCTTCTACATCCTCTTCTGGAGTAAAGACAACTTGCCCTTCACTACCAGAGCTGCTAGATGAAACCTGAGCCACTGGGGTAGTTTTCTTCTTCTTCTTTTGGGGTGTTACTTTCTCTGAAGTTATTTTCTCAGGGGTTGGCATCTCTTTAAACAAAACCTGTCCCATCTAAAGAATATCCTCAAGTCCATTTTTCTCATATGGTTGATCTTACTGCCAGCAGTTTGACTCATAACTTCTGGTATACTACCAGCCAAGTATAGACTTAAGATCCTACCCAAGTTGGGTTTCTTCAGACTTTCTTTAATCTTATCAAAGACAATAACAGACCAATCTGTTTTCAATGTGAAGATTATCCTTGTCATAATGCTGAACATATGGGCTGATACCCTATCATGCCCTCCAGGCTTACTTAAGATTACCTTGCCAACAATTTCAGAAAGAAATTTTCCCTGGCTGTTCATCCCCTTTCTATTGAATACAGATCCAATTTTCAATTTGGAATCCAGTCCACACCAAGTTAAAGCTTCTCTGGTCTTAGAAGCAGTTACTTCATCCTCTTCTTTTGTCCTGGGTAGATTTAAGACCTTTCTCAAACTTTTAGGTGATACCTTCACCTTTTCACCATGAACCCTAGACTTTATCTTGAGTCCAGATTCATCTACTTTAGCTCCATTCAGGAATTCCAGTACTTCTTTCTTCCAGATCTTAGTCGGCTCAGAAACAAGAAATTCTAACCATGAGTCTGCAACTAGGGTTACTACATCCTTGATTTCCTGTTCTGCTTCGTCAAACGCTTGTCGCACCAGTTCGTAGCCTTCATTGACATTCTCCTCGAGCTTTGGCGACATTAAGGTTTGAAGAATTTGACTGGAGAGAAGAGAGGTGTCGACACACAAGTTTGGTCTCGAAACTTTAGTGAGCGTGTCGACAGACAATGGAGAAATTCTATTTATACTATTCTAGCTTTGAAGATGAAAAGGCGGGTTAACTAACTTAAATTGTGTCGACACTGTGGAAAAGTGTCGACACAGACTTATAATGTCTCGACACCTATGTGTCGACACAAGTTTAGTCAACATATATATGTGTCGACACTTGATTATGTGTCGACACCACTCAACTCGACATTTAGTCGAGACTTTACTTAGCTAATACTGAGTAAAGCCTAAGTGTCGACACCTCCTTGGATGTGTCGACACCTACTTGTCATGTGTCGACACTAATTTTCTGAAGTGTCGACGCCAACTTCCTAGATGTGTCGACACCTTTTCCCTGAAGTGTCGACAACACTTTTCTGTGTCGACACAGATATCTCTGTGTGTCGACACCTTTTTACTTAGCCATTTCTATAAACTTATTCTAAGTGTATCATACCTAATTCAATTTTAAACCTATTGAACTTAGTTTCTTCTAAAGGCTTAGTATACATATCAGCTAGTTGATTATCTGTTCTAACATATTCCAGTAAAATATCTTCTTTTTCTACATGTTCTCTAAGAAAATGATATTTTATTTCAATATGTTTAGTTCTACTATGGGAAACAGGATTGTTTGCAATTGATATAGCACTAGTAGAATCACAAAAGAGTGGAGTTCTACTTACCTGAATTCCATAGTCCTCAAGCTGATGTTGTATCCATAGAAGTTGAGCACAACAACTTCCTGCAGCCACATATTCTGATTCTGCAGTGGAGATAGCCACACTTGTTTGCTTCTTGCTATACCATGAAATCAGTCTTCCACCTAGGAATTGACAGGTTCCAGTTGTGCTTTTTCTGTCTTCTTTGCATCCTGCAAAGTCTGCATCTGAATAACCTGTTAGATCAAAGTCTCCATTCCTAGGGTACCAAAGGCCTAGATAAGGAGTGCCCTTTAGATATCTCAGTATCCTTTTGACTGCTGTCAAATGAGACTCCTTAAGGCATGCTTGGTACCTTGCACAGACACATGTAGCATATATGATATCTGGTCTACTTGCAGTCAAATATAATAGGGAGCCAACTATCCCTCTATACAAAGTCTCATCTATAGGTTTCCCTGCATCATCTTTGCTAAGAGACATACTTGACCCCATAGGAGTCTTCATGGTACTGGATGAATCCATACCATACATCCTTATGAGTTCTAGGGTGAACTTAGACTGGCATATGGATAAACCATTCTCAGTCTGTCTAACTTGGAGAGCCAAGAAGAACTTAAGTTCCCCCATATACTACTCATCTCAAATTGTCCTTGCATTAGTTTTGCAAACTTTTTGCAAAGACTACTTTCAGTAGACCCAAATATTATGTCATCTACATATATTTGGACTAGTATTACTTTGCCTCTGGATTCCCTAAGGAATAGAGTCTTGTCTATTTTCCCCCTTGTGAACTTATTCTCAATGAGGAAACTAGATAGGGTTTCATACCAAGCCCTAGGGGCTTGCTTTAACTCATACAATGCTTTCCTAAGTCTATAGACATGATTAGGTCGAGTTGAATCAACAAAACCTGATGGCTGTTTCACATAGACTTCTTCCTTTAGATTACCATTAAGAAAGGCTGACTTTACATCCATTTGGTAAACTTTAAATCCTTGAAAGGTTGCATAGGTCAGGAAAATTCTTATGGCTTCCAGTCTGGATACTAGAGCAAAGGTTTGATCAAAGTCAATACCTTCTTCCTGCCTATATCCTTTAACAACCAATCTTGCTTTGTTCTTAATGATGACTCCATGTTCATCCATCTTGTTCCTAAAGATCCACTTTGTTCCAATTATGTTGTGGTCTTTTGGTTTAGGAACAAGCTCCCAGACCTTGCATCTCTTGAACTGATTCAACTCTTCCTGCATTGCCTCAATCCAATGAGGGTCTAGGATGGCTTCTTCAAACTTCTTTGGTTCAATTTGGGATAGAAAACTGGAGAAGAGCACTGCATTCAGATTTCTGCTCCTTGTTTGTACCCCTTGTCTTGGATCACCAATGATTTGTTCTGCTGGATGATCTCTTAGTTGCCTATTGGCTGGAGGCATCCTGGCTTCAGGTTGAACTTCTTCAGTTTCTTCATCTTGCTGCACTCCTTGAACTTCTTCTGCATTAGGAACATGTAGTACTCCCCCTGGACAGTAGCCACTATCTTCTACTTGCTGTCTTGCAATAGGTTCTTCTTCTATAGTGAGCTTGTCCATCTTCTTTGTTATACCTGTGGAGCTGCATATACTACTAGACAACTCATTGTTAATAAGTCTAGTTTCATCAAATACTACATCTACAGACTCTTCTACAACTTGTGTAGACAAGTTGTAGACTCTATAAACCTTACTATTGTTGCTGTACCCAACAAAGATCCCCTCTTGGGACTTGGCAGCAAACTTAGTCAAGTAAGACTTTCCATTGTTAAGTATAAAGCACTTACAACCAAAGATCCTGAAGTAGGATAGGTTTTGTTTTCTGCCTTTCACAACCTCATAGGGGGTCTTGTTGTGGCTTTTAGTAATGGTAGCCCTATTAATAACATGGCATGCAGTATTAACTGCTTTAGCCCAGAAATATTCTGGTAATGATGTATCACTTAATAGGGTCCTACCAGCCTCAATCAAGGTTCTATTCTTCCTCTCAGCAATGTCATTTTACTGAGGTGTCCTTGGCAAAGAAAACTTTTGAAATATCCCAAATTCTTCACATAGTTTTGCTATACTATCAGACTGAAATTCAGTACCATGGTCACTTCTTATTTTGACCACTGTACTATCTAGTTCATTCTGAATTTGTTTGACAAAGCTATAGAAGACACTAGGTGTTTCATATTTCTGTCTAAGGAAGAACACCCAGGAAAACCTTGAATAATCATCTACTACCACAAAGGTATAGACCTTCCTACCAAGGCTGTGAACTGGCATAGGACTAAAGAGATCCATATGCAAGAGGTATAAGCACCTCACAACATCTTTGATTTCAATGCTACTAAAGGTGGATCTAGTCTGCTTGCCCTTTTGACAAGCTGAACATATTCCATCTTTAATACACTTAACTTGAGGACCATTCCTCACTAGCTCTTTACTAAAGAGTTTGCCAATTGTCTTGTAGTTGAGATGGGCTAGTCTCTTGTTCCATTTGACACAATGAGAGACTTTCTCATCAGCTACAAGACACACTGGAGAACCATTGTTCTCACACATAATGTCTAGATAGTAGACATTTCTTTTTCTATAACCTGTCAAAATGATCTGTTGATCATTTGACCTCCTGATATGACAACCATCTTTCACAAATGAGATGTCATATCCTACATCACTCAATTGACTTATACTATTAAGGTTATGTTTCAAACCTTTAACATAGGCCACTTGAGTAATAGTAATATGGGAGCTAGAAATGTTACCAAATCCCTTGATGATTCCTTTTTCAGAACCACCAAAGGTGACTTTAGGACCATCTTTGATTGGAGTGAAGTCCTTTAGCAATCCCCTTGTTCCAGTCATATGTCTGGAACATCCACTGTCCAAGTACCATATTGGGGCATGGCCACTTGGACTCACCTGCAAAACAGATTAGTGAACCTTAGAACCCAAAGAATTCTTGGGTCCTTGGTACTGGTTAGTTTGCTTCCTAATAAAACTACCTGCAGGTTTTCCAACATGCAGTTTGCTACTCACTTTGGCACTTGCATTGTGCCAACAGTCCATGGCAAAGTGGCCTACCTTGCCACAGCACCAACACTCAAACCTATTGTACATTTACTTAGGTACATTCTTAGCTGTTTTATCTACAGGTGGCTTATTGAGAGTTGGGGCTTTGCCCTTGGACTTGGACTGAACAGTCCTAGCAGGTTTAGTAAACCCCAGTCCAGCTTTACCTTTTTGATGAACAAATTCATCAATTAAGGGTAGAACTGACTTTGGTTTAGAAAACCTAGCAACTAAATCTCTCTCCTTCTGAAGACTAATCTCCAGACTTCTGATTTGATCCTTCTTAAAAGTTATAGTCCCCATCTGAATCACAGTTATGTGCTTCAGTCTGGCTATCTCATTTAGTTTTTGATCAAACATCTTCTCATAATCTGTTGCAGCCATTTTGAGACTTGCAATCTCCTTAGCTTGACTCTTGGCCAAGGATTTGCATTTCTTAAATGCTTACAATAGAACTTTATATTCATCTATCAACTGATGAATATCCTCTTCAGACTCAGATGCACTCTCATCACTTGATGATGATGAATCTGATTCTGAACTAGCACATGAAATTGAACTGAAAGAACAATCTTGTACCTTACTAGGTCCTGGCTGATCCAGGATTTTGTCACTTTCTGTCAATGCCATCAGTCCTTGGCACTGACTGTCCTCTTGTTCATATATAGAGTTCATGATCTGGATGAACTCTTCTTCTTCTTCCTCAGCAAACAGTCCTATGTATGCTTCAGCATCTGACTCAGTTTCTGATGAAGAAATGTCTGACAGGCTCTTATCCTTTTTGGCAACAAAAGACTTTTCCTTCTTGCCCTTGAATTGAGTCTTTTTCTTATCATTAGACTCCTTCCTTTTCTCTGGACAGTCTGCAACAACATGTCCTTGTCTATTACAGCAATAGCATACAATTTTTGGAAGAGTTGCTTTACTGGAGTTGATCTTTTTCCTGTCTTTCTTTGAAGACTTTTTATTCTGATAATAGTCTTCTTTACCCTGTGAAGTATATGGCTTTGTCCTCCACTGTTTCTTCTTTAAGAATTTCTGAAAATGTCTTGTGAAGGCAGCAAAGTCCTCATCACTTTCACTGCTTTCAGACTTTCTGCTTGCTGACTCATCTCACTCAGTTTCAGCTACTTTTGGTGGTGGAGTTGGTGACTTACTTCTGTACTTTCTGGGGACTTCTGTTTTAAATGCCACTGTCCTTTCTTTATGTTCACTTCTTGTAGATTTCTCTTCTTCTTTCCTCACCATCAACTGCATTTCATAGGACAGCAGTTTTCCAAACAGTGTTGGTGGAGGAAATTCTACTAACTTTGTCATTTCCCTTATGGCACAGATCTTGGTGTCCCAATCTTTTGTCAGGGACCTTAGAAACTTATCATTAAGCTCATAGTTACTGAACTCTCTTCCATAGGACATTAGCTCATTCACAATCCTATAGAACTTCTTATAGCATTCAGTAATGCTATCAGCCCTACCTTGCCTAACGCTTTCATATTCTTGGTTTAGCAAAGATTTTCTGTCTTGCCTCACTTCTTCAGAACCCTCCATGTACATAATAAGAGTATCCCACATTCCCTTGGATGTCTTGCAGTGTATTAAATTCTGAAAAGTAGCATCATCTATAGCACTCACTATAATATTCTGAGCCCTTTTGTCCATTGTGGCTATAACTATTTCATCCTTTGTCATTTCAGAGAAATCTTTAGGTGTTCTTTGATTAGCACCTAAGACTGAAACCTTCATGGGCACATATGTCCCTTCTTTCACTCTGATATATATTCTAGGGTCTGAGGCTTCCATAAATAGTCTCACCCTTTCCTTCCAGATGCCAAAGATCTCTTTTCTACATATAGGTAACTTCATGGATCCTAATTCCTTATGATTCTCAGTGGAACCCATTGTTCTTGATTTTCTTGATTCTGTAATGTACTTAGATTGAATCTGCCAACAGGATCTACTCAGACAGTTATGTCCCTTTTTGAGTAACCTGGCTCTGATACCACTTAAAAGATATTGTACCTAATCACCTAGAGGGGGGGGGGGTGAATAGGTGACTTAAATCTTTTTAACTTCTTAGGCAGAATTCAGATTAATTCTCAGAGTTATAACTACTTTTACCAAGCAAACAAACAACAATCATAGCAAACCACATACACACAGTGAACACACAGGTTTATAGTGGTTCCCCAATGATTGGGTACATCGACTTTCCCCCTTCGCCTATCTAGTAGTGTACTAGATTCGGCCAAACTCCTCCACTATCTCAGATCCTCAGATCTTACACTCAGAACCCTAAACCAGGTTCCTACAGCTCAGGCTCAAGGCCCTACAACTCAGCTTCTTCACAAAGCCTACACTCAGCTTCTTCACAAAGCCTACACTCAGCCACCAAGGCCTACACTCAGTCACAACAGGCCTACACTCAGAGATTCAAATCTCCTACACTCAGGCACTCAAGCCCTACACTCAGCCTTTATAATTACAGGCTTACAAACTCAGATCCCTAAGGATCCTACAAGAAAATATGAATACAAAATGTAATCTCTACAACTTAGAGAAATGAGAGAAGAGTTGAGAGTTTCTTGATGAGTTCTTGGATGAACTCTGCTGAGATCAACCTGACTTGGCTTTCTTCAAAGCTTCTTGAATGTAGAACACGATAAGATTGATCTCCTCTGCAGTTGATCCTTGATCTCTGCTACTTAAGATTCAGAACAAAATCTGAACCCTTCTTCTCAGCCTAGTTCCAATGACTGACTTCTTGGATGGAGCTCTCTCTCTCCAACTTCTTAGATCTTCACTAGATTCTTCAATGAATAGCAAGACCTTCTTTGTATTACTTGAACAATTGTTCAATCATCTGTTTCTGTAGACAGTATAAGCCTATTTATAGGCCTTCTTCATGGTAACCGGCTGGTCCGGTTCATAACTGATTTCTGACAACTCTGACAGGTGCAGTAGACCGGCTGGAATGGCAGCTGTCAAGTCATCCAGTCAGTTCTTGAAAAATCTGTAACTGTCTGAAAGTGTCGAGACTGTATGTCTTAAAGTGTCGACACTTATAGACTAAGTGTCGACACAAGTTGTCTCAATGTCGACACTAGCCTACAAGGTGTCGACACAACTCCTTGTGTTGTAGACTTAACTTCTCGACACAGCTTCTTCTTCATGGGTCGACACTGATAATGTGTGTCGACATAAGACTTTGTTCTTCAGTACTTTGTTGAATTCTTATAAGTGTCGACACAATACCTTTTTATCGACACATCTTCATGGGTTGAATATGTTAAGTGTCGACACATCTTCTTGGTGTCGACACATGCCTTTTGTGTTGATACTTGTTGAGTGTCGACATAGCTCCTTGTGTCGACACATTCTTCTTCTGCTGAGACTCTGGCTGAGTGTCGACACATCTCCTTAGTGTCGACACTTGTACTTAGAATTTTGTTGAACTTTGCTAAGTGTCGACACAGCTCCTTGTGTCGACACTTTCTTCAAGTGTTGAGTCTTCAGCTGAGTGTCGACACATTCTTTCTTGTGTCGACACTTTCTTCAAGTGTTGATTCTTCAGCTGAGTGTCGACACATTCTTTCTTGTGTCGACACTTTCTTCAAGTGTTGACTCTTCTGCTGTGTGTCGACACATTGTTCTGGGTGTCGACACTTATACTTAGACTCTGCTGACTTTTGCTGAGTGTCGACACAGCCTCCAAGTGTCGACACTTTCTGATGTAGACACAGTTTCTCTGGGTGTCGACACAACTGCTAAGTGTCGACACTGCTTCACTGCGCTTTTCTTCATTGAGTGTCGACACAGCTCCTTGTGTCGACACTTTCTGTCTGGTGTCGACTCTGCATCCCTGGTGTCGACACAATGACTCCAAGTGTCGACACTGCTTTCCTGGGTGTCTACACAAGTCTTCTTTAGTGTCGACACTTTCCCTCTGGGTGTCGACACATGGACTTAGAAACTTTTTCATCTTTCCTGCAAATACTTAACCTGCACAAGTAAACTCAAAACACATCAAATACATTTTGATGTATATCATTGAGTTGGGTGAGGCTTCTTCAAATCAGGTACATTAGAACCAATGTACCCAACAATCATGTCGTGATATTTTATAGGAGGCATACTTGCGTTTCCACTGCTTCTTTCTATTCAAGAATTTCTTGAACTGTCGTGAGAGCAGAGAGAACTCTCCTTCAGATAGCTCAGAGCCTGAGGTACTTGGCTCCGAGATTTCTTCTTCACTTACTTCTTGTTCTTGGAAGGAGAGGCAGCCTTTGACTTCCTTGAGTAGTCTGCCTTTAAAGCAACAGACTTCTCTTTGGATGTATACTTGTTCTTCTCTTCTTCAGCCTTTCTGGTGTTGAGTTGAATCTCATATGACATAAGCTTCCTGAAGAGATTATGCGGGTCTGTCTCAGATAGCTTTCGAAATTCCCTGATGGCACAGACCTTGCTATCCCATTCCTTAGTTAGGGATCTCAAGAACTTATCATTTAATTCTCCATTTGTGAAGACTCGGTCATATACCCTTAGGACATTAACTATCTTGTAACTCGATACAAAAGACTAAACTACTCGAGTACTTATATGACTACTCCAGTAATTTACTTAGAAAACTTTTTGGAGAAGAAATTCTGTTAACTCGAGAATGAGAGAGGAACTACTCGAGTAGTTGACTTAGCTACTCGAGAGCTATAATTTGGCTACTCGAGAGCTAGTTCCTTTACTCTAGTACAAATAGTTTTACTCAAGTATTGACTAAGTATTTCACTCGAGTATGAAAGTGACTACTCGAGTCAAATACTTAGAAGATTCTCTTCAACAGAATTTTCTCTTCTTCAGAAAATTCAGCAACAAGCCTTTCTCCAATCAGTCCTAGTGCTTGAGTAAGAAGTGTATCCCAATAGAGAGGCTACACATGAGTGAACACCATGGATCATACATTGAAGGATTACATCGTATTGTCCTGTGTTTGGTGACCCATTGTATACTGACATTGGTCTACACTTGGCAATATAATCCTGCAAACACATAACTCAAACAAAATATCAAATACAACTTAATTCATCTTAGTTCAAGGGTGACTTCATCAAATATGGGTTAATGTGGATACAATACCAAACATCTTGGAGACTTGGGGGACAAATGATGGAGTTGAGAGCCTTATGAGACCAGCTAAGGTGGTCGTGAGAGCCATCCTGACTGTGGTTATGAAGTTTGCGTCCGTGAGATAAGGTGGATAGCATGTGAAGCTATTGAGCATGAAGAGCCCAGCTGTTGTGTCCATAAGAGCCAGTATTATGATGACTACGAGCCTAGCTCCTGGGGACAAGGTGGGTGGCAATTGGAGGTGTTGAGCCTGAAGTGTCCAGCTGTTATGGCCATAAGAGCCAATAAGGAAAAAGGGAAGACTGAGCCGCATCTTGTCCTTCACCTTGATTGTTTTGGCCGTCGGCATTGGCATGGAGATTTGAGCAACCAGAAATAGCTGATTCGTACCCGCGTTATGTCGTTCGAACTAGATTGCCTAAAGTAATTAGCTTTCATCCTTGGCATAATGAAAGTAATAGGCTACGAGCGGAAAAGACTAGAATACTCAAGTTTAGACCATCAAGTCTGGGACTGTGGATGTGAAAGTTATTTAACTTTAGGTTAACTAATCACGGTTGAATAGGTCTTTGAGCTTTTAATAAATCTTTTGTTGTTTTCAAGTAGTTATATCTAGATATTGTCCTTAAATCTTGCAATCATGAAGAAAAACAGGCGCACACAGCAAACACCGGGATTTATAGTGGTTCCCCAATTGGGTACATGCACTTTCCCTCCCACCTATCCAACTTATTTGTTGGACTCGGCACAAACTCCTCCACTTATGCTCCTCGGAGCTTACACCTCAAGACCTCAGCCTTACACACAGATTCTTCTCAGAATCCTACTCAGAACCACAAGGGTTCCTACCTCAGAACTCTGTAGAACTCCTACACCTCAGTGATTACCAGGTCACCTACCTCAGCCTTATTTCTAAGGCCTACACTCAGGCTCTTCAGCCCTACATCTTCAGGCAAAAGGCCATACTCTCAGAGTGCTGCAACACTCCTACAGCTCAGTACCCTTTCAGGAACCTACAGCTCAGCCTCCTCCAAGGCCTACAATCTTAGTGATAATCTTGTCACCTACAGCTCAGTGACTCTTCAGTCACCTATCTCAGGCACAAGGCCCTACACTCAAGCTGGGTGGACAGATCTACCTCAGATCCACACTTAGTACCTACCTCAGAGAGCAGAACTCTCCTACCTCAGGCACTTAAGCCCTACAACTCAGATCCTCACTTGGATCCTACCTCAATGCCCCAATATGGCACCTACCTCAGTGACACATTTGTCACCTACCTCAGTCACCTACCTCAACTGCATCCCAAGCGTAGCCCCGAGTCTATAATCTTGGCCAACAGGAGGCACCATTAAACAAAGTGACGTCGTGACAGGTATGAGTTAAGATACAATTTTTATTGCTTTCTATACTTGGTACCTTGTGCATTGCTTGTGTATGACTTGTTTGTGTGAGACTTTGTCCTGATTTTGGATTATCCGGTGAGAGAACAGCTCGATTCATGAGGTTCTCATTCCTTTCTGTCTGAGGACTTCATGGTGTGTATCAGAGTGCCTTCTTTTGTACCTACAGATTGAGTGAATGTGGTGTTGCCTAACGGGTGCTTGATGCGCGGGGAAAGAGCTTGTGGTGTTAAGGTGCGGATAGGAAGTCTTGATTTTGATTTGGAAGCATCTTGATGCCGATATCTGAGTTTGATGTAATCTTTAGTATGAACTTGCTCTCGGAGCAGTGCGCTTATATTGATTGCAACTCGTAGGAATTCATACTAGGGCAAAACACCAAATTTAAGACTAAGTTTGAGGGTATGCGAGGATCGAGAAAGATGTTAATGTTTGCTCTCCAAGTAGTCAAGCAGTTTTGAAGGGTGCAGAATTATTTTTCATGTTGTTAGAGGTTGTACATCTGAAGACTAGTTTGAGTGACGTTCATGTTGTATCGTAGTTTGCAGATGTTTTTCCTAATTGTATCCTTGGGATTCTACCTCAGCGAGAGATCGACTTCGCTATTGAGCTGGTTTCAGGTGCGAAACCTGTGTCACCCTCACCGTACCGAGTAGCGTCAAAGGAGATGGTGAAACTAAAAGTTCAGTTGCAGGAGTTTCTAGAGCATGGCTATATACGTCCAAATATATCACCTTAGAGTGCACCGGTTCACTTTGTGAATAAAAAGGACAGAGGCTTGCATCTATGCATTGATTATTGTGAACTGAACAAGCTGACTGAGAAGAACAAATATCTGATTCCGTGAATCAATGATTTGTTTGATCAACTGGTTGGATCAACTATCTGTTCAAAGTTGGATTTGAAGTCCAGCTACTGGAAGTTAAGAATTTGGGAAAGTGATATTTCCAAGATAGCATTTGGTACACGCTATGGGCATTATGAATTTACTGTGATACCTTTTGGGCTCTCTAATGCGCCATCAGTGTTTATGGACTCGATGCACAAGACCTTTCGAGAGTATTTGAACCTGTTTGTTATTGTATTTATTGACAACATACTAGTATACTCTCTTTCATAAGAGGATCATGAGAATCATTTGAGATTGGTTCGACATAACTTGAGGAGGAATTGACTATATGTCAAGTTCTCTAATTGTGAGTTTTGGCTATCTTCAGTGGCTTTCTTGGTCATGTCGTTAGTGGAAACGATATTGATGTGGATCCAGCAAACATAATTATAATATGAGAGTGGCATGTTCTAATTTCTGTAGCAGAAGTCAGAGTTTCCTAGGACTTGTCGGCTATTATAGGCTCTTCGTAGAGAACTTTTCAAGTATTGTTTTACCTATCAATACATTAACAAGGAAGAATCAAAAGTTCATCTGGACTCTAGAGTGAGCACGAGCTTTTGATGAGTTAAAGAGTTGTCTAACCATGACGCCTGTTTTGTATGTTGCGATGTGGAATAGAAGGCTTTGAAATGTATAACGATGCATCAGGGAGCGACTTAGGTTGTGTTTTATTGTAATTTGGGCTTGTGATTACTTATGACTCTCACCAACTAAAAGTACACGAGAAGAATTATCTGGTTCATATCTTGGAATTGGCAGCTGTGATATTCGCTCTTAAGCTATGGCAACATTATGTATATGGCGTGAAGAATGATATCTTTACGGACCATAAGAGCCTGAAAAACTTATTGCATTAGAAGGATTTAAATATACGACAGCGAAGGTGGATGGAGTTTCTTGGGGACTACACCTTTGAGATTCATTATACTCCCGGGAAGGGAAGTGCAGTCTGTAAGACCCCCCTCCCCCTTACCAAGGCGGGCTACCGGGTCTTATGCCCAGAACCGCCGTCTTACGGTGGCACTAACTCACGGGTTAGTCGACACCGCAACACGCCGATTCTGCCGGCTAGTACGATCATTTAACCTGTAGGCCAATATGAGAAGAAAGAAGTAAAACTGTATATAAAGCCAACAGTCCACAAGCCACATAGTACAATCATATAAATGAAATGAAAAGTACATCACTATAGTCCACAGAAGAGTACAAATGAAAGAGTAAAAAGGGGCTTATGCCCAGTACATCAAATCACTCTCTCACAAAATAATAAATGTGGAAGCTATACTAGAACATCAGATCTCGTCCCACCTGAGGACGCACAGTAGTGGTAGTAGCCTGCTGAAGCGGTATCTGCTCCTCATGTCCTGCCTCCTCGACATGCTGGTGCTCCATCTCCACGGGCTCCTAAAAATAGTTGGTCACCGACCATTAGTCAAAAAGACTAAGTTGTTTCCTCCGCACCTCGCCCCGCAGCTCCTAGGCACCGATCAGGAGGACGAAGCGGAGGACAACAAAAGGGGTAGCAAGTGGAAGCAGGTGACAGTATCTAACTAGAGTTGTAATAAGTAATGTAGTTCTACTCTAGCAGTCCTAAGTACGGTACAAGTAATAAGTAAGAGGAGTGGAGTAAAGGAAAGTAAAGAACAGTAATATGAACAAGTAAATAAACTAAACTACCACTATGTTATCATCACAAACGTACCCTAACTTATATAAATGCCCATACAAATATATAAGTTAGGGTTTCCAGAAATTTAACTTATCATATAAAAGAGCCCATACTAATTTATATGATAAGGATCTATGAGGCGTATGACATAATATGAATGAATGATATGATGCAATTTTATGCGCAGGCAAGTGCAACTCACACACAATGACTCTGTGATCACAGACCTTTAGTTCCCACTTTTTGAGAGCTAGCATCACTCTCGGGTACCACCGCTGTGGCTACGGCAGCAGCGGAGCGGGCGTCTCCGCTTCTAGACTGGTATGCACACTACCAAGCCTTAGACCCCTCTCATACGCCTCTGTACACGTCCAAGGTGCACTCTAGAGTCTCGCGTACGTACTTTGCTGACAAACCCGTCAGTCTTGTTGGGTCGGATGTGTGTTATCGGGGATCGTCCTCCAGACCGCAGTGTAAAACAACCCAATGTCCCCTCTAACTCTCACAACCGCCTGGTGCACCGTACTGCCATCGGTGTGACGAACGGCCAGTACCGCATGCCCCGCCACGATGTTTATGCACATGCAAGTAATTCATTCCGAGCCTCCCACTCGCAGGACCAAACCCGTCTTGAATCCCTCAAACCCAACCCGGGTGAGAACGCACGTTAGTGCCTTTATACCAACTCCCTCAAACCCCAAAACGGGTGAGAACACACATTAGTGCCTTTATACCAACTCCCTCCAACCCTAAACGGGTGAGCATATATCATGAATCTCTCCAACCCTACACGGGCGAGGAGGTACAACAATGTCCTAACCTATTAATCTACTCCTGTCTACGGGTTATTATACTTAGAGATTTAAGGTTAATCCCAGGACTGCCCCCGGTATTACCTGTGAAGGGCTCTCAAGGGGCACTAGGAACTGTGTTGGGATTACGCCCAGCGTTCCCTTTCGTAAGGATATTTATTTTAGTTGATGGCTACCCATGTATCTCCCCAGCTCTCCTTATTGCTCTAGTACAACCCTAGTGACTTAAGGTGTTACCGGGAAACCGACGGTCTTCCGCCGACCCCCACTCCAGTTGTTAACTAAGACTTGCACTTTTGATCCCTCACTAAGACAACTCTACCCACCAGGGTTATTCATGTTGAACTCTCTTATTTCTGCCGATAATCAATCCCCTGGTAACCCGTAAGGCAAGACCTAATTGTGTTATATGCAGACCATGTCCTATGATTACCCTAAAAATGTGATCTTCCAAACCTTAATGCATCTTGCCTCTAAATATTTATCCTAGGGTGCTATGGACTAAGGGAACTACCCTATGAATTCTCATAATTTTTCTTGGCCAAATAGTCCTTTAATTAAATCTTTTAATTTAAACACTAGGTCACTTTACACATGAAGTAGTATGATTAAATATCCACTGACCTAGGAAATTTTTCCTGAGATGTATATTGATAAAATATTGCTGCCTACAGAGTTTCATTATTTTCCTTTAATTATTTATTCCCATTTCCGATTTAATATCAAATTCACACAAATTCCATTTTCCAAATGAAGTATAGGCATTATGTAATCAATAATTCCAGGAAAATTTCAGAACTTTTAGAACACTAATTTATGACTATTGGCAGAGTATCATCAATTTCTATTGTATAATGTCCTATAAAATTCCATTATAACATATTTACCAAAAATATCATTGTATTAATTTAACAACTCACAATGCATCCATTAATTCTGAGAACTTCATACAAAACTAATAATACCATTTTATAGCAGTAGAATAAATTCCAAATTTTTCTGAAGTACATATCCATCATTTCAAGAATTAATAAGATAAGGGTAAAACGGGCAATTGAAGATATCTACTCCAAACGTTATTCAAAACAGAGGGATCATATTTTTCCTAAGTCAAATGTGACATTATCTATGCCTTGGCAAAATTGTAGGATTTGTACTTGAGGAAAACCTATTTTCCAATTTTATTTTCAAAATAGCTATATTTAAAATAAATTCCAATAAATGGAATTTTTGATTCCAAAAATTCCATGATTAATTTGAGGGATGAAATTTACCCTAATGAACCATTGTAAATAATTCCAAGACCATTACATGTCACCATTGGGCTGAATACACTATATTTGCATTTTTGCTAATTGCACACCAAGGCATAACATGAGCTAACACATGCAAGTGGATTCTCCAACATGCAGTGAACCCAAGGTGCTGAAAATTTTATCAAGCACCAAGGATGTCCCCATTCACCTACCACCAAGATTTGGGACAATGGGGAGGTGTTGAACTCCTTATATTTCATTTATTTGTATTTTGATATTTTAGCAAACACTATAGGCACATGTTCTCTACAAATTCCTAAATTTTGGCAGGGGCTACGTATGCCCTAATCATGCATGTGCCCAAAATTTGGGGCCATGGTGACTAATGGTTTGACCTGGGCATCCAATTTGATTTCTGCCCTACTCTAGGACCAGTCCTAGGAGAAATGCCCTACAGGACTGTACACTACCCCAAATCACATGTTTAAGGTGGCAAATTAAAGCTAAGACCATCATCTACAATTTGCATTAAGAGGCTAAGTTCTGGTAATGCTTTTAAGAGGCCTAACATTAACATGCAAAGTGACTGTATTTGTGTGATAGAGATTTCACTATTCATCATATAAAATTTAATCATTTAAATACATTGCACGAATCTTAAAGCCGGAAACCGACGGGATCGGTTCATCGTCCCCAATGGATGGACGGCTAGGATTGCATTTTCTTGGACGATGTTGGCTGGCATTTTCCGGCCAGCTGAGCCACCACCACCGCCGGCGGATATCGCCACCACCTTCGTTAAGGTGGGGGCTAGCGTTTCCCGGCGGTGGGGCCGCCGGAGTTGGCTCCTCCGGCGAACCCGAGCAAGAAGAAAAAGCTCGGTTTTCTCCATTTTCCTCTCATGGCATCGGGCTCTATTGAGCCCCATATCTCCCTAAATAGATCTAGAAGTCTAGTACAGGAAGAGGTGAGGTGAAACGCACCTGAATTGGGGCTTGGCTGCGGGTCAGGCGGCGGTTTGCCGTTGTGGTGGTGCGCCGGCGAGATCCACCCTGAAAACTAGATTCTCCACCATACTCCATGATCCAGCACTCGATTTCCACTCCCTTCTATCTCCTGAAGCTGTTGGTGAGGTCTATTTGGACTGAGGTGGAGTATATGGGGAGGTATTTCCTATGTGAGCTCGGTTTGAGCTTTGTTTGCTCCGCCCAGCTGCCAAGTGGCACACAGCCCCAGTTTTCTGCTGGAAATGGAGAGAGGAGGTCGGCCACCTGGTTTTGGGCTGTTAAATCCATCTGATGGGGTGGCCAAGTGGCCACCATTTCCTCTCTTTTCATTTTCTCTCTCCTCCTACCCTTAAAATCCCAATTTTACCCCCTTGCATGTATTCTCTCTCCTGATTTAGAGGGGTAGGACTGGTCTTGTTCACTTGGGCTGGCCATGGGCCAATTTTGGTGGGCTTGGTCCAAGGGAAAATGTCTTGGTCTTCATTTCACTCCTTTAGGTCAATTTGTTGACTTGTTGACTTGGGGAGTTGACTTGGTCAACCATGGTGGGTGGGCTGACCCTACTTGGTGGAAATGGGTCTAGTGGCACCACCCAACTTGGGTTGGGTCAAGGGGGGTGCCCTACTTAGGCTAATTGAGCTTATGAGTGTGGGTTTGACCAATTAAGCCCAAGGTTGACTTTGGTCAATTTAGGTCAAAGTGTTGACCTAGTGATATGCCCTAGGGTCCACTTAGATTGTCTTTAGGGTTAGGGCAATGTGGTGGGCTCATGGTGTGGCTAGGGTCCCCACTTAGTCTAGTTTGACCTAGTTTGACCATGGTCCTATAGTGGGCCCCACATGGCTACCACCCACTACCTAGGGTCAAACATAGTTGGTCTTCCTTAAATCTCACTCATGCCTAACCCAATCTAGGTTGAGGGGGTCCAGAAGTAACATGGGATGTTACAAATTCCAATAAACAAGAAAATAATTTCGTCCCCGAAATTTAAGTTCGGGTCTACGGGGTTCTACTTGCAAGAATCATCAAGAAATTTAAAGACATAACTTAAAAGTACCTGATGCGAATAGCTCCGGGTGTTGTTCCAGCATCAGATCGCTCGGCTCCCAAGTGTGCTCCTCCCGTCCATGGTTGGACCACAGCACCTTCACAAGAGGGACCTTCTTCTTCCGCAACACTCGGATGGTTGTATCGTCAATCCGGATCGACTCCAATCTCACTGATCTGTCAGGCTCTACCGGTCCGGCTATAGTAGTAATGTGCTGCCCCGGCCGAAGGAGAGCTCTTCGCAAGGAAGAGACATGGAAGACATCATGTAATGCACCCAACACCGGTGGCAGCTGCAGTCAGTAAGCCAAGGGGCCGATCCGCTCCAGGATCAGGTATGGCCCCATGTATCGTGGACTGAGCTTCTTGTGCCTCCGCACCCGAGAGACACCGTGTACTGGACGTATCTTCAAGAATACTCTATCTCCAACCTGGAACTCCACCTTCCGGTGCCGAGCATCATAATACTTTGCCTGCCTGCTCTAGGCCTCTAGTAGCCGATCTCTGATCAATCGAATCTGAGCCTCAGTATCCTCTATATAATCAGATCCAAGAGCCCTGGTATCCACATCCTGAACCCATGATAGCGGTGTCCGGCATCTCCTCCCATAAAGTGCCTCGTATGGAGCCATCCTAATGCTATCCTGGTGGCTGTTATTATACGAGAACTCAATCAATGGCAGCAGCCTCTCCCAAGGCTTCCCCGTATCCAATATGCATAGTCTGAGCAGGTCCTCCATGGTCCGGATGGTCCGCTCGGTCTGTCCGTCGGTCTGCGGATGGAAGGAGGTACTAAAAGTAAGCCGAGATCCCAAGTAAGCATGCACGGCCCTCCACTCGCTCGAAGTGAACCGACCATCACGGTCCGAAATAATCGTCCTGGGGACGCCATGATATCTGACGTACTGCTCCACAAATAATCTCACCAGAACTGCAACTGGGGCATCCTTTCGAACTGGAATAAGCCGCATTACCTTGGTCAATCTATCCACTATAACCCATATAGAGTCATGCCCAGAGTGGGAGCGAGGCAATCCGTGTACAAAGTCCATAGCAATGTCCTCGAACTTCCATTCTGGAACTGGCAGTGGCTGTAGTAAACCTCCCGGGCTCTTGCATTCTGCCTTCACACGCTGGCAGGTCTCGCAATGGGTCACAAAATTCGTGATCTCCCTCTTCATCCCAGGCCAATACATAGACCTCCGCAAATCTGCCCACATCTTGGTGATGCCGGGGTGCACTGAATATCTCGAGCAATGTGCCTCTCTGAGTATGTCATCCCGGATACTGCCCCCTGCTGGTATGTAGATGTACCCACGGAACTGAAGAAGATCATCCTGTAGCGTGTAGTCCTCGACCTTCCCCCTCTCAAGGGCACTGAAAATCGGCTGTAACGCAGCATCTAGCCTCTGATGTGCTCGGATGCGCTCCTGTATATCATCGCCACTGATCATTGAGCTCAAATACTCTCTATATACTACTGGCTCGGTCTCGGACACCATGGTAATGTGCATGTCCTCCATTATCTGTAGCAGCTCTATAGACATCAATCGGGGCTCCGGTCCAGAAGTGCCGGCCCTCCTGCTCAAAGCATCCACTACCGTGTTCGCTTTTCCCGGATGATAGTGGATCTTGTAATCATAATCACAGAGGAACTCCAACCACCTCCTCTGTCTCAGGTTTAGGTCCTTCTGTGTATCGATATACTTGAGATTCTTGTGATCTGAAAAGATGTCACAATGAATCCTGTATAAATAATGCCTCCATATCTTTAGGGCGAAAACCACAGCCCCGAGCTCTAGGTCATGTACTGGATAGTTATGCTTATGCTTCTTCAACTGTCTCGAAGCATAAGCAATAACATGTCCATGCTGCATCAGGACTGCACCCATCACCTGATAAGAGGCGTCCGTGTAGATCTGAAATCCTTCGCTCCCGGATGGAAGCGCAAGAATGGGGGAAAAGATGAGTCGGTCCTTCAGCTCCTGAAAAGCTGTCTCACACCGCTCTGACCAAACAAAATCTGTGTCCTTCTTCGTCAAGGACGTGAGGGGGAGTGATATCCTCGAGAACCCCTCCACGAACTTGCAATAATACCCTGCTAGTCCTAAGAAACTGCGGATGTCAGATGCGGTCTTCGGCCGCGGCCAATCCCTCACTATCTCTATCTTGGCTGGGTCCACTGCTAACCCAGCCCCACTGATCGTGTGCCCCAGGAAAGCCACCTCCTGTAACCAGAACTGGAACTTTGAAAATTTTGCGTACATCTGGGTGTCCCTCAGCCTCTGCAAGACCTGCGCCAGGTGCTCCGTATGCTCCTCCTGAGTACGAGAATATATAAGGATGTCGTCGATGAATCCAATCACGAAGCGGTCTAAGAAAGGCTCGAATACACGGTTCATTAGACTCATGAATGCGGCAGGAGCATTCGTGAGCCCAAAAGGCATCACCGTGAACTCGTATAATCCATAGCGTGAACTGAATGCCATCTTCGGTATGTCCTCTTCCCTGATACGGAGCTGGTAGTAGCCGGAGCGCAAATCTAGCTTGGAGAACCAGAAGGCTCCCTGTAGCTGGTCAAATAACTCATCTATCCGAGGCAGAGGATAGGTGTTGCGGACCGTTAACCGGTTCAGCTCCCGGTAATCTATGCACAGTCGCAGTGATCCGTCCTTCTTCTTCACAAAGAGAACTGGCGCTCCCCATGGCGATGAACTGGGCCGCACAAATCCTGACTCGACTAGCTCCTGTAGTTGAGTCCTGAACTCTGCTAACTCCCTGGGAGCCATCCTGTAGGGTGCCCGGGACACCGGCCTCGCTCCCAGTACTAGCTGAATCCTGAAATCCAAGTCTCTAGCAGGTGGTAGCCCGGGCAATTTCTCCGGGAATACGTCGGAGAAATCCCGGACCACCGGAATATCTGAGATAGTCGTCTCTGCTCCCACCATCTCGAAGCAGACAAGATAAACTTCTTCACCCTGCTCATGGGCCTTCACAGCCTGTACAGAAGATAATAGTAGGTGGCAGATAGGCTGGATACCTTCAACGATAACATGAGAATATCCATGCCTTAGCGTGATCCTCCTGGACGGACAATCTATCTGGGCATGGTTCTGATGCAACCAGGCCATGCCCAAGATCAAGTCAAAGTCCTGCAGCTTCAGAATAGTTGCCGGAGCCTCAAATGCCTTGCCGCCAATCTCGGCCTCCATATCACAATGTGCAATGGTCCGCAGCTCCGACCCATCGGGTAGACGCACCATCATCTCTAGTCCAGGAAACCTCTCCACGCCTTCGAGTCCATCGATGAAGGCCTCGGATATGAATGAGTGCGAAGCACCCGTGTTGAAGAGAGTATGAGCGAGCTTGTCGCTGATCATAACTATGCCTGAGGTTTGTTTATGTGAAAGTTAATTGTTATCCTATAGTTCTAGGTACTATATATATATCATTGAAAATTCAAGAAAATCCATAATTAACTTTAAGTACCTGTGATAACCTCCTCTGGATTCCTCGGCCCTGTGAGGTCCAAGGCGTATATCTGCTCCTGCTCGCGTCTCCTGCCGTGATATCCCCGGCCTCGGCCTCGTCCTCGGCCCCGTCCTCGGCCCTGTTGTACTGGGGCCACTGGAGGTGGAGGAGGAGGAGGGGGATGGAATCGGTGCAGGCACTCCGACCTGATGTGCCCGGGTTGGCGGCATCCGTAACAAAACACTTGTCGGTGGCCTCGGTCATCCTCTCTCCTCGGGTCATGCATCTGTAGAGGTGGGGGAGCCAATGCTGGAGGAGGCCCCTGCTCCTGCCTGAAGTTGGGACGACGACGTCCCCCACCCTTCCTGTATCTGATAGTCCTGCCTCTCTGAGAGCCCCTGCTGCTCTCTCCTGATGTCGACCCATCAAATGGTCTCTTCCCTCCGGCTCGCACCATCAGCTGGTCAGCCTCCAGCTTCTTCGCCATCTCGATGATCTGCCTAGATGTGCCATGAGAAATGAATAGCAAGGCCTGCCTCAAATCGTCCCTGAGACCCCGGTAGAACCTCTTGGCATACCTCCTATCATCGGTGTCCTGAATCCCCGCGAACCTGGCCAAATGGGAGAACTCTCTCTGATACTCTATCACCGATCTAGTCCCCTATTTGAGGTTCAAAAACCTCTCCTCCAAGGCATCTCTGTCCGTAGCAGAGACGAAGTGCTCCAGAAACACATCGCCGAACTCCTCCCATGATATCTCTGACAGCTCAAAGTCCGCATAAGTAGACTCCCAGAATGATTTCCACCATCTCTTCACATGAGCCTCTAGTACAGAGGTGGCTAGAGGTACTGCCTTGCCGACTTGGCAGCTGATGACTGCTAAGATCTCGTGTATGGCCTCCAGCCAATCTTTCGTCTTCACCGCATCCTCTGTCCCACGGTACTTCGGTGGGGACAGGCTCTTGAATGCACTCAGCCAGCTCCGGATTTGGCTGTGGAGCCGGGACTTGCTGGGCTCTGAAGGCATCCAGAATCACCGTCAAGGTCTGCCCCATCTCCGTATGTAGGAATGGAGTGGTAGCTGGAGGGGGGGGGGAGCCAAATTTTGCGGCGCGGCGACCTGTGGAGGTTGCATAAAGGTAAGGTTAAAACAAAACTGGCCTAACTCTTTGTACTTTGTGGACCATTTATGTGACTTTACACATGGGCACACCACTGCTTCCGCTGCATAGTTTGTCCGCAAACTAATGCTCGGGCGGGGGTGGTCCCATGTTGTGGACTTCTTTCTCATATGATCGTTGTTCAAGCGATACCAGTTTGTAAGACCCCCCCTCCCCCTTACCAAGGCGGGCTACCGGGTCTTATGCCCAGAACCGCCGTCTTACGGTGGCACTAACTCACGGTTAGTCGACACCGCAACACGCCGATTCTGCCGGCTAGTACGATCATTTAACCTGTAGGCCAATATGAGAAGAAATAAGTAAAACTGTATATAAAGCCAACAGTCCACAAGCCACATAGTACAATCATATAAATGAAATGAAAAGTACATCACTATAGTCCACAGAAGAGTACAAATGAAAGAGTAAAAAGGGGCTTATGCCCAGTACATCAAATCACTCTCTCACAAAATAATAAATGCGGAAGCTATACTAGAACATCAGATCTCATCCCACCTGAGGACGCACAGTAGTGGTAGTAGCCTGCTGAAGCGGTATCTGCTCCTCATGTCCTGCCTCCTCGACATGCTGGTGCTCCATCTCCACGGGCTCCTAAAAACAGTTGATCACCGACCATTAGTCAAAAAGACTAAGTCGTTTCCTCCGCACCTCGCCCCGCAGCTCCTAGGCACCGAGCGGGAGGCCGAAGCAGAGGACAACAAAAGGGGTAGCAAGTGGAAGCAGGTGACAGTATCTAACTAGAGTTGTAATAATTAATGTAGTTCTACTCTAGCAGTTCTAAGTACGGTACAAGTAATAAGTAAGAGGAGTGCAGTAAAGGAAAGTAAAGAACAGTAATATGAACAAGTAAATAAACTAAACTACCACTATGTTATCATCACAAACGTACCCTAACTTATATAAATGTCCATACAAATATATAAGTTAGGGTTTACAGAAATTTAACTTATCATATAAAAGAGACCGTACTAATTTATATGATAACGATCTATGAGGCGTATGACCTAATATGAATGAATGATATGATGCAATTTTATGCGCAGGCAAGTGCAACTCACACACAATGACTCTGTGATCACAGACCTTTAGTTCCCACTTTTTGAGAGCTAGCATCACTCTCGGGTACCACCGCTGTGGCTACGGCAGCAGCGGAGCGGGCGTCTCCGCTTCTAGACCGGTATGCACACTACCAAGCCTTAGACCCCTCTCATACGCCTCTGTACACGTCCAAGGTGCACTCTAGAGTCTCGCGTACGTACTTTGCTGACAAACCCGTCAGTCTTGTTGGGTCGGATGTGTGTTATCGGGGATCGTCCTCTAAACCGCAGTGTAAAACAACCCACTGACCCCTCTAACTCTCACAACCGCCTGGTGCACCGTACTGCCATCGGTGTGACGAACGGGCAGTACCGCATGCCCCGCCACGATGTTTATGCACATGCAAGTAATTCATTCCGAGCCTCCCGCTCGCAGGACCAAACCCGTCCTGAATCCCTCAAACCCAACCCGGGTGAGAACGCACGTTAGTGCCTTTATACCAACTCCCTCAAACCCCAAAACGGGTGAGAACACACATTAGTGCCTTTATAACAACTCCCTCCAACCCTAAACGGGTGAGCATATATCATGAATCTCTCCAACCATACATGAGCGAGGAGGTACAACAATGTCCTAACCTATTAATCTACTCTTGTCTACGGGTTATTATACTTAGAGATTTAAGGTTAATCCCAGGACTGCCCCCGGTATTCCCTGTGAAGGGCTCTCAAGGGGCACTAGGAACTGTGTTGGGATTACGCCCAGCGTTCCCTTTCGCAAGGATATTTATTTTAGTTGATGGCTACCCATGTATCTCCCCAGCTCTCCTTATTGCTCTAGTACAACCCTAGTGACTTAAGGTGTTACCGGGAAACCGACGGTCTTCCGCCGACCCCCACTCCAGTTGCTAACTAAGACTTGCACTTTTGATCCCTCACTAAGACAACTCTACCCACCAGGGTTATTCATGTTGAACTCTCTTATTTCTGCCGATAATCAATCCCCTGGTAACCCCTAAGGCAAGACCTAATTATGTTATATGCAGACCATGTCCTATGATTACCCTAAAAATGTGATCTTCCAAACCTTAAGACATCTTGCTTCTAAATATTTATCCTAGGGTGGTATGGACTAAGGGAACTACCCTATGAATTCTCATAATTTTTCTTGGCCAAATAGTCCTTTAATTAAATCTTTTAATTTAAACACTAGGTCACTTTACACATGAAGTAGTATGATTAAATATCCACTGACCTAGGAAACTTTTCTTGAGATGTATATTGATAAAATATTGCTGCAACAGAGTTTCATAATTTTCCTTTAATTATTTATTCTCATTTCCTATTTAATATCAAATTCACACAAATTCCATTTTCCAAATGAAGTATAGGCATTATGTAATACAAAATTCCAGGAAAATTACAGAACTTGTAGAACACTAAGTTATGACTATTAGCAGAGTATCATCAATTTTTATTATATAATGGCCTATAAAATTCCATTATAACATATTTACAAAAAATGCCATTGTATTAATTTAACAACTAACAATGCATCCATTAATTCTGAGAAATTCACACAAAACTAATAATACCATTTTATAGCAGTAGAATAAATTCCAAATTTTTCTGAAGTACATATCCATCATTTCAAGAATTAGTAAGATAAGGGTAAAACGGGTAATTTAAGATATCTACTCCAACAGTTCTTCAAAATAGAGGGATCATATTTTTCCTAAGTCAAATGTGACATTATCTATGCCTTGGCAAAAGTTTAGGATTTTTACTTGAGGAAAACCTATTTTCCAATTTTATTTCCAAAATAGCTATATTTAAAATAAATTCCAATAAATGGAATTTTTGATTCCAAAAATTCCATGATTAATTTGAGGGATGTAATTTACCCTAATGAACCACTGTAAATAATTCCAAGACCTTTACATGTCACCATTGGGCTGAATACACTATATTTGCATTTTCGCTAATTGCACACCAAGGCATAACATGAGCTAACACATGCAAGTGGATTCTCCAACATGCAGTGAACCCAAGGTGCTAAAAATTTTATCAAGCACCAAGGATGTCCCCATTGACCTACCACCAAGATTTGGGACAATGGGGAGGTGTAGAACTCCTTATATTTTATTTATTTGTATTTTGATATTTTGGCAAAAACTATATGACAATTTTCTCTAAAACTTCCTAAATTTTGGAAGGGGCTACGTATGCCCTAATCATGCATGTACCCAAAATTTCGGGCCATGGTAACTAAAGGTTTGACCTGGGCATCCAATTTGATTTCTGCCCTACTCTAGGACCAGTCCTAGGATAAATGCCCTACAGGACTGTACACTACCCCAAATCACATGTTTAAGGTGGCAAATTAAAGATAAGACCATCAGCTACAATTTTCATTAAGATACTAAGTTCTGGAAATGCCTCTAAGAGGCCTAACATTAACACGCAAAGTGGCTGTATTTGTGTGACAGGGATTTCACTATTCATCATATAAAATTTAATCATTTAAATACATTGCACGAATCTTAAAGCCGGAAACCGACGGGATCGGTTCATCATCCCCAATGGATGGACGGCTAGGATTGCATTTTCCTGGACGATGTTGGTTGGCGTTTTCCGGCCAGCTGAGCCACCACCACCGCCGGCGGATATCGCCACCACCTTCGTTAAGGTGGGGGCTAGCGTTTCCCGGCGGTGGGGCCGCCGGAGCTGGCTCCTCCGGCGAAACCGAGCAAGAAGAAAAAGCTCATTTTTCTCCATTTTCCTCTCATGGCATCGGGCTCGATTGAGCCTGATATCTCCCTAAATAGATCTAGAAGTCTAGTACAGGAAGAGGTGAGGTGAAACGCACCTGAATTGGGGCTTGGCTGCGGGTCAGGCGGCGGTTTACCGTGGTGGTGGTGCGCCGGCGAGCTCCACCCCGAAACCTCGATTCTCCACCATTCTCCATGATCCAGCACTCGATTTCCACTCCCTTCTATCTCCTGAAGCTGTTGGTGAGGTATATTTGGACTGAGGTGGAGTATATGGGGAGGTATTTCCTATGTGAGCTCGGTTTGAGCTTTGTTTGCTCCGCCCAGCTGCCAAGTGGCACACAACCCCGGTTTTCTGCTGGAAATGGAGAGAGGAGGTCGGCCACCTGGTTTTGGGTAGTTAAATCCATCTGATGGGGTGGCCAAGTGGCCACCATTTCCTCTCTTTTCATTTTCTCTCTCCTCCTACCCTTAAAATCCCAATTTTACCCCCTTTCATGTATTCTCTCTCCTTATTTAGAGGGGTAGGACTGGTCTTGTTCACTTGGGCTGGCCATGGGCCAATTTTGGTGGGCTTGGTCCAAAGGAAAATGGCTTGGTCTTCATTTCACTCCTTTAGGTCAATTTGTTGACTTGTTGACTTGGGGAGTTGACTTGGTCAACCATGGTGGGTGGGCTGACCCTACTTGGTGGAAATGGGTCTAGTGGCACCAACTAACTTGGGTTGGGTCAAGGGGGGTGCCCTACTTAGGCTAATTGAGCTTATGAGTGTGGGTTTGACCAATTAAGCCCAAGGTTGACTTTGGTCAATTTAGGTCAAAGTGTTGACCTAGTGATATGCCATAGGGTCCACTTAGATTGTCTTTAGGGTTAGGGCAATGTGGTGGGGTCATGGTGTGGCTAGGGTCCCCACTTAGGCTAGTTTGACCTAGTTTGGCCATGGTCCTATAGTGGGCCCCACATGGCTACCACCCACTACCTAGGGTCAAACATAGTTGGTCTTCCTTAAATCTCACCCATGCCTAACCCAATCTAAGTTGAGGGGGTCCAGAAGTAACATGGGATATTACACAGTCACATATTAACTAAGTCATAAGGCTCCAACACGAGCAAATTGGTTACAGATGCATGATGAGCATCTGATTCGTGAGTTGGGGGCTTTGGATATCTCTTGTGGTGACGGGAGAATGAGCGTGGAAAAATTCTTGAACTAGACGAAGGCGCAATATGACCTCACAGACAGGATTCGACAGGCATTGGAATTGGATGAGAGCATAAAGCTCTACATAGCAGAGATAATGGATGGGTCAAATTCCCAATTCTCATTGAATGACGGTCTTTTGTGGAAGGACGGTCTGCTGTGCGTCCTAAATATTGGTAAATTACGGTAAGAGTTGATGTACGAGGCACATTTTAACAAGTACTCAATCCACTTAGGGAGCATAAAAATGTTCAAAAACGTGAAAAAGTTGTTTTGGTGTCCATGGTTGAAGGACACAACACTTTATGTGGCGAAGTGCCAAACTTACGCCCTCGTGAAAGCTGAATGTCAAAAACCTGTTGTTTTCCTGAAGTCGTTACTAATATCGGAATGAAAGTTTGATGATATATCGATGTATTTCGTGCACGGTTTGCCGAGATCGCAATCTGGGAACGTCTCCATTTGGGTGATCGTGGACCGGTTGAGAAAAGTAGCATACTTCAGTCTGAATCAAAGGGACGATTCAGCAGAAAAGTTAGCTAAACTTTCTGTTGATCAGATCATATAATTGCACTGTGTGACCTGTAGCAACGTTTGTGATCGAGATGTGCTTTTCATGTCGAATTATTAGAAGTTTATTCATCAACTATTTGGTACCAAGCTAAAATTCAGTACGACCTTTCATCTCTAGACGGATGATTAGACCGAGAGGGTAAATAGAACGATGGAAAATATTCTTCGTATGTGCCCCCTGGATTTTGGGAAGAGGTAGGAGGATCATCTCTTTATGATCGAATTCACCTAAAATAATAGCTACTAGTCAAGTATTCAAATGGCACCTTCTGAGGCCTCATGCGGTAGACAGTGTCCTACTCCATTGGCTTGGGTAGAAACAGGTGAATCGAAGCTATATAAACGCAAGGACGTTGAAGATGCGACATCAATGATACGTTTGATTCGAGAGCGATTGTTGATTACGCAAGATAGGAAGGCAAAATACTACAATGACAAGCACCGAAACGTGGAGTTTTCAGTTGGAGATTGGGTTTTTCTCAACATTAAACCATTCAAGAGCATATCGAGGATCCGACGCTTGAAAAAATTGAGTCCAGGATACCTTTAGCAGTTTGAAATCGTTGAGCGGGTTAGAGAAGCTGTCTATTGGCTGAAGCTTTTAGCTAAATTCAGTGGTTTGCACGATGTGTTTCACATATTGGTGTTGCGGAAGGCTGTGCAAGTGGTTGTTGTGGAGCAAATTTAGGTCGAAATTGGGTTGACGACGAAATTCAAGCCCATTTATATCGAAGACATGGAAGTAAAGCGACTACAAAACAAAGAGAACAGGATGATCATGTTGAATTCTGTGAAGTGAAAGTGGGTGAATGGAAGGCTTGGGAAACCTATCCGCGCGGACTACGCGGACAGGGTTGGCGGACTGCTAGGTCGGCAGGGATGTTGCAGGCGGTTTGCTCTGTGGCGGCCTGGGCGGTCTGTTCGCACGGACTACGCGGACAGCAGCAGCGGTCTGACAGGCCAGTGTATGCTCAGCAAGCGGTTGACTCCCAGGAAGTAACCAGGCGGATAGGAATGCTATCCGCGGAGTCCGGCATAAAGCGGACTGAAGAACTGGAGCTCGGCAGACCGGTTTGGCAGTTGCCTTGGTCTTGCTCTAGTGAAGCGGCAAGTGGAAGTCGCGGAGACCGCCGGTCAGCGCGGACAGAAACTGGAGGTCGCCCGGTATGGCGGGCTAGATCCAGTGTCCGCCAGTAAGTACGGACTGGCCCTTGTGGCCAGTGGACTGGACTTGGTGTGATCTGAACCAAGTCCAGGATGGCTCAGTCCGGGGAGATCGCGCAGTGGAGCGCGGGCTGGTTTCTCAGTCCGCCAAGCGTAGTAGAAGTGCTGTTGCCTTGTTTGCTAGCTTGGGGAAATGCGGACTGGAGAATTGCTTGTGCAGGAGCATGCGGACTGGAGCCAGAGTCCGCTGAGTCCGGTACAGCCTTGTGATGAGGTTATGGACTCAGGGGTGCGGACTGGAGGTCTGCAGTGCATGCGGACTGGAGTCTGTTGTTAGCAGACTAGATTGGCGTGTCCGCTAAGTCCGGAGGTGCCTTGGCAATGAGGCAATGGACTTGGGATATGCAGACGGAAGTCGGGTGTCCGCTGAGTCCGGCAGGTGCCTTGATGGCGAGGCTGCGGGCTCGGGGTTTGCGGGCTGATACCTTGTCCGCAGATTGGCGGACACGGCTGTTGTGGAGTCCGGCTGTGGTAGTCCTGGCTTGGCCTCTGGCGGCAAGGCAGGCTGGATATTGGAGTCCGGCCTTGGAGAAGCTGGGGCGGACTGGCTATCTGCACAGGAGCGGCGAACTGGAATGTGTGTCCGCGGGCTGGCGGACACACTAGTTCTTGCTGCGGGATGTGGCGGTGATCCTATCTGCTACGGCGGTGACCATACTCATCATCGTGCCTATAAATAGGACCCATGTCACATCAGGAGTTAACGGACCTAGACCGAAGTAAGTGAACAGTAGTTGAGCTCGCATAAGTTGCTGCGGTCTGTACCTTGGTGTCCGCGCGGATAGAGAGTTGACCCGGTTGTGCTGTGCAGGTTGTGCGGATAGCGCTGGAAAGCCAGGACTTGGCTCTGATTGCGGTCAGGGACAGTGCGGACTCTGCGGGTAAACAACAGGCGGTAAACAGCAGGTCACGGATAGCGACCATGCGGTCTTCTCTTTGGCAACTTGGTTTGGGGTTCAGGAAGTCGCCTGCTTCAGGCGGACTGTTCCATTCGGTGACGCAGCTTTTGCGGTCTGGCGGCTAGGCGACCTCGCGGTCAGGCAGCCTGCAGATCGGCGGTGAAGAGCTAAGCATTGGAATCAGGAGTGAGTCTGCACAGCTTGGGTTGCGGTCTGGCGACCTGGCGGACTGAGCGGACTCCACAGCAGTAGACCGGAGGCTTGGTAGTTGAGTCCGCGCGGCTTGTTTTTGGTTCTTGTCTTTGTAACTGTCTCTGCTCTCCCGGTGTTGGGTTTTGGTGAAGCATGTCTCGCCATGTATGTCTCGCCTTGTAAAGAAGTTTGCTCTTGATCAATAAAGAAGCTTGTGTTGCATGTGTTGCTGGTTGTTACTGCTTTGTTGAGATAACCCCTGCTAACTCCATGATCCGGGAAAACTTTCAACATTATAAGTGGGCGTATCCTCCTTCGGTTTGTTGAGTTTTGAACAGGGTATCCAAGGGGGCGTCTGTGGTTTGTTGAATTTTAACAGATCAAAGTCTGTTGGGACAACTGTGGCCAAGAGGAGCTGTCATGGGAGCGCGAGCAGACCATGCAAGAAGAGTTCCCTGAGCTATTCCGTTGAGGTACATTTGATATGTTTAAACATCTTTGTTGTTTCCTGTTAAGTGTGGATTTCAGGACGAAATCTCTTAAAGGAGCGAAGAATTGTAATACCCCGAATTTCCTGAAAACAACAGGAAGTTGGTCACAGGAGGTTATCGCTAGGTGGTAGACCTAATGTTGGCAGTAGCCAGCTAATTTTAATGGGTCAACGTCTCTAGTCGGTATCTCGTGGAGTAGCATGATGTCGCGCAGTATTAGCTGGTGAATTTAGTCACTTTGGCCTCTAGACAGTTCCTCCCGGTGGTAGTGATAATGTAGGCGGTAGTGTGCCACGTGTTAGATAAGCATAAGACGGTCTTGAGTGGCAGAGTGGTGCAGATTGGGCAATCGACCACCATCTATGATACCGCGCGTCGGTAGCTCTCTAATAAAGGCTTGAAATGAAATTAGTTTCTCATTTTCTCTCATTATCTCTCTCTCTCTCTTGGATCTTGAGAAATAAGAAGGGGAAGTGATGGAGGCTTGCCCCTTTTTGACGTTATGGAGACGGACATAACTAAACGCAACGCTCTCCACTAACTCTCACGTCACGCTCAAGCAACAAAAACGCAGCAACTACCCAACTCGTATATTCATTAAACGTAGACGACGGAGGGTTCGCAAAGCCCTTCAAGATAGTACCAAGGCGATAGGCCAAGGTCCTCTCAAGCGAAAGGAACCCACACGGTTCGGTCGAGCGTTGTTGTACCAAAAGAGAATCCACCGAAAACAAAAGATTCGGACAAGGATGGTTCTCTCCCAACAAAATAAAACGAGGGCCGCCACACCTCACGAACTTAAACGGAAAAAAGGAAAACACCAACAATATCAATGAAAATTTAACCATGAAATTTCAAACGCTTCACAAGCCACGCAACACGCATATGCCACAAGATCTATCCAGAGGAGAAAACACACAACGGTAGAGATTTTCGTTACCCAAACCGGAATAGATGATTCTGGTTATCTTGCTTGAATCTCTCTTCCACGGTTCCGCCGGAGTTACGCCGGATGGAGAGGAAACTCTTCCTCCTTCATCGCGTCACGCCTTGGCCGAGATCCACGAGAGATTACCACAAGCACCTTGCTCTAACCACCAAGAGAGAGGGGTGGCTGGATTCTTCCTTGAAGGGGAAGGGGGAGAAGTTGGGCGGCTTGGGAGGGAGAGGAGGTTGGCGGCCAAGAGGGGAAAGAAGGCTAGGATTGAGAGGGAGCCGAAATTAGAATAGGAGGGAGAGGGGGGAGATTCCTTTTGGAGGTAGGATTTCAAATTCTCATTCAACTTAACCATATGAAAACAATCCATGCCTATATATAGGCTACACCACTCAATCTCCACCTTAGAAAATTAACACTCTCATGATGGTTATATGCACCCATCATGAATTAAATAAAGCATATACTTTGCATGAAGAATAAAAAATGCAAGATGGTTATAAGCACCCATCATGCAATACAAAATTAAAATGCATGAAATAAGATTGTTTAAAATAACAATCGATAAAATAACAATTTAATAAAATATATAATTATAATTATTTTATTCATAATTATATATTTTATTTAATAGTGGCGGCGGCGTTGGCGTCGAGATAGAAATCCCATCCGTGAGCTTGCGGCCACAATCGTCCCAATACACGAACGCTTTGGTGGCGGCGTTGGCGTCGCGGTAGAAATACCATCCGTGAGCTTGCGGCAACGACCGTCCCAATCCACGAACGCTTTCAGACGGGGATCCATGGCGCCATAGATCCTCCCCCTCTCAAAAATACTCATCACTGATGAGTAGGCATGCGAGTACTCGCATGGAAGATCGTCGACGGCGAAAAAGAACCTGCAAGGCAAAAAAAAGTGGTCTTGGGGGGACCTCAAAAACGCATTAGGCAACGAAGGAAAAACAGTTTCCACAACATCAACCAACATACCTCCGATGGAGACCGAGAAAGAGAACGATCCTGGGAAACTTGCACCACCCAACCCGATAGAATTCAAAGTGGAATATATATACGGAGAGGTAGACATTTCAAGTGGCATAGAAGCATGAAGTGTAAAATATGAAACGATGAAAATAGAAGCTATGCCCCAATCAATGGAAAATTCTAATAGAAAAGTGATGTTACCAAACTCCTTTAAGGTTCGCAAAGGATGGACTTGCCGATTCGTTAATATTTTTAAGGTGCCCGGGGGCATCCGTTCAGGGGTGAGACAAGTCAAACCCAAATCATCCACATAATAGTAGGAGACTTTCTGACACGAACTCGCAAGTAAATTAAAGGACGCATTTTGATGGATTAAAAGGGTAAGAATGCTCCTAATTAACTTAAAACCATGTGGGGTGAACCCATATGCAACATGACTAGAATTAATAGTAGAAAATAACGGAACTATATCAGGTGGCACGGGTTCTTTAACTTCAAAAATTATTTCAGTGGAACATAATGTTTTCGTTTTAAATTTGGAATTAAATTTTGATTTAAAAATTTCGTAATGAATAGCCAGCAGAAAACGCTCGTCACCAACTACGTTTACCCACATCCATCTAAGTAAGTCTAATGGGGAGGCGGTAATAATAAACTTCTCCAAATATAAAGGGCTAGGAATGACTAGCTCGTGTCCTAACAAATCATCTACTCGAGTTAAATGAACCGGAGGGAGAGTCGACATGGCTGATTCCGTAGGGGAAGTTAAGTCACACTCAACGTCAAAACACGGATTACTCTTCCAAGAACAAGCCTCCGGTTGCAGGCCATTAAAATCATAGGAAAAATTAAACAGTGTATTCGTCCTCACTGAAAACTCAGCCGACAAGTCTTCCAACTCATTCGATACTTCATTTAATTCAGAATTAGTGAATGTATCATAAGTAGGCAAAATCATATCCAACAAAATTTCTAAACAGTTTTGGGCCCCAGGTAAAGGAGCTATCATCAACGAAATGTCTTTCTGGCCCTCCGGGCTACCGTCATCCAAAGATAATTTTTCCCCATAGTGTAAATTTTCCAAAACGACAGATCCTTCGTTAACCAACTCTTCCCATGAAGTGGGTGCATCGTCACAATCAAAATAAAGGGATGGGCAAATTGAATCCCGGTGAGTATCAAAATTAACTTGACTTTTAAGCGGCGTTGATACCGTAAATGAACTAACTCTCAGATGTATCACACTAAGATTATCCCAAATTGAACAACCATCCCAAGGTGACTCTTCCAATACCGTTGAAACATCTATTAATTCCAGGTCAACCATAATAAGATCGGGTCATAGCAAGTCATCACCTAATTTAGTAACAGGTAAACTTTCAACATTGGATGACTCTACCGACTCAGTCGGAACGTCTTCTAACTCAGGGTCATCAGACGACTCCCTGACTAAAATATCGTCGAAGGTGGGTGAAGATGATTCCTCGGGGGAGAAATCCTCGTCCAGGTCACTAGGGTAACCAATCTCCTCAGCGTCACTAAAGCGTCAGCGAAAATTGCCTCGTCCTCAGTGACGGGCTCAGTCCTATTCACATCCTCAGGTTCAACAGGAGAGTCAGGCACTATCGTAAGTGAAGGAAGACTCTCACCTGGCTGATTAAGTTCATCATCCAGAGATTCTATATCCACATAAGAATCCTGAGAGGTATCAGTCACTATATCAGAGGGCTTAGATGTCGAGGCTAAAGAAGCAAGCACCCTAATAGTAACCTCTTTCGAGTTCAAATTTTGGAGTCTAAATGGCTTATGTTCCCTATAGGTGGGACTAGGCACACATTGGGTATTACTACCTCTCTGGGGATAGGATCTATCCATAGGCGTAGGGTCACTCCTATAAGCAGATACGGGTCTGGTGCCATAACTATTCTTACTAATGGGTGTGGTGCTATTAGTGCGCAGGTAGGCGGGATCAAATTGATCCGAGAGGAGGCTACGCATGTGCGACCAAGCATAATGATAGCTACCAACACGACGCTCTTCGTTTAACCAAAATAATCAGGCTCGACCTACTAATAGCTCTCGGGCAAAGCTAACCTTTTCGTAGTCATCCCATAAGTGACAATTAAAATATTGTTCTAACCCCTTAAGCCAGTGTCTAAAATTTTGGGGATACTCTAAACCGTCATAAGTATGATAAATATGTTGTGCCCTAGGGGTGTGTTTAGCCATATCCTTAGCATAGGAATAGTCTAACTTGGTAGCATATATGTCATATGCCATTTAGTGAGAACCGGAGAGAAAACTCACCCAGAACTAGTGCACATGCAATGACTAACTAACCTGACCCTATTTAAATTTCAAAGATGGAATTGTTCCCGCTTAGCCACTAAGGTTATAATTATATAAAATAGATTTTCTTGCTGGAAAAAATATGAGGATTATTAAAAAAATTTTATTTTTGAATTTTGCTGAAAATATAAAAATATAGGCCGTTATTTGCAGACCAACTATTAAATTTTAAAATAACTTAATAAAAATAATGACTTAATAAAAAATATTTTTTTTTTGGATTTCTTATTAAAAATAAGATAGAGAATTTCCAAAAAATAAGAGGGGGAGGGTGCCAATTAGAAAATTGACGTGAACCTCCCTCTGATACCAAATTGATGGAGGCTTGCCCCTTTTTGACGTTATGGAGACGGACATAACTAAACGCAACGCTCTCCACTAACTCTCACGTCACGCTCAAGCAACAAAAACGCAGCAACTACCCAACTCGTATATTCATTAAACATAGACGACGGAGGGCTCGCAAAGCCCTTCAAAATAGTACCAAGGCGATAGGCCAAGGTCCTCTCAAGCGAAAGGAACCCACACGGTTCGGTCGAGCGTTGTTGTACCAAAAGAGAATCCACCGAAAACAAAAGATTCGGACAAGGATGGTTCTCTCCCAACAAAATAAAATGAGGGCCGCCACACCTCACGAACTTAAACGGAAAAAAAGGAAAACACCAACAATATCAATGAAAATTTAACCATGAAATTTCAAACGCTTCACAAGCCACGCAACACGCATATGCCACAAGATCTATCCAGAGGAGAAAACACACAACGGTAGAGATTTTCGTTACCCAAAACGGAATAGATGATTCCGGTTATCTTGCTTGAATCGCTCTTCCACGGTTCCGCCGGAGTTACGCCGGATGGAGAGGAAACTCTTCCTCCTTCATCGCGTCACGCCTTGGCCGAGATCCACGAGAGATTACCACAAGCACCTTGCTCTAACCACCAAGAGAGAGGGGTGGCCGGATTCTTCCTTGAAGGGGGAAGGGGGAGATGTTGGGCGGCTTGGGAGGGAGAGGAGGTTGGCAGCCAAGAGGGGAAAGAAGGCTAGGATTGAGAGGGAGCCGAAATAAGAATAGGAGGGAGAGGGGGGAGATTCCTTTTGGAGGTAGGATTTCAAATTCTCATACAACTTAACCATATGAAAACAATCCATGCCTATATATAGGCTACACCACTCAATCTCCACCTTAGAAAATTAACACCCTCATGATGGTTATATGCACCCATCATGAATTAAATAAAGCATAGACTTTGCATGAAGAATAAAAAATGCAAGATGGTTATAAGCACCCATCATGCAATACAAAATTAAAATGCTTGAAATAAGATTGTTTAAAATAACAATCGATAAAATAACAATTTAATAAAATATATAATTATAATTATTTTATTCATAATTATATATTTTATTTAATAGTGGCGGCGGCGTTGGCGTCGAGGTAGAAATCCCATCCGTGAGCTTGCGGCCACAATCGTCCCAATACACGAACGCTTTGGCGGCGGCATTGGCGTCGAGGTAGAAATACCATCCGTGAGCTTGCGGCAACGACTGTCCCAATCCACGAACTCTTTCAGACGGGGATCCATGGCGCCATCAGGAAGGCCAGGAGAATATGGGCAAGGTTGATCCAACCCCGCTATGAAGGCGTTCTTGTGGTTGGATTCGTGAGTTGAAGCTAGATCCGCGGAGAGAAAAGTGTGGTGATCATTTACATCTGGATCAAGTGCAAAATCATGGCTCCTAAGTGATTGACACGGGTAACGACCTTTCTCCTTGGACAAGTGAAGTCCTCAATTTGCATAAATACATGGAACCCCTCACCAAAGGGTGAAGAAAAGGGGTGGTTTCCAATGGGTAGATCGTTGTGATCGCTAGTAGAAATTGAATATAGAATCTGGAATCGAAGTCTGGAATAGGCATGTTGTGTGAAGGCCATCTGGATAGGTTGGTCTGTATTGGTGATGATTGATTTGCATGTCGGGGAAGACTCTGTGGATAAATATGTAGTTTCCGGGGTCAGGGGGTGTGCGGGATCTAGTAGTGATAGTACTGGAGATTGTCTCTAGGAAAACACCCAAAGTGAGGGGAGAAATGATATTATGTCCCCTACCGCGCGGTGGAATCGCAACCGCCGGCGGTATCTCCCAGTGAGCAATGTTTGAGAGGTTTGTCTCTTAGATACTTGGGGGCCAAATGATTCAGTTGAGAGCCTTAAGATCCCAACTAAGGTAGCCGTGAGAGATAACCTGACTATGGTTGTGAAGCCTATATCCGTGAGACATGATGGGTAGCATGTGAAGCTTTTGAGCCCAAAGAGCACTAATGTTGTGGTAGTGAGAGCCAGTATTATGGTGATTGTGTGTAACGTCCTGATTCATGCTAAACCCCTCGCAAGCATTTTGAGTTAAGAAAGTTGACTCAGGCTCGGGGTGCACTGGTAACAGGCGTTGAGTGCGTCAATAGGACTCGACGAAGCGTCAAGTGAGTCGACAGGTGGACAGGCATCGAGTTATAATCGACACATAAGAAGAATTTTACTTAGAATAATTCTGGACTTGGGAAGCCTCGAGTGCATCGACTGGATTGAAATTTGTCGAGTGATCAAGACACCTTTAGACGAAGCATTGAGTGATACTTGACGCATTTGACACTTGTACTTAAAATATTTTCGCCAGTGGGATTTGTCGAGAAGCGTCGAGTGATCACGATGCCTTTCGACGAAGCGTCGAGTAATACTCGATGCATATGACACTTGTACTATTCGTCAAATATTGTCAGGGAAACAATACAAATTTGTCGAGCTGGACTCGACGAATTCGTCCGAAACTGCTTTGAAGTTTTTGTCGATTCGTCGAGTATGTAAATATATATATATACGACGAATCTGACTTAGTATATTTTCGGCCCAGGAATATTTTCGGCGCAGGCTGTGTTTGCGGAATAATGTTTACGGGTTGAACCGTTTTAGGATATTTTGGTATATATTTTGGTACAAAATGAGGATTTCTTAGGAAGAGACCACACTAGGACCTTTGTCTTAGGATTTTGATGTCTTCAACCTTTCCTCTCTTCAATATGAAGACCATGGACTTGGTTTCGTGAAGAATAGTGGTCTATTGAGGGTAAATAAGGGTGGAGGAAGAGCTGAATGTAACTTTGTATGAATGGCTAGAGGAAAAAGACGAACCGATGTCGTTCATTTGACTTTAAGATGCGTGTAGAAATTTGTTTTCTGTGCATAGTAAGCTTCATGCCTATTTAAGCCATAATCTGAGTACATCTATGTCTTGGGTTGAACACAAAAGTTGTAGCCCCCGGAAGGACCTTTCCAACAGATGGTTGCCCGTTGTTGGGTGAGTCTTGTAGCCCCGTGAATGTCCAGCCAAAGTGGCTACGCTGTAATGTATTATGAGTAGGTTGTGATTTGTCTAAATTAATATAAGGTCGAAATAGACTTGTTGGCCAAGTACGTTATGTGTTAGACATGCATCCAGATGTTTAGGGTTCAATAAGAAGTTCGTAGCCAAATGATATTTTGGATTGGGTGAATTTATTATATGTAACCATGATAAGCTAATGGTTTTGGATGAACCTTGGTTGTACAAATAATGTATTCATGAAATCCGGTGAAGATACACATAATAACATCGTGATGAACATTATAAGTTTTGGAAGAGTTTGTGATTCATGATGCATGAATCATAATCTATAGCAATGCGGTGATTTATAATTACTGGAAGAACATGTGATGTATTCCTCGCAAGGTTATGTTGAACATGTGAAAGCTCAAGTGTTTAATGAAAATAGTTTGGGGAAGGATGTATGATTTGATATGCAGGTGCAAGCTAAATTGCAAAAGAAGGGCTAGATGAGAAAATGTTCATGTCCTTGTGATGTGTTAGTCACTTATCTCAGATAATGAAGAAATGACAGGATTGATAACTAAGAGGATTAGTCTTCCATGCTAAGGTAGGCCTTGAGTGCTTTTGAGCACTGGACTGGTATGATAATAAGGGACTCAATGTGGTGCCCTTGAGTGATTTTGAGCACTAGATTGGTAATGATGAGAAGATACTCGGTTGGAGCCCTTAGGTGTTTGATGGCATGGCCAAATGAAATTGCATGCGGTGCGTGATGACAGGCGGTGTCATAATCCTGGTTTAAGGATACTGTGGCAGGTCAACGGACTCACTAGTCATCACACCGACAGGAGTTAACAGAAAGACCTTGGGAGGTTAGGCTTGGTCCTCGGTGCTCATTCCTGAGGCTCTTTCTGTGCTAGGGATGGTTGGGCATGGTATTTTAGTGATACGCTCCCAGAGGCTCCTTCTGTGCCATGACGATAGGCCAGTTTGGACTGTGTTCTTGGTGCACATATATAACACCCCAGTTTTGCAAGAGGGTCAGTCTGCAGTTCTGGAAAATTTTTGGGTTTCTGGCAGGAGGTACACGGCCTGTGACACGGGCATGTCGCAGGGCGTGTCGAGGCCGTGTCGACACTCGGCCCAAGTGTCGACACTTTCGCTCGATAGTGTGTCGAGAGTAGGGCACACGGCCTGCGACACGGGCGTGTCGCAGGGCGTGTCGAGGCTGTGTTGACACTCAGCCCAAGTGTCGACACTTTCGCTCGACAAGTGTGTCGAGAGTAGGGCACACGGCCTGCGACACGGGAGTGTCGCAGGGTGTGTCGAGTCCGTGTCGACACTCGGCCCGGGGTGTCAACACTTTCGCTCGATGAGTGTCGAGACTGGGGTACACGGCCTGTGACACGGGCATGTCACAGGGCGTGTCCCGCTTGGTCGATGATCTTCGCTTGACGTTTTTCCACGGTGTCGACAAAAAGCTTGTCGACGGGTGTCGATACTTTGCACACGGCTTGGGACACGGGCGTGTCCCAGGCCGTGTCACCTCTCGGGTTGGTTTCGGCGCTGTGTCGATGGAGGCACACGACCGGCCACACGGCCGTGTCACTGGGGACACGGTCGTGTCGGATTGAGCACGGGCGTGTCGGATGCCCGTGTGCTGTTCCAGGTGCGTCGATTCGAAACGGCGAATGAGGTACACGGCCCTGGACACGGGCGTGTGTCAGGCCGTGTTCGGCCCAGGTCTTTTATTTTCCAGGCGGATTGTGGCCATTCTTTCCCAGATTTTAGGATCTAACGGTTCAGGACTGTTCTTGGGGAGTTAAGTCCGAGAATAGGGTTGAAAACCCTCATTCGTCTCCAAGCTTTCTCTTACTAAAGATCTAGAGAGAAGTGAGAACAAGGAAGAATGAGAAGGAGAGTTTGGGCTGTAGGAGCGGTTTCGGTGCTCCAAATCACGAGCCGAGTCCAGATCCATGGAGCTTAGATCGTTGCAAAGGTTTTCATCCGGCTATTTTGCCATGGCAAGGAATAGGAGTCGGAAGGTAACGACACTTCTCCTCTCGGTCTTAGGATGTATGTTTTAGCATCATTTATTTTTCTTTCTAATTTTTGGGCACCAAACTCTCGAATGAGAGGGGTTTTGGTTTGCCAATGTTCAAGAGGAACCTCCGGGTTGATTGAGTCCATCCCCGACATTTTTTTTTGCATTAGAGATCCTCTCCATTAGTGGATTAGGCATGGTGGGTGAAGCCGTTGTCGCGACCGTTAGTCCGACTCGGTGATGTTGCATAAAACGTTAAGGATTCGTAGAGATTCCATTGCGGCATGATGTCGTTTGTGATGTGGTGACGTTTCTGCAGTATAAATGAGGGTCTAGGGTGGATTTGTCTTAGTTTGTGTTGTGCCAAGGCGTGGCTATGTCTCCGTGGTGGGCTGGCTATCCCGTGACGTTCACGTCATGTGTGGAGAGTGTCCCGGCGAGACTAGTCCCCTTCGGTGTGATTGACAAGAATGCCAAGCATGGGGACAAACCCGGGCAATGAGGCCATGAGCGGGTGGGGTCCGGCAAGGCTTCTTAGAATCGGTCAGTTTTGTGGTTGTTGGAATCCTGACATGAGACGTCAGAGCTTGTAGGCAAGCCCGAGTTTAAGACCTTGAGCGGGTGGGGCCTTGACAAGAGTTCCATGGGGCGGCCTGTGAGCCGTTGGGGGGAATGATGACCCCTTTGTTTGCGGCTTTATGCCAATGGGGAATCGATGAGAACTCATATGATGTGATGATGTGCTAGATGCATACGAGTTAGGGTTCCTTGGGTGAAATCCAGGTTATTGCATACATGATTGCATAAGTAGGCCCTTTTATATTATGCTCAACCAGTAGAGAACATGTATGATGTATGTGACATCCAAGCCTGTTTCCATAGTTGCTTTTCTTGCTTATGATTATTGCATATGAAGTGCTAACTTGCAGGTTGGAGGGGTACCCTGGGGCCCGTTAGGGGCGGCCGGGAGGAGATGTGTTGTTGCACAGTTTGAGGTCAGCCTTTGCTGACCCACGTTACTAATAAATTTTCAGTGCAAGGATCGCATGCAGGAACTAGCTCGCCGGCCAGAAAGGCCTAAGCCTCATGAAGTGTTTTTCTCTTTTTGTAGCTCTACTTATGAGATGTTATATGTTTGAGACTCTTGTTGTCCGGCTTGCATGCCGAGGTAGACTAGGAGTGCTAAGCACATTCATGACTGATGTATTATTTTCTTTTGGACACTTGGTGTAAGGCCTTAAGGCCATTTGTTTTGCTCTTTAGTGGTGGATAACTTCTAGTCCTGTTTTTGTTTCCGCTGTGTTGTGCAAAGTGTTTTGAGTGTGGGTAGCTATATTAACTTTTAATACTAAAGCTGTGGCTTTCGTATGTTGTGGGGCCCCGGCCGGACCCATATTATACGTTCACTACAAGGGAGGTGTTACAATTTGGTATCAAAGAGAGGTTTGGTTCAACGTCAAAGCGTAGAGAAGTTATCCACATAAGAGTAACGCGGGACCATGAGTGTCCTTATGTTTAAGTCTTGAGATTTGAGACTGAACCCTTGTTTCTTGTTTCTCGAAGAGTGCAAGCACCGAGGCGGGAACGTCGAGAGCAAGAGAAGAGCTTTCGGCGAGCAGTGCTACTGCTCCAGGTCTTTTGGGCACGGGTGTAAACCCAGCCGACTTTTGCCGCATGCTTGCAGAAGCAATGGTGGCAGCTCAAGCTGCAGCAGCAGCTCAGGTGGCAACCCCTGCCACACCGGATACGGCAACGGCCGTTCTAGGAGGAGAAGCCAGACGAGTGGAGCCTTTGGCGGAGAGGGTAGTTGTCAGACATGGAGACCGGCACCTGAAGTATTTCCTGAGCTTCCATCCCCCATCATTCAAGGGAGTTGGTACACCAACGGATGCGGAGGACTGGTGGGTTCGCATGCAAGAGCTGTTAAGGGCGGCAGAGACGCCAGAGGAAAAGAAAGCTGAGTATGCGGCTTTCATGTTGGAAGGAGACGCCAAGTTATGGTGGGTGAGCCATAGCGTCCGCCAGTTCTCGGGATGCACTCTGTCGGTGGAAGAGTTTGGGGATGCTTTTCTTAAGAGGTATATTCCAGTTTCTACATGTTTGGCCCTTCAGAGGCAGTTTCTGCATTTAATGCAGCGAGACAAGACAGTGGATGAGTATGTGCAGGAGTTCACCCGTTTGGGTCGTTACGCGGGAATGACGATGGCAGATGATGTAGAGATGGATAACCTCTTCTACCAGGGGCTGAGGGAGAACCTAAGATAACCCCTCATCTCCATGAAGAGGGAGGGATTTAATGAACTAGTTGAGGCTGCCAGGATTCTGGAAAGTGATTTGGAGCGAACCCAACGCCGAAAGGGTTTTACTCCCAAGCAAGGGGAAGGGAAGCCTTCCCAATCTCATGGAAAGTCTGATGGGAGCAGGTGGAGGAAGAAGCCTCACACTTCCAGATCTGGTGAGAAGAGCAATTGGACGCCTAGGGGTTCTCACTCTAGGGGACCGCCGACGTGTTACAACTGCGATAAGGTGTGGCACATAGCTCGTGTTTGTCCCCAAGGAGGAGCGGGGCAAGAGGCAAAGCAGGAGCAGGCTGTGCGCTCCGACCCCAGTGTTGCAGAGAAAGGGAAGATGGCAGAGTCGAGCGCTTCTCGGTTCCAACCAGTGAAACCAAGGGCTTATAACCTTGGAAAGCAGGAAGCGATCTGCCAAACCGATGTGCTGACATGTATGAAGAAAGTTTAAGTTGAAATTTTGTGCTTCATACTTTTAGACCCCTTTCTGCGTGTCTTGTCTATGTTGTAGGCTTCGTTTTAGTTTCCGGATACCCCGCTAGGGTATTGTTTGATACGGGAGCATCGCACTCCTTTCTCGCGGAGAGCTTCGTCCGGAGAATAGGAGTTGGGTCTTTCTCGTCGGGAGCAGAGCTGGAAGTGCGCATGCCCAATGGGTCATCCATGACCACCAGGGTCAAAGGGCGCATCTGTTGGGAGCTAGACGGAGTTGACTTCGTTTTGGTAGCAGCGATTTTGTCATTGGTGGAGTTCGATGTCATTTTGGGCATGGACTGGCTCGCAGAGCAGCGCACAAGTATTGATTGACTATCTAAGGTGGTGACCTTAAGGAGAAAAGGGCAGACAGAAGTCAAATTTGAGGGCCTTTGTAGAGTGGCATGTTCCTTGATTTCATCCATGCAGTTGGTGCGGGCTGTTAACCAGGGTGGTGTAGCACTTGTAGCGTTATTGGAGGTTCGTCTCTCCCAGTTGACGATTGAGGAAGTGCCCGTTGTGGCAGAGTTCAAGGTTGTGTTTCCGGAAGAACTTCCTGGAGCGCCTCCTCGGAGGGAGATCGATTTCTCGATCGAGTTAGTGCCGGAGGCTAGGCCGGTGTCACGTCCTTCGTTTAGGATGCCACCAAAGGAGTTGGCTAAACTTATAGTACAGTTACAGGAATTGTTGGAGCAAGGATATATTAGACCCATGTCTTCGCTGTGGAGTGCGCCGGTGTTGTTTGTAAAGAAGAAAGACGGTAGCATGCGGCTATGCATAGACTACCGAGAGCTGAATAAATTGACCGTCAAGAATAAGTATCTGATTCCTCGGATAGATGACTTGTTCGACCAATTGGTAGGGTCAGTGGTGTATTCAAAATTGGACTTGAAGTCAGACTATTATCAATTGCAAATTCGGGATGAGGACATACCCAAGACTGCCTTTGGTACAAGGTACGGACACTTTGAGTTTACGGAGATGTCGTTCGGGCTGACGAACGCACCATCTGTGTTCATGGATCTTATCAATCAGGTATTTCGGGAATACTTGGATTCTTTTGTGGTTGTCTTCATTGATGACATCTTGGTGTTTTCCAAATCGCAAGTGGAGCATGAGACCCACTTGAGAGTGGTTCTGCAAGTGTTGAGCGAGAATGAGTTGTATGCAAAATTCTCCAAATCCGAGTTCTGGTAAGAGAAGGTGGCATTTTTGGGACACGTGATTAGTGGGTAAGGGGTGGCAGTGGATCCAACAAAAGTTGAAGCCATTAGAGATTGGCCGGTTTTGAGGACCGTGGCGGAGGTCCGAAGCTTTCTTGGACTAGCCGGGTATTGCAGGAGGTTCGTGGAAAATTTTTCGCAGATAGATCTACCCCTCACCTCACTCACACGTAAAGATCATAAGTTTGTGTGGACTCAAGAGTGTAGTTAAGCATTTGAGGCACTGAAGGAGAGACTAATGACGGCTCCAATCCTAAGTCTACCGCAAGGGACCGAGGAATTTCAGATGTTCAGTGACGCATCGGGACGTGGTTTGGGTTGCGTTTTGGTGCAGCAGGGGAAGGTGATAACTTTTGGGTCTAGACAGCTGAAGCCTCATGAGAGGAATTACCCCGTCCATGACTTGGAGTTGGCGGCAGTAATTTTTGCGTTGAAAATATGGCGGCATTATGTTTATGGTGCAAAGGTGGAGATCTTCACGGATCACAAAAGCCTGAAGTATCTCTTGGACCAAAAGGACTTGAACATGCGACAATGCAGGTGGGTTGAGTTTCTTGGAGACTATGAGGTGGCGATTCAGTATATGCCAGGTAAAGCCAATGTGGTGGCAGATGCCTTGAGTAGGAAGTACTCGGGGCAAGGGAATTGGATCGAAGCTCATGATGAGCAGTTGGTTCGGGAATGGGAGTCCCTTGGTTTGGAATGTGTTGCGAGAGGCAAGTCCAGTGTGGCTCGGTTGAATTGGATTGAAGTGCAGAATGACTTGTCCGATCGCATTCGGGAAGCGACTCGGTTGGATGTGGAGTTTCAACCTTTTGTGTTGGAGGCTCAAACGGGCGAGAGCAGAGCCTGGGAGATGATTGATGGGATTCTGAGGAAGGACGGAAGGGTTTGTATATCGCAGTTCAGCAAACTCCGTGAGGAGTTGATGTTTGAGGCTCACTTCACAAAGTACTCCATTCACCTGGGTAGTACAAAGATGTACTTGGATATGAAGAAATCCTTTTGGTGGCCGGGGCTGAAGCGGGACGTAGCTTTGTACGTGAATCGTTGCCAAACTTGTGCCTTGGTGAAGGCCGAATGTCAGAAGCCGGGCGTGTTCCTGAAGCCCCTTCCAATCCCTGAGTGGAAATTTGATGACATCTCCATAGACTTTGTGCATGGTTTGCCTAGATCGCAGCATGGTAATGATGCTATTTGGGTGATCGTGGATCGCCTAACCAAGGTGGCTCACTTCATCCCAAATCGGAAAGAGGACAACGTGGAGAAGCTGGTGGAGTTGTATATTCGCAACATTGTGCGACTGCACGGAATTCCTAAGAGCATAGTCAGTGATCGCGATGGACGGTTTACGTCCAAGGACTGGAGATTGGTTCAGAAGAGCTTGGGCATGAAGCTAAAGTTCAGTACGGCGTTCCATCCTCAAACTGATGGGCAAACTGAAAGAACGAACCGTACTATGGAGGATATGTTGAGAATGTGCGTTCTTGACTTCGGCAAGAAGTGGGAGGATCACCTCTTCATGGTGGAATTCGCGTACAATAACAGTTTTCAAGCAAGTATAAAAATGGCGCCATACGAAGCTTTGTATGGGAGGCGGTGTCGAACGCCAATGTCTTGGGCAGAGGCGGGAGACACCAAAATTGTGGGAAAGGAGGTGGTAGCTGACGCTTGTGAGATGGTACAAACCATACAAGAGCGTATGAAGGTGGCGCAAGACCGTCAAGCAAAATACTTTAATGCTCGTCACCGGATGGTGGAGTTTGCGGTAGGCGATTGGGTCTATTTGAAGATCAAACCTTTCAAAGGCGTCTCACGGATTCGCCGACTCAAGAAGTTGAGTCCAAGGTTTTGGGGGCTTTTTGAAGTTATCGAACGGGTGGGAGAAGCAGCCTATCGGTTGGCGTTGTCCGCGGATTTGAGTGGATTGCATGACGTCTTCCACGTCTCCGTTTTAAGAAAAGCCTTGGTGGAGGCTAGCGTAGTGATTGAGCCGGCATCGGTGCCGATTGAGGAAGACTTGAGGACGCGAGTCCTTCCAATTGCTATAGAGGATTCGGAGACTCGGCAGTTGCGGAATAAAGAAGTTAAACTCGAGAAAGTTCGATGGGACAACTGCGGTCGTGAGGAGTTCTCTTGGGAGCGAGAACAGGCCATGCTAGAAGATTATCCAGAACTCTTCATGTCAGGTACAAGTTAAGTTTTGTACCCTTTTGTTTTGAAATTTCGGGACGAAATTCTGTTAAGTGGGGGAGAGTTGTAACACCCCAGTTTTGCAAGAGGGTCAGTCTGCAGTTCTGGAAAATTTTTGGGTTTCTGGCAGGAGGCACACGGCCTACGACACGGGCGTGTCGCAGGGCGTGTCGAGGCCATGTCGACACTCGGCCCAAGTGTCGACCCTTTCACTCGACAGTGTGTCGAGAGTAGGGCACACGGCCTGCGACACGGGCGTGTCGCAAGGCGTGTCGAGGCCGTGTCGACACTCGGCCCAAGTGTCGACACTTTCGCTCAACAAGTGTGTCGAGAGTAGGGCACACGGCCTGCGACACGGGCGTGACGCAGGGCGTGTCGAGTCCGTGTCGACACTCGGCCAGGGGTATCGACACTTTCGCTCGACGAGTGTCGAGACTGGGGCACACAGCCTGTAATATGGGCGTGTCACAGGGCGTGTCCCGCTTGGTCGACGATCTTCGCTCGACGTTTTTCCGCGGTGTCGACACAAAGTCTGTCGACGGGTGTCGAGACTTGGCACACGGCCTGGGAGACGGGCGTGTCCCAGGCCATGTCACCTCTCGGGTTGGTTTCGAGGCCGTGTCGATGGAGGCACACGGTCGGCCACACGGCCGTGTCACTGGGGACACAGGCGTGTCAGATTGAACACGGGCGTGTCGGATGCCCGTGTGCTGTTCCAGGTGCGTCGATTCGAGACGGCGAATGAGGCACACGGCCCTGGACACGGGCGTGTGCAAGGCCGTGTTCGGCCTAGGTCTTTTATTTTCCAGGCGGATCATGGCCATTCTTTCCCAGATTTTAGGATCTGACGGTTCAGGACTGTTCTTGGGGAGTTAAGTCCGAGAATAGGGTTGAAAGCCCTCATTCTTCTCCAAGATTTCTCTTACTAAAGATCTAGAGAGAAGTGAGAACAAGGAAGAAGGAGAAGGAGAGTTTGGGCTGTAGGAGGGGTTTCTATGCTCCAAATCGCGAGCCGAGTCCAGATCCGTGAAGCTTAGATTGTTGCGAAGGTTTTCATCCGGCTATTTTGCCATGACAAGGAAGAGGAGTCGGAAGGTAACGACACTTCTCCTCTCGGTCTTAGGATGCATGTTTTAGCATCATTTATTTTTCTTTCTAATTTTTGGGCACCAAACTCTCAAATGAGAGGGGTTTTGGTTTGCCAAGGTTCAAGAGGAACCTCCGGGTTGATTGAGTCCGTCCCCGGCATATTTTTTTGCATTAGAGATCCGCTCCGTTAGTGGATTAGGCATGGTGGGTGAAGCCATTGTCGCGACCGTTAGTCCGACTCGGTGATGTTGCATAAAACATTAAGGATTCATAGATATTCCGTTGCGGCACGATGCCGTTTGTGATGTGGTAATGTTTCCCCCTTTTTCTCGAGTGAGTACGTGTAGTCGGGACCGGACAATGTTAGCTCCTCGTGGCGGTAGATGTTTTCCTTGGTGGTCAAGGTTAGCTCCGCATGAGTTGGAGATGGTTTCCTTGGTGCGCGGACACGCTGCAGTACAAATGAGTGTCTAGGATGGATTTGTCTTGGTTTGTGTTGTGGCAAGGCGTGGCTATGTCTCTGTGGTGGGCTGGCTATCCCGTGACGTTCACGTCATGTGTGGAGAGTGTCCCGGCGAGACTAGTCCCCTTTTGTGTGACTGACAAGAATACCAAGCATGGGGACAAACCCGGGCAATGAGGCCATGAGCGGGTGGGGTCCGGCAAGGCTTCTTAGAATCAGTCAGTTTTGTGGTTGTTGGAATCCTGACATGAGACGTCAGAGCTTGTAGGCAAGCCCGGGTTTAAGACCTTGAGCGGGTGGGTCCTTGACAAGAGTTCCATGGGGCGGCCTGTGAGCCGTTGGGGGGAATGATGACCCCTTTGTTTGCGGCTTTATGCCAATGGGGAATCGATGATAACCCATATGATGTGATGATGTGCTAGATGCATACGAGTTAGGGTGCTTTGGGTGAAATCCAGGTTATTGCATACATGATTGCATAAGTAGGCCCTTTTATATTATGCTCAACCAGTAGAGAACATGTATGATGTATGTGACATCCAAGCCTGTTTCCATAGTTGCTTTTCTTGCTTATGA